>CM074183.1:19591588-20877314 GCA_037179385.1 Holothuria scabra | reverse complement strand
CGTCGGGATGATTAAAGAGTTTTCTGGTTATTTGTTTGTACTGAGTATCCATCAAAATTGGAAAATTTTGCCACTTTTAACAAAGCTGAATCTCATATGGAGGTAAATTGTAATTTTAATGACAGCTTTCAGTTTTTTATGGAAGAATTTTTACCTCCTTATAAGAAAAATCGAATATGGGGTGATCTGTAGTTTTGTTGGGGTTACTGAATATCATCAGGCAGAATAATGCCCACGGACCGTATTGGAAAATTTTCCCTCGGAAGAAGTTTGGCTTCCCATATATTTGACGTTTTATATTTTTTAAATTGAACATATATGTACGGGCGCGTTTTCAAAGTTTGGGAGGGGAACAGAATCGTTTTTATTTTTTTCCGAAAAATTGAGAATCCCCAGATAGCAGGGAAAGTCATTTCACATGGCTGGTAACTAGAAAAACAGTACCGTAGTCATTATTTTGAGCTTTCTTTCGCAATAAATAAATTTTCACTTTATAATACCTCTGCCTCAAAACGAAGAATAATATGCAAACATGTCATTGTTCTGTGAAGTAATTTGTTCGACCAAACACTATCTAAGCGGAGTTGCTCACTATCAATCGGCGCGGAACGAACAGGTAGGTAAATTGTTAAGAAAATCTAACCGGGCCCCTCAGACAGTAGACGAAAAAAGGCATTTCCCAGACTTGTAATCTCAGGAAGTGGAGTGCAGTTGTTAGTTTTTGAGCTTTCCTTTTGAAAATGAAAAAAGTTTTACTTCAATAAAACCCAACTTCCTAAGTGATCAGAAAATTACCAAATAAAAGGTACTGCTGGGTGATTAGATGTGGATGTGGCCTTGTCTCTATTTGAGGGGAAAACTATGCAACGGTATTGGAAATCATACTGTTTTTTACCCTACTAAGAATTTTCGTTGTATCCAATTGATCAATATCCACTTGATACGTGAAATAATTTTACTTCCAACGTATTTGAAAATATGTCACGTTACAAGGTGGCGTCACAGGCGCAGATCCAAGGGGGTGGGGGCTTTTACGGCCTCAAACCCCCCCCCTTTCGTCACATCAGCAATAAAAATACACTAAATGTTTATTTACTTTTTCTACTTATTTTCGACGTGCGGAGCTTGTACAGTAATGTTCAAACTTTAGAAGAAATCAGATTTTGTTTTAATTTAAAGAAATGTTCTTCCTGGTAAGAAAAAACGCAAATTTTGCATAAAAATGTACCTTTTGGCCAATGGGGTAGGGAGAGGTGCATGGTCCAAAATTGTTCCGTCTCCCCTCCCAATTTCATACTGCTTCCTACGCTACTGAGGTATTCAGTCAGAGAATCAACTTATGTCCCTATTACCTACTCTCTCTCTAAGTTCAGCCCCTCCACCCTTTTTGGAAATGTCTGGATCGCCGCGCCTGCGTCAAGTGAATTTTCAGACTTACGGGTATACATACGCTACTGTTTATAATTACGTGTAGCTCAAAACGGCCTGGCCGATTTTCATTCCGAACTGGCCTTTCAAAAAAAAGGCCAAATTTGATCCAAATTGTTGAATTTGTTGCCACCTGACGTCTAGTTCTAATTCATAAGCCAACGGTCGCTTAGCGTCGTAAAACAACTGCCCTTCAAGGCCTGATTATTATTACCGTTGCTAGAATTCGGTTGTCGCTGCGGGCCAGATGGCAGACCATTGGTCACTGAATGCACATTAAAAGCCGCTCGTCCGTTTTTGAAACCAATTTTTGAAATTGTGAGTTTTCTTCTAGTAAGCAAAATCAAGAAGATAGTCCAAGTGACTGAAGTTATCAGGTCCACATCTTTTATCGTGGGCATGCAGATGAAAGCACTAGCTTAGCCAGCGGAGTGGGGCAGGCTGCCCCCCACAGAAATTTTCGGGAGGCGATGGGCGATGTTGGAAAAAATGAAGGAGAGTCAAAATAAATAAGTAAAGAAAGAAAGAAAGGAAGGAAGGAAGAAAGAAAGAAAGAAACAAAGAAAGAAAGACTCAAAGAAAGAAAGAAACAAAGAAAGAAACAAAGAAAGAAACAAAGAAAAGAAACAAAGAAAGAAACAAAAGAAAGAAAGAAACAAAGAAAGGAAGAAACAAAGAAAGAAAGAAACAAAGTAAGAAAGCAACAAACAAAGAAAGAAACAAAGAAAGAAACAAAGAAAGAAACGAAGAAAGAAAGAAACAAAGAAAGAAACAAAGAAAGAAAAGAAAAGAAAGAAACAAAGTAAGAAAGAAACAAAGAAAGAAACAAAGAAAGAAAGAAACAAAGTAAGAAAGAAACAAACAAAGAAAGAAACAAAGAAAGAAACAAAGGAAGAAAGAAACAAAGAAACAAAGAAAGAAACAAAGAAAGAAACAAAGAAAAGGAACAAACAAAGAAACAAAGAAAGAAAGAAACAAAGAAAGAAAGAAACAAAGAAAGAAAGAAACAAAGTAAGAAAGAAACAAAGAAAGAAAAGAAAGAAACAAAGAAATAAAGGAAGAAAAGAAAAGAAAGACGGCAAGAGGAGGGAGGGAATCGGGGGAATTTTTACAGTTTTTCGGGGAGGGGGCTCTAAGTCGTTCCGATAAAGTATGCAGTCCCCGACAGTGACTAGTCTCCCCGATGGTTTACATGTTTTTTACTCTCAAGAGACAATTTCCCCAATAAGAACCCAAAATTTTCGGCCCGCTACGCGCGCTGTACATTCACTCCAGTTTTTCAATACTTGCATTCCACATATCTAGAGAGTGTAAGTCCTGTCAACCTTACCAAGTAACAGGTAGGCAGAGTACACAGGTTATGCAGGGGTCGTAAATTTCATCCCATATCACAATAGCTAGTTGCTGTTCTCTTGTGTGTGTCATGCGATAGGAAGTTGGTGAGCGACTCACGGAGCATAGTTTGGCTATTTTATCGGGTATTCCAGGTGGTTTCGACACAATGTATGTTATCCCCGATACGGTCTACAACTCCTACAGTTTCCATTTTTGGTTCTTTTCGTTCTTAATGATTACATAGGCTAGGTTATTTTTGTAAGCCTACCAAAAATTTTCGAACGCTTTTCATTTTCACTATTCAGACTCAAAAGAACACTATCAGTGCGCAACTCGGCTTTTAAAATATTAAGTGATGTTATGCAAACTGTGCCCTTGGCTGCAATGGCATGGGAAAGTAAGGCTCCTTCATATCCCCTTCTCACCACCCCCCTCGACATAGGGGCTGTCGAAACTTGTGGTCGCTGGCATGACTCGCCCTTGTAGGGTATAATCTGCCGCCTTCCCATGGTCGGTGTAGTTATTTGTTTAGTTTAGTGAGTTATGACTCGCAATGGCAAGTATAGTGCACAGGTTTTCTTCAAATCTCCCTCACCACCGCATCAACGGCATCCTGGCTGTCAGGGCCTGGGGTCGCTACCCACCCTACTCCTCCCCCGTTCGGAGAGTGGCCCTTCGTCGGGCAAATCCTGGCACAACGTGCCAGGAGGGAAGAGGAAGTTTTCCTTCATAATTTATGACTTGTATATGTGTAATGAAGCAATGAACTAAAAATGGAAGCTGCATTTTTGGAGGGCGGCAACTATTTTGGAGGGGCGGCAAATTTCACTATAGGAGGGCGTGTCGCCCCTCTAAAACTCCCTGTGGAGAACACTGGAATCTAGTATAAAAAGAACAAAATATAGCACCGTATTGCATCTAAGCTCTTCGAGACAGCAAAAAATTCCAAAAGGGGAGAGAGACACTCCGGGAGACATGCCCGTAGCCAGGGGGTTCAGGGGTTCGCACTAACTCCCGCCCAGACCTATCTTTTTAAATTAAATGGAGTTTGGACGTTCTTCATGGCAAAATGTCAATTCCGCTGGTTTAGCCAATGTAAGCCTGATGAGTAGCCGTTTTTCAGTGCAACACAATTCTCTAGGGCCCCATTGACTCGCACAGTAACCCTCATACAGCCACACACTAACTCTCGAGGGAAAAAGGAAAACATTGATACAAGATTGAAAATGTCCAAAATTCCATCTTAAGTGTTCACCAGATCGCTCAATTTTTATGTAAAATTGCGAAAACTCTTTGGAGTATCCAGGATGGGAGAACCACACCCTCTCCCCTTTCGGTCGCTCGGCTCCACGCTTGGGCGCTTCGCGCCCTGAAGAAAATGCCGAACCCCAGTGGCGGAGATGAAAAATGAAAAAATGGAGGTTAATTATGTTCAGCCTCTCAATATTTGTCAAGTGCTCGAATTAAGCAGCAAAATTTCGAAGTGGGGCTGAACATATTCTTACCTAGAACACTCGGGAAGTGCCGTTTTTGGCCATCTGAGGGGTTTGTGAAGCCAAAAATTTCCTGGTACGCTCCGCGCCAATCGATGGTGGAGCTCCGCTTAGAAACATATATTAACATTTTTCATAGATTGCTTTTTTTTTTTTAAATTAATTGAGAAATTGCAGCAATGAGATCCATATTTCCAGGCTGGGTACATGCCGCATAAAACCCTCGGGAAGGCCGTTTCCGGCCATCTGAGGGGTTTGTAAACCAAAAAATTCTCTTGTGCGCTCCGCGCCAACTGATGGTAGCGCTCCGCTTAGATAATCCTGTCGGTCAAGATTGGGGACGATGGGTCGACTTTTCCCCTCTACAAGAAAATCCTGGCTACGCCCCTGTATGAAGGCTTCCCGACGAAATTGGATTTTCTCAACAACAAGGGATAGAAGAGCTAGTAAAAAGTGATTGAAAATCGATTCTAATATACATTAAAATATTACTAAACAAAAAATATGTTCAAGATTCCCCACCTAGTAACTTCAGTTCTTTTCGGTTTTTTAAACTAATTCTTCTTTAATTATTGAAAGGCCTCCCCGACTAAATCGCCGACCTTCCCGACGAAAGGGAAGTATTCCCCGGAGGAATCCCTCCCCAGCTGGGCTACCTCGGAAGTACAGACATACTAAGAAAGAGATGAGCGATGGCAGCGATTCGCCTATTGAGTGAATGGAGGCAGCACACAAGCTTGGTGTTGAACTTTCAACTCCTCACTTCCGGATGTTGCCGTTTGCATGCAATCATCCAGCATCGGTCTTTTCCACGAGTTAACGAAATTCACTGGAAGCGTGCACATAGTTTCGTGTCTTTTAGGCTTAAAAAGTAAGGCTTTGTCCTATATTTCAATGAATTTTTTGAAAAAATTAAGTGAACTTTTAGCAGAAATAAATACCCGATGATATAAAAAGCAAGTATTAAACCTGTAAAAGGTAGAAAAATAGGCCGAAAGTATTCGGTCACTGCCATTATTATTCCTGTTTGATTCAGACTGAATCCTACCACGTTGTTTTGTTGGTAATGTAGCAAAATAGTCAGGGAACTTAGCCTAGTGTTAAGCCCCGCTACAGTCTGACGATAGACTGACAGTGACACAGTACTGGGTAGCTTAGGCATAAACTATAATAATATAAACACGTAGCTTAAAGGTCCAGGCCTCTCACCCCAAACAGTACCAATTCTCCTAACCTTCTTACTTAAGTCCCTCCTGCAACTGTCTGAATTCATCCTCATCCAGATACAATCTCAGTTCATTGCTCTAGGCCTAGGCTAGGTGAGTAGGCCTATAGAAAAACTCAATTTATGTAATCAAAACACTCTCAGTACCATCCATGCTGTGTAATATAAGCTTTGGTACTCAGCATTGTTTGAATTAGCTGTCAATCAAGGAGCTGAGCCAATTGAGAATTTCGGTATCCGGGTTCCAAAATTGCAGTTTGGGGTGAGAGGTTTGGCCCTTTAAGTGTAATAACTAAAGTTAGTGTTCGCCTATATGCTATAATCGGTAATAGGCCTACCAAGCCCTTGAACAGGGCTGTGTACCAATAAATCGGCTTTCATGGACAGTCTGAGGTCAAAATGCAGCAAAATGACACTTCGATTCTGGTTAGAATAGGGAAGACAATGTTAAAAATGAAGTTTCCTGTAGAGTTCTAAAAGGTATGTCAATGACAAGAGCTCACTGTGAGAAACTCAGCAAAAAAAAATGAAGGTAATCGGACCTTGCTATCTCAAGTTATGGTCCGACAAAGTGGGCCCAAAGACGTTCAATTTAGCTAGAAAAGGGCCCGGTCCCTTATTTTACGATTTTTGAGGGACCATAATTCCATATAACAAAATAGCTTTGCAAGTTTGATGAGCTTTTTTAAAAATACAGGGAAAATTCTTATACTAATTCAAAAATGACCACATCTTGTATTTGTGCTGATGAGCTATATTTGTCACAAAATGACTAAAATCCCCCTTTTGTGTCCAAAACTGCGTTGTGGTTGACACGGTGAAAATTAGCAATTTTGAACTTAAATAAATCAGAAGTACAACTTCTGATGAGTTTGAAAGTCCGTATGATTTAAGAGACCACTATTGGCTATTACCTCAAACAATATCAAAAGGTAAAAATTATTGCCTATAATTTTATGAGTATTTAAAATTGGCAATTCATCAAAAATTGGACAAGGGGCACAAAAGTGCATTGACCCCCGAATTCATAATCAATTATTAATAGGCCAATGTTCATTATAATAACACAAACATACTTCTTTAACAAGTATCAAAAGCTTATTTCACCTAGGCCTATTTTCATGTCAGCTCAGTTAAATTTGTAAAAAAAATGATAAAAACATACAAATTATTCATTATTAATTAATAATGATCAATAATTATCAACATAAGCCATATGTGTAATCACATTACTATATTAGAAATGCATAGCGAAAGTACAGCTTAGGCTTCACAATAACAGCAATGTAGTATACACAAGTACACCACTAGGCCATTAGGCCTAGCCTATACTACGAATGCCGAGTAAAATTTCGTTTTTTCATTAGAAGACTAAAAAAAAGGCATTCCAGATGATTAAATATTATTTTCAGATAATAATAACTGAAGACATTATATATACTAGCATATATGAATGCCATTGAAATTGCATTGGCCTAATTTCACGACAAACTTGGGCCAGCTTCAAGCACAGTTGCCTCGGACTTTTGGAAAGCGGCATATAACTTCCATACCCCACACTGCTAATTAATACATCGTTAGAAAGCTAAGAAAATGCACTTTTCATTTATGTATGATGCTTAATGATGCAAGTTAGGATTAAAAAATTATGATAAATCAAATTTTACCCTTTTAGATAACATTATGAGCCGAAAATGATACCCCATCAAATTACATATCATTTTTAAGCTTGAAATGTCTTCTTTTGAACGATGATATTTTTAAATAACTTCGTTGGGCTTACAATACCCTAACGGACAATAGTGTAAGTGCTATAGTGCTACAGATATGCAGGACACATATGGCTTGTGCATGATTCAATGCACGCTAAAGTGCCTTTATACCCTGCTGAAATCCATGGATATTTCACACAATCGATTGAATTTTGAAAAAGATTATCCAATTGGAGCTAAAATAAGACTCTATATTTTGATTCAGGTACATATTTACATAATTTGATGTTTATTTCATCATGATTATTCTCAGCAAAAGTTACGATCTTTGTACACTAATTGTGTCGTCAAACAGAAATCCGCACTAAGTATGGTGTGACGTCACAGGCTGTGCGGCTTCCCTAGTTAGAAACTCCTTCGTTTGAATGAACCCTCGTACAATAAGTGTTTCTACATGAACTTGCAAATAGTCAAAAATCATTCCTAGAACGTTGTAACCATTTCACCAGATCAATAACTTTAACGATCATTCCACCTAATAAATGCAAATTTCATATGAGAAATTGTAGTTTGTTCATATTTGAAGCTTCTAAATGTTTTTGAAATTGTTGAAACGTTTTCAAAATTTCTCTAAGTGTGAAAACTTTTTGCATAAGTGGAAACCCCTAGTATGACCTTTGACCCCAAAGTGGATATCACAAAGACGCCGCAGGGTCCTACTATTCCATGCGCTGGCACGCCCTGCCTGAAGTTCCACAAGCTGCTGTACAATTTTTACGGCCGTGCGTGGAACTCGGTTGTACGACAGCGTGTGGAGTTTCGCGGAACTAGTGGAAAACTCAGGGATCCATTCTAACATATGTAATGAAAAGCAACATTTTGTGAACAAAATAAGTGAAAAAATTGGCACAATGGTTCGTTGTATTTTACTTCCTAATCAGTAATGATAACATGATTAATTATAGCGTTTAATGAAGTTAATATCCACGTTAACTAAATTAACATCAGCGTGTCAGCGCATGCCCTGGTACACAAGGCGTAGCCAGGCGTGTCAGCGCGTGGTTTAGTAGGACCGAAGTTGACTACTTAGTCTTTCGAAAGCTTGCAAACATGGTGCATTCAGTTAGTGTTACGTTCAATTTTTCGAGGCAAAATACACCATTATAACATCGCATCTGGGTGAACAGCTTATGCAGAAAGGTGGATGCAGTGCCAGAGGTCATCTGTGTAAAGTTTGGTGAGAAAACATAGGAATTTGTGAACGTGAGAGATGATGACCCTGGCCAGGGTCGGGTAATGATGGGATTTTTTGTGTTAGCCGGGCAAGGGCTGTGATGTGGAGTGTAATGAGCTTAGGCCGTGTAACGTAACACACAGCCCTGTTCAAGGGCTAGGCCTACCCGATTACCAATTATTTAATTTAACAATCGGCCTGATGCTGATTACCGATCACCGATTATTAGAAAGAGGGAAGTCACATGTTTGTCACTTTAGTATGTGCCCCTTGCTTGGTGCATTTCGTATTATCATAACCAATTCAGGATGGAAATATTGGGAATAGTTCTGTTCGTTTCATGAAGAGGGAATCATTTTTGTAGGCGAAATATTTTCACTTCAAAAGTGGAGATACAAATCAACCCTTAATTCTGTGCAATTGTTTGCAGTCGATGTCACATGCCCTTTGATAATTTAGTTCTAAGGCCAACATCATGCTCTGTCTAGTTTTTATCCACCAATCATGTCGGAACATTGCATTCTTTTACTGTACTCGGTTGTAGTTGCGTTAATGTACTGTAGGCCTAGCTCTCTCCTGCTTTTAATAACGAACCCCATGTAAAGCAATCATGATAATCATAGCAGTTCTGGGCACCCGTATAATGTATCTTATGGTTCCTTTCCGATATAAATATCCCTGTATATTTTTAGCAGTTCTCTTCCAAAACTTCCGTCTTGTTTAAAAAGAATCTGCAACTGAAATACACGTAACATTGAAAACTGTCCGATCCCCGAAAAATCCACGTACGCTGAGATTTGCGATGCCATTTCTAGGTGAATTTAGCACGGGGCTTGTCCAGCGTCACTAGCTGGCATTACAGGCGCGATCGTCATAGCACAAACTCAACTTGCAAATTTGTCTCGAGACCGGAGTATTTTCACACCCTAAATCACATAGGCGAAGGCACAAGTTGTGATTGGCTACTTAGAATCAACGCAATTGAACCAATCACGAAGCAGGGGCCAATTTAAATTTGGCAATGGATCTTTCGCATATGATGTCACCGAGCAAAATATTTTGCCTTGTTTGGCGGTAAAAACGGACACGCGTAAGTCTAGTGCATGCGTGGGCCAAGAAGTTTGCTGCAAGAGACCACGTGCATTACTGTTTACGTTTGCAATGACGTCGTATGACAACACTGCTTAAGTCCTACTGTAAATAACATTACGGAAGGAATGCTGGGAATGCCTTAATTTATGCAAGGTAATAACCACCGAACTTCACAAGATTCTAGGTGCTAAGTGTACAAAACGTGCACATATATGTGTGCAGAGCTTGGGGATTTGAAAAACCGGCGAAACACTGCAGCTAGATAGTCTGTACTATGTGTTTTGTGCAGAACAGTTTGTACAGCAACTTATGTGGCGCTTTCTGGAAGACAGCAAGGAATACACCTTGAATGCACTTCTAAATCGAATTCCAAGTAATACTATTGGGTCATAGCGGAAAACATCAAACGATCATTCCCATGGCAGGGGTAAAATTTATACGTTTGTGATTATCAGTGCATCCCGTTTTGGCGGGAAGTTAAAGGATTGAGTATAAACAGGAATTTTAACGAAATTAAGAGCAAGTTGCAAGTATATTCAGCCCCTTTTTCCAGTTTGCAAATAATCGGTGGTACTGATTGGTTGAATGGCAGAATTTTACCGATGCCGATTATTTACCGATAACGGAATAGTTGGCCTTATGCCGATAACTTAACAGATGATCAGTCGAACACTAGTAATACCGACCTATACTAACATCTAACTTTTAGTGTTATTGTGGTAAAATTAATGAACAATCAGAGGGTTTAGGTTAAAGAATTTTTTGTATGATGGGGTGATGGCCATACAGGTAGGCTAGGGCCTTTCACAGAAAAATCTTTGGCCCGCAGAAATGTACGCCAACCAATTTTGCGCTTGGTGTACCTGGCTGCTACAGGGAAAATTACAACAGTTGGCATATAGTTGCAACAATTGGTGTGGGGTATAATTCCAAACACCACCACCTTGGCTTGATTGTTTGGCGTAGGCCTTTGGCAAATGTACTTTCTGATGTGGGGGGACGGTCCAGTGCGCATGCCGGTCGAGTGCGCACCTGCATTAGCCTAACATAAGGTGTAAAATTCTTGAAATAACAGAGCTCTTAGGTGCACATGCGACAGTACACTGAGTATACCAGAGCCTTTGAGTGGCTGCCAGTAGGGTTGTCACACACTTAAAATATTTGAGTGATTAACATTGTTAAGTATCCTTTTCTCAGCATCCGATTTTATGTTGCTATAGGCCTGGGCCTAATCCTACAGATATCTCCAAATGGCTGTATGCTTCACAGCTTCAGTGTTACGCTCTGCCTGCAAAAGTTGATCAAAAACAGCATCCTAACTGCTCACTCAGATGCTTTGAATATTCATCACTTTCACACATACCCCAAATGTGGTGGAGTGAATATGCAACGGAATTGGGCAAGACGATCACATGTCCATGTCATGATAGCTTGAGCTTTGAATACATACAATGCACGAACAAGTCACACATTGCCAGTTACCACCACATTGCCACCACATGTCCACCAGACAATAGGGCTGTCAGTTTCCGTTTAATTGCCTAAACGTTTAAAAGGTCAAAATAAACGTTCGTTTACCGTTTAAACGATGTCCAAATATAACTGCCCTTGATTTCCCTTAGAATCTACCCTAAACACGATGATATGTACAAGTAATGGCTTTGAGACTATATTTTTGGCATGCCACCCTCTATTGGTCACAAAAGATCCGGGACATGCTCACTCAGATGCTTTGATTATTCATCACTTTCACACATACCCCAGATGTGGTGGAGTGAATATGCAACGGAATTGGGCAAGACGATCACATGTCCATGTCATGATAGCTTGAGCTTTGAATACATACAATGCACGAACAAGTCACACATTGCCAGTTACCACCACATTGCCACCACATGTCCACCAGACAATAGGGCTGTCAGTTTCCGTTTAATTGCCTAAACGTTTAAAGGTCAAAATAAACGTTCGTTTACCGTTTAAACGATGTCCAAATATAACTGCCCTTGATTTCCCTTAGAATCTACCCTAAACACGATGATATGTACAAGTAATGGCTTTGAGACTATATTTTTGGCATGCCACCCTCTTTTGGTCACAAAAGATCCGGGACATGCTCACTCAGATGCTTTGATTATTCATCACTTTCACACATACCCCAGATGTGGTGGAGTGAATATGCAACGGAATTGGGCAAGACGATCACATGTCCATGTCATGATAGCTTGAGCTTTGAATACATACAATGCACGAACAAGTCACACATTGCCAGTTACCACCACATTGCCACCACATGTCCACCAGACAATAGGGCTGTCAGTTTCCGTTTAATTGCCTAAACGTTTAAAGGTCAAAATAAACGTTCGTTTACCGTTTAAACGATGTCCAAATATAACTGCCCTTGATTTCCCTTAGAATCTACCTAAACATGATGATATGTACAAGTAATGGCTTTGAGACAATATTTTTGGCATGCCACCCTCTATTGGTCACAAAAGATCCGGGACATGCGTTGCTGGCTCTTTGGGTACCTGCATACCTGATGTGTATTATGTAGTACAGGAAATGCAAGGCTGAACACTGCGGCTTTGCTGCTATACCACAGGCAGCTGCTAACTGCTGCGCTGCAGCACAGGCTTCTTCACTAAACAGATTACATACCTTGCCGAGCTAAACCGTAGCTCGCGCAACGTTAAGTGATCGATATCACGTCATTAAAATTATACGTACATTAATGGGCATATTATTACAGAGAGTTCGGCGTTGTTATTGTAGACTTAAGGAATTAGTTTTAAGGAAGATTGAAAGTAAAATCAACGTCGCAGATTCGACTTGTAGGCCTTGGCCTATTCATGTAGTTAAGCATTAGGCCTAATGTTAGTTATTGTGCAGTGTGCTACACTGACTAGTTACACTAACGTTATAGTGTTAGAACTTGCCGTTCATATCGTTTAAAAGTTTGGGCTATGAAAGCGCCGTTTAAACGGCCGATCGTTCGTTAATACGTTTAAACGTTAAAACATGACAGCCTTACTAAACAAACAGATAGCCCTCTTGATGTCAGATACATTAGGCTGCCTTCATTCTTCCTCCATCAATGAGTTGGTTACTATTTCCAGCAACTGCAAAGAAATGTGGAATTAATTTTCAGTACTTTCTTTGCAAGTTTCCAGAAATGTATCTATGAACCATACCCTGGAAGTCATGGTAGAACCACTTAGATTATTTTGGTTTGCATCAAAGTTATTCAAAATGTAACAAAGCTGGCAAAATCTTTGCTTCAGTGCCTTTGAGTTCCAATACGGAGAGAACATTATCCCTGGGGCTGTGAACATTTAGCAAAATAACTAAACAATTAACCTCAAAAATTTGCGATTGTGTAATGTTTAATCTTGATCACTTTGTCACAAAAAAAAAAAAAAATAATTTCACTATGTACTGATTGCTATTGAATGCAATGCAGATGTGATAATAGTTGTTCTTTTGCAATGGTAAAATCAAATTATTCTGAAACTTTGAAGCCTACTGGGTTCAAATATGCCTAGAATGTTCCATTTAACAAAATTTCCAGGATCATCAGAGTAAATCATTAATGGATTAAAAACTGTCAAATGCAGGTTTTGTGATTAATCCCTTGAAGTTTTGAACTTAACCTTTATTCCATGTGATCATGATTTAGCGATTAATCGCTACACATTCACAGCCCTATTATCCACCAAGTGGCCAGATACCATGAACAGTTCTCACAAACCAAAAGTACAAAAGTTCAAAAGTGCAGTGTTCGTCATTGGCTATTCCCAGAACATTCACCTGTATTTTATAGGCCATATTGAAGTGGGTAATTTGAAAGGAAAAGACATAAGTGGAGCATGAAAGTACTTACTGATTCCAGTAAATACTGTTTTACAAAACACACGTTGCAATACTGCAGACTCTCAAAGCGTATTGAACTAGGGGCCTCTTAAGTATTACAAATAAACTATTTGATTTGACCCTATACATAGAATTGAAGGGTCCCACTGCATTGACCAGTAGTTTGGGGGTCACACTGAAACTGCCCAATTTGCTCATGATACAAAAATGGAATGGCCTGTGGTCTTGAATGAAAGGTTCAGAACAGTGCATTGACTAGCAGTTACTGACCATAGCAAATAAACTAATTTGTTCCGGCAAATAAAATACTCAGTTTTTCCTGCTAGAGAAATGTAACATTCAACTGCACCTAAGGATTATTCAAAGAATGGAAGGTGCAATGAACTGGTAGTTAAATACTCTAAAACTTAATTTTTTCTCTCTTGATAAAGGGAACCTTCGTAATGCACTGGGGGGGGGGGAGGGATTGATCTGACAATTGCAAATATGAGCAAATGATAGAAATAAAGAAGTGCCTTGCTAAGCTGTCATTCTATCACATTTTCATCCATCAAAGTGTGCCTGTAAGTACCAGTCAGCTCACCCCTTTCAAATTCTTGTTTGTATCTAGGCCAGGGTGTGCAGCAATTCTTTCAAATGGAATTTGCATGGAAAATGCATTCATTCCAGATAACAACATGCTAGGAATGAATTAATTAGGTTGTAATATGTCTTTTCAAGGTAATTTACGTGAAAGCGGCACTTATATTCTGGTTACATGTATCAAGATTGAAATATTTAAGTACAGTCCAAGAATTTGAATGACTTCCACTGAGTGTCCTTGTTGATTTTGCCTGGAGGAGCTGTTGGGTGAATTCCTTGTAGAATTTGGGACAAAATGTTTTCACAAACTTTAGATGTTGGTCTAGAACAAGTCTGCATGAAGAAAATAAAGCTGGTGATCAACCCTTGCCTATGGTCCATGGATACCAACAATCAAGCAAGTGGTTGTAGTTGGGTGCTACCTTAAATGGAAAATAAAGTGTATGTAGATAATTTTCTCTCTGCTTGAGTTGCCATTGTATAAGAAGCCGCTTGGTCCGAAAACAGCAGCATACCCATTTGAGCCATTGTCTTTCTGCAGATCGTCTCACCTCTACCCCAACCTCATGTTTTATGTTGGTAAAGCAAAGCAAGTGTCCTGTACTGTGCTTTACTGCTATTGAGCATGTGATGTGCTGAAAAGACGTGATCAAATAGAGTACCGCTATTCGTTGGCGGGAAATGATGTCATCTGCCCTGTGAAATGCACACCGTACACTTCACAGTACAAAAGTTTAGGCATGACCTGGATCTCAGTCCCTGGGTATTTTTAAGTAAGCATTGATGTCATATGTTTTTTCTCTGAGATTATTGTATTCACTCTTACATAGCTCTATGGACTAAACTTTCAGCTCTTAAACATTGTAGTGTTTAACTCAAGTACCTAAAGGGGAAAATAGGGTTGAACTTGAGAGGAAAAGTAGATGGCGGAAGAGTTGGCTCCTTTAAAATTCTTGGTGGACCCCTTAAATGTAATGTTTCAGACTTTAAAGGGGTCAAAAAACCTAGGCTTGGACCCAGTACATTCGGACCTTAGCGCTAACCCTGCCTTGACCCTTTATGCCTAGTACCTGTTTTTTACCCACAACTCATCAACAGGCATGTTCAGTTGGTTTAAAACAGTCCAGCCACTTTGGAAAATTGTTACTCCTACAGTATCCTGTGATGAAATGAGAACCTTTAACCATCTTTCGTCTGAAAGTTGTGATTAGAAATCTCTTATCTGAGGATGTCCTTGCCTGTGCGTGACGCAAGGCCTTTCAAACGTCAGGCAACAATGGTCAACTACAGTATGTATGTAGGTTGACCCTTTGCTTTTAAGTGTTTCTGTCAGGCAACTATGTTCAAAAACATTCACCGAACATGTACAAATTAAAGGGTAAACGGAATAATTTATCCAGTATCGCATCGCAATTTGCTGCACAAAATGGACAAATTGTTACACAAATACAAAATTGTATAGCAGTTTTTGTACACACAACACTAGGAATTTTAATGATGATGTGGAAGAGAAGCCCAAAAAGCTCAAAATTGCTTTGCAAATTTTGAACACTAAATTATTCCCTGGTTTAGTAAACACTTTGGCTTTCTGTAAAACAGTCTGTACACGTACAATGTACAGAACAGGGATTCATTGCACAAATACTGTACTGCAAAACATGCAGATTTAGAAGCAGAAGTTTGTTTCTTCTCATGGTTAATTATGTTACAGCTTCAACAGATTGCATAGGTTAAAATATTATTTACAGTATACTGTACTTAGTCTTAATGCCTTTCATTCTTTCTTAGTGCGTTACGTGGCCGCTTACCTCCTAGCTGTCCTTGGTGGCAACAGCAGTCCAAGCAGTGATGACATCAAGAAAATCTTAGGGAGTGTCGGGATTGGAGCTGAAGATGAAAGGCTCAACAAAGTCATTTCAGAACTGAAAGGCAAGAACGTTGAAGAGCTGATCGCTGAAGGTACATCAAACACACCAGTTTGACAGATCTTTATCTTTTTTATTTTGATTCAGTCCATATTTTTATTTTCAATGTGTATGACTATCAAGTCCCTTTGGTGTTGCTTTAGAACAGCAGATGGCTTTCCTTTCAATAACAACAAAGATAGATTGAATGAAAAATTGAGTTTGATGCAGGGAATAATTTAGTGTTCAAATTTTGAATAGCAATTCTGAGTTTTTTGTCAGGTTTTATGGTAAAATCATTGGACACCCTTATTTTTTTGTGCACAAAATCTGCTACACAAAATTGAATTTGTGTAGCAGTTCCACAATTTTGTGTAGCAATTTGGGATGCGATACTGGATAAATTATTCCCTGTGATGTAGTGGTAATGAAAGTAAGTTTAGTGATAGCAGCCTGTTACCAAACAATTTTGTTGCTACTTTGGGAACGAATCTTGGCACTGTTAAAAGTTTTAAAACTGGTACACATTTGTACACAGATTGTGTAGCACTTTGATAGATCATGCAGCAAAATGCTGTGCCTTAGTAACCTTGGCAATAGTCTCATGGGTTAAGTGTCATCTTAAATTGTTCTTACAGGGTTGGCCAAGACTTTGGGAGGGTTCCCTTTGCCAGTGAAAAGTTTTTACAGGCATCTTTAAGTTCAGGGCAGCCAAAATTTCTGTGTGACTACAGTACAAGATCTTCTTTTGCTGTGAACAACCAAATATTATTGGGTGCATCAAATTTTTCTTTCCATTCTAATTTGAAGATGAAGTCAACAAACTTGTTTAGTGAATTCTACTTGTAGTCACTGCATAATTTCTTCTTGATATCCAAGAATAATTTATCCCCTATGGTATTGAATTTTGCTACACAAAATTGCTAAACAAATTCCAAATTGTGTAACAGATTTTGAACACGAAATATATGGGTTGTTAAAGGGGAAGTTTAAGCTAAATTTAAATGTGAAAGAGGAACAAAATCTACACAGTGCGGTGAAAGTTTCATTCAAATCGGACATGTATATCAGTAAATGAAGCCAGTAGATTTGTGTTCAAAAGTGAGTTTGAGGGCAGCAGAGCTTATATCACTTCCTCACATTGAAAAGGAGGAATTCTTTGTTTGCCTTTTGTTTTATCAGATTGTTGTGTTGACCTTGAAGTTAATAGGAGTATGATCCCCTGTGGGGGATGCAAAGTTTGTATAAAATTCTCATGCCACTTGTGCAATCACATTTTAATAGTATGGGATTGTTGAGGAGAAAATCCAGTATAAAGTTAAAAAAAAAAAAAAAAAAAAAAAAGACTGCCCAGTAATGTGGGGATGTGATGTCAATGTGCTTTCTTCAAGTTCACTTTTTGTTGAAAATGTGAAAACTTTACATGTTCATATCTTGAGAACCACACAATGGATTTCAATGCAAATTTCACCAAAATGCTCAAGATAAGTACCCCTCTAACATACCAAATCCTGTTGTGACCTTAAACCCTTCTTTTAATGATTTTGTGACAGAGGAGCTCACAAACAGCAAAATTTTTATGCAAATTTTGAACACTAAATTATTCCCTGGATTTGGTATTTAAAGCAAATTTCTGAAAAAGCTAGCATTTTAGAAAAATCAGCAGGACTAGTTTTTTGTGTGGGACAACCAGATTTCTGCTAAATGGTTGTCATTTGGTTGCATCATTTCTGCAATTGTGTCAAAGTGTTGCCCCTTTTGCATGCTTTACCAACCATATCAATCTAGGTTTTGAAGGGAATTTCCATCTCAACAAGCATGTTTAACTTTTTTGTGGAAAGATTGGTTGATGGTGGAATTTTTCTGATGCCAATTACCTACCAGTTATGGAATAGTCAGCCCAGTGCTGATTATTTTACAGATGATGGGTCAAACACTAGTATCTAAAGTGTCTAACTGGGGACCCCTTGCTCTCAAGACACTGTTTAGTTCAAAGGGGGCAAATAGAGAGAGAAAGAAAAATGGTTCTCCTTAAAGGCATGTATACACAGCTTGCACTGAAGAAAAATGGCATGGTTCTCACTAACCCGAGCTCCCTAGTCCCTGACAGGCGAGTTCAACTCGAGACACTTGAAACAAAATCCTGTGTGTCCCAGGGTCGCGCAGGATTTGCTTCCAAAACGCATGTAAAATTTTGGAAAGGAGGCATTGAAAGTTATGTGTTGAAAAGTTCACACAAACCCATTGACTTCAAATGTTCATTGTCAATGTCACTTCACAAAATCCATGCTGGAAATCTGCCTTCTGAACTTTCTTATCACCAAAGTTCGTATTCAACTCAACCACAAATCTTTCTCCAACTAGACCGATGTTAGTAATGTGGCCCAGTTCTGCGATATTGCTGGGTGCTACATACTGTACGTACTAGATCATCTGCCGCGCTGTGGGACCCTCAGAAATTTGATGGGACTCTTGGAAAAAAAAAGTTGAGGGTTCAGGGACTCTTGGGTTTGGGGACCTAATGAGAACACTGAATGGCAAATGTCAGGAATGATATGTTGGTCTTTAAAAAACTTGAATTTTAGGTGTCTTTACTAAACCTGCAAAAATTACCATGTTGTCTTAAATAACACGTTTGGTAGTCAGTTGCAAATATGTTTATTGTGCATCCATGCTGGCCTAGGTAAATGCCATTTTGTTGTAAATTCATCAATTTTGTCTAAAAGTAGTCTAGAATTGTTCTGGATTTCAGTATTATATGTGGGAGAACTCAGAAGCAGAAGGGTACCCAGAAGCAGAAGAAAAGGTATGAAGGGTTCAGCACAGTGTCTGGAAGAATGAGCCACAATATCTAAATGAACGTCAGTTCAGAAGTGCACAACATTCTATGATGATATAATATACCATCTTTCGCCTGAATTTTATGATAGTGAATATGTATCTGAGAATGTTTGCTTGCTACTGTATGTTGGGTGAATGCCGGGTCAATTGAAAGGATGCTGGGGGTGGAAAAGGAAGTATAATTTAGAGGTTATAAACTGGAAGGAAAGCATTCATCCATGAAATGTCGGTGTGAATAATGTATATTGTTGGTTGATTGGTTAGTTAAATGGGACTCTGGGAGACACCAACATAAATATGTTGTAAAGTGTCACCTAGAAAAGAAAATGGAACAAGGTTGGGGTGAAATTTCTACTAAAATATCTGGCAATTGCAGGAGTGAATTTTAAAAATTTCTAAAAAGTTTTCTCTCCTCAAGGAAGCCTGGAGTAAGGGCAGGTTCTGTCTGTTCATATTGTTGGCTACAACTCTACTTGAATGCCTTTTTTGTCCATTAAAAAATAGCATGCTAGGTCAAAAGTTATTTTGAAAAGCTAAGTTTACACAATTGTCAGACCGTAAGTTTCTAGAATAACTTTTGAGGCTTTTGTTGGTTCCTTGCGGTAGCAAAGGAACCTATGTAGTCAGGTTGGCGTGTGTGTGTGTGTGTGTGTGGGCGTGTGTGTGTGTGTGTGACACTTGCTTCGGTACGCTCTAACTCAACAAGGGAAGGTTGGATGGAACTTGAATTTGGTACATAGATTCGTCATAGGGAGAAGGTGTGCCCTATCGTTTTTGGTGGAGGTCAAAGGTCATTTGGAGTCACCAGAGGTCAAAAACTAAAAACCTTCTCAACACGATATTTCTAGTTAGGAAACTTGGATAGATATCATACTTGGTGTGTGGATGTGTTATGGTGTAAGGATGAAATTGGATATGTTCGGTGAAGGTCAAGGGTCATCAGAGGTCACCAGGGGTCAAACACTGAAAAACGTTTTAACACAGTATTTTAAGGTAGTAAGGACAGATTTCAAATCAATCTGTGTTTGGTAAAGGTCAAAGGTCATCAAGGTCACTGGAGGTCAACTGCTGGAAATGTTATTTAGAAAATCTTGTAAGCTAGATAAAGATAGTTTCAATAGATTTCCTATCTCACCTGGTTTTGCATGCTTACGCACCCAAACACCTTAGAAATTTGTCCTTTATATTCGTTCAGTAATGATTCCTTCGGGTTTTACATATATTTTGGATCATTCAAAGTTTTAAGAGGGCAATAACTGAAATCTGTAGATTTCACAGAGCACAGGTCACTCTTCATTAAACTGGTCTCTCTGCCAGTGGAAGCAATGCATGGATTATACAGTATGTCTCTTTAATACTGCTGTGCCTTGTGGGGGTAACCCAATCCTCATTCTATTATCACACTTCATTAATCACTTGCTTTCTGCTTTACTGCTGAATAAACCCTGTTTTCTGTGTAGAGGTAGCAAACAGGACAAATGGTAGATTGTTTTAAAGTAATAGCAAGTTTTATTTGAGAGCAGGTAAAAATAACTTGTGAGAGAAATACAAAGGGTGTTTTTCTCTCTCTGACCACATTGTGTATCATTTATTGGTGATGATATCAAACTTGATTACAAGCATAAATACATATGGAAATGAGGTAGTGTTTTTGAAGGATCACCAAGCATTACAAAAGTTGAATGTCAGTAAGGCCACAGAAATTTAATCTTTGATTTCATGTAATATTAGTACTAAAATACCCCTTGTGAAGATGTTACAAACATTGAGTATGAACTTTTGCTTAGCTCTATTTCACAGACTGGCTGTACAGTTCTTATAATATCCAGCAAGGAACCACAGTGCCCATTGGGCTCTTGTTTTTTTTGTAATGTCTTTCTCCATTCTTCTTCTTTTCAGGAAACAGCAAACTTGCTTCCATGCCATCTGGTGGAGCCGTTGCTGCTTCTGCTGGTGGTGGTGGTGCAGCCCCTGCTGCTGAGGCTGCCGAGGAGAAGAAGGAAGAGGCCAAGAAGGAGGAATCTGAAGAAGAATCAGATGATGACATGGGTTTTGGTCTCTTTGACTAAAAGGAGGGAGCTATTCCACTTAAAAAGAACTAATCCACTTATTTGTTAGTTGCTGCTCACATTTCAGTACAGTTTGCATGATGTTGTAATTGTGAATAGGATGTTCTGAAAAGAATACATCCTTTCTGATCAGACTTGAATGATTGTACTTGAATAGTGAACATTGAACTTGGAATAAAAGATTAGGTGTGTGAAAAAAAAAAACCTTAAAAATCTTGTGTCAGTTTTTATAATTCTCCTGCATATATATTTATTAGAACAATTCATTTTCAACTGTTCAGAGTTAAGTCATGGTGAGATGCGCGCAGAAAGCAGGTTTATTTCTCATCAAGGAAGGGTTAACAGTCCATTAAGTTTTCATATGTTAGGGGATATTAATTTTTGTGAAAATTTTGGTGAAGTTTGCATTGAAATCCATTTTGTGGTTCTCAAGGTATAAGCAGGTAAAGTCACATTTTCAACCAAAGGTGAGCTTGAAGAAAGTGCATATGGCATCATGTTCTGACATTAATGAACAGTCTTTTGTTTTCCTTCAAAACTCATGTTCTTCTCAACAATCCCATAGTGTTAGAATATGGGATGGTGGCATAAGTGGCTTGGGAATTTGACAAATTTTCCATTCCCCTCTGGGAGACCTTTTCTTGTATTCCTAATAACTTCAAAGTCAACATAACAGTCTGAAAAACAAAGGGAAACAAAGCATTCCTTGTTAATGTGAGGAAGTGGGACAACCTCTGCTGCCCACAAGTCTCTATGGAATGCAAATCTAGTGATTTCATATACTGATATCTTGAGGAATGCATGTTCAATCCCAATGGAACTGTCACCACACTATAAATTTGGTTCTTCTTTCACATAGGAAAATGAATTTTCGGCTTTAACATCGCCCTGAAAGGGGCAATCCTCTCACCCCAAACTACACTTCTAGTATAGGGTAACAGAAACTCTCAATTGGCTCAGCTTTTTGATTGACTGCTAATTCAAACAATGGAGAGTACCCAAACTTATATTTCACAGCATGAACTGTTCTGAGAGTCTTTTGATAATACACCTTGAGCTTTCTATATTCACCCTGAAGCAATAAAATGAGACTGTGTCTGAATGAGGGTGAATTTTAGACAATTGTGGGAGGGGCTTAAATAGGAAGGTTGGGAGAATTGGTTCTATTTGGGATAAGAAAATTGGGCCTTTAACTTTGGTCCATTTAACTTGCACTTTTTAGGTCAAGAAAATGTGTGAACATTAGTTGTGGACCTTGAATTTGCTTAACTCCAATCAAAAAAATTCAAAAATATGTCTTAAACAGCATGAAAAAAGGATTCAAACAGTTCAGCTCCCATCTTCATAGGACATTCTTGTGCTGAGATGTTAAAATTTATTCACTTAAAACAAATTAGTACATTGCCAATAGTTTTTGACTTTTTTGTTGTACAAGTCGCATTATCAGCTTTGTTTTATTTGAAGATTAAAAATGTTTCTATGACCTTCCTGTTTGTGTGAATAGTATGTTGCACAGAGAGGGCTTCATTATTACATTGCCCCATAAGAGTAAGAGAGCTGTTACACCTTAGTACAAGGAACAGTAACTTTCAGAAAAACAAAAAAATGCAAAGATTATAATTTGAGTGGTACAACAATAACACCACAAATTATTGCACAATGCACCATTTTAATTTGAAAGAATATATTTCAACATTTAATATCTTGGCTCAAAAATGTCCTATGAACATTGGAGCTGTACTTTTAGAATTCATTTTTCATGCTGACTTCAGGTACACTTTAAAAAATGTCTGCTATTGACAAACTTTATCCTTGCTAAAATTGGTTACCTAAACAGCAGACCTGGAATCATGGGCGTCCGCAGAAAAATATTCAGGGGGGGGGGGGCAAAAACTTCTGGGGGTGGGCAAAAGCTCTGCGCCACCATGAGTTGGCTCCCAACGCAAGAAAAATTTGGCCCGAAATGCTTCCCAAATCACTAGAAATGGCATTTCTAGAGCCTATTCACAGCATATTTAAACAGGGAAAACACTCTTTTTTTTCGTTTTTCCTTTATTCTTTATTCGTTTCTCCGAATTTTTTATTTTCTAGGGTGGGGCAAGTGCCCCCTCTTGCCCATACCTGCAGACGCCCATGCCTGGAATGTCATTTACTGCTAAAAATTTGTAGAGTCCATTTTATCAAAAGGTTAAAGATCAATTGAAAAGCTGTGCAATGATGCAATTATGTTTGCATCTCATAAAGAAGAAAAATTTGCGCCAATAACAAAAGAAAAAGAAAATTGAAACAAAATATGACAGTAACAACTCCACAGAGATCAGAAGGGCAGAATGTCGAAGGGTTGGCTAATTGCCTAGGTAATGTACAGTGAAGGACTGAAGGTGCAAGGGCACGTTTTAGTTGGTTTTCAGAAAATGCCAAATAGACAACTGGGGGCCGTTCCACAGAGAGTTACGCTCAATCTTAAGTTTGATTCACCATACTTAAGCCAACAGTAAATCATACTTAAGATCGTGCATAACTCTTTGTGGAACGGGCCCCTGGTGATGTCTTCATTTCAGGGATTACAGGTTCTTAGTTACTTCTCATTTGGCGGTGTACAAAGAAGGTAAAGGTCCTGCAGAATGTAAGGAATACTAACTTTAAAGTAAAAACCTAACCAAATCTAAATCCTAACTGACCCCTTCTGAAACCGAAACTTGTACTCTGCACCCTGGAGGGATCATTTATTTGGAAGGAGGAAAGTATGAAGAGAACATTTTGTAAATTTGATAAGCAGGATTTCCCGCATGCAGTGATCTTTAAAATAATGACTGAGAAAGTCCAAAGCTGGAACTCTGCAAGTAAGCATGTATGACATCCTCAGAACCAGTTGGCAATACTGTATGTATGGTCTTACAAAAGTTGTTAAAAGGATTGTAGATTTACGCCTCAGTTTGTAAGTTTCTAATTCAGGGGTGGGCAACCTACGGCCCACAGGCCCCATCCTGCCCGCCAGTGATTTAATTGTGGCCTGCCAGATGTCTCAAGGAAAAGGAAAAAATCAATTCATTTTACACAATAACAACAAATGAGCTAGCAGCTTTGCTTATATTGGTACTCAGTAATGATGTTCCTCAACATGCGTATCATCACTATTCACTTGTGATTAGCTAAATGTCAAAAATTTGCAGTAATTTACCTTTTAAATTTGTTCAAAATGATGCCCCAAATTGCATTTAAGGACCTTCATATTTCCAAAAGTTTTCCAAAGGGCTAATAAGGAATGTCAAAAGTGCAGTAACTTACCTTAAAATTTTTCCAAAATAATACTCCTAATTGCATCTAAGGACCCACAAATATCAGAAATATTTCCAAAGGGCTAAGGAAAAGGAAAAATTTGCTGTAATATACCTCAAAATTTTTCCAAAATGATCCACCAGATTGCACCCAAGGACCCTAAAATATTAAAGCAATTTCTAAAGGGCTAAGAAATGTGAACAATTTGCAGTAGTTTGCCTCTAAGGACCCTCAAATATATTAAAAAAAAATTTTAAATGCTCCCCCAAGATGGCGATCCAAGACAAGGTTCAGCCCCCCCAGTCTTGAACAGCTTCCTACACCTATGGAGAAATTAGTTGCAAACCGTTAGTGCCAGACATCTCATTGAATGCAGTAAGGTAGGCCTATTTTTTCCCGTATTACTTATATCAACAGTACTGTTGATATTAGGTCTTTGTGAATAGATTTATATTGCTTGAAAGTTCTCAGAATTAAAGTTTTGAAATCAACAGCAGGTCGTTGGTTAAGTGTGGCCCAGTCAAACTTTCATTTACCATATCTGGTCAGTTCAGTCAAAAACGTTGCCCACCCGTTCTAATTGGTTTGCATTAGGCCAGTCGATCGTCATGGCCTTTATCCCAGTTGTGGCTCACTGGCTCATTTTCCCTACTGTGCCTATTGCTTGTGCTGAGCACCAGTTTTATGTGGGATGGAAATTTTGGAATTTCAAATGCAGAAAATATTACCCCCACAGTCTAGCGTTTCAAGTATCCTGCTTATGTCAAATTTACAGATAATGATTATTTTGACATGTGAATAACTTGTAAGAGACTTTCATGTTGAATGAAATATTTGAATGATTTAGGAACTTACATCTTGGCAGTGGTGCTTACATACACACCTGACTCTAGTAAATGCAAAAGTTAACTAAAAGAACATCCCCAAAAAGATGAACCTTTCAATATTTTCCATGGTGGCAAATTTATTTTTTGAACTTGTTCTGAGGTGAACCAATATTATTCCATTAACTTACAAACAACTTTTTAATCAACAACTTTTTAACAACTTAAATGCAGGTTACATAAAAATTACCATCATTTAATAGGAAATTTTATCCTCATAAAAACCATACAATTATTGCCCTAAAAGAGAACCAATCATTTCACATGGTTCCAATGAGTAGGGTTACCAGACATCTGGATGTTCCAGGCCATGTGTGCCTCTCACTGGTTCAAGGTCCAGACATATTTTTGAAATTGCCAAGAATATCCAGATTTTAGGTTTCCCTGGCATGATTTCATGGGCCTATTCCAGCATTATTTGCTTTAAAGAGCCCAATGAAATGACTTGGTAAGAATGATTTGGGGTCATTCTCTGACCCTATCTATCAACAAAAATAGCCTTTTTTTAAGAAATTCTGCCTGATGAAAAAGAAATGCTGGAGTGAAATGGTACCCCTTCCAGCACAGCAGCTCAAAAATGTAACAGTGCATTGAACCAAGAATGACATCATCACAGGTACCCAACTTCACAGGGTGTGTATTATAATGCACTTGGAATATATCCTGTACTATTGATGTCACAGAATCTTGCATGTATAGATGGCCTAGAATGATTGGTATAATCAACAAGTTACTTTACAAATCCTACACCAATGTTTGCTTAAATACAAGACTAGTGAAAAAGGGGGTTCCATTCAACACCTAGGAATACCCTTGTGCAGCATATGGAGTTACTGTGATTTCTCAATCTTCCTTGAGCCAACTAGCTGGGAGACTGGTTTGGCATACATCATACAAGTAATTGGAAGTTCCCTAATAAGAGGTTATTCACACAAAAAAAAAAAAACACATCAGGCTCCTTGGGGATGTAACTGCATCCATTTGTCCTCCAGGGTTATGTAACTATTATTTATTGGGGAGGAACCAGTGCTTCTTTCATAGCACAAGCCCATATACCTGTGAGCATTCTGCACGGTGGCTTATACCATGGAAGTACTACCTCGGACTTCCATGCTTATACTGCCAATTGTGTATGTTGTTTCTGATGCATGTGCTAATTTTGAAATTTGACTAGGTTAAAAGAAAAGGATTATAGTGGGAAAGAAAATGAGATTTTGGCTATTCAAGGAAGTATTCTGTATTTTTATCAAAAGCTGGCATATGAAGTTAACATTTGAACTTCCAAGCATTTTGACGACCTACAGTAGTACAAGACCCATTTTATGATTTCCAGATTAATGTTTGTGACAAATTTACTTGGAATGGAAGTCTTTCAAAGGAATCTGGGTGAGATGTCAGTCTTCTTAATCAATAATCAGATTTAACGTGACTTAAAACATCTTATTTTTCCGGTTGCAAAAAATTGCCGTCTAATCCTAGATCGACTAGATTTCTAAGACCAAAAACTCAAACTGATGGGCCTAACGTGAATGAGACAGCTTAAGGGAGTAATGACAAAATTCCTGATTTGAGGAATTGGGAGTAAGAATTTCAAATTTTGATAGATGTATTTCTTGCTTTATACTGGGACGTTCTTCAGATATAATTCAGAAATTATTTGGCCAGTACCAGTCTCATGCTACACAATCTGTGAGCAAAATGTTATCTAAACACAGCATGATAATACACACTGTAAGTTGAGTACAGTACCTGTGATGATGTCATTTTTGGTTCTGTGCACTTTCACATTTTTGAGCTGTTGTGTGAAAGGGGTACCATTTCACTTGAGCATTTCTCTTTCATGGGGTGAATTTTTTAAATAAATGCTTTTTTTGTTGATAGATAGTGTCAGATAATGACCCCAAATCCTTGTCATTAAGTCATTTTATGGGCTATTTAAGTATTGCACGATTTTGCATCTAGACACCCATGAAAACCAAAGTTCCAAGGTGGACCCCAGTTCAGCCATCCTTCTCATAATTTTCATAGAATAAAGTAGTACCAGTGGTTTGTGATAGAGAACACAAACAAATCACTATAGCTGTTTATCAACTTCACCATGACACTAGAAGCAAATAGCAAGTTTTAGCCATCTCAAGTTGGCAACTAATCATCTGGAATCTATCAGATAACCTCTTGTTCAGGTATCTTGAGATCAATTTTAAGTTAAAGGCATTTGCCCCCTTCAGAAGAGCAACAAGGTTGGTTTAAACACAGTTAACTGCTGCAATTACAGAGACAAACTTCACCCAAGAAAACACCTTTTTCTCGGGTAACATTGGCTACTGTAAAACTTCCTATTCAATTCTAGCAGCCTGATCAGAATAAACATCAAGTGAACTACAGTAATCAGTTGTATTATGCAACCTCTGACCCTGCAGTTGGGTCGGTCAAATGTTGGCCATGTTCATGTGAACTGTGATGCTGGCATGTTGCTAAGTGATCTCCTTCACAGCAACCTTATGTGAGGCAAAGGTGCATCAGGGGCATAGATGGGGTGGGGAAAAATTTTTTGACAGTAGGTTGTACCCTCGATGGGGTCCTGGACCTGCATCATATCAATGCAATCTGCCCATAGGAACTCAAGGGCACATGTGAACACATATACAAACAAACATGCGTATACACGTTGGCATACACATCAAAATGTCATTTTCACAAAGCCCCTAAAGTCATCTCTCTACCAGTTTTATATTTTCTTTATTTTGCCTGCTGTATTTTTAATCTGCTTGAATTACAATGTTTGCCTCCTCCCCCCCTCTCCCAATATTTTCACTGGGTTGGTATCTGCCTTGTCTCCCTGGATTTACTCCCTGAGGTGCATCATATTCTACAACAAATGTGCATCAAAGTCTATGAAATCTTCACTGTGTAATGGTCAATGCATTTGAGTGTTGCTTGCTGCTCAAACAAACATTGACTGACCTTGATAGAGGTGCATATTATGATTGGTAAGTGCCTAATCACCTAATTATTGCTTTGAATTACAATGTTTGCCTCCCCCCACTCCATCCCCCTCGACCCACCTCCGACCCCCCCACTCCATCCCCCTCAACCCCTCCCTGATCCCCCCTCGCCCCACCCCCACCAATATTTTCACTGGGTTGGCATCTGCCTTGTCTCCCTGGATTTTCTCCCTGAGGTGTATCATATTCTACAACATATGTGCATCAAAGTCTTTGAAATCTTCCTCACTGTGTAATGGTCAATGCATTCCAGTGTTGCTTGTTCCAACAAACATTGACTGACCTTGATCAGGGTGCATGTTATAATTGGTATGTGCATAATCACATAATTATTGCTTTGAATAGTACCATCAAAATGACTGCCCTAAATGATTCTTACGTACAGAATATAAAACAAGTACAGTAGTTTACAAGTGAATCACAGTGAAAAGATCTCCAGAAGTTGCAACATTGAAAAAGGACTTACTGTTTACATTTTAAAAAGCATAACCTACTTTGTCCAGTAAAAGAAAGCAATACTTTCAAGTGAAAAAGAACTATTGACAAAAACTTGTTACAATTGGGAAAACCTTGAAAATTTCAGGTACCATTAGTCATTCATTTCCCTGTAAAACAAGCCCAAAGCCTGCCTTTAAAATTAAAACAAACAAACAGCATTAATATATTAACATGATCAATATGGACACATGTAATATATGCCTATTTAACTCTGCTCTTTACACTAGGAGTTGCAACTGCATTACCCATACAAAATACTGTTTTCTGAAAAGTTTAGGCCCTATGGTTGATGTGTCACAAACTTCAGGTAAAGAGAAAATTTTGAACACGATCAAGACCTTAGGAATTCATAGCAAATTCTGCTATCTGACCTCTGACCAACCCCATATGAATGATTTTTTCACTTGTTAGGTAACCTGATACAACTTTTGATCATATATCTATAAAATTACAAAAGGGCTTTCTTCACTGCAGGGTACTTGATTTCATGCCATTACAGGAAATTTTGCAGGGGTGACCTCACTTGACCTTTGACCTCCACCACAAATGATAACAGAGTCCTCATTCATCTCAATTGTACAGACCTAAAATAGTATTTCCCTCATGCTGCATGTCTTGAGATGTATTTAGAGGTCATTCAGGCCTGTTTTTTTAAACATATACAAAAAGTTTTGAAGGTACGAAAAGTTTAAATTATTTTGTTTACTTGACAACAATTACGCTGCTGCAAACAACGGAAAATTATCAAAATAAAAATATTTACCATGTGCTTACAGGTAAATTTGCAACATACAGAAATGGATGCCATAATGGATGTAATCCTCATGTTATTATCATACCATATTGGACCATGGATGACACTATTGCTCGGCTCGTAGCTTCATGATCCTTCATCCAACTCTTTTACACAAGCATACTGTATTTGCAAATGCCCTTTTTTAGGAAAACTTACGGTACTCTGATGATAACATTATCATCCTATCAAGTCATACAGATATTTATATACTGCAATTACTCCAGTTTTCTCCTTCTGTCAATATATTTCCATAATAATTCTTCTAATTAATGAAAGCATTCAGACAAAATGATGTAATATAGCAGCTATGAGTAAACATAAAAATATAATTTTCATCCAAAAAACTAAACTACAATTACAGGTTGGCAAGAAATGAAAGATCGTTCAACTTGATATACACACATACCAGTATGATAATGAGTTCAATTAATCAATTATTTAAAATCTCAAATCAATATTCTGATTTGGAAACTCAGTGATAAAAATATCATTTTTTACAAAATGAAAAACATGACAAGTATTATTTAAAGAAAATATAAAGTCCTCCTAATTTGACTCCTCATCCCAATTGAGGCAAGATCCTTGAATCATCATGCTATCAAACCAGGGACCACACACATGAGGGGCCTTCAGCCCCCGCACTTTTTCTGCCGAGGGATTCTGGCCCCACACTTCAAAATTGGCTCTAGGAGTATATGGAAACTGACTGGAAACTAAAAGTTTCCATCCCCAAATTGTATCCTATAGCTGAGGGAAAGGGGACAAGCAGACCTGGTGGAGACTCTGCATCTGCAGTTTTGTCTTCACACCTATCTGTTAGGCCGATAACAAAGCAGGTTCTACAGAGCATTTTAAGCAGTGTGTACTTAATTCCAGTACTTCTTTGAACCCAATACAGTGAAGTTGCATGTGAAGCATGAAATTTAATGTCTGTGTCCATAAACTTTAGTATAACCATGGTTTATGGACACAAAAAATAAGTTGTGGTCATTTGGAAACTGAAGTTTCTTGACCTTAATATTAGGGAAACCTCATTATGTGACAATATTTCTGTTACTCGTCTGCTTCACTTACAAAGCGAACTTGTTTGTCTTTCCATATTCAATAAAAATTAAGTAAATGTTGGTGAAGATTTGTAAGATTTAGACCAGCTAGATTAAAAAGATTAACTTGAAGCAGGATTCAAAGGTTTTCTTTACCAAACTGAAACGAAATAGAATATCAGTTACCCAGTAAAAATGTCAAAAAACTTATTTTAACAACAAGTCAATTACATTTTAACACAAAAAAGATCGCCAGTTATTGTGCTGTACTTTTTTTAAAGTTAAGGCACCATCACATTTTTAAACAAAGAAAGAAAGCTAGCACCTGCCCTAACACTTGTCCACAACCAGTGGTGTAGCCACGGGGGTCGTTTTGGGGGTTGAAACCCCCCCAAGACCCAAACTTGAAATGCAAAAAACATCTAACATAATGGCTTTTCTCTCTCCTTGTAGACTTTTCCCTCGTATTGGGCTTCAAAACCCCTCTGGCTATGCTACTGTCCACAACACAGGTATAATGATGAAACAAGATCTCCAAAAGTGCAGTTTTCCAAATATCACTTAAAGGCTGTCAACTCTCACTCCAAACTACAAATTTGGCTGTAGTCCACAGAAATTCTCAATTGGCACTGCTCTGTAATTGACAGCAAGTTCAAACCAGAATGCAAAAATGCATTGAGGTTTTGATGATACATAAATGTTCTGTTCAAAGAGTACCATCATGCACCATTATCTTCTCATTCAAATGTTATACTAGCATGTTCAAAAAATAATTTTGTCATTCCAGATGACCTTTTGACCTCAATAAAAGCCATGCATAGCTAGACAGGCAAACAACAGACAGAGGGATAAACAACTATCTTGAAAGATCGTACTTAAAAAGGTTCCTAGACTTTAACCCCTGGAGACCCCACATGACCTTTCCTTTCTGCCAAAAACAATGGGGCTAAATTGAGGGTGGAAAATCGCAATTATTCCGCCTAAATAGGGATACTTGGCACCTCTGCCTTTGACCTCCACCAAAAACAACATAGACCATTTCCTGACCATAACCCATCCACATACCAAATATGAATTCCATTCAAGTTTCCTACCTTGAGATATCACATAAAAAATGTCAAACTCTGACCCCGGGTGACCCCAGATGACCTTTGACGTCTGCCACAAATAACAGGAGCATCTCCTGACCATAATGCATCTACATATTAAATATAAAATCTATCCAAGCTTCCCATCTTGAGATTTCATGATAACAAGATTTTCAGACTCTGGACCCCGGTGTCCCCAGATGACCTTTGACCTCTACAAAAAACAATAAGTACCATTTCCTGACCATAACATATCCACAAACCAAATATGAAATCTATGTAAGTTCCCTACCTTGAAATATTGCATTAACAAAATTTAAAGACTTTGACCCCTAGTGACCCCATATGAGCTTTGACCTCTGCCACAAACAAAAGTAACCACTTCCTGACCATAGTACATCCACATACAACATATGAAATCTATCCAAGCTTCCTATCTTGAGATATCACGTTAACGAGATTTTCAGACTTTGACCCCTGGTGATCCCAGATGACCTTTGACCTCTGCCACAAACAAAAGGAACCACTTCCTGACCATAACACATCCACATACCAAACAATGAAATTTATCCAAGCTTCCTATCTTGAGATATCATGTTAACGAGATTTTCAGACTTTGACCCCCGGTGACCCCAGATGACCTTTGACCTCCGCCAAAAACAATAGGGACCATCTCCTGACTAAAACGCACCCACATACTAAATATGAAATCTACCCAGGTTTCCTACCTTGAGATATCGCATTAACAAGGTTTTCAGACTTTGACCCCTGGTGACCCCAGATGACCTTTGACCTCCACCAAAAACCATAGGGACCATCTTCTCACCATAACGCATGGACATATCAAATACGAAATCTATCCAAGCTTCCTACCTTGAGATATCATGTTTACAAGATTTTCAGACTTTGACCCCTGGTGACCCCATATGACATTTGACCTCTGCCACAAACAAAAGGAATCACTTCCTGACCATAACGCATCCACATACAAAATATGAAATTTATCCAAGCTTCCTATCTTGTGATGTCGTGTTAACAAGATTTTCAGACTTTGACCCCTTGTGACCCCAGGAGACCTTCGACCTCCGCCAAAAACAATAGGGACCATCTCCTTACCATAACGCATCCACATACCAAAATATGAAATCTTTCCAAGTTTCCTACCTTGAGATATTGCTTTAACAAGGTTTTTAGACTTTGACCCCTAGTGACCCCCGGTGACCTTTGACCTCCCCAAAAACAATAGGGACCATCTCCTGACCATAACGCATCCACATACCAAAATATGAAATCTATCCAAGTTTCCTACCTTGAGATATCGTGTTAACAAGATTTTCAGACTTTGACCCCCGGTGACCCCAGATGACCTTTGACCTCCCCCAAAAACAATAGGGACCATCCACTGACTATAACGCATCCACATACTAAATATGAAATCTATCCAAGTTTCCTACCTTGAGATATTGCTTTAACAAGATTTTTAGACTTTGACCCCTAGTGACCCCAGATGACCTTTGACCTCCGCCAAAAACAATAGGGACCATCTCCTGACCATAACGCATCCACATACCAAAATATGAAATCTATCCAAGTTTCCTACCTTGAGATATTGTGTTAACAAGATTTTCAGACTTTGACCCCCGGTGACCCCAGATGACCTTTGATCTCCGCCAAAAACAATAGGGACTATCTACTGACTATAATGAATTTACATACCCAAATATGAAATCTATCCAAACTTCCTACCTTGATATATTGTGTTAACAAGATTTTCAGACTTTGACCCCCGGTGACCCCAGATGACCTTTGATCTCTGCCAAAAACAATAGGGACTATCTACTGACTATAATGCATTTACATACCCAAATACGAAATCTATCCAAGCTTCCTACCTTGAGATATCATGTTAACAAGATTTTCAGACTTTGACCCCTGGTGACCCCAGATGACCTTTGACCTCCGCCAAAAACAATATGGACCATCTGCTGGCTATAACCCATCCACATACCACATATGAAATCTATCCAAGTTTCCTACCTTGAGATATCGCGTTAACAAGGTTTTTAGACTTTGACCCCTGGTGACCCCAGATGACCTTTGACCCCCACCAAAAACAATAGGGTTCTTCCTCTCAATATGGGCTATCTATGTACCAAGTTTGAGAACCATCAGAGTTTCCCTTCTTTAGATATTGTGTTTACAAGTAAAGTGTCACACACACACACACACACATACACACACACACATGCACATACACACATACAAACACACACACGCCATCATGAATGCATTGGTTTCTCTTATCATCAAAACCAAAAATGCAAAATACTGTAGCACATATTTCCCAGGATGTACTGTACTGAGTGTCATTACAGGAATTGCCCATTAGCCAGAATTTTGAAAGAGTCCAAAACAACTGATCCTCTTCACTCTGTTTAGCCCAACTTCCTGGCAGACATGAACCTCATCTTGACTTCTGAGACCTTACAAATTGAAAGTCACCTATGCCTGACACACTAAAAAGTTATGCTGGGCCAATAGGATGCCCTCCCCTACCAAATTAAAAAGGTGGCCTAATCCTTCTTCCCGGAGTTGCCATTGGCAAGTCAGGTAAGAGTAGATAATGGGGAATTCCTGTCATGTTTGATTGCACATTGGGGCCTTGTATACTCGCCCTAAAGCAATAAACTGAGATTATGTCTGTGTAAGTATGAGTTTTAGACAGTTTTGGAAGGGGCTTAAGACAGTAGATTCGGAGAATTGGAACTGTCTGGGGTGAGAAGGTTATAGGCCTTTAAGTTTTAACCTCACAAATCATAAGATCAAAAATGATTCACAAAGTTTTAAAGTTGCCATGGAATCTAAATTATCAGAAACATAATATAAATTTATAAGAAAACGTATCTACAAGTCTTGTGAATAAAGAGTTACAATAATAAGCACCTCATTTGTCAAACATTTTTATGCTCTTTGAGTTGCTCCTAATAAATATATACACAGAGTGATCTGTTCAGAACAATTTCTTCAGCTCATGTTAGAACTTATAACTCCAGGGGTCAAAATAAGCCTTCAAACTTTGAACCCAATAGACCTCATGCTTGTTCATGAAATCTCAGGCTAGGGACCATATGAGACAATGTGGGGCCCAAAAATACATAAAAAAGGACTGATAAACTAGACCAAAACCAGTTTTTCCACACCTTATGCCAATGTATACTTGACAACAGCACATTGTACATGTGTGTATGTTTTCATCACAGAGAAAATTTACTCTGAAGTGTTTGTCAAGTTTTCTTGTAACTTTGGTTTAGTACATGGATTGTGCTGCACATGGAGAGGTTGGTGTACAGACTGTACAATTAGAGATTTCAATAATTTAGGAACCAATCAGGCCCTCTCCCATTAGAAATATGGGTCAAAGCAAATTTTTATGCACACCAGGTTCATGGGCCCCTGCTAATTCAAACCAAGAGACTCTTGTTCAAGAATGATATTTTATACTCAATAAGACACACAAATAACCAAATTAAGTTGACACACAAAAATAGAGTGTGAAGGGTTACACCCACTACACATCACACCCATCTTCACAGACAGCATTTCCTTCAAGAAAGGGGGGGAGGGATTCCCTCTCTACATGAAAGAGGGTGAAATTTTCTATTTCACTTCCAATAAAATAAAAAAGTCAGTAGAATCTCCCCCCCCCCCCCTTTTTCTCATTCCACAAAAATGAAAACAAAAAATGTCAGTATCTTGTTTTCTCCTTTGAGAAGAGGACACATTTGACACAATATTTGAACTTAAATAAACAGTATGTAAAACCCTTCATATTGCATCCTACAAGAGCCTTGAAGCAAGCACTTTCCCCCTCGCCCCTCTGAAAACACCTGTATCTTTGGTCAAAGGTACAATCAATGTCAACCTGAGTTTCGGCAGTAGTAAATGCCTGCATATATCCCTTGAACATGAATATCTCTCAGTGTGCAGATATTGAATATATGCATGAATGGGGCCTTTTCTAGCAATCACATGTTTTGAGGGATGCCTTTTCACCCCTTATAAATATATTTAGTAACTGCCACTTAAAAATTGACAGTAAATCATCAGTAAAGGTTAAATTACACATCTGTAAAATACTCTTCACACACATATTGCTGAACTGGAATTTTTCAAAAATATACACAAAAGTGGGAAAGATTTTCCTTCTCATATCCACTGACATTTAATTCATACCAATTAAAGGTTTTTCATAAGTTCTGTTATAACTGGCATCAAAATGTTTAAGTTGCCATCCTCGCCAGATGCTTCTAGCAAACATGTAATACCACGTAATTTGAAATATAACAATTATGCTGCAGCCAAGATTACAATGCCAAGGGATGATAAATGGTACCTTGATCCAGGAGAATTGCTGATCCCAGCTGTATACCCAGAAGAGTATCGGAAAGATGAAAATTCGACAGAGGAAGAATACTATCAAGATAAGGGCATCATTGATGTGATACAGCAGGGAATTCTTCATGTTTATCTGTTTGGAAGGAAGTCAAAGTATATCATCTAGACACAGAGACACAAATAAATTGAAGATATGCAAAAAAAAAAAAAATCAAAACCATCTTAGATTCTCATAGCAAGGTATTTCCATACGCTAGGGGTCCAATAGTGTGACATGAGGTCAAAATTTAAAGATCATTTTAAGTCTGATTGAGATTTATGCTCATAATACAGGATGATTAGCAGTAATATACACATACAAGTGTCTCTGCATAGCACTATTTATGCTTATGGGGGTACATTGGCTGCCATGAGGGGAGGAACACCAAAGCAGTCTTTAATCTTCTCTCAAAAGGAGAAAAAAACCCACTAAATGGTTGAAAATTCTCAGCTGAGTTTGATTTACGACTTCTCTGACAAGGTCGTCAAAAAAATTTTGAAAGATTTCTCCAAAGAATGCAAGGATGCATTGAGGTTTTCGATGATAAGTACAGTACGTGTTCTACTCCAAATAATGCCATATTTCAGACTACCCGCTCCCTGTTAGTGACCTACCTCTATTGATGAATACTTACCTTCTTTAAAATTCCTCTCAAGTTAACAAATGGTGAACTTAGTTCTGTCAGTAGCATGCATCCTAGAAAGAATTCACCTTTGCCATTTCTGTAAAACTAAAAAGAGAAATTTCAGAGTCACTAGATATTCCACTCACTAAAAATACATGCATTACAATTTTAATTTGCACTGTTCTTGATAGGATTTACAAATGAACTGTAAAACAATTACAAACCAAAATCTTTCCAAAAAAGAAGACCGTACCTTTGAGAGAATGGTTTTCAAAAGTGGTCCATCCACACCTACTAAAGCTAAAAGAATTCAGCACACAGACAAGCAATTGTACACCAACATACAAGTACAAAAGGATCACAAAAAGGGAAGCTAAATCTAAAAACAACAACTGTAAGTCATGAAAAAATCACATTCAGAACCTTAGAAGCCATGGACCAGGGCTTGGAAAATCTGGCACGCAGAATGTTCATGGGCATCTATTCTCATGATTATGGGCAACAAAAGTCATAAACTGCACAGCAGAACATGTCCAACCAGCCAGGCACTTTACATATCAATCTTAACCACTGCACTTGCTGTCCAAACAGATTATCACCCTATTGAAAGTCACAGGTCTATTACTATGAATGCTAACACTGCTACCTTTATATTCCTGTCAGAACATACAGCACTGAACAAATTCCTTCCATTCACATAGAACTATCAGTGATTGTTATTAATAGAGTTACAGAATTATACTCAGAATATATAATAAAGTAGTACTGTATGCAGTATATAGTATGTAATGTATACACAATTTGCAGACGGTGCTGGTTCAATCTTGTTACTGTAGATTCCATCAGTGCAGCTCATAGAGGGTTCCAAGACTGAATTGCAAGACTAACACATGTATGCATAATTTGCTAGCCAAGCCCTTCATGGTAGCATAGTAGTGCACAAAATTAGAAGATGGTTGCCCTGCTTAATAGTGCAACAAGGCAACAGGAAATTTTTCAAGCTCTGTGGACAATGTGGTGCCAACAGCTGGCTGCTCAACAAATTCAACAAATTGGTCTGTGTTAAATATCCTCAATCCATTCCCAGACCATATTTTTCCAACTATTCTACTTCTAGCTAACCCTACACAATACCTCAAAGTACATTTTTCCTTTGGGGAAAGGAAAAATTTACTTCAGTGATTGTTCTTTGATTGAGTCACCTTTTGAAAGATGCCAGTTAACTGACATTACACATCATGTGATACTATACATTATACACAGGTGTTCCAATTGTCTTGCACATTCACCAGGAGATTACACTTAAAGGTCAAGAGCAGCCCCCCCCCCCCAAAAAAAAAAAAACTTTTAGGAAGCCACAGCTAAATATCACAGTTTTCCTCTTAATTTCCCTTCAAAGTTTCTGTCATCATTTTTTACACTTCAATATTGCATAATCAAGGTAAACTAAGCAGTTAATTCCACATTTGGAGAGAAAAAAATTGTTCACATGACTCTCAACAGCCAATCATGAAACAGGACAGTCTACTACACTACTTCAAGTTGGGGTGACTGCTCTTGCCCTTCAAGCATGCAACTAGGTTTTGTCTGTGCATGAATCAGAGGAGAATTTACCCCATTGACTTTGGTTAATCTAAACCTGTCCTATAATTAGACGACTTATTTTTAGTTGATTTTTCATTGGATATATATATATATGCATTATTTTTTTTCTTCTATATGATAGCACATTTAGATACAGTTTGACAATGCATTCTTGTGAAAAATCAAGGACCTCACAGGGTGTGCAGCCAATGTACTGTACATGCAGGAGTAACACTTCCCTCAAAAGAGCCTACAGACTAGATGTAACTAGGAAAGGCAAATTCCTTGTTTCAAAGCTCTTCGTTGTGTGCACACATGCAAATAAAGCATTAGAGTATACTGTATCCTGGTAAGCAAACAAGGCCTTTGTTACATGTATATGGCTGGGTTATCATTTTGTGGTTTTCATACAGAGAGTGAAAATATTTTTCAGGTATCGAATAATTTCAATTAATAATACCCAAGCTGTCATTATTATTTAGAAATCAACACCTGCACACAAGACAATTAACACTTCCGCTCCATCATCCAGTTACATTGCATACATGCAGTCCTCACAGCTCTGCCAATATGTAGATAGTTCTCATGTGACGTCATAAAGAGTTTTTCATGTGGCGTATTTCAGCCATGTCGGAGGGCAATCCCCAAATGTATGTACAGGTCTGCCTATAAACATGGCAGCTGCTTGTGTCTACTTGTGACATCAATGAAAACTAATAGTCATCCCTGTTTAATAGCAGCTTTACCTGGATGTCATGTTACCAGACTTACTGACAGCAAGTGTCTGTCTTCAACGATTTTTAACAACTGAGATGTACATGTATACCGTATATGTAAGGTAATGTGTAGTCAGAAAATGTATGTAAGCTATACAATGTCCAATGTCAGTTGCTATTTATTTTTTGAATTTCACATCAATCAAAGAGCTGTCATCAATTGAGAATTTTGTTTTTTCCAACCAACAAGATGCATCACTACCTACAATTTGACAGTCTGTAACAACTGATAAAGGAAACAGCTGAAGAACTAGGGTCAAGGTTTAGTTAAGGGCAAGACCAGTCACCCCGAATTTGAATAGTGTAGTACACTGTCCTGTTTCATGGTTGGCACTTCAGAGACATGTGACAGTATTTTTTCTCTTTCAAATGTAAAAAGAGTCACTGCTTGGTTTAGCTTGAATATGGAGTACTGAAGTATTGAAATATTAGGAAAATACTTTGAAGAGAAATAAGAAGAAAATTTTAAGAATTAGCCGTTGCTTCAAAATAAGTTTTGGACAACTGCTCTTGTCCTTAAGTGCAGTCCTAGCTGTTTATTGCAAAGAGCCAGCAACAAATACCTGCGAACATACAGTATGTGCACAGCAAACATGACGTTTTTTGCTGTTCCATTCATCACTGAAATACAGCACAGACTTCTTGCATGCAAGTTAGGCATACTGTTTACATGCATGGATAAGTTTGCCCTCAAGCACTGAGTTGCCTAGCAACAGTCAACTAATATATGTAACCATATACAAGCTCCAAATACCTACTTGTGCATTCCATCAAATTCTGTCACTCCAAAAATGCATTTGGAATTGAAGAGAAAATCCTGTATGCAGGGTCATGAAAAGTGCAGTTACATTTCTTTCAAAGCTAGGGAAAGTTGCCCACAATTCCTCACAGACATTTACAGTATATATGCTGAGAGCATAAATTCTATCCTAATGCCAAAATTCCACTCAATACTTGAAATACTACACACAACTTTTAAGAAGGGATCACCTCAATTTTTTCAAACCATGGGGCTGTTGAACTGTACATCCCTTATCCCTGAAATCAAGCTTGGAAGCTGCAATGAATAACAAATAAAATGAAAGCCAGAGCTGACCCCCCCCCCTCCACATTTATGTCACAGGTGGCTCACCTGTGAAGAACCTGAATTTTCCTTAGAATACATATTTTGCAGATTACTTTCTCTCAGCAAAATGCAAAATTTGCTTCATTTCTTCACTAATAGCACTCAAATTTTCAATTAGTTCTTATTTGCAAAATGCTTTTCCTTCCTGATCTTTTCGATTCTGGTTTCAGATTTTTGTACCCCAAAATCCTGGCAATTACCACTTTCCATTTTACTTGATCAGTGATTTTCACATTATGTTGTACATATTTTTTTCTTTATATGAACCTGAGGGACATTTTGTACTGTAGATCTTGAAGCAGTTGCAGACAGCATATCTACAGTATTTCTCTACAATGTCAATTGCCAGTTGAAAAGCTCACAGTTTCAAAAAAGTCAATACTAGGAAAACAGTCTCTCTATTTACTGTAGATAAGTTAGAGTTGGTATCCTCTCTCCTCCCCCTACCCTTTAAGAAATTTTTGCCTTTTTCAACAAACCTAGATGCAAAATGGAGTAATATTCCTCACCCTGAAAGGAACGTTCGTGAAGATTTATATTTTATGGTTTTGGGGCTAAAAATTATTTTTTTATCCTCAGTTTGAGAGCTTTATTGGAGCCATGCTTTGTGACTATAAATACCTCACAGAAACCTTATACTACTGTAAAATGTAAAGGAAAAAAAACATGGCTATAAAGTAGCCGCTTAACAACTTTATTACAGTCACCTCCCTGGCAGCAAAGGGAAAGAATCCGCCCTATGAAATTAGTCCCGGTCTGCCCTGAAGTCATTTGTCTGTAGCTTCAAGATGTTACATTTGTGCTATTTTTAGCCTTGGAAACTTTCATCATTTGATGTTGGTTTTACAGTTTTAGTACACAGCCTGTGCTGTGGGTTGTAAAGGAAAATAGAGGAAACTTACCAAAGCTAAAGGATAACCAACAAAAGCAACCATTGAGTGGTGAAAAAGTAGAAGCTTTTGTTTCTTTAGGAACGGGACAAATGTCCATGACTTCGGAAGGATGGTGCTGTGTTTTACTTCAAGGTCAACATGGAATGATGCATACATGGCACCCATATCATAAAGCATGTATGGTAGTCCGAAGGACATGTACTTATCCACTATCCAGCACCTAGGAGAAGAAGAACAGAAAATCGTCACATGGCGAAACATGAGGCTGTTTCCATACCCCTGGCCATCACACCAAACAAACTCATGAAAATATTGTTGACTGTCACGCTGAAAATTTTTGGAATCCATATCTGCCAATTCTGTTTCTGGCACCAACTTAAAGTGTCAATGCCGGGTCTAACAGCAAAAGTCAGCTAGTGCTACCCAGTGTATACAGAGCTAAACCGAGCTAAACCTCTGACCCCTTGGAATAATAATCACACACCCATGTAACATGGTAACACATTTTTTGGCAAATCAGCAAACATAATTTCTCTAAAGGTCAAGAGCAGTCACCCAAACTTGTTTTGAAGCAACAGCCTAAGTATCACAATTTGCTTTTCATTTCTCTTCAAAGAATCTTTACTAATATTTTATGACTTTAATATTACATATGCAAGTTAAACCAAACAGTTACTTCTTGTAAAATTCACATTTTAGGAGGAAAAATGTTCTTGTCACATGACTCTTAACAGCTAATCATGAAATAGGACAGTCCCCTACACAACTTCAAGTTGGGGTGACTGTTCTTGCCCTTTAAGTTGCTCCCCAAAATATCTGCACTGAGTACCCAACAACTTCTAAAATGAAATTTTCTCAAGTGATAGTGATCATTTGTTATTTTCTAATTTCCAATGCAGCATATGTCAGGATTTGATTTCATAAGATGGAGTTTTACCGCCCATTTTCCAACCTATCAGTTCAAGTCGAGCTGGCCAAGGCCTTTTTCCCGCTTATGATTCACTGGCTTGTTTTCCCTACTCCATTGCTTATGCGGAGCATATATCAGGAATCACATAGGAATCACATAGCACATGTACCATGAACAACATTGTACTGGTAGTTCGATATACCAAGGGAGGCAAGCCCATGTTTAAACCACACACTGAAACAGCTACTTGTTTTTGGTTTCCCAACAGCCATTCATTACTCGACTGCTCACATTAGAATAGTTTAAGTACCTGTTACAAAGGTTAGCAATATGTTGCAACGGTCAACGTAACAAGCGTGCTTTGTGCAGGGACAGGCTAAATTCGTGGCTTGTTTGGGAGGTACATTTCAGAAGGCAGGATTTTGTTTGGAGGCTGTACATCATGGATGGGTGAATTGCAGGTTTTTCGAAGGGTTCAGCAGGTCAGTGGTTTTGGGTGTTGAAATGCTTGAGGAGGTATGTAAATTAATGCAAAGCCCTATTCTCCCTCCCCCTTACCCAGCTCCTCATATTCTATGATCCAGTCCTTAGGTGGAAGAAGTTGGGAAGCTGAGAGTCTCCTTCCAGGGAAATTTGGGCACCTGGAGGGAAATTTATGCAATTGGAGAGAAACTTTCATTTTATCTTCATGAAAATTTTAGGAAAATTGTGGAAATTTTACTTCCTTCCTGGGAAATACTGTAACTCCCTTCCTGGAAAATAAACATTTTTCCAGCCCTGATCCAGTCCTTGATGTGCAGGTCATTAGGTGATTTATCATGAAATATATTATAAATGTACTGTAGATACCAAACTTCTATCCCTTCACTCTTAGATGCACTGACTACCCATGGAGGCTCTAACGGAGGGGTGGAAGTGTTGATTTGAAGTGCCCACAGTTCTGTTTGGTATCTGCACGCACAACTACGACGGGTAACAGGAAATTCCATTGTGACTTGATGTCAGTGTGCTTGCATTTTCAAAGTGAGTTCTGTACGTGCACAATGCATTTTTCCTTGTGCAGCCTGTAGGTAATTGACACATATTTCTGCGTGCTGGGAAAAAGAATGCAGTCGTTGATTTTGTGTTGTAAGTGTGCATAAGAATGTAAACACGTGCATAAATGTGCGCTTGTGATGATACCATAGAAACTAACCAATCAGTAAGTCAATGAACTTCAAACCAGTAGTTGTGCTTTAATGTTCAAATGTTCATAAGTAGAAAGCCTCGAAGAAGCCTAAAACTGTTCCATGTAAGTGAAATTTATTGAAGAAAGGTGTTTACAAGAATTGCAATGTTTTAAAATCACACATATTTATACTACCAGAAGATATCAATTAACTGTTAGATTTCAAAAGGACTGATCAGTGATGAGCACTTCCGTCCCTCCGTTTCAGCCTCCATGAGGAGTCATCGCTCCATTTTAAGTTTAGTATCTATACTTGTCATGTCTTTGTTCATCATATAAAACACTGACTCATCATGAAGAAATGGGTAAATTAGTCCAACTAAATCATTCCCTGACTTTTCTTCATTACGTGAAATGGCCCTTACTAAAACTGCCTACCACTAAACAGCTTAAAACCCAACTTTTGGGTAGTAAGTCAGGTTTTTAACTGATTGCTAACACCCAAAGTTTAGGACCAATCCAATGCTTACTGGGTTTTATCATATTTTTCCTGTTTTTAAGCTTGGAGTGGCTATAAACTGTAGGTGCAAACATCAAGTAAAAACCCGACTTAACTGCCTACAAGTCGGGTTTAAGACTGTGTAGTGGTAGGCAATTTTACTATGGGCTATTTATGTAATGTTTATCCCTATTTTCCTCCTCTTCTTCCTGTCACTTGCTCTTCAGACATCACAAAGAAGTACTAATGGCAGTTGTCCCTACTCACTACAATTCGTTCCCTCATCACCGTAAAAAATATGGAAGAGATCTTTTTACCTTGCATAAAGAAAATCCTGATAGCAATTTGTAACAATGTACCACCCAACAATAGAGGCCAAGACTGCATGCAAGATTGAAGTTATTCTGTTGGTAAAAAAAATACTAAAACTTTGAAAAGCTTTTTCACACAAACTGGTAAACTTCTCACATTTGACACATTTCATTATGTTTGAATTTAATTAGCTGTCCTTTTTACTCAAACTCCCACTTCAGCACCACCCAAACACCATAGGCAATAAAGCTGCCATAGCTATCATAAGCTGCAGTAAAATAAATAGCAGAATTAGAGCAGCAATAATTAGAGGTCTGAGTTTGTTTTAACAAGTTTTTCACAACTTTAATTTTGCCCTTCATTTATATATTGCCAAAAAAGATCCAGAATCATCATAGGCAAATGAGGTGGGGGTGAAGGGGGCAGCACTAACCCTCCCAATTCAAGCAAAAGTTCAGTTGGTCAATTCGGGCAAAAAATGATAAAAGGTGGCATGATGACAATGCACATGAGGACCTGATGAGTTCACTATGTTACAAGTCGCTACATGTGCACCCATACACAAGAAATGTTCATACTGTAAAATGAATTAAAGGCAGTCATTTGTCGCCCCAAACTACAGTTTCAGTATGCATATATCAAAACTCTCAATTGGTACAGCTCTTTGACTGGCATCACATTCAAACAATTTGCATCATAGCTAAATTACACAGAATGGGCACTGAGAGTGTCTTGATTACACATTATGGACTTATATGGCCACTGGGACAAGCCATGAAGCAATAAACTAGGATTGTGTCTGGATAAAGATGAGTTTTAGATAAATGTGGGAGGGGCTAGAAGTAAGTAGGTTGGGAGAATTGGAACTGTTTGGGATGATGAAAATATGCCTTTAACATCATGGACACAAACAAAGGGCTCACTTACCAATACAAACACTAAACTGTACTCTAAACTTTCGTTTGGTTTGATTTAAATCAATCATGTGGAAGAGAAAGGTTTTGTTTGTAGCAGTTGTAAAATCTGAACATTTTCTTTAAAGAAGTGTTAACACTGACCTCATTGCTACTGTGGTGCAGACAGCTCTGGACCGAACACCGATCCATGATCTCAAAAGAAAGGCACTGGACTGAAAAATAAATGGGAAGACAGCAGAGCCGATCAAAAACAAGGCAGGTAACGTTGTGTCCATCATACTGAACTAGCCCTGGATTCTATTGTCAAGTAACACTGAGGGACTGTTGACTTTTTTTCCAGCAGCCAGATGGATGGTAGAGCACTTATAAGCAGCTGTTGAAAGTCCATTCTGTGACTCCACTTAGATAGGTTCAGAAGATTATAATCACTGCATGTTAATGGACAAACAAACACAAGTTATACAATGAGTAGCTGTGTAATATTTACGCAATTGATGAAGATAAGATAGACAACATAAGTAGGCCTACTGGCAGGTGAAACTATCTTTGACCAGGAAAGTTGAATGTCTTTTATGAAGCACCACCCTGGGGGACTGAGGGAGTTGGGGTATGATGCTCAGGAGGGGTTAAAAATATTTGAACAAGTTTTTAAGGAAAATCACAATTGCCAACATTGTCATCTCAGGAAACGGAACATATGTAGCAGATGATCCACTGTGCACAGAAAGCGCACACATGCTTAACCTCAATGGGTGGGGTCCAGAGAGTAAAACACCTCTTTTCCACTCTAAATGTTCACAATTTATGTGGAAATCCCTTAGTTGTATGCAAAGAATGACTACATTTTGTTGCTTCACAATTTTACTGATCATTTTTACTATTAGTATATTTCTAATTCTAAAAGTCAGAAAACGGAACATTCTGATTTTTACGGGTTTTAAAGCTCAGAAAACAGAACAGTTCCGCTTAAAACGGAACGGTTGGCAAGTATGGAAAATTAATTAATGTTTGATATATTTTACAAAAGAAACAAACAAGGGGTGTTTATTCCTCAACTGAGGCAGGATGTAACTTTAGACTATTTATAACCTCTCTCTTTTACCAATCCCTGCTCCATGCATCCCCCATCACCCCTCTTCTCCACCCCTGACAAAGATAAATCAACCCATATTGCTAATGCTTATTTTATGACTAATGCACATTCACTATGACATTACCTGTTCAGGCTGTTGTACTATTGGCACTTATCTCTCCACCCCTGACAATGATAAATCAACCCATATTGCTAATGCTTATTTTATGACTATGCACATTCACTATTACATTACCTGTTCAGGCTGTTGTACTATTGGCACTTATCTCTCCACAAAGAGCAGCTAGCCTACCTGTACTGTACACAAAAGTATAATTTTGTGAAATTACATCATATCATATGGCTGCCATATTCATTTTCTGGCAAGGAAAACATAATTCCTATCTTGCTGAGGGTTCTAAGGAAAGGGGGGAATTTTTTTGGTTTACTACTGTAGCTTCAAAACCGTTGCAGTGTATGCTAATTTTTCAATGTTTAGGGAGAGGAAAGTATGCCCTTTCCCTGCAGTAACCGATTTCCCAGAGCATACAGACCAATGCCAATTGAAAGGTATGTCACCTTCATTGAGTACCATCAATGAGTCCCCCCTCCCCGCTGTATGCCTTTATTTCAAGGACTTACATCTATTTTAGTCAATATCATTTCTTTATACTGTACTGCGACCGAGGAGGGATGAAATTAAACAGTCGTACGATCTTTCCTGACAACCAAAATTTATGATGGACCGGCTTCTAGAAAATATGTCTTGGTTGTCCTTAGGACTACCTAATGTGTTTGCCTCAAAAGCACAATTAAGTAAATGCCCACAAGTCTGCTACTAAAGGCAGAGTGATTTTTCACAATGTGGTTAGAAGACCAACAAACAAATACAGGCTTAATAGCTCTGTAAAATTTTGTGACTTTCAACTTAACCTTGCAACCTGAAGAGGGTGTTTGAAAAGCCATAGTAGTCCCAAAGGTGAAAGCTGAGGTACAGTAAAGAAGAGAAGCTGCTTTAATATTTTAGTATTTGAAATGTGTGCACACTGTTATAAAATTTGGAGTGCAAGCTTGCATTGTAAATAACTTTTTTAAATACTGTATGAGGAAACATTTTTTTTTTTTTCTTTTAAATAGACATTGCATTACTGCCCTGATTATTGACTAAATTGCTTTTTGACTGAGAGGGGGGAAGACTAATTCATTTCCTTTTATACATTGTAGGTGTCCAAAGGTACTAAACTTTAGCTGGATTTTACACCAATTGACCAAAGACATATACCCAACAGTCTTAGTGACATGTGTATCATAATTCATGAAGACATCCAGATGAGTCTCTTTTGCTTTTCATCTAGTCTTAAATTGCTACTTAAGTATCACAGTCTACAACAAGAGCTTTTTATTTTTCTTTCTATTTCAATGTATCACTAAAAATACATACTGTTGTAGCTTGCTAACATACAGTACTATTTTGCATTTGCCATGGGGGACAAACAAGTTTCAGATTTTTGGCAGTAAGATCATGTGTAGCACTTTAACCACATCAATTACATCTGTTTTTTCATCCAGTCAAGAATAGAATGATACATGACAGACAAATGAGATAAAAAGGTCTGGAGGTCTTGTTATTTGACAGTTAATTGGGACTGATCATTATTCTGAAGGAAACTTACTCTGAAGGGTACTTACTAAGCTCCTTTTTGCAATTATTATTGAACTGTTTTCCGAACTATAAACAGCAAACCTTGCTTTTGATTAATGAGATGTGAACCTTTTTTGCAATTATGAGCAATAAACCTCCTTCTTGATGACGAAATGAGAGAGAAAACTATTAATAATCTTCTTTTACCATTAAGTATAATGAACCTTATTTTTTCTGCTCATCATTTATGAAAAACATATACCTTATGAATAACAAACCTTGTGAATATCCAGTTGTCCCCATCATTGCAATCAATGTAATAGGCATGGGCTTACGTGGGTACTAATTGGGTTTCAGTATGTACCAGAATTAAGGGGTATACTGTACCTATGCACAGGTATGCACGTTTGTATCCCTAACCCAGTATTGCCACGCATTCATAGCCCTAACCCCATTTACTAGGCCATAAAGTCTCCCTACCAGTGACAGTATGGGGCTGGTTACCGTTAGATTCCGCCCTGGTTACTCTCCGCCCCTCAAAAACGGTCAAAACGTGGGGGGTGGAAAATAATGGAAAGAAATGTGATATCAGTGGTACTCTTGTCAAATGAAGATTCCTTGAAGTTTTCCTTTAAGTTTCAAACTTCATTCATGTCTTTTACTATTCAATGCAACACCCATTACTGCTATGTTGAAGTCTTTACAAGCAAAATTCTCTTTGTAGACGTTAGTATTGTGTTCTAGAGAAATCAAAACTACAGCTTATTTTGCTATTATCCGTCCTCATCTTGATTATGCTTCAACATGTTGGAATCCTTACACTAAACTGAATATAGATAAAATTGAAGCAGTTCAGAGATGCGCAGCATGGGTTGTTCTTAATTACTATTATAGCTCAAGTGCAGATCTTTCAACAAAAATCTCCCAGATTCTAAAATGGAAATCCTTGCAGCACTGTAGGGCCCTAGCTGATCTTTGCATGTTTTAAAAAATTAGAAACAACCTTGTGAACATTCCATTCCCACCTATTATCACCCCTTCCATCAGGCATGCTACTGTAACTGTTATATTCATGTTCAGGCCCTGCACTCTGATCAGAGGCATTCAAATACCAGTTCTTTGTTAGAAGTACTCCCCTTTGGAATACTATATCCCCCATGTAATTAAGATTGAACCATCTATTTCATCCTTTCTCTAACTGGATCCTCTCCCATAGGTGGATCAGAGACCCATCAACAAATACATGGGTCCTCATTCAGTCAACTCTTTAGGGCCCTTGTCGTTTGTTTTTACTTGCACTGGTTGCTTTGTGGTTTTGTCTGTAGGTTTTGTCTGTATTTCAATTTAGTTCCTAGTTGCACTTTTTGTTTTGGTTGTGTTGCCCTTGTTGACTTCTTTTAACTGTTACAGTATCTGTGCACTCTGTGATGGCTGTCTTAGCCTTTTGGAGTTGTGAACTGAAGACTGAAAAATATACATACTTACATACAGGTATATGGTATTCAGTGCTGTGAACAATTGTTCACACATTAAGCATAAGCCTACCTATAGACACACGGACTTAGGGAATAATATATTCGGTATCGCATCGCAAAATGACAGATTTGCGACACAAATAAAAATAGGTGTAGCAAAATTTGGGATACAATTTTCGAGCAAAAGTTTGGTACTCGGTGATTGGAAATGACAACGGGAATACTACAGCACGTAGGCCTACATCTGTTCATTATACTATTAGTTCACACACACATGTCAAGCAAGGAAACACTGCAAAAAACAGCCAGAAAAGTATCCAGACACTCGATTACGTTGAAAAGAGCAAGGTAATTATGCCTTTTTTAGTGGCTGTAGGCAGCCATTTCTGAGGTCCATCAGGACCACACGTTTGCCCTTTAGAGGGCGTACTTGTCCATTTTGGACCGTACGTTTAGCTCCTTAAGGGAGCAGAACTCCTTCGGGAGTAAATGTTTGGTTTTTGTCCCTTGGCTCTTTGCCAGAGAGTGGAGGGGACTTTTAGAAAAAATTATGCCTATTCACAAAACTTTTACGTGCACCTATTGGCCGCTAGTTACCTTGTTGATGGTGCGACTTGAACGTATGCAGCTGTGTATGAGGCACACTATAATTGCTACTGTTACGATAGCTCAGAGACTTCCCATAGGTATCAAACTTCCTCCACAGAAACACGAGACTAACCTAGGCTCTACACATCTCTATATACAAACACGTCAGGATAGTGCAAGGTCTGGCACAAATAACACTGAAGAAAAAGCATCGTAGGGCAAAATTACAGGGGTTAATCTTTCGAAAATATTATGAAGGGCTTAGTAAGAGTATTTTGCACATGCCTCATAATTATTTTATGAAATGTGTGAAGACTTGATTATATTAGACATCTTTCAAATTGACATCGTTCTGACTAACCTGAATGAGGCTGTAGCAATATGAGAAGTTTTAGAACACTTTAAGAAACGGATCGCAAGCTCGAAATTTAGGAAAAGTGCCAGGATTTAAGAAGCATGCAAACTGCTTATTATCATGGTGGAGGCAAAAACAATAAGGTTACTAACTGTTTTCTGGCCCTGTTCCAGTTTTTAGCAGTGCATCAAGTTTGTTGAGTGAATGTTTTTGACACACTTTCTGATGGACCTTACACTGTACAGCAAAGCAAGGTTATTCGGTCCGATTTGAAATTGAAGTCATGCAGTGCCTTGTTTCTGCAGATCCACAAAGAACTATTGCAGACAGGACTTTTCGTGGACCAATGCAGTCACATTATGTCAATGTTTAGGTTTAGTTTCAGCATATAACTTAACACCCTATCATAGCGGAGAATAGCATCTGGGCATGAATCAGAGTACTGCATAAAAGAAAAAAGTATGACAGTGAAAATTGCTATGCAAATTCTGAAAATTGCTACACAAAATGGAACTTGTATCGCAAAAGTGCTATGCAAAATTTCTGTACTAAATTATTCCCTGGGACTACTTATACGAAAGAAAAATAGAAGTCTTTGACGATACTTGATGTTTATAAAAAGATCATAAAATTCATTCTTTTCTAAAAGAATGCAGAAAAAGTTTTACGCCTACATCTATCAACAAATTTCATTGTTGTTTGTTACTTGAATCTGAAATTTAAAATTAAAGGCCCAATTTTCTCATCCCAAACAGTACCAATTCTCCTAACCTTCTTAATTAAGCCCCTCCCACAATTGTCAAAAATTCACCCTCATCCAGATACAATCTCATTTTATTGCTTCAGGGTGAATATAGAAAGATCAATGTGTATAATCAAAACACTATCAGAACAGTTCGTGTTGTGTAATATAGGTTTTGGTACTTTGCATTGTTTGAATTAGCAGTCAATCAAAAAGCTGAGCCAATTGAGAGTTTCTGTTACCCTATACTAGAAGTGTAGTTTGGGGTGAGAGGATCATCCCTTTAAAAGTTATTAATTATTAACACATGTAAGTTCAAACAATTCTTTCCGCCCCAAGGATTTTAGGGTGAAAAGTAGCAGGCCGAAACTACCGAGGGCGGAAACTAACGGACCCCTCTGGGGCCGCTATAGCCTACGCCACAAGCATTTGAAGTGTTCTATTCATATACTGGCTAATAGGCTACTATACACTACATATAGTGTATAGTATATGAATAGAACGCTTCAAATGCCTGTGGCCTATGCAAGGGAAGTGTCGGATGTCATTAGGCCTATAGGTCTATGCCAGGTCAGGCCTTGACCACAGAGCTAACACAAGGTGTTACTACAATTAACATTATAGTTCCATGCCTAACAATAGGCCTAGACCACAGGCACCCTGTGGCCTAGATGACTAGCAGATGAGGCTAATATATGAATGTTAGTATGATTGCCCGCTCTAATTTAGCTGTAGGGTTAGGGATTACATATGCATATAGCAATACTGGTTAGGGTTACGTACACATAGGTATAGGATTAGGGTGGGCCATATGCAGGTGTACGCATGCAAAGGAACTGTATACGCAGGTGTATAGAAACCTATACATATACCCATACTGTACATATGTACACCCTCAAGTACATACATACTTAGCTATTGGTATACGTATATTATAGTTGTACATATATACATATACCTATAGCTATATATAATACTAGTTTCATTAGACAGTACTTATATTATTTTTAACCCATCCAGCACTGGCAACGGGCGCTTGAAGCGCAGAAGAAAGCGGGCTGGTGTACATCATGATATAATTGCTATACCGCCTCTAGGGTTGAGGGTTCGGGTCCCGGTACTAGGCCTAACAATGCTTTTCTTTCTTCCACAGCACTAGCAATTCACTTCTTTCCACAGTACATGCACACATAGCGCTGTTTCCCGAGTGAGGAAAAAAAAGAAACGGGTTTTTTACGAGCGAATGCGAAGTATAGCAGTCGCTTTATGGACTTGTTACAGTGTTTTCAATCTGTTCCTTGTTGGTTTTGTTACTTTGTAAGTGTTTGTAAATTAAAAGGCGTTAACCATGAAACGGATCATTTATTTAAGGATGTCTCTGGTTTCATTACACGTTGAGGCATATTACTTGAGGGATATTTCAATCACATGGTTCTTGGAACGACTGTATGGGGTTCTCAGAAGCCCTTTCTATAGTTTTGTCAACTGCTGTTCTTCATGACATGGTGGTTACCCTTCTTTTTTTACAGTTTGGAACATCCAAGCAACCTGTTGACTTAAAAGTTTATGCGTTGTTTTAAGAAAAACATTGAACGGGGGATTTCTTTTCATAATGAAGCAACTTCTAACTGTAACAAGAGCGACAAAGTAAAGTTATATTTTATTTTGTTCAGAACTGAAGACGGTTAAAGAGGGTTACGAATAGAGAACGGATGAGAAAATGTAGTCTCCCAGATGCGAAAATTGCGCAATATTAACTGCGTAGTTTTCTTTTGATCTAGACGTTTCAACTGAAACATGAATCGCCCTTACGAATAGGCGCTTGCTTTGCCGGTGACCACATGATCAGCCGAACAACATATGATACAGTTGATGATATCAATTGCTACCGTGGCTTAAAAAGGCCATTTCGAGATTTTGATGTGTTTCAGTTGAAAGTCAAATGTGCCATGCGCAGGACCTACATACCTGTATGCTTAACCGCATCTAAAGAAACTAAGTTAACATCAAGCCAAGTTTTTGTTCTGCATTTTGTAAATATTCTCACATTAGATTTTTTCATTGGTGGCTGTACTTGACAGCATGGTATAATTAGATTTAGCAATCTTGTAAGACAAAATTTAAACGGTGTCTTTGAGCAACCGTACTGTAAGGGAAAAGACCACAAGCTGCGCACTTATCCAACCAAAGAAAGAGGAGGCTGGTGAGAAATTCTACACTACTTTGTTGTTGACAATTACAGTGGGAATGGGAAGAGAGATCTCTGATGAGGAGAAGCAAAATAAAAGACTGCATAGTTATCTCTCTCTCTCTACCCTTAAACCTCATTAGCCAACATGATAGCTAAGTTACATCTCTTCTGATCTGGAAGCATATGCTTGCTTTATGGTGATCATGCGATGCATTCACAGGTGATCCGGTTGAACTGCCGAACCGTAATAAGCACTGCCATCGAACAATACTGAGAACACTAAGGAAGTTAAAAATACTGACATTGTCATTTGTGAGGAAATTTTGATATTTTGAACTTCCAATATTATGCGTGGAATTCTGACAGTTTGGGCTACGGCCGGAAATTACTAATAAAATATTTTTTCTGCAATCTAACTTGAACACGTCTATTTTCTAGACCTAGTAGATAGTATCATCACTTGTTTTATTCAGTCAATTTTAACATCATTATAAACCCATCACTCACATATACTTTTCTAAAACTCGAGCTTGTATCATAAACACTTCTTTTTCCCTCACCTCCCATCACTAATGTTTCACCTGTCTAAATTTTCAACACTGATATATTTTTCTGGAATGCGCAAACCTCATAAAAAATTCACGTGTTTGGTCTAACGGTAGAACATCCCCCTAACACGCGGAAGGCCTGGGTTCGATTCCCAGGTCGAGTCATACCAACTGAAAGAGTCTAAAATGGAACTTACTGCCGTCTGGGAGTTGCTAAGTTAAGCAACTTTTTTTTAATATCACTAGAACCGATAAAGACCGCCTCCATTCGCGAGTATGAATGCTTTGCATTCTGGTTACTTAAAAAAGAAAAAAAAAAAAACTTTGAAAAAAGTTTGAGCGCCCTCTTTTAAAGTTGTGAAGCCAGTTAAAATAATGTCCACTTCCGGGTACAGAAACCCAATTAGCCTTGGCCTAATACCTGATTGCCTATCAGTATGCGATCAGTTGTACTGTGCCGGCCATCACATATTATTAATTTTAGCCAATACTCAACAGCACTAAGTTAGGCCTAGACTAGGAGTAGGACTGTAGGCCTACTAGCCTAACTTAGATGTAGGCTAGGCTAGCCTTCAGGCTATACCGCGCGCACATTCACGTTTTCACTGAACTCGCAGTTAACGTTAGGCCCACAGTCGCCCTCGGCTTGGGCCTAGCTTGTATACCCTTGTTTACCAATAGCTAGTTCCTGGTGTAACAGCAACTCATTCTGTTTAGTCATAATGCATCGATGATCGAGTGGCACAATGGATACACCAGCAGTTTCTTGTTAGGCTATGTTGCATTCAATCCATCCAAAAAGGTACACCCTGGGCTGCAAGTTACACGGAATATCGAATATTGTTTGTTTCTTCTTTCATCCATGCATATTGCACCAAAACAATACCACATCCGTCGATCCCACACTCGAGTACACTTCTACCCTAGTAGTACTACTACACACAGCAAAGTGTAATAAATGTGAAGTGTCGTAGGTCATTGAACTATAATTAAAGACAAAGGGGAAGTCCCACTGCATAACATTGCCAGACGTTTTCACAGCTTACTTACTTATTGTTTCCGTAAAGTTTACTAATATTACATTTTATGCTTTAGAAAATTAGAAAATGGGTAACTTATAAAAAATTCTTTAGCTCTGAAAGACCAAAACAGTTCTTCAATGAAATATAATGGCAACATAACTATGAAAACGACCACAGCGAGATATCGAATGCTGCTGGGCACACTGTTGAAGTGTTATTTTACTTATTATTTGCACTGGCACAAGAAGAACCGAAAATATTAGTACAACTTGAGTCTGTCTGATGATCGCAGCTGCTGTATAACAAAAGTATAAATAATGATACTTTGCTGTAAACCTCAAAACCTATTTTTTTTAATAACAAACCTGGCAGCATTATTACGGGCAGCTACGCATACTGGCATAAATACCTAGCCTAACGTAACAGTAATGTAAGGCCTACACGTAGCCAAGGTAGCCAATAGTAACAGTAACAACTGGCTCTTTTTGGCATTTTTGAGAAAACTGGAACACCCTTTATTTGGGACACACCTTTCTTTAGTAATAATCGTAATGATATACATCACTGCCCTTATTTAAATTTGCCTTGGCTTAAAAAATTGTAAGCGTGATATCTACAGTAAGTAGGCTACTATAAGCAAGAATGGTGTGTGGAAGTTGATAGTATTAGCAATACTCAGTATAAAATTTACCATATTTTTAAAAAGAATCATACATTTGAAAAGTATTTAATTTATCTCCTGTTCTGGAACAGACTTTGCTTTTGTAGACTTTGCTGTAGCAATAGCAATATACCGACTGTGACTGACAGATGTAGGAATATTGTTTTTCATGACAGAATATGTACCCTATGTAATCAGGAAAAGTTAGGAGACAAATTCCGTTATTTCTTTGAATGTAATTCATTATCTCAAGACAGAAAAGTATATACCTCCTTATTTTCATTAAAACCCAACCACCCAGAAAATGGAAGATTTATTTCTGACAAGTAATTGGAAGACTTTACTAAAGATCAGTTTATTCTGTGGAGAAATCCTTCAATGATTTAATGAGTTAGCCTAGCCTTAATCCCTGACCCCGAATTGTAATTATTGTTGTTACCAATATTTTTTACTTTATTGCTTAATTTTTTATTTATTTATCCCTTTTTTCATTTATTTTTACTATTGTTATTGTTATTATCATTTAACTATTATTATCTTTATTATATTCTTTTGAGTTTCTTTGCTATCAGTATGTGCGATGCTTTCTTTTTTCCCCTTTTTCTTTGTTTTTTTTTTTTCACTTCTTTATTCTTTTTCATCTTCCCAAGTAATTATTGTGTTCACCTTGTTTGTTATTTATATTTCTTAATCTCTTCAACCCCATATTGGAGTAAAATAAACTATTCAACATTGTACTGTAATATGCTTCTTCTTCTGCTTTCAGATCACAGTGACACATCCAAAGGACATTTACCGTATTTACTCTATTAAACGCCCCAGGGGCGTGAAATTTTCGTTAAGGGGGGCGTTTATTAGAGTCAAATCTATGTGACTTCTGATAAACTGCTACATATGGCATATTTGTCCATTTGGTTGTCAGCTTCACAGTCAGCTGTGAGCTCCTCCCCAATGATCGGTAACCAAACTTTCCTATAAATATGGTAGCCACGAACAGCACTCTGAACTTTGCAAGTGTGATCAACTTTCGCCGACATCTTGATATGTAACGTAACACACAGAAGTGACTTTTTTACGTGCCCGCGGCATATTGCATGCATGCATGCTGTGCACAGTATACAGCCAGGCCTCGCGGTACTATACTGACCGGCCGGCTATATGCACGTACATACGGTAATTGCATAATAGTTTCCCTGAGTAGCACCATTAGCAGTACATACGCGTTCATAGCATTTCATTGTTAAACAGTTTTCCTGTGTTGAATTTGGATTTTTATGTTAGGCTGTTCGGATAGGCTAGCGAATATTTGTATACCTACGGTATGTACGGTACCACTTTCGAACAGCAAACGAAGCAGTATAGGTTCGCGGTATATGATAGCGTGATGGATATCAACAGAAATTAGTTGCAGAAACATGCCTTTTACTTCAGGATATGGGATTTTAGGAGATTTCGTGGCTTCAAGGTAGGAGTATTTCATTTTCCTTTTACCATATTGTCTTTGGAATTAACAATTTCACTTTATGCAATGTGACGAAAAAGTTGGGGGGCGTTTATTAGAGAGGGGGCGTTTATTAGAGTAAATACGGTAAACTACACCGCACATGCGTCAGGGGTGCCCTTATCTCTAATAATACTAGTAATGTATTGGACAGGGTCCTTGTGACTACTCATACCATCTATCAGAGTGGCAGGAAGATTATTCCATTCTTTCAGAGTATTGGGGAGGAAACTATTTTTATAACAAATAGACCAAGAATAAAATTGACAAAAGTTATGATTGTGCTTCCCCCAAGTTTTCAGGATTGGGTGTCTTAGTCTATCCATTGGAATAGTAGCCTTTCCTAAAAAACCTTTCAAGAAAACAGTTTATTCTTCTTGCGACGGGAGATTCAGGTCCTTCAGGAAGGCTGTCATTGACCCTGACTCACGAGAAAAGTCGGAGCTTACAGTATAAAACAAGCTGATCTCCTCTGGATGTTTTCTAGCTTATCATGTAAGTAGGACTGATGTGGATCCCACACACAAGAAGCCTACTCCAGAACAGGCCGAAGAAGAATAGACTCATTGTTTTCTCAAAAGGTTTTTTAGGAAAGGCTAATTTTCCAATGGATAGACTTAGACACCCAATCCTGAAAACATGGGGGATGCACAACCATCACTTTTGTCAACTTTATTCTGGGTCTAACTGAAGCATGCGCAGAGTATTAATGTTCTTTGGATGTGTCACCGTGATCCGAAAGAAGAAGAAGAAAACTGCTAGTTATACAGTGGTATATAAAGTGAGTTCTAAGCAGCCTAATGACTATGATCCCTCACTCAGGGGTACACCATATAAATGTAAGACCAACATTGCTAACTTTGACTTGAGGGACACTGATTCTACATTAGTTTTAACAGACTTGGCCATTTGTTGGGTTGTTTCTAAAAATATTCATCCCAAGGATTCCTCCAGAAACCAAAAAAGGGGAGGTCATTTATTACTGCTAAACCCCAAGTCTAAATTGGTGGTGCCCTTAGCCAAAGTTACAGGTGTTTTTCAGGGCTTGCTTCAAGGCCCCTACAAGGTGTAATGGGAAGGGTTTTAAAGGCTATGTGATGTTCAAATATATCTGGAAAAGTTTCTTCTTTTAAAAGAAGAAACTCAAGATAACATTTTTTTATTTTATGGAAATGAAAGGGGGTGATTTTATCCTCCTTCTTCTAGAAAGGGAGGAGGGAACTCCCCACATTGCCTCCCCCACACCCTCTTGATGGAGATACTGTATATTTATGAGTGAAAAGGCTCATATTTTTCTTAGCAAATTCAAGTATAAAGGAAAACTTTTTTTTACAAGTAGTTTTCATCAGTCATCCTATCTTTTTTCTTCAACTTTCAAACTTTTTTTTACTCTTTGTTGCATATATATTTTACATATTTCTCTCCATAGGAGTAAACTCCTTACTCTCAAAACACAGATTCTAAAATGAGGAGATCAAAGGGAGCCCAGTCTTCTGCTTCAAGTAGCTCCACACCCCAGCCATCCCCAACCCCAAACACCCAGAACAACTCACCTTGTGATCCAGCAGATATACCATTACTCCTCAAGCAACTTCAGAAGCTTGTGAAGGAGTCACATGAATGTGGCCTGAAAAGTGAGCCTAATCTCAATAACATTGCAAAGACTCATGAAAAGATGCGAGCAGAGCAGAAGACCACACCTTACTACAAATCCAAATTGAAGGGACTGTACCAATCAGCTATGGCAGATGCAGAGACAGAAGCAAGGTAAATGTGATGGAATCAGGGATGTACAGTAGCTACAGTGGGTAGTGTTGGGTGTGACACCCAGCACTCCTTATTCCTACCCAGCACACCTCTCTCCACACACCACAAATCTTCCCAATTAGACCTAAAACTAGCTCCAAGTTCACTCCCGAAGATAGAATGAGGTAAATAATTAAAAATGAATGGCATAAAAATAAAAAATGAATGGCTTAAAAATGGGGTAGATGCCATGGGTTGGGGGGAGGTGCTTCCCCCAGATCAGACAATTACCCAACACTCAAATTTGGTTAGCTACATCCTTGAATGGAATGACATCTTGCATTTTACAGAATGTTGTGGTATGCGCAGCTTTGAAAAGGCAACTTTAAGTCACATGTGACCAAGAGCATAGGCATACAGGTCACTATATTGGCAGAAATAGTCTAGGCTTATTTTCCCTGAATAATTAATATTAAAGGTTGGATCATGTTGTATGAATTTTTACACTGACATATTGGTTCTCTGATAAATTTTCAGTATTATGATAAAACCATGGTGTGAAACCTACTGTACTAACCCCTTGTCAAAGGTGACAAATACCATCCTGGGGAGGGGTTACAGGGAGATACTGCATTCCCCCCCATTAAAAAAATTTTGTTTTGGAACTGACCTAAAAAAAAAAAATAGTGCTATCATTTGTTATGTAAAAGTGGGTTTATGCTCAACATTTTTGTCATTTTAAGTAAAACTCAAAACAAACAAAGACCAAAGAAAGCAAATCATGAGGTAGCTAGGCCTATTTACTAGAGGAGGCATTACATGAAAAAGCTCTAATATCCAAATCAACTGCCACTTACATTCTAAAACCTGATTTTGGGGTGGCAAGTCAGGTTTCTAATTGATGTTCACGCTTACAGTTTAGAGCCACTTCAACAAAAAAGTTAATAAAAATTTCATAAAATCCAATAAGCCTTAGGGTGGTTAAAAACTGTGGATGATAACATCAAATAAAAAGCAGACTTGCCTCCCAAAGGTTGGGTTTTAGACTGGTTAGTGGTTGGGGATTCTAGTAAGGGCTACAGTATTTCACGTAATGGCAGACATTCACCACCCAAACATACACTCTTCCCAGAATATAGAATGAATGTTTCTAGTGAGTAGTCTCATATGGAGACCAAATTAAAAGAAGCATAGGCTTGCACATCAAGCACAAGAGTGTTCTTATTTAAAGGGACAATCCTCTCACCCCAAACTACACTTCTAGTATAGGGTAACAGAAACTCCCAATTGGCTCAGCTTTTTGATTGACTGCTAATTCAAACAATGCAGAGTACCAAAACTTATATTACACAGCACAAACTGTTCTGATAGTGTTTTGATTATACACATTGAGCTTTCTATATTCATCCTGAAGCAATAAAATGAGATTGTGTCTGGATGAGGGTGAATTTCAGACAATTGTGGGAGGGACTTAATCAAGAAGGTTAGGAGAATTGATACTGTTTGGGATGAGAGAATTGGGCCTTTAAAGAGACAATGAGAGTTTGTCAGGGAACTTTTATCTGTTGTTCCAGCATTTCGTTTTTTGGTTCCTTGCGGTAGCAAAGGAACCTATGTAGTCAGGTTGGTGTGTGTGTGTGTGTGTGTGCGTGTGTGACACTTGCTTCGGTACACTCTAACTCAACAAGGAAAGGTTGGATGGAACTGGGATTTGGTGCATAGCTTCATCGTAGGAAGAAGGTGTGCCCTATTGTTTTTGGTGGAGGTCAAAGGTCATTTGGGGTCACCAGAGGTCAAAAACTAAAAATCTTTTCAACACGATATTTCAAGGTAGAAAACTTGGATAGATGTCATATTTGGTGTGTTTATGTGCTATGATGTGAGGATGAAATCTAATATGTTTGGTGAAGGTCAAGGGGTCATCTGGGGTCACCAGGGGTCAAACACTGAAAAACATTTTAACACAGTATTTTAAGGTTGAAAGGACAGATTTCAAATCAATCTGTGTTTGGTTAAGGTCAAAGGTCATCAAGGTCACTGGAGGTCAACCACTGGAAATGTTATTTAGAAGATCTTGTAAGCTAGAAAAAGATAGGTTCAATAGATTTTTTATCTCACCTGGTTTTGCATGCTTACAGGCCCAAACACTTTAGAAATTTGGCCTTTACATTCGTTCAGTAATGATTCTTTCGGGTTGTACACAGATTTTGGATCATTCAAAGTTGTAAGAGGGCATTAACTGAAATCTGTAGATTTCAATGAACGTAGGTCACACTGCATTAAACTGGTCTCTCTGCCAGTGGAAGCAATGCATGGATTATACAGTATCTCTTTAATACTGCTGTGCTCTGTGGGGTAACCTAATCCTCATTCTATTATCACACCCCATTAATCACTTGCTTTCTGCTTAACTGCTGAATAAACCCTGTTTTCTGTGTAGAGATAGCATTCAGGACAAATGGTAGATTGTTTTAAAGTAATAGCAAGTTTTATTTGAGAGCTGGTAAAAATAACTTATGAGAGAAGTACAAGGGGTGTTTTTCTCTCTCTCTGACCACATTGTGTATTGTTTATTGGTGATAATATCAAGTTTGATTACAAGAATAAATACATATATGGAAATGTAGAAATGTTTTTGAAGGATCACCAAGCATTATATAAGTTGAATGTAAGTAAGGCCACAAAAATTTAATCGTTGATTTCATGTAATATTAGTACTAAAATTCCCCTTGTGAAGATGTTACAAACATTGAATATGAGCTTTTGCTTAGCTCTGTTTTGGAGACTGGCTGTACAGTTCTTATCATATCCAGCAAGGAACCACAGTGCCCATTGGGCTCTTGTTCCTTTTTTAAACTGATTATTTACCAGAATCAACAGACAATGAAGAAGACTTTCAAGTGAGAAGAAACATTAATTCGGTGTTAACTATTGTAGAGTGAGAATTTGTGTAATCTTGTTTGGGTAACAAAATTCTACACAGATGAAGAACTGTACAGCCTCATCCATACAGTGAAAAATAACAATCTCAGACCAGGATGACAGATCATTTTTTGTTATTTTTAACTCAGTGTGTGATTGTGGTGCAGAATGAAAGTTGTGGAAACCTAAAATTTGATTGCTCATTTGAATACACATACAGCCTCATATGCACAATAAGATGTCCCCCTATGTACAGTAACTAACTTCATAGCTTGTGCCTGCATAAGTAGGAAGTAAATTCAGTTATGAGAAAGGCATTTTTAAGTCAAAATACTGCTGTGTTGGAATGAATTCAGGACTTGTTCAACACATGGGTTAAGCTTTTATTATGCATTATCCTGGCTAGTACAAGGTCATTTATTGCTTAACCTTTAGTATTGTATGAAGATGACGGCTGAAAGTCAGCCCTACAAAGCAACTACCAAAAGTTGGTTATTAAAATTAAAGGTGCTGTATGAGAAAAAAGGAGTATTTTAAGTAAATAAAAACAGTTTAAAATCTGAACCTGAATTTTTCCTACAGCAAACTTCGTGAAGCGTTGGACAACATCTACAGGATTAAAAATATAAGAAATGAGCAGCGTATTCAGTCCAGGAGTTTAGACAACTGGGGAGAGGGAGATGGTCCAAGGAAAATAATGCGACGAGGTGTCCTCATGAACATGCTACAACAAGTTGCAGCAACACTTCCATTGTTTATTCCAAAGTTAGGAGAAAGGTAACTGTAGTTTTGGTTACAATGAGAAATCCAATACCTGACCTAGTGGTTATGCCCATGGACAAAGGGATTCCACCAGAAACCTAAAAAAAAAGGAGGGGGGGGGGGTTATTACTACCAAAGCACAAGTCAAACCTGATGCTGCCTTGGCCAAAGTTGCAGCTGGTTTCAGGGCAAAGTCTTTCTTCCAGACTCCTATAAAATGCAGTCTGAAGGGTTTTAAAGGTGATTTATTTATGTAAATTTAAACATTGCTGCTAAGTTGCACACCTAGCTGAATTAAATTTAGAGCACATATAAATCTATTAGAGTTTAACAGAAAAGCTCACATTACATTCTTAATTTTCTGAAGGGTGTGACTTGTACAACAACTGAAGAATCTAAAACTCAAGGTCTGGCTGTATCTAGACTTATTTATGGGCAGGTTCCAAGTGAAGAATCCTGCCAGAGTGTACCTAGTGACACACGAAATGATCTAACACGGAATAATGGTACAGTCTTGATTTTATTGGCCCTTCATTGCTAGGAAACTGCCATTAAAAAGGTGCATCCATCTCCCTTCAACACTAGTTGAAAACTGGCTTGTTTAACAACAGCTTGAAGTGAAGGTAGTGTCAGATGTTGCTAGACTTATTCAATAATTTCAGTCTAGGACACCAAAGAACATTTCCAGGCACCACTGCTTAGTTCTGCCAATCATAGCTCCAACCCTGGGGCCCATGGGTCCTTATTTCTTTCATATATCAGGCTCATAAACAAGCAGTATTGAAGAAAGGTTCTTTCCTACAAAATTAATTCTTCCAAATCCATCCATGATCCAACCCTTTCCTTTTCACCTCACATCCTTAGACCTGTAAGCACTCATGTTGAACCCCAGATGGAATCTGATGAATTTTGTGATGGAATTTAGTGTGATGTCATTCTTTTCAGACCTCCACCACTCTGTGGAGCAATACCAGCAGAGAGTAACTACATATCCAAGATGGGTGACCTTGTTGCAGCTAGAGTCAAAGAGCGAGATGGTGACGAGAACTGGATATTGGCCGAAGTCCTTTGTTTTCATTCGGGTACAAACAAATATGAAATCATGGACATCGACGAAGAAGGAAAAGAGTGAGTTGTAACAAAAAGAGAAATGTATCAGAATGTTTGTGGCTCATTTAAAGGAGACATTTAATGACCTATAGAGCCAGTTGTGACTAGATGATTAACCAAAACTTGCAACAAAACAGGAATAAAACTCTGCAATACAAATTTGAGTTAAGTACTGAGAGTTTACAAAGGATTGTTATTTCTCGGGAAAGTGCACTCTCTGCTGTTCTCAGAGCTAGGAGTCACAAAGTAGAGTCAGGGAGCCAGCCCACACAATGGCGTAGTGACAGGGGATAATTGTCCCCTGGCTCTGAAAAAATTGAAAACATGAAAGGAACCTGCATGCCCTGAGTTTATTTTAAAAATTTGAAGTAGAAACAGAAAAAAGTGAACAATTCTGACAGCCATTGCTTCATTGTTTCCAATTTCATAAAAGAATGCGACCACAATGTCTCTATTGTGCTAGTCTGTGGACATTTCCAGTAAACAGCTTCATGGAGCAATGAACTCACAGTTTTCCATTGAACTTGATCTAATTCAAGGTTCCTGCCATGTGCCTGGTATAATGGGTACCAAATTAAAAAAGTAGCTACAGTATATGAGAGGCTTTTCCCAGCATGTTCTGAAGTTTGCCAATTTGTGACACCTATAGTGTAGTTCACTTAATTCTTTCTTGAAATTCCAAATTCACTCTAATAATAGCTCCTTTTGTGCAGTTATTTGTTTCCAAAAACAAAATTTTCTGTGTGCTTTATGTGCAGCAAATTGCTATTCCTTATGCAGTAGTGCTCGCCAATAAATAACCTTGTAAAACCTTTTCAAAGCTCTGAATGTGACAAAATCCAAAGTTTACCACATGTGACACCAGATCATCAAGTGAAAATGGCAACTAAAGTGTAAGTTCTTTCAAAATATTCAAAATTTTACTCCAATATTATGCTCTTAACATTTAAAATGTTGTCGCAGAGCCTCATTTCATAGTCCTTAGGTAACATGTAGCAACACTGATATTTGGCGTCCATGCAATCTCAGATTTGTCAATAGGAAATGCAGATTCTTTATCCGCAACTTTCCAAATTCCTTTACAGCAAACCCAGATTGCAAAATTTTCTGCAAAACAAGCTCCATATTGTGAAATATTAGGTCCCCCCAAAATTAATTTGAAGCAACAGCTAAATATCACAGTTTTCCCCTTTTTTCTCTCCATAGTATTTTCCATCTTATTTTATGACTTCAGTGTTGCATATCCCAGGTTAACCAATCAGTAAATGCCAGTAAGTTTCACATTTGAAGAGGAAAACAAAAGTTTTCTCAACAACCAATCATGAAACAGGACAGTCTGCTACACTACTTCAAGTTGTGGTGACTGTTCTTGCCCTTTGTGAAAAAGAGCAAAAATTTCAGCATGCATGCTGAAATTTTGTCTTTAGTACAGTGAAAGTTATGTCTTTAGTACAGTGGCATTACTCTTAAAAAAAAAAAAAAAACTGAAAAATTTGGGTGATGTCCCCCTGGAAAACTTTCTAGCTAAGCCACTTCACCCACACCTGGTGTAACAGTATTCAAGGTAGTCATCTGACCTATAGACGAATTCGGACAGCAAAGTGATGATCTGATTTTAGTTGGCCACAACTCGGGTCTATCACCTTTTAATCTTTCAGTTTCTTTGCTCGCCTGTACCATGGATGGTTGTACAAAGAAATGCTTCTTGATTCCCTTAATTTCACTGCATATGAGGGTTTAAAATTATATCTAGACAATAAATGAAGATGATTTAAGGCTGATGGACCTCACTAATGGCTGCCTACAGTCACTAAAGTCACTAAACACAGGCCCTGATTGATTTCATATAGAGATTTGGATCTACTTCACCCCAACTTACTCATATAATACATATGTATGAACAGCCTCATCTATTGCAAAAGATGTACCAGTGGCTTGGGCAGTGGCTTAGCCAGGATTGTGTCATTGGGAAGGGGTTTTGGTGTCATGGGGGGGTTTGGGGGCATGACATGAGGGAAAAGTCTAAGGATGGAGAGAAAACACCTGCTGTTTTAGGGGGCATTTTTGCATTGCAAGGTTGGGTCAGGGGGGTTCTAACCCCCAAAACCCCCCTCGTGTCTACGCCACTGACATGCACTGATGAAATAAGTCCCATAGAGCATGTGTGCTAAATCCTTGGAGTTTGTGCCACTTAACTCTTTGCCAGAGAGTTTAGAGGACTTTTGAGAAGTAGCTCACTTTTTACAGAGAACTCCTAATATTGGTAAGATACTTAGGGTGACATTTAAGTTGTGCATCCCTTTTATCAATTTCTGGCTTCATTGCCATGAAAATTTAGGGCTTGTCTTCAAAGCAAGCATCCCGGGTCCTCTAGTGTTTCATTCAAGCTTGTGTACACAGATGAATTTCACATGTGACTCTGTTTAAGTCCCGCTTGGAGTTGCACAGGTTTTTTGCATGGTAATTCAGAGTTCCTCTCATTTAGGTATTATGTCACCAAAATGTTGGTTTAGCCTTGGACTGAAGCCCCTAGTTGACTTGAAAATGAAATCAAGCAAAAATAAAGGAATATTGGGTTTGTTCCTCAGCTGTATCATGATGTTAGTAGTTTTTTTTTCATTTGCACTCAACTTTCAAGTGAGAGGCTACAGATATGGTCATTAAATTGACATTGTCAGCCATTTGATGTGAATGTAAAAACCAGAGATATTATTGTCAAAATGTCACCATTACACATTTTAAATGAAGTGTGCTTTAGCTTAAATGAAAACAGCAACTTAACCTGCATGGAAATCCAAATTCTGGATTTTTGTGTTTCAGTGTTTTGTATTTGTTGTAAAGTATTATTTCTTTGACAATCCCATTGATTTCCAGAAAACATCTTCTCTCTAAGAGGAAAATGGTGCCTCTTCCCTTGATGAGAGCGAATCCAGAGACAAATCCTGATGCTGTTTTCCAAAAAAACTCTGTGAGTCAAATTTTGTAGCTACAGTACTATTTTATTCAGAGAAATGATCCATTGAAAAATTGTGTTTAGTTTAGGTATGAAATGGCATATGTTCAATGGTTGTCCATCCTATAATATTTTGAATTTGTAAGTCATGAGTTAGAAAAGTAGTGATATATGCTCTTGCAAATTTACATTACAAACTCATCTGCTTAGAGATCCAAACTCTGGTTTTGGAATCATTAACTGGGTATCTGCTACAAAATCCAATTAAATTTGGTTGTTGTGAACATGGTGGATACACTCTCAGTGAAGTGACATATGAACCCTTCTTTGGGTAATTAAAGGCTTCCTGTTCTGAATTTAAACAAAAGATTTAACTATGCGATTACTGGACATTTCAGTAGCTTATCTGCTGTGTTAATAGGCTGTGAAATCAACTGGAAAAAGTTCCTCACAGGCCAGCAGTTAAGTGCTATTCTAGAAGTGATAGTGGTTTGTTACAACAAATAAATGAACAGGGATATGGGAAGAAAAACTATTTGTTCAAACAAAATTTTTAGGTTGGGCACTGTATAGTATTTCTGACAAATATGGGAGTATTCATAACAGTCAACGAGAATGTGACAGACAGTGACATCACAGTCATAGGGGGTACAGTATGGTCTTTCATCGCAGTGAATTCATTAGTTACGAACAGTTTCCACTGGTGACTTAAAATTTAGAAATAATGATATGTGACTTTTCTTTCGAAATTATACCATTGTAACCAGAAGACAAGTGTTTGACCTTTAATTTGTGAAGTCAGCTGTGAGCTGTTACATCAGCACGCAAATATCTGGGCCATACTCACCAAGAATTTTTTCTCACAAAAACTTGCACACATTAGACTTACAGAGTAAGTATTTCTTAGTTGGCATTCACAAACAGAAAAGATGACAAATTATGTGTGTGAGCTGTTAAAAGCTTTAGCAGTGTTATAAGAACAAACAGCCATAGAAACCTATGCAGAGATACAGTGTAAGCTGTACTAAAGGATTGTGTACTGTAGGTTATTGCCAGATGTAAGAGGATGCATGCTGTTTCAACAGTAACAGTCATGGAAATTTGCTCAAAACATACAAACCATGATAGGATGGCACACATGATTAACTGATGTGCATTCAAATATTGTTAGATAGTAGGGCCAATCATAGAGACGAAGGCCTGGTAGGGGATCTTGAGGTGTAGCTCCAGACAAAAAATGACTGAGAAAGTTCCAGTTGATTCAAAATGATTTATTCGTTGATTCGAGTTTCCATTAAAAAACAAGATTAAGTTGATCAATAAGCTGGTAAAAAAAAGACAATTATCTACATGCTGTGACGTCGCTTCTTGAAAAAGCAACATAGACACCCCAGTATATCAAAGGCGGTATGGGGTGTAACTAATATCTGAGTTTGTTACATGATCTGTGACCTCAAATGAGCTATGATTTTATTGTGTTCACACTGCGTGAAAAGCAATTAACACATGCTGACTGACCTGTTAGCTAACCCCAAATGTTACGTAACTTTTTGTGTATTGAAACACATCTTTTACTGTCAATCAATAAATCAGATATGAAACTTGACTTAATCGAGTGTGCATGTAGTGGGCTTCTTTTCCTCCCTGAAGTGATAAGAGGTAATCAGGCAGAGAGGAAGAATGTAACAAAAAGTAAGAGGGAACGTTTCATCATGTATGTACACAAAGATGACTCGTTAATGACTACATGCTTCTGCTTTAAGGTCTGTTGCACGAGTGAGCTTGCAGACTTGGGGCTTGTCTTGCACTTCCAAGCCGCAAGGGTTGTGGAAAGATCCTAGTACTAATTGCAGTCCCCTGATTGGTTAAAAGTTGTGACGCACCAAATAAACTAAATATTAATGAATGTGTCGATCTAATTGACCAATGAGGAGGCTGTAGAGGTGAAATTGGGCACATTGTGAAAATATGGGAAACAGCATACATTTGGAACTAGAGCAAGGTGGACTGTCACGTTTACTGGTAACACTTGACGAGAAACAGGAAGGGCCCTGGGGATCTAGGACGCAAGGAAGGGAGAGTTGCTCGTAAACAACAATATAGCATTCCTGTTAAAGGTCATGGAGGGTGCACTATACTACATAACATTACACGTTAACAGAACTGCATAAGATATCTTTGTGAATACCACTTCAGAAGGCTGTTTGAAAATGCAAATTTTAGACAATTTGTCCCTGGATATTTAGGTGACTACAATTTGTTCCTATGTCCCTACCATCCCATGAAGCTGCTTCAGTCAGTGTTAGGATAAGTATTTGGTCAGGGTTAATTCTGAATTGTGTAACCAACCGGAAAATACCAGTACACAATCTAAAATGAACAAAGCTGGTTCCTGTCTGTTCAGAAAATCATGGAACAAGCCTATGGAACTACCCTAGAATGATCCCTCTCCATCTTCCACTCATCAAAACACAATGAAATGTCACACAGACAACATGCCCTTTTACTGTGATTTTTAGAGTTGGTGGCTGTAGGTTACCATTTCCCAGATAGGTGGTGAGATCAGGTTCCATATTTTTGCTACCTGACTTAGACATAGTTAGGGTGAGGTACTGTATGGATGAGAAGGTAGCTTCCTTGGAACATAGTGACATGGCCAGAACTAAACTGTTTAACTGGATATTTGTTTTGGTGTCATTCCAAACAGTTGAATATCAAGCTGTACATATTTTGAAATGATTTTTCATTTTGCAAGTTGATCTTCATTTGGACTTTCCTTAAGAGCAGAATTAATTTAATCTGTATAAACTACATCAAGGTATTATTCAAGAAAAGAGTTTTCTGTTGGTGAGATTATATTTCATATGCCCAAATGTGTTTTACAAGGAGAAATTTTATTCAAGATTGCTTGACTTTTCTCTAGGAAGTTGGGCTTGTCTTTCTCTTTGCATACCGCCTGCCATGCAATTAAAATCAGTTGCCCATCCGACAAAATTAACATTAATGAACTGATGCAACTTAAGACAGACCACTAACTAGGTAATAATGTATGGAAGGGCAACCTCAAACTAAGGTGAACAGGCAACTGAAGGGAGATGAATAGGCCAAATATTGTGAAGTGAATAGGAAATAATAGGGGTCTGTTTACTGAAGCTTCAGATGGGCTAGTCCAATCTTTTTGTCTTTTAAATTAATTCAAAGTCATTCCTGTAACCCTTCCTAAAAATTGAAGTCGTTTATCAAGAGCAGAAGAAATGTTAAATGAAGACATTACATTATTTTCTTTTTCTACTGCAGGTTGTTATGGCTCTGTATCCACAAACTACATGTTTTTACAGAGGACTTGTAGAAATTCCACCCAGTGGTGTAAGTACTTTATTCTGTTTTCCTTTAACTTAAATCTTGAATTACCCATTATACTCTGATGTGTGAAATGGAGGGGTGGGGTTATTGTGTGTGAAGGAATTGTGATGCAGAGAAGTTTATGTTGACAGGGAGTACCATGGCAGTAGCTACTAAATTACTAATTCTTAACATACAGGGATTATTGTAAAGAAGTTTAAGATTTCACCTCTTAGTGTTACTGAATTTTCATTGTTTTAATATCATCTTTAAAGTACCTTAAGAATTGTTTTCTGAGTGTATATGCTATTACCTTTACTGAGCTGGAATTGTCAGTGATTGCACTAAAAGTTCAGCCAAATAGTAGTAACAAAGGATTGTGGGATAGGGTTTTGCGATGCATTATTGTTTTGCCGCCGCAGTAAAATGTCATTGACAAAAACTATATGCGACAAAACTTCGTTGGTAAGTTGTAAAATTGTTACTTGTTGTTAATGGCTCTATGGACTTGCATCCTTCTTCTAATCTAATCTGCCAGAATGCGTCAAATAACTCTTCATTCTTCCGTCACTTTTTCTATTGCTGTGTGAAGACAGCAAACTTATTTTAACATTTGATGTGTTCTCAATTTACAGCCAAATGATGAGTACTCCATTTTGTTTGAGGACAACTCATATGCAGATGGTTATTCCCCTTCTCTGAAGGTTGCACAAAGATATGTTGTCCAAGTGAAGGAGACAAAGAGAAGGTGATAGTGAGACCTCTGTGAGAAATGTGATGAAAAACTCTTGTGACAGACAACATAAATTATTTTCTGTGAGCAGGTGATCGATCCATGGATGTTAGAGTCATCTCTTCCAGAAGAGAACACAGCCTTGGTTGCTTGAGATTCAAATATTTTGTAGAGTATTCAAGTATTAGCTCTGGTTTTAGAGGATCATCCTGCATATCCACAGATGTTGACTTAGCTCTCAAATATCAGCACTGGCCATATTTCTCAAATCATTCTATGTTTATTCTTTCACCTTGAGCATGCAAAATCACCAGTTTCTTTGCCTTTGAGCTAAATTAGATACTGTGGGTCAAGTCACACAAAGGGTTACAGGTTTTGTTCAATAAGCATTGTGTTGTGCTTGCAAGCAGGCAAGATAGCAAAGTGAAAATTGTTCTTGTTAGTCAGGATATGTCTTGCAAAGGTGTAAACAAGTATCTCAACCAGTATTTAATATGCCCCTTGTGAAAGGATTTTTTCTACCACAAGGAATAGAGCGATTACTACAGCTGAAAAAACAAACAGAATTCTCTTTCCCTATCCCCTATTTGTGAGAATAGAAGACCTATTGTAAACCAAAAGTTGGATAAGAGTACTTTGGCTTTTGTGGAAAACATCACCCCACCACCCGGATGGGAGGATTTTACCAGCCCAGTAAGTATGACAAAAGGAATCCTATCAAGTGTTAATACATCAACATCCTCTCCCTGGATGTACTTAAGAACTGATGAACTTTCACTGCTGTACATGAAATACTACACAACTCTGTGATGGTTTTGCAAAAATGATCATTAGGATGGACTCCATTCTGTTACGTATGCATAGTTTTCCAGAGTATGTAAGACAGATTTTGTATGTATATATATTCAAGTATTATTGGTGCACACCCTACAACAGTGTGTTGTGTCTTTCTTGTTCCATTAGCATAAAAGGTTGTCAGAACACTCAAGAAAGACAAGAGTCAAATCACTTCAATTTCCAAATGATTTATTCTCATCTTCCACTAATATCCAGTATTTAACATGCACGATTTTTAAGAGGTTAATACACGCGGAGTCCGCCGACTACCAGTTCTCGGGCCTGACTGATTCTCGAAGCTGCACGAGGTAGTCTCCTCACCAACTATCAACCAATGATAAGTCTAAGCATAAACATGTGACTGTATCAACCAATCACCACTCCCTTCTCTTCCTGTTCCTGGAAGTTCTCAAAGCTAAACATAGGAGAATCATTTGTATGAATTTATCAAATTAATATACATGAAGGTTTATTCCATTATGTTGCCAAGGGCAGAGCATGACACAGCAAAGTGCTATAGGTGTAAATCTTTCTGTGTGTCATTTGTGTAGCATAGATATAGCTGGTTCTTGTATAGACATGGAACCAGGGTCAATGATATCACATTCTCAAACATTAATCATGGCACCCACTCTATGATAGTGAATACCTGTACAACCCGTTGCAAATTTTTAGTAATCTTTTACCTAATGATTGTTAACAGCATTGTACTGAGACATTGAAAAATTTCAATTGCGTTTCATGCCTTGCAAATTGAAGTTTGGTTTGTTTTCCAAAAACCAAAAGAAGGTTAGTTGTTTGAAAATCAATAGCAGAAATGATATTTCTATTCACTATTCAGAGATCAAAAAGAAAAGTAGCATAAGCACAAAACACTGAGGAAGATAGCATGATAGGAGACTCATTTTCACCAGTTAACAAGGTAATCATGGCACACCCCATTTAGGGGTCTGTGTGAGAAATATGGGTCATGTTACGATTTGTACCGTAAGGATTAATAGCTTCTTCAGTATCCACCTTCAAACACTTTTCTAATAGAAAAGCGTATGAATGAACAGTGTTACATTAACATGTGGGTATGTTTATTTTAAACATGTTACAGAATTTAAATTGAAGTTTTTATGACCGTTATGCACTATGAAGGCATGTTGGAAATGAAAAGAATAGCTAGCTTAGCAGGCTATTTATGAAGAGAATTTGTAGAGGCCTGTTCAGCCAAATGAAGCATACCTTACTACCTTGTTATTAGTGTATGCCTGATCTTCTGTGATGTCTTTAAGAAGTTTATTGCACAGCTGTAGATCCAGGGTTTTCAAATTTTATAAGACTATAAGGGGGAGGGCATAACTTAAACATTCTACATTTTGTCCCAGATACATTAAAATGGGACCATCTAAAAATTAATATGGGGTGGAGACTAGGCTGTTGGTCATATATTATACAGCCGTCAAAGTCTCCATCTTTCAAATTGTTTATTTGCCCCAGATTGGTCTTATATTATCACCATCTGTTAATTCAAATATATTTACCATTGACATCACTGGTATGTTTCTACTTTTTTCCCTTTCTTTTATTAAACAGTGTGTCAGTTTTATGCATTTAGCTAACCAGTGGTACATGAGAAGAAGCAGTTTCTTCTGATTCAGTTTTGATATCGTAATGTGAAGATAAGAACTAAAGGGCAAGAGCAGGGCCCGGAACCTAATTTGAATCCAACACGAATTCTAACAAATTTATTCCTATTCTTCTTCCATACATGACCTTTCATGATATTACTGGAATATAAGACTTTACTCCAAATTTCATTAAAGGAGAAAAATATTGTCACAATTCTCATGAGTCACTCTATAAATTTGAATAGAGATGACTGCATACTCCCTTTAAGTTTCATACACCCAAAATTAAATAAATGGGTGCAATACCATCCCATCCATATATTTACCAAAAATAAGAACAATTGACAAATAACTTGCAAAGATCCTTTGTAATTCTGTGTTAAAGATGCTGTATATCTTTATTTGGACATCATCAAAGTGGCAATAAATATTAGCAACTATTTGCAAAGGTGAAATATCCTTCCTTAAATCTTACCAAAATTTTTACTTTTACCAATCATTACACTAGGAGAAACCAAATATCTCTGTCTGTGATTTAATTGTAATGTCCTCTCTCCTTGATGCTGACCTCAAGTTATCTTATCTTGCTTTCCCTTAAATGCATAAAAACATCACTTTGTGCCTTTATTCCTCACCACCCTCCTCAAGAATAACAAAACTAAGAGGGTTGGAGATTAAATTACCTATGCCTATACACCGCCATGAGAGTATTTTCTTCCTCCAGTTGTATCGTTACTATGATGTGTGCCTCACAGCAAGAGCTAAGAGGAATCATACCTGTCTGACCCCAAGACAAGAGATATAAACATAGGATGATATAAATCTCAATCTGTCATGCAAATCTCTGCAATGCATACACTGCACATGGTCAGTCCTTGTGCATAAGAAATTGGCTATGATTAAAATATTGCTAAAGTGAAACAGATTTACTTTGCAAAAAATACACTTGACCTCTGCAGAACTTCTATTATGTTAATGTCCTGTGTGATGTCCAGTATTTCATGCATTGACAATATGTTTTGCAGAAGTCCAAGTCAATAAGCTTCTCATGCTGGTAGAATTGAATAAGATGTTTCGGCCAATATTACACGAGAAAAAGGCTTTTTCACGGGTGAAGCTTATTTCTATAATTGCATCAGTTAATCCCTTTTACAAACAAACTTGCTCTATTGACCAAGCAGTCTTTAAAAGGGTTCAAACCATATTAACTTTATTGATCTCAAGACATCTGAACAAAAAGTTCTGGATCTGGATCTGGAAAAATACTGCACAACACTCCTGGTGGAGTCAAACGTGCAGGGTTGAGTGTGCGCGTGTAGTTAGTCGTCCCGTCCGAGGATCCTCAAGGCTGCGCTCTTGAATTGCTTGGGGTCCTCGAGATCTGTAATGTTCTGGGGGAGTAGGTTCCAGTCTCTGACGGTCCGAGGAAAGAAACTGTATTTGTAGCAGTCCTTATTGGTTGGTATAATTGTAAAGCTATTAGAATGGTGATGCCTGGAGGGCCGCCGGACCGGTTGTAGGTTGTTGATTGGCAAGGCTAGGAGGCCCAATCTGGCTTTGTGAAGAATTGCTAGCCTGTTGGCAGTACGCCTGTTTTTGAGACTATCCCACCCTAGGTCATTTAGCATTTCAGTCACACTACTATGGGGGGAATAGTCATTATAAACAAACCTAGCAGCCCTACGTTGAATTTGCTCAACCTTATTGGATAGGGAAGTGGTGTAGGGATCCCAAACAGAAGATGAATACTCCAATAAAGGCCTAACAAGTGGGAGATAGGCATTAGCTTTGACACTCCTGGGGCAGGAGTATAAATTTCTTTTAATAAAAGCCAAAGACCTATTTGCTGACGAAGTGATACGATTAATATGTCTATTCCAGGTAAGGGTATTATTAGACTGGATTAGATTCTGGATTAAGAGTGGTCAACTACAGATGGCTAAAACTTGCTATTTGTTTCTAAGGTCATGTGCATTTACCTTGGCAATGCTGAATACTTTGGCTTATTTTCGAGGGCTGCCTTGTTGCATACATGTTACTTCATTGGTCATATGTTGCTAACTCTAACACAGCTTAACAAAAAAGAAAAACAGAAACCAATTGGAGGTTTCATTTCTCCAGTCTCACATACATGTATCTGCATGTGTTTTTTATCCAATTAGGATGATGAAATGAATGTATTTTGACTTACAAAACTGAACATAACATCACCAGTATATCACCTTCCAAACCTAGATTATACGACGTTCACAGGTTTCTTTATTTCAGACATGAATTTCCAAATCAGGCAAATAGATTCCCTTGAATACAGGGACAGTTTCCATGGTGTCAGGGCTGTGAGGTTGGTCAGTTGTCCTTTAGTGGACATAGCTTCCGTGGGAAGCAGGACCCTTTCGATGAATATTGTTCAGTTTCACTGAGCTGCCTTTTGCCTAAGAGTCCAGGGGACTTAGGGAAAAATTGGGAAAATTTCCCCAAATTTGGTGATGAGGCAATTTTCAGACCTCATTACAAGATAATATAAACCCTCAAGCATGAGGCACATCCTAAAGTAGTGACCGAAGTAGACTTCAGAAAGTTACTGTATGCATACTTTGATGTAAGTATTCATGATATTATACTTTTCCTCAATTGAAGTTGAATATGAAGGTGGTCAGTTCAGCTTGCAAATATCAAATTTGATTCTTTGCAAATTTGTACATAATGACATAAGGACAATGCTAGACGCAAAGTAATAAGATGGTGGGCTTGTGGAGTTCACTCCTAAAGCCCTAGATAAAATCTAAGTATTCAAACTTGTCTGTAAAATATCGAAGTAAACTACAGTCAAATGACCTTGCCCTTTGAAAGTAAAATCATATGGTCTTTGATGCAGTGTGCCCAGTGTTATTGCCCCCAAAATTCCTCTTCCACCTAACCCAAAGAAATGAACCACAGCTTGATCTATAAGTACAATCCTCAATTTTCTGGACTGCTAAGAGGTTGAATAGTGATGAGATGACATAAAACAGCTTGAACATTCCAATCCTGGTGTAGTCTCATCCTTAAATGACATCAGTCTTTTAGACAAAAGTCACGAAACATCACAAGAATTTCACCGGCACCTCGACTATCCAATCATTTTGATGTGCAAGATATTTCATGCAGAGAGAGGTTGCATGTATCTTCAATCATTCTCATCCTCATCTGCCTCTTCATCAGGGGCACACTATGAAACAAAGAATGAATCAACCATTTAGATACTTCCAATACCTGAAACTAATTTACTTTGGTTTTGGTAGGGGAAGGGCATTTTCCCCCCTGAGATTTTTTTCCCCAGTTGCACACCCCCCTCCAAAATTAGGTCAGACTGACTTGGATCAATAGAAAAATAAAAAATATACCTACTCTGAGACTAAATTTTTCACCCAGAGACATGCTTAAATCTCAGAATTTCCTGGACCAGGTGGAAGGAGTGCACCCTTTGCATTCCATTTTGTTCTATACAAAAGTTTCTGTTCCTCAAAAATGTTCCTTTTCCCCTAGTTTGCCCCAATTTGACATTCTGACACTACTTTACTTCTGGACAGGTGTCTGGTATCAATCTGGGTTAAAAATTTAACAGAAATTGCAAAATATGCATGAAAATTTGTTTTCCTTAATATGAGTAAAAGATTATATTACAAACCAATCTTCCCACTGGGGAATAAATAATTGGGGGAAATGACCCAATCAATATTTCTTTTGGTTGTGGATAAGAAGGAAAGCATTATTGTATTTATTCATATTGGAAAGTGTTAGAGAGCTGTGATACAATTGGATGCATTTGGACTGTACCCATTTTGGAGGCAATCACATGAAAGGTCACTTTGTAAAGTTTGTTTTACAGTCTGTTACTCTGAGATGATAATTCGCTCCAAGTATGGATGTGAGCAGATATGATTGGGTTATTCTTTTAGCAAAATAGACAGGAGAAGAATCGCCATTTCAGCATTAGTTTATCGAGAGGGGGGAGGGACAGGGGGACCTTGTCTGTTATGACCTAAAAGATTCAGTCCATAACAAACCTTTCTTACAGTCATCTAAGGTAAAATCTCTTAAACTCAACCTTCATGTAAAGTTAAACACATGACATCAACTTCTCTCAAGATTCACAAATGAAACCTACTGCCATTGTGCTAGGTGCCCAGCATTAACAATGGGGTAGGAAAAAACAAGCCAGTGAGCCACAAATGGAAAAAAGTCTGTTGCCGGCTTGACTTAAACCAAACAGAAATGGGGCCATAAAGCTCCACCTAACCTAAACCAAATCTCTAAGATCTGAAGTGAAACACCTGGTTTCTTTGTTGTCTACATGGTTGTGTAATATTTCAGGCTTTCAAACACTCACAAAACCTTAAACAAGATGTTTATCTAATGAACTTACATAATATTCCACAAAGCAGACTTGACCTTCCTCATTCCTGATCATATACTGCAGGGACAGAAACCCCCGGTGGTCAGTTCTAATGGACACTTTACTGGACACTGCAAGAGCTTTAACAGATGGTTTGATCAAACTCAGTTTATATCTGAAAAGGAATGTAGAGTTGATATCTTACTTTTACGATGTCAAAATGATGACAGATGTTTTGCAATATTATTTAAAATGTTAATATCATCAGGCAGTCTAAGTAATACTTATCATTCTTCATACCATGTAATATAGCAAATTACATGCTATTACAAACAAGGTCAAGAAGTAACATTTGTACACAAAAACTGGTTTAGATTTGGAAGGGATGGTCACTTGTTAACCCTCTTGCTGTCAATAATTTGATATAGCAACCCCACTTACCACCTTGGGCTCAGACATATCACCTGTGGGATTGCCAAAGGCAACAAAAATTTCTATCAAGATAGAAAAATCACAGGCACGATCTCTGATGGGGCAACTGTACCAAGAGAGAAAAAATAGGGTAGTATTGCAAACACATTCTATTTTGTGATGCACAATGCAAAACTTGCAATTAAATTTAACAAGCTAATGTCGGCCACCAAAGGCATGTTGTGTAAAAATTTTCCAAAAGAGTTTAAGCCCAGTTCTCTCACCCCAAACAGTATCAATTCTCCTAACCTTCTTACTTAAGCCCCTCCCACAATTGTCTGAAATTCATCCTTATCCAGTCACAATCTCAGTTTATTGCTTCAAGGTGAGTAAAGAAAAACTCAATTTATACAATCAAAACACTCTCAGTACCGTTCATGCTGTGCAATATAAGCTTTGGTACTCTGCATTGTTTGAATTAGCAATCAATCAAAGAGCTGAGCCAATCGAGAATTTTGGTACCCCCGTACCAAAATTGTAGTTTGGGGTGAGAGGTTTGGCCCTTTAAGTAATAATAGCTCACACAGTAACATCACTTCATGACTTACATTTATCTTTCATAGCCTAGTTCAATTCCAATAGCCACTTGAGTCTCATATCTTGTAAGTACAGTATCTTGTGTGAAAAACTAACAAAACAAAGAAAATGCTCTGTCATCATGGTTGGGTGTTGTGATTGGTCACCTTATGGATAAGGCAGTCAATCCTTGCACATGTGAGGAATTTTGTTACCCAAAAATCATTTCAAATTCCCTCTCAACAGTAATTAATGCATAACTAATATTTTTTCTTGATCAAAAGACCTTCTCAATGTCTGTTGATTCTGGTAAATAATCAGTTAATAATGGAAAATGGTTAGTACTGACTGGCAAACTCTGATTACTTATTTAATGTCAACATTTCCCCTCTACAATGAATGTAAATTACATTTTCTCCGTTCCAAATGAGATATGCATCCTTTAATTACTTGACAAGATATTTCTATCAGGCCTCTCAAACTTGTCTCATGAATCTGGGTAGCTTCTCTACTCTGCTGTATACTTTTATGTTGCTATACATGTGTTTGCCTGCAGTTCAGACAATCATGTACAAAAATACATGGGACAGTCCCCACTCCCCCTATCATGGTTTAAATTCTTTACATTTTGAAAACATTCTGGTTGGAATAACACTGAAATAGGGAAAGGAGGGGATTTTGAAAGACCAGCGAATCCAAGTGTAAACTTTGTTACATTTGTACCAAAGTATCCCACATTTTGTCAAATTAATTTGCTCAGTATACACAACATTTTGCCAGCTGGCTCCAGATATTAAAGTTAACTAAGTCCCCCTGACCATGCCATCTGATTTTTAATGCATCACATTAACTTAGTGGGGCAAGTGGTACAGTGGTAATGATCTGCGTCTTCCAGTCATGAGGTCATGAGTTCAAGTCCCAGCTCCAACAACAAAATTGTGGTAGTAGTTTTCTTGGTTGCAGTTAATCTGCTATCCCTAAATCTTAGACGTTAAAGACTTGTTTGTCTCCCAAGACTGGCATTGCCAGCTTGGCCTTAGTACCCCTTCATTGGGGCACTGCCGAGTTCCCACAAGGGAGGATCAAAGAAAACAATCAAACAAACAAACTTACCTATTTGTCTGTGTTGTTGTACACTGAAAGGATTCTACCATATCAGACTCTTTAGGAAAATCAGACTGAAAAACAAACAGAGAAGATGAAAATTAACAACACTCAGCAATTGCATAAGTTTGTGAATAGGGATATCACATACAGTCCTGGCCACAATTGCATAGACAAGAGCAACTATGGTGTATGGAGAATTCTTAAGTTCTTGTTTCATGATGAAAGCATGGGTTCAAATATGAAGGTAAAGGAGGTTATTTAAATGCAGAGTATGACAATTAGTTTACCTGTAGTCCAGTGTAAATCTACAGTGTGTAACCATGTTTTGAGTGTGGAATAGGATTGGAGAGGAGATTTTTTACATATATGTACACCCTCTTGAGTTATTGTAAACATAAAATAACAGAATTCACACAAAGACAAAACAAGGGGATACACAGTAATCGGTGTAAAAGCAAGTGCAGCCCTGTAAACAGAAACTGGAAAGTTGTGATGAAGATATCAAGAGGGGAAAAGATACGGATGGTAAAAGAAAGGGAAAATTATTCTTTAGAATTTGAGTCTGAAAAAATTTGCAAAACTCAATTCTAACATGGAACTTTGTACAGGTACAGTACATACTGAGTATACAGAATACAATATATAGCAGAGTATGGAGAGATGGCCCCTTTCAATGGCACTGGTAAAAACCTCGTTCCAGCATCTTAGTTTGAAATACTATCAGGTTGATTAAATGTTTACATGGTCATCAGGGTTCCAGACCTAAGTGAATTCAATAGTCCTATAAAAGTCTCCTGAAGGCACACACAAACCGTTAACCCTCCATAGGGACATAAGGTCCATGCATTTCTTCCATACAGCAGACTTTGATGATCCCAAAGCAGAACAGCTACTGTAGAACCTAGCTGGGCAAAATCTCTAGGGGGCAGCCCATGCATTGTGACTGCACACATAAAGATCCACCCCACCAAATAGCATGTGGTATAATTAGTTTGCAAATTTCAGGGTAACCTGCAATTCTCCCCCTCTCTCACAGCTGCCTTGAAGGGGTGAGGGCTGGGATTCATCACAATGCTTTCCCAAGAAACTAGATACATAAGTGGAGCATATTACTTCTCAAGTCCTGGGTGTTGGAATCACTGTCCTTTCTTCTGCAACTGCTCCATTAGCATCAACTAGAGGTCAAGTCACAAGCAGGTATCCATTCCACCAATTAAGACACAGGAGACATTCAGATCATTAAAGCAATTGGAGAGGGGGCTGTTTACATCTCTATGTTCCGACATCTCTTTATTCCGACGTCTCTATGTTCTGAAAAAAAGGCGCCATAGTATACTTTGTCAGTGCCAAAGTACATTCCCATTGGCACCAAAGTACATTTTTATCGGTGCCAAAGTACATTAATGTTGGCACCAAAGTACAACGTCGGCACCACAGTACATTATTGTCGGCCCCAAAGTTCATTTTGTCGGCACCAAAGCACATTATTGTCAAAACATAGAGACGTGCAGGTACATAGGGACATCCGCCATAACCTACACCTACCGAACAATTTGGTTGATGGAAAATAACCTTCAATGCAGCCTTTCCCCTTCCTTTATTCATGAGATATTGGAAATACAAAAATATATTTAAAATATTTTTCATACATTAAAGACATAAAGATACTCACAAAAGTTGTACCGCAATGACCAAACGTTGAAAGCCGTAAATAAGGTTTGTCAGGTGACATAAGTATCTCCAGAACCTCACTTGTCATATCAAGCTCCTGGAAAGCATCTGTCAGACACTCTGACTACTTATAAAAAGAATGTAAAGAACAATGATCACTTCAACTTTTGGGACAATTGACACTAACCTGGGAATAAATTACTGAGGAATATAAGAAGAAGGAATGGAGATATACTCTTCAGGCAAAGGAAAGCGATGGCCATGATTTTAAATTCTGGTTAAGAAAGGGCTTGCTATAACTGGAAGGAAGTACTCCCTTTACCACTCCTCCCCCCTCCCCCCCCCCCCACTCCTCTCATCCTTCTGTCCTGAAAGACCCCTGATCCATCCTTGGTCATTTGCTGTGTAAAATTTGTTCAAGCTACCTCAAATGAGCTATGCTATAAAAAGCATCAGCTACATTATGAAATGTAAATATTTGAACTGGTGGTCTATCTACTTTATTAATACCTATCCTTCAATGTAGCCATGTGTTACTTTTCTACTTTGAGAGTTACATTTTTTAAACCTGGAAGACAGTTGCAACCCTGAATGAAGTCACAACCAGTAGCCTAGCAAGGACAGTGCCATGGAGAGGGTTTTGGAGCACAACATGTGGGGAAGTTCTCAGAGGAGGGAGAAAAAATGGTTATTTTGGGTCTCCAGATGCAAAATGGTGAATGCTTATACCTCATATGTAAAAGTTAAAGGGAAATATTGTGTTTGCTTTACAAGGAAATACCATCCTTTCAAAACCAATATTTATTGGCAAAGAGTGACAAATAATTAAAAACAAGGCAGTTTGGTAGCCCTCTTTTCAAGAAATGAATTTCCCTCAGATAGAAATTCAGTTACTTGTTGCTGAAGAATAATTTGTTCACCCAAACTTTCAACATTCCAAAAGATGCAACTTCCATAACTCCTCTTATGCATAATATTTTGAGGAGATGAAGGGATTGTTGGGGTTTAATGTTGAGACCAAATGATTTGATAATGACTAGAGCTGAGCTATTTCTTTTTATGTATGTTGGAGCATTTAAAAATGCAATATTTCCCTTTAATTGTGGTCATGCATTTTTCACAATTATTTTTTTTCAAGGTTTGGTCATGAAGGGGGTTTAACCCCCAAAACCTTCCCTCTGGCTATGCCACCGGGTCTACCCGATGCTCCTCGGGTTCAATTTTCCAAAGGTTTTATGTTCCCCGTTTTCATACATCTCAATGACTTGGCGATAATTACAAGGTTGTTATTCCTGAGGTTCGATGTTCCCAGAAGTGCGGATGTTTTTAACATTTGGGAACTGAACATTGACATAGCCCCTATGCCACTAGTCAAAAATGAAATTTGAAGGAAAACATTCAAAATCCAATTTTGAAAAATGCCACAACAGCTCACCTGACTTTTATGACCCAATTGATGCACAAACCTCACCCTATTTAAGAACGCACATCTAGATGTGGAACTTATGTAATGCTGGGTAAAGTTATCTTATCTTAGCAGCTTCATGAAAACTATTGCATCACAATACTCGTCCAACATACAGCAAAAGGCGCGAACCATGTTGGGGATTCGAGCAAATTATTGGCCAGTATGTTCACGTGCATATGCCCACGTGTGAAAACAGTTCTTTTTCGTGCAAGAAAAACGCTGTTCGGGCGCTATACAGAACAGCTGTGAACATGTATGGACAATCCACAACAAGTGCGTCCCCACTACGAGCATTTTTCTAGTGTATGAGTTGTTTGGTGAAGGTGCTATTATATTGCGAATACTGCAGTCACTGTGCAATGCACAATTCACAATGTAGTCAGTGGCCATGCTCACTGCTATCGTAGCACTGGTGTTTGCAATTATGTACTCACTAACACTCGTTACCATGCACATGATTCGATGATTGTGAGCTCCGTGGTACAGTGTTGCTAACTGTGCATCCAATGGACATCCCCATCTTGAGACAGGCTTATGTACATTTTTTCGCTTTGGGATTTCAAATGGGCTGAGCCTGGCCGGTAATTGGGAATTTACAACTTTGTATTTCAGTATTTATGGACATAATTAAGTAGGGAAACCATTCACTTTATGTCAAGGTGTACCCAAAGAACATTTACCGAGAAACTTACTATGACCGTGTCATGCCCACTTTAAAGGACTTACCCTCTAATCTCTAACAGTTCCAATTCTCCTAAACATAATTAACCACTTAAGCCCCCTCCACAACTTTCCTAAATGGCCTGTCCTCTCACCCCAAACTACAATTATTGTAGTAGCCTATGGGAATTCTCTATTGACTCTTTGATTGGTAGCTAGTTGACACAAGCAGAGTATCAAAGCCTAAATTACACAGCATGAACTGTGCTGAGAGTGTTTTGATTTATACGCATTGCTCTTTTACAGTCACCCTCAACCCGAAAACTAATATTGCATCTGGAAAAGGATGAATATTAGACATTTGTGGGAGGGGCTTAAGCACAGTTAAGAAGTTAGGAAAATTGGAACTGTTTGAGGTGAGAGAATTGGGCCTTTAAATCTGGCTTCATTCAGACACAATATCAGGTTATTGCTTCAGGATAAGTATACAAGACCCTAATGTGTAGTCACAACACCCTCAGAACAGTACATGCTGTATAATTTGAGCTTTAGTAAGTACTCTGCAATTTTAAACTTGCTGTTAATCAAAGAGCTGTACCAACTGATATTTGCTGTTGACTGCTGTAAAAGTTGTACTTTGGGGTGAGAGGATTAGCCCTTTAAGTAATTGATAATACCTTCATAATTATTTTATTGACTACATTGGCACTGCAGAAGTTGAAATCGAGGGTCTCGTCAGGTTCCAGTGTTTTGATGCTACAGTCTGTAACAACACCTAGCTCTTCTAATCTGTGCATGAAAGTAAAAGTCAGTTTGAAATTACCTATTCTACAATACAGTTAGTTAGATGAGATTTAACATATCAACAGGAATGTTTGATACAGTGATATTGCTATTATGTATGCTGTACACTACAGCCTCTTATAGATATGCCTCATTTGGCAATAATAATATGACAACAGTTAAGCTCTGTGAAAGTTTGCAAGAGCAATGTTTTCTCTATTTATCCCTTGAGTTTATAAAGATTCTCCTACCAAAAGGTGTGGATGACTTGCTATGATGTCAGTCTCATGTCACCACAGAATAACAACACTTCACTCACATTCCTCTTTTGTCTGTTTTGTTGTAAGATGTTGTTCCAAGGATTTTCATTTAACTCCCATTCAGGGCTAAATTTTCGTGGTTGTCCGATTATCCGTGACAACTAAAATTTTACATGGGCAACCAAAAGTTAAAGGTTGATTGTCTGATGGACAACCATTTTTCTCTAGGACTGAAAATGAATACTAATGACTGACCAACTCTTTTCATTTTTTGCATCGTACCACATTTCAGACTTCAAGTGTTTCTGTCTCTTAAACATCACTTCTTTTATTCTTCAAGGCTATAAGTACATAAACACAATTAGTGTTTTGTTTCGGACAACCAAATTTTACTTGTGGACAGCTAAAATTAGTGAAATGGTTGCCCAAAGGACAACTATAAATTTTTCTGAAAATCAAGGCCTGCCAATTATACAGTAAATCACCTCAAAACTTGGCAAACTTACTATACACAACAGAATAACAGAAATGCTATTGGCTGCTTTTTTTTTGCATTTGTAGCAACAAAGCATGGCTGAGGCAGCTGCAGCTTGGCTGAGGGAGCGACAGCATACAGTGTTAATACTGTATGGTGCATTAAATGGGAGTACAGTACTGTAGGTGTATTTTTTCATCTTCTAAATACTGACCAACTCATTCATACACTGTAAAATTAAAATGTACACCACCAAACAGTGGCAATGTCAATCCTTAAACTCAACTGCTGTAAAGAGTTTTAAAAAAATGGGAGAGAAAGAGGCAGGGAATAATTTATCCAGTATCTCATCGCAATTTGCTACACAAACAGGCCAAGTTGCTACACAAATGAAAAATTGTGTGCATAACCCTTGCATTTTCACAAACAACGTATGAAAGACCTCAAAAATCTTCAAAACTGCTACGCAAAATTTTAAAGCTAAATTATTCCCTGAAGAGGGCTAAAAAATTTGGAGAGATTAGAGTGCATAGGGGTCACTTAAGAGCCTAATTAACAAGTAAAAAACATTTCTCAGAATAAAGTACTGTAGTTTAAACATAGCAATGAAGCAAGACATAATCATTCTGCTTTCAACCTGTACCTCTATATCTTAAAAATATTTTGGTTAAGTATGTTGTATAATATGGGCATTGTGAACCAAGAGTGGTGATCGTGGAGGGACTGGGGCCTGGAAGATATGTCCCTACCCCCATATTCGAGATATCTCCCACTGACTTTTCAGAATTCACACAGTATTTTCTAAATGTCCTCCCCGCCCTCCCGAGAACAAATCCCCTTCCTGAGAATTCCAAAGATGGACTTTGACCATACATTTTAAAAAGAATGAACTATACTGTACTGTTAATCTGGAATTTTAACAAGAGCATCATGGGTATTTCAAGGGTTCAAAAATGAATCCTATTCATAGCCATTCATACTCCCATTTTTATGGGTACTGTAACTCTGTTGCCACTAGACACAAAATATTAAAATGTGTTCACTTTGTTTAAAATAGTCAAAATTCAATTATTTACTCACAAAAGCATCAGTGGTGTGCCATAGCCACCATAGCACATCTTGAGGGCAGGTGCTGCAGCACCGGCTGTGTTACTTCCAAATATACTGAGGCATTCCTGGAAAGATACAGAACCAATAAAATAACATAAAATTCCTGGAAAGATACAGAACCAATAAAATAACATAAAATAGTATGCACAATGTGGGGCCAAGGACCATGTCCCCCACCCCCACCTCTGTAAGAAGCAACTGAAATGGACCCTCTACTGGCTGTTATGCATGTTCAAATATATTCTTCAATATGCTTCCAAAATAGCAAAATTGTGCATCTCAATGCTACTAAAAATATTAAAACAACCATGCAAATAAACAAAAATTTTCCATCAGGGGATCCCTCCCCCAAAGTCTCCCCCTAGGACAGCAAATGCTAAAACCATGCCAAACCTCCATGAAAGCTTTTTAAGGAGCTTTCCTTTTCAATTGATAACTACATTAACATACAGCAGTTCCTGAGTCCTGACATCCCCATTGCACTTTATGCAGTACATTGCCCATTAGGAGGCACCAGTTTGCCTTTAGCCAATTTCAATGGCAGAAACTGCCTGTACCCTACAAGACCCCTTCTCATGTCAGTCGGGACAATTCACCAATTATTTCCCCCCCCCCCCCACCTCACAATTCCTGTGCACAACACTGCAATAAATCATCTAAAGGAAGAAGAAGCATGACCTGGAAAAGAAAGAGGAAAATCTGCTCTCAGGACTTCTGTAAGGCTATCAGCTGCTGTAAGCCCATACTCTTCAAATCTACAACTAACAGTGTCACCACTATAAATTTACTTTTCCTGAGATAGGATCTTACATTTCCTGAAACTAGTTTGGCATTTTCTGAAACTTTCAGCAACACTTGCTGGTGCATGGTGTTGGGTGATATTCTTTTTTACCCTCTTAATGATAAAATAAAAGGGCATTGCTAATTAAACAATGCCAATAAATTCCAAGAAACAAGTTTCAAGTAGTTTTTCTTTTCTGTAAGTGGATTAAGAATCAGAAAAGTACCTAAGTCAGTGATAAACAATGAATCTTTTGTTTGTCTCATTTTGTTGCTACATTTATAACTGCTTGAGAGATGAATAAAAAAGATAACAAGGTGACAGAATGCAGAACTTTGCTTTTATTCCTGTAAAATCAGTGCAAACTAAAAGAATATGCGAATAAGAAAATGAAAGAGGATCATGAAAAGAAGAAGGAAACAATACAAAGCATTTTAACCCTTTACCGTTGTTTGGGTCCTTTTGGACCCATGCGGAGAGCTCGGCTGACACCCATCTTTATTGTTTCACACAGAGCTCGAAACTGCGCGTAGCTACCCGAAAATTCGGCCACAACAATAATAGTTTAAGGTCACGGGGTCAATGGCCTACGGAAGCCGATGCGGGGCGGGCTACGTCCACTTTTCCGCCCACTCCCGAGGCGCGCAAATATGCCCGATCGGAGCACAACGGTAAAGGGTAAGGCCCTTTTTTTCCTTTCATCACATAACTTGCATTCTCAGATTCCATGAGAGAAGTCTTTGAAAGGAAGCATCATTGTGTGCTGCTACTTCTCATCCAAGAAAGCCTCCTATTCACACAGCTCCAGTTAAGTTACTTTCCTTAAAAGTACATATGCTAGTAGCTGTTTAATGTAACTTTAGGAGTAAAGTACTGTTTCAAGCAAATATTATTGCGATAATGATAATTTTCATTAGATAGCCCATCACCAATGATCCAGACTTCACCTTGTCAAATTGTGCATACATTTTAATAATTTCTCACTTCCCATCATGCACTTTCTTTCTCCTTTTTTCACTTCAGTTTCCAAATTTTAAACAATTTCCCATATTTCTGCCTCTCTTCCTGAAATACCCTCAAGAACACCCAGATTTCCCAAATTTCGGCTAATTTGAGAACAGTACAGTGACAATAGGGCACCAATGTTTGGCCTCCATGGAATGACTCACATTGTATTGTACAACATGTTATGGGACAGCTATTGTAACTGCCAAACAAGAGTGGAAATGCAGTCCCTGCACCCCCCCCCCCTTTTTTTACCAGATACTTCACACCTAACATTTCAATAAAGGTGCTGCTAAATGGTAGGACAGATGGAACCCCTGATTAGTATGTGAAGGCTCCAACTTGCTGCCCAAGTCGGGTTAATGATGACATGAATATGACCTGATGCAAGACATGGTTTAATCTCCTCCATGGCAGCTGCACCCTGATGTAAAACTCACCAGTAATATTGTAAGATTTATTTGGAATGAAATGTTGTTCTCAGACAAGTGATATTCTTGGAAGATTTCTGATTGAAGGAAAGCATTAGCTTGTATGCATTTGGCAGTTTCCACAGTGACCTTCAAGCCATTATCACTAGCAAACACTGTTGCAATCTAGGAAAAATGCAAAGGAAAAATTTGCACTAAGTTTGAATATTTGACTATGCATGGAAATGGAACATTAAAGGTAAAGAGCAGTCCCCCTAAACTTATTTTGAAGAAAAAGCTAAATAACACAATTTCTATCTTATTTCTCTTCAAAGTATCTTTCATTTCATTTTATGACTTTACTATTGCATATTCAAGGTAAACCAAGCAGTTATTTCTGGTAAATTTCACATTTGAAGAGAAAAAAAATTGTCACATGACTCCCAACAGCCAATCATGAAACTGGACAGTCTACTACACTTCTTCAATTTGGGATGACTGCTCCTGCCCTTCAGCAAAAGAAGAGGAGGGGACACAAGAACATTAACGCGTGCAGTAACATTCTAACAATAAATGTTACATCTGCTTATTTAGTGCTGAACAGTTAAGGGTACTTGGTTTCCCTGCTACTGATGGATGCATGTAAACAGCACATCTGTCATCATTGGTATAATCAATGCAGTTTAATGTAAAATACAGTGTAGGACTGTGATGATGCAGCAAAATTATCAAATGTTTAATTACAAAAATCTGCAATCATTTAGCAATTAATTGCATTTACATCATATCCATAAAACTACTGTAGTTTCAGACATTACCAGGGCTCACACTAGAACTTGCTAGCAATCATGACATAAAAAAAAATCCAGCCAACAAGTTTAATGTAATGTCACAAATTGCAATGCACAAAAGAAAAAATAAGAAAGTTTATAGCTCCCTCTCAGTCTAAAAGCAGTTTAGATAACGATGAATGCAGAAATGCCATTCTAATTAAAAAAAATTGATATGTTCTTCACAGTACAAGCTCTGGCTCTAACTAAAGTTACAAAAGTGTACACATATCATAAAACTAAAATATGAAAGCAGTTTAATCTACTTTACCTCTGCTTTCACCCTAGGGATAACTTGGACCTTTCAAAACCCTCTTCAGGTGGAAAGGTCAAGTAGTAAGTCATCCATTACATTTTACGGAACAATGTGTTCTGTAGTCTGCTAGCGGTTCTTTGGGGAAAGAGAAATTGATGGTAATAAATCACTCAAACTTTAATAGAAGACTTAGGGCATTTGCTTCACTTTGCTTTTGAGGCAAACACATATACCAACCAATAAGGACTGCTACAAATACAGTTTGGTTGTCCCAAGGACTACCATGACATATTTTCTAGTTGTCCCTCATAAATTTTAGTAGATGACCGGACGACTGTTAAAATTTATCCTTATGAACATTCTCAAGAAACTGGAAGGAGTGAAATGAAGTGTGAAAAACAAAAGATTTTTGTGAAGCCCTACGTGGTATAGTGAAGGGACCTAATAAGACCATGTGCATTCCTAACCTGTTCATCGACCCAGCAGTGCTATCTTTTCATTACAGCTACCATGATCATGAAATGTAGAGCCTTGATAATGAATAAAAGGATAGGCACATAACTATTTGCATAGGTGGGAGCAATTCTGTACGATACAGTTGGCTCAAACATTTCCTTTCAGGTCCTTCATGGGTTGAAACTTCTGAGAAAAACGCTACTGTAACCCAACCAATACCCCACTACCGACATTAGAATATTTTCCATACCAGCAACAAAGGTTATAGCTACAGTACTCTATGCTGCAACAACCTAGGCTATTTGTGTATGTATATGACATAGCAGCTGAATGAAATTTACAAAAATTGCTGTTTGGTTAGGAGGAATTCTTACAATCCAGAGTGCACGATTGGTGCCTTTAAATCATGGATATTTGAAATGTGAGTTTTCAAAGGTTTCAGCAGGTTCGGGTGTTCAATTGTGGGTCAAATTTGTGAAGTGCAGGTCGCTCAAGAGGTGTGGCTGTATGTATGTATGTATGTATGTATGTACAGGGGCATGTAGGAGGGCCTCACTCTAAAAGTTGTATATTAGACAAAACATTCAGCATATGTCATCATGCCATCTTCTTCTTCTTTCAAAGGCAGCATAAACGCCAGACCAGGCTATCCTGTGCTGTTGAACTAGGGCTAAAAGAGTCGGATGAATAAACTAGCAACAACGTTTTTGGTCAAGGGCTAAGAGCTGGCTTTTAAAGCTGTCCACTGAAGGGGCACAGCCAACCTGTTCCGGTAAAGGTTCCAGCTAGGGATAGTTCTTGGATAGAGATATTTCTGATAGCAAAGCTAGTTTTGTGCTAATCAACCTTGCATAAGATGTCCCCACAAACTATCAATAGACCTTGTACATTGATCACATCCTGATATCATTCTCTGGGCAGAACAATGGAACATGTGGCCACACACAGAAGAATTCCCCCTGCACCTGTTGAAGATTTTACCTGTATTCTACTGTTTGACAGATCACCTGTCTGCATTTGTCTGTGTTGGTTTGTTTTGTCCTCAAAGGAGGGCATTCTTTCTCTTCTGTGACATCATATGCACAAGGTCTAGGCTATAGCAGATTACCGACCTAGCCTAGCGCAGTTGGAGCCAGTCATATTAACCCCTCTGGTGAAATTTGTAATCTAGGAATTATTTTTTATTCAAACTTTAAAATGACAAAACAAGTAAACAGCCTAGTCTCATCTTTTAATTATCATCTTAGAAATTTATTTCATATTGGCAGGTACCATGATAAAGACACTAGCCTTGTCATTCTGTTATCTGTGCTTCTTTCCTTTTATATTTTGATTATCTCTCTGATATGTTTCAAAGGAAAACCACACATTTATCTGGTCCTGTTAATACCAGGTCTGCAATGGACGGGGCCCTACTCCTCATACCTCCTTCCAAGAAGCGAGTAGGTGAGGTTCCCTTTTCCATTGCAGGTCCTATGCTATGGAACTCTCTTTCTTCTCACATAACAAATTCAAAATCTATTGCACTGTTCAACCAGAAAGCCAAAAGGCTCAGTGATTCCTTGACGAAAAGGGGTGCTTTGTTGTACTCATAAACCACTGAAAACGGTGACTTCAAATGACCTTTGACCTCTATCAAAAACAATAGGATTCTTCCTCTCAACATGGAAAATCTATATACCAAATATGAAAAGTGTTGGTCATTCCTAAATCGGCTCTAATTTAGAATCAGTGCCCACAAGTCAAGGTTATTGATGAAGGTTAGGGTTAAGTTTGTGGTTAGAATTAACCAAATTTGGGTTTGAAAAGCCATTTAGGCTACAACCTAGAATAAGTATTCCAAAACCATTGCTTATTTTGAGGGTTAGGGTTAAGTTTAGGGTGAAATTCTGCCAAAATCACGATTTTATGAAGACTTACCTCACTTCCGGGCACTGATTCTAAATTAGTACCCCTAACTCAAAATATAGCGATTACAAGGAGTGTCACAAACACACATGCAAACACACAAAAACATACACACGACATCACCATGGCATAGATTCCTTGCCTGCCTTTGGCAAGGAATCAAAAAAACAGCTTAAGACTTAGGCCTAGCCTAGCCCTAACTTTAGGCCTAGGCTACTTATTTCCAGGCCTAGGCTAGGCTTAGGCTAGTTCAAGTTGATTGTGTTTTGTTGGTACTATTAGTTTTCTTGGTTTCTTTGCGCATTGATCATATGGAATTTGTGCTAAGTGTATGTATGAACGTACGTAAGGAAGCATGCTGTTAGCCTTGGCTACGCCAATAAGTTTAACTTTAGGCTTAGTTAGCCTAACGTTAAGCCAAAAGGCTATGGGTAGGCCTAAGTTGGGCCTAGGCTAGGATATTATTGAACTTGAAGGGCTTCAGGGTCACCTCACGGTCCTTCGAATGAATGGCCTTCAGTATTGTGGAGACGTTTCTGGCATTATCAATCTTAGCAACCAGTATGAACTGGGAGTCTTGATCTTTCTGCTGTGTTGCTAGGGTCATTTTTTCTTTCTTTTATAACGTTATACTTCAAGTATTCAGATGGTACACTGATCAGATAGCGTGTGAATTTAGCTTAGGTACGGGTAGGAGTACGTCGTTCTGTAATTTACACTGGGCAGTCGGTTATAGTACCTGTTCTGCGATGTATTTTTCTGTGTTAAGTACACATGACCGGGTGAAAATCTCGCGCGCGTTTACCAATGATTTTATACGGAAACTGATAACTGCCATATGAATTAAAGAATGATCAGATACAGCTAGTGCATTTCCCGGAAAAAGTTTTTGTTGAAGGCTGTCAACTCTGTGCCTGGGCTCCATTGGGAGGGCGACATTGGGTTATTCCCCCTCAAGGATCCTTACTTTCTAGATCCTAAAAATACGTTCTTTAGTAACACTGATTTTACTCCAATCGGTAACATATGTGTCACCAGATTGCATGTAAGGACACATAATTTCTCAACAAAAAAAAAAAAAAAAAATTAAAGGGGAAGGATTGTCTCCCCAAGGCCCTCAGTGATGCCATTTTCCCCCTAAAATAGGAAGACTTTCTCAAATTCCAAATTTTAATAATTTACATCTGTGGCACCGGTTGCCTTCAAGGACTACGTACTACCCTTCAAGAATTCTTAAAACGGAGGGGCTTTCCCATAGACTCCTTCCCGGCCGGCATAGACGTACGAGACAAAGGCAGGGAGCGAAGGTTGTTTAAGTGCAGTGTCAAATAGTTTGTCATTTATCATGTAAATGATTTAAGGAGAAAAATCATTTTAGTAGGTAGTTCGGGCAGTCACATAGACAGTTCATCAGCAGATCTTGAATAAAGCCAAGAGTAGTCCCCTATAGAAAAACATTTATTAGCATATTTTCAATTCCGTTTTTATAGTTTTCCCTCGAAAAGATTCAAGGCCGTTTAAACTTATAGTAGTTGTACATTTATATGGTAATTTTCTGGTACTTAGCAAGTTGCTGGTCTTTCATTTTTGCAAACAAAACGAAGCTAAATATTAAGACTCTTTAGATTCTTTTGCAAGGATGAAAATCCAACTTTATATTTTCAAAATCCGCTCTTCGCTCCTCTCCAACTAATGATGGTGCCGGCCTTAAAAAGTCTTTCGGGCGAATTAATTACATTTTTCGGGTCAAAGGATTTTTTTAAACTTTCTGATCACTTCGTAGTTTGCGAACTTATCTCGAAGTATTTTATTGCAAAGTGGCAACAAAAAAAGATAGAGACTGCTAAGATTCCTCGTATAAGTCTGTAAAATGCTGTCTCCGGCCATTTATGAGTGGTCTGATTTTTCGAAATTTTCTGCACGCTCCGCGCCATCTGAAGGTGGCGCTTTGCTTTGATGTTTTTAATGGCAGAATAACGTTCTGTGAGCAAGAATAAAAACCAAAACTCAAATGCTACCGTTCGCCGATGTCGATCATTGATGCTCTTTTATTTTCACTCCTTCAAGGATGCAAATTTAAAAAGGTAGCGTAATTGGCATTGGATTACATTTACAGACATGATGAAATTGTCAGTTTTATCCCCATATGAACCACCACAATTCAACTTTCAACATTATCCATGTCAAAGTGGAAAATCTTGCTTTCATGACTAGTTACAAAATGGTACGGAACTTTCAATTTTGAGAATAAATAGTTCGAAAGTTAAGCTTGATTTATGGGTATAATACTTTTTATCCTTCAGTGCCAGGACTTTTTATTGGGTAACTGTGGGCAAACGTCACAATGTCCCATTAATTGTGACACCAATGTACTATATAGCTACAGGTATACTGGGGACCATTTGTCCCCTTTGATGAATGAGCTGTCCTATAGGACTCTATGCATAGGCGGAAGATGTTTTATATTGGGGGGGCCACAAGTTTTCGGCAGCCGACATAATGGTGACGCCGTAAGGCGTCCGGTTTTGCGCGAACCACAAAACCAAATCGGCCTGTGGTCCAGAGGGCCGCTTTAGGGCCTCTGGTGGGGTTCAGGGGACAAAGCCCTGGTAGGGGTCCATGGGGGAATGGATACTTTTGTAGGGGTGGCTGGAGTTTACTATCTAAGCGTAGCGCCACCATCAGTTGGTGCGGAGCGTACAAAGAAAATTTTGGATTTTAAAACCTTTTTCTAAGATTAAAACACCCTTTTGAGATACTGATTAGCTCAGGTCATTACTCCACTGAATCACAGGATCGCAAATCCGGAATCCTGCTGAATGTTGCAACGAGCTGTTCCAGTACACACCTGAGTAAGGTATTTCCAGAGGCGTAGGGGAGCATTTCACTTTTTGGACAGAAAATGTTTGCCCGAAAAATGTAATTCTGCCTGTAGGACAGTCATAGCGGAGCGCCACCACTGGTTGGCGCGGAGCGTCCAGAAAATTTGAAAATTCGTACCTATCAGACAGTGAAAAATGACATTTCCCAGGCTTGTAAAGGGGATCCAAGCAGTCGCTTTTTTAAGTTTCAGTTGCAGATAAACTAAAATTCGTTCCAAACTAAAATTCAACCAGAAAGACTAAGCGGAGCGCCATCATTGGTTGGCGCGAAGGGTACCGCAAAACATTTTTAAATATCCGACCCCTCAGACAGTTGAAAATGGCATTTCCCGGACTTATATGGGGATCTATCTTAAGCATTTGAGTTTCCTTTTGTTAAAAATGATCACTTGAGACTTAAATTCTGCTATGAAGCGGTCTAAGTGGAGCACCACCATAAGTTGGGGCGAAGCGTGCATGAAATTTTGAAAAATCTGACCACTTCAGACAGTCAAAAATGTCATTTCCTTTGCTTATAGGGGGTCTTAGAAGTCGCTAATTCGAGGGTCTGTTTGCAGAAAAATTGTTCACTTGAAACTAAAATGCTGCTAGGAAGACTATCTGCGCGGAACTTCACCACTGGTTGGCGCGAAGCAAACAGAAAATTTTGAAAAATCGGACCCTGAGACAGTCGAAAATGATATTTCCCAGGCTTATAGGGGGGTCTAAGCAGTTGCTATTTGATCAGAAAATTACCAGATAAAATGTATCACTACCAATCGATGAATCCTGCATATTTTCGGGGAAACTAAAAACCTGGAATTGAAAACATGCTAATGAATTTTACCCTATTGCGACTCTTGGCTAAATTCAATATATATTCAAAAAAATGTGTGCCCCAACTTCCGACTATATATGATTTTACTTTTGAAAAAATTAGGCCTATGGGAATCTTAGCAGTCGCTATTTTGATCAGAAGAATCAGATAAAATGTACCACTACCAAGTTGGATGAAATGAAGTAGATGATTTTTCTTCTATTAGTAACGCTTATTGACAGAATTGTCACGTTACAAGGTGTTTTGAAATGAATTTTCAAGCAGACTTACGGGAAGACATTCTCACCCTGCATCATTAAAGTATCGAAAACAAATCACCCGATTCTCATAACCATTGCCCGTATATGGCTCTAGAACAGGATAGATGACAAACTTTTGGGCACCTGAACATCCGTTGAATTAATTTGGCAATTGAAAACGTCACAGAATTTTTTTTAACCTTGCCCGAATATTTGACCATTTCGGGCAAATTTTTGATGAAACCCTTTTTTTCACATTCTACCCAAATGTGTCGCAGATCTTTATTATTTTCCATGAAAATTGTACTTTAAATATAGCGTCTTCTGTTTTTCGGCAAAGATTTGAAGCTATTAAAATAGTCGGCCATTTCGGGTATTGTGTTACACAAGATTTAAAAACAATCTCAAGAATAATTGTTTCTTTTAAGCCACAGGCTTCCCAAATGTGTCGCGATGTTTTTATCTCTTAACTTTTTGTAACTATGTTACCCTTACTATGACACTTTTCCATTTTCGGGCAAATGCTTGAAAGAATTTGGATATTCGACAATTTCGGGCATTGTGATTATCTTTCAAGTAATGGTCATAGCTTTTTGAGCTAATAGACCCAAATATTCTACCCACCACAAAAAGGATGATTTTGACCTGTGCATCCCCAGGAATTAAAAAAAAATCCCAACATGAGGTAGAATCATACCAAATGCTAGGGGCACACTCCAATCCACACCAAGGTAGCCAGTTTTAGCCACTCCAAATCTGTTAAAAAATTATCCATCCTGAAACCCGACGAGTAAAAAGTCAAGAGATTCCGAAGATATGAAGCTTGTCACAGTCTACCTGAATTTATTCCGCAATTCAGAGTGGGGCACAATTGCAGAATACCCTGCAACTGTTTGAAGGGCAAAAATAAACTCTCCTACAGGTAGTCGTTAATGTGGGATCCAGGGGCGATGCCCCCGGAAGCTTTGCAACTTTTGCACTGTGAAAAGTAATATTTGAGCCAAAGAATAGCTGAAATGTAATAAAAGCAACTTTGTTTAATTACTTTTGAAAAATTTATTTTGCGACATTCAGTTATTGGGGGGCCATGCCCCCCAAAAATCTCATAAAAAATTATTGGGGGTTGGGCCAGCCCCCCTGCCCCCCCCCCCCCCGGCTTCCGCCGCCTATGCTATGTGTTCATATTTAGATGCTAGGTAACTTGATGCTCTTCTCTCCCCGGTTTTCCATCTTGTTACATGCTTTCTCGACACATAATGAGTAAAAACAACAACATCACTTCATGGGGAGGGGGTCGCCATGATCCTCCTTGCAATGCAAAAGACACCTAAAATAGCGGTATTTTCCCTCTATCCTTAGACTTTTCCCTCATGTCGTGCCCCAACCCCCCCCCCCCCTCCATGATACCAACCCCTTCCCATGACACAATCCTGGCTACGTGCTTGCATCACTTGTTCTTGGACACTACTGACACGTTGAGGGATGTTTAGATAGGGCGAACGAGTATCTTGTTTTTTTATTCCTTGAGCGTCGCTTCTTAATTCAAGGGGGAGCTTAAGCAAACAAGTAATTTTTACATGTGAAAGGAGAACTAAATACACTCAGTGTGGTGAAATTTACATTCACAAATCAGACATCTATTTCTCGAGATATCAGCAAATGAAGTTACTAGATTTGTGTTCTAAAGTGATATTGAGGGTAGCAGAGATTATGTCACTTCCTCACATTGACAAGAATGCTTTGTTTCCCTTTGTTTTCAGACTGCTGTGTTGACCTTGATGTTAACAGGAAAAGGAACTTCCCATGGGGATTACAAAGTTTGAAAAGTTCTCATGCCGCTTATGAAATTACATTTTGGTAATACTGTTGGGGACTGTTGAGGAGAAAATCGGCTGTATATAGTTTAAAGAAAAACAAAACACTGTTCATTAATGTGGGGATATGATGTCATATGTTCTTGCTTCAAGTTCACTGTTTGTAAATGTGACAACTTTACTTGCTCATATCTTGAGAACCACACATCGGATTTCAATGCAAATTTCACCAAAATGCTCAGAATAAATACCTCTCTAACATTTTAAAACTTGAGATGACCGTAAACCCTTCTTTTTAAAGGATAACAGAACGTGATTAGGCTATTCGTTTTGTTTTCGCTCTTTGGCTTCCAGCTGGGGCTTTGGAACTATTTTCTACCGTATTCTTGACACTTTTTCGGATCAGTTCTGGATATTTTCAAATTTAAAACCAGCGAATGAAATTGGTAAACCGTTGGTGTACCATTTACACAACACATGATATGATACGCCGATTGTGGCAGTGTTGAAGTAAAGGGATTCTTTCCAGTCCTTTTAGCAGGGGCAAGTAGAGAACGAGCTTTGGGGTATTAGTTTCCCAATAACATTATGGAGCCAAACACCTAGTTTTCATCACTTCAGATAGTTGTTCCTGTAGTTTCTACTTGAACAGGGACGCCCGGTTTTACCCGGGAAAGTCGCCTTTTTAGTGCACATCCGCAGACAGTTTTTATCGGATACGCGTAGTCCGATAAAAGCTGTTTGTCAATGTGACGTCACGAAATAAATAGTTTACGTTTCATTTCCGTGGTACTCTCACACCGATCGCATATTTACAAAACACGACAATTTTTGGGGTTCTTTCCGATAATGGATGGAGGAGATTTAACGTAATATAGACACCCAAAGTTACAAAAGATGGCTTCAGGGATGGGTAGTAAAAAGAAAGCGGCGAAAATGCTTGTGTTGAAAATTAAAAATAAATATTTAACATAAAGGGAGACTACACATGTATGCATAATAGTATTATTATGATAATACGTAGCTTGAGAATGATTTTTGTATTCTGCTGTGCTATGCAGGACTAAGTTTGCATGGGTGGCGCCCTAGTTCCCGGACCACACGCCTTCATGACTTTGCGCTCGCTCTGTGACTTAGGTCGTATGTTTCTCAATTTCATCAGTCACGGCTGTGATCTCCCAAATCAAAATACTGCTAAAGACCACAAGAGGAACGAGTTTGTCATATCCTTCTCATCTTGTTGGGCACATCCTTACGCCAAACACATTCATGGTGCCGGAAACCGGAGATATACGGTAGTTTGTCATATGCTACCTTCTTTAATTTACACAACTAGACAGGTTAAAGGGGGAAGGGCTAATGCCACAAAAATGCCCTAATGTCCAAAGCCTAAAAACCAAATAACCCAATACCTACCGGTACTGAAACTATCACAACACAATTAAATTCTACTTCAGTCATGGAAGAACAAGTCAATATTAGCATACTACTACCCACTCTGAAAGACTATTCCACTCATTAACAACTCTGTGGAATAAACGAACTTCCTAACATCAAGCCTTGCTAACCGCTTCTATAGCTTTTTACAGAAGCCAAGAACCCGATAAAAAGCGAGTTCCCGTAGAACTTACTATCATCAGCAAACTTAATCATTATATACAAGATGTGAGACCAATATCAATATCATTGATGAAAATTAAGAAATGAAGCGGGCATAGAACTGAACCTTATGGTAATCCATTGGTGTTGACAACAGCTCTCTGGGTTCTACCTTGGAGAACACCTAACTTACCCAGTTCAATCATAAGTCTACCCAATGGAGCTTTCTCGAAGGCTTTGGAAAAGTCAAGGTAAATGACATCCAGACTGCCCGGTGGCCAGAATCAAGAGTCAAAGAGACACCTTCAAGAAAGCTCTATAAATAATGAACACAAAATCGACTTGGCATGAAGTCATTCTGAGACAGATTAAGCAAACCATTATCTAGAAGACAACACTCCTTAATTCCACAACTTTGCACAAAACAAGTATAATTGGGAGGCAAACTTAGATTCCCTTTTTAAAAAAATTGAATAACATTTGCTACCCGAGAATGAAGGGAAACAAAGTTCAAATCCAGACATTCCTGAAAATGATGAAAGATATAGGCGTAGGAAGCTGGGGGTGGGGGGTGGGGGGGCTGCGGGTTCGAGAGTCTCCAGTGAAAAATGAGGGGAGCGGAAGTATGCTTCCGCCCCCACTTCCCGGGTCAGAAAAACCTTTTTTTATTTGTGTTCCAGTTTCAGTTTCATTTATTTCTCTATTATACCTCTTCTTTCTCATGAAATTCCGAGTTAACTTCAATACCAGCACCAATTTATAATTCAGTGTTTCAAAAAAGCAAAATTTTCCGCGCATAAGTGCTGTTCTCATAAATCAATTTGACATTTTCGACTGTGTGGGGGGTCCGATTTTTCAAAATTTTCTCTAGGCTCCACGCCAACTGACTTTGATGGTGGCGCTCTGCTTAGATAGTCTTTCGAACTAGATATCATGAGGGAATCATTTGCCTACCGTACTCAAATGCGCTCATATACCTTTCATCAGATACCTTTCAACCCTATCAGTTGAATAGTCTGTGAGAAGATGGATTTTTTTAGTAACTTGAAGAATTAAAATGTTATCAATGTTCCTCACTTTGAAGAGGACATAGATATCCTGAAATTGTCGCTATTGTAGCATGGCTGGAAAAAAAACGAAGAATTCTACTCTCTTTCGTGCCCCGTTTCATTTGGAAAAAATGATTTATAGCATACAATTTTTTATTTTAAAAAATCGTTCTTTCTGGTAGAAAAAGCGAAAAATTTAGCAACAAAAGTGTACCTTTTGGTCAAATTGGGTAGAGTAAGGTGCATAGTTAAAAAATTGTTCCGCCCCACCCCCGGGCACCCTTCCACCCCGGCCACCCCCCCCCCCCCCGCACTTTCACATTGCTTCGTACGGCACCTATGAGAGAGGAACTAATAAAATCTTAGAGAAATTCCTGTAGAATTGTTTTGTTTTGGTTTCCTGAAAATCAACCGAAATATTCAATAAATAAATTGATGAACATGCGTCCTGGTCATGATTCCTAACCACGCATGGAATCAAGTGCCGGTTGATTCAGGGGGACCTACCTCTTGTGTCGATCGCGGAAGGCCATTGGCCAAAAGTGTTTTTACGCCAGAATATGATTAACTGCTGTCGATTCGCGGTTCTTGAATAGACCCTGGCGTGTACGCAACTCCGTACAATGCTTTGTTGATATTCAACGTACGAATGATTTTGAAGCCGGTATCGTGTCGTGATTTGTAAACAATTATTATTACAGTTTAGTATGTACGTGCGGGAGATTGCATGATTAGTAATTCCATTCTAACCACCTAACACTAATAACGTTAGTATTCGCACTGATGATAGTATTATGTTAAGGTTAGGTTAGCACATTAGCCTAGTGATCGCAGGTTGGCTAGCAACTTTCTGACTCCCTGAAGTAGGCTCAGCCCTACCTTTAGAGATCGAAAAAATACGTGAAAATATACGAAAGTGTGAATCAAGTAGCCTGAGACAAAGCGTGAAGGGCAGAGGCACAAATTACGTGGATCTACTGAAGAAGGTTCTGAAAGTGAAACAAGGAAACGGTCAGTGCAATGAGTGGGTTCTTGAACGACCTTAGCAAAGTGCAAGAACAACGTCTGAACCAGGTGACTGAATGTGAGGACAAATTAGGCCTAAATTATTAACCTATCGTAAGGCCTAGCCTTGGCCATTCCTAACCAGGCTTGGGCGACTACATCTCAATGTAATCGATTATGATTGCAATTACTTCATCTTTTACAAATGCGATTATGAATACGATTACTGCTAAAATTGAAAGTAATTGATTACGATTGCGATTACATTGCAATGTAATCATGATTGCAATCGTAGGCTTAATTACATTTTCTTTCCACATAAGCAATGAAGTAGGCAAAACAATCCAGTACCCACAACTGGAAAAAAGACCATGGACATTGTTCTAGATAAGCCCGGACAGAACCAAGTCCTCCCAAAGTAGAGATTATTGAACCCATACACTTCTCACTCATTTTAAGCTGGAACATCCAAGAAAGAGGGACAATTAAATTTTGTCATTCCAGCAGAAGAACCAAGCACTGAAAAAATTGTTTAGTAACTTTACTTCTTTGTTCAACTTCAATGTAATCAGAAATGAAACCCAGATTGCGATTACTTTGCCATTATAATCGATTACGATTGCAATTGCTTTGCGATTTTCACAAAAGTAATCGATTGCGATTACAACTGCTTCAAAATGTGTAATCGATTGCAATCGATTACGATTACTGATTACGATTACCCCAAGTCAGTTCGTAACTTCCTAAGAAGAGTATTGTTCTAAAAAGAGTTAATAACAGGTTTGCTCCATAGTGTCAGTATGTACCTCATCATAATGGCATGCATGCTCGCAGCCTTCAACTACAAGCAATTATGTTACCTCACCTAACGTTACAGTTCTTTAGGGCCCTATTTTGTTGTTTTTACATGTTCCTTTGTGATTTTCTCTGTATGACAATTTAGAGCTTCAGTTGCACATTTTTATTTTGGTTGTGTTGGCCTTTTTAACATACATACTCTGTGATGGCTCTCTCGGCCTTTCAGATGTTTGACTGAAGAATTAGGCCAGGCCCCTAGCCGTGGCCTAATTAAGTAAGTGTAGCTTTGACCTTCAGGCCTAAGCCTACTTCCATTTTCACAAAAATGTGATGTTTAAGCTGTAGCCTAAGCTAGCAGTATAATCAAAGTGATGTTAGTAACTTGCATATAGGCAGTTGACATGAGTGTTGGCTAGCAACTAGCTAGGCCTGTATGACTGAATATTATGATTAGACTGTTGGCATCAAGCTACAGACCAGTGAAAAGCCCAGCATCATTCATGTTGATTGGGCCTAGGCCCTATATTTACCGAGTCAGCTGTGCGTATATTCTTGTTTATTCTTTGCAGACAGGTGACTTCCATATTGATATTCCACAAATCTGCCTAGGCCTGGATTTTTTTGCAGCTCCATAACATGAAATTCCCAGCCTAGACCTACTAGTAAAAATCTTGTGGCCTTTTTTCAGACAGTGTTCATTAAAGTCTATGACCCTTCTCAGTCCCTTGCATGCAACAGGTAAAAGCCCCGCCTGATTTCTCCGGACTTCTGGATTGTGTGAAATCCTGGCACAGGTCCCGGCCCTGTGCATGGGGACAAAATTATACTGTGAAGTCCCCAGCCAAATCTCTGCTCAAAGCCTGACCATCCCTGGGTCTAGGGGTCAGGGTTGCAATTGATAAATGCATTAAATAAAAGGTGGCAAAATACTGAAAAGTTTGCAAGCTCTTTTGAAAAATGCCTTGAACTACAGTAATAATAACCTGCTTAAATCAAGTACAAACGAAGATTCAGTGTGTCACAAAAGCTATATTTTGAAGTGCAGTATATGGCTTTTGTGTAAAGGCACGTTACGGAATTTGAAGGAAGCTCATAGGTAGAGAATTCATCTTAAGCTGACCTTCCAGCTTTTGGATGGAAAATGCAAGACTGTGTGTAGGTTGAAAACCAACCAAGTAGGCCTACACCTGGCATTGAGTTACGAAGTGAAAAAGAAAGTTTACTCACGTCTTGTCAATCCTTGTAAAAACAGTAGTGTTAAGGGTAAATGTGCTATTCACCACCAGAGAGTTTTCACTATGCTCTTCCTAACACTTATGTCACAAGATTGCAAGAAACTCTACAACAGTCCAAGTCTCACATTTCATGAACCAAACCATTTCCAGTGTGAAGAGTTTGAATCATCCACACACCTGCACTGATGCTGAGGCTTTTGTGTTACTATAGAACCTACTGCAGAGAAGGGAGTACCCAAGCAGATGGCACTTGGCTGCTGTAATGGTGGACAGTCCTGTGAACTGCTGGAATAGATTAAAATAATATTGTTTTCTTTTTTCAATTTGCCTTCATTACAAGGTTCCTGCAGCCTGGAAAAGTCATGAAATTTCATTTTTCATTTTCCAGGCCTGGAAAAGTCATGTAATATTGTAAAATGATAGACTTCATGGAAAAACTATGAAACTTAGCCCAGATCAGTCCTTGTAACTTTCAACAAGTAAATAAATTTACTCATTTAATTGTCAGGATCATATGGCCATTAAAGTTAATCAAACCTGGGATATACAGGTAATTTGGCCATGAATTTTTTTTTTCTCACAGTGCAGAAACCCTGTTCACTATGTTTTTGCATTAATAAGAGACACTGAAGGTCCAGTTGTAGAATCGAGCATCTAGATGTTTGCACAACAAGACGGGTGAAGCAGTGGTATAAGCATTATCACTCTGGGTACAGTGCTTGTAATGTGTTTGTGTTGTTTTGGTGAATATTGAATCTTCATTAATAAATGCACTCTTATTAGCTGAGGCATTCAGGGGTGGGGTGAAATGGAATAAAGTTTGCAATTAGTATTGAGTTTTATGAGTTTTGTTGCTACTGTATGTTTATTGAAATTGAAGAAAATTTGGCAGAGTTTTTGCATTGAAGATTGTTTATTCGTTCTCATTGTTTGAATGGACTGTTTAAAGGTTCTGTGAAAAATTTGGGAAGAATATTTAATGTGTTTTCCTTTTGTCAAATGCATTATCACTTTAATTTTACAACCCTCATAACAGTGAACTAAGGTAAGTGATGGTGTGTGGTTGCTGGCTCATATGCCTCAAAATTCAAAACCTGCCATTTAATTACTTGCAAAATAGTCCTGAGTATGGTACATTACTTTTCAAACTTCAGAGTGAGCGGGATACAAGGCCCTTTTACTTTTACGGAATGCTGTTCTATATCTTCAGAAGCATACAAGCCTGTGAGGTCTCCACTTTAGGGTACAATCTCTGTTGCAGAGTGCATACTAGCCCCTATGATCCAAGAATCTAGATGCTGGTCCATTTCTGACCTGTCTGTTGGTAGATTGCCAACCAGGGGGAGGGGCGATAGAAGGGATGGGGTGCCCCTCTGAAATATTTGAAGCACACAAAATTGGTGCCCTCTCATGTCAAGTCAGTAAGCATAATTTCTTGAAGTTGCCATCAAAAATATCTGCACTGCTGCTCCCAAAATTTAAGCCTCTCCAACTGATAGGGGTTGTTGGTTGTTTATTGTTACCCTTAATCTACAGCACCCTTGCCCGTACCCTTAGTTACCCTTATTTTTTGATACAGCACGGGTCAGGATTCTTATATAGCATGTTCATTGTTGTGAAATAAGGGGTAAAGTATACTCTGTAGGCATACCAACTTGGATTCAGACACATGTTAAATTTACAAGTATAGGTAAATGACATCACACATTTTTCATAACAGGAATATTTGGGAATATTTTTCTGTCAGAAATACTGTACAGTATGTGTACTATTACCACAAGGTGAGTGTAAGTCAATTGAAATGTTTATTTGACCCTTCCCAGCTGAAAATTCCCTTTGGAACCCTTTACGTAGACCTGTATATATTACCCTTTTAGTCGAAAGTGTTTGGTATCCTTTGGAAAAACCCTTTGAATTCATAGCATTTTGTTTGGTTGTTGATGGAAATTGAACGAATCTCAGGGAAAATTATAAGGATACCCTATTTGTAAACCAACCCTTTTGAAAGCCCTTTAGAACCATTTGGAGCCAATTGAAACCCTTTGGTTAATGGAATTGGACAAAGGGTCTCGAAGGGAATTTCTGCTTGGTTATAATGCAAAACTAATTGCATGTATGTTCTTTTGCTTGGGATGGACTGACGAAGGATTATGATGATGTTTTCTCAAACATTTTGTTCATTTGTTGGGTTGAAATTTCAGAGGAAAGCCCCGACTGTAACCTGCAAAACAGGCATTTGCTTTGGGTTTAGCAAGTTGCGTCATGTGGCCATCATTCAACCGCTCACATTAAAACATTTTTGATACCTGACACCAGGCTACAAAGATAAGTGTTGCAGCAGTCAAAATAACAAGTGTGCCTTGCACATAGCAGGCATCTGAATTCACTATGGTGTAATTCTCTATAAAATTTGTGGTTCAAAGGATCAAGGTATACTTCAGAAAGCAGATTTTGCTTTGTGACTCTAGATCATGGATATTTGAAATGCAGGTTAAATTCAAAGAGTTTGGCCGGTCAGCAGGTTTGGGTGTTCAAATGCCGACCAGACCTGCGAAATGCAGGTAATACTTTGGAGGTATGAGAGTACTTAACCATTGAAGTCTTTCATTTTTGAGGCAAAACAACTACAGTACACCCATTTTGGAGCCTTATGTCACTGCCTGCAATTTTGCAAGGTTTAACTTGATTTGGTACATGTCAGTACATGTTAGTACATTGTGGAGGTCAAAGGTCATTTGGGGTCACGAGAGGTCAATAGGTAAATTCCTTAGAAATTGCTTGTAAACACGGTATCTCAAGAAGAGTAAGTGTGACTAATCTCATATTTGGTGTGTGCATTGTCCATAATGAGTAGATGATCACTCTTGTTTTTGGTGGAGATCAAAGGTCATTTGGGGTCATGAGAAGTCAAAAGGTCAAAACTTCGTAAACATGATATCTCAAACGGTACATGTGACTGTGCTCATATGTAGTGTGTGGATTGGTCGTATTGAGTAGATGATCCCTAGTGATTTTCCCAAAGGTCAAAGTTCATTTGGAGTCAGCATGTTCAAAGCCTGACAAGCTTTCCTGCACAGTCTTTCAAGAAAGGTCACTTGTAGGGTCCTGTAACTTGTCATGTAGATGGCACATAATGAATACATGGTCCCACAAGTTTTTGGTGGAGGTCAAATGTCATTTGGGTTCACAACGGGCAAGGGGGATCTCAGTGTGGGAAGATTGGATGCCTTGCATGTGTACTTTGTGGCCACATTATGGAGCCCTGTTAATTGAAAAACATTGCAAAGCAATGTCAATGTGAAAAAAGGCCTTACATTTCAGCAGCAAGGAATCACGAAGCCTTTTGGCTTTCTGGTTATGAAACAAAATCTTCATGTTTTTTTTTTCCTAAATTAATTATAAAGAAACACCAACCTCTTCATTTTCATTGAATTTCTCAGTAATGTATAATTTTTTCCTCTTTAAATTTGCATGGAAATAGTTTCGAGAAAACCTGAAAGACATCCTGAAACCAGAACATGATGATGCATTTCTTCTTAGGTGGTTGAGAGGTAGGATATGAATATCTCTGAGGCTTTATATGTTGGGACTTACAGGGCAGAAGCAGTCATCCCGAATTGAAGAATTGTAGTAGACTGTCCAGTTTCATGATTGGCTGTTGGGAGTCATGTGACAATGTTTTTTCTCTTCAATGTGAAATTTACCAGAAGGAACTGCTTGGTTTACCTTGAAGATGCAATAGTAAAGTCATAAAATGTAATGAAAGATACTTTGAAGAGAAATAAGATGAAAATTGTGTTATTTAGCTTTTTCTTCAAAATAAGTTTGGGGGACTGCTTTTTACCTTTAAAGGTCAAGAGCACCCCCCCCCCCACCCAACTTGTTTTGAAGCAACAACTTTTTCTCTTCAAAGTATCCTTTATCATACTTTATAGCTTCAATTTTGCATATAACAAGCAGTTACTTTAAGTAATTTTCACATTTGAAGAGAAAATTTTTTGTCAAATGACTCTCAACAGCTAATCATGAAACAGCAGTCTACTACTCTACTTCAAGTTTGGGTGACTGCTCTTGCCCTTTAATTGACAAAGTTTTGGAGTTTAATTTGTGGATTCTTAGAGAAAATGTGAAAGTCATCAGATATTTACTTAGTTTTGGCATCACACTGATTAAAAACTTCATGTGAATGTGCTCATCAGCAAGCTACACCCCCTGGGAACCAAGACCATGGACTAGTAGTTATCAAGTCTCCTGTAAAATTTTATGTAACAATCCTAGCTGCCTTTACCTGAATCTGAATCAGTGTCCACTCAGAGGAATTGAATCTACAGTAGGCAGAATTTCCCCCCTTCATTTTTTTTCTTTTTGGGGGGTGGGGGTCATTTTTGGGGGGTTGAATTTGAGATGAGAAGTAGGAAGTTACAGTATGATAGAAATTTTCAAGATATTTCCTTTAAAAAAAAAGTGACCTTAGTCATAACTCATTTCAGCTCTTGTTTTAATGACAGGTGCCACAACTTGTTGCAAATTTTGAGTTGTCAGTTATATAAGATTTAAGACACACCAACAGTAATGTGTTATATGCTGCAAATTTTGAATGTACTGACTTCAACGCAATAACAAATTTTATATCAAAACTCCTTTAAAGGTTTCCTTTCTTTCTTTCTTTCATTCCAATTGATAATTGAAGAGTGCAAAATATAATTACAGTAGGTTTGCATTAGTGCAAAATGTAGGGATCACTTTTTCCTTTAAATTAATCACTTTGAATAAATGGGCTTGTAATGAATAAAGTCAGTGACTTGTGTATATATTGCATCATGTTGTTTGTGTTTAAGTTAATTATTTGATAATGTGTGCTTTGGGTTAAATGAAAAAAATAAAACATAAATATTAAATTGTAACATTGTTTTTTCCCCTGACAGCCCGTAAATTTGACCTTTGCAAATCCGAAAAGATGCTGAGAGATGTAAGTACATATACCAGTTCTGTACAGTACTTAGTTTAAGATTGCTGTGATACTGCTTACTTTCCATTATTGGACATCATGCAAAAATATGAAATTTGAAATTTTTTTATCTTCCTATTAATTTGTCTTGTTAAACATCACTCTATGAATAATGGGGTAATAATTTCTCATAACCTTACTTTTTAAGAAATAGAAATGTTTCTTAAGGGTTGGTAAGTTTGTTAAATTGTGAGAATCTAGAGGAGTATCTAGAGATTGGGGAATCTAGACATAAACAATATGTTTCAGGCAGATGACATAGTAAAATTTTGTAGATATCATTGAAATACTTTCCTTAAAAACTGTTTAATTTTGTTGTTTTTGCTGGATAGACTCAAAGCCTAGATATTCTTGGCAACCAACCTCACTTCAAAGCATGTATGGCTATAAATAATATTTGACATTTATCATGGGATTACTCAGAAGAGACAGGAGAAGATAGGCCTATTAAACAAAATTTTAGTCAACAGAGACTTCACTAGAGAAACAAAGAAACCTGTGAATCAATTAGTGATGTCTAAAAAGAAGTAAGCTATTTTTAAGAGACATTAGATATTGTCTGACAATTACACACTATATTCTCCATGCAGACAGCTATCAAGGTCAAGTATCAGGTTCGTGAAGCTGTAGTAAAATTTTTAATTGCAGTGCCAAAGGTTTCTAAAACATTGGCCTTGCAGTTAAACAGTACCTAGAGTCTGCTTGTGGTAGGATAGCACTTTGTCATCATGGTTTTGAAGTGCTCATTCAGTCATGCGCCAGGATGCGTGCGAATTTTATTTATAAGTTTTGATCCTTGGCTTGGGCTTTGTTTCATAACAGGATCAGCACTGATCTATCATGTGATAGGCCTACTCCTATATATTGACTGCATGGTCGATATACCAAAATATGACTTTTTAAGTGGAACATACTGCTATTGCTCTTGATGGTCGACATAACAAGCAATGGATTAAAGAACGAGCCAAAGAGCCACAACTGACAAAGGCAGTGGGCAGTCTGACTTTAACAAATTGGTCATAAACTGAGTCGTGACACCTCATGTCACTAACTCACTCAAGCCGTTGGATTTCAAAAATCACGGGAACCCATTTTCAGGTTCCATCATTTCTCACCATGGTAACCCACTTTTGGGTTCCATGATTTCATCACCACGGGACCACCCTGCCATGGGGAACAATCTTTTCCGTAAAATCTGACAGCCTGTCACTAACATATGTACAGGTATTGAAGCTGAACCCTAGATTGAGTTCAGCTTTTTCTGAAACAGCATCTAGGGACCAATTTGGATTGGGTTTTCTTGGAAGAGAATGGCAACTTTTTCTTTTCCATCATAATCTTATTTTGAATTTTTTTGAAATCCTTCTTTGACAATTTATGTGCAATATAAAAAAGTATAAATTTCTTAATTCTAAAGATTTCTTTGATTCAGGGCAAGAGCAGTCACCCCAACTTGAATTAGTATAGTGGACTATCCTGTTTCATGATTGGCTGTTAAGAGTCATATGACAACATGGTTCCCTTTCAGATGTGAAATTTGCTGCATGATTTACCATGAATATGTATAGAAATATGACAAAAAATTCTTTGAAGGGAAATAAGGAAATTGTGATGTTTAGCTGTTACTTCTAGGGCTGTGACGGTTAATCGGTTAACCGGTTAACCGACCGACTCGTCGGTTACTCGTGCGTCATTCCTCTTCATAGATTAACCGTTTTTGTATTGCCAATAACTCATTCGCAGCGGGGTGGCTTTGTTGGTAAACTGTTACACAAACATCGCGCAACAAACAGTGTCAGTTTCTCACAAATTATCGCTCGAACAATAACTGTAAAAAGAGTTTTAAAATCGGCCGTTCGATTGAACGGATTAATTCCGCTGCAGCTCCCCGAATTAAGTACATTATGATGAGTGACAAGTGGCGCACCCATTGTTACTTTCGTTGGCAGAACTTCGTGTGCTCGTCTTCTAATCCCTTCAATAGCAACACCCAAGCACAACTTTAGAAATTAGCGGCATGTTTGAGAGATTAGCGAAAGCGAAAAGAAAGCCACAAGACAAGCAGGGAGCTGTAACAAAAGTTACCAAGCCCTGTATTTCAACGGCAATAAAACCTCAGCGAGACCATGATTAGGGCACAAAAGTATATTTGAATAAGTCTTCCCACTGTAGCTAATCGAAATATTTTATCACGCTACACCTCCGTAAATTTCATTATTTTTCATTATAGGAGTAGCAGTATTTGGAAAAAATTGTAACCTGTAAAAATACGATCGTAAGCACCAGATAATTCCCGCCATTTTGTTGTTTGCCCAATATCATATAAAATGGAACATTCCATGTTGACTTTTATGAATAAGCATACGCAGTTCGTTGAACCGACTGGGTTGTAGTTGCGATAATGTACTGTACTGTAGAAGTCAACCCTACGATGCACGTAAAAATTGCGATCTAATTTTTAGCGGTCTTGGACAGCAAAAAATGGATTCGATTAACGTTATCTTATGGTTTCTTTCCGATATAAATATCCCCGTAATTTTGCCACTTCTTGTCCAAACCTTACCGTCTTGTTTCAAAATAATCAGCAAATGAAATGCACTTAAGTCAGACCCCCGAAAAATCCAAGTACGCAGAGATTTGTGCTGCCGTTTCTTGGTGGTGCCTGGGGCTTGGCCGACTGCACAGGCGGGCTATGTAAGCCTGTGAAGTGCGATCGTCATAACGCAAACTCAATAGGGAAATTCGTTCGGAGGTCTGGTATTTTCACACACTAAATCGCATAGGCGATGGCGCGAGTTGTGATTGGCTGGCTCAGATTCAACGTATTTGAACCAATCACAATGCAGAGGCAATTCAAATTTTGCAATAGATCGTGTGCATATGATGTCATCGAGCAAAACATGGTCCCTTGTTAAGTGGTAAAAACGGATACGCACGCAAGTCTATTGCATGCATGGGACCACGTGCGTAATTGTTAACGTTCGTAACGACGTCATATGATAACATTCCATAAGTCCTACTGTAAATAACTTTATGGTAGGAATGCTGGGAATTCCTTAATTTATGCAGGAAAATAGGGCTTGGTTGTGCTGTTTGCGGCTGGTGGGCCGTTTACAGTGCAATTGTACAGATCGCTACTATGACACACACGTGAGCGGTGTACATGTATTGAACACTGCATCGCAAGCAAGCTGCATCAAAACAGCGGTGTGGGAGTGTTTCGTGAAATAACTGACAATATAACATAGGGTCAGGCGGGAATACAACAGTTGGTGGAATGTTAAAATGTGCACGTGGTCTGAAGAAAGCTTCAGTAAATGCGGGATGGGTTTTTTTCTGTAGAAAGATGATATAAACTCAGCGCAAAATACCAACATTTTTGCCACATACTTACATGGGCTAACACATAGAGCAGGATATAGGAACTAGAGTACGGACTCCCAATGGCGCGTACGTAAATCGTCTGTGATTGCATGGAGACACGGCATCCACGTTCACTCTGGGCATGACTTGGGCAAAAGTCACGCGGGGAGCGATCATGTGTGTACAAACTGTATGGCAGAAATCGATTCGGCCAATTCCTGCGACTTATTTGTCCTTGTAAAATGTGTATTTCATCCTAAAAAGTGACATAAGCTGTTCGCTTTGACGCGTAAAGATATTTTCTAACTTTTCACGTCAACAGAAATGGTCGGCAAGGGGCTGAATTTGCTTTTCAGCGATAAAAGGAGTAACGTTCGAGAAACGCACTCATGCAGGCAAGGACAACTCGCCCTTGTAAGACAAAACGGCCTCACAGTTCCAAGTGCTTTTGTAAAGTCGGACAACTCGGCACCTGCTAAAAGCATATAGCCCTTCATGTACAGACAATTCGGCGTGTTAATGAAGCTGGGTACTCAGACAGCTCGGCACCTAATGAAGCTTCGAACAGAGGAGACAACTCGTCCCCAAATGAAGTCGCAAATGTAGGCCTATCCTAACATTCCAACATTTTTCTCATGTTTGATTTTACATATTTCCTGTGGAGATTGAAAAATGGACATTAAAAAGGAAGGCATATTCTTCTACTAAACTGAATAGCTGGGTCACTGGGTGGGGAGGGGTTTTCATCATTTTTTTTCGTTTTCATTCTCAAATTAAAAACTATGCCTAGAAAGTAGTATTGACTGGGCAGCACAAGTGGCATGACGTGACTGATTTTATTTCAGTAGCTGGTCAGCTGTTAGTCATATGTTGTAAGTGGTTGACTGAAAAAATGAACCAGAATATTTTTTCCAATTGAATCAGTCAGCTTGATTTACAGGGGGTAAAAAAGTTATTTAACATTACTCCCTTATTCTACGGCTGACTAAAAGCCGGTTCGCATGAAAGTGACTCACTCAGCCTTGTGAATTAGGGGCAGCTAATAAAATACTCTAACTAGATGCCAAACTGAAAAGAGAAGGCATGAACTGACATTCTATCTTCACTACATTGTTTTATTTTTGTATCCTTTTTCTTCCTTTTTCACACACAGATGTTTTAATTTACAGCTATAAGGAATAATGATGTAGTAGGACTACAGGTGCAATTTCTTTCTAATCATTTGAAAAGAAGTGCAATCTGGGAAAGGAAAGACTGGCAATAGCCACAGTGCACCTTTGAATTTTTTTGAAATGTCACTCCACAATTTCCCACTGTACATTCCAAGGTGTAGGCTGCAATGTAGTACCATGATATGCAAACTACAGCCTAACTAAAGCAAACTAAATCCTACTATATGTGCCTCTTGTATAAAATACTTCTCAGCTTGTCATAATGGCAACAGTGACACTTTCAGAAACCAGTGTTGTAATCGAGTCACTACAGTAAATCAAGTGACTCAAGTCACCAGTTTTCAAACTTTAAAGTGGCTCTACTCGAGTCATTGACTCAAGTCACTGTACTATTTCAACGCGGAAATAACTCCTGAATTCTATCGGTCACTATCATTTTGAGAGGAAGTGACATGAGTTGTGATTTGTTACAACGCTGGCAGAAACTAGAAGCACTTATAGTATACTGGTATGCATGAAGAGTAAAAAGCAAAACATGAATAGGCCTACATGTATACATCTGTCTGATCTACTTCTTCTTCAAACAATGTTAAATAGGTTCTGTTCTAACAACCATTTTAGTCCAATCACAGTCACATGTTACAGTACTTCTCTAATTTCTCTGGGCACTTGGAAGTCCTTAAAACTGTTGTCAAGTATAATAATGAATGCAGTCTTTCACCAGCAGCTGGCATTATTGCTTCCCATAATTTTGCTTTGGCTTGTTGAATGTCTCCCTCAACTGTCTAAACTCCAGTAATTGCAAGGTATGGTGCTCCAGAATTAACATTTTCTTTCAAAATATTCAAGGTGACAGTTTGTAGGTTAAATGAACCTGGACTTAAAAGATGACATTCAAGCAGTTCCAATTCTCTTAACCTTTTTCATTAAGCCCCTCGATCCCTCCTCTGCCTAAAATTCATCCTCATCCAGACACAATCTCAGTCTGTTACTTCAGGGTGATCATACTTGCTCCCAGTGTGTAATCAAACATTCCCAGTACAGTGTGTATGAGTTCTGCACTCTGCACTTTTGGAACTTGCTTTCAGTCAAAGAGTAGAGCCAGTTGGGAATTTCTGTGGATGTGGACTAACTACAAAAATTATAGTTTGGGGTGAGAGAATCAAGCTTTTTAAATGTTTTTGTTCACTTCATTATCTGCTTGTGTGGCAGCTGCCTTCAGACATGACCACATCCAGGGTAAAGTACAGAAAACAGTTCATGGCCAGCAGCACTATGAATCTGACATCCCTTGGGTTTCTCCCTGCAAGTGAGAAAAAAATGAAACCATCAGTTTCTGTTTGGGGTGAAGATTGTTATCATTTACCATGATGTATTAAAACCAAATGCAACCCATAGCATAGTACATATAGTAGCCTACAACTCAAGACTGGCATCAGGTATTCTTTTTTTTCTTCTTCTTCTTTTTGGTAAAAGTAAGTTAAACTGCATCAAGGAATGAAACACTAACATATCTCACAATTTCCCCAAATAATGTACCTTTCCAGCAGTACAGAATCAAGCTTGATTTGCCCCCAGTAGGCATAGGCCCATATAAAGCCTAACGTTACACATGTATAGTGGTTGGTTCTAAGTTCGAACAGGTTCTTAATTCGAACACCTCATTAAAATGTAATACTTATTCACTGATCGATGCAAAATAATTGTCAATTTTTACCATTCCATATGGAGCAATAACTATTTCTTCATGGTGTTTCAAGTAATTGAAGAAAATACCATCTTATGACTGTTACATGAATGATTTTCATTAGGTGTTCGAATTTAGAACCTGTTCGAAGTTTGAACCTACCATTATACATAAATTTGAGGCATCGGACCTTTGTCAGTTACAAATTTGGCTCCAAAAATTTGTCTCAAACATACTTGGGGACTCAAGACACCCTACCCCCTGTTAAGAGTTTTAAAGAAAGTGGCAAAGTATGGTTAAAATTAGTACTGCAACCCTCACCCTAGTCCCTAGCTGTGCATGTTTTACAGCCTGCTAAATAATAACAAGCACTGTAGGCCATTTTTGCCCCATCTGACCTAAATTCCTTGCCCCACCAGTGTAAAAAGACCTCGTGTTTATATAACATCTCATTGCATCGTGAAAAGGCTCCATGCACAAAGATTACAGAAGGAGAGTGGATTATTTAGATGCAGAAACTATTCAGTAACGTTAGGCGTAATATATACTGTATACTACGTACATAGGCCTATTGCATACTAACTGTGTTACAGGAACGTGTCCGCACTATGTGAAGGAAAATGCGTCTTTTTTAACTTAAACAAGGATAAAATACAAAACCATCACAAGAAACTTACAATTTATGAGAGATAATACATCCTTCTCTTTTTCTGATAGAAGTAGATGATTTTAGAAATCAAATTTTTGGACGTTAATGTGCATGTTATTTGTATGAATCTCTATGTAAGCGATCCGTCCGTTGCCCAGATAGAATATGGGTACTGAGTGTCCATACAATCACAGCTGTTTTGGGGAGTCCGCCCTCTAGTTCCTATTATCCTGCTCTATGGGCGAACATGACTTACGGCGCCATTTTAGACTTGCACTTTCCTGCACAAAAGTGATGGCGCTCTTTGGAAATGTTGACTTTTTGATGTTGTGTGAACATTACGTCATTTTCGGTTAAACGGTTAACCGCCGGTTAATAAAATCGGTTAAACGGATAGTGAATTAACCGAAAATGCACAGCCCTAGTTACTTCAAAATAAGTTTGGGAGACTGCTTTGACCTTTAAGGAAAAAAAGTTATAGTATGTAAATGAGACTGCAATATTGAACAAAAAAGATAACCTTCACAATAAAGGAGCAGAGGAATGAATGTTTATTTGCACTATTTCATTGTTAAAAGAAGTGTGAAGGAACTGAAGTACAAATTTATTTCACAGCTTTACTGTGTCTTACATGCCTATATACTTCATGCATACATATGATGATGTCAAGGAGAAAGATGTGATCCCTTAATCTGATTGGAAGAAAACAGGTATCATGGCATATTACTAAAGCAAATGTAGACAGCTGATTTGTCAAACAATTGGATACCAAATGCATGTGAATCTGCCAAGTCATCTGTGTGTGCGGCATGTTTCAAAAGTTGTTCTCCTCTAAAATGTTGTCAGAGCTGTACAGTTGATCTAAATTCAAGACTTGAAGAGCTATTGTTTTACAATGCTAGGTGACTACAAGGGTACAATGTACCATACTATTGCCTGTGAATTCCAATTTTGGATTCTGTGGCTGTCTGACTCAAATATTTTGATCCTACTTAGTTTCTTTTAAATGCCAGTTTACACGAAGAAGCAATTATTCTACAGAGTGCTCTCTTGAATGAAAATGGCCACCTCACTTTGATCCAGCTTGAGATGGAGGCCTCAACCTCTCCAATATAAGCTTTAACACTTAAAAGGTCATCACCTATCTACTTGGCCATATCACTTGATCACAAATAAGTAGTGTTTCTGTAAAAGGGGAGGGGCATTCATCCACCCCCTTTTCAGAGGAGGGAGGGTAAATTTCTCCCTTCCTTTTCATTTCCATAAATATAAAAAATGTAAGTGTCTGCGTTTCTTATTCAAGGAGAGGACACCTTCTCACCAATGTTCAAACTAATATACTGTAAATACTGTAAGTAGTCTTTGCCTTCACATTGCACCATACAGGCAAGTTCAAAGCCTCCCTCCTAAACCCACCTTTAGTTTTGGCCAAGGGCAGCATGAATTTGGACTTGAAGTTGGTAGTGATAAATCCTCCCTTTTTAGCTCATACCAGCCAAACTGGTGTGAACTAATAACTGTTGGCTTTGTCATTTGTCTTCTGGTCAGTGACAAAATGCTATGAAAGATGTACAGTACAAGGCATCTCTGTCTGTTATCTCTGTGAGCGCATTGCAAGTTTGTGGTTATGTACAGTCTGGTCACAAGTTTATTTAGTAGGTTACTACATATTGAGATGGGGAATGATTAGAATCAGCTAATTATTAGACAGGCTTAATGAGCTAAGGTTTCAGATTGAATCATTCTTTCACTGGATCCTATGTTTGCTTAGGCTATATGAATAAAGTGTAGATGTCATGCTGCAAGAATTGAATAGGATGTTTTAGCCAATGTTACCGGAGAAAAAGGCGTTTTCTCTGGTGAAGCTTGTCTCTGTAATTGGCTAAAACATGCCACTCACTTTTAGTATCATTAATACATCAAAATACCACCTTTACCTTTCTTGAGCCAACATCAGGTTGGGAGTGAGAAGTTCAACAGGTTTGAGCTTCTTCACCAGTAAGAAACACTGCAAAATGTTTGTTGATTTCTTTTGAACAGTATTGATTAGCATTTCCTTCAGGACATCCAGGAATTTTGAGTCCAAGACTCTTCCAGTTAAAGGGCAAAGCAGTTGATATGGATAGAAAAGTCAGCAAGCTGCAAAGCTCCTGTGATGGAAATCATGTTATTTGGAGGGAAATTTGGGCTTTCTATGAATATAGCATAAAAAGTTACAGTATCTAGCACTCAGATGCAATTCAAGAACACAACATAAACCTCAAAGTACTGCAACTGGAATCCTAATCAACTGCTGGGGACATGAAAGTACATCACAGGGAATTTGCATGTAAAAATTTAATGACTGTATCTTTAAAGCATAAATTTCTAGAGTAAGTTCGAATTTGTCAGTACTCTCTGAGAAAAGTCCTAAACCCCAAATTAATGGGGTATTGATTAATCTATTTGTTTCCATCTTGCAGCATTTTGAGTTCAGAATCAAATATGATTGTGATAACATTCAAACGAGCTGGAAACCTCCTGAAGTAAGTCCATGTTAACCTCAGTTATTGCAAGCATGTAGCAGTTGCATTTCATTTCATTTTTTTTTTTCACTTTCATAACACTTAATCAAATTACATAGAAACAATAATTACAACAGGAAAGTGTGGAAGATCTGAAAAAGCAAAGCTTATAGATCTACCAGAAAAGAAAAAAAAAGTAATTGCAAATGCTGCAGTGAGCTTTTCAAGTACTGTAGGTAGCACAGCTATTAATCATTCCAACTTGCCTTGAATGCCTTAGTTTTATTCTTATAAACTCTATTATCAGCACAGGGGTGATGCCAGGGTATTTTGAAAGGAAGGGGGGGGATGAGTTGAGTGCTCTTTTTTTGTTTTTACTGTACCTTATTTTCCTTCTCTTTTCACATTTTCTTGCAAATATAAGGCTAGTAGCCCCTCTGCCATCCCTGACACTGAACCATGTATCTGCATATATTCATTTTTTAATTGTTTTTTGTTGTTGCTGCTTTTTGTATTTTGTTTTTATGATGTTTGTGCAACTAGATTGATTTATGGAGTTATAAAGTTAAAATTATCAAATCATGTACTTAAAGGGCCAAACCTCTTACCCCAAACTACAATTTTGGGATGGACCTATTTCCAAATAGTAATTACAATGAATTGTGGGATAGAGTTTTGGTGTTTGTCATTTTTGTCAATGGCATTTTACTGTGGTGAAAAGTGATGCACACCCAAAACTCTATCCCACAGTTCATTGTAATTGCTATTTGGAAATAGGTCTATGGGGGTACCAAAATTCTCAATTGGCTCAGCTCTTTGATTGACAGCTAATTCAAACAATGCAGAGTACCAAAGCTTATATTACACAGCATGAACGGTACTGAAAGTGTTTTGATTATATAAATTGAGGTTTTCTTTACTCATCTTGAAACAATAAACTGAGATTGTATCTGGATTAGCATGAATTTCAGACAATTGTGGGAGGGACTTAAGAAAGAAGGTTAGGAGAATAAGTACTATTTGGAGTTAGAGAACTGGGCCTTTAAAGTTCATCAGTCATCATTTTAGTCATCACTAATCCTAACTACCACTGATATGTATCATTATATAGGCTACTGTAGGTGATGGATACTGTAATCTATCCTGTTTCATGAATGGCTTTTGAGAATCATGTGACAGTGTAAAATTGACTCACTGAATTGTGAAATTAATGCCCAGTGAAATCCTTGATTGGCTTGGATGTGAAATATTTACATTCTGATGATACAGTATTATGGAAGGAACTGGAAGAGAAATAAGAAATTTGTGAAAATTTATTGAAGAGAGGGGGTGTTTAGGGGATATATAGGTGAACGTAGCATTCAGCTCTCCAGCGTTTCTGCTACATTTAAACTTTTTAAAGGGCTGCAGGTGATTTCCGACAAGTATCCTTTCTGCCTATGAAAATGTCCATATGCCTACAATCCCAGCTTGGGAAGGTTGCATTATAGTGATAACTTGGTAACTTGGACATTCTGTGGTGTTAGTCAGGGCAGTTGTGATTACAACACAACTGACTGGAGCTGGTGTACTATAACCAAAGAATGTTCAAGTTACAGTACTGAACATCTTTAATACCACTTCTTTGAGTTGGACAGGATTACTGTGGATTGTAGGCTTATGGGTATTTTAAAGGTAGTCATTCGTCACCCTAAACTACAGTTTCATTATGCATACACCAAAACTCTCAATTGGTATAGCTCTTTGATTGGCATCACATTCAAACAATGCAGCATAGCTAAATTACACAGCATGGGCACTGAGAGTGTCTTGATTACACATTATTGACTTGTATGGCCACTGGGACAAGCCATGAAGCAATAAACTAGGATTGTATCTGGATAAACATGAGTTTTAGATAAATGTGGGAGGGGCTAGAAGTAAGTAGGTTGGGAGAGTTGGAACTGTTTGGGGTGATGAAAATATGCCTTTAATGTCATGGGAAACATACATACCTACAAATTTGATAAATCAGTTTCATCAATGATCATTGGTCACATCTACCCATCAAAGAACATTCCCATCTATACTAAGCTGTCATTACATGCCCACTGGAATTTATGATAATTTGAACCATCAGAACACAGTTATGAGTTCTAGCAATGATCATCCAGTTCATCAGTAATCATGGCGCCTGTTTCATTGTAATTTAAGTCTAATATGAAATCAGAATATTTACATTGATTTACATAATTTCCTGCAGTTAGCAGTAATATTAACCATTAAAATGATCCTCACCAAGTTTGTCATGCTAATCATAGCAAACATTCTCTATTATCATTTTAACAGTCAATGATGGTTTTCAATTTTTACTACCTATTGTAGCTGAGTAGCTGAGCAGTGTTTAACAAGGTGTCTCTTTATTGGCTGTTGCCATTGTTTTGTATCGATTATATCCTTTGTTAGGGTTAAGGATTAGCTAAGGGATTAGGGCTAGCATTAGCCAGTTAGGAAATTTCTTGTTAAACAGAGTGTATCACCCCATTGTAGCTACCATCAGTTTTTGTTCTATGATCAGTGGTTCTGAGTAGCCTCACAAGTCATTCCAACTTTACTGCTATATCGTAGCTATCAGAGCATTATATATAATGATCCCCAAACAACTCCCTTCCAAGCAATTCCCACCCACCAGAAAAATATCCCTGGCAGCAGAAAATGACAACATGGGTACTCTAGATTATAAAATCTGTTCATACAAAAGTACCATTCAAGTGGAATAAGTGTATTTCCTTGAATTATTTACATATGGGGAAAAATCATCAACCCTCTGTTTATAACAGATAAACACACAGTGGTACACAATCTCTGAAAAGACAATAAATCATATTTACTCTCTCCCATTTCTTGGCTTTTCATTTTTTTCCAATAGTATGTGCAGGCATTTTGAGGTGGCTGGGGCAGGAGGGTAAACAAAGAATTCCTCCAATTGACATGGGTAGTGTCTATACCAGGGTGCTTGAATGTTCTAGCTATCAAAACTGGATAAACACAAAACGGTGTCTCCTATGATAGATGTTGTACTTGGAATGCCAGGAACTGTTGTTTGTTTCATTTTCTGTTTACCAATTGAAGAGGAAAGTATTTGAGGAGTTTTCAATAGGGGATGTTGGCAAGGTTTTGGTACTTGGCTGTTGTGAGGGAGGGAGAAGGGGTGAACCCTTTCCTTTAGGAAATTTTTTTCTTTGTGAGAGATACAAAATAGTGCTATTTTTTTAACCATTTTTTTAAGCATATAAAATAATCGTGTTGGATTGAGGGCCATACTATGCCTGATTGATTTCCCTCAACTAGCTTATTTTACCCTGACTAATTCCTGAGATGAGTAGCATAGCCCCTCTCATCAGTCCTGCATTCATTGTGCATGCTACCAGTGTAACCTATTCAAAAATATCAGTTGCAGAATGAGAAGCCAATGAGGAGGGTCTACTGCCAATGAGGAGGGCCTACTTACATAAAGTGTTGATACTCCCTCACCATTACTATTTAAAGTAGTTACAATTTTTTACGTCCTTATTCCCAAAACAGGAGGATCACTTTTTCATTTGTCACTTCTAAAGAGTGCCGTTTTGGAAAGCAATACCTCTTTTTCTGCTCAGTCTTTGACAGCATCCTGCTTCTTTGTGATAGTTACGTAAAATCATAATTTAACATTTGAAATTTACTGTACATGTCATAAAGGAACTAAACAATTCTCATGATCACACAAAATCCCCACAATAACACACGACCCTGTCATAAACATGTGGCAGTAATAAATATCACGTTCATCATCTTCTAAATATTTTGAACCTTTTACTCTCTCTTGCCAACAGGTTCTTGATAAATATATGATTGGAGGCCTCTTTGGTGAAGACAGAGATGGCCACCCAGTTTGGTACGACCCTTATGGATGTTTAGATACAAAGGGAATATTTTACTCATGTACAAGGCAGGATTTTGTCAAGTATAAAGTCTTGGCTTGTGAAACTATTCAAGAAGTACTCAGAGAGCAAAATAAAAAGGTAATCAACCATGTTTGGTTCTCAACTTTTCCTCTTTATAAATTTTTTCAGGACTTTGCAACAAATGGGCTGTATAATAGCACTGTGGCACCAATGAATATTTAACTGTTGGACAATTTTTGGTTATATTGCATAGAAAAGGTTTCCAAACACATTATCACACAAAATCATTGGAATCGGCCCCGCCCCCTCCCCTGAGACTTATGCTAGGTTCAGATAAGAGGTTACACCTACAATAAGCCATCTTTACGTTGTGTGATGCTACTTTCTACTTCCTTTTCTTAAAATAATCTTTTGCGTGAAGTATCTCCTATATCGCAGCATTCCTCAGTCACCACTTCTCGATCATCACAGGCTCATTTCAAATATTATTTTGCGTGATTATACTCGTTACACAAAACTCACTTTTTAGCTTGGGGAGAAAACTTTGTAATTGGTATTGCTATTTTTTTGATTGACTTAAACTCAGTTTAAAAGATGCAGAGTAGCCCAAATTACTTAGCATGAACAGGTAACATTGTGATTATGCATTACAGCAGAGTCATTTGTTTAGCTGGCAGTTATTGACAAGTCACTTATGTACTTCCTGTGCCCAACTGCCTATACTGGCCATTTAGATTTGACTCTTCCCTTAGTTAGGCTCTTCTGTTGTCACCATGATAAACATATGCAATAAACTAGGGATTGGGCCCAGTGGGGGTGCTATGGGGGGTATGACGGGACATTTTCCCCTCAGAATTTTCCCTTACTTACCAAATGTCAAAGGTCAAATTTTTTATCCTCCAACTTTTTCCTTTGACCCTAGTTTGTCACCCCAATTTTGACATTCTGGTGCTGCCACTGATGGTACCTGCACAGGAGGTTTAGACAGACAGGCTGTGGGAGGGACTAGAGTAAACAGGGTGTGAGAGAACTGGAACTGTTTGAAGTGAGGAAATTTAGCCTTGTAGGACTATGTAGAAAATAGAATTAGGAATTTTTTCCTCATTGTTCAATTGTTGCTTTGATTTTGATTAGAATTCTGGCAGTTGAACTTAAATTCTCAAAATGAGATAATAAAATTTACACAGAGTTCGACCACAGATACAGTATTACACCTGAACACTTGGTAGCAAGAATTAAATTGAAGCAGAAGTCTTATTTTTAGGGAAGGTGTCCCACATTACAGGAACTTTGTTCATGTTCTCAAGATGTGTTTAATGGCATTCACACAGAACAGGACCATTGATGAAGTAAAAAAAAATGTGCTGAATACTTGATGATCAAAATCTCTATGACATAGAATGTAGCTTTGGGTAAAAATTTCATGGCAGAAACTGAGTTTCATAATGTCAGTTAACTTGAGTAAGGTGAACTTTCATTGTTACAGTATATGTAAGAATAGCTTAATAGTTGATCCATGTAGTCAAAGTATATCATACTAGCTGACACATGTATAGTATTGTGTAAGGGCTCTCATACTGTAGCAGGAAGTACTTGAGGCTGTTTCAAGAGTACCTGTATATTTTGCATTGCTGGCAGTCAGTGTATTTTGAAATATAGACCCTGCAAGGCTATCTCCCACTGTCAGCAGAATCTTGAAACTATATTGTCTTCATCACAAATGAAGCTTACAATGTTCAATGTACAAGACTTTTTTGATATTGTAAGAAATCTTCAGACAGTTTTGTAAGTAGAAGTACAGACAAGGACAGGACAGAAAGTTTTTTTAACTATTAAATCAACTTTTTAGTCACTTTATAGACAATGTATCTGTAAAGGCTTGGTAATCTACCTTAGACAAACATTTTCATGTTGGCTCATTGAGTTGGTTCATGAAATTCAACGAATTTTTTCAAACCTTTTTAGTTTTTTTTACATACCGTTGACAAATGGTTAAATTTAAACAGTCACCATATCCTGCACACAGACATCTGTTTTTTGAGTCAGTTCTCAACAGTTCAATTCAGTTTTCAAAAATTTGTGACCAAACAATTCTTTAAATTAGGCACAAAGCCGTTACAAGACAGGAAACCACAAAATTCAAAATTTTAACTTTTAAAGAAGAGTAATTTTTAAACAAAAAAACAGAAGTTAGATATCTTATGTTAGGAAAAAGGTAAAGTGGCAGGCAGGTTTTGGAGGACATGGTGTGGGATATGTTTGTCTTTCTTAAGAGACCCTATTGAAAAGCCAGCAGAATAGACCTATTGGGCTTTTGCACCTACCTCACTGCCTTACGCATCTCTTTGTTTTTCCATCCAAGTGTTCATTTTACAACAATTGTTAATGAGGTGCTGTTGTGCACATGTTTCTGTAACACGTGTGCCTTTGATCATTTCCATCCAGTGAAACGGACTGACGTCATGTGCATAATCTCAATAATAGAAACATTACTCCACTTCTCTACAAATTTATGATGATAGAACTGTTTGTATTGAAAAACTGTTTGTTAGGATAATAAGAGTTAAAATAATGTTCTGTTTGTGTATATTTGGTTAATAGATGGGCTACAGAATTGAAACTATCAATGTAGTGTTTGACTTAGAACATGCCAACTGGTCACACCTCTGGAGACCTTTTACAGACAGATATTCCCATGTCTTGACGGCTTATGAAGCAAATTATCCAGAAACACTGAGGAGAGGAATCATCATAAATGGTAAAATAATTTCAGATCTCTTATCCAGGGTATTTGTAGCAGGTGCCAGTCATTTTCAGGATACTTTATAAACAGAATTTAATGGTGCTTAAGTGTCCTTCCCACCAAGTTAAGCTTATACTGGCAAAGCATGATGTGACATATTGTGATTACAAGGCATCTATCTGTTTATCTGTCAATCTGTTAACAATTGTTCAAACTGCCTCTCCTCTCACAGGCTTTCATGGATTTGTTTAAAACTTTGACACATTATTCCTTGGGTAAAAGGCAATAGAGAGTGTTCTGGGATATTTGGTCCAAGGTCCCACATGGGCCATATAGCCCATTTGATGGAATTCTGCAAACTGCTTCTTATCATACAGATTCTGTTGTACTCTGTCGATAGTTTGTCATAATGATACTCTGGTAGTGGTTCTTTCAAGAGTGTTTAGCAGTTTTGGATTCAAGGCTCAAGATGGGTCCATTTTGTGAAGTATTGCAAAATACATAACACTTTCCTACAATTAATGGTGGTATTTATTTAATACTTGGATGTAATGTTCTTTGGGCAATGGGCTGTCTGGGTTGTTCAGAAAGTTTTGGTCCATGGTCCCTTGTGAAACCTTACAGTCCATTTTTAAAATTTCTCAAAATGGCTTTTCCTCCTACAGATTCTCGTGTACACAGTTAAATGGTTTATCATAATGATAATCAAGTAGTGTTACTTTCAGGGCTTTCAAAAATTGTGGACCCAAGTCCCAACATGGACCCTAGAGTCCATTTTGTACAAAATGGATTACACTTTCTTGCAATTAATATGGGCTGCAAGTATTGATGGCAGCATGGATATGATGTCCTTTGAATAGTGAGCTGTCTTGGAAGTTGAGGGATATTTGTTCAATGGTCCCCTGTGGGCCCTTTTTATGGAATTTTTAAAGTGGTTCTTCTCCTACAGATTGTTTTGTATGTGTTGTTGATGATATACATTAAAAATACAAACCAATTGGTGGTGCCATCAGGATGTTCAGGAATTTTGGATGCGGCCCAACAAAGCCCCTAGAGTACATTTTGTGAAATATTGCAAAATATGTTAAACCTCCTTCTTCAATTGATGTTAGAAGTGTTGGCAGCATGATGTAATGATGCTTGTTAAGTGATCTGATATGGTGTTCTGGAAGTTTTCTCCAATGGTCCTATGTGGGCCGGATGGCTCTTTGCATGAAATTCTCCCAAATGCTTGCAAAGGTTGTCAGACTTAAAGAGTCACCCTTTAAAAAAAGGGGTACGTACTAAATTGTGTTGTAATATTTGCACAACAAATGGAGTCAGCTTAGATATTTCAAATTTTCAGACTTTGAAATGGTAGACAGTGCTTGAAATTAGCGCTCGCCCGGTCGCCATTTGCGACTGAAAACAGCCTCGGACGAGTGAAGAACCCTTCCTCTGGAGCCGGACGGCGACTAAAGAAATGTCACTAGTTACCACAGGTGTAGGACCTTTACCCAAAACACTATCAGACTTTTAACCAAAAGTTTCTACACCAAGTCCATACCCCATCGGACCTAGACTCCCAGAGCATGAATAAAATTGAATATCACTTTTCGTATCAAGAAAATTTATTTATACACGTGACGATTATGTCACCGGCTGTTCGAATTACTCGGTCTCAGATACACAATAAAAGTGCAGGCAATGAAGTAAGATAAATACATTTGGCCAGCCTACTTCCATGTCTCTACAATTTGTAATCGAATACCCACGTAAGTTCGCCATTGATTCAAAATCCTACCCCGTATGCTGTAAAAAATCTATGAGCCCTCCTCAAAATTTCTGTGAAAGTGGAAGCTCCAAAGTTTGTGATTTAGCCAATCAGCCAGCGTGACATGATCTATGGCAGGCCTGGTCTATGGGAATTTAGTGTAGGGATACGCCCCGCATGTTGCCGAGTCAGTGCAACTCTCTAATTGACTTTGTGTGTTGGAGTCTGTTTTGGAATCTCTCTGATCGAGCAATCGGAAGAATTCGCAAAATTGTGTCACGGCTAAAAATGTGTCGTTCCAGGGTCGCAAGTTATTGATAAATCCTACGAGAGTTGAGTCATTTTCGATTCATCATACAATAATTGTCACAACGACGAAGATCTGGGTATTGGCGCATGATTTCATTTGCTCATTGAGTTTATTGGTATAGAGGTAAAACAGCTTTGCGCCGCTCGTAGGGGAATATTTCCAATCCGATCTGTTTTACCCACGTTTTGTCATGATTTGTGTATTGCAGTACCATTTTTATCAAGTGAAAAATGCCGAAGCCATGAGGGCTATTCAAGCTGCTGGCGGACTACCCAAAACATTTTTCAACTAGCCAGGCTGGCCAGTGAAAAAAAAGGTTGAGGGAAACCCCTGGTATATGTGGAAACTGTTAAGCACAGGTCAAACTGCCATGACCACCAAAGACTCTCCATCGTGGACAAATTGCATTAATTGTAGACATTTTTTGACCGTCCCTGGAGGTAACCCAGGCTTAAAATGCACAGACTGCATCTGATTATGATCAAACATGTTTGATTAGGTCAACAGCTTATGACCTAACAGAATTTTTGGCGGTTGAAATGTTCAAACCATCTAGACCCCAGCTGACATAATGGGTGATTGCCATTGTGCCATGGAAAGTTGTGGTCTTTGTGACCAGGGCTTTAAAGATATTCAAATGATTTGAACACTACTGTCAAGGATCTTAATACATCACTGTATAGCAATTAAAACCCCATTATGATGTGTTGCAACAGAGCAAATGTAAATGAGATTTTACTCTTAAGAGTATGGGGTAGGGGGCAGGAGGCATATGGCTTCCCACTTTGAGCAAATAAGTAGATACATTCATGCAAATGAGACAGCCAAGAAAGTATTTATGCTATTTATGTAGACCATGACTACTCTGGTAGGTCATAAATTCTGTTGTTTCATCAGCTAATGTTCAGCCTGTTTAACAATATATATTATGACATCCAACACTAGAGGTATTAAATATTTGAGTAACTTGGTCTGAAATAATAATTTTGGGCAAAATTATCCCTGCCAGCTAAGAAATATTAACTCTACACCTTGGTTTACTTGTGTTATTATGCTGTTGCTAGAAAGCCTTTTCAAAAAAGTCTGCAGTTGGAAAACACTCATCAAGATGTGTTTTAAATGGGTACCTTCAGAAATAATTAATTTTGTTCTTTTTTGTTTTAGCACCAAAGATGTTTACCTTGGGCTTTCAACTCATTAAGCCTTTCTTAAGTGAAGAAACCAAGCAGAAAGTAATGATACTTGGAAGTGAGTCAGTCTGTCTCATTTACAGCAATTTTGAAACACTTGAGCTAAACTTAAGAATGAAATTGAGATGTATTTCTGATGAAGTGAGTTACAGTAGAGGTTTGACTAATTGGTTTCTTTACTCTGAAGCGTTCCAGTTCACAGTATGCACAAAAAGAAGTTGTCTTGAAGCTTCCAGACCTCATACAGGATACGGTACTTGTACTTGTAGGATACAGTTCTTGAAAGTTAAAATTAAAATTAAATTTATTCATGATTGTAATTACTCATTCATGAATTAGAAAGAAGCGATTTTGTTTTTTCTGTTCATAAAAAATGGCAATTATTAAACGGTGCAAGGCAGTTACAGTGTTACAATTAATTCAGTCTCAAATATGCTTTAGTTGCCAAATGTGCATTGACAAAGGAACTTCTCCAAAGTTAAGGGCTGAAAATTTCAGACTGATTTTCATGGGGAAGTTCTGCAAATTAACAGTTTTTCCTTTGTTCAGTTAGTTAGATGAGGTTTAATAGACCTATTTTCAAATAGCAATTACAAAGTATTGTGGGATAGAGTTTTGGTGTTTGTCATTTTTGTCAATGGCATTTTACTGTGGTGAAAATTGACGCACACCCAAAACTCTATCCCACAATTCATTGTAATTGCTATTTGGAAATATGTCTTTTACACACCAACCCTAATGTGTTAAATAGTGCCAACTAGATGAAAGGTAAAGGTTAACATTTTGAGTTTGATTTTGAATTTGAATTCAAGTTCAAGTTTGGTTTCAAATACAGTTGAAAAACAGTGCAAGTCCTTCCCTTTAGCCCCCTCTTATGACAGGCTGGAAATACCTAGAGCATATTCTACAACTCCAGCCTGTAGATTGACCCTTCATTTAGGAAAAGATAAGTCTGCGAGTGTAATTGAAGGACAACATGGATGCAACAGTTTTTATTCTGTTTCAGGTATATATATATTGAAACTGTTTGATAATTTGTTGAAAAAGTGTGATATATTGTAGTAGGGGACAATTATTATATGCATGTACTACAGATGTATGTATTTAGGGTGGGATTGAGTTTGGTAGAGTGGAAACATACTTTAAGGCAGTTATTCATCACCCAAGATAGTTCTAGTTTTCCCTAATCCACTTACATAAGCCCCTCCCACAACAAGTCATCCTTATCCAGACACGTGCATTCGGGAGGTCAGGAGTTCAAGTCCTGGCTGGGTCGTACTGAAAATGGAACCTTCTACCATTGTACTCGGTTCTCACCAGGAACAATGGGCCCCAGGGGCGCAAATCCTGGGGGGGAAGGGGGCCTTCGCCCCGTCAAGTGAAAAGTGGGGGGGGGGGCAATCGTAATTTGGCCCCCCCCCCAAATTTGAGTAGACCTAAAAATACGGTCACCCATTTTTCGTTTAAAACAGTTTTTCTGAAGCTTTGCCCCCTGGACCCCCACAGGGGCTTTGCTCCTGGATCCCACCAGGGGCCCTTTGGGGCTTCACGCTCGCAGTGCCCACCATGTGTGCACAGTTTAATACTCATGGGCACATCATAAGCATTTTTGCCCCCACCCCCACTCTCAAAGGGAGATTTGCGCCCCGAGTAGGACAAAACATGCCACTGAGTCACAACTGGAAAAAGGATGTTGGCCAGCTTGACTTAAAATCAGTTGGTTAGAAACTGGACAGTTGTCTGTCTGACAAACTAACTTATCCAGACACAGTTCATTGCTTCAGGGTATACCATGATGAGGATGCTAGGTCCTAATGATAATGTGACAAGTACAGTGAGCTACAATGAATTTATTTTAATTTGATGTCAATAAAAAACTTTGCTAATTGGGAATTTCTGTAGTTTCTTCAGGTATAAGTGTAGAGCAATAAATGACTGCCTACTTGTCTCCACAGGTTGGACCAAGGAAACTAATCCCCTAACCTCTTTTACTATGTATCCTACACCTATGGAATATTGTTTGGTAGTTTTACATATGCCTATTAGTGCCACCATCTCTTCTCACTGGGGCCATTTATGCATTCAGAAATTTGATTTCTAGCACATCTGCTGTGTTAGTAAAGATAATAAACACAAAATGATTGGAAATGCTTCAAAGGTTTCTGGATTATTTTGTGGTTTAAACATTTTTCACAGGGTGCCAATAGTACATATTTTTTTCTCTTTTTCATTCATAAATCTTTCATATTTCTTTTTAAAGGGCAACAGTTTTCAGAGGTTGCCAAGAGTACATATTTTTTTTTTCTTTTTCCTACATAAATCTTTCATGTGTCTTTTTAAAGGGCAAGAGCAGTCACTCCTAACTTGAGGTAGTGTAGTAGACTGTGCTGTTCCATGATTGGCTCTTGAAGGTCATGTGACAATATGTTTTCCCTTCAGATGTGAAATTTACTAGTAGTAACTGCTTGGTTTACTGTAGATATGCAATACTGAAGTCATAAAATAAAATGGAAGATACTTTGAAGAGAAATAAGAAGAAAATTGTGATATTTAGCTGTTTCTTCAAACTGAGTATGGGGGACTGCTCATAACATTTAAGATAAGTTTTGAAACTGAAAGTTGCATGTTTGTTTTCTTGTGACAGGTAATTATAAAGATAAATTACAGGAGTTTATACATCCAGACCAGCTTCCTGCGCATTATGGTGGTAACGCTGTAGATGAATATGGAGATACAAAGTGCAGGTCAAAGGTCAGTCCTTCATAGCTTTTTTTTTTTCCTTTTTGTAATACTCATTGAATGGGTCTTTTGGAAGTGGGGGATGTCTTTTTTTTGGGGGGGGGGGCAAGGGGTAGAACAGCACCTGGTAATAATCAGTTCAGGGATTTTTTTCGCCTCTGAACATCCTTACTAATTTTCGTGTGAATAAAACAGTGGACTCAAATGTCACATTTATATATAGACCCCTTTTCCCCTCCCCTAAACCTCAAGTCTAGTAATTTTGCATGAAATCAGTTAGATCTGCCAATAATGTAATCATGTGGGACTTAAATACTGTGCATTTAACATAAATTAAGCAATTAACTAACACCTTGTCATTTCCCCAATTTAGGAGGGAATATATTGTCACACAATTCTCAGCTATGTGTTTGGTCTAATGGTAGAGCATCCGCCTTTCAAGCAGAAGGCCTGAGTTCAATTCCCAGGTCGGGTCATACCAAAGACTCTAAAGTGGAACCTAATGCTGTTGTGTGTGATGCTCTGCATAAGCAATAGAGTAGGGAAAACAAGCCAGTGTGCCACAACTGGGAAAAAGGCTGTGGCTGCATCAGCTTGACCCAATAGTTTGGAAACTGGGCCGTTAAACTCTAACTAACTAACCACACAATTCCTAGGAGTCATTTATAAAATAGGATATACTACTTCATTAATTCAAGTAAAGGTGACTGCATTTTTGATGTAGTAAGCCAGGTATAACTCTTTGCATGTTCATTGAATGAAAGGTCTAAACAAAAGGATGTAAACCCATGATTACTCTAGGAAAGTGTTAAATTGCCCAATCAAGCAGTCTTTTTCCTTGTTTTGTTCTAATGATACTCAAAGGATTAACAGACTTGTAGAGTAGTGGTCAACAGAAATCAAAGCAGTGAATATGGTGGTCTTGTGGTTGCCGCTGAGGAGTCAGACTAGTGATTCAAGGATTTCTAGTTCAACCTTGCAGCCTTCAATATGTTGCTTTTCTAAATTTCCCGGGATGCCTTATGGTTAAGCAGGGATTATATATGAGCTGTCCCTTTGATTAGAATTTGTCCCCTGTGAGCTTGGAGTGTAGAATATTTTCACAGTATTTCTCGCCTGCCATAAAAGTTGACTGAAGGGATGGACTTGAACCGTTTTATCTACATGTCACTGTGTAACATGTTGGTGACCTGTCTTTAAATCTAAACAAACTAACTAGTTTGATTAGAATTACCTATATAACAACATGAGGATAGAAATATTAGGGTTGCTAGCAACACATAGCCATAGAACAGCTTAGGCTTTTACCACAAACAGTCATTTCTTTTCCCTAGTGCTGGTCAAACCTGCTACCAAATTCAGTTGAGAGTTATATGTAAATTTTAACTATGCATTTACACTTTTCTTTTTCAAGGTTACTCTCTAACTTCCCACTAATAAATGTGTAATGAGATCACTTGTCAGGAGATGTTTATATGATGAAATTAAATTTAATTTCCTTTTTTTTATCTGTTTCCTTAGATCTGCTTTGGTGGTAAAATTCCATTCTCTTACTATCTTAATCAAGAAAGAAATAATAAATATGATAACATGAGCAGCTGTATAGTACCCCATGGCAAATATGAAGAATTCCTCTATGATGTCACAGAACCTGGGTCATGCTTGAAGTAAGTCCATCAAAATCCAAAGAGTTTTTCCATGTGAATTAGTTCCCTAATTAGCAATTTATATATGATGACCACTCTTTAAGATATGTTAAGTCATGAATGCCATAAATTGGTACCTACAATTGCTGACAAATTGCCCATTTCAATGTTTTTTTACTCAGGACTGGTCAATTTTTCACAACCAACATTGAAGTGAGGGAAAGTTGGGTTAGAGCAGCTTGCATGAGAGATGGATAAAAGGCAATTGTAGCTTTGTGCTGTAAGCACCAAACCCTGGTTGCATGTATTGTTCCCTTTAAAACATCTAAATCTTCCTGGGTTATCATGAACAGATTCCATCCTCTTCAATGCAGCAACTAACTTCATGTGGGCTTCTCTGAGGTACCCTAATTTGAAGGGATGCATGTTTCTTCAAATACGGGTATATGAGAGATGCCAATCAGTGTGTCCAAAAAATGTGTGAAAATAATACATGATGGAGTGCACATGATGGGGTGAGGGGGAATGGGGAAATTTGCCTCCCAGTCAGCCTTTTCCCCCCTTAATACCCCTTCTTCTGAACCAAGTATACCTTCCTAGAGATATGATTTTCCACCAAAGAATATGCTTAAACCTAAAAGCTTTTAGGGAACTCAGTCTTTGGACCTCAACAGAAGGTTCAGTTTTCTCCATGTTATCCAACAGGAACCCTAAGGCAATAATATGTCACCCCCCAATATTTTTGTTCACCCTCACTTTGCCACCCCTCTTCTTCTTCCCCTTGTTTATGAATTGTGGTGCCACCAAAAGTTCCACCTCAAGAGAAAACAAATTGGGACTAGTCCCAGTTTTGCTGACATGGAGTAATACAAACAGTTTTACAGCATGTACCCTATGCTTTGGGGAGGGGGAGGGGGAATGTGCAAATATCCTTTGGAAAGTGGAATCCAGTAATTACAAAGAATGCCTTATCAGCCAGAGGGTAACTAACAGAAATTTAGATCCCTGTTACAAGTTGTATAGTTTGTTTTAATTACCTGCCTGTTTTACCTTAAACACAGGATGTAGCATCACCCCAAACATATTTTGGAAAGATCATATCTATAAGATCTGAAGCTGCAATGGAATAATTTAAAACTGTAAGAGTGGCATTACTTGGTTGGAGGTAATCATTAATTGGATGGTCAGTGGTCATTTGTGCAGTTGGTTATAATCCCAGCTGATATACATTCACTCAGTATTGCATAGATGTAGCTTTAAATTGTCCACTTACACTCACTGTAAGGTATTCCTTATTTGCTTAACATACATGCAACTGTTACTGTAAGTACTGTAAATGAACCACTTGATGTCATGGCTGGAAAAAACCAGCAATTTGGGAAGCTCATTGCAGGGAAATTTTGGTATTTGGAGAGAAATTTTACTACTTTTGTATGTAAACATGTGAAGTCTGTGGGAAATTTTTATTTTCTTGCTGGGAAATTTGATTTGCTTGCAGGGATATTTACATTTTTTCCAACCCTGACTATAACTATGGGGAGCTGTCCTAGACAGGCTTATCTTTTAAAAGTAGGGGAGGTATTTAAATTGGATGACCGAGTAGGAGTAAAACTAATGGTTGGGTGCAATTTATTCCATCATCTTGAATGAGAATGTAGAACCTTTCTATATTGTGCTTTGTAATAATCATGAGAAGTACATCATTGTATTGGAAGCATTGAGGTGATTATGTAAAATTTACCCAATAAATGAGTGTAATCTATGATGACTTTTTGTAAGGGCTGAAGGATGACTGTGGGGGAGGGGGTTTAAAACCAATGCCAGTTTGACACATTCACCAATTTCACTAGATTCTACCTTCTATGACTCACCGATATGGCATAAATATTTTGGTATTTCTTTGAATGGTAGATGGGATTTCAGAACCAAAAGTGATAATGTTACATTTGGAATATTCTTGGAAGAAAACGGATCAGATCACCCAAAAGATGTAGTTCCCCTTGTGAAGTGTGAGAGCCATATTGTACCTGAAAGGGGAGAAGTGATTTGTGACAAAATAGGAAGGTGTAAGTACAAACAGTTTTTTGTGGAAGAGTTAAACAAGAGTCTTTAAAGGAATAGTCCAGAACCAAATTTATTTTTGATATATTAAAGAGGAATACATTCTTATCTTTCTGGTGAAAGTTTTATTACTTTCCATGTTCGGTTCTCAAGATGTAAGCAATTTAATGTGGCAAATTTTCGCATAGAATGAACTTGAAGTAAGCAGGCCTGATGTCATGGATTCACTTTTTTAGTCACTGTTTGTTTGACTTTGAAATTAACTTCTAATTTTATGCAATTAAACTCTGATATATTGATGCTACAAGTGCATTGTGAGCAATGGAATTTTAGAAACTGTACATTGCTTTTGGGCAGACATCCCTTATCAATCTGATGTCAGAAAAAGATGAAAAATAAAGAAAGACAAAACATTGGCCACAATGTGAATCAGTGACTTCACACCTGTTTACTTCTAGTTCATTTTTTATAGAGAAATGTGTCAAGCTCAATTGCCAATACATTGAGAACAGAAAATGCAAAATGATGTAAACTTTCATCAGAATGCTTAGAATATTCCCAGATATGGTCCTCTTTAATGTATCAAACCAAAATTTTGTTCTGGATTATTCTTTTAACAGTATTGGATGGAATCATTTGTGGTGTCAGTTTTAGGCCTAGATCACACCTCCACAACTTTTATATGTTCTTCTGTGTTGTAGACAATTTGCATTATTGAATGTTGGACACTTCGTTGCTAGTCATGGCTGTGTGGTCCAGGATTAAAATGCACCAATGTTATCCAATAATGATGAAACATGTTCAGTCAGGTCATTGGCTTAAGACAGAAAAGTTCTCAAGGTGTGGAATTGACCACATTGCTAGGACTACAGCAAATGTGATGCCATGTCGCTTTGTGTCATTGGTAGTTATAGTGGTGTGACTCTACCTTAAAAATTCTGTTAAATAGATTTGAAATTGTTTGAATTTTTATAGCAGACAACAATTTACCAGGGTAGTTAGTTAGATGGAGTTTTATGAGCTAGTTTCCAGCCAGTTGGTTTAAATGTAGCCGGGCCAGACCTTTTTTTCCAGTGGTGGCTCACTGGCTTGTTTTCCTTTCTCCATTGCTTACCCTGAGCATCAAGTGGAGGGGCAGTAAGCAGTAGGTTTCCATTTTTAAAGTGTTCATTATAACATTAGGCAATGTAGCAGGTACCTCAGGGACTTGGATAAGTAGCAGCAAGGGACCTTCAATTTATTTTTGTAACATCCCTCCAATCTTTAAAGGCAGGTATATTGTAAGAGTGAAACCTTGCAAGCACCAACTGTGGATTGGTTGGGGACCCCCTAAACTCTTTGGACCCCTGTACATTGTCCACCTAGTCAATCCACTCAATTGCTATGTTACTTGCTAGTGAAAGGAACAAATTTTAACAGGTACCAAACAAAGCCAAGAAACTTCAAAGGGTCACAAGCCATAGCCAAGGCAAAACCCATGGGGAAGCACCCCCTAGAAACTTCTGTCCCATAGGAAATGAAAAATTACATTGCATCAAGGTAGTTAAGCATCTCTCCTCCTCTAAACAATGCCCCCTTCCCCCCAAAGCTATGTTGAATCATCAATCTTCCTAATTTATTCAAAAGTGCACAGTCAACACCAATATTTTTCTCTTATGCACAGATATTGTACGATTTGACAATACCTACAGTTGGATTAAGAGTAAAACTGTTTTGTATTCAGTTGTTGTTATACCCCCGGACAATGGAGATTCTTCAATCTGATGAATGAACCGTAAATTGGAGGAAGGTTATCCCATTTGAAGTAATCATGCATGCGCCACGTGACCCATTGTTGGACCGCAGAAGTTTTGTAATGTTAACAAGTGAGGCTTAGTGCTATGCTGTGTAATGCATACACATGTATTATGGTCATATAGTAACATTATGAAAAGTTTATTTGTACGGAAACGTACCTTGAGTTTAATGTGTGTGTTAAAACACTTAAAAGTACTGGTTAAATTTATATGTATAAATATTCATGCAGTGTGTGAAAGTTTATAATTTGCATACCATTTGTTAAAGTCAATATACAATTGAAGCAATAATGTTAAACATTAGGTAACTATGTAGTTGTGTGTGAGACTATGCTTTTATATTATCCACTATAAATGATAGCACTTTTAAAAGTAATGTTGATAAATATTTTGCATTCCATGGTTAAATGAACCCCGAGGGGTAATTGGTCATTTCTGATGGGTTATATCATTGATGGGTTATATCTGATATTGTCAGTATGACCAGCTTGAACACACTTGATATGATAATATGTAAAATGTAAAAATTAACAATGTTTCACCTGATTGCATTTAAGCATTTGCAAGCAAATGTGTCTGCCAAATATTCAGGTTAAGTGGAGACCCTGTGGCTTCCCTTTTTCCTAGAATTGCATTCTCAGAAACACATTTCTGGTTGATAGAGGGCCATGAAGGAAAATTCATTTTGTGCAAGCTTCCAAAAGACTGTGGTAGCCAGGAGGTGCAATTCTTTTTTACCTTTGTTCAGACATGGGCATGCAAAAGGGTGTTAATTTTGTTCAGGCAAAGTCTGCAGCTATCAGCTGCAACTAGCTCCTAGGAAGGGTTCCAAAAGGCTTTTGGTAGCCTGGTACTGTTTTTAGTTTATTAACAGTTCATTTTTACCCTTATTCAGGTTAAAATATGCCGGGCTGGGTACAAACGGTGATAACTATATAAGGACAAATTTGAAACTGTTGTCTTCAGATGTACTAAGTTTTCATGAAGGGGTGGAGGGGGGAGGGAGGGGCAGGGGCAGGGGCAGAAGCCATTGAATAAGAAAGCTTTATTTTGGACATTATTTCCTTGCATAAAGTTACCATGGCAACACATAACTTTTTCTCTCAGGGGGGCGGTGACATTTTGCTCAACTCCAGAACTCCAATCAGGGAATAATCTCTGTCTAATTCAGCAAGGTTTAAGCCCTCCTGTCCTGTATGGCCATGAAAGTTACTGAAGTTGTAGTACAAAACTTGTGATAGGTAGATCAATTCTGTTTCTGCACATGTTATGCTTCTGCTTCTGCTTCTCCCAATTGCCATGTTCCTTTTGTTACAAATGTGAAGAACATGCTGAGTTAATTTGGAAGAGAAATGTCTAAAATGTTAACCGTGACTCTGTCATACCAGTAGGGTTCTCAGTGTCTGCTAGGGCTGTTGCTAAGAAACAATATTAAAGATATATGTTTTATTTTGTGAATCTTCAAGGTTTTAAGTATTTTATTGGAGTTTAATTTTATCACAAGTTAGTTTTATGTTTCCTACTGCTGTATTGGCTATGGCCTTGCTGGCTTGGTAGTGCCTATACCTGCAGTGGCATGGTTGTCAAGAGCAGTTACAAATGTCATACTCCTACTGACGAATTCATACCTGTACTCAAAAGACTTTCATGATCAGTTGGACTTACTTAGTTGGACCTGGTACCCGTACCTGTACTCATGTACTCATACCTGCACCCATACTTGTACTCAGACCTGGTACCCGTACCTGTACTCATACTCACGATTAATTTTTCTTCGGACTCGTACCTGTACCCGTACTCATGACCAGGTACCCGTACTCATGACCTGGTACCTGTACCTGTACTCATGACCTTGTACCCGTACCTGTACTCATGACCTGGTACCCGTACCTGTACTCATGACCTGGTACCCATACCCATACTCGTACCCATGGTCCCATATTCAAACTACAGCACTGGTTTCTTTCAATATTTTCTTTTTACTGTGTAGTTCACACCTTTTCAGTTAAATTCTTCAAGCTGATTCTCTTTAGTTGAGCTTAAACATTCCAGATTGTTGGTAAGGTTCAAGAATATATTTTTCAATTAATTTTCTTTTAAAAGAGTATGAAATGTTGAGGGGCTTTTGTTACATAGCACGCAAGAATTGGACCATTTTAAGCATACTTTGCATTCATATTGAATGCTTACAGAGTTATCTACTGAAATCAATTATACTGAAAGTTCTGATAAGTATGAAATAATGGAATTTGGCCAAGAGATAAAATAGTAATGATAATATTTTGTTCTTATGTGGTCCTATTCGATAAATATCAAAGAGCTTAACTAGGGATTCCACTCGTTTTTTCGGTCTATAAGGGTAAAGTCTTTAGACGAATCTGGAAGGTCAAGTGATGGTTTGATTTTGGTTGAACTGGTGTTTATTACCTTTAGTCTTTCAATTTCCCTGCCTACCTGTGTCATGGATGGTTTTACTGTACACTAAATTGTCTCTTCATTCCCTCAATTTCACTTAATATGAGGGTTTGAAATTCATGTAGACAGTGAATGAAGGAGTTTTAAGGCTGATGGACCCCACGAATGTCTTCTTTCTGCCACTAAACACAAGCACAGATTGTATTTGTCGATAGGCTTGGTCTCATGTACCCTACGATACTCTGAATTATGTGGTCTTTACAATATGACAAAACTGCGGCTTTGCCCCATGTTTTCCAGTTCATGATCTCACATACCCTGAGGTTTGACGATTGGCTACTGTAGTAACCAGGGCAAATGTTTCATCATACCAATTACTGTAAAATCTTAGAAAACATTGGTCATCAGATCCATGAACAACTTTGACCTTGCTTGATTAAAACAAACATGGTATTTGAAACTGCAGAACACTTTTTTAAGTGGATCAAAATTTAAACATCGACCTCAAGTTAACCCACTTGACTGGAATGCAAGGAAACATGGTGTTACCTCAAGGGTGGGGAAGGTGACACTACAGTCTATGGGGATAATATGGTGCCTTTGAAACTGAACGAGAGGGAGATATATCTATTAAAAGCTAGTTATTAAAGTAAACATATCATTAGAAACTCAATTAATAAAAAGTGCCATATTTGACTAATCCTACAATACTTACATTTTGGGAGGAAGAGTTAGTTAGGCACATATTTAACAATACACCAACAGGAATATGTTAAACTGTGTCACCTAGCCAGGTGGATTAAGTTTAATGCCTTTCAAGTTTATGCATGGTTTAAGTCCTTTCCTGTAGTACTCTTGTGGTAAGCCTGGTGAGAAATGCCTTGGGCAAATTTGTAAAACCTGCATCCCACAGGAAGATGTGGGGAGTCAGTAGGAGCAATTTTCTCTGTGGTGGTTTTCCAAAAACTTTTAGGAGGCTGGATTGCCTCACCAAACACAAAAGAAAAATAAGAAGAGAACCCCAGTTTAAAATTTCCATCACTATCATTCATGAATATTTTTCAGCCCTTGTAAACTGACGCTGCACTACCAATTCAATTTCAGCTCATTTGTATGAAGTGTTTCAACTTCTGTTCCAATTTGGTATGCTTAGCTTCAGGTGAGGAAGTAACAGATCTCATTTGCTCAATAGGCCATCCCATCAGTAAAATAAGTACCTTATACTTTTTGTTGTTTCAGTAACCCATAGAAAGATATACAGAGTTGAATAAAATAACATATTTAGAGCACAAAAATTTTGCAATGGCAAAAGAGGCTTATTAGAGAGCATTATGTTTTTCTTGAGGGTCAGCCACCCATGGAGGAACCTTACCCCTCAAATTTTTCCTAGGCCTTCCTCCAGGTTGTGCAGAATTCTGCATATGAGGCTTTAGTAATAGAGACGCACATGTGCTCAGAAAATAATCTGGTTCAAGCCCCTCTTAAAGCCCATGTCCTACTACAGCAATATCCGATCGGATTACGATCCCTTTTTTTGTGACTTCTAGTTAAAATCGCCTCCATCTATTGTCAAAAAAAAACTAATAATTTGCCATATTTTGTAAATATATGATTGGTACGAGAGGACCACAGAACTGAAATGTTAACTATTTATTTTGTGATGTCACATTGACAGATAGCATTTATCTGACTACGCGTATCCAATGGAAACTGTTTGTGGATGTGACGTCACAGAATAATTGGTATAACTTAGAATTTCATAGTCCTGCGATACAATTCATATATCTACACAGGTTGGCAAATTTTTTGTTTCTTTTTGACCAAAGATAGAGGAGATGTTAATTAAAACTCACAAAAAGGAGAGCGAAATTTGATCCGATATAGCTGTAGTGTGACCTGGCCTTAAACCTTGCTATTGGGTTTTGAATTGTTTATCAATATTTTGTAGCATGTATCTACCGATAAGAGTTATATCTGGTGAAACCTCAATAACAAATGCTGCTAACTTGCCAGCTAATGACGGAGCCTATACCTCATGAAGCAACAAAGGTTATGTCATTTTCTTATTTTGTTTTTTTTTTTTCGTAAGTTTGGCTGTTTGAATAATGTAAATAATTGAAAGGACTGATTTTAAGACTACCAACTCTTAAAAATAGGTCCACAGCTTTATATTTTGGTCTTTGGACAATTATGTCACCTGTGTTTATATTTCTTAATCTTTTTATAGTAGGTTTAAATTTCGGATTTATTTTCTAATTTTCATGGGACATAGTTTTGACTTAGGTTTGTCTTTGTTGCTATTTTCTTTTGTGTGTCATCATTATTGTATTAAATTTATGCAGCGCCTTCAGTAAAACATTCAAAGATGCTTTACAAATACTTAGAGCATCTTAATACTCAAGGTATTGATAAAGAGAAAGAAAACGTGTGAAAATATGTGTACAGGTGCACTGACTAGGACTTACAGAAACTCTTTGAAGGCAGTGGTAAACAAATGGGTTTTAAGAGTTTCTTTGAACTTTTTTAAAGATGAACTGTGTTTAACAGATGAAGGGAGCTCATTCCATAATAGGGGTTTGCACGCCACAAGACTGTGATCACCAAAGCTTTTCCACTTACTGTGGACTCGGACACACAAGTTGACACACTTCGGAAAATCTGACATATTTTGCTCATTTGAAACAGTGGTTTTGCACTCTTGAATTTTGGATTCTGTGGACATGAACGCTTAGCACTTTTAGCACTTTACTCAATTAGAAAATCAGAGATTCAAAATATGTTACATGAGTTAGGTTTGAAAATAGGGTGTAACTTTTCCCTTTTTCACCTAAAAGCAATCACGCTGCCTATGTTGAAGACATCTCTCTCCCTCCCTCCTAGAAAGCCGTAATGTATTGGTGCATATTAGGAACTGAAAAATCCAAAGTATCTGTAATATCAGGATTCAATGGAACAATTTTTAGTTTTAGTACATGTATAGTCGACTGTGTTTTCTGTCTTACTGTGGTGAGTTAGTAATAGTTAGATGGAGTTTTACAGCCCAGCTTCTAACCAACTGGTTTCAGTCGAGCCAGGCAACATCTCTTTTTCCAGTTGTTGCTCACTGCCTTGTTTTCCCTACTCCATTGCTTATGCTGAGCCCCAAGCACAGTGGCATTAGGTCTTAACTGGTATGACCAGACCACTGGAATAACCCTGCTCTCATGGCTGCAAGTCTTATGCTTTAACCATTGAACCATGCAGTAGATTTCTGCCATGGTGAGAGGCTGTGCAGGTTTGTAGGTATTTGCTTGAAAAATTGACACATTGTTTTTTTTTGGGGGGGGGGAGGGAGGTAGGGGGAGGGGGTGGGGAGACGGGAATACCTGGGAGTTATATGGGCGGAGCAAATTTTGTAGTTCATTTTTTGAAGACAGATTTAAATAATGCTTTAATGCTTTGGGTACTTGAGTGATAACAATAATCATTTATACCAAGAGAATGAAAATCTCAGGACATAAAGAGTGATTGCTGGTATTACGAGAAATAATGTTGTATATATGCTTCTTGGCCTTGAGCCATACATGACTGTTGGAACTTTCACCCCATGGCTCTTTGTGGGAGAGTCATAGGATTTGGGAAAAAAGTAGGTGGAATAATTTGAAGTGTACTGTATATATGTTGTGCAGCTGTATGAAGTATTCATAGAAAATAAAATTAGAAATTACTTTCAAAAAGGTACTGGTGCAAATCTAATGTAGTTTAAAAAGAAAATTATTTTATACAAGGGACTTCGCTTTCCATACAGAAACTTGCCATTTTCATGAAATCACACTTGTTTTATTTTGTTATAAAAGCATTGGAAATATTATTGTACGTTTGGAAAATAAATGAAACAACGTCTTTCCTTAGTGCTTAGGCATCCCAAAGCAACCACTTGTCCTCTAGTGACAAATTACTCCCTCACGGAGACCGTGACCATCTAGTCACCTCACAGATCCTTTTCCAAATAGTAATTACAAAGGTTTTATTAATTTTATAGGCTTCTATGACACAATTGCAAAGAGTTGTGGAGTAGAGTTTTAGAGACAAAAGTTTACTGCCTCGGTTGCGGTGATTTAAGGAATTTCAGCAAGCTGATGTTAGAATTTAAAAAATACTTCGACAAGTTACTTTAAGCATCTTTAAAATATCGTGTATGTGTTCACTGCTGAAAAAAATCTTACATTGTTTTGACATTGGGATTACAGTGCAATGTATGAATCTAAGTTTCTTTCGTACTACTAAAAAAATGAAAAATGTGAAGTATTAGTTGTAAAGTAGTATCTTTGTTCCTTTCAAGTATTAAGGTTGATTATTTTCAGAGTCACTGGTGAAAGAGAGAGTGTAAATTTTATAATTTATAGCATACTTATCCTTTCCAAGTCTCTTCAGAAATGTGATGGGACTTTTTGCCAGATTTTCTTTTTTCCCTTACAAATATAAAGCTGGTAAAACCTTACATTATTATTTTTTTTTATTCAGTTCTTGTGTCATATCCAAATTTTGTTTGCATTCACTTGTCAATACCCATGTCATATTGAAAATTTTTTGAAATATTTCGTTGGAAGGACTATACGCGTCGTATACGGGGCTATGACAATGTTCCCGAATCTTGAAAGCATTCGTACTTCTGGGAACTTATACATATACGAAACCGGGCAACATTGAACCTTGGGAATATTGAACCTCAGGAACATCGAGTAGACCCTCTTTATACTGACAATGAGGAAAATTTCTGTCCTTTGAATTCAAGATACATCTTTTGTAAAAAAAAAGTGTTTTGAACTAAACTTACTCTGATGGTATGCATACAAAATATTCTTGTACGGGCGGGCACTTTTTTCAAACTATGTGGTCCTGGATGGACGGGTCTGACTAGATCACCAGACCCAAAAATCAGCTAAACCCAAAATTTGTAACTCGAACGTATAACTTGATTCTACTCCATTCCTGTCAGAGGATAAATCTTAGCAGACCGAATACTCCACATTCTTTCGTCTAAAGGGAATTTTGGACGAAACATCTTCGGTCCCACGAATTTTTGGATTAGGGAGCAGTTCCCCCTTCTCCACCTCTGACGTAGTTGGTTACCTTTGTTGATTAAGTTCACTAGTATTTTATGCAACCACTTCTTACCTTCTGCTTTAATTCATCGGTGCCCCCTTTTCCTGCACGCTACTCGTGGTTACCCTGCTCAATAGCTAAAATAGTCACGCCCCGGAAAAGAATAATGAACCCCTATTTATCTGACACAATGTGTATCAAGCTTGCTGTATATCTCTGCCTTCCAAAATAACCAGATTGCTTTTTAAATGCATTTTAATCAGGCCCGTAGCCAGCCCATGTGGAGGGGTGGGTCTTTTTTCCAAAATGTGGACCTTTTTCCAAATACGGAGGCGGCTGGCGCGTGCCGTAAGAATGCAGTTGCTAGGGGTCCGGGGTTTGCTTCCCCGGAAAAGTTTGAAATCTGCAGATCTCCTGCAATCTGGAGTATTTTAGAGGACTTTTGAACGCAACGTAAGTCCTTTTCCCTAGGAATTCTACACAGTACACCGCTTTTAAAGAAGTGAACTGAAATTCGTCCTCAATATGTCAAGATAAAAAATATTTCATAGTAGCTGACCCTTCAAATACAGGGTTGGAAAAATGTTGGGGTGGGTCGTTCGAACGCTCCGACCCCCCTGGCTACGGGCCTGTAAATACCCCTATTTGTATCCAACTCCCTCGCAGCGCATCGCTCCTGATGACCAATAACGTCTCCCAAGAGCAGGGTATAATTAGATTGTCACATACATCCATATTTTTCAGTTTGCGGTGGTCACCAAATCTTCAAGGAGTTTAATATTCAATCGGCGAGCCAGAATTACGTGGCTAGGGACAGAAGGTGAGAATTTCTTACAAGAGTTGACAAATGAACACGGTTGGTTTAAAATATGGCGAAATACTCATTTTGCCCTGCACAGAAAAAAATGAATAATCATGACGCATTACTTCCTTTCTTCGGCTCCGAAAGTCACAAATTCTTATAAAAGAAGGCGTAGCACATAATGAAACAACGGTATATTTGTGAAATTTTTATTTACTTTTTATTGCTTGTAGAAAGCTCTCTTGATTGATCCTTTATACTGGAATTTCTATAGAAATACTATATTGTAGTGCTGTCCGAAGTAAGTGTTAGGAACCTTGTATAAATGTTGCAACCTCTTCATCGGTCTCATCATAGTTGAATAACTATGGCCTCATCTGCTATTGTTTCCGATGCTTTCCGTTGACAAGGTAGTAGCTCTAGTTCTGGAATCCTTCTTCCAAGACGTCCTGCAAAGAAATTGATTTTGAACAGTTGTAATATTAGAGGTAAAGGTATGAGATGAATTACAGCACTAGCATCAAGTCCTGTGGCAGGGGGACGCCCCCACCCCACATTTCAATTTTTGAGAAGTTTTTTGGCACATTGACTGATATTGTTGGAAAATCCGTCTAGCTGGATGGACTGTTGAAAACATTCCGAAATGTATAACGCATAGAATGATTGTCCACGAAAATTACAAAGAGAAATACAAACAATTATGCACGCTTCGATCGCAATCATCTTCATTTGCGCATTGAATAAAGGTAAGACCAGTTTCAGTCATGTTGGTTGTATGAAGATATAGTTACACAATAAGGATATTGTTCTTTCGTATGGGCGCGATTCTAAAGAAACGATTTGGAGTCCATAAAAAGTTCCGGTTTGCTTTTGTTACTTTGTGTAAGATTCGTAACTCAAATACAACATCATATTTCGTTTGAAAAGTTGAGTGTCTCTGTGTGAGTCCATGGTCAGGGGTGGATCCAAGGGGAGGGGGGGGGGTTTACGGCCTCAACCCTTTCTTTTTCGTCACATCAACAATAAAACATAAGTGAAATTAACGGTGAAACTCCCACATCCCTATTTTCTCTTAGGTCAGCCCCCTTTCTGGAATGTCTGGAACCGAGCCTGATTGTAGTGGAAGGGGCTTATCCACCTTTGCACCTTTGGGCTTTGACATGTTGCGATGCACAGAGAGCGTTGCGATTAGATACTATGACCGTTTATGCAATGCCAGCTCAGGGCATGGTTAGGAAAAACTGAAGTGGTAAAATTGAAATTTTTGGGATAAAAAGGGAATTCTTTCGTAAGACCCAAATTTTCTAACTTTTCCGAACACGACTAACTGAGCAATTTTTAGATTTTTTAACAACACCCTTTTCAAAGCGCTTCGCGCGCCTTAATCTGCGTTCGGCATTCTTAGGCAAATCGTCTCTTCTGGCTGAATTTGGGTTGTTGAATCCCTGTATCAGAAGCTTAACTCCATCTTCGAGCATATCATTTGACTACCGCCTTGTCGAGTCCGTTAAGCAGGTTTCAGTTTGAAACACATCCAGTTTCAAAATGCTGGCAGACTTTGTGTGCAATATATAGTCAATATGAATTTGAAACTAACTTAATTCAAATCTTGAATGAATTTTATAAAGAAATTACATTGAGCTTTCCTCGCCATGCAAAATTTCATCCTCAGTAAAACTACTTCAACTAAATGAATTCTAGTTGTAATTCTTAGTCCTGATAAAATTTCCATGTTAGTGTTCCCATTTCTCACACATGAAGGGAATTTCATTTGGGGTGGAGATTCTAATGATAAAAGCAAAATTCTGGCCCGCGTGTGTGCATGTACTGTCGATGATAAATAAAAGCTATAGCTGGTAGGCTTGAGAATAAGGTTTCTACAAAATGGTTATTGCATGATGTCCCTACCGACGAGACTGACTATAAATATAGCATTATCAATGAATGGAAGATCACGGCCACAGGGATGCGGGGGTCACTTGTGAAGTGATACCATATTTTGACAAGTGTCGGTAAATTGACCCCCTATTGTCAGTAAAATTGCCTTGTCTGTGTCCCTGCTCCATACGTTACTCTTCTAAATGAAAAGAGATCAATTTGGTATAAAGGGCACTTTAACATTTAAGGAACACCCTCCCCAACAACGTACGACTAATGTACCCTTACGTGGACAGGGACCATCACAGGAATGGGGGTGCAGTCACCCCTTAATCATTATCAGTTTCAAATTTTGTGTCCTTAACATCGAAATTCACTGGAAGAAATGCTTTAATAGTTTATAAATGTGTGCCAAATGCAAGGTGGGGAAGGTCGCCTGACCCCAAGATGCATATTCTCCTTTTCAAAGTTTATTAAATGATCATACACCTTCAAGGGGGGTAGCCAGAAATTTGTTAAAAAGGGCGAAACCAGTGGCGTACGAGGCGGGGGAGGGCCAAACCTAAAATTCGGACAGGAATTTAGGAAAAATTCGCGTGTAATGATGCAGTATGTTGAGTGGTCGCTGGTCTGGGGGAGGGGGAAGGGGACACCCTTTGAAAAATTTCGACCGCTTCCAGGAGTCTAGATGCAAAATGGCGCAAGATTTTTCTAATTTGACAGGAACCGTATTTAGAGTTGAATTGTGGATAATAATGGGGATAAAACTGAAAATTTTGTGTCTTTACATGCAATCTAATGCCATGTACGCTACCTGTCGAAGTAAAAATTTGCTTCTGAATTTTCGCACATTTAGGAGTCAAAGTAAAAGAGTATCAGTGATCAGCATAGGCGTACGGGGGCATTTCAGTTTGGGTTTTTTCTTAATTCCCCGAAAAACGTGCTTCTGCCATAAAGATTTTCTAAGAACAGCGTCACCATTTGTTTTCGCGGAACGTACAGAAAATTTCAAAAAATGGACCCATCAGATGGCCGGAAATAGCATTTTCCAGACTTGTAAGTAGAAACTAAGCAGTCGGTATAATTTTTTAAGTTTGCAATGAAATGCTTACTTCAAAATAAGTTCAAAAACTGAAAGTGATTAGAAAGTTATTAAAAATACTATGACCCGAAAAATGAAATCTTGCTCGAAAGACTCTCTATGGCGAAGCGCTACCATTAGTTAGTAGAGAAAATTTTGAAAAATCACGACCCCTCAGATGGCCGAAGATTGCCTTTTGATGCTTGTGAAGGGAATCTAAACAGTCTTTTTAAGCTTTCGTTTTCAATCATAAAAAACAGCTACTTGCTAAGTGATCACTGATCAGGAAATTACAATTAGACTAAATGGTCCTGATTCTTTTCCGGGGAAAACAATACAATGGAATTGAAAATACGTACAGTAAAGAAGTTTCTGATGTTTATATTGTGACTCTTGGCTACATTCAAGACCCGCTGAATTGGTGAAATTATGTATAAAGCTGTCTGAACTCTCAACTATAAGCAAACATATTTTGCATGATACATGGTTCCCCAGTCCCTACTTTCTGGTCGGTAAAAACAATCTAAAAGTGTCCAAGACACAACTTAGATTTAGCAATAGCCTTGTATTTTTTACTAATAAGTGGTTGCCATTCAACTCATCGCTACAGACAACCAATGGACGATAGCCTATGAAGTGGAAGTCGCAAAGGCGCTACGCAGACTACTATGATGTGAAAAACATTAATAACCTTTTAGGTGAGATTTATTGTCATTTAAAGAAATGATAAGAGAAAGAGAGATAAAGAACAACATACTTTCGTGATAAATACAAAGAATGCACAGTAGGATTCCTAGTACCACTGTACTTGCTAGCGTTATACGTAGTACAAATGTGAGACGATCGATGTTTGGTGCTGTTGTAGTAACTCTTCCTCCAATTGGTGCTGTTCAAAAATATGAAGATCATAAAAATATGAAAATCAATTCACATGGTAGAAGACTGTAGAAGGGAGCAGGGCCAACTACACCCTAATATTTCCAACTAGAACACGATCGCGACGTGTTTAGCGATCGTGGCGCTTTAAGTATAGGCGGTGTTTAGAGACCTACAGGGTCTGTGTAGCAGTGTTTCAAGTGAGCTGAGATTTTGCCTAGGTAAAGCCTATCTCAGTCCTTAGTTATGACTTCATTCAGTGAAGTAATTTCCATCTCAGAGGGACGCCTTTCATCACATGCCGAATTTCAATGGATATTATCTTTCTTTTTAGCTTTGAATCCTATTACAAATGTTACCTGTTCTTGGCATATTCTTTTCAGTTAAAGGTAAAGAGCAGTCTCCCCAAACTTATTTTGAAGAAAAAGCTAAATAACACAATTTTCATCTTATTTCTCTTCAAAGATAAGATAAGATAAGATAAAATAAATTTATTCGTCCACGATCAGGTGGAAAATTGGCGTCCTTCAGCAAAACAAATATAAAAAATAAAAACGCTACAAAAAACAGATACATACAAAAAACACAATTAAACAATCACAAGGTCAAAACAGAATAAAACGTTGAAAATATAAAAAGCACCAACAATTACCGAACAACTTTCGAGTTAAAAAGGGAAACAGAGTTAGGTATAAAGGAAAATCGGAACCTGCTATTTTTAGAACTGGGCATACGAAGCCTGTTGCCTGAGCGAAGGAAAACATAATTTGGGAAGAGAGGATGAGTAGTATCTTTTAATATTTTGGCTGTTTTCTGTTGTACCATATTACCATAAAGTTCAGAGACGGTTTTAAAACATATTTCATGGCCAATAACACGACTTGCAGCCTTAACGATCTTTTCCAATTTTCCTGAAGATTCTTTACTTAGCAGTCCATAGATACCAACGATGCTGAAAGTTAGCACACTTTGTATTACTGACGGATAAAAAAGTCTAAGAATAGTTTTATCAACTTTAAAATATTTCAGTTTCCTTAAGAAGTATAATCTTTGGTTAGCTTTTGAGCTCATAACCTCAGTATGATCTTTGAAAGTAAGCTTACAATCGATAATAGTTCCTTAATATTTGTAGTGACCCACCAACTCAACCACCTCATCGTTAACCCTGATTGGAGTACAATTACATGGTTGTTTTTTAAAATCAAATACCATTTCCTTATTTTCTTTTTTTTTTGTGACATTTAATTGCAGATAGTTTTGGTTGCACCAAGTAACAAAATCATTAACTTAAGCTTCGTTAGGAACACTATTGTTATTTTGTAAGTATTCTGTTACAACGGTATCGTCAGCATATTTAATTATTGAACAGACATTCTGTTTAGTCCTACAGTCATTGGTATATAAACAGAAAAGAATAGGGGACAAACAGCATCCCTGTGGAGCATCTGTACTCATAAACTGAACATCAGAGCATAGACCATTCATCTTAACAAACTGTAGCCTGTCTCTTTAATAATTCAGAATCCATAATAGTAACCTACAATTAACATCCGTACCCAAAAGTTTGTTTACTAATAAGTGTGGTTGAATGGAATTAAAGGTACTTGAAAAGTCAACAAATGTGGCCCGAACAAAAGAATTTGGTTTTTCCAGATGTTCAAGAATATTATGTAGAAATAAAAGGACTGCATCATCAACACTTCTTTTGGCTCTATAAGCAAATTGCATGGGATCTAACTCAACACCTTTTCAGATAACAAAATCTTGCAAATAAGTTTTTCAAAACATTTCATTACCGTAGAAGTAAGTGCTACTGGCCGATAATCATTCAGAGTAGTGACATTACTTGATTTTGGCACTGGAGTTATTGCAGACGTTTTCCAAATAAGAGGGATATAAACCGAATCAATTGAGTCCTGAAGTATTTCGGTAAAGTATCTTTCATTTCATTTTATAACTTTACTATTGCATATTCAAGGTAAACCAAGCAGTTATTTCTGGTAAATTTCACATTTGAAGAGAAATAAACATTGTCACATGACTCCCAGCAGCCAATCATGAAACTGGACAGTAGCTACTACACTTCCTCAATTTGGGATGACTGATCCTGCTCTTTAAAGTTACTTAGTGTTTAAAACATATAGCTTTTATATGCCTGTGGAAAAGGTGAGCAGCGACTCAAAGAGAGATTTCTACCGTTATACGTCCCTTACTGCGGAGATTCGCGATGACAATGTTTTCTCTCTGAAGTGGGAACTTCATGAGGAGTCACACATTGCTTTCATGCAATATTTAAGTTCTAAAATACAATGAAAACTACTTAGGTGAGATAAAAAAGCTGAGAAGAAGTGAGTCAGAATTAACTGTTGGTTCACAATTAACTTTGGGTGACTTCTCGGCCTGCCATATTATCAGGAATTTCATATATCTGGAATTAATTTCATATATCTCAAATCATCCACTATCTTACATATCTAAAAATTCATATGTCTGAAATTCATTTTGTGATATCTGAAATAAAAGTAAAAGTATCTAAAATTGAAGTCGAGATATTTTTCAACAAAGTAAGAGTATGTTATATTAACATTGAAATATTGAATATAAATTTTGCCTGGGATATCTGATATAAAAGTCGAGATAGCTGAAAGTGAATGCGGAAATTTGAGTTACCTGAATTAGACGTTTAGATATCTGTAAGTACGTTCGAGATACCTAAAATTATTTTAAGATACCTGCAATTATTTCTAGGATATCTAAACTTATCTCGAGATGGATATTTGAAATTCTGGAATAAATGTGAAAGCGACTATCGGTGCGACCGTTTCCTATGGCCGTTTTCGTAGTTCTTTTAATCCCCTCAAACCTTGCACTTACGTCACTCTTGAATAAAAATGAAAGAAATGAAATAAACATGAGACTTACCGGCAGGAAACAACAAGTCCATTTTTGTTTTTAAGTCAAACAGAAAATAATTTTTTTCAGATACTTGGCACAAAACCGTTATCCATTGCGGAGACACACTCGGTAGAATTAAATAGTCTGAAGTTATCGATATGTCATACGTGTATCCGTTGCTTTCAGCAATCATTTCTTGATTAGTAAAGCTCATAATAGAATTAGGTGAACTTTTGTTGGTTACAATCCATTCCAGTTGAATTTGGGGCCGAATACCTTTTGCAGTGCATGTCAGACTACCTTCAAATCCAGCCCCTACGGCACAACCTTTACCATATTCGCATCCATCAACGATAAGATAAGAAGGATTTGGAGGAACTTGTAAAAACAAAAACGAAATAAAAACTGTAACACGATTTGTTGGGAAATGGAACACGGTCATTTTTTTAATATGTAGCTTGACATATTTCTACCGTTTGATACTGAGTCGGTTTTAAGCTACCGAAGAAATACCACGTGAGGGGTACGGACGATGCATATTATACAAACCATCGGGGAATTGGGAGGATAAGGTGACAAGTAACTACGAGCCAGATGAGGTCCACGATCACTGGGGAAAGTGTCATATTCATTGGCAGATAGATATATGACTAAAGAACCCGCCATTGCAGCACATGTTCCTCTCGATAATAAACTTGGTGGGCTCCAAGGAAAATATTGCTACATGGTGCTTTTTACCTTGGTGAGTGTTATTGTTACAGTTATAGAGGATCTATTTAATACACTCCAAGGAGAGTGAAATTCATTCCAAGATGAGTGACAATTCACTCTTCCACCAGTGCCTGCAATAGTCACTCAAAAAAGAGTGATCCCTGTGGGCACTACTAAAAGAAAAACTTCGCTCTTTTGGGAGGGAATTTAACTCCCTTTGGAGTGAATTTCACTATCCTTGGAGTGAATTTACACTTTTACACTCAAATGGAGTCATCGGTCACTTTGTCACCTGTCACAAATAACCCTTTGATTGGTTAGAACCAAAACTAAATATAACTAACTCACCGGTTACGATTACTTCAATGTCTATTGTGGTTGAACTGGATCCATTGTCCGAGTACAAAATGACAACCCTGAACACATGTTCATCCCGTAAAGAAACGTTTTTGATGATTAGGGATCCCTTAGAAGAAACATCAAATTCGCTTGATAAATATCCATCCCCTCCCTTAACGTTATTTTGAAAAGTCAACAAAGGTGATTCCACATCCGAGTTGTTTGTGTTGTTGTACCAATATACAGCGTAGAAACTCTTCCGCATCAAGCATCGAATCGCTCCCGTCTGTCCCAGCTCAAGGTACTGTGGAGAGTCGCAAGTGTAATCTTGACTGCCATCTGGACGGGTATAAGGCAAATTAAAATTTCATTGACGAAATAATTGTAGGTCAAATTACGTAATTTATCTTATTTCAGTGGCGGCGGGACCGGGGGGGGTGCTTTGGGGGCTTGTCCCCGATGAAAAAGTGGAGGGGCTAAAGGCATGTTAAGTCCCCCCTCCCATATTTGCAAGGTGCGCTTTACGAAGTGGTGACCGGCGACGGCGGGGAGAACATTGAAGTGGGTGGGGAGCATATTCTTCATCAGTCTAATGCACAATAAAGGCCTACTAATAATTTTAGGGGAACGTTGTCGATGAAAAAGATACTGGACAAGCTAAAGCCTCTTTATCATCCCCCAACCCCATCTTCGAGGCAGTGCCGGATCCAGGAATTTCCAGAGGGGGTCTGCACGTGGATTGGACATCAAATGTACATTGAGCGAAGCGCCACCATAGGTATGTCTGTTGTTAGTCTCTGATGCCTATTAGAATTCAGGAAATAGTAAATCATGGGGGTGGTAGGCAAGCATCCAAATTTTACCATACTTTTAAGTGTGATAACCACTGTGCTAGGGGCGTATTTCGCAGCGCGCGCAGAGCGCTGAAATGTTCGTCCTTTCCAAATATTTGAAAATATATAGTTGGATGCTGGGGTTCCTGCAAGGAGATTTTAACAGTTCTGGGATTAATGAAGAATTTGCATTTTCTATCGGCATATCTGAGGTTGGGCGGCGACCAAAGATCGTTGTTGCTACATTATGATATCCTGATATCCAACGCCTACGTAATGAGGCTCTCCGACGAAATTTTTTGAGCTTTTATTTTAGAAAGTATGGAATTTATGAAAGAAATTTAATGAAAATAGCACTGTTTATAGTTAACGGTGTCTCTTGGTGATCTAGTGGCACAATTGTAGCAAATTCCCGATTTTGTCACTTTTAGAGCTCGGAAAAGTTTACCATAGTTAAGATATGAGCGAGCACTTCTGCTAAGGAATTGCAATTTGCGGCGCGCGAAGCACACGGAAAATTTTCTTTCTTGAATTAAATAATGACGAATAAGGAGCTTATATTAGAGAAAATTGATTGGAAATTTCGTAATTTCATTAGTTGTCAAAACAACATAGTAGACTGGTCTCACAATTGGCAAATTTGCGATGCTTCATTTTCAGAGCCCCTTGCCCCGCCTAGGTGTCCTAGAAAAAGGGGTCGAGATGAAACATGGTGATAAATGTTTCAATATTTTGAGCCACTATGAAACTCCCAAGCTTCCAAAACATGGTCTTGAAAGTGTGGGTGATCATTACTTCAACGGACTATATACGATCAATGTGAATTTAATACCGGGTGTACTCTATTACCGTCACCCTCCATGACCTTTAACAGGAACGCCATTTTGTTGTTTACGAGCAACTCTCGCTTCCTTTTGTCCTAGATTCTCATGGCCCTTCCTGTTTCCCGTCATGTGCTGCCGATGAAAGTGACAAACTACCTCGCCCTAATTCAACGTGTATGCTGTATATTTTCAAGGTGTGGCCAATTTCACCCCAACAGCCTCCTCATTGGTCATTTCAGCACATCCCTTAATATTTATTTAATTTGCTGCGTCACAACTTTTAACCAATCAGGGGACTGCATGTGTTCCGATCTCGTCGAGACATGAAAGCTTCGAGCCTGCAAGTTTTGGCCACCTTCACACACTAGTGCAGCAGACCTCAGTCAATCTGAGTCAATCTGTATGTAGTTAAATTTTAATAATTCGTACCGCCTACACACTCTGCAACATCCCAGTACAAGCCTTCGTATCAACGATTGTCCCATTATCCGACAGTAAGTAGTCGTAGCCCCACGTATTGACACAGACACAGATGCGATGTCACAAACAGCGTTACCTACGGCCGTTGGCGGAAAACGCTAGATTTAGCATTCGTCATTGCGCAATGTGTAAACAAAACGGGCATTTACCAAACGATACGGAAGATAGATACCGCACATTATAATTAACATTTTTCATTTTATTGAAGAATATGACAAAAAACAGGGTAATGAGATAATGTAACAACTATCACTGTATTTTAAAAAAGTAATCAGACCTAGGCTACAATTAACCTGGCTATCGATACAATTTTTTGCCATCCCGGTGGGGGGGTATGCATACCCTCCACTCCCCCCTCTGGATCCGCCACTGCTCCGAGGTCCTCGAAAAGTGGAAGCAGTATGGTCTGTTATTGCGTAATCTCGTCAAGTTTTACTGATCGTTTATCGCGAGGTTGAACAGCGTAGGCTACTACCGTTAGTACACGGGTATGTCTCTGTCTTTGGTCGGTCTTCGTTTTCGAGGTCTTCGTTATAGATTTACACAATTTTTTCTCATTAGTTGAGAAACTGCAAATATGAGACCTATATTGTAAGGCTTGATACATGTAACATAGAACACGCGGGAAGTGCCGTTTCCGGCCACTTGGGGGGTCTGTAAAGTCAAAAATTTTCTTGTTCGCTCCACGCCAACTAATGGTGGCGCTCCGCTTAGATAGTTCTGCTGGCACTCCCCCCCCCCCTCCAATTTTTTTCCGTTCCGTTATTTACGGTATCATACACGTTAATCGTAGTTAAAATTTACTTTCAATTTGTAGTTAACCATATAGCTTACAAAAATGTAGAGAACCATAGCTTACCAACACTAAGTGAGATTGATTTTTTTCTCTTCCATCTGGACTTAAAGCAATCATTTTAATGTTTTTCTCGGTGCGCCCTTATCCGGCGTTCCGATTAGTCGGGCAGCCACAACCTTCCACCACAGGGGTCCGCTCCCTTGGCCATGCGTCTTACATGCGACCATTGAATTTCATTACTTTAAAAAAAAAAAACTTTGAATCCTGTTTTTCTGTTTTCAAGACCCACATCTCAATTTTGATATCTTTAAAATTATGAATTGGTCCCGACGGATTCGGAATTTGATCGTGGTTAGGCAAAAATTGGGAGAATTCTGGATAAGAGGAGAGAGATATCAAGGGTAGGGTCAATTTGCTCAAAGATGAAACCAAGAGTGGTGCCAAAAGGGGGGGGGGGAAGGCAATGATCCCTTGGGAAATTCTACCACCCCTCACCCCCATCGGGGAAAAGATCCACTCTCTTCGGGGAACCTTCATCCGTACGATAAAAGATGTCAGCCCAATACTAACTCCGGCCCCCGCCCTTTGACTATCTTCTTAAATTTGCTTACGAGAAGAACATATCCTTCAAATAAACTAAAAACCCCAATTTCCCATTTTTTCAATATAGACTCCAGATTTTCAGACATTCTGAAAACTTCACTCTTTATTTTGCATTTGAAATTGAAGAGATTGAAGATTTTGTAAAAACTTGCTTCCTGTGAAATGAAACGTTACATACGCCCGTGTTGTGTAGTGGAACAAGGTCATATAGATACTTATTTGTTTAATTATTGTGTTCTTTAAATACTGTGACTGTATTACCGTTAGAAAATTTGATGTATGTGTAATTTATTTACAGAATACTATGTACTGCGGTGATTTATTTTTGAACTATTTGAATAAATGGAGAAAAAACCCCAATTTTTCAATGTCACCTTACCCCCCCCCCTCACTCTGTAGGAAGGCCGACCATAAAATGTGTAACCCCAATCGAATTCCAGTCGCGCATGTAACCCCAATCTTTTAACCCTTCAAAACATGCTCCGGATTTTTCAATGTTTGTTTAAAAGAAAAACTTTCCACAATTTATCAAATTTTTCTTGTCACGTCCCACCGGGAACTCATCAGCCTGAGGGAGTTGTTATTAGATGACACCTATAAAACCTGCCTGAACTCATCACCTTTGTCGTGACTTCGATATGATGCCCCCCCCCCCCCCCTGTCGAAGAGATTGACACCCTGTCTTAAAAAATCCTGGCGCCCTCTGTAGGAAACTTTGTACAAGTAAAAGTTTATACTTACGTAACAGAGGCAGTAAAGATAATATCAAGAACGATACGGAAAGTGAAAATGCCACCATTTTGCCCTCTTGATAGGACGCTGCCTGAGAAGACGATAGAAGGTTTAAAAATAAAATGAAGCAAATTAGTTTATGGAATTAAGAGAATGCTGTAACAAGCGAATAGTTAAAATCTATTGAAGTAATAAACAAATTGTTGCCAATTTTACAATGTTTAAGTTTAAGAAAAGGACATATAAATATTACAACCATAAGTGAAATTGCAATTTTTAACTTTAAGTAGCGGATCACACGGCCCTTTTCCGGTCGTGCGTAGATGCAGTGGCAGAGCTACCATATGGTGCCCCGCAACTAATCAAAGTTACTTCCTAGCCTCCTTTTTAGGTTTTTAATGTCCTGCTTTAACGCACCCCTGCTGACCATTCTCTCCCCTTCCTCTGACAAAAACCCTAGCTCCGCCACTCTATAGCTGCGAAGTAAGTATTCTGCAGGATCGGTGTTTAAGAATTATGAGAGATTAAATTGTGAGAATTGGTGGTTTATGTCATTTTAATGACAGCGGTATGCTTTAAAAACATCACCCGTTTGGTTTGGATAAAATGCATGAAATTGTTTCTGAATTTTATAAAATAAATTTGACAACTAGAATGTTTGCTAAGTTTTTTAAATGCGTAAGGTTACTTTAAAATAGTGCAATGTAATAACAAGTGTTAACAAGTAACTTAGAAACAAAAAAGCAATTTTACATAAGTTACAGTATCCTAAGCAGTGAGGTATAATAAAAGAAAAACGACAACAGAAAACATCACATGAACTTGGCAATTTAGTAATAAAAATATTGTGACATGATCAGTACAATCCTTCCATGAACTAGAATGACAGAGAGAACTAATCCAAATTTATGAGACTTTTAATTTTTTTCCATAAAGGGTGCTGTACTGTTCATTAACGCTTGGTTATATTGTGGTAAAGGCATGATTATGGAACTATTGCACAATGTATGGAAATAACAGAGAACTTACTCATTCGGTGTGGTGAAGTTACGCGTTTTCTTTTTAGATGTAGAAGAACTTTTCTAAAATTAATTGCTATCACCGAACAAATGGATCAAACTGATATTGCAGTCTACGAAGTCTGTGAGTAGATTTTAGTTCTACAACAAATATGATAGCAAAACGTGTCCACGTAATTGGCAGACATTTTTCGAAACAGGCCTGTTTTGCGTCACCTACCTTTCTTGTCAAGCCATTTCACAAGCCAGCTGAGCCGAGTTTACAAGTGGTGGACGTTTTGTAGACCGCGCACGAGGTGTATAATTTTCGGTTCGACTCCTCTGTTAATTTCGAAGGTTTTAAAGTTTTCAAAATTAGGAGCTGGTGTACAATAGAGTGAAACTCAATGAATGTCTCAGTGACTTTGTTCACTTTGTAATCGCTCTCTAGGAAAATATGAATGGTAGGTCGAAATAACCCGAAATATCAGCCAAGTTGTAACCAAATATTTGCTCAGTCCATATTACACGTAGCAACGCACCCGCCAAATAACTACCGAAGCAAAAATAGGGGGAGTTGAAAAAGGGTGGTCAAAATGACGAAAATTAGACATTGGCCATACTAATGAGCTTGTCTAACTTATTAATGTCAGGGTTTGTGTTCTTTTCTTTAATGTTATCAATTGTTGTACACCGATAAGCTGGTAATTATGATGACGTGATAATAAACAGGAATAAGTGGTGAATCGAACTGACGATTTGGTGGAATGATAAGTCATGTGGTTAAAAGGTACGAACAGTCTCCTCAACTTGAAGTAGTGTAGTGTAGTGTACTGTACTGTTTCATACTAGTTGGTTCTTAAAGGTAAGGAGCAGTCCCCCAAACTTAGTTTGAAGAAAAAGCTAAAGAACACGGTTTTCGTCTTATTTCTCTTCAAAGTATCTTTCATTGAATTTTATGACTTTACTATTGCATATTAAAGGTAAACCAAGCAGTTATTGCAAGTAAATTTCACATTTGAAGAGGAAAACCATTGTCACATGACTCCCAACAGCCAATCACGAAACTGGACAGTCTACTACAGAACTTCAATTTGGCATGACTGCTCTTGCCCTTTAAGGGTCATGTGATAGCATTTTCCTCCTCAAGTGTGAAATTTACTGGGAACAACTGCTTGGTTTACATTGAATATGCAGTACTGAAGACCTAAAATATTATAAATAATATTTTGAAGGGAATTGAGAGGAAAATTATGAGATTCAGCTGTTGTTTTCAAAAAAAAAAAAAAAAATGGGACGAATGCCCTTGCCATCCTCTGTAAAAACAAATTAGTTAAGTGGTATCTGAATTGACTAATTACGTTAGTCACCCATATTTGACTAATTTGAGATGATATCTGACTAAATTCGTAGTAATGGACTAATCCGATCCTGGTTAAATTTAAACCTGGTGTTTTAAGAGAGTACAATCTATAAGAGGCCCTAACAGGCGAAAGTTTTAATTCAGACAAAACGATATCCTAACCTCACGGCTGTTCCTCGATTGTTCTGTACAGACCCCAATCACATGATGTTGAAATGTTGCCAAATTAAATTGCTGCACAAGTAGGGTGTTCACCAGAGACGGGCCAGTTAGGGGGGCATGAGGGGCACGTTCTCTACAGATGGGAGGAGCAGGAACTCTAGTTGTAGCACAACGGTAAGTTTTCTGAATCTGATAAACGCCAAATTTTAAGGCGCTCTTCGGTCTATGAATTTGGGAATTTAGGTTAGGCACTGATGAGGAAAATTTAAAAATTCGGGATTTTCTTGAGGAATGTTTTGGCCATTTATTACTTTAGAGATACCGTAGATCAAGGATCGACTGATCTCTGTAGTCTGTCGAAGATACGTGATTTTATTATGCCACTGAATAAAGCTCCACGAAATTCAGAAATTTTTCCAATGGCTGAAGTATGTCCAAATTTTTCCACGACCCCTCAGAGGGCTATGCAACATCTCTCACTTCTAGATGTTTCCGAGAAACTCTTGAAAAGTAATAGCCATGGCCAGGTACCCTCCCCCCTCTCCGCACACACATGCGCGCATACATTTGAGCTCTTGATCACTTAGTGGTGTTTCACTATTAAGACATCTAGGCTATTTAATATGCCAACACATTCCTTCGCTTGTGAACTCTAAAATGTTCAAACATTGTTATGACCAGCAATGTCCCTTATACATGAACTCGCTCTGCCTAAATGAGCAATAATGCATAAGTTAACAGTTATAAATTGCCAAATTACTTCAATGATAACCGATATGGATCTCATTATCATAGTTCATCAGCCTCGTGGCTAGATAAACGACTAGCCGGTGAGCTATGTAGAACAGAGTTCAAGCACCATAACAGCTGTCTTTTTACAATGGTGCTATTTCCACTCACCTATTATTAAAGCTGCTTCAAGGTATACATTTAAAACTTTGGAAACATTACTGATATTGAAAGTGTATGTGCTGTGGGTAGGCTGTTATACGAAGCGTATATCCATGCAAGTACTACCTCGGAGGTAGTGCTTACAATTGGTATATCTACGATACACCGTCAAGTAATTGTTGGTGCGTAGCCATGATCATAGGCGTACGAGGCGGGGGGCAGGGGGCAGACTGCCCCCAAAATTTTCTCAAGACCTAAAATTCGGGCAGGGATCTGGAAAAATTCGGGCAGCCGTTTGAGTCTTAAAACCTGGTTTGTTTCTACTTACACAGAAAACTCCTAGGCGCGTCCGAATTCCTTCAAACTCTTGGCCGAAAAAATAATAAAAAAGCATCATAGTCACGGTACTATTTTCAGAAAACTCTAAAAGATACCAAAATTCGCAACACATTCGGGCAGCTTATGAAAAAAAAACAATTTTTCGTCAGCCTCACTTCATATTCTTGCGCAAACCTTTGCCCGAAATGACATAATATTAAGTTGCAAAAAAGTTCTGGGATATTTTTATTTGCCAGATTACAAGGGAAGAGAGGATGTATACAGTCCCCCAAATTTGGCCCGAACAAATCAATCAAAAGCTATCTTGTGACGCACCATATTACTAAATGACAATCACCAATACAGTAGTCACCAGAAGGCTGAAACGTACTTGGTCGAGAGGTATTTGGGCAGCATATGAATGAGATGACGATTTTGCACTTTTCAAAATGATCCTCTTAAAATTGTGCGACACTTTTTAACATGCAGTGCTGTGAAACCGAAATTCGGGCAATGGTAAACAAATCAGCGAAGCTTGTTTGCTCACTCATTAGTGTGAACAAATCTGCAAGTAAGTCTGCCCACAAATTCATGTAAAAACATCTAGCAACGCATGACAAGCCGGCTTTTCTCAAACGGCGGTAGTAGAAAAATCATTTATATATTGTCGGGAGTTCGGCCCGAGTCATATAGCCAGTTGTATCAATTCAGTGGAACTGGAATTCGGGCAAGAGTCGCAACCATGGACGTCCGGAAGGGGGGGGGCACTCCCCCCCCCCCGGAAAATCAAACTTGTGAAAAAATTAATTAAAAATTGAAATAAAAAAAATTAAAAATAAATCATCAAAATATCTTCACTCACAGCGTCAATTTCTACTCGTGAAATATGCGGACATTTGACCAGGAATAGCAAAAGAGAAGATGGTATGCTGAATAGTGAAATCGCAATTTGGGGACCATCATTCGTGATATCTATTGGAAATTTGTAGTTGTAAAAACTATGCCACAATTGTACTAGTTGTCAGGTGTGTAGTGTGCATATGGCATCCGACTATTGATGAATGTGTTGGTCTTGGTTTGGTCCCCTGCTGATCTCAAGTGGCGACGCGCGGATGTAACTGGGATATACAAAGTGATTTTTTTTTTTTTTTTTGGGGGGGGGGGGGGTATGATTCATAATTGGGTAACGGATATAGGCCTATAGGCTGTTTGACAGTTGTAAGTTTTATCGTGCATAGGCGTGCGAGGACATGACCGAGAGGCAGATTTCCCTTCAACAATATATTACATTGAAAATTCTAAAAATTGCAGACATGAAATTCCTGTTTCAGGGCTGGGTACATGCAGCTTATAACACTCGCCAAGTGTCGTTTCCGGCCAGCTGGGGGGTTTGTAAGGCCCAAAATTTTCTTGTACGCTCGGCGTCAACTGATGGTGGCGCTCCGCTTAGATAGTACACACGATTGAATCATCCATGAATGACCTTGCCCCCCCCCCCCCCTTGTAAAAATTTCTGCGGACGCCCATGGTCGCAACAGAGACACAGACATACGATACTCATGTTTTTAATTCCGTTCTACAGTTTTACCCGGAATAATACAAGACCAGGTAATGTTTTATACATTCCCAGGTGCGGTATATCATTATATTATGTTTTTTTCACATCTCAAATGTTTTAAGGACGAACCTCAGTTACCGATTGCTGGATCGGGGAAGAATGTATGAATAGTACCTTGTCAACGCCCTTTTTTATTTAATGGGTACGGTTTGTGGGGATCAAGTGTGCCAAAACCGTTGATATGGACTTAGGTCGTTTGCTCACTAGGAAATAATTTGCGCCCTTGTTTGTTTAAATGCATATAAACAGGCTGCTACCTTGCTTGGGAATCTCGCGAAAATTGAGTTAATCGGTTTTTAAGGGCCAATTCGTTGCATGGCATTCCCACTAAGGTAATTCGGGCCTCTGAATCTGAGCTAAACAGGCTGCTAAAACACACGGGATCCTTGTAAAGTTCGACGAAACCTACATTTAATAGGCAGCGGGAATGCGATGCAATGCCATCCTCCCTTGAAGTTGAGAAGCCTTGAAATTTTCGAGGGTTTCTGGAAGTTTTTCCATTTTCAAAATTTTATTGATGATAATCTCATGCTGCATGAAGTAAAATAGTTTGTAGAACGCGCAAACAAACTCATTTTCCAATGATTATAGCTTAATGTAGTCATCCAATGGTAGTGCCAAGTGGTACATTTCATCTGGGAGTTTTCTGACCTTTTTGAAGATTTGCTCATTTTTGGTGAAAATTTTATTGCAAACGAAAGTTCAAAATATCGACGGCTTTGATTCTGCTTATAAGCCTGGGAAAGGCCATTTCCGGCTCTCCGAGGGTTGCGTTTTATCAAAATTTTCTGTACGCTCCGCGCGAACTGATGGTGGCGCTCCGCTTAGATAGTCTTTCGGGCAGAATTACATTTTTCGGGCAGAGAATCCTCTGCCCCCAAACTGAAATGCTCCCGTACGCCTATGGCCATGATTATGTCATGAGGGGGGGGGGGTGGTGTCAGGGGGAGTTTGGGCACGAAATGAGGAAACAGTCTAAATGTAGAGAGAAAAAATCGCTATTTTCCCCGTTTTTTGCATTGCAAGGCTGGGTCATAGGGGTACCCACGTGGCTACGCCACAGAGTAACTATACAATTATGTGACAGCAGTAAACAAAGTTATCATCAACTGAGAAATCTGCAAAACCCTAGACAATTTCAACTTGTTATTGACTCCATAAATTTAACCAATTTCGTTCTCCTGAAAAAAAAGCTGTCCATCTAAAGCCATTTCGATGCAGGACTTCTTGAAGATGTCCAATTACTAGTGGGCTAACTTTATTCAGATAAAGGGCACGGAATCATTATTAGGAATAAGACTGGCGGGAATCGAATGATACTTCTGTCTAACAAATCTTTTAGTAAGGTCTGCTGTTCAGGTGATAATGAACTGAACCGGTTTCGGTTGCATGGTCGAACGGGCACAGCCGTCTCAAGAAGTTAGTTAGATAGACAGAGTTTTACGGCCAAGTTCCCGACTTCAAGTCGAGCCGGCCACGGCCTTCCTTCCAGTTGTGACTCACTGGCTTGTTTTCCCTACTCTATTGCTTATGCGGAACATCACGCACAACGGCAGTCAAGTTCCATTTTCAGAGTCTGTGGTAAGACTCGACCTGGGAAAAGAACCCGGGCCTTCCGTGGGAGAGGCGTATGCTCCGCCGCTTGACCAAACAGGCGGTCTAGCCGTCTAAAGAAGCCCGAAATCTTGCTAAATCAGGCAAATATTTTTAGTTATGCGAAAGGAAAATTAGCTAGATAAAATTCTGCAGTGATTTGGATAAAACTTCCCACCCTCTCAGAGGCAGTCCTAGTACAGCTATGGTCAAGTACCCTGATTTTTTTTTTTTTTTTTGAGTATTTTTATTTTCTATTAATTTTTGAGTATTTCTAATGCGAGTAACACTGTAAGTAACAAAAGGCTTGCTCCTCATCTCACAGATTTTAAATCTTTTGAAAAGTGACTACTTCTCTGTGCAACAGCAGGAAAACAATGAAAATTATGACAAGTACACCACATTTTTACTTTCATTCTATTTCTTTGATTTCTCGATGCTATTTTTGCTGTTTTAAAATGCTCCGATTATTACTTACATATTTAAATTTGTCGTGGCATCATAATACAAGCGTTATAAAAATAGAAACGGTCCTTCACACCTCAAATAGTAATGGTGACTTGCAATCGACTACCTACACGTACATGGAATTTCAATTATGACGTCATCAAATGAATTACGGTTTTCAGAAATTATCAAATTACTACTATACGTGAACTCATGAGCCTTGACAACAACGAAATCTTTGTGCCATGCATATCAAGATTTAGGGTATTACCAGGGAGTTGCAACACAACTCCCTGATATTACTAACAAAGAGCTTTTAAGGTGGCGCTGTCATACAATAATTCCAATGGAATAACAATTGATAAATATCAAATTAAAACCAGCACAGTTGACATAAAAGACGATGAAATTAAAACAATTCCATTTTAGAGTACTTAAAAAATCTTTATCTCATACCCTTCCCAAACATAACAGCTACTACATATCAATATACATGAGAAATAGTACCCATATAGGCGAATCTGGACAACAAGTGATGGTCTGATTTTTAGTCCGCCATAACTGGGGTCCATCACCTATAAATCTTGCAACTTCCTTGCTTACCTGTATCATGGATGGTTGGTACAATATATTGTTTCTTGTTTCATTCAATTCCACTGAATGTGAGGGTTTGAAATTCATGTAGACAATAAATGAAGACGATTTCAGGCTGACGGACCCCACTCATGACCGCCTACAGTCAGTAAACACAAGCACCAATCGGATGCGTCTATACGAGTAATACCAAACGCAGGTGCAAAACTATCATAATTAAAATCCCCCACTTTATGACCCTCATGAACTCTGTGGAGTTTTATTCTTCATAGCAACGTCTGAACCAACACTCCTGGCCAAAAATGCATGGGACAAACCCTGCTTCCCACATCAATGTTGTGAAATTGCAGCATGCCTTGGGCTGTTCCTAATTTGAGAAGGGGAAAGATCGGGCATGGTGATCTCTTTATTGCTTCTTTTGTCCTATTATTTTTATCCAGGATTGCAGTGAGCCCTGATCACAGTTTAGATTGTTATGTTATGTTAAACTAAATATGCAAGGTTTCCTCCTAGACCAACAGTCCCCTACATTAAAGTCTTACTAGACTATAGACGCTAGGAAGAAAATGTAAATCAGGTTACGAATAGGGTTATGATTTGTTCTATTCAAAGAATGAGATTTAGGATTAAGCTAAGAGCTATTTTCAGGTGACTTGAGATTATTGTTTAGATGAGGATTATGTTAGAGGTAGGACCTTTGGTTCAGTGGGTCTTCAATTTGATAAACCTTGCCCAAATAAATTGAAAAGATCAAGGCATGATTGTGGTAAATGCATCAAGTCTTCTACTTTGGTCCTCCCTGGACAAATCAACAATCATATCATTAATTACCGGTCTTCAATGGGTTTTATGGCAAATTATGCGACTGCAAATACTTATGGTGATTCTGAAGGGAATTAATGTGAATAACTGCTTTTGCAGGCTGTTGTTTGTCCTTTACTCTTAACAGTTTAAAGATGAAAGAAAAAAATCAAAACTCTACTCATGTGAGCAAAGTGTTGGTATGATATAAGTTTCTGTGAAAATAATGATATAACTATTCATCTGTAAAAGCTTAAAAAATATCAGAAGTAAAACATAAAATTCCAAAGTTTACCACATAATTACAGTTTCTCACCAAATACCTATGATCATTCTTTTAGAGGCATTGATATCTTGCATAATTTAACTGTATCTTGGGTTAGAAATGCAAACATACAACCATCAGACTTGTGACAAGCTTAAACCTTGACCTGTGTAAACATTTGTTGGACAAGAATATTTCTCCAATGATATACACATGCCAGCAGTGATAACGGGCTTTAAATACTTTTGAAGTTTCTTTGCAAATCCTAACAAACTAAAAGTAGACAAATATACCCTTCGAGTAGTTTCACTTCACAACCCCCCTCCCCTCCCCCTTCTCCTGTTAGAACCAAATGAAAGAGAAGGGCAGACAAAGTTAAAATAACATACAAAGAAATGTAGAAATGGAAGATAAAGTATCAGGTTCCACCAACTCTTGAAAGATATAAAATAAAGATGACAGGATTAATGGAAGCAACTAGACATACAAGGCACAAAGCTGGTCTCCATTGAGAGGGCCACTGACAACTAGTTTCAGAGACCGAACATTTCCGTAAGGTGAAGCATTGTTATGTAAGGGAAAGAATATTCAAAACATTAATATTATTTACATTAAAACACAGCAAAAGGTCACTTTGTCCATGGCAACATGTATTTTTTCAAAATTTTCAAAGCTACACTGCTACATTGTGGAACAGACAGAAAGATTAGCTTTGGTACCCAAATCCTGGAATATATTTGAAGCTTTTGACAAAAATATTATTAATACAAATTTGTTTATCCTTTCTTTTATACAACTTAAGTTCACCTCATACAAGTATTGTTCACCTCATACAAGTATTGTGTACCTCAGACAAGTAATGAATACCTCACTACTGCAGGTACACAACTGTGATTTATACTGAATGCTTCACCAACTTAAAGGGGATGATCAGAGTTTGTGAGTGACCAATAACCTACTGTTCCAGGTCCTTGATAATTCTTTCTACAATGATTGTTTACCACAATGTAGAAACGTTGAAGAAATTTTTCAAGAGAGAATAAAACATGATAACTATTGTGTTAATTACTGTTGAATGAGAATTCCTTCAAATAATGCAGGTGAAAAAATTCCACATTTATATGCATGACACAACACTCTCATCTAGAACATCCTAAATCACAAACCTAGACTATTAACAGATCAGTTTTTGTCAGTCATAACTCAAAAACAAGCTCTGACTGTCCCTTTAAAACATTTAAAGTAACTGCTCTATGCCTTCATAATTGCATTATGAGAAATTATAGTACTATGGGAAATTTTTAGAAGATATGATGTAAAAGATGGCTTGATTTTTTCTAAAGTCCACAAAACCAAACTTGAAACTGCTTCCCGAAGCAGCTATTACATCCACTGAAGGACAACACTTGACGACCAACCCTCCAGCATTCAGACCATTGACATCATTGGTCTGTCATGTATGGCTCCATTCTAGACTGGATGACAAGAACAGATACTACATATGATCTTAGCCAAAAGGCCGAGAAGCGATCTAGGGAGACCAAGATGGCTTAATTGATAACAGCAGGCCATACACTTAAGTTTGCAATACAAAAGATGATGAATCTATTTGCTCAAAACCCTCTTTTTTACAACTGTTAAAGAGTTGCAAAAACCCACTCTCTAACCACCCCCAAAAGAAAAACAGTGCAAATCTGTCACAGTTGCCACAAACTTTGTTTTGAAGCAACAGCTAAATGTCACAAATTCCTCTTTTTTCTCTTCAAAGTATCTTTTATAGTATTTTAAGACCCCCATATTGCATATTCAAGGTAAACTAAGCAGTTACTCTTAGTAAATTTCACATTTGAGTAGAAAAAATATTGTCACATGACTCCAAAGAGCCAATCATGAAATAGGACAGTCTACTACACTACTTCAAGTTGGTGTGATTGCTCGTGCTCTTTAATGACTTCATCTCATCCTTCATGTAATATTTTTAATGATAATTCCATGACTGGCTGGACCTTTTCTTATTTGTAAGGTAACTGTGCAACAAAAGTTTTAGGAAAGGTGTAAAAAAATAATTTTCAAATAGTTTTAAGATATCACATTATCCTTGGGACCACTTGAGTACATCCCTCATGATACAACCACATTCAAAATATGAGGTAAGTTATCTAATGAGAAAAAAATGTTTTTAAAATAAAAGAATAATTTGATCAATTCCAATTTTTACATCACCAAAATTTAATAAATGCCATGTATCATTGCTTCGGCTGCATTTAACTTGCTAACATACAAAATGACTTCAAGGTTTTAATAAAATCCTGAAAAGCTGACACCCTGCTCAAGTCCAAATCAATCTGAAAAGTTTTGGCACCTAAAAATTTTACTAAATGAGCACAAAAAATGTTGGGTACAATTAAAGTACACTTTACATTTTAAAATGGAAATATAATTATCAAGAACAAAATAAAACTGACCTTTGACACATAGTCACTGCTCACATATGTTATGGTAGTTTCTTTCTGAGGTTCCCTTCTTTGCTTGACCACTTTCATTCATATAGATGAATCCAAACAGTTAAGTGATGGTGTGATCAAGTCAGCTATACCCTAGGGTCAGCTTTAATCTTTCAAATTCTTTGCTTTAATGTATCATGGATTATTGTACACTAAAATACCTCTAATTCCTTCAATTTCACTTCATAATTATAAGGGTTTAGCATTGCATAGACAATGAAATTAAGACAATTTAAGCCTGAAAGATCCCACTCATCACGGCCTTCTCTAACAGCTCAGATTCGTCTGTATTGGAGGCGACAATTTTTCACGGGGTGGGAATGGCTAAATCAGACCCCTGGATGAATCTGCTTCTTGGAAAGAGGCAACACCCCTAATTCCAAAATAACAGATTTTGGACCACTGGTTTGTAATTCTGACACTGGATTATGACAGATTGGCTACAAACACCTTCACTGATATAAACATCACAATCTACAAATGTGTAACTCTAACCATGATTTTGAAACAGATTTAAAATATCAGCTTCTTGGAAACAGGCCCCATCCCTCATTTCAAAATGAGAGATTTGGGACCACTGCTTTGTTACTCTGACACCAGCTTATGACAGATTAGGTCAAAATTCCTACACTGACGTAAAACCTTACCTACAATATGACCATTACCACGATTTTTTAAACAAATTAAAAATTTCTGAAATGCCTTTTGGGAATTCACACCATGGAGGCACCAAAGGATATTGCATTCTTGCCTCTTATTTCGCCATAGGCACCATTTTGGCCTTGCCCATTTCAATTATTATTTTGAGCTCTGTTAGTACCTCAAAACCCCATCGCTTAACATACTAGGTATAGATTACTTTTGAGGAAATATTACTTGACTGGGTACCATTCATCCTCTATACATAGGATTACCACAGTGCTGTAAGTCTTTTGCTTGACGGTTATTGCGGGCAATAACAAAATACACAGGAAAAAAGGGGGCAGTGAGGTACAAAATAGACTATCATTACTTGAAAAGATTTGCATATCACGCTCTGGTTTGAATGGATGCAACCTTCTTTGACTTGAAGTACAACATGATCCATTTCAAGACAACATCCAAACATATCAAATGCAATCACAGCTTGTCACACTTTGTCTACCGTAATACCCAATCAAAGTATTAGCCTCTATGTCAGGGGTGTTTTTTCTATAAAAAAAAAAATGGAACACACTGCTGTGCCCCAAATAAATGCCAGTTAAAAATAATAAAAAAGAAATGTATTCCTAACAGAAAGTCCAAACACCTATAATCTGATATGTCCATCCCCAATGCAAATTTACTTTTTACAACAAAATGTGGTTTTAGTTTACAGGATATTATGATACATCACTAAAAATAAAAGAAATGATGTTTGAAAAAGAAACATTTCAACTAGTCTTCTGACAATGACAGTACAAAAGAAAGTGGTCAAACATCCCACAGGTAAATACACTGACCAACTACCCTCTAAAAAAACGTTTTCAGCAGAATGTCTATTCAAGAGTTTGTACTGCCAGCACACAGCTGAGATGCAAATCAAGCTTGTATACACAAGTTGCATGGCAGTAAATTCCTTTCTGGTGATTGAGAAACCAGATGTCAAAACTGAAATAAATGCTCAAGAATGCATCTAGGTGAAAGTGACCCAAATGGCATGGTAAAAATATTGTGTAGTCAAGTGGTTAGATGTGCACCTGGAAAGGCTGGATTTTGACTCCGGCTGGGTTATACCACAGATATGCTATGAAAAAGTCCACTTCCAGAAATGAACACTTCAAAAATCCTGATTTACAGGCCATTGATCAGGTTTACATTGCAGCTCCAACACACAGCAGAGATGCTAATCAGGCTTGTGTACACAAGCTGCATGGCATATTAAATGCACAATTGCTGATTAGATTCCCTGGGAAAACGAGCTTTGAGAGATATAATATGTTGACAGGAAATGAGAATAACCTGTCAGAAATTTCAGGAAACAACATTACATACGTGGTTGCACATTTTGTGTTGAAATCTGTAAGGGGCATTGCTTGTAATGACTTTAAAAATGGAACCTGCGACCATTGCATTTGATGCTCAGCATAAGCCATGGAGTAAGGAAAACAAGCCAAAGAGCCATGACTGAAAAAAAATACAGTAGATGGCCCAACTTACTTCAATGAGTTAAAAAAAACTGGGCCAAAAACCTCAGCTAAGTGAACTACTACTGGTACTTAGACAAAGAAATTTTAGCAATGGAACAACCCTGCTTATAACTGAGAAAAGAATGATTACCATGAACAAACTAATCCCAATGGGATGTAAAGTAAGCAATACTGAATGATTTTTTAGCAGCACATCACATGACAGAATGCTTCTGATTGTATTCACACTTTTAAGGTTTAAAATTCTCTCAGACATTACCCAAATCCATAATTTATTACATTACACAAAATTAAACAAATTAGATATAAAGAAGACATTTTTATTTTTTAATATGCAATAACTTAAGTTTGATTATACCTGCACAACATTCACCTGTGTAGGATATACAATAACTCCAAGACATGATTCAGTTCCAGGAAGTGCAACATTTATGTTTCACATACACAGTAACATCACATGCATCCAAAATTAAAGGGGCACACTGGTTTGAAATCAATAACTTCACAAGTATGTTTCAGGTGCAGCATTTTGAAATTTTTAGGATCCTGACTCATAACAGTTTTGTGCATAATTTTAAAAAGTGTCTGATCACAAATTTTTGAAAACCAGACTGAATCAGTAATTGATCCCTACTCAAAAAACTTTTATTTAAATGTAGGGTGAGAGAATTGTTGAGGTATGACCATTTGCTATTACTATGTGAAGAAATCCTTACAGGTTTGGACATAATTTGGTGAATTTCAGTAGCCATTATACATCTTTAAAATTTACAAGTATTGTTTTTTGTTTCCAATTGTACCTGCACATAGCTATAATTCTATGTTTTCCATAACATTAGGCTGAATCAGCTCAATGAAATTATCCCAACATCCAATGAAACAAAAATTACCCCTTAAAAACCCTCTGGCCCTCCATAAATGATGGGCTGGGTATGATCTGACCAAACAATCACCAAAAACTTTCTTGACACAATCAAAATTAGCTCACTAAGGCCCTACATACCACATTCCAAAAATTTTAGGTTGTGAACGAAACTTGTCTTAGAGTTTAACCCACAACACATGATCTAAACCTCCTCATTCACCTATATCAGAGTACAATAACTCACTTTATAAAACAAAACTCTTGGAAAATACATGGTATATAAGAAACTAAAATACACAATAAAATTATTTTTACATGATGGTTCTCAAAACTAAAATAAAACAAAGGGTTTCATTGTTCAATCTTCTGATCACGCAGCCATATTCAGACATACTCTGTTATTCCTCCTGCACCTTGTGTTTTCCCTTGGTCAACTCCTGTCCCTGGGATAGGGCCTTTGAATATACCATATTCATCTTCCTGTTACAGAAAAACAAAATGAAATTTTGTGAGAATAATGTGGAAAAATATAGTAAGGAAAAGTTGTAAAGATGTGTACATTTTATGTTACAGGAAATGCCCAGTGTAAAGAAAACTTTTGAATCATTGGGTTACTGTTACTCACTTTGAAATATTCCACAGTAAGATTTGAGAGCATAGCCGTCAGTGGCGTAGCCACAGGGGTGGTTTTGGGGGTTAATTAACCTCCACATGACCCAACCTCGCAATCTAAAGAAGACCTAAAAGAGCATTTTTTTTCTTTCTCCCCTTAGATTTTTCCCTCATTTTGTGCCCCAAACACGCCCCCCCCATGACACAATCCTAGATACGCTACTGACAGTGGTTACAGCTTTCAGTTTGAACTAGGATATTATCTTGGATCCGTGACACAATCCTGGATATGCTAGTTACAGCTTGTAGTTTGGACCAGGATATTATCTTGGATCCATGACGGAATCCTGGATAAGCTACTGATAGTGGTTACAGCTTGTAGTTTGAACCAGCATATTATCTTGGATCCATGACACAATCCTGGATACGCTACTGATAGTGGTTACAGCTTGTAGTTTGAACCAGGATATTATCTTGGATCCATGAGTTAATCAGTAACACAGACAATCAATACATGATTTAAATCTGAGTCAGCCTGCATAGATTAGAAGATGTGTATTCCAAGTTACTGAATAAATTGCCCTTTCATGCCATATTTCTAGATTTCTCGCAGAACAATCCTTCTCACGCCTGTATTTCAAATTTGCATCTTTTTAGCAGATGGGTGGGTGGAGGTGAAATTGCTGACATGACCACAATATATTAAATTCAAAATGCAAATGGCAGAAAGCAATGCATATGAGTCTATATTTACTCATGGATCTGATCTACCAGGGCTCAATTTTCCTAGTTGTCTAATTGCTGGGGTCAACTAAAATTCCATGTGGACAATCAAAAATTAAAGGTTGGTTGTCCCATTTGAAAACCTTTAACAACTGAAGTATACTGGTGACTGACTAACTCTTTCAACTTTTTCCACATAAAATATTTCAGACTTCAGGTATGTTTGTCTCTCAAACATCACATCTTTTTAATCTTCAAGACCAATAACACTGTACATGAAAACAATTACTGTTTTGTAATTGAGCGAAAATGTTTTGGGCGACCAAATTTACATGTGGACAACTAAATATGGTGAAATGGTTGCCCAAAGGACAACCAAACATTTTTCTGAAAATCGAAGCCTGTCTGCCATGCCTGTATAATGTTTAATCTTTAAAGATGTAGTGTCATCATGAAAAAAAATTCTGGAAACACATGCATTCGGTAACCTTTTCAGGGATTACGTAACGACTGTGTGACTTCATAATTATTATCTGATATATTTCAGATATTAATTATGAAGTCACGTGGTCGTGACGTAATCCGTGAAAAGGTTACAGAAGGCTTGCGTTTTGAGATTATTTTTTCCTGACGACACTCCATCTTTAAGCTTATACCCACCCTTTGAAATACCTGCAGTTACATTACACTTACCTTGAACTAGAAGTTGTTTTTCTAAACATAAATTATGGTGTTCACAATTATTCACTTGTATCATCAGTTTAATAAAAGCAACATGTGATGAAGTCACTTCGTGTCATTTCATTTTCCATTCATTTCTAGCATATAACCCTTTTTTTAAAATTCCATTAAAAGACAAAAAAAAAAAGAGCTAGCCACACTTTTTGCTGCTACTTGAGCAAGTCTGCATGCATCTCCAGAAGAAGCCACACCCTTCTCACCTACCAATTGTGGGACTGACCGAATCAAAAGAACAAATTTTTAAAAAGTTCCCAAAAGAAGGTGGGGGGGGGGGGAGAGAAGTAGGTGTGATGAAAAAAATATTGGTTCTACCTCATTTTTTAAAACCAAAGTCAAACCAAATGAACTATCATGCCAAGTCAGGATAAAACTTTGTTTTTATATAAGCTGTGGGTAAAAATAGAAAAGTTAAGGAAGGTGTCAAACACATCACCACAGCAAACGAGGATGACAATCACGGATGTACATGCAAAGGAAAACTAAAAAGTTAAGCCAAAGTCACCCTACAATGAATTGGGATTGCATTCCAATCTGATTTTTTTGGCTTATTATCGAAATCATCTGCCTTTCTGGTTGAAAAGAGCCAAAAGTTTTAGAGCAGAGAGTAGGCCATTGGTGGCCCACTGGCCACCACATAAGAACCAAGAGCCTGTTTTTTACTGGTGAAGAGTGCCACAGGTGATTGAGTGCTGTGAAAGGGACGGGTGGTGGTTTCAAAATGTCATGTGCAGGCTGGTGGGGACAGTCATAGCAATTTGATGGGACATACATACATTTCCTAGAAGACTACTTAATGGTATTAACACTATCACAACATAAAACACACAAAAATGGAAGATTTATGTCTGTTATAAGTAACCATAGCCTTCTGGGAAAAGTCTATGATTTCCCCCTGCTGGATAGGAAGTTTTCTTCAAAAACCGAATGTTAATTAAGCAATGTCCATACTGTTTCTTCTGCAATTCTAATTACTTGCTATTTCCTCAACTTTGAGACTAAAGCTATTAGCTACTTGATTTTGTCTCAAAAAAAAAAAAACTGAAAAAAACTAAAGGCTTAAATCACCTCCATGCAATCTTCCATATTGTTGCAATTTGAGGTACATCAACATTTCCTAAGTTTTGGCTTTTATTCACAAGTAAATACTGTGTTGCATTCCAGAAAGGCCATTAAGCTTTGCCATCTTAATACCTATTTTGAGCCTTAATGTAGGTTTACAAACTGCTTGAAGGTATCGAGAGGGCTACAGAAGCTCAAGCACGCCATCATCATCAGAGATGGAAAGAAAGAAATTCACTAACTCTAAAAAGGTCAAATATATGCACAAAATGCACAACACACAAGAACTAAAAAAAATATAGCAAGCAAACATTGAGGAGGTCAATGCAAAGTTTGGTATGTAGGCTATGTCAAACAGTACACAATGGTTTTTGTGGATATCTAAGAATGGGAACATGTATAAGATAAATATGTTATACACATTTAAATAACTACATGGATGTATGCAGAGGGGGCTTGCATATATTGGTGAATGAGACCTTTTGAACTGTTTGCACAAAGCTGTACTTGTAATTGTTTACAGGGATTTATGTAACCCATTGAGGCAGATCAGGTGTAATGGGGACTTTGGGCTATATGAGTTTGTAATACTGCTGGAAAAATCTCTGTGAATGCTTCATTATGATATCAAAATCATGGGTGTATGATATTTTTGGGTAATTCACACAGTTGGTCAAGATTACCAAATTTCAATCACATTCAAAACATTGAATCCTATAAAAATAGCTTCATTTCAATTGTTCATTGAATGACATAATACCTGGTGTACCATGGTGCATCATACACAATTTACTTTTGCAATTTTGATTAGGTTAGTGAGTGCATTAGATAAGGTTACATATACATAGGACAGACTATTTGTAGTGTACAAGCATTATATACCTATAAACCTTGGAACACACAAATTTAGGTGGGATAACTTACATAGGTACTGATATGTATACAATGCACAAATTACAGTGTTAATGTAGGGATACAAGTGTTTCATATACTGAGAATATTTTAATACCAACAATGACAAGGACTTGACACTATGCTTTAAAATGTTGAAAGAAGCAGAATAAGCAATAACAATAATGATTATATGATGAGGGAGTACCTTATCTCAAATAAATACTTAGAACTTGGTGCAAAGCATGAAAAATCCAATGACACAATGAATATCCATTTGACAAGAATTAACTTCTGACTAAAAATTAAAATTTATTATAATCCTACCAAGCCCAATTCTTTGAAGCTGTAAATGGATTTGTTTAATAATAAGCGAATTTCAGCTTCACACCAACAATAATGTGATATTTATTGGGATGCAATATAATTTAATGATTCCCTAATAAAGTGAGAATTACATTGACATTAACATTTGAACCCGAAAGAGATGTGTACCTTTAACAAGAGTCCAAGTAACACGGGTTTATGGGCTAGATGCCTCTACAAATTTGCCAAGTCCCATAGTTTCTACAGGAAGGGGTCAGATTGGCTCCTAATAATTCAAGTCTTGTCGTAAAGTCTGTACATGAACCTCCCAATGCACTACACAGCCTTTGTATTTGATATACTGAATGTCACATCGGAGTTTCAAGAAAATTTTGACAAGGGAACTTAAGTGTAAATTTTATTAATTGAGAAAATATGCACTTCATGCATTAATATGTATTAATGTGCAATTATTAAGTGCTGATCTAAGAGGTGGACAAACTGGTTTGATGCTACTTTATCAGCTCCCTTTTATTTGTTTACTGGCCTCTAAATTTCATGAGCTAGGGGCCTGGTTGGCTCCCAAAGTCTGAGGGCTAATTTTGACCTTGGCCTTTGGTATCATCAACAAACACCTTATACAATGATGTGACAAGTGTTATAGTTAGTAAGGTCTTCAGGCTTTTAAATGCACAAAACTTCTCTGCCCCTCTTGTGACAAATTTCTTGACTTTCCTGACAAATATTCAGTAGCCAGTAGTGGAATTAACATTACCTAAGTCCAAAACATGTGACATATGTTCACACCTACATAGAAGAAACTGTTCCCTTAATAATAGGCTTTTTACTTTCAATGACTTTCCCAAATTTTTGAAAACTTTATCACATTCCATGATAGCAATATGTCTGCAAACTATGTGGAAACTTCCACAATTTTGCTAAAATTTAAAATATTACAAAGACACCAATTAAATAATAGTGACCAGATAATAGTTTAATTATACAAAGGAAGACCTTGTAAAACCCTAATTGGCCTAACTGAACCCACATCTTGATGATTTTAAGCTATTAGGTACTGAAAAAAGATATTATGTAGATTTGAATTCTAATTAATTCAATGTAAAAGACCATTATTATTTCAGGTTACTTTTGACACTTGTTAATTTAGCACAATCAATAAATATTTGTAAATGACACTTGTTACATAATTGAAAGAAAAACATAGTAAAAGGGCAAACACCTGGGGCCCATTCCACAAAGAGTTACGCACAATCTTAAGTTTGATTCCCCATACTTAAGTAAACAGTAAATCAAACTTAAGATCGTGCGTAACTCTTTATGGAACAGGCCCCAGGCCTTGAGTTTTAAGGGCGAGTGTGACCGCACACCGTGCATCACCTAACTCACGTTACTGTGAGAAGTAAAATTTTTTGAACACCTTGATGAAGAAAGAAAGCTTATGTAAATCTATCAATTTTCAAAAATATCAAAACAGCGCACTCATTTATTACCAAAGGAGTGTGATTTGAAGCACATTGAGCAAATTTAAAACTCAAGGCCTAAAATACTGCTTTGACTTAATGACCTTGCCTAGAAGATGCAAACAGGTAAGGTACGGATTTGGTACAAATTGTTTAGTAGCAATTACATCATTCAAATGCTTTCTTCAGAATCATACAGACAGCAAACATGATTTTTGTTGAAATATGAAAGGCTAGGTTAAGGATGAGGGAATGTTTTTGGTAACAGGGAGAGTGGGGGGGTTAAGTGAAACCAATCAATGTAGCAACCATGTAGGGGAGGGGGAACAAAGAAATGGAGGAGGAGGGGGGGATAATGAACCAATGGTGCTAGGAAGCAACAACCATGAGAGGGATATGATATGCAATGTGCAATGAGTGTTAGTGTAGCTGTAACATACCTTGACCCTTCAATCATGTGCAACATTCTGGTGAGAGGGTAACAAAGAACCGAGAAGGAACAAACATTGGGATTAGTAATACAAGCAGTCAGCAAAATTTTTGGTGAAATCAAAGAAAATGCAAAAACAACAAATGAAGCAAGAAAAGAAAACAATATTGAGAAAACACAAATTTATACTGATGGTGTCTCATGTGTAATTTATCCTAGGAAAAATCCAGGGAGAAGAGGTTCTCATATTACAGTATGTGTTACATCATATATCAGGGTTTTTACATACATTCAAAATGACAAAAACCATGACCTTTCCATGATTTTCATGACCTTGACTAAAATTTTCAGGGTTCTTAAAAACAGTCAGATCCCCTATTTTTGTCTGTTTAAACAATTAATGTATCTAATCATTAATCATTGATAAGAAAATCACTATTATAAGTTCATTTCCTAAAATTCCCTAACTTTTAAGGATTTTTTCAAAAATTGCTTACTTTTCCTGACTTTCCAGCATGGAAACTCAAATTTCAGTTTTTGCCAACTTTACAGGACCTGTACTTACCCTGTACATACCCTATATAAAAAGTTCACAAAAATGATCACCTTTTTTTTTGCATGGAAGCAGAAGCCTTATCTTATCAGCTAGAATGGTGAGTATCATTTGCAATGAGCATTTTAATTTAGAAGCAGTGAATGTTTGACTACGAACGGTGAGATTCAAAGAAATGAGGCAAAATTCTTACACTCCCCCTTTCCTTCCCTGTGGGCTGGAGTATTTAGAATGTGCACACCTTATTTGAATTCTGTCTTATAAGGGGACTACAACTAAGGACTTGCAGCATGTTTGATGGGAACAGTGTTTATCCCTTACCTTTAATCTAGTTCACACTATATAACATATTCAAGTTGATATGTCATTAAACTCCACCTGGCAAACTAACTGCTTTCCACTACAGCCAGCATCAAGTGATGTGAACATAATTTAAATTTTAAATTAAGCATGTCTTCTTTCCATAATTGATGCAATGTTAGTTACAAAGGAAGTCCCCCCCAGGGCTAAGGTTTGAATGTGCCGAAGGTATTCCTTGTCTTTCATAAGAGGCGGCTTGAGGGAACTATGTAAGCCTATTTGCACCATATTTGAAATTTAACTTGACCTTAAACCACACTTGAACTTTATCTCTTTATATAGCTGACAATGGGTATCACACATCCCTGTTGGTGTGTCATTAAACCCCATCTAATTAAATATTTAAATTTTCACAGGATCTTTTTCTCTTTTCATATATTTATTTCAAATCCAGCACTCTCCCTCTTTCAAGCTGAGAAATCATTGTTCCCTGTAATCTATAATTTTCCAAAAAGTATGAGTTAAGACTGATAACTCAACTCCACAGTTGCTTAAAGTACTGTATAATACTTTGTGGAATTTTGTTTTTCTCTCAAATATTACAAATCACTCAAATTTTTACTTTTCATTTTGGTCAATTTCAAAATTATCACGTGCTCATTTTCTAGCAGAACCCATCACCTCATGAAAATTTTTCTATGTTAGTTTTGCTAGCCAGAGGAAGGGAGAGGAGGGGGGCTTAAAGGAAAAAATCCCTTAAGCTAAGAGTGCAAAATGTGTCCTTTCACAAATGTATTTTAAATTTAGAGTTACTGTTCCTTAAAAACCAATCTTGCCATTTTTAAAGTGAAGACATTTATTTAACCAGTATAGCACTGTAAAGCAAAGCTGATAGAGGGTGTGAAATAAAAAAGGGAGAAACACTTTTTTTTAAGCAATAAATTCTTTCACCTTTTTCTTTCCAAAGGGTTTAGTTTGCTCCTGGTAAAATTCATAAGAAGAAAACAAACATTCAATACAAATTTTTAAAAATTTGGAATCTTAGTAAAAGCACTCTTAAACATTCAAGCTGGAGAACAATTAAAAGACAACGTTAAGACGAACAGTGAGCGGGTCACAGAGATCTTTGTCAAGAGAAGGTGTACCAACTTGGGGGAAATATATAAAGTTATTCCTAGAGAGTATGCTTAATTTATAAATCAGGCAAAGACAATTTTTTCTGAACATGCAAAAGTGTCCAGCTATATTGGTTCATGCTTTACCCTCTGCAAGATTTTAAACTTAAGTCTTTAATACCTTTACTTTGAGCAATAGACCTTATGCATATGAAGTCATAGAGCATTTGGAGGAAAAACACCCACGATTCACAGTTTTACGAACAAATACAGCAAGCTGATTTGTCAACTAATTAGATATATTCTTGTGTCTAACACATGTTGGTGGCAATATCTTTTGTACGCCAGCCACTGTATTTCTCCAAAATGACGTCACAGACATCACTGCATAAGGTCTATATTCAAACAGAACCAAATGAACCACCCAAAGCATGCTGTCACTTTGAGTACGCGATCAAATATAATAAACCATTAATCAACAAAATCATAACCTGTTAATCAATGAAGTCATAATAAGTGCATCAGAAGATGAAATTTGCATGCATTACAGTAAAGAAAGCTTTAAAGGCCAAAAGCAGTCACCCAAACTTGTTTTTAAATAACAGTTAAATCTCTCAATTTTGTTCTAATCTCCCTCCTCAAAGTACCTTTCATGATATTTCAAGACTTAAAGTATTGTATATTCAAGGTAAACCAAGAAGATACTCCTAATTAATTTCACAATTGAGCAGGGAAAATATTATCACATGATTCTTACGAGCTACTCCTGAATCACGATAATCTACTACACTGATTCAAGTTTGGGTGAGTGCATTTTCCCTTTAAAGTCTATAGACAAATCTGGACAGCAAAGGATGGTCTGATTTCAGTTGGCTATAACCAGGGTCTATCACCTTTTAATCTTTCAATTTCCTTTCTTACCCATATCATGGAAGGTTGTACACTAAATTGTACCTTGATTCCCTCAATTTCACTGAATATGAGGGTTTGAAGTTCATGTAGACAATAAATGAAGACCATTTGAGACTGATGGACCCCACTAATGGCTGCCTACAGTAACCAAACACCAGCGCTGGTTGGATTCGTCTATAGTTAACAATTTATGGCTCTCAGTAATATGTTATCTTAAAAGGCTTGTTTAATACATGACATTGTGGATTTTTGTAACATAAAATCATGCAATAAAACGTAATAACGAACATTCAGATGTGAGAAAGAGTTGGGTAATTCATTTTTCTTTTTGTTGTTAATTTAACTTGAACAAATGTATATTTGATTGTTGAGGATATTTATCAGACAGCTGAGGTCAGCATGTTTTGAAGATCTACCTGAAGCCTGAGGAAAGGTTAGTCTACAGCTTTACTAGCACTAAAATTTCAAAGGTTCAAGTACCAGTACTCTGGTTGATAAAAAAAACCTCCGCATCATGAACTACAACAGACAAAGTTATTGTTTCTGTTTGCAAATTACTACCCAAGATCTTTTTTATAGTTCATTGCCTTGCAGCAATTTTTGTATTCTTGGCTGAACTGATTTCAAACATAGATGTTGCAACTTTGCGACGGCACCCCCAATTGAGAAGATTTACTGTGGGACATGAAGAAGTTTCAAAATATCTGAAAATATCTCACTCCCTTATTTTAAAAAGAATATCATTATCCAATATTTCTGTGTTGCTAGAGTCCACAGACTAAACCCAGCATGAACTGAACACATTACAAACATGACCATGGGAAGTCAAATGCAGATAGAAACAGTAAGGGTGGAGGAGACCTTCTTTTCTACTTTTGGGTCAAGGTGATATATAAATCAGGGTTACAACCTGATGCTGTTCTGACCTAAAAGATACATCAGACAAGTGGAATGGGGAAATGAGGGAAGGGAGGGGGGCTTATGTGGCCATACCTCCCCCCTCCCATACCTTGTAACATACATACCTCATCCCATCCTTCAGATGCTCCTGCCAGTTGGTAATGAACCTTTCGGAGTTCATCCAGCTTTACTCTCTCTTTCTCAAGTTTACTTTCAAGTTCAAGGACTTTAATCTTGCTCTCCATCTCTAACCTCTTGGTCTGCGTTAAGCTCAGGTTTGTGAAGTCGAGGGATTCTATCAGAAAAAGCAATGAAGCAATGATTTTTTTGAAAACCATGGCTATGGCTGTTTGACATAAGAGTAAAAATACAAATACAAAGCTATGGCTGACTGTCATGAGGGTGCGAGGAATTTTATTCCATATAAAGTCATGTACCGATATGAAATAGCCACTTTGCAACCCTTGCAGCCAAATTCCAGCAATGCTTTGATTTCATATTACAGTATAACAGCAATAAATTAAATTTTGTTGTTGCAATGTGCAAAGCAAATGTGCATGTTTTACACAACTTTGAACAATAATTGACATGGTATCTTAAGAAATCAATTGCCTTTTTTTTGTCATTTTACTTTCAAGGTCATAAGCTGCAATAATTTGTTTCTAACTTAGCTTCTATACATCTACTGGTAGTACTCCATTTAGATGAGGTTTAACGACTCACTTTCTAACCAAATGGTAAAAGCCTGGCTCATGAAGGCCTTTTTAAAGTTGTGCCTCACTGTCTTATTTTCCCTACTCTATTGCTTATGCTGAGCAGCATGCACAATGGCAGTAGGTTCTATATTTCAGTCTTCTGTATGACCTGGCCAGAGACAGAAGAACCCTAAAACTATCAGCTGCAGGTCAATTGTTCTGACCACTTGACCATGCAGTCCGTCGGATGTGGGACTCCAGCTTAATATTATTAAGATTGTGGTATTCCCCCTTTATGTATACATATGTCAAGGCATGTATGAAAGGAATGAATAGAAAGTATGAGTTTCTAGCCATAAGCAGGCAGTGCTTTACAGTTGTAAGTCTAATAGACCAAAATCTGTCCTGCTTTTTCGTGTTACTTCGTGACGCACTTCGGAGGGTCTGATTGAAAAAAATACGAATCGATAGGAAAAGATGAAACAATAACCCATGCAATTACCACAAGCGATCCGTTTGGCCTATGGATCAAGAAAAATAAGTAAAAATATCCTTTTAAATTCAAAATCTGGCGAAGGTGAGATAGACACACAACTTCCACATTTTAAGTAAACTTTTCCTCCAACAGTACTAAAACTACAGCTGCAGCCTCTAATCATGTTCTAAAGGCACTTTAATTATCTGAAATGCATTTTAATGTTAAATTTATGAAAAATTAAACAAATTTTAATGCTATTTTTGGTACCTGGGATTAAAAACGGTAAAAAGATGTGGAAAGAAAAGGACAATTTTTCGCGAACGAGGAACTGTATATGTCCCTGCTACGTCAATTTCGCGCGTAACATTAACTGCAAATGAGTAACTCAAGCTGGATACCGATCCAAATTGTATAATGTGTGTCACTCCGATCTCTGAAAAAAGAATAATAACCTTCAACCCATCTAGTATCATTTTTGTATCGAGGAGCGACGAAATCTGGAAGGTTAACAATACGAATACGGGCAAGAATGTCATCAAGATGTATTTCATGGAATAGGTTCTAATAGGCACTGGCATCTGGAGGTGTGTTGATTCTCAAGTTATTGGGGAATAGTTGTAGCTTTAATTCGGCTTAGCAGTAACTTACATGCTATATAAAAATCCTAAACCGCTACAGGCTTACTTAAAATTTGGTGGTCGAACTGTTATTAGCGGCTGGGAACGAATTCCCTTCCGAAAAATATCGGAATTCGTGTACTAAATTTTCTGGTCCCAATATAAGCCTCTGAGCTCAGTACTAGTGTCAAACTGAATACGGTATACTGACCACATTTTGTAAAAGCCATCAGCCATTTCCCGATGAAATGCTTGTTGTGACACTCGACGAAGTAGCCATGTATTAAAATTTTGATCTTTCTGCCAGAAAATCTCATCAGAAATTCCTGCCCCTGGAGACTGGGTGTCATGACATGGCCGATAGCTTTAGAGAGGGGCTGGTTTTTCAATAGAAAATCGTAAGCAGACCTTGCCATCTTTCGGCTGCTAGGGGTAGACCCTTTAGGTGGGGATAGGGGGACTGCACTCTTCCCAGAGCAGGGGAAGTGCTTATTTCAGGGCACTGACACTTACGTATTTTAGGGCAAGGGGGTAGCCTGTAGTACGGTTCAGCCTGCAGCGGACCGTGTTGACATGCGGCCGGGCAAAAAAGGACTTGAAAAATACTCAGTTCACGGCAAACAGGGTCCACCTCTTCCCGTACGCCTTTGTGTATTTTTTGAAATGACGGTACCCGATATGTTTTTTTTTAAATATATCAACTTGAAAAATTTTTACATTCTATTTCCACGTTTTTAATCTTAGTTTCAGTTGAGCATAACTTCACTAAAGTTGGACCGACTTCCTTGGTTCAAGATCATTTGGTTATGACTGAATTCGATTCCGAAATTAGTCCGATACAAATCAATCCTTGAAACTCGTTTGAACTTGGTGCGGGTGCGGCAAAGATATATGGAAGGTCACTGCAAGCGCTACTCTGGGTTCGATGTCCCTCATGCGGTGTGTATGAGAACCGTGACTACTGTAGGCCAAAACTGGCTTCCCTGCCTCGAATATGAAGTCTTTCTCGAAAGACTATCTGCAATTGGCACAGAGTGTATACAAAGTTTTGAAAAATTGCGACCCCTCAGACCCGCAGACCCCGATGACATTTCAAAAGTTTCCCAAATTTGCTGTCCTTTTAGACAAAATATTTCAAAATCAAGAACTTAAATTGTAGAAAAATTGGAATTTTATGAAAGACAGGTCACAAAAATAGCAACATAGCTGCAAGTGTCTCTTAATGATGTGGTGTCACACAAATGGTAAATATCCGATTTTGTTATGTCCAGAGCTCAGAAAAGTTTACCAAACTGATCTATTAGTGGGAACTAGTGCACTTTATGTTGCATAATGTGGCGCACAAAGCGCGCCGGAAATTTCACTTTTTTTGAGATTTGGAAAATTAAAGAAGGGGTTTCTGACACGGGAAGTGGGGGATCGGAAGCATGCTTCCGCCCCTCATTTTTCATGGGCTTTCTCCCCCAGGCCCCAGCTTCCTACTCCTATGCTTAAAAAGTTTTTTTCTTTTTACTATTCGAAAGGTAGGCCTACCATTTCAAAACAGTCGTGCTCAAAGGGTTCCAAATGGAGTGTTTACCTATAAAATACATGCAAAATCAAGCAGATGAATAAGTGGCAGGGTCGAACCACTGGTTGTTGTGATTATATCTCTAGGAATCTTGGGCCCCTCTCCACCTGACAGAAGATACATACAGCTCTCACCCAGGTCGGTATTTTCACATTTTGTAAATTAAACTTTACCCCACGATCGGTTCCCTTTTTTCCTGGCAGAGATGCTGGCGATCATTTCTACTACCTGACTACATGATGCTAAGTTTCTCGCAGGAAATTTGAGATTGGTTCTTTGATGATAGATCACATAGTTTGAACTTATACTTGGAGTGAACGACCAAGGCTTCAAGGAGTTTCGACGCTGGTTCAAAATCATGCAGGCATGCTCATTAGAAGAGATTACAGCTGTCAAAGTTTTTTGGCAGCCCAGCTGAAAATTCCATTTGAAACCCTTTTGGGTTAAACCCTTGAACCCAAAGGGTTTCAGGTGATACCTTTTGTAAATACCCTTTGCATTTAAAGGGCAGTCCCTTTGGTAGATGATGGAAATTGGTCAGAACTCAAAAGTAATTATAAAATTACACTTTTTATAAACCAAACCCTTTTGAAAACACTTTACCATTTGGAAACTGTTGAAACCTTTTGGTTGATTTGGACAAAAGATCTCCAGTCAATAGGAATTAAGTTCTGCTTGGCCGTAAGGCCTGTCCATTTAGGCCTATCCTTTCAAGTTAGTTAGATGGACGGAGTTTTACAGCGGCCCATATGGCCAGTAGTAACCAATTGGTTTAGCCACCACGGAGGCTAGCTTTTCCAGTTGTGACTAACTGGCTTGTTTTTCCTACTCAATTGCCTTATGTTGAGCACCAAGCACAATGGCAGTAGGTGTTTCTTACAGTCTTCAGTATGACCCGGCCAATATACTCGAGTCCCGACCTCCCAACTGCAAGTCCAGGCGCGGATCCGCACATTCAAAAAAAGGGGGTTGACCTGAGAAATCAGGGGTGAGAGGGAGCTGCACTGCTAATTTTCGATATGTTTAATTGTTGATGTGTTGAAAAAGGGAGGGCAAGGGCGGTAAGCCCCATGTGGGCCCTTGTATCTGCGCCTGAAGTCGGATGCTTTAACCACTTGACCATGCCGTCGGTTATTTACTCTCTCATAACTCAACTGCAAACCAGACTTGACTGAACAATATTATGTGAATCATCTACATGGCTGGAAAAAACCAGCAATTCCGGAATGTCATTGCAGGGAAATTTTGGTATTTGAAGGGAAATTTGAGTACTTTTGTAGGTAAACATGTGAAGTCTTTGGGAAATTTTGATTTGCTTGATGGGAAATTTGATTTGCTTGCAGGGAAATTTACATTTTTTCCAGCCGTGATCATCTATTGGTATCATTACTAAACGCATCTTTGCTCTCTGTTTCTTGTTTTTTCATGTCATGTGTGTTTTTATTCCTCTTTTCTATTCCAAATTCTCATTCTTGTTTTGTCCTATTTCACTTTCCTTCTTCGCTATCCCTTCGCTATCCTTTCTCGTTCCTGTTCCTGATTAATTCCACCTTTCCTCAGATGAGGGGAAAGTCGTCCTACTCCCCTGTTTTCCCCCTCCTGTCAATTAATTGACATAAAAGTTTATCCCTATCAATTATACTGACCACTGCACTGTGCATTATGCCCGGCATTGTACAGATTTTGTACATGCCAGAAAATTTGTGGAACTAGTATATACAATGAAAGTTGGCCATAAAAAGCCAACAATTCACCTTCAAATTTCTCTTCGTAGGCCAACTCGTTCGCTTGTGGTAATTGATATTATGTTCAAAAGGTTAAAATTGACCTTCGTAGGTAATTTTTATGCCGACCCTCAGATGTGCGTCACGAAAGTTAAAAACGAAAGCACTTTTTCGTTTACCGCCCGCTGCCTATAAAGCCTTGGTCACACTACAATGAATTTGGATTGGATTTCGATTTGCGATTTGATTTAAATGAGTTTTTGTTAAAATCTTCTCCACCAGGAAAAGCTGTAATTTTCTGACCTGTGTAATTATAGGAGATGAACTATAGGACTAAGAAAATTAAATTTATGCTAATTACTTTATGACGTCACATTGATAGACAGATCTTATTGGACTATGTTGTCTGATAAAAAATGTAGTGGTGTGGCATCACCAAAAAGGGAGTTTGTCGTTTATTTTCATACACATCAGATGCAAATCAAGTATTCTTATTAGTTGACAAATTTTTGGCTCTTTCCAGCCAGAGAAGGAGAAGATTTTAAAAAAACCTGGCAAAAATTGGGTCAGAATTTAATCTGCATTTGTTGTAGTGTGGCCACAGCTTAAGTCTCTCATGTTCTCATGTGTTTTACCTTCATTTAGAAGGTCTCATCTTCATTGAATATGATCCCTTCTAGGAATGAGTCATTATACTAATATACAGCACTAAATCATAGCATTGTTACTTTAATTTTAAGGCAATTATACTTCAAATTGTTACAGAACTTGCAAGATATATACACTGTATAAACATGCAATGGTTCAAACACCATCATTTTACTTTAGTAGAATGTTTAAACAAACTTTGTGACACAACATGAGGCAAATCTGTGTGAGTATACACATGCCAAAAATATTACCACCGCTATAATTCCAGTGGATTCTGTCTGAGGAAATATGTAACCAACTTAAACGATTAAAAATTCATACAAATAAAAAAGCTCCTAAAAGCACAACTGATGAGAAAGAAGTGGCTAAAACCTATAAAACCTACCACAGTAACCAGGTTATTGTAGCACCACAAAGGATGCATTTAGAGATGTCTTTAAAGACTGTGTGACATGTCAGCAAAAAGCCATGGCTTTACATAACAGTTAAGTAGTAAACTTTGTCAAGATATACCTCTTCAAAATTTGCATGCTCCTGAAGCAACTTGCTCCTTAAATAATGATGTGGAGTGCTGCACAGTTTTGCATAGCATTGACATTTCTTTTATTAACCCTTTATTAATTATCTCCTAATTGCTCATCGGATAGTTTATGGTTTGGTAATGGATTGTAGCACCACAAAGGATGCATTTAGAGATGTCTTTAAAGACTATGTGACATGTCAGCAAAAAGCCAAGGCTTTACATAACAGTTAAGTAGTAAACTTTGTCAAGATATACCTCTTCAAAATTTGCATGCTTCTGAAGCAACTTGCTCCTTAAATAATGATGTGGGGTGCTGCACAGTTTTGCATAGCATTGACGTTTCTTTTATTAACCCTTTATTAATTATCTCCTAATTATTCATCGGATAGTTTATGGTTTGGTAATGGATACTGATGATTTTCAAGGACACAATTTCCGAGATGCCAACATTTACATCCAGAAATAAGGGAGTTTTCACACAGGAATCAGGGAGCTTTTTAAGGATTACATGCAACGTAATGGGGGAAAAACTTTCTTATATCAGGGAGGTTGTCATATTTCCTAGTTGAAATGGACAAAAATCCTTGAATTCTCAAGGAGGCTCCCTGAGAATCAGGGGGAGTTGGCACCTCTGTAAATTAAACTTTCAAAACCACCCTCACGACATATTAATGTTACAAAATTGTCCTTGAAATGAAGATTCCAAGACACAAAGGATAACACTAGCCATAGGTTTATAACATGTCCATCCCTAGACATCACAAAATTTGCATAATGAGCTCATGCTTATGCATAATTAAATGCAACTTAGAAATTACTCTGTAAATAGTCAATTTTTATTGGAATTTAGCATTTTCCTTGGTTTTGAATGATTTTCACATCATGCCCAACTTTGTCACTTTCAAGCCACACCACCTTGAATCTTCCATGCATGCATGTAATAATCCTGCTACAATAAATCATGTTATTTAAGCTCTTTGTTAGTGACAACCTAATCAGACTCACACAGGTATGGGTTTGTTAAAGGTAATTCAATATTTTACAACACAATATTTTTCACCTCTGGTGTAATCTACCAGTCCCCAAGGCTTTTATCCAGTTTTGGGTCAGAACTGTTTACCTATACTCCATTGTTTAAGAGGAGGATCATGTACAGTGGCAGCAGGTTCCATTTCTAAATTTCATATGACTTGCCCTGGGAAATGCACTTGAAAGCTTGATAAACAGGTTCTCTACGATTAGATCAAACACACTAGGGATGGTAGTAATTTCTATGAGAAGCAAAGTTAAGCAGTACTTTAGGATAGTCTGGGACTGACCTTCTAACTCTGCAAATCTACACTTTTCAGATGTTGAAAGTTCCAAACAATCTTCTTCCTAAAATCTGACCTAATGTTTACAAAAACACTTCTTGTTCATTCTTAACCATGAGCTAACACAATTTTTTTTACCTTGAAAAATTAAGCCTACATGTGAACTGATACCTTCAGACAGTATGCACACAACACATGGACAACATATGTAATGACTTAACTTCCTTGAGGTTTTTGTTAATTTATGAGATAATGTCAGACAAAGGGGTCAGGGGTAAAATCCACATCAGAGCCATGCCACAGAATTACATTCATTGACATACCATCATCATCAGAGTCAAAATTAATCAACCAATCTGTATGGCAGATATGGGAATTAAAGACAAAACAAAATGAACTAAAGCAGGGTGCATGAACGTTTTGGGGAATCAATTTTTATGACCTTTTTAAGAACCAAGGTAAGAATTTTCATGGTCTTACAATTTCTAGCCAACAAGCAGTTAACATTTGATGGGAGACAAAAAACAAATTGTGATATTATGAGTGACAATGCATTTTCAGTAAGAATAGAACAATGTCACTTCGTAAAACTTTCCATAGTTTTCCATGAACTTCACAAAAATTCCCCGAATGTGAAGAATTATTAAGGTCACCAAGTATGTTCTAGATCTTAATGACTTTTCCCTGTTTTTCATTACCAGGTGGGCCCTGCTAAGGTCAGAAAGAACTTAGAATGCAACCCCTCCCCCCTCCCTTAATTTTTGGAGGGCAAACTTTGCTGTTGTTGTAACATTGCTAAAGAATTGGAAATAACAAGATAACTAAATATTTCTAAACTTTATTTGGGATATGTCAGTGTTCAGATGATGGCCGTTGTTCCCATCAGTCTCAATCTCTACACAACAAGGTAAGAGCTTACACTTCTAGTGCATCTGAAGACAACAAAGCAATACAGGAGTATCATCACTAAATGCTTTTTACTGTTAAGGTCCACTGTGGGCTTTGAATATGCCCACTGTATTCCCAGCCAGTTGTATGAGGCTACAATAGGGTAGGATTTGAACCTGTGTAAAACAGAACTTGAGCTTGAACCATAAGTTGTAAATAGTTTACGAATGTAGCTAACATTATGTTGTTAAATCAAATAATTCTGCAGCCATATTGACTTAATGCATGTTGCTGTTAAATGATACTTGTTTAAATACCACTGTTATTGTATACACTCTCTCTATTCTTTCAAACAATCAAGGCTACTTTCAAACACCCCATACTACCTTCCCGGGGTAACCTCAGTCTCTCTCTCTCTGACTGCTTTCTGCCCAACATATATGTGATGGGAGGTGTAGGTTAGTTAGATAAGATTTAACAACACCACAATACAAATGTGTTACATAGTGTCAGTCAACTCGATAAAAAGTGCAAAGTTTAAATTGATTTTCATGTATGGTTAAAGTTCAAGTTTGGTTTCCCTTTAGTCGCCACCCATGACAGGTGGGAAACAACGTGGACATATTCTACAACCCCCAGCCCACAGGGGGTGATGGGAAGTGTAGGAGGTGGAGGGGAGGGGGAGGTGGGATAATCATTTAGCAACATACCTTTGTCATCAATCATCTCTGCTCCTGTCTTGGCTGATGCTACCACTTTAGCTGTAGCCGCTGCTACCCCCTTGGAGGCTGATTGAAGTTCCTTTAAGTTGCCACTCTCTTTGTCAGCCTTGACCCTACTGGCTGCAACTAACTGGGCAGTGCTTGCTGCTATCTCACTAGAGCAAACCATGAGTGCTTCAAACTTCTCGTTACCTTGGACAACCTTGTCAGATGCATCTCTGTAGTGGGAAGGAAGAACTTAAAATAATTAATGTGCATGATAAGATCTGGCCCTGAAAAAGTACCAAATTAAACAAAACATGGGATGGAATTTAATAAAATAGCTATAAAGGGTGTGCAAATACTTTAATCTTTGAAAAGACGTGTGAAACAATCATGTACTTTAGTCACCAACTTTTTCTGTTGATTCATGGTGAATGATTCCAAGAGATAGTATTCAATAAACATTGTTTTTGTATTCACTTACATCAAATTATAAAACCATCCAATGGGTACAGCTTCCAATGACTAAAGTTAGAATAAATCCATCTCCTTCTCCCATAATTTTATGCTTTATTTTAATGTGTCTCTTTTTATATGACCATGCTTCTCTCCCCCCCCCTTCCCGTTTTAATTCTCAGTTTTGGTGCTTTGGGGTTTCAATAGTGCCACTTTATTTTCAACATCACTTACTGTCTGTCATCAGGTCTTACATTAAGCAGCCACTAAATCTTGCCCCTCATGGTACCTGAATTTTAGCAGCCCTTGTATTGCCTATATAACACAGGACCAACAAACACTAATTCTTGGGCATAATGTTTATTTACTTACTTTACCATACCACACCGTACCGTACCGTACCGTACCGTACCATACCATACCGTACCGTACCACACCGAACCGTACTGTACCATACCGTACCGTACCGTACCGTACCATACCGAACCGTATTGTACCATACCGTACCGTACCATACCATACACCATACCATTTACCAAACCATATACCACATCTTCATCCAAAATGATTAGATAAAATGGTGAACATTGAAAGCTGATTTGTGGGAAGAACACAAAATACCAGCAAACCAACTCACTTAATGAGATTTAAAGCACATGTTTTACATGAGTATATACCAAACAACAAGAACCAAAAGTATACAATTTCTCTTTGTCTCAAAAGTTAAACAAAGTTTCAAGTGCTTAGCATTGCCAAAATCTAAAGTACAATCAGCAAAAATCACTTCCTGAGGATTCCTGGTATAAGCTTTCCAAAATGTAATGCTGCATGTCACATTTTACCAGAACATTTCCCTACATAGGATGTTCAGAGAGAAATATTACTTACACGAGATGGGTGGCCCCAACTCCGACCAATTTGGCAGCTGATATTAATCCTTCTGTCCACCTGTGATGTCTTTTGTAAAATTCTTTAGCTGATGCTGAGCCCTGCAAAATACCAAAATCAGATCAAGATTTACTCACATTCAATTCTTTAACTTATTCTAAAGTCCATCTGTTGGAAACTGTGAAAAATCAACAAAAGAACCAAGTCCCACATTTTCTAGTGCTCAGTCAGGAAATTTAAGGAAAGTTAAGAGGAAACAGGGGGAATGAGGAGGGAGGGCCAGGCTAGTGAGTGGAGAATTCCCCCAACCCAACTTTCAAACTTTTCTAATATTCTGCACACACCATCATACATTGTGAACTACTTTTACTCCCATGGTGATTAAAATTTAATCCATTGTTACTAAAAGGGGTGTGCGTGAAAAGGCAACATAACATATGACCTGCAGCAACAAAGGTACTGGAAAAATTTTGTGAGTTTAGTTTAGAAGGGTTTTACGTCTCAGTTTCTGGGTAATTGGGTTGGCAAGTCATGACCTTTTTCCAACTGTGGCTCACTGGCTTGTTTTCCCTACTCCACTGCTTATGGTTAGTACCAATGGCAAAATATTCAATTTTGAAGTTTTTGTTATGACCCATCCAGCTGCAAGATGGATGATCTAACTTTTTGAACATGCCATCTGTCATGAAGAAGGAAACTAAATATGCCCAAAGTCAAGATGCAAATGACCCTGTTCTGTTTTCACAGTTTCTGTCTGCCTTCCCATCTATCTTGAAGCATTTTGCTCCATCTTACCCTACCCCATCCAATTGTTCAAAGGCATATTTTCATCATCCCAAACAGTTCCATTTCTCCCAACCTATTTACTTCTAGCCCCGCCCGCCTTTACCTAAAACTCATCTTTATCCTCGCACAATCCTAGTTTATTGCTTCATGGCTTGTCCCAGTGGCCATACAAGTCCATAATGTGTAATCAAGACACTCTCAGAGCCCATGCTGTGTAATTTAGCTATGATGCATTGTTTGAATGTGATGCCAATCAAAGAGCTGTACCAATTGAGAGTTTTGATATATGTATACTGAAACTGTATTTTTGGGTGACAAATGACTGCCTTTATTTGATACCCTGCCTAAGTTGCTACTACATAAAAGCAAGCTTTCCAATACCTTGCCACTTGACACTATTTCTCTCTGCAAACTTTTTGATTTTTCTATTAACACTTTAATGTTCCTCATCAGCTCTGTACAGGAATCCAGGATGCGGGCGTTGACCTCTAACTTGACCCCGCTATCTGCTTCTCGGGATTTCCTCAACATATCCTGTAGAGAAATGATAAAGATAAGATGTGGCAAGGCTTGTAATCTTCTTTTGCAAGAGGAACCACTTCAAGAGAAATTTGGCATTCAATTAGCCTTACAAAAGGTTCTTTCACCTTACAGACAATTTTAACAAGTACAAAACTTATGAAGAGTTCATGAAGGCATACAACACAGCATGTAGCCAGCATCAGAATTACTGTACTCCTGTTGTAATGGGCCAATCACTTTACTTGAGTTGCTGAAATGCATGTGGTTGATTCAACTTGCCACATAAAGAGTGACTAGGTTACAACTCTGGTTACATCACTACAGATACTGTCTAACCTCGTAACTTCCTTACATTCCGACATCCCAATGTTCATCTGCAATTGAGTAGTCTGGATATAAGGACGAAGCAAAAAAGGCACTGTTGAAATACGGAGGTGTCAAAATGAAGGGGTGTTAGAATATGATAAGAACATGGTAACAAAGACTGTCCAAATATAGAGGTGCAGAAACGGCATGATGTTGGAATATAATGGACTTTCAGATAAAGGGTGTCAGAATACAGCCCTGTAACCTTTAACAAGGGTTAGATCATTTACACACATCTTAAATTTGGCTTTCATAAACACTTGCATGATTGCATGAAAAATGTGGATAAATAAGATTCTACTTTTGGTTGTAATTACGGTGCATGCTGCAATTATCAAATTATTTGTCAACCAGTCATGACATCACATCTAGGAATGTGAAAGTCTTCAAATCTTTGGGATCATAATTTGCATTTTACACACATGCATAGGTAATTATATATTCCCCTTCATCTCTATGAAATCTACATCTGCCGACCACCACATTTCAATGAACACTGTTGTTTAAAAAAAAATTACTTCGTTCACACCTACGAAAAGAAATAAATATCCACAACTTTCTAAACTAGTGAGAACCTCTCCAAGAGCTGACAGTCTAACAATTAACACTTATGCCAATCAGAGTAAAGCACAGATTGGAACGTAAAGAATCCTTCCACGCTGATCTAAAAGTTATGTTCTGTCTCCATGGCAACATCACTTACCTCTATCCTTTTCTCTGCCTGTAAGATGGCATCTGTCGTTGATTGCATCTCTTTATCTACTAAATCTCCGAGCTCCTCGCTAATATCTCCCTCTCCTTTGTGCAGAAGCTACAAATACAAACAATCACATCACACCCTTTCAAGGAAACTGATATACTTTTTGACTAAGGGTTTATCCATATTAAAATTATAAAATATACCAATGACAGAACTATGGCTTATTTATAGTTCATAAACTGTGAAACACAAACAAATATTGCTGATGTGTTCAAATTAGCTGCCTTGTTTGAAATATTTCCAGCATGGAAAAAGTTAGCCTGCCAAGCAGACAAAGTTTTTTTTTCATTCACCTCATTGCTACAAAAATCAACCTCTGCTGGTGTAAGGGCCAAAAACATTTCAATTGCATAGAAATACAATGCAATATTTATTTACATAAGCTCTACTTGGATTGGTTGAAGCAGAGCTCTACTTGGATTGGTTGAAGCAGAGCTCTACTTGGATTGGTTGAAGCAGAGCTCTACTTGGATTGGTTGAAGCAGAGCTCTACCTGGATTGGTTGAAGCAGAGCTCTACTTGGATCGGTTGAAGCAAAACTATTAAACATTTTTTTGAAGAAGACTGCTACCATCATACTACAGTGAAATTCTACATCCTGGTTTTCTTTGGTACTGTGCAAGCAAACACACAGTATAAGCCACTCCTCAACTAATTACTAACTACATCACATACAGCCACAATATAAGACCATTCCATAATCCTCAACTAAAGATTATTTGTCAACTTTTAAACAAACTCTCTGATGAAAGCTGTCACTGTTTTTAAGAGGATGGCTATGATCAAGACTTCCATTTAATTCAGAGCTTTAATGGACATAATAGGCCTATGTTTTTGTTTGGCTTAAATGACTTTGTGGTCAACATAGCACTGCAAAGATTCAGAGTCATTGAGCTACCGCCTAACTCAGGAATAGACCAATTGTGGTTAATGCTCATGAATATTACTGCCATAAGCCTTTGGACTCATTGAAAGGAATTTTTTACTATCTCTGGCAGGCTCTGAAGGGCGACAGCAGACACAGAGGCAATATGCAGAATATGTATAAGTTATCCTAACAAATATGTGAGAAAGCTTCCACACAGAGAGGATGATTGTGAGTAGTTTCAGTAGTTTCACATTGAAATTGGATATTTGTGCACTTGTTTTGAATTCAGAATGAGGACATAACCAACGGATTTTTGGTCCTCTGATGGAAATTAATTGGATTTCTTGAGTCCTCTACAGTTTGAACAATAGAGTATATTGTTAAGGTTTGGGCTAAGGAAGATTATACAAAAGAATTCAGATTGTATGTAATGTCAACTTGTGTGTGTGTGTGTGTGTGAGTGTATGTGTGTCCTGAAGAGTCATTATTATCTACTTGAAATCAAAGCTGAACTTGTCCTCATAGTAATACTTTTAGTCTCAGTGCTACCAGCATTTCATAAAGACACAACTTTTCAATTTATCTTTATTGAATGTTCCAAGTTCCAGCATAGTTACTGAATCTAATATAATGCTCTATGAAAGGAAAGTTGCATAACAATGACTTCTTTCTTTTGAGCATCAATCAAATTTTTAAACTGGTAACAACAAACTTATTTTATACATTTTCCATGGTTTCTAGGATGGCCTAGAATCCCTGAGTTACCATAGCAACTTACCTCAGCTACCCTGGATATTTCTTTCAATTGTTCATCAAGTTGATTTCTTTGAATGGCAAAGTCTCCAGACGATGCCTCTTGAAGTGTTCCCATCAAACTAATGGATTCTTGACAGGCTTTGTGGCAAGCAGATGACAGATCTAAAGAAGAAACGGCAGGGAAGATTACTCTCATTAGTACCGAACACTTGAAGAAATAGACTAAAACACTTTATAGCAATTGATTAGTCCTGTGATAATTGTCACAACTCCTAAATAATGAATTTGAATAATGATCTTGCGGAGGAAGAGAACTAGTCAATTATATAAACAATTTTAAGATTTCTTTCTTCTTCTTGGAGTTATTTGCCCCAACAATCACTGCATGTCTAGCACAACCCATTGTACAATAACACAATACTTCTCATCCAAGCTCTAAATTTTCACTGGCTAGGAGTGATATCAGCAAAGGATGAGAGGAAAAAGGTGTGGTGGCAAAGGAAAGGTAGGGTTCAGCAAGAAAATTTTCACCTCCACGGGAAACCTAGGAACAAATACCCAACTTTTTTTGATTGCCTATGATGTCACTCCAGAAAACCTAAATTTTGATTTAACGTTTTTAAGTTTTATCCATCCCAACCCCCACTCAACATACTTCTCAATTCTAATCATTTCACATCTCCCGGAGTCCCCAGTAAAGGGATGGATGATGTAATCCTGACTACAGCCCGCATCAGTCACACTTACTTTACAAATGCCTATTTACTTCATGGGGGTGAAAGACCATACTGTATACCCTGTAACTGCTGTAACCGTCAGTAAAATTCTAGTCAACTGTTATGAATACTCCTATATTCGCCAAAAATACTACATCGTGCAGGACCAAAAATCTTTGTTTGAACAAACCGATTCTTCCCTTATTCTCGGTTTACCCAAAGAAAGTTAACTTTATAGAAATTTATGACATGACTCTCCCTTGCTATCTTTTTAGTAGAAATTGACCACTGGTTCTATCTTTTTATATTTTACTTTTAGGTAGTTTTACTCCAACATTGTTACTTTGTCTGACTTGGCGACACTATATAACTTATTCGTGTTGGTGTGTCGTTAAACCCCATCTAACTAACCCACACATCCCCCAGCCTCTTTTCCCCTCCCTTATCCAATCCGGTTCAATTAATTTCATTGTCCCATTTATGGAGAGCTGACCAAACACGAGATTCTTCTACCCTGTTTGATTAAGTTTATTCCCCCAAAAACTCGTAAGTTTTAGAATCACCTTTTCTGTCAACTACAACAATTATTCTTATTATAATTATTATTATTATTATTATTACATATACTGATATAGCGCACGACCATGTTCAGTTGCGCTTTACCAAACCTTAAGAGAAAGCCAGGCTAAAAAACAATGTTTTCAATTTACCTTAAACAACTTAAGAGAACAATAAAACCTTTAAAAGGGACAATCAGAGTTTGACAGAGAATATTCCCTTTTTGTTCCAGAACCTCATTTTCTTTCTGAAATGGTTCTTGACCAGAACACAAAAACATTCAAAAGGTCTTTCAGACTAGAAGAAATACTGAATTTGTGTTAATTACTGTTGAATAAAAATATAGGAGTATTTGTCTGTTAAAAAAAATGTCTCACAAATGCAAGACTAGATGGCCTTACTACATTGTAAGCAATCACAAATGTTAGAGTGTGATCACAGATCATTTCTTTGTTGTTTGCTTGTTTAAAGGGCAAATGCAGTAACCCCAATTTGAACAAGGATAGTAGTCTATACTAGTTTGTGAATGGCTCTTGACAATCATATGACAATGTCTTTTTCACTGAATTCTGAAATTTAAAAGTAGTAATATCTTGGTTAACCTTGAATGTTTAAGCCTTATTATATCCCAAAAGATTCTTGGAAGAAAAATGAAAGAAAAATAGCAAAATTCACAAGTTGTTTCAAAATAATTTTGGGGCAACTGCTCTTACCTTTAAGTAAATGTAAAAATGCAGTAAAGAATTGCAGTTATGACAAATGACATACTCTGAGTTCTGCTTTAAACGATTAAATAAAAAACCTCAGATAAGGTCTGCTTACTTTCTCCTTTGTCTACAGGAGCCATGTTTGAAGTTGCTTTCCCCTTCAGGAGATAACCTCCAAGAATATTAGAGAATGTTCCAATGCCAGCTATTAAGTTACCAACCTCTGAAAACAAATGAAAGAACAAGAATTGAAGTAAGGAAATCAATCCTCTTTACAGCTATCATTAGATCAGCTGATCCCTCTCGGGGTTAAGGGTTGAAGAACATGCCAAAAGATTCCCCACCTGTCATAGAGCTTAATTAAAACAGAAGACTGAACTTGTTTTCTCTATATTTCAAACCAAACTTGAACTTGCAAGATATTTGAAATAATGATTTAACCTTTTTATCTAGCAGACACAATGTACCACAGTTGTGTTTGTGAGTCGTTAAACTCTATCGAACTGTATCAACTGATGATGAAATATAGATATTATTACCAAGACTTTGAGTTTTACATTTTCTGGGTGTGTTACAAATCACACTAGTCTGCAAGTTCTGGAGAGTGGTCTGTGTGCAACTTTATTATTAAACATTTAAAGATCTGAGTATTTCTCATTCTTTATATAGGTAGTGCAAAAATCATACTCCTCAGAAGTGATTGATGGAGAGTGGTGGTGGGGGATTGCAATTGCAAACCTCAAAAAATTAAGGCCTGTTTTGAGATGAGTTTGGGTCATGTGCAAATGACTTTTGGCTTGGAGTACAAACTCCTTCAAAATGGGGTTGCGATGCAGCTAAAACCTTGGATAAAGCTGTTGGAACACCTTCTGCCATTACATCATAAATGATATAGTGGACAATGTGGGAAGCCATACCCCTAAATATCAATCTTATGTTCCCAAGTGTGGTCTCTCCTTCCTGTTTTAGTGACTCAGTCACAAAAATGCCCCCCTGTTTTAGTGACAAAAATGAAAAGGGACTCTTTGACCTATTGGACGAATGGTCACATGCATTCTACACACTGTGATATCAAACAATCAAACAGACATGTTAACCAAGCCACACCCCTAAATAATATCAATTTTATGTTCCAACATGTGGTCCCCCCAACCCAATCCAACTCAAACCCCACCACCCCCCGATTTATTGATTCAGTCTTGAAAAGGAAGAGGGACTCTCTGACCTATTGGACAAATGGTCACATGCATTCTACACACTGTGATATCAAACAATCAAACAGACATGTTAACCAAGCCACACCCCTAAATAATATCAATTTTATGTTCCAACATGTGGTCCCCCCAACCCAATCCAACTCAAACCCCACCACCCCCCGATTTATCGATTCAGTCTTGAAAAGGAAGAGGGACTCTCTGACCTATTGGACAAATGGTCACATGCATTCTACACACTGTGATATCAAACAATCAAACAGACATGTTAACCAAGCCACACCCCTAAATAATATCAATTTTATGTTCCAACATGTGGTCCCCCCAACCCAATCCAACTCAAACCCCACCACCCCCCGATTTATTGATTCAGTCTTGAAAAGGAAGAGGGACTCTCTGACCTATTGGACAAATGGTCACATGCATTCTACACACTGTGAAATGAAACAATCAAACAGTTATGTTAATCAAGCCATACCCCTAAATAATATCAATCTTATGTTCCCAAGTGTGGTCCCCCCCCCCATTTAAGTGACTCAGTCATAAAAATGAAGAGGAACTCTCTGACCCATCGGATGAATGGCCACATGATGCGTTCTACACATTGTGAAATGATATACACATGCTAACCATGCTTTAGCAACAATTACTGCCCTAGCTGTCCTGGCCTTGTCTACATGTCCTGGCAGTCACTGGGATAATTATCTAGGGCAGCATGACAATACCAAAACTGAGACTGGGGAAGGAAGGAAGGGAGATTGGCTACATTAATCCCATGAATACCACTATTAACATCAACCTTTCATTTTCACTCTATTTGTAAATGTCAAGATGCATAAAATGAAACTAACTAAAGCAATTCCCTCATACTTAGACCAATTCAAGCTTCACACAAAGAGATCTTCCTGTTTCAATTGATTCTGGGTCATTTTCATGAACCTTAACTGTTGCTATATTAAAAGTATCATGGTAGCTTACAAAGAAAACTGATGCATACAATTGAACATAAAAGTCTTGCTTGATGTGTTGGGAGAGTTAAAGCTATGCTTCAAAACTGGAATGCTTATGATCAAACAGGATCAACCCGATGTTCCCTGGGGTTAAATGATCCCTATGTTCTATGTTCCACATGCATTTTTGCAGCCTAGTCATCTTAATGGATGACAGTGATCACAGGGCTTAATATTCCCAGTGTTCAAAGTTCTCACAAATGTGTTCAATATGTTGCCAGCCTGAAAACATTTAACCCTTGAACAATGAACCCTCTGAGCACTGACAATGACTCAAGACCGAAAGAGATTTTAGGAAATGTTTCTTCTGGTAGGGTTGTCACCATTTCAAGGGAGGGTTTACTGGCCAACTCAAGTGCTAAAATACTTCTACTGAGTCGGTCAAGATCACAAAAGCCTGGAGTGTGGCAATGCCATACTATGAAAAATGCTTTGTCTTAGATTTAGATCAAACATACCGTAGTCATTTCGTTCATAAAATCCAAGTCTTTGCTGAAGTTCATCTACAGCATTATCTACACCACCGGACTGACTGAGTAAATATTCTGGGGAAAAGAAAAAAGATGTAAAAATATACATACTGGGTACATCAAATATATGCACATTTCAAATGTTTCCATGGATAGGCTGGCAGCATCCTGCAGAAAGGACTCTGAAACTGATCTCAAATGTAATTATAACCCTGATGGTACAGATAACAAACTTGACCGAAAGAAATTACTGGGTCAAAAGAAGGTGCTACAAACCATCTACACAAGGGAGTAATCCATTTGAAAGTGATCTCAAGCTGACAACATATAATAGAATCTTAAAGGGGCTCATTGAGTTGAAAAACACAGGGACTTACTTCCGCTAATTAGGGATTACATATGTAAATAATAGGTAAGGAGGGGCAATGTAGATATCCATAACTAAATGAGGGTGTTGAAGGCACTACAACATGACAGTCCTTAAAGTTAGCATAATGAGTCAAGTTTCATATCCAATAGTAATGGAAAAAGTTAAAATTTGAGTTTCCTGGTGTTCTGACTTGTAACGGTTTTGTGCATAATTTGAAAAAGTGTTTGGTCACAAATTTTTGAAAATAGAATTAAACTGTTAAGTTCTCACTCATAAAACAGTTATTTGTAGGCAAGATGTGTGGATTGTCTAGGTTGACCCTTTGTCATTGGTTTGTGAAGAAAACTTAACAGGTTTGTAAACAAGAGCCCAATGGGCACTGTGGTTCCTTGCTGGATATCATAAGAACTGTACAGCCAGTCTCCGAAATAGAGCTAAGCAAAAGCTCATACTCAGTGTTTGTAACATCTTCACAAGGGGTATTTTAGTACTAATACTACATGAAATCAAAGATTAAATTTCTGTGGTCTTACTTACATTCAACTTTTATAATGCCTGGTGATCCTTCAATAACACTTCCTCATTTCCATATGTATTTATGCTTGTAATCAAACTTGATATTTTAACCAATAAACAATACACAATGTGGTCAGAGAGGGAAAAACACCCCTTGTATTTCTCTCACAAGTTATTTTTAACTGCTCTCAAATAAAACTTGCCATTACTTTAAAACAATCTACCATTTGTCCTGTTTGCTACCTCTACACAAAAAACAGGGTTTATTCAGAAGTTAAGCAGAAAGCGAGTGATTAATGGGGTGTGATAATAGAATGGGGATTAGGTTACCCCACAGAGCACAGCAGTATTAAAGAGACATAATGTATAATCCATGCATTGCTTCCACTGGCAGAGAGACCAGTGTAATGCAGAGTGACCTGTGCTCAGTGAAATCTACAGATTTCAGTTATTGCCCTCTTAAAACTTTGAATGATCCAAAATATGTGTACAACCCGAAGGAATCATTACTGAACGAACGTAAAGGCCAAATTTCTAAGGTGTTTGAGTGTGTAAGTATGCAAAATCAGGTGAGATAAAAAATCTATTGAACCTATCTTTATCTAGCTTACAAGATTTTCTAAATAACATTTCCAGCGGTTAACCTCCAGTGACTTTGATTACCTTTGACCTTAACCAAACACAGATTGATTTGAAATTTGTCCTTTCTACCTTAAAATACTGTGTTAAAATGTTTTTCAGTGTTTGACCCCTGGTAACCCCAGATGACCCCTTGAACTTCACCAAACATATCCAATTTCATCCTTAGACCATAACACATCCACACACCAAGTATGACATCTATCCAAGTTTCCTACCTAGAAATATCATGTTGAGAAGGTTTTTAGTTTTTGACCTCTGGTGACCCCAAATGACCTTTGACCTCCACCAAAAACAATAGGGCATACCTTCTCCCTATGACAAATCTATGTACCAAATCCAAGTTCCACCCAACCTTCCCTTCTTGAGTAAGAGCTTACCGAGGCAAGTGTCACACACACACACACACACACACACACACACCTACCAACCTGACTACATAGGTTCCTTTGCTACCGCAAGGAACCAAAAAACGTTGAATTTCAAGCACCAATTCAATGAGCCGCTTTAAGTTAGAGTAGTTATTCTGTTTACTAATTGATTATTCAGATTATTCACAGACTTTAACTGTTTCTGACTTCTATTGGAAACTCTGACATTACACCTTTCAGTAAAATTCCCAGCTTTGCAGTCAGGAATTTGAGTCTTTGCAGAATTTTACTACAGGGTTTAAAACAAGAACCAACTGTCACTGTGCTTGGTGCTCAGAACAGGCAATTAAGTAAGGTAAACAAGCCAGTGAGCCACAACTGGAAAAAGTCATTGGCAAGCCAGACTTAAACAAAACTGAGCTGTGAAATCTCATATAATCAAACAACTTTAGCAACATTTAAAGTTGCTGCTGCCCTCAACTGATGCAATCAGTAATATATCTTTTACCTGCTGTACATGTTGCTGTGGCATAGGATGGATCATCCATCTCCTCCATTACTCTCCTCAAAGAATCTTGAGCTGATCGAACCGCATCCGCTGAAAGACAATGTCAAACAATTGTAATCATGTGTCCCACAATGCAATGTTACATTCTGTACCACTCAGAGAAATATCCAATTCCTATATCTTCACAGTGAAATTTTCAAAACACTTAAATGGATATTAAAACAGTCTGAACTTCAAGTGGAGGACATAAAAGAATGTAGCTAACAGACAAATTTATCACTTAAGAAAGCCCTCTCCCCTTCCTGTTTACTCTAACAACCTTATCAGAAACATCGAAATATTCATAACCTTAATTACACAAACCATCACAATTTAACCCTCATAATGCTTTATTCAAAATACTTTTTCTTTTAAACATACATGGAAAAAAAGGAAAACTAAAACCAGATCAGACAAAAATAACCATCAACTACGTATACAATTCCTTACATTGCCTCAGGAAACAAAATTTCTGTCAACTGAACAAAACAACCCTGACCCAAGCTAGTTGAAATACCTACAGCACAACTCTCCGAGAAACACAAGGACAGAAAAAACAGTTTATTAGATATCAATGTACCTAATCCAACTTCATTTCAACTATGTGTAAAAAGGTACATTATGGTGTAAATAATGTCATTTGATAGAATATGTAGTAGTACTGTACAAACAATCACTCTTGTAAACTGAAAGGTTGAAGTGAAACAAACATGGTATCAACAGTCCTTGTTTCATTTCCCAAGAGGAAACACAACAATAATACTAAATATACTTGGTTTAGAAAGAAAACCTGAAAGTAAATACATTACAAAATACAAAAGAAAGAAGAAAATATAATTTAAAACAGCAAAGACTGATTGCTAGTAAAGTAATTGCAGTAAAAATTTACACAATTAATTGTTACCAAACAATTATTCTTTTACCTCTGAAGAGAATTTCTGAGACAGATAATTCCAGATATGAGGTGGCACTCATTGTAGTTCATTAAAATATATTTGTTACAATTGAAGTAATACCTCCATGTATAGTAATGTATGGTAATTTCAAACATACTTCTAGACCTGGAAACGTATCTTTTTTTTAAATGACAGGAAGACCTTTCTTCATGGTTCTTATACCATATTTTCCAGGTAAAAATGTCAAATACCCCTGCAATGAATCAACAGGAAAAAAGGCTGTGGTTCCAACCAATTGGTTCGAAACTGGGCCTTAAAACCCCACCTAACTAACAAATCCCCCAATGGATCAGTTCCATTCAAATATCACCATTTCTCTGGGAAACAACCTCAGCTTCTGAAATATTTATGCCACAAAGAGTATCTTGAAAGGAATCGGAATTTCCCAAAACTCACTGGTTTGGGGAACTACGAGCCCTGGTACTCACCTCCTATTTACAGTAGGTATCCCATCTTACCTGGGATAGCACCTTTGGCAAGTCTGCAGCTTCAAAGATGGCAAGTCAGAATGAAGGGACACCCTTTGGGTTTTCTATATAGTTATCCTGTCATGCTGCAGACTTGACAAATCATTACTGCAGTTAAGTAGCATTACATAATGTACATAGGAGGTAAGGAGGTGTGATGTAGATTAAAGGTTAAGGCTGGGTTTGATACATATAGCAAACAGTGTTCCTTATTTCAACAGATATGTATTTACCTAACAACACCTTCCTCTGGGCAGCTGCTTCATTTTTGACCGTCTCTTCTGATATTTTCCTCTCTTCCACCGACTGCTGTAGTTGCTCTACAAATTTCTCTGCCTGTAATCTTGCCATCTCCTGTTCCTCTGTTGATTTCTGAATTCTTCCCATCTGTTTTGTGACATCTGCATGCTACATGAGAAATATGAGACAAAATCTTTAATGACATTTTTATTTACTTCACACACAGATTCTACAGACTGACTAACACTTAATGCATTGAAAAAGGAGGGTTAATCTTGCCCTATTTCTCTAAGGCCAGGGGTCACACCATCAAGACTACCAACCAAACTAACAGACAAGATTATAGTCCTGGCTGGGTGGTTGATTCTGTAACTAATGATCTAATGTGTCATAAGCTATCAGAATGATCGAACATGTTCGCTCACAGTTGGTACTGCATATTATGCCCCGATCAACAGTTACAACTACCAAACAAGTGTGAAGGATTTATGCAAATTGTCTACCAAAGAGAATATTTGCTACATGTGGCAGCAGGACCCTGGCTTAAAAAGTGTCTTCAGTGGGGTTTCAATACATAAATATTGAATACTGGAGGTAAATTGAGCAGTATTCTGCACAATTTTGACTATACTGTAACAAACATATAACAACAAACATGATTAAAGAAAGCCAACCACTAATTTTTTTTCACATTTTATTTACCTTTTTTTTTAGCAAGAGCCATTCATAAATTAGGATAGAGTATTTTACCAATTGAGATGAGTTATAATGCATTTGTCCTTCAAATTGCTTCCTCTCCTTGAACTATCTTGCACTCTCAGGGCTGAAAATAAGCAATTGCACTGGCCACCATGACAGTTAGGCCCTTTTTGATGGCTGTGATATCCCTCAGTAAATGTCTATTAAAATAACACAGACCAACAACCATTTTGCTCATTTTGGATGTGCCCTTTTTCAAGTTTATTTCCAGCCCTGCACTCCCAACAAAACACTCAAAGTAAAACAATTCCTAAAACACAATAACCCTGAGCTTTCAAATATTTACCTTTCTGAGGAGTCCCACATGTTCGTCTCTCAGATTTGAATATAGGACCTTCATCTTTTGAAATTTCTCTTCATTCGCCCTTGCCTTCACTGAAATGAATAAATCAGAGAATTTTAACTGTAAAATTGTAAACTAAGCATGCCAAGCACACTAGACATTCTTTTAGTGTGTACTGTTGCCAATCAAGCTTCATATTCAGTTCTTACTTGTTTTCACTCCCAAAAATTAGCTGTAACAGTAGATTTTGACAATTTTGAGTACTGCAAATGCTACTTAGTTTTGTCTTAACCTGTAATATTTGTGTATATGACACAATTCCATCATTTGTAATCTCTGCTAACCATGTAATATACTAGAACAGAACTTTTTCAACAGGTTTCAAGCTGCAAAAGATCATGTACTTGTAAATCATGAAGAAAGTTGATTGCTACCAATGTAAAATGAGCTTTTGCATTTTCTTCTGAAGAATGACCATATACTGACATTATATGATGGGTCCAAACACTTATCTCTTACATATTCAATCATGATGCATCTTAATACCCTACCTTCATGCTCATGAAACAGTTTAACAAAGAGGAGACATCAAACTGTCGGCAAAGCTTCGTCATGTAATCAATTGGAATTACTGAATAGCTGGGAGGTTTTGGAAATAAGGGGGAAGAGGGGTCAATTGAATACTAGGAAGGGGAAAAGTAACATCACCCTTAAATAACACCACCTTTTCTTAGTTCAATCACAAATTATGGGTTAAACAGGGACGGACTATGCATTAAGCACAGGATAAATGCACCATCATGCTAATACAAGTAATGCACATGGGTGCAGCCAGAGTGCTTTCAGTGATGGCATTAACTCAAGGGAGTGCATAATCTTGGCCTAATGCACAGGGCCATGATTGCTTGACCTTGTTCATTCACACACATCAGTACTTTGATTCAAAACATGAAAAGGAAATGAAAATTTGTTTGTAAATAACCACATTAAACAGCACAACTCTGAGTCAAAATGGAATAGTCCGAGTTGAATACCTTTATGCATTAGTGCGAGTATAATCAGCATAACACCATGGTCACCTGACCCAAACTGGCCAATCAAAGTTGAGGATTATTGGTAAGTATGAATGAATTATGCATTATTACACTCACATTCTGCTTCATTGATCTTTTCTTGGTTGCTTGCTGCTACTGATCCTACCAGTGCTAGTTTGGCTACCTCTCCTCTTAAGTCTTCATTTTCCTGGGTAATGTGAAGACATATGAAAAGACTATAAAATAAATCATCTACTAATAGACAAATGGTTTAAAGGGGAAGTTCAAGCAAACACTTAATTTTCATATGTGAAAGAAGAACCAAATCTACACAGGGGAGTGAAACTTCCATTCCAATTGGACATTTATTTCTCGAGATATAAGTTAATGAAGTTACTAAATTTGTGTTCAAAAGTGATCTTGAGGTTATATCACTTCCTCACATTAACAAAGATTGCTTTGTTTCCCTTTGATTTTCAGACTGTTGTGTTGACTTGAATTTAATATATAATAGGACCTCTATGTATGGAATGCAAAAATTTCAAAGTTCCTGTGCAACTTATCAATCAAATTCTGATGACATGGGGTTGTTGAGGAGAACATTGGTTGGCTCTAAAGTATAAAGTTTGAAGAAAAATAAAAGACTGCCCATTAATGTGAGGATATGATGTCATATGTGCTTGCTTCAAGTTCACTTTTTGTTGAAAATGTGGCAACTTTACCTGCTCACATCTTGAGAGCAAGACATGGGATTTCAATGCAAATTTCACCAAAATGCTTAGAATAAGTACCCCTCTAGCATAACATATCAAAACTTAATTTAACCTTAATCGTTTCTTTTAATAGGGTTGATTTCTAGTGTACAACATGAATATATCTGGAGTTGTATGAAGTGACATGAAATTATTCAACAGGCTGAATAAAACTGGAATGAAAACATTTAACTTTAAAAAAAAAACAATTCCATAGTCTCTAAACCGAAAATCAGAAGCACATAACAGACAGTAGTACAACCAAAAACATTGATTCACAGAAACAAGAAAATTTGATTGAAGGCACAAGTATTCCTTAAAGGGTCAATACAAGTTTGGTTTTACAATTTTTTCACAATTTTAATTCTGCACCACACTTTTACATCACTTAAAACTACCAAAAATAAATTATCTGAGGTCTTCATGTGATGTCGTGATTGCTTACAGTGCAGTGGAGGCTGTATACTATTGCATCTGTGTGGAACTTTTTACCCGGCAAATATTCATAAATTTTCATTCAACAGTAATTAATACAATATAAAATGTTTCTTCTGACCTGAAAAACATGTTCAATGATCCTAGATTATGGAAAGCAATCAGTTCAAAAAAGGAAAACAAGGAGATAGAACAAAAGTTCTATGTCAAACTCTACTTGCCCCTTTCATGTTACACAAGGGAAATATTTTTTTTTACAAGGAAATTTCATCCTTTTAAAGCCAGTCTTTATTGGCGAAGGGTGATAAATAATTACAAATAAGGCATTATGGTAGCATTCTTTTCAACAAATAAGTTTCCCTCGGATAGAAATTCAGGTGTTTGTTGCTCAAGAATACTTTGTTCTCCCAAAATTTCAACATTTCAAAAGATGCAATTTCCATAATGCTTCTTGCCCATAGTATTTTGACGAGATGAAGCTATTGCTGAGGTTTATTGTTGAGATTGAATGATTTGAGAATGACTAGAGTCATTTACTTTTAATGCTATGTTGGAGCATTTTAAACGCAATATTTCCCTTTAACAATGTCAAATACATCACTCTGTCTCATGACATGCAAGATCGGGCTCCATCACTTCCTGTGCTGCCGCAGAGAATGCAGTACATAGAATTGACACTAATGAAACATAAATTACTCCCACTGGCTTTGACCTTGAATTTACTACATCACATGATCACTCACCTGACACTGTGTCTCAATTACTGTCCTATGTTCATTCATTTCACTTTCCATTTCCATCAACCTTCTCTTCAGTGATTCAATAATTCTCTGGTCCTCTTTTTTGGTCCTCTCCAACTCAAATTTAAGATTTTCAATTTCAAGACGAAGCTGTGAGATGAGTTTGTCTCTGAAAGATTATACACAAAGCATGATCAAAATCAGTTCCATCTGGTTTTCTAGAATGTAAAAATGTCTTTTTGAAATATCAGAACAGTGACTCTAAATTTCCTTTTCCTTTAAAGTGTACCTCAAGTCAAAAAATTCAAAAATATATTTTAAAGACCACGAAAAATACATTCTAACAGTCCGACATTCCTGAGCTGAGATATAAAATGTTGAAGTTTATTCACTCAAATTAAAATGATACATTGCACAATAATTTGTGATGTCATTCTTGTACTACTCAATTTACAATCTTTGTATTTCTTTGTTTTTCCGAATGTTATTGCACCTTGTACCAAGGTGTGATAGCACTCTTACCCTTATGAGGTGATGTAATTAATTAAGCCCTCCTTGTCCAACATGCTATGCAAGGAAACAGGAAGTGTTCAAGGTCATAAAAACATTTTTAATTTTAAAGGGAAACAAAGCATGTTATGTGAGTTGTACAACAAAAAATCACAAATTATTGCGCAATCGACCAATTTGTTCCAAGTGAATCAACTTCAACATTTTATATCTCAGCTCAGGAATGTCGTATGAAGATGGGAGTTAGACTGATCGAATTCACTTTTCATGCTCTTAAATATATATTTTTGAAATTTTTGACTTTAGGTACCCTTTAAGAAATAATTTAAATCAATTTGAAGGAGGTGCAGGGCTCAAAATTGCACAAAAACCAAGGAGATTGCAGGCAATTTAAGGCAGTGAGCATTAAAAAAAGAGCCAAAATGGGATAAAAATTCCCCTCCTGCCATTCTATATAAATACTTGCTCAGTAATGAAATTAGCCCTTCTGGACTTCAAACCAGTCTCACAAACTTTTGGTTTGATGTTTTACCAAAACTGTAAACAATTGAAAATTCAAATTTGAAAACACTATCAAATTCTTAACTATTTGAAATACTGCTGGAAACAAGTAAATTTGTTTTTAATTTTAAGACAAACATAAGGTCCAACAACTGGTGAAGTGTGTACATCCTTTTTGACAAAACAAACTGATATTTGATCTGAGCACTACATACTTAACTACATGGTAAAATTAGTTGAACTTATTCTTCCTGTTGCACATAAGAAAAGCTTACTTTTCATCTGGAATATTCCTCACTGGAAGGGGAGGGGGTGTAGATGGTGACCTTGACATCTGACCATTTGAACTTGGGGTGCTGAGGTCCACAAGAAGACTGGAGCCACCAAGAAAATCATTTTCCCTGGGGGGTGTGGCAGCCACCATCGGTGCTTGGGAGAATGTGATTGGTTCCTCAAATAGTGATGGTTCTCTGGATGGCTGGTGAAACCAAAAAAAATTAGGATTAGGATTATATTAGATCAGATCAAATCACATGTAAGATATAGATATGGATTAGATAGACAGACCAGCAGACAGACAGACACACATAAATGCAGACAGAGAGTCAAAATATTTCCCATTTCTGACAGTGTTACGTATATCTGTGAAATTATTTACACCCTGTACGGAAACATTTCCTTGAATCCTGACTCAATGATGGCAGGAAAAGTGATATCTTTCCCAAAGATTCAAAGCCCAGGCACTTATAGTGCAAATGGTAAAACTTGTGTCTCATCACTTCATTCAAAATCTAAATTTTTGTTCAGATGTGTGTACCACTTACATTACATGTGCACATACTACACTTAATCACTTGGCCTATAAGAGCACAAGTTCTCGCTCTTCACACATAAGTAAGATGCATGTGAGCAGGGATGTAGCTGCAGTGGGTGTTACTACATGGTGGCACCCAGCTATCCATTTTTCCACCAAGCACTCAAGGAAAATACACCTCCCTCCACCCACCACAAACCTTCCTAATGAGACCTAAAACTAGCACCAAATTCCCTCCAGAAAGTAAAATGAGGTAAAAAAGACAATAACCCGGCTTCAAATTTGGCTAGATACATCCCTACATGTGAGTAGAATGGGCTGTGGTGGGTGGGGGAAGGGGCAAGAGGGAATACTAATTAATACCACAAACCTGTGGACTGTCTTTGCCTCCATCAGCTTCTAACATATCTAACATCACTGCCTGTGTGATGTAGGTAGCCTCACTTGTGGTCTTGATGAAGAAATTTGGTGGACTCTAGAAATGGAAGAAGGGGTTCAAGACACAACTTGTGATATCAGTGCAGTTAAGATGATTTTAAGAAACAGCTTAAGTAACAACACTAAATGGACACAAAAGCCATACCACAAACCACAGACAACAAGGAAGGGGTGCCAGGGGGGACACTCTCCCCAACAATTCAGGCAAAAAAGGATGGTCTATTCGGGCAAAACATGATAAACGGTGACATTATTCGGGCAAAAAATGCTCTTGCCCCCTCATGGAAACTTACCCCCGTACGCCTATACCACAAAGTAGTTATGCCATATACTATGTGGTGACATTAGGGAGGAAGAAACATGTCAAAGTGTCCATTATTAGATCATGAAATATCCTTTTTGAGGGATAAATTCAGCCACTTGAGATTTTAATTTTTACTTCTTATTTTATGAAATCATGATATTTGTTACCTTGGGTAATGATGGCACTTGGATGAAATTTTTGAAATAAGTAAGATTGCTGGTACGTGTGTAGAAACCTTTAAGAGCCTCAAATTGTTTTAAAAATCTCTGCCTGTGTCCTGACAATGTGTCTGCAGGTAAACCTGAGGAGGAACCACAAATAGGCTAAAATTTATATGTGATAATAAAAAAAAAAAAGGAAATAATTCCTCTGTATAAAGGCTTTTCACAATCTTTAAGACAAAGAGTATGAAAAAAGCCAGCCTGTGCCAATGAATTAAGTTTCACATCTCACTGTTTCTAATCCACAAGGTCTCTGGAAGGCTTCTAAAAAAATATTGGACTTTCTTATGCATATATTTTTGAAGAATATCGTGAGCTGACTATTATTGGGGTACTGTCTGGATTCATGACTGAATGCTTACTGTCTCACCTAATTTGTATGATAGGAAATGCATTCTTTCTAGCTTAGTACCGTACAATATATTACACTCCCAAGAGGTTCTTAGCTTAAACAGTATATCCAGGGAATAATTTAGCAGATTTAGATTTTTGAGGTCTTTCACACATTGTTTGTGAAAATGCAAGGGTTATGCACACAAAAACTTGCTACACAATACTGGATAAATTATTCCCTGTATATCAGGAGTAAGAAATGCATTCTTCTAGCTTAAGAACGACAAAATCTGACACCTGTATGTATTAAGTGCCTGTCTCACTCCTAGCTCCATTGGCTCTGTTTCTCCAAGATTTCAGCTTATGGTAAAGGAATCTATGAGACCAAACACTTAACTCATATTCATGCATGTAATTCACCCTTAATCTTTGATGGTAAGCAAACAGAGAGCAGGCCACCAACGGGGCACCCTTGACCGCTGTGCTTTTGATCAACCAGGGTCTTAATGCCAATAATTATGAGTACACTTGTGAATAGAAGGTAACAATGGATGATGTAGATCTAAACTATTTTACTCAAGTTGGGAATACTTTAAATTTCAAAGGGTAAACTATATACAATGCTTTCACTGAAAATTCTCATGTTACGACGATGCTAGGGATCAAACACTGAACTTTGCATCAGCTAATAAAGCCTCCATCCCTGTACAGCTGTCTTTATCTACACAGTGATGTCACTAATATTTACCCAGATACAGGAAGAAGGTTAGCTACTGAATTATTAAATTTAGCTACCGGAGGGTACTGGAAGGTTAGCTACTGAAATATTAATAGAAGGTTAGCTACTGAACTATTAAATTCCTCCCACAATGTTCAAAGTTTTCCTCAATAGCTCAAGGGAACTAGCGACAAATGAGCCTTTAAATAACTTCATGAAATGTTTTCTTTATTCACAATTTGCAAACCAAAGGTGTTCTTACATTTTGCTCGCACAATACAACCATCATTACATTCAATAACCAAAGTCCTACTTCATTACTATAAAAGCATCTGTCTAATTGCGAAAGTTTTGTTCCTCCTGAAGCAGTATATACTATAAACACATGTACTTCAGAAAATTCCCAAATTTGCCTGTTTTTTACTTCTTCCTTCCATAATTTTTTTAATATTCCCATAGCAATGGCTGGCCACACATCATCTGCTGAAAGTACACATTTGATAGAAATTTAATTAACCTGTGACGATCATCATCCATATTACATCTGCCTACAAAAGCTACTTGCAGCAAAAATCATATTTCTGGGTTGGAAGATTCACATGTAGCATGGGATACTATTAATAACTTTTCACAAAGGATAATTTCATAACAAGTGTCTTTGCTGGCTTACTTCAGGCTTACCTTTTCTAAGTGCAATAAATAATTCAGTGGTTACAGCTTAATGATTGAGATTCGAAAAAAACCTGTGTAAAATTCACGTTGTTGTAAGCAGGGTACTACTGTAGCTACTAGGTGTGTACCGGATTTCAAATCCGGCCGGAATTCGGGGCCGGATTTTGGGATTTTTTCAAATCCGGTATCCGGCCGGATTTGCGGGGAAACTATACAATACAACTTAATTTACTACAGGAATTAATAAAATGTCATGAAATGCCAAAGACTAAGATGGGAGAGTGCTACTAACATTTCAAGATCTAGCTGTAGGGTGTTATCAGTAGTTGCAAACTTTCTAATATGATAAAGGGACTAAGTCACCCCCCCCCCCCCAATTCAGTACTTAATGTATGTTGTAAAGTTACTCATAAAAGGTCATAGTGATTTGAAATATTTTGTGAAGCAGTGTCAATGAATCAACCCACAGCTTATCAAATCCAGATATACTGTTTCTTTTCTGGTGCTCTTTTCAAGTTGATGTACAGAAGTTGATTGCTGGATTTATAGTGATTCTGCCCAATATATTCAAAAACCATCAGAAAAGATGTCAGATATCAAATTTTCTAAGCCAAAATGCAATCGGAGTTGATGGAATCAACAAAACTTACAGTACCTGGTTTCAGAGTCCATGAATCCTGCTACTCACCTCCTATTTACATATGTAATTCTGCGACTTGCCTGCAAGCACTTTCTGGCAATAAGTCATTTGGCACAAATGCACTCTCAAGAAGTAGAGGGCTTCATGGTAGCTCTTCATCTCTCCTCTTGCCGGTCTTCAAGCTCGGACTTGTCCTGACACAAGGAACATGTGAACTGCAAAAACTCAGCTGGCAAGTTGCAAGTAGAGGGGAAGAGTTATCACATTGCCCTCTAGTTAAGAGGGTGCTATCCCTGTGCCAAATGACTGATGCCAGATGCTGCTTGCAGGCGAGCTGGGGAATTACATAAATAGGAGGTGATGAGGGGCAGCATTGACTTACAGGTCGACCAAGAAGGGTTTCATTCAGTAATACCAAATTTTAAAAAATCCACTAGTGTCCAAGATCAGTCTTGACATGGTGATGGGAATCAAGTATTTTTTCACGTATTTTTTATTGAGGCCTTATAGCTGTTTTTCTAACAAATCTTCCAATCACGTTAGAAATCCTTACTTGTCAACTGAAATAGTGCAAGTAATGGTGGCAGTATAAATAGTGTCAGTGATTCCTTGACTATTAAAATCAGTTTTGCAATTAGCGGATAAAAAACTGATGAAATATATTGCCAATGACTGATAGGCCTACAGTACATCAAGAAAATTTCACATTACTTAGCACAGTCCTGCATCCTATACTGTAGTATGGTCCTTTGACAGTTGGACAACTTCCTGATATGATTCCTACCTATGTAATTGGCCATCAAAAAATACATGACCCCTTCACTGCAGTTACTAGCATGATTACCACCACTTTGCATGTACAGTATAGCATAGGTTTTATACTCAAATCTTCCAAACCCAAACTTCAAACATGCATTGAATTTGGATATTGGCTGTCAATGTTTTAATAATTAAGTCCCTTAATTTGCATGGACAGACATTCATGAAATCATTTCAACATGTTGCATGTTGGGCTTTAAAAGTGTCAGCTAAGTGTTCAAAATACATCTTGATTTTATCCCTCACTGAACTCAACCCTTGGGCATCTCATTCAGGGTTGGTACTGTATGTACAGTATGAAGTAACATTTTGTTAACTACTGTAGCCCAACCATTCTAAAACAAGCCACATCACAAAACCTAAATTAGACATGAACAATACCAAAACTCTGCTCACAAATAAAATAGACATAACACAGCTCCTGGCCACTGCTATTTACTGATGGTGGCTAACTGGCTAATACAGATATAGAGGTCAAAAGATCTGCATCCACAGAGGCTCGTAAGGTATAACCCCACCAGTAGGTTCCTGTTCTTTCATTTGACTAAATCCGGCCGGAATTCCGGCCGAAATTTCAGTTGAAATCCGGCAAATCCAGTTCCGGCCGGACTTTAAAATTCCAAATCCGGTGCACCCCTAGTAGCTACACTGACTGGTGATAGCAGCCAATGATGTTTGCCAAACAGCATGAGTAGCAAAACGCCTGACTTCTGATTGGCACAAAATGAGGGGAAAATTGCCAAACTTCTGAAGGGCACAAAATTAAATGCAAATGTCATACATAATGTCTACAAATTCATTCATACATATTTTATTGTGATACAAAACAACACAAATTTTTATCCCATCATTTGATGGAAAACAAGGCATGAATTCACCAAAACAAGAAATGAATTCACCAGTCCCATGATAGTTCAAATTTTGCAACCAAAAGTTTTTGAAATGCCCCCTCCCCCTTCAGCAGTGTTGTATCTACAATGGCTGCAAGGAATCAGTTATGATCCTCACTGGTTTTTCTACACTATGCTAGCAAATCATTGCAGCCACCACTCTGAATTCTTTAGCTGTAGGCCTGATAGAGTTAAACTAAATGATTTTATAATCAATAACACTGCCACCTTCATGATATGCAGAAACCTCTTTCTAAACAAAAGGTCATAGAAAACTGACTGCAAAATATAAACAAAACTTTTTTTTCTGCACATAAATTTATTTTCATATTTTTTGGGCTAATGTGAAAAAAAAATATGTAACCACTTACAGGCATGTAGCTTAAAGAGAAGTCGAACACTAAAATCATACAACTGCCCAGAGTCTAGTACAACAGGAATTAGTGGAGCAAGCCGACACTGACCAGAAGCACTGGATGAGATGTGTTTGGACAAGTCGAAGGAACCGAAAACTATTGAAGAAAGAATAATTAGGCATTATGACTACCTATTAATACATTGGGAGTGAAGAAACTTTTTAAACTGTGTTTCATAAATGTAAAATGGAAATATACTTTTGTCTTAAAACACATTACAGTATTATACAAATGTGCCCAAGTGTGTTAAAGCTTCTTCAGTATGTACAAAGATGGCATTCCAAAGAACTATGATTAAACAAAAATTTTTAAAGGGAAAAGTCATATCTAATTGGAAGTTATTGCCAAGTCACTTGAGTAATTCCTGTGCCCAGCTGCAAATATTGCCCAGTTAGACAATGACTCTCCCCTATAAAGTCTAATTTTACAGGAAACACATCTTTTTCAGTAAGTATTCACAAATGTTAAAGTTTGTAAATATTTTGCAAAACTTTATGCTAGCTTGATGCAAAATACAAGCCATGGCAACACGTGTACACAAAAGCGCACTGTACCAAGACGCTGCTGTATCAAGTTTGTCCATGCATGTTACAACAGAAACCATTGCTTATTATTTTAACAATGAAAAAATGCCTTAGCAAGTGGTTGGAAGACAGAGGGTTATTCTCTCATTGAAGAATGATAGCTAAAACCAATGATGAATGTAATTATAGCTTCCTTTAATAACAAGGAACATTTCTGATGATAATTATTCAATGTTAACACTGATACTACTATTTGCTCTGTAAAAGGTTTCAGATTAATAAAATGTTTTAACTTTGATCTATTTCCATGACCAACAAAAAAGGGAAATAGATGACCATGCATGTTTCAGATTAAATGATGAGTACAAAGTTGAGAGTGTAAACAGGTATTACATGTGAAATTTTAAAGAACTTTAAAACAAGATGGGTACATAAATACTTACTTGCTTCTTCAAGATTTATCAAAGTGTCAAGGTAGTCAAATATTTCAACAGACATCTGAAAACTGCAAAGAAAGAAGTTAAGTCGGAGTAAACTTAGCTTCATCATGATCTGAATTACAGAAGCTATGAAATCTGTTTCACTCTTGTTGAAGGAATTGTAAAAACCTTTACACTGTCCTTTGGGTATTAGTTATAATTTCCATCCAGTTGATACTATTCCCAATTCCTACTTTCCTAGGAAACATTTTTCCCAGAACTCCCTTGTTAAGAATGAGCAAGTCTCGATACTAACCTTCTATTTTACATTATGCAAACCTAGGTATCAGCTCTAATCCTCTGGCAAGGCAAAAGCATTATAGGATAGATAAAGACAGACTCAGATGGGGCTTCTCCATTCTTCAGCTTACCCACACAAATTTATATGCAGTACCTTAGGATCAATATATTGCTACATTTTTTTTATTTTCATTCTTGTTCTTAATGTTTACAGCACTGTTCCCTCTAAGAAATTATATGTTGGGTCAATACAGTCTGTGGAAGAGTGTTTGACTAACTGGAAAAGTCCCTTTTGGGGAACTGTAAACACATCGAGTGTGGGAAAAATTAAACCCAGTTTTTCTTTTCATTTTTACTCCATATATCAGAGCATCAAATTTACAAGTCATTGTGTCAAAATCATGTCATAGCAGCTTAGAATAAACACAGGTGTACAGTCTGGAAAATTTCTTCTTATGAAAAATCTGTAGATGCACAGAAGAAACTCCAGATAAAACACTTAACCAAAACTGAAGGTTCACATCTATAAACTTTGCATTTTATTAAACTGCATTACTTACAAATTGTTGATATCATTCTCAGCCATCTTTTCCAATGCTGTTTCTGGGTCTTGGAGTTGCAAGTTGCCTGGTATAGCTGGATACTGAAAATTAATGTGATTGATTTATTTGTACGAGTTACAAATTGATGTAGTGCAATGTAGATAACAAATCAATCAGGAGTGTAGTCAGGATTGTGTCATGGGGGGGGGGGAAGTTGGTTTAATGGGGCAGTTTTGGGGAACGACATGAGGGAAAAGTCTAAGGATAGAGAAAAAAACCCGCTATTTTAGGTGTTTTTGGCATTTCAAAGTTGGGTCATGGGTGGTGGTTCTAACCCCTTACCCCCTGGCTATGCTACTGAAGTCAGTGCTTCCCAACCTGGAAACATGGAAAATTTTTTGTGGGTAATAGAATCAAATACTGCCTGTACTTTATAGTAACTCGATTCCCCTGTGGGCCGGGGTGTAGAATATGCCCAAGGTATTTCCCTCTGGTTGTACAGTAAGAGGGGACTAAAGGGAAACCAAATTTGAACCTGAACCATACTTGAAAATAAATTTAAACCCTTTTTTCTCCACATAGTGCCTCCTTTTCCCATTGTTTTGAATCTTTTTTATTGGGTACTACTTATTGGACACAGCTCGCATTACCTCCATGGAAATACACTTTTCTGCCAACCCCAACCTTCACTCTCCCCTCCTCCTGCTATTAATTTCCATCTATATCTGCTGAAACATGTGACTGTAAGAGGGAATGATGGACCAATGGCTAAGATGCCAATTTTGCTACCCACGGTTTAATGTTGGCGTCCACTCTGTCTCATTACATGGTGTCCAGCTTCCCAGTGTTCAATACTGGTTTGAGTTCTGTATGTCTTATTATATTGTGTCCATGGGAAAATTGGCAAAATGCAAGTCTTAGCTGCCCCTTTCTCCACCTACTGACTACATGGGTACATGTGAGGAAACTTGCCATGGTGCACGGTGTACACCAGCTGCAAATTGGAGGCACAGTCTCTGGGACGGACTATCCATGAGCAAGGAAAATATTTATAAAGCAGTAGTGTGCCCATCATGATCTCTTGTTGTTGTTAAGGGTAGTGTGACACGAAAATAACAAAATTTGGTATTGGATGTGAAAAGCATTAAAAACCATTAAAGATGCCACAATTTCCATCAAAATTCATCAAAAATGGACCATTTTACAGGGCATTTTCTGATTTGGGACATGCCATATATGGCTAATGTTATCCTTTGTTTTTACAATCTCCATTTCAAGGACAGTTTTAACATTAGTTTTACCCGAGAGTTTTATTTTGGAAGTTTACATTGAGTCCTTGAAAATCATCAGTATCAACTACCAAACAATAGACCATCTGATGTAATTAAGAGATAATGGGTTAACAAAAGAAATGTCAACACCACAAAACACTCCACATTATTTTTCCATAGGCAACAAGTTTCTTCGGAAACATTCGAACTTTGAAGAGGAAAACCATAAAAGATATTTAAATAATTCCAACAGATTTTGGCTTAGAAACTTTCACTCTATAAATGCCAAGTGAAGTCAGGTCATTTTGCTGACATGTCACACTACCTTTAAGGTGCTATAACATGCTAACAACATGAAAGCAAGTTGTTGATTTGTTTCTGTAACTCCCTAGATCAGTAATTTAAAGGGGAAATGCAGTCATGCAAAAATAATCTCATAGTCTATCATTTTCATGAATGGCTAATGGCTTTTGAAAATCATGTGACAACATTTTTCTTGCTGAACTGTGAAACTTATAGGAGTAAGTCATTGCTTCATCTTGGATATGCAATATTTTAATTTAGTATATACAATAAAAGATACATGGAAGAGAGATATGAAGAAATTAGTGAGGATTACAGTAGCTGTTGCCTCTAAATAAGATTGGAACAAGTGCTCTTCCCTTCAATCCCTTTAAAATTAGTAATTTATAATCCAATTTCTGTAAGTAAATGTCAGCAGACACAAAGTCCAGAATGGATTAAAGGGACATGTGGTGTACTACATGAAATCAAATGTCAAAAGGGATAAAATTAAATTTTCTCCTCAATTACGGCAGTTTTAATGGGAAGCCATCAAGCCTCTACTTGGGGGAAATCTTTTAATTCATGAAGAACTACAATAGCTATTAATAAAACTGGCAAGATGCCAGACCTAATAAGAGAAGAGATCACGTAAATACATAACTTGAAACTTCCCATTCTTATATTGAGAAATAAATTCAATTCAAATAACATCATCAAATAATGTTTCAGATTGTCATGACACTTCAAGTGCATGTAATAGTTTGCTTTTCTGTTCAAAGTTTCAAGTTAACTGAAACTGCACTTACCTTTTGGTGAAATTCTAACTTTGTGAGCAGCAGTTGGCAATATAATGAGTTTAATTTTCCATAACCTTCTTGAACATGCGTCTGAAATAAAGGGCCACGACAAACATTTAATGCAAAAGTATAAATTAAATAACGTTGTCTGTAATAAGTGTTCCTCTCTAATAATTCCATGACCTCCCTAAATAGTATACAATGTACAGCAAATTTCACAAAACTCATTGGATTGGGAATCTACAAGCCCAGATAATTATCTCCTATGACCCGATGCTTCCTCCTATGGGTGATATTGATTTACTTCTGTAACATGAGACAACTTGAAATGGCCTATGGGCCCAGAATAGGAATGACCTCTGTTCACAAAAGTGCAGTATGTGTCTCAAAAGGTGGCACTCCTTTCAGAAAGTTTGCAATTTGACCTGAGGAAAACTTTCCAAAACAGAATGAAACTCAGAGAGTACAGTTGTCCTAACAAAGGAGCAGGGAGGACTTCAATCGAAAGGTAATTTAAAGCATTTTTATTACATTTAGTACCTTGGAAGATGGTTTTTTGCAAACACAGACAACTAAATATTGCTTTTTTTTTTGCACCTTAAAAATACTCATCTCTAGTTGTTTAAAGTTCAATTTGTTTCAGATACTTGATATTAATTTTTCCATCCCTAAGTTTCCCATCACCCTGCCAGGTACCTTCTCTATAAAGGCATACAGACCTGTAGCCAAGGGGGCTTAGCATACTAGAGAGTGTGAAATTGCTTGCCATTGACTTAACACATTTTTACACATTTCCCCTTAAATTTGGCCCCCTCTCCTACCATATAAGCCCTTCAGTACCTTGTCTCCAAAAATGACAGAACTCACCCACATCTTCCCTAGATCAGATATATACCGCAGATGTTGATGAGCTTCAGGTAGAACCTTCAAAAAACAAAAAACAAAAAAATGTCAAGGAATGAATCACAGTGGTTACAAAAGACAGTTGTTTGTCCGACATAAATAGAAATGACACTTCTTGATGGGTGACATCTGATAAAGTTCATCACTGCTATTCTAGTACTATAGAGATAACTGTTAGTCAATGTTTGCATATCTCCTTTGCTTTAAATACTAATGGGAATAAAAGCCCAAATTTAGTAAGGATACTCCAGCCCTGTAGCTTGTGTATGACTATATGAATGCAACTTAACAATTGTTGCGATAAAAAAAGTGGTCAGGGATTCCACCAGGATTGATTGGTTGATACATGCAACCAAGATTTACTGTTCATATTTTTAATATTTTAAACTGCAACATTTTCCATCCATCTGAACCAACATCTTTGTATTCTGCTACTTTTTTTTCTATCACAGTGTACACCATTTAACCATATTGTGAGTGACTGTTTCAATAAAGTTTGGCAGTGGCAACATTTCTTTCATCAAAATAGTTTGGTGGATGCTATATGCAAATGTGGAGTCATATGAACTATTTCAAATTCATCGAATGACTCAAATGGTAGAAAGATTATGTAGGCTGAGCAAAATCTGATATTTCAAGCTAATTTTAAAGACAAAGTTTATGACTTTAATTGCTTAGCTATCACAATATTTTGCTATTAATTTAAACATTGAAGGATTTCACGAAAAATAGAACAGTCCATTGAGAGCCAGCATATGGAACAGTAGGGCACACAGACACTGTACTATGAAAATGGGTGTACTGTATGGCATGGCAGAGAGTCATTTACAACATTATTTATGTGTGCAATTCACTTATGAGCTGGGGTTGCATACAAGGCCAGACTTTTTTTTTGATAAATGTATTTTTCCACTTAGGAAAAAACACTAACTTGATTCTCAGTCATGTCTAATTTTGATTTTGGTACAAGTTATGGACATCAAACAAAAAAAATTAAATATGCATACAAAACTATTACACTTTTGTATTTCCATGAATACTAAAACAGCCACAGTGTTTTTAATGGAGGTCAGCATTGGGTGGAAAAGTTGGGAAGCTGGGAAGCTCCTTCCTGGGAAATTTGGACATCTGGAAGGAAATTTCCCATTTCTGTACATGAAATATAGGGAGAACTGTGGGAAATTTTATTCCCTTGCTGGGAAAAGAAGCTGCTCCCTTTCTGCAAAATAAACATTTTTTTCCAGCCTTGGTGGTCAAACCAATGAATGATTCAAAACAAATCTACTGTGCAATAGCTTTAAACTGTGCAGTGTGCATGCTGCCATCTTCTTCTACTATCAATAACGGAAGCAAACTAGAAACCTATTTTACACACGTACATAATCAGGGTTCCTAATCATATTTCCTTCTAAAATACCATGACCTTCAAATGACATTTATGTCGGCATAACTGTCTAAACTATTTTCAACACTCAATACAGGTAATGGTCTTCAATTATTGTGCCCCTACAAGGACGGAAGTCATTTTCACTTGTTTAACTACTTTTACAAGTTTCATAAAAGAAATAAATTGTCTATTTTTCTCTGTTCACAGTCATCTTAATTTTCAAAACCAAATACTTACAGTTTTATGATCTGTTATGCAGCAAATCTTATATGACTTTTTTGACAACTGTTTTTTCCAAAGTTAATGCTTGAAATGTTACAAAATTATGTTTAAAGTTTGGCACAGAAACTGTTTGATAACAAGGATTCTGCCAGAAACTAAAAAAAAAAGGGGGGGGGGTTTATTGCTGCCACACCCCCATTCTGAATTGACATCATGAAATTATTGAAGCCAGTACCCAGTGTTAATTAAGGAGTTGTGACTAGTATCATTTGTAGATTACTGTGGCTACAAAAATATCGCATTTGCCCTAGTGAACTGCTCCCTTTACAGCAATAGATCTCAATGGTGCCGTTAAAGATAACAAAAGTCCAAGTTTCCAGACAAGTTTCAAAAAATTTCCACCAAGTGGCTATGGAGGATTATTCATCATGTGGTACAAATTTTAAGTGGTGAGCTCCTAGTATTGTAGGGAGCCTCCCTACAATACTTTGAGTCCTAAGGGAGCACACCCACCAGTGCACTAACAGTAGTTGAACATGCAATTTCTGAAAGTGTATACATGGAAAAATACCACAGAGGTTGTTTTTCTCCAAAAATTCCTTTCAAATCAGTTGATATCTTTAATTTCCTACAATTGAAAGTGAAGCTGGGACTGGATGGTGTTAGCCTTGCAACGTCATGAGCAGTCGCCCCAAATTAACAGCCAATCACGAAACAGGACAGTCTTCTGCACTACTACAAGTTGGGGTGTCTCCTCTTGCCCTCTAATCCAACAGGGCAAAAATTAACATTCCTGTTCACAGCAAAGCCCAGGGACATGTCACACCATGGCTTAAAATCATTGTGGTCAATTTTGTTTCTTTTCATTTCGTAATATTGAGGGGAACAATGAGTTAACTTCAGTGGATTACAGCAGCCTGCTACACCAGGATAATCGTGGGATAGAATCGTACCCTTCTTCACTAAACTTAATTTGATTTACAAAAGTAAAATGCAGTAACAGTATGCCTTTTTGTACAACTTTTCTATGCTGTATAGCTTTGTTAATGTCACAACAATGGAAAACATTGAGAGCTCTGTTCTACTTGAAAAGTAATTACTCTTATATGAACACTTGAAGAGTTTCCTTGAAAATAATTAAGCAGAGTGTTTTCATACAGCAACATAAATATTATTCTTCCTTTTTTCAGTACATGTGTATGGTAATGTGAGACAGTTTATAAGACATGAAGAATCAGGGCTCTTATATTTAACTTCGAATAAAACCAAACATCCGTTCCAGCTGTAAGCCTGCTATCAGTTTTCAAGCGGACTTACATAATGAAACACTTCTTCCCTTTATATGCACTTACAAACCTTCAGTACTTCACAGCACCTGATATTATTGAAGATATAGAGTAATGTGATGATACCTGTCTTTGACATATAATACAGCTTGCAGTTTCAGTGGATTTTTTCCCAGAAAAATTCCCTTTGTTTTATCAGACTGCTGCATTGACCTTGAAGTTGATAGGAAAAGGACCTCCCTGTGGGGGATGCAAAATTTGTAAAGTTCTCCTGCCACTTATGCAATCACATTTTTATAATATGTGACTGCTGAGGAGAACATTGATGCTAAATTTTACAGAAAAACACAAGACTGTGCACTAGTGTGGGGATATGATGCCTTTACCTGCTTGCTTCAAGTTCACTTTTTGTTGAAATTGTGAAAACTTTACATGCTCATATTTTGGGAACCACACATGGGATTTCCATGCGAATTTCACCAAAATGCTTAGAATAAGTACCCACTAAGATACCAAATCCTGTTGTGACCTTACTTAGACAATAAATGAAAATCATTTGAGGCTAATGGACCCCACTAATGGCTAACTACAGTCACTACAAACTAACACTGCTCGGATTTGTCTATAAGCCCTGCATACTTCTAAACCTTCCGTTTGTCCTCCCCTCCCCCCTCCCCCTGCTCTCCTCCCCCTTCTCTTTTCTTCCTTCCTCCTTCTCTCTACTCTCCCTTTCTTCTCTTCTCCTCGTCATCTTTTGTTTCTTTGTCGTTTTTACAAAATTTTGCATTCTTGTTGTACATTTTTGTGCAATTTCACTTTACAGTATGGTCACCAGCATAGATAACAATTTACTCTGTTTATCTAGTGCCCTTCATATATAAACAATGTCACATATTATAGTCTGCTCTATTGAATTGTACATACTTTGTAAATCATACCAGAAATAAATTTGAAATTGGAAAAATATCCTCTTTACAGTATAATCCTCCCCATTACTGTACATGTAGAAATTTCTATGGTGTATGCATGAATCAAGTTTCCTTTGGCCAAGCTGTTGCTGAGCTATTTTTGTCATCATATTTAGTAGCATTATTATTTTCAACACCAGAAAAACAAAACTTTCATTTTCTTATATTTATGGATTTTAACAATCAGAAAACAGGAACATGGTTCCTCTTAAAACAGAAGAGTTGCTGACTTTGATTGCATTGACCTCTGCAACCAGAGCTACCTTGTGTCCTTTCGGAGTTTGGGTCTCTTTGCTTAGTACCTCTCCTTATATCTTTAACATTCTGTCACAGAGACACTCCATTTTTCAAGAGAGTGTTTTGACTTTGGTGTGGAACCCAGCAGATTCAAATGGTAGTTCATGCCGTACTTTTCGCTACTTTGACAAATCTTACAGGCACTTTCTTCATATTACACTTTGTAAGAGAAGGAAAATGACAAGGTATACAGGTTATTTAACAGATATCTCCCGACTTACAATTTACACTCTCAATGTTTCCTTTTAGCTATCTAATTTTGTATGCATACTACACATGACAAACTAAATAACCCATAACCTTAATGCAATTAATGGCATGATATCGTACCATGCATAATGTTGGCAGTAATCTGACACCATAAAAACTAGCTGAGCTTGTAATTTAATCATGCCACTTGATACAGACTTGTTGAGTAATATACCTTTTCCATAATATACAGGAACATCTATACAAGAGTTCTTAGTTTTGCAGTGGTGCTTAGTAATAGGACTGCATACTGCATAGCCAACTGACTGCCCAGCAGGGCAACTTGCAAAATGTGGAAACGATTCCTGAATGGTGGCAGAATTATCTGCAAAGCACTACAAGATACTGTAAGCATAGACTCTTATGGCTGGAATGCTCAGAGTCTATGTGAAAGTCACAGTTCATGAAAGTTTGTAGTAAAGCCCTACTGTATTAGTCCTTCTAGAATGTTTCCAGTCAAAGCGGCTCATAGAGTCAGTTCATAAAATTCCACAAATTTTTCCAAACCTGGTAAGTTTTCTTCACATACCAATGAAAAATGGTCGATCTTAGATAATCCCCATATTCCACAAACAAATAACTGTTTCATGGGTGAGTACTTAACGGTTCAATTTGCTTTTCAAAAATTCGTGACCAGACACTTTTTCAAATTATGCACAAAACCGGTACAAGCCAGGATATTACAAAATTCAATATTTAAGCTTTTCCTGTAACTATTGGATATGAAACCTGACTTATTATGCTATCCATGAGTCATGTTATAGTGACCCTTTATCACTCTCATTAAGTTATTGATACCAACTAAATGAGCCCCTTTAAGTCCTATGTAACTAATTTCGCCTCATATAATTTAATTCGAACAACTGTCCACATCCTTTCTCCGTGGACACAAATCCTCCAATACTTCTAACATGTTTTCATTTCTCAAGTGTAATTTCATTTCAGATACAGTGTTTACTTTTACTTTTGGAAATAAGCAGGTACTAAAAAACATTCAACCTGTTTACAAAAATAATTTAAAATGAAAATCTTACACCAAAGCTTCTTACCTTTTCATGACCTTGTTGTAAAATTTTGTGAAATGTATGACAAAACTTCCAGCAGATGATGGGGTTACCCTGGATTGGGGTCTTACTGGCAAGGGTCCAAAATGTCCCCATGCCCTTTTCCTGGAAAGTCCCCATGATAACACCTGGTGGTCTATGTTAAGGTTAATAATAGACTCAGCAACAGCATGTTACTTAGTCCAGGAATGTTGGAAATAAAAACAAATTTTGCTGTTTCTAATATGATAAACATAAGTGATCTAAAAGTGCTTCCACACTTGGGTCTGGAGTTCGACTCCTGACTGTTTCATACAGATGACTTTAACCAGAATGCAAACCAGAAAGCCAAAAGGCTAAAGTGATTCCTTGCTGCTGAAATGTAAGGCCTTTTTTCACATTGACATTGCTTTGCAATGTTTTTCAATTAACAGGGCTCCATAATGTAATGACATTTGACCTGAACAAAAACTTCTGGGACCATGTATTCACTATGTGCCATCTACATGACAAGTTACAGGACCCTACAAGTGACCTTTCTTGAAAGACTGTGCAGGAAAGCTTGTCAGGCTTTGAACATGCTGACTCCAAATGAACTTTGACCTTTGGGAAAATCAATAGGGATTTCATCTACTAAATATGACCAATCCACACACTAAATGTGAGCACAGTCACATGTACCGTTCTTGGGATACCGTGTTTACGAAGTTTTGACCTTTTGACCTCTCATGACCCCAAATGACCTTTGACCTCCACGAAAATCGATAGGGATCATCTACTCAATATGACTAACCCACACAACAAATATGAGCATAGTCACATGTACCGTTCTCAAGATATCATGTTTACGAAGTTTTGACCTTTTGACCTCTGGTGACCCCAAATGACCTTTGATCTTCACCAAAAACAATAGGGATCATCTACTCACATGACCAACCCACACACCAAATATGAGATTAGTCACATGTACCGTTCTCAAGATATCATGTTTACAAAGTTTTGACCTTTTGACCTCTGGTGACCCCAAATGACCTTTGATCTCCACAAAAATCGATAGGGATCATCTACTCAATATGGCCAATGCACACACTAAATATGAGACTAGTCACAATTACCCTTCTTGAGATACCGTGTTTACAAGCAATTTCTAAGGAATTTACCTATTGACCTCTCGAGACCCCAAATGACCTTTGACCTCCACGAAAATCGATAGGGATCATCTACTCAATATGACCAATCCACACACCAAATATGTGCATAGTCACATGTACCGTTCTCGAGATATCGTGTTTACAAAGTTTTGACCTATTGACCTCTCGTGACCCCAAATGACCTTTGATCTCCACCAAAAACAATAGGGATCATCTACTCGATATGACCAACCTACACACCAAATACGAGGTTAGTCACACTTACCCTTCTTGAGATATCGTGTTTACAAGCCAAAGTGTCACATACACACACACACACACACACACACATACACACGACATCACCATCGCATAGATTCCTTGCCTGCCTTCGGCAAGGAATCAAAAATGCATTGAGGTTTCGATGATACATAAATGTTCCATTTCAAACAATGCCATCATGCACCATTATCTTCTCACTCAAATGTTATACTAGCATGCTCGAAAAATAATTTTGTCATTCCAGGTTACCTTTTGACCTCCATAAAAGCCATACATAGATAGACAGACAAACATACAGACAGACAGATGGACAGACAGCTACATGAAAGATCATATTTAAAAAACCTTTCAGACTTGACCCCTGGAGACTCTTGATGACCTTTTATCTCCATCAAAAACAATGAGGACCATCTTCTGACCACACCGCATCCACATACCCAAATATGAAATCTATCCAAGTTTCCTATCTTGAAATATCACATGAACAGGATTTTCAGACTTTTTGTCACCCCAGATGACCTTTGACCTTCATCAAAAAAAAAAAAAAAGGTACCATTTCCTGACCATTAACCAGAGATGCCAAGTTCAAGAAATGAAAAATAGGAATCAAGCAAACTTTACTTTGAGTGGAATCCTCTCATGCACTCACGAAGTGCTATGCCCCTATGACTGGGGGTGTGGCATTTAAGGAGTTTTTCGTTCACCCATGGTACATGTAAGACAACCACCCATGGTACAGGTAAGTAAAGAGAGTGAAAGATTAAAAGGCGACAGACCCCAGTTATGGCCGACTAAAATCAGACGATCACTTGCTGTCTGGATTCGTCTATATGGACTCAATGGTTCAGGGAACAAGACCATGCTTTCCTATCTAGATATTTAAAACACTAAAGCGGCTCATTGAGTTGGTTCGTGAAATCCAACAAATTTTTTCCAAACCAGTTGAGTTTTCTACACATATCAATGACAAATGGTCAAACTCAGACAATCCCCATATCCTACACTCAAATAACTGTTTTATGAGTGACTAATTAACGGTTCAATTCGGTTTTCAAAAATTCGTGACCAGACACTTTTTCAAATTATGCACAAAACTGCTACAAGCCCGGACACACCAAAACTCAAAATTTTAACATTTTCCGTAACTATTGGATATGAAAATTGACTTGTTATGCTAACTGTAAGCATTGCTAAGTGGTAGTGACCCTTAAACACTGTCATTAAGGTATTGATATCAACTCAATGAGCCTCTTTAAGTGGAAATCACAGATGTATAAATGATTTGCCAAGTCTGTTGCTTTGGAATTTTCTGACCAATTTAGGTAGTACTATATTTCTTTAGCCCTAAAGTCAGAAAATCAGGATGTTCTCATCAACTTGACAGTTCCGTATCAAACAGAATGGTTGACAAGTATGAATTCTTGTTTCCTGCAAATATGAATCACTTGGAATAATTTATCCAGTACAACATCTCATTCTTTTTAACAACACAAAATGGATCAAATTGCTATACAAATGCAAAATTGTATAGCAGATTTAGTGCATAAAATTTATGGGTTTGTAATAATTTTGTGATAGACACTAAACAACAAAATTATTATGCACACTTTGAACACTAAATTTCCTTTGTCACTAGGAAATATTAGCAAAAGTAACAACCAGGCAAGGCCATTTCGCATAAGATTTAAGGAAATACTATTCATCAGAAAAGAGAATGGAGGCCAAATGAAATGATAAGCTTTTCCACAAACTTGGGAGTTTCATTTTGAGCAAAGGGCCAAAAAGCCAAGGACTGAAGATTTAGACATTTTGTTGACCATCAAATAATAGTACCATTATTGCTAAAACTTGTGCTATAAGTGTCCCAGGGTTAGTTGCAGGGGATTAAAACTATGGTCTGCCATCATACTAGTACCTGGTCTCGTTGACCCTCCTAGATTTTCAGGTGGCCATGTTCCCGAACTCTAACCCCTGCCAATAGGCCCCAATAAAGGAGCCGGCCTTTCAGACGCATGAAATACAGCTATTTGAAAAGAGGGCCCCTTACTGGAACCCCACATCTAACCACAGATATCTCCTTACTCTAACCCAAACCCACAACACTATTACATACAACCCTAGTTCCTAACCCTGGGGAGAGTCATCTATCTATCTGGGTACTACAGACAGTTAGGCACACAAAACACCTGAATACTGATGGGTGATGGAATTGGTAGGTATGCATTCAATTTTGTTTCAGTTTGCAATCCTTTCACACTAACAATTCTCACGTTTTTGCTCTGATGTTTTCTGGGAGTAGATTCTGTTTATCCCTTTTCTACTGAAGGTTTTCCATGTGGCTATACTGAACTATATAGTACTTGTACATTCCACAAATACCAAGTTTTTGTATGGAAGCAGCCATATCTGCATTCACCATAGCCCAAGCGGGTGCACAAGACAGTGTAACCTCCTCTTCAAGCTTACTCAGTGTTCAGAATCCAATTTTAACATAATAGTTCCAAAAGCTCTGTTCCAAGATGCAATAGTGCAATGGTGTTACTGTGAGACCATAGCAATGGTGAATTATGGTTGTGCAGTGAAACCATGCACAGCAAAAGGGTTGAAATGTTCCCCCTCTTTGATTTTCAGATGTCATTTCAAGAAGCATTGTCAAAATGCCAATTGGATATCTCAGAACACAAGTCCCACTCAATGAGTACTCCTTTATCATATTACTCTGGATCAACCCCTCCCCCTTGCCACAAAGTTACATACCATCACCCTCTTTGGATCCACCAACTTTAGTACAAGTAGACTGAAAACTGCAATGGCACCACAACCAAACGAATCAGTGTATAACTTATAAGTTCAAGGTATTCCCATGATTCATACACTGCCATCTACATATAGCAAATTGATGAAATGAGTCTGTTACCTCAATCATCAAGCCATTACAACCTGAAACTAAGGAAAATCATTTATACAAATGTAAACTGAGATTAGTTAAAATTTGTTAAAGAATATTTTGATAACACTCTTATTTCCTTTTCATAAATCTAAAACTGAGTTTCCTGTATGTTATCGAGATACATCAAAAGTCACAGTCACAGCCTACATATGTGTACAGGATGGCAACTAGAGCACAGAGTACTGTGAAACATGTTGGACAGAGACTGTATGAGGGGTCTCACATACCTAACTATATTCTTGCTCTTGCTGCCCCCCCCCCCAAAAAAAAAAAAAAATATTACAACACTGACTTACTTGGAATCAGAGTGAGAGTGTTTTTAAAACATGGTGACCAAGCAAGTTCATCTTAGAAGTACAATACTCCAGAAATTTTTTAAATCAATAGTTTTCAAATCTTGCTAGTTAAAGGATCATCTGACAGTCTTCCAAATTTTCCATTATTTACTGTAATGAGGTACAGTTTACTGTAATGAGGTACAGTTTACTGTAATGAGGTACAGTGCCATAACCCTAACTTCACTACAACCCTGATACATTCTGGGCTCCCTTAAATTCCTTTGTAGAAGTTTTTTTACACAATTAAATCTTTCTCTCTCACCCCTTCCCCAAACTGCATGAAGGCTTGTGTTATTATCCACTAGGGATTCTATTGCCAGTGAGGGTCGAAGTAAGGGCCAGTGAGGCAGATCAATTTTACAACAGTCCCTATAGAGGTCGTGCACCGATGTCACGACATTACCCATCCTTCTATTTTGCCATCCAGGCATCAATTGTACAACAGTTGTTACCAAGATGCTGTAATGCCTGTGTATTAGCAACACACGTGCTGAGCATAATCAGATCCATCCAATTTGCCAAATTGAAACACATTGACATCACATGCATGACCTCTATAGAGCATGATCCACACTAGTACAGATAAGTATCCTTGCAGGCAATTTGTGCTCCTTCAAAGAACCTGCTTCATTGAAAAATCAACCATTTCTACTGGCTTAAAAAACTGAAAAAAATTCAATTAATAACTTGAGTACAGGCAAGCGACTAGTTACTCGGAATATGTTCCCCAAAACTCCTGTTGAATATACACCCCTTGTTGGTGAATTACTGTACTGTCGATACAATCCACACATGCACAAAAAATTCTATCAAATGAATAATTATCAATATTTTTAAGCAACTGACAGTTAAATGTAAAATAGATCAAAAGAGCCCTTTTTTCAATTTCTTTGCATGTTTCCCCCAAGGAAGGGTGAAGGTGGAAATTAGGGGTGGGGGAGGTGTCACAGAAATAAAAACCTCCCGAGAAGATCATATTTGAATGCTATTAATCTGGTTGCAAAGTTGCATATCATTGCCATGTATATAACTGAGAATACAATTGATAGTAATCTGAATAATTGCAATTTCAAAATATAGACTTTCATTTTATTTATTTCATTCTCAAAGAGGGTAACAATTGAAGATCCATCATCTTTTATCATTTATTCTTTGTAAAGGATACGTCTGACATGCTTCTCTTTAGCTGGGTTCTCTTGACTATTGATGGCTTTGTTCACACTTGCTGCCTGCAAAACAAAAGGATAAACTAAAGCAATAAGAACAATAGCAGATGGAATAATTCTGTTGATGAAATACATTACAATGAAACTAGACATACATAAAACCAGAGAGCTAAGGTAAATTAATTTCCTTGCCATGTGCAAGTCTCTGTTCTCTCAACTGACAGTGTTTCATAAATTACTGTCAAGGTTATATGGAGAAGGGTAGAAAGGCTATGTCAAGCATCAAGACTATTTTGTGTGGTCTTTAAAGGTAGAAGTCAAGTTTAATTGAGCAAACCCTGTCAGGAATTCTGCCAAAAACATAAGAGATGGGGGGGGGGGGGAATTTCTTACTGCTAAACCCCAAGGCCAAAGTGGTTCTGTCATAGGCTAAAGTTATGAGTGACATTAGGGGGACAAAGCATTCTTCAGGGTCCCTGTAAGATACAATTTGAAGGATTTTTAAGGCCATTCATACGTCAGTTAAAATATTGCTGCAAAAGTTTCTTTTCTTTAAGTAAGAAACCAAGATATTGACAATTTTTAAATTTTTAAGGAAATGAAAAGGGAGGGGGATTTTATCCACCTTCTTCTGGAAAGGGGGGATTGTCCCCCCCCCCCTTCATCCTGGCACCTCTGACAAAAACACTGCCTGTCATACTTCATCAGGAATGGCTACTATCAAATAATGTGAAGATATTTATGTCACTTCTTTGCTTTCAGGGAAAGCAACTCCTTAGTTCACCTACTGTTTGTTTGTGAAACATGTTAATGGAGTACATATGTCAGGCAAAACCAGAAAAATTTGAGAGAATTTGCTGATTTGCCTGGGTGACTGCCTAATTGTCCAAGTGTCAATAAATTTCACAATTAAACAAAAGGTGAAATTCTAAGTATACTTTCCTGAATTACCTTCTGTACAAAAGGAAACTACCCAATCTCAATACTGTTATTGCCAGAATGAACTATTTTCAGTTACACACATTAAACATGTACTGTAGTGACTAGTGTATAGCTGCTGTAATTTAAACGAAAACTGCACCACTGTGACTAGGTAAACTACAAGCATGTGACAAAAAAATCCCCAGTGGGCTAATGCCAGAATCTAATTTAAGTTTACCCTGTATTTCCTAGGAAAAAGCATTTTTAACCAGAATGCAAAAATGCATTGAGGTTTTGATGATACATACATGCTCTTCTAAATAAAATGCTACATTTCTTGTAACAACTGGTGACCCAAAATTACCTTTGTCTCCACCTGTAAGTGACTGGTTTTTCTTTTAACCAAAACATTTCTCTAGTCAAAAAGCCAAATTTCATACTGTGCCTTAAGATATTCTGCAAACAAGGTTTTCAGAGTTTGATGCCAGGTGATACCAGATGAACATTGACCTCCACCAAAAACAACAGGTACAGTACTTTCAACTCACCTAACACATCCACATACTAATTAGGAAATCCATCCAAGTTTCCTACCTTGAGATATCCCATTTTGACAAGTTTTTCAAAGTTTGATCATGACCCCAGATGTCCTTTCACCTCCACATAAAAAAAAAAAACCTTATACATACCACCTTCTCACCATAATTCATTTACATACTAATTTTGAAAACCATCCACCTTTCATACCTTGCGCTATCCTAAACAAGTTTTTCTGAGTTTGACCCCTATGACCCCAAATGACCTTTGACCTCTACCAAAATCAACAGGGTTCTTCCTCCCATCATAACGCATCAACATATCAAGTTTGAAATCAATCCAAGCTTCCTACCTTGAGATATAGTGTGAACAAGAAGTTAGGAGTTTGACCCCATGTGACCCAAAATGACCTTTGACCTCCACCAAAATTTATTGGGTTATTTCTTACATCATAATGCATCAACATATCAAGTTTGAAATGAATCAAAGTTTCCTATCTTGAGATATAGTGTAAACCAGGATTTCGGGGTGTGACCCCAGGTGACCCCAAATGACCTTTGACCCCCACGTAAAATAAATCGGGTTCTTTCTTACATCATAACGCATCAGCCTATCAAGATTAAAATGCATACAAGTTTTCTACCATAATGTATCATGTAAACAAGGATTTCAGGTTTTGACCCCATGTGACCCCAAATGACCTTTGACCTCCACCAAAATACATCGGGTTCTTTCTTACATCATAACACATCACCATATCAAGTATGAAATTAATCCAAGTTTCCTACCATGAGATATCATGTAAACAAGGATTTCAGGGTTTGACCCCATCTGACCCCAAATGACCTTTGACCTCCACCAAAATCAATACGCTTCTTCCTTACATCATAATGCATCAAAATATCAAGTTTGAAATTAATCCAACTTTTCTACCATGATATATTGTGTAAACAAGGATTTCAGGGTTTGACCCCATATGACCCCAAATGACCTTTGACCTCCACCAAAATCAATTCGCTTCTTCCTTACGTCATAACACATCAACATATCAAGTTTGAAATTAATCCAAGCTTTCTACCATGAGATATCCTGTAAACAAGGATTTCGGGGTTTGACCCCACAAGACCCCAAATGACCTTTGACCTCCACCAAAATCTATAGGGTTCTTCCTTACATCATAATGCATCAATATATCAAGTTTGAAAGTAATCCAAGTTTCTTGTCTTGAGATATTGTGTAAACAAGGATTTTGGTTTTTGACCCCCTGTGACCCCAGATGACTTTTGACCTCAACCAAAATAAATAGGGTTCTTCCTCTCAGTATGGGGTATCTGTGTACCAAGTTTGAGAACTGTCAGATCTTCCCTTCTCAAGATATCGTGTAAACAAGCAAAGTGTCACAAACACAACACATACACACACACATACCCACACACATACACACGCACATACACCCTTACATACACACACACACGCCATCATGAATGCATAGGTTTCTCTTTTCATCGAAACCAAAAATATATTAAATTACAATTCCTAAAAGACATCAATGACTGTGGGAGAAGATTTTTACCAGCAACTATGCTTTCAAGATGAAACATTGCCCCATTTTTTTTTTAAATACCTTAATATAAGTGTTTTGAATCAAATACAAATTCATTTTCCATTATTTAGAGCCTTGTTTAAATTGGAAACATAAGTACACTACATGTATTTTGGTTTCTGTACAGTAAGTACTGCACTGTACAATCGGTGGTGTGAACAGAACTGCTGTAATCTGCAAGAAATTTCCATATAACAACAAAAACAACATGGGGTTACCTTATTGTTCTGAAAGTGCAAAAGGATGAAATTATATGGCACACTGTTATACAACAATGACCAACAAAAGAAAAGTGAAACAAGATGTTCAAGTTTCCTTTTGAAATCTTGATTATTTCAAAATACAATGTCAGCACTGCACAAAAGCAAATAAAAAAAAAAAAATTAGGAAAGGAGCCAGGGACAGTTCCAACTTTAAAACTAGACCTATGAAGTGCAAACCATAAAGGCTGCAGATTTTTAAGATGGGAAGGGATGGAGGGCATGGTTTGAGGGTGTTTATCATGGAATTGCTGGTGAACCTTTTGATCAAATCACCATTTTGATATTTCCTGATAAATACTTTGTACATAAAATGACAAAACCAGACTCATAACCGAACACTACGAGAGGGGGGCAGGGGTTTGTCCTACAGGTCACTCCTCCCTTATTTTAATGACACAAACCAGGGAAACTCTGAATAAATTAAAAGAAGGGTTTATAAAGTCATAACAGGATTTGGTATGTTAAAGGGGTGCTCATTCTAAGCATTTTGGTGAAATTTGCATTGAAATCTGATGTGTGGCTCTCAAGATATGAGCATGTAAAGTTTTCACATTTTCAACAAAAGGTGAACTTGAAGCAAGCACATATGACATCATATCCCCACATTAGTGCACAGTCTTTTATTTTTCTTTATCAGAGTCAATTTTCTCCTCAACAATGACATATTATTAACATGTGATTGCAAAAGTGGCATGAGAACTTCACAAATTTTGCATCCCCCACAGGGAGGTCCTATTCCTATTAACCTCTAGGTCAACACAACAGTGCGATAAAACAAAGGGAAACAAAGAATTCCCTGTGAATATGAGGAAGTGATATAAGCTCTGCTGTCCTCAAACTCACTTTGGAAGACAAATCTCCTGACTTCATATACTGATGTCTTGAGAAGTATATGTCCGATTTGAATGGAACCTTCACCACCCTATGTAGATTTGGTTCTTCTTTCACATATGAAAATTAAATTTTTGCTTAAACTTCCCCTTTAAGGAAAGCAGGATGGGAACAGACTACAGTGAAAGAGGGTGACAGAAAGTGGTTGGCAGAAAGTTGGTGTGGTTGTAGTACAATTGTACATGCATCTGTACAAAACATACAGGAAGGGATAAGGGTAAAAGACTGTTTAACTCTTTTGTTATACTATAGATTTGGAAAGAGACTCACAATGCACTGTAAGGCCTGTGACAGTTAAATGGCCAGATGACTTCAGCCAGAGACACTACAGGGGGATAAAACCTTCCATATGGGGCACAGTTCACAGTATATGGTGCCTTCCCCTTAAACATGAAGGGCAAGGGTAGTAGCAGCAGCTTCATCTCATGATTTTCTTTTCTCTTCAAAGTATCTTTCATCATATTTTAGGACTTCAATATTGCATTCAATATTGTTATTCAAGGTAAACCAAGCAGTTACTTCATCTAAATTTCTAATTTGAGGGAAAAAATTGTGGTCACATGATACTCTCGGGCCAATCATGAAACAAGAAAGTCTCCTACCTAATTTCAAGTTTGGGTGACTGCATTTTCCACTTTAAGACAGGAAAAACAATAACTGGGAATGGGTAAAATTGTGGGTAAGGAAGATAGCCACAGAGGGTGATGGGATACAAGAAATGGAAAGAAAATTTTAACTTGAACACAATGTTCTTTGTCATAGAAAAGCTATTGTGATTATTATTAAAAGTAAACAACAAACCTTCAGTAAGTGATATAAAGAACTGCACAGAAGTTGATATATCATTTCCAGTACTTCACTACTGTAATGTACAGAGGTGAAGTATAAAACCTGGGTCCTGGGTAGGACGTTAAACTGCATCCAGTTGTGGAGTTTGTTTAAACGTGGGATTAATGAGGTTACCCTTTGTCACAACGGCCTCCGGGCACCCTTGGGAAAGGTGTACCTGTATATTTGCCCTGTGCTTTTTCAGTGCTGTTGCCTTCGGGCGTGTTGTTGCCTTCGGGCGTGTTGTTGCCTTCGGGCGTGTTGTTGCCTGCGGGCGTGTTGTTGCCTGCGGGCGTGTTGTTGCCTGCGGGCGTGTTGTTGCCTGCGGGCGTGTTGTTGCCTGCGGGCGTGTTGTTGCCTGCGGGCGTGTTGTTGCCTTCGGGCGTGTTGTTGCCTGCGGGCGTGTTGTTGCCTGCGGGCGTGTTGTTGCCTTCGGGCGTGTTGTTGCCTTCGGGCGCATTGTTCTGGGTTTCGTTGTTTGGGGGTTTCATGTGGGGGGGTTGTGGAGGCCTAAGGAGAACTGTGGGAAATTTTTCTCCCTTTCATAGAAATAAACTTTATCCCTTTCTGGGATATGAACAGTTTTTCTCTTGCACTGCCTAATACACAATTAACTGACTAAATAAAAGTGCAGTTTCCTGTAAAATTACAGAAGCTCAAAAAGGTAAATGGCATGCATATTTTTGGACAGCTAAAATTATGACTCTATCTGTGTGGGACTTGTTTAAAATCAGAAGTTTAACAGTCTTGTAATGTATTAATGTACTGAACAGGTACTGTAGGTTTACAACAGGAAGAGAAAATGTCTTCCTAGAAAATACGGACATGCCAAATCAGTAGAGGAACAGACATTACTGTGTAATTAAAATTTTACAGGACTTACAGTACTGCAGTTTAAAGACAATTACACACGGTGAAGTATTAGTCATATCAACTTGATCAGAGAGGCTGTGTGTTTGGTCTAACGGTAAGAGCATCTGCCTCTAAGGCGGAAGGCCCGGTTTCGCTTCCCAGGTTGAGTCATACCAAAGACTCTTAAAAAGGAACCTACTGCCATTGTGCCTGATGCTCCGCAAAAGCAATAGAGTAGGGAAAACAAGCCAGTGAGCCACAAATGGAAAAAAGGCTGTGGCCAGCTCGACTTGAACCAATGGGTTGGAAACTGGGCTGTAAAACTCTATCTAAATAACTTGATTCGAGCAAAATTTAGAGTTCATACACATCATTTACTCTATGATGGCTTAATTGGCCTTTTGGAGTTGTGCCTGAAGACATCCAAAGTGACTGTAAGATTCCATAACTTTCAAGGACTGTGACTGATATGATATGGGCCCTTTAAAACAGTAAGATCCATATTTCCATTTTTTCCACAAAAAAAATAAATCTCAACATGGAACAAGTCTAATTCCAAACATTCACTGACTTTACCAGGACCTTTTAAAATAATTACTCATTTTCTCTGACTTTCCAGGCCTGGAAATTGAAATTTCTGTTTTCCTCGACTCTCCATGATATCCAGGGACCTGCATGAACCCTGTTGATGGAAATTTAAAATTGCTGCAGTGCAGTGTGAATCGATCGACCGGGCAGGGCTTTGTTCATGCCATAGCTAAAGAGGCTCGCGGAAAATCCGGGCTTAGTGCGAAATGAATGGCGATTTGATCACTGTGGCCAGCCGCGCACTTATTAGTGTTCTTGTGTCGACTGGGAGAGAGATACTGCCTTAGTAATCCGGCCGCGCGCCGGACTCTGAATTCCGCGGAAAATCACCATGCTATTGTGAAGCGCGGCCTCTGCCGATATTCCGCGCAAAATCGCATAGCATAATTTGGATAAGGTCCCTTAGTTGATATTTCAAAAAAAGTTGGGCCAACTGCATATATTCCCTTTAAAACAGGGAGTAACTCCTTTTATTTGCAGTTTCATATAGTTAGGTCAATTATTTCTTCCACACACTGGAAATCATCAACACCCAATATTTGTTTTCCAGACATCTCGAGAGATATACAACAGCTACTTGTCAGGAAATTATTTAACTGATGTTTAAAAATAAACTTGCTCCAACTGCATATTCCTTTCGGGCAGAGTCATTAAACTGGCAGAAATTGCCATGTCACTTACCAATTTGCAATGTCCAACAGCCAACACTGCTCAGTTAAACCAGAAAGCCAAAAGGCTTAGTGATTCCTTGCCATCAAATACCTTACCTGCTTACAAATTGACAGTGCTTGATAGATTTTTCTTTACATTTTAGGCACAGAATTTTCACAATTTTACCCCTGGTGACCTCAAATGACCTTTGACCTCTACCAAAAACAATAGGCTTCTTTCTCTCAACATGACAAATCTATATACCAAATATGAAAAGTATCTGTTACTCTTATCTGGAGATATCGTGTTTACAAGCCATTTTCGAAGTTTTGGCAATTTTACTGCTGGTGACCTCAAATGACCTTTGACCTCTACCAAAAGCAATAGGCTTCTTTCTCTCAACATGAAAAATCTATACACCAAGTATGAAAATTGTCGGGCAATCCTATTTGAAGATATCATGTTTACAAGCCATTTTCGGTGTTTTCACATTTTTACCGCTGATGACCTCAAATGACCTTTGACCTCAGCCAAACACAATAGACTTCTTCCTCTCAACATGAAAAACCTATATACCAAGCATGAGAAGTGTCAGTCACTCCTATCTGAAGAAACCATGTTTAAAAGCCATTTTCAGGATTTTCCCAATTTTACCGCTGGTGACCTCAAATGAACTTTGAATTCTACCAAAAGCACTAGGCTTCTTTCTCTCAACATGACAAATCTATATACCAAATATGAAGAGTATCTGTCACTCCTTTTTGAAGATATCGTGTTTACAAGCCATTTTCAGTGTTTTCGCAATTTTATCGCTGGTGAACTCAAATGACCCTTGACCTCTACCAAAAACAATAGGGTTCTTCTTCTAAACATGACGAATCTATATACCAAGTATGAAAAGTGTCGGTCTCTCCTAACTGAAGATATCATGTTTACAAGCCATTTTCAGTGTTTTCGCAATTTTACCGCTGGTGACCTCAAATGACCTTTGACCTCTGCCAAAAACAATAGACTTCTTCCTCTCAACATGAAAAACCTATATACCAAGCATGAGAAGTGTCAGTCACTCCTATCTGAAGAAACCATGTTTAAAAGCCATTTTCAGGATTTTCCCAATTTTACCGCTGGTGACCTCAAATGAACTTTGAATTCTACCAAAAGCACTAGGCTTCTTTCTCTCAACATGACAAATCTATATACCAAATATGAAGAGTATCTGTCACTCCTTTTTGAAGATATCGTGTTTACAAGCCATTTTCAGTGTTTTCGCAATTTTATCGCTGGTGAACTCAAATGACCCTTGACCTCTACCAAAAACAATAGGGTTCTTCTTCTAAACATGACGAATCTATATACCAAGTATGAAAAGTGTCGATCTCTCCTAACTGAAGATATCATGTTTACAAGCCATTTTCAGTGTTTTCGCAATTTTACCGCTGGTGACCTCAAATGACCTTTGACCTCTGCCAAAAACAATAGGGTTCTTCCTCTCAACATGACAAATCTATATACCAAGTATGAAAATTGTCGGGCAATCCTATCTGAAGATATCGTGTTTACAAGCCATTTTCGGCGTTTTCGCAATTTTACCGCTGGTGACCTCAAATGACCTTTGACCTCTACCAAAAACAATAGGGTTCTTCTTCTCAACATGACAAATCTATATACCAAGTATGAAAAGTATCGGTCACTCCTATCTGAAGATATCGTGTTTACAAGCTATTTTTGAAATTGTCGCAATTTTACCGCTGGTGACCTCAAATGACCTTTGACCTCTACCAAAAACAATAGGGTTCTTCCTCTCAACATGATAAATCTATATACCAAATATGAAAAGTGTTGGACATTCCTATCTTAAGGTATCGTGTTTACAAGCAAGTGTCACAAACACACACACACACATACACACACACACACAAAACATTATGGTTATTATGCTTTTGGATATTATTCAGAGCAGCACTTAATACTGAATGGTTATTACACCAGGGTGATGAGTCATCACTAGCTGATGAAAGACAAAAAGGTAAACCTGCTTGTCAATACAGTACAGTATATGAACATGAACACCATACGGGGTACAGTATTAAAGCAGCTTGTTGAGTTGGTTCATGAAATTTAACAAATTTTCCAAACCCGTTAAGTTCTCTTCACGTACCAATGATAAATGGTCAACCATGAACAATATATCCTTACATACAAATAACTATTGTATGAGTAAGAATTCAACAGTTCAATTTGTTTTTCAAAATTTGGTGTCTAGACACTTTTTCATATTACGTGCAAAACCGTAGCAACTCAGCACACAACAAAATTTTAAAATTTTCCTTAACCATTCAATACAAAACTTGACCCATAAGCTTTGTCATGTAGTTGTGACCCTTTGAGACTATCTTGATATCACTCAATGAGCCCCTTTAATACTCAATGAGCCCCTTTAATACTGTAGCATAGAGCAGTGCTCCATGCAAATTTCATCACATCATTTCTTCCTATTGCCGTTTAAAAGTGAAAAGCACTCACCCAAATTTTAATTAGTACAGTGGACCATCCTGTTACATGATTGGCTTTTTGAGAGTAATGAGATCTTTTCCTCCCTGAATTTTGAAAATTTTGAGAATTACACTTATATGCTCATGGCCAAAAAGCATAGGAAAGAACATTTTTTATACCCCTGGCTGATCTAAAAACACATTTTGAGGGTGATCATTCAATGTGTTTGTCTAAACACTTTGTCTCCATTTTCTTTTTTCCTTTTTATTGATATAATTAGAGCATGTTTAGACTGCAGATTTATGATCTCTGACTATATTTTGCATTTGTTCAACAGGAAAAAAATCATACTTTTAAAACCAACATTTAAAGATATAGAATTACTGTATCCGTGATTCAAAATAAGATTGTATCATGGCTCTCTTTGGAAAAATTAGTATTCCTAGGTAAGATTGCATCTATTTTTACCCCATGACCACTTTGTTCACCTGGGTTGGGGGGCTGGGGGTTGTAGAATATGGTATTTACCACATGCCATAAGAGGTGACTGAAGAGAAACCAATCTTGAACTTGAACCTGAACCATACTGGAAAATTAGTTTAAACTTTGACATTTCTATGGAGTTGAGACTGACACTTTGTAACCCATTGGTATTGGTGTGTCTTTAAATCTAATCTATTGATCAATCAATCTATCAAACAAATGAACGAACGAACCAATGAACCAACAAATGAACGAAGGAACAAACTAACTAACTAACTAACTAACTATTTGTTCACCCAAACCAAAGTTCAACTGGTGCAACTTCCAGAATTCCCTATTTCTAATGTTTATAGAAGATGAAGCTATTGAAGAGGTCTGCTTTTGAGAATAATTTATTTGATTATGGTTTAAGATAAGTTTCTTTCTATGCAATGGTACTGTAGTACATTTTAAATGCAATATTTATTTTTACACAAGAAATACTCAAACACTTGCTCCACAAAGAAGCACCATGTAATATGGTAAAACAACACCAGTACACCTCACCACTGTCCCTGTAAATTTACTGCAATCTGCAACTGAGTAACCAATCCAGGGTACCCGTTAGGACACTTGTTAACCACCAGGAGGAATTTCCTCTAAAAACAACAAAAGACCTTTATAGACCTGCACTACCACAGATTTCCCGGAAGTTTGGCAAACAAGCAACAGCTACTGTAGATCCTGTGCTTCCTAACTCCCTAAACTTCCTGTAATTTATTTGAAGTGGTAAATAGATCAGTTTTATAAACTATAGGAGGCATGCAGGTTCAATTCCAGTTCACATCATTACTTTTTCTCTTTTAAGGGAAGTACATTCAAATGCCTTGCTACCATTGGAGAAAGAGTCATGAGAATTGCAAGGTTCTTCGACTGTCCAAAGAGATAATAAAGAAGATTGGAATTTATTTGAGAACAATTCATGGAGCTGACATACCCCTGCACTTTCATAAGGCAGAGAACAAAGGCCATGGTGCAAAACCCCACCAGGTGGAAAAGTCCCTAGAAGTGCCTATCAGTCTCTCATTTTAAAGGACCAATACTCCTACCCCAAAGTATTATTCTTATAGGTATTTACCAAAATTCTCTATTTGCCCAGCTCTTTGACTGCAGCTAATTCAAGCAATGCAGAATACCAAAGCCTATATTACACAGCATGAACTGTACTGAGAGTGTTTTGATTATACACATTGAGCTTTTCTATACTCAATCTGAAGCAAGAAACTGAGATTGTGTCTGGATGAGGATTGTGGCAGGGGTTTAAGTAGGAAGGTTTGGAGAATTGGTGCTGTTTGGGGTGAGAGAATTGGCCCTTCACACACATGAAAGTTACTTTTGAAAGTGTTAAGTAAGGGACACTAGAAGAGGGTCCTGGAAAAAAGGAATTGCATAAAAGCTGTATAAACAGTACCGGTGCAAAACTCTTTTGTACATCATACTGAACTACTGTAGAACCAATACCAACTTTGGTGACAGAGTGAATGAATCCACAAAAAGAATGTAAAGTAATGTATTCTGATTCAGCACTCCATGAAAAATGTGTCGTCACTAAATGAGCATATGCAAACTAAAACTTGATGAAATTGACAGCAGAATGTGTGAGAGTATGGGTCAGGGGGTGGGGTATACACTGGGTCCTCGAAATAAAAAAAAATTGAGTGAAAAAGATGAACTCCATAGGAGCATTTTCCCAAAATTAGGGGAACACTAAACATACCCCTCTCCTTCCCACCCACTAGGATGGGATTCCTACTATCATGGCTTTAAGCAGGTTTTATACACACTAGATTATTCTTACAGTGTACTGTACATGTACAGTACCACAGTACTGTACATGTACCACATCCAGGGAGTAATGCATGTTACAATGGTACAGTACATGACAGCCCACTGGCATGTCCAAGAAAAGTTACAAGTATAGAAGAGCCCATAATCCCATCCAAAGTTTGCTTTAGGATAACCAGGATGCTGCCAGTAACCAGTGTCAACATACTGTTCTCTCTGTAATCTTGGACAAATTTGATCTAATTTCTTCCAAGGTTTACAAGTGCCAGTTGACCTACTGAGCTGTCCACACATGTATAAATTCAATTAAATTTAATTTTCAGGTTCACATTTCTGACAATCTGAGAAAAGCATCACCTGTTCAAGTGTACTTGTCACAAAAGCAACAAAATGTCAGCAAGTATCTTGTTCCCAAAACTTACAGGTTTTTTTTTTTTTTTTTTTTTTTCATATTTCCATTGCCTGTGGGCAGTGAAACTGTACCTTGTACTTAGGGCAGAGTCATTTATCTAACTGGCAGTTGGGCAGTTATTTCCAAGTCACTAAATACGTCCATCTCCCAAACTGTGCATAGTGCTCAGTTAGATAAATACTGTAACTCTTTCTTAAGTTATTTCGCCAAACAGTTTATTACGACTATATCTTTCCACCTAAAATTTAGGAAATAAAAGAAAAAACTAACTACTCTGAACTCAATCAACATAATCAACATAATCAACATAGGAAGCTCGGTCTTGAATGGGGGGGGGGACTGAACATTGTTTGGGACTCCTGTCATGGCACGGACTTTCTATATATATGAGGACAGAGAATCACATGACTTAAGCGGTCCAAAGCACAAGAACAGAAGAAAGGAGTACCTGGCTTCCTGTGATGTTTTAATCTGTTTGATATGACAACAACAGTCTGTAACATTTCCAAAAAATTTAGACTTGACCAGGAAAGTATCTTCCTTCAATCCATTCAGTGATTTTGACATTACAGTACCTTGCATTATTTTGAAAAGAAAAAATTCAAGTTTCTTGCAAAATCTGTTGATTTTGACTACTTGAACAAGTCCAAACTTTGGCACACAAAAAATAAGCAGGTAACCATCTTGCTAAGCCTGGACTCACATGTATGGTAGCAACAACCTATGCATCGGATGTTTAACCCTTTGCCGTTGTGCTTCGATCGGGGCATATTTGCGTGCCTCGGGGGTGGGGGGAAAGCGGACGTAGCACGCCCCGCATCAGCTTCCCTAGGCTATTGACCCCGTGACCTTAAACTATTGTCTCTCTCGTTGTTGTGGCCGAATTTTCAAGTAGCTACTCGCAGTTTCGAGCTCCGCGTGAAGCAGTAAAGATGGGTGACAGTCGCGCTCTCCACATGGGTCCAAAAGGATCCAAACAATGGAAAAGGGTTAATTTAAGTAGGCTTTGTCCATATACACTGCAGGAAGTCTGTGTATCATGGAGAAAGGTCTATGTGGACTACTTGAAGGAAGACTGGTGCAAATTGAATTTTTTGCTCTATATTTTACAAGTTATAGGACAACCATGTATTTAGTAGAGAAATTTTGACCACTACCGTAATCTCCTACTCCGCTTGAAGGGGGGGGGGGGAATGTGTTTTATAACTCCCCCTAAAGAGAATTTACAAAATATTGTGCCCTCTTCAAATCACTGTAGAACAACTAATATTCAATATTTCAATACTTTGTTGAAAATTTTCCAATAGAATGTCTAAGGAATCATTTTTGGGATGTTGGTGATTGCTGTATAAAGAGCCACACATCTGCATGTGCTGTATGTTGAATCTATGCAGTGTTGGAACATGGTCTGCACAAAGTTACAATCATTGTTGTTGGTATTGAAAATAATTGTAGTGCACTGAATTTTCTTCAGGATGTTCACTTCATATTCCTTTTCACACTTTAAATACTACTAAATCCTGTCAACAACATCTATTTGGAAACTAATTTACAAATAAATGTCTTCTAACTCAGTTTCAGCTTAGCAAAATGGTTCATAATTCAGTTCCAATTTTTCTGTTTCTATATTAAATCACTGAAAGGGACAATCAGATCTTGGCAGAGAATAATTAATCTTTTGTTCTATAGCTCCTTGTTTTCCTTTCTGAACTGATTGTTTACCTAAATATAGAAATATTGAAGAGGTCTTTCAGGTACGAAGAAACGTTAATTTTTTTGTTAACTAGTGTCGAATGAAAATTGCTGAATATTTGTCAGCTAACAAAATTCCACACTGATGCAAGACTAGACTGCCACCTCTATCTACACTGTAAACAGTCATGATGTTAGATCGTGAATCATTTTGCGTCAATTTTAAGTCAATGTTCAAAAGATGTCCACAATTAAACTTTAGAAAAAAAAAAAAATGCAAAAAGTTCCCCTTAAACATACCAAAAATAAATGCGGCTATGGACTATTGTTTTAATTGTAATTTGTATACCCCTTCAATAGATACTGTATGATGTACATTTACTTTGAAGGAAGTTTTACCTAAATGGTACAGTAGAAGACGAGCCCTTGTCTTCACATTTTTTGACAGGCAAAACATATGGGAAAAGTCACATGAAAGGTAAAGTATTTGTTGAAGGAAGATTAAGGTGATTTTTCACAAGCAGAGTCAAATAAGTAATTCATTGATCTACACTTATTTTCCTTTTAAAAAGTTGGAAAATTTATTAATAAATTGTACATGTACTGCACAAGTAGACGCAGGTAAAAACTAACCAAATATTCAAAACAAGGAGCCTCTTGATTTTGTGCAGCTAAAGTTACTACCTGAAAAGAGTAATTTTAAATTCCAGCATTCCTGGAAGGAAATTTGATGCATCCTGGCAGCTAGGAGATGAAGATAAAAATATCCTTCTACATGTACGATGCTGAGTGGTTGAATCATTTAAAGGGCAACCGCATTGCCCCAGACTTATTTTGAAGCAACATCTAAATCTTGCAATTTTCTAATTATTTCTCTTAAATGTACCTTTCATCTTCTTTTAGAACTTCAGTATTACATTCAGGTATTACCAAGCAGTTGCTTCTAAAAAAATTTCACAATGGAGGAGAACAAATTTCCACATGACTCTCAAGAGCCAATCGTGGAGCGGAAAAGTCTACTATATGACTTAACCCTTAACCGATGTTAGGGTCCTTTTGGACCCAGACCGAGAGTGCAGCTGTCACCCATCTTTACTGTTTCAAGTGGAGCTCGAAACTGCTAGTAGCTACCGGAAAATTCGGCCACAACAACAAGAGAGACAACAGTTTAAGGTCACGGGGTCAATAGCCTACGGAAACTGATGCGGGGCGTGCTATGTCCGCTTTTCCGCCCACGCCCGAGGCCCGCAAATATGCCCCGATTGGAGCACAACGGTAAAGGTTTAAAAATTGCTGGGTGACTACATTTCCCATTTTAAAGTGAATGCCATAGCCCACAGTCATGTACATTAAAGTACTAGGTAGATATCTTTTTTACCATTTTTTTGCCAAATTTACACCAACAGCCTTTAGGCTTTGCGTAAAGTACTGTACCTCACTGCCACTCTACTATGTGCATAACAAATTTATAATGCTGTCTAGGTAAGAAAAACCTGTGACAATAAGGTTTTTGTAACACCTCCCGAGTCAGGAGACAGCTTTATTGCAGTAAGAAATACTACTCTTTAATAATCAGTATACATCGGTGAGTCATTTTGCTTCATTATGCCTTAGGTTCATTATCAGTGGGCAATGTTGAAAACAACAGCGTAGATAACAAAGAAGTTGGAAAATTTTACAAAATTATCTAGCTAAACAATAAACTTGCAAAAAGAGGAGACCACAAAGAAAGTTCTTTGAAAGGTTGGTGAGGATGAGTACTTGGGATAGCACCGAAGGTATTGTAACAAATGAGGGAGAGCATGAGTGCCACGAAAATAGTGGAAGTGACCTGAGGTCACTTCCTGACGACTGCATTTTTAATTTTGGAGATCCTCTGTGTACTTGGGGCTTGGCAAAGGAAAGGCCTTTTGTAGCTAAGCTATGAAAAATGGAAGTGTTGGAGAAATGGCACTTGCTTATAAAATAAATACAACAGCTTTTTCATTGATTTTGGATCAATTCTGAAGTGCTTCAACATCTTAATCTACTTACTAAACACCAGACTACAGAGATTCTAAAAATTAAAAGAAATTTTGGAGAGAAAGACTCAGTTCAGCAGTAATTTAAATAAAGTCCGTCTGGATCACAACCAGGGCTGGAGAAAATTTTTAGCTTATTTTCCAGAAAGTAAATATATTTTCCCACATTTCCATGTGTATTTTCATGTATTTAGGGAAATGTGCCTGCAATTAAAATAATTTCCCTGGAAATGTCCATAGTTCCTAGAGTCCCATAGCTTCCTAATTTTTCTACACATGGAGTCAGAACTTTGAAGTGAAAGGATACGAGGTGTAACCTTTGTGTTGATTATTGTACCTTGAACAGGTACAGAGCAATAGGATCGGTTGAGCGCATTATATGGTAGATGAGGTACAGTATTAGCATGGGTGGAAAAAAATTGGAAAGCTGGGAGGCTCCTTCTCAGGAAATTTGGGCTTTTTTGTAAAAAAATTTTGGCAATTAGAAGAAAATTTTCCTTTTCTGTATTTTTTCTTTCCTTTTCTGTGTTTTTCCTTGTCTTCAAAATATAGGAAGAATTGTTAGAAATTTGGAAAATGTGGGAAATATTACTCCCTCCTGGAAAATAACTGTTCTTCCATCCAGGGAAATAAGCATTCTTTCCAGCCCTGGTAAGTGGGAATGACAGAGCTCCCCCCCCCCACTTTGCACCCCAAGGCATTCCCTTTCCCCACCCCACAGTGTTTCAAAAAGCATTCCAAGTATATCAGGTACTGTACTACTATACTATTATAACAGATGACAAAGACATTGAAAAAAAAAAACTTTGTATTTACAGTATGTACAGAATTGTAATCAACGCAACTGTAGGGGACATAAAAAATAAATTTAAAGAACTGTCACCCAATCCTGAAATGTCAGGACTCAGGAAGACAGCTTTTTAAATTCACTGTGCTCAAAAATGAATAAAACATGTAATGCCTTACAAATTGAGAGGGATAATGACAACTGATGACTTCAGGCAATTCATTTTATGCCGCTTCATCATGACAGCAACCCCCTAAAGAGTGGCATTCATCTGATTTCATGTGTGTACAGTATTGAGGTACCACGGATCAGTAATTTGCTACAAGTTTGAGAAATTTTTTTAGAGTTTCAGCAGACATTGAGAATATTGCTCTGAGAAAGACAGTACAGTTTATTCAGTCACCAAAAACTGCCTTTACAGTTAAATGAACTTCTTCAATGTTTTGAGAATTAAAATTAAGAAAATGCACTACTGTGGCAGCTAAGTATTTTACTGTAGGCCTACATGTTTAACAGTGAAAGGTGTGATGAAGACCCAAACTGCATGTTTTTATTTTATTTCTGATGACAACAACTTTAAATACAAAGTTAAGCTGGGATTTTCTTAATACAGTACAGTACTTCATAAATGATTAAATAATGGATTGAGAATACTTGTACAAATGTGTGACATTTATAAATTTTTTTTACTGCACTTTTTCACCTGTAAAGATGCCTATTGTTGAGGGCAAAATTGATCACCAAAAAGGATTTGGCCATTGTGTGGTAGAGCACGTGACAAGGAGCGGGATGTTCTATTTCTCAAAGAGAACTTTTTGTTTAAACTGAGGGGTATAAGATGACAATGAGGGCTACTTGTTCCCTTTGTCTTGATCACATTTTCAATTACTGTCATTTAGCTTTACAAACTAGATTTTGTAGTGGTCTGGGGCAGGGGTGGGGTGAAGGGGGAGGAAAATTTTCCTTCTCAAGACCATCATGTTTTGGTCACTGCCTTGGTAATTACACTTACCATTCATGGCAGGTGAAAAAAGATAGACATCTCAAATATATAAATTTTTGTTTTTCACAACATAGTATGGTACTGTACTGCACTACTATGTGGGGTTGAAATGACAGTCATGGTTTTCTACCTTTACAGAGGTGCAATTGAGAGGTATTTAGAGTAACAGGTCACTGCACATACAATAGCTGTGAATAGATGTGAACAATTGTCATACAAGGTCATGCCCTCTGAAGTAAGACTGTACCATAATCTCCATACAGGAATGTACAGCACAATAGTCATCACAAGTCACTGTATACTGAATTCAGAAGATATGATTGTTCTAGGTTAACTTTGATTTCCAGTACAAGTGGGGATATGACACAACCATTAGTCAGCATCTGATATGACACACCATAACTATTTTATGAGATACATGTATACATTCAGTTGCATTTCTTATTTCAAACCTCAATTTTTTTTTCTATGATCTGTAGGTACTGACATACTTATACTGTGTTGCTATGTTATTTACATTCTATTACAGAAGGAAGGTCATGTCAAGGTTATGATCATCTGACAACATTACTAAGTTGTTAATCTTGGCTCCATAAACAGCTTACAGTAAATTGATTATAAATTGGTTTGTTATTGTGATGGAATGCACAGCACATGCTACTGAAAGCATGCATCATGTATAGTACAGTAGGCCTACTGTGTCAACACATTTCATCTAGCCAATCCACAGGCCCAGGGATAATGTTGTTGTGATTTATGCATATGTGTCAACTCAAGTTTAGCATATTCATGGAAGTTCAGGGTTTTTCATTTATATATACACTAGAGGCAATAATTCTCAAATTTTATTGGTCCATTACAGTCTGGAGACTACACATTATCCTTTAATAATCTCTTGGTAATATGTCTTTGGCAACTCCAATTTCTTTACGGTTATTCTATTTTAAAGCTGTTATTTGTGAAATCTCACTTCTTTTCCATCTTTTTTTTTTTTTTTTTTACAGTAAATTGATTATAAATTGGTTTGTTATTGTGATGGAATGCACAGCACATGCTACTGAAAGCATGCATCATGTATAGTACAGTAGGCCTACTCTGTGAACACATTTCATCTAGCCAATCCACAGGCCCAGGATAATGTTGCTGTGATTTATGCATATGTGTCAACTCAAGTTTAGCATATTCATGGCAGTTCAGGGTTTTTCATACACTAGAGGCAATAATTCTCAAATTTTATTGGTCCATTACAGTCTGGTGACTACACATACACTGTAATAATCTTTTGGTAATATGTATTTGGCAACTCTAATTTCTTTACGGTTGTTCTATTTTAAAGCTGTTATTTGTGAAATCTCACTTCTTTTCCATCTTTTTAAATCAATAGTCACTATGTATTGCTGAATATGATTAAGCAACTCTGGACCTGCGCTAGGACAAGATTATGAACTCTCAGAGTTAGCTGAAAGCACTCAGGCTGTGCCATATCAATTTGACTAGCTCACCATAGGGTCCCTCTTAAATATTATAAGTATATACATTCCATTAAATGCCACAAACAACTGTAGAGACAGGCAAAGCAAATTCAAAATATTCCTGTTATACAGGAAAATTTTAATACTGTTTGCATCATGAAAAACTATTTTTGTTTAAACAGGGTTTCTATGAACATTCAAGATCTTCCATGAGCTAATGTAGGAGCAACTTGAGTAAAGCAAAAACTATTTTCAACTGAGTTGTTCAAACAGCCTATACGAAGCCTTTATGCTATACAAAGTTCTAACATTTATTCATGGATATTCATAAGCATTGTCTAAGGGAGTTTCCACAGGAAATTCAAGAAAACCTATTCCACTAATACGCAAACCACCTGTGCAGTACATGCCTATTCAACCATAAAATGAACTTAAATGAACTCTGGACAGTATAAATGCCTTTGTTCTTGTATTTGAGTAGATCCTCATTTAATTGGACATCTTCAAATGTTTACAGAGTAATAAATATTAAATTTCATAGAATGCTCATATACCCTCAGGGCCTATTGAGCTATTAACATGAAATTAAAAAATGCTTGGATTACAGTATTACCCTCATACTGTAGAACTGTTGAAGACACTATACTTTATTGTTTTACAGAATATTGACTGATATGATGTAGTCCATTGTACATAAATTACCCTGAACTGTTGAAAACAGATGGCCCAGCTTATCTACAAGAATAAATCTTGCAAAACATACACTAACTATTGCTACACAGGCCTCTTGAGAGGAAATCACTGAGGTGAATCTAGACCTTGAATTTTGAGAAGTGCAAGTGTGATTGCAAACCACCTCTCACCTCAAGTCACTGTGAGGAGTGTCTTTTAAAGGCAGTCATTCGTTACCCTAAACTACAGTTTCAGTATGCATATATCAAAACTCTCAATTGGTACAGCTCTTTGATTGGCATCACATTCAAACAATGCATCATAGCTAAATTACACAGCATGGGCACTGAGAGTGTCTTGATTACACATTATGGACTTGTATGGCCACTGGGACAAGCCATGAAGCAATAAACTAGGATTGTGTCTGGATGAAGATGAGTTTTGATAAATGTGGGAGGGGCTAAAAGTAAGTAGGTTGGGAGAATTGGAACTGTTTGGGATGATGAAAATATGCCTTTAATATCTTTACACCAAGATAAAGAATGGGAACTCGGATGAATATATACTGTATTACAGTTCAATACAATAGCACACCTACTCATAAATTTGCTGTCAATTTGCACACTTGGAAAGTCTAAAACTTCAAGCCTGGTTCCCTGGGATTACCAAGGACATATATTTGTTAGATAGGGTTTTACGGCCTAGTTTCCAACCTCTTAGTTCAAGTCGAGCCAGCAACGGCCTTTTTTCCAGTTGTGGCTCATTGGCTTGTTTTCCCTAAGCCATTGCTTAAGTGGAGCATCACAGACAATGGCAGTAGGTTCTATTTTTAGAGTCTTTAGTACGACTCAACCTGGGAATTGAATCCGAGCCTTCAGCGTGAGAGGCGGATGCTCTACCATTAGACCAAACACGTTATCTGAAGAACTTGTTTTTAACTGATTTTAAAATATGACCTAATTTTTTGAAAACTTCACTTCCTAGACCCTTCTTCACATTGTAGCAATTACAAAGGAGTGTGGGACAGATTGTTGGTGTGTATGACTGCTGTTTTTCTCTACACACAGAAATGACACATTCCAAAACCCTACCCCACAATCCTTTGTAACATTGTTATTTGGAAAAGTGTCAGTCTATTCCTCTTACTTAATTAAGTTCACAAATATGTATACCTTTCATAATATTTCAGAACATTTCTTTCTTAGAAGGTCCATGTGCCCAAGATCAAGAAATTGAAAAGGGTAATGCAACATCAATGTCTGGGAAGGGGTGGATGGGGTAACATATTTTAGAGCAGTGGTTCTCAAACTTTTTCAAAATACCGCCCCCATAAGGCATCCATGACTGTCCCAACGCCCCTCTCCCACCCAACATGCCATCATATTTATATAAGTCTTTAACTTTGAGCTTTTGACAGTCTGTTTCAACCACTCTGAAACCTCCTAGGTTCCTTCATTGCATGAATGTGAGAGAACCTCCAGGGACACCCTAGTCAATGCCAACGCCCCCCTATTGCTTGCAAACTCCTCAGCCCCCCTTGAAACTTTTCAACGCCCCCCAGGGGGAGATAGGGACCACTTTGAGAACCATTGTTTTAGAGTGCATGAAAGTTTTCAACTTTTGATACCTACTGTACGGTAAAAGGAAATTTGCAAAGTGTGTCAGATCCCCCACTTGACATCAAGATTGATGTGTACACCCAACATACAGAGGGGATTAGCAGGAAGTTACACTGCATGATATGTTACTAGATTACAGCTTTTCCTTTGTAAATTGCTTTCTTTCAGATCTACTGTCCTGCAGGGTATCAGTTGCTCTACAGTAAAAGTTACCATGTGCCTAAACATATGGTGGCCATGTGATGAAAACAGAGATAGTTACTAATCTACTTTCATGTAAAGAATGAATTTGATAGTAACACATGTGAATCATTACACAGCAAGCCCACTACATTCAAATCTCTTCAACAGTAGCTGACAGGACACATTCAAAGTGCTAGCAAATTACTCCACATTTGTCCACACTGTACCAAGAGAGTTGAAGATGCTCACCATGCATAGATGTACGGGATACAGTAGGTGTCCCAGTACAGGAGGGGAAAGGTTTTTTCCCCATGTTCCTTATCCACCCCTGTCCCCAAAAAGAAAAGAAAAGAAAAAAACATTTACTCTGCTTGCAGTGGTTAAGACCTTAAAACTAAGGTATGCTCACAACTAAGGGACAAACAATACAGCCCCAGCTGGCCCCAAATAATGCCCACATATTATAATGCCACCCTCTACAAAAATGAATGCCCATACAAATGTTGAAACCATGCTTGAAGCTTTGCCAGTCAGAATTGCATCTTGAACTTGAAAACTTTCCATTCCTTCTTTGACGATAAAACCATGAAAGAAATGGGTCGGCAATGAAAGGCAATTTCCATCAAAATTCAACAAACTTGATGGATTGTTTTAGCACAGTTATTAGTTATTACTTCTGTGCAAATTTCACTGAACATAATGAATAAACATGATCTGCATTGTTTCATGTTTTTAATTGGCCCCTTTTTGACATTTTCACAGAACAATGATGAACTCCTGTTACCCTGAAAATATAAGTAAATTTCAATGATCAATCACATACAGACTTAGTGAAATGGATAAATACTGTAAAGTATGTCAAACCAATACATACTGCTTTCCAGTTTTCAGATGGTCAAATCTGGGTTTCAATGGTGTCAGAAAAATTATCATACTTTATAATATAAGAACCCAAAATATCCTGAGCTACATGCACAGTATCTGCTACCTTGTTCCTTAATATTGAGCAAGTGGCCTGAATGAATTATGGGGTCACTTTTTTCACCTTTCATGGAGGGTTCAGTGTAGTTCAAATTCACCAATATATGGAGAGGAGTTCCTTACACCTTACTTCTGTAATATACAGTAACTGACCACCATACTGCTGCTCTTTACATTCACAGGAGATATGCATGACAAAAGGGCAGTGAGGGCTGTTGGATACATTAGGAAGAAAATCATTTGTTATCATTTCTTTACAGTAAAGTAGACTCATGAATGTGAAAGCAACAATTTACGGATGAATCGTTTTTGTGGTCCCTGTCCTTTGAATACAGAATATTGTACATTACTATTGTAATGTACTGTAATTTAGTATTTTGCATCATATCTGAGACCCTGGTGCATTAAGGCCTAAAATACTTGGATAATGATGACCATATAGCCAGCCAGTGGAGAATAGTTCAGAATACTTACTTATGTTTTTTAGAGTTTTGTTAACAATTATGACAGAAAGGTGCTGTTTCCATTTGATTCCCCTACGCTGACATCCCAAGTCCAGTCAGCTGGAAAATTTTGTGCCCACAAACAAGGGGGTTCCCCTTTGATCCTCTGCACAAGATTATATTACCAGAGCTGGTACTAAAATTGTGTGAGGTTTATGTGAAACTTTTGATTTCAAATGAACCTTGTAGCCATTTTGGTTACTTTGGAAACATTATGGATGATGTGTGAGAGAATGGGAGGATGCGTGGGAGGATGTGTAAAAGGATGATGAAAGGACTAAATGAAGGGATCAGAATTGTGAAGAAGTAGTAACATCAGCACATAAGATTGCAGTATAGTATTTCTTGCCTGTGTGTTATAAGGCTTACAAGCTGTGTTGATCCATACAACTTCAACTGTATTTAGAGACATGTTTCATGACCAAGAGGTGCTTTTTTTTTATTCACAATCCTTGTGCTTAAAAATAGTTTGTGAAAAATTGGGCAAATATAACCCCTGGAAAGAATAAAAGCAACAGTTGCTGAATTGTGTTCCCCAAGTATCTTTGGTGGTACTTACTGTAGGTCAATGACAAAAATTCCTGTTTCAAACCTACTGGCAGATATGAAAAGATCCACCAAGATGAAATGCTGGTTCAATTAGCACAACAGAGTGCATATAACAATGGCTGAAAATAGTTAAGTTAGGCATACTGTATTTAACCCCTTGTAAAATAACCCTTATATAACAAAAGTAAATGACAAAAGGCATGTAGACCTTAAGTCATTCTCATTTCACAGAGTGGTTTAGGCAGATGGCCCATAGAAAAAATCCTTCTGCATCTGTCTCATTTCACTTTTCAGCTTGAAGGGAATGAGGGGGCTGTCAATTTATGATTAATGAATTGTTTAATTGCATATTTGTTTGATTAATGGACAATTTTTCGCATTTGTGTTTCCCTACAGGAATCCCCCCCCCCCCAAACTGCCCAATTACTTTGTGTAACAATTAGCAGCCTAACTCAAATGCTACAGCCTACAGATTTAATTGCTAAATGCCAATTCCGAACTTATGTGTATGTAGCACATATTCATTACCCTTACATAGACACAGTTTCAAAAAATCTTGTCGGAGAACTTTCCCTGGCTCTTTTACAAACTGTAAACTAATGGGCTTGGTCAAAGTTTGATTGCAACGTTTGTCTACTGTACGTAACTCTCTCTTGCCCAGATTTTTTCCTACTGATGGTAACCACAGCTTTGCACAAAAGTACCACTTTCTTCCAACTGTTCTGAAAAATATCCATAATATAAAAAAAATGTCTATCATTTCTGTGTATGACTTTAAACTAGTGTATGATCCCGAGCATACTAGACTTGTTTCCTACAACAGAGCTCACCCTGCACATGTGTCCATGAGGGATGCGGACAGCATGCCATAGTGAAACGCACACTGTATGGCATGGTGCAGAAATGTGTCAATTTCAGAACAAGTTGTAGATCGTATATTTTACTTATGCCAGTATGAATGTATGTACTGCACATTTAGAACATTGGATAGGCCTACAGATAGTGCAGTTTCATTGCACATCCTACCGAGTTTTTAACTACGAGATACCTACCCCACTTGAATGAAGAAAAATTTAAGGCAAGATTTGACATGTGCAGCAATCGATTGGGTATGATTTGTGACAAGTGATTAATCCAATGTGTCCTTTCACTAAACAATTATTTAAGCCATGACTAATTGTCCTGTTATGTAGTATGATGCACTCTCCATGACCTTTAGCAGACGCCATCTTGTTGTTTACGAGCAACTCGCCCTTCCTTTTGTTATAGATTCCCAGGGCCCTTCCAGTTTCCCGTCACGTGTTACCGGTGGACGTGACATATCATATTGCCGTAGTTCCACGTGCACACTGTAACCCATATTTTCGAGGTGTGGCCAATTTCACTCACTTGCAGCCTCCTCATTGGTTGATATGATTTCATCATATTTATAATATTCATTTTAGGTGTGCGTCACAACTTTTATCCAATCGCGTTACAGCTTTTAGTTCTGTCATCTCGCATGGCCCTCGTGGCTCGAACGCACTAGGAAACCCCGCAGCTTGTCAGTTGTGCTGCAGATCTCTAAGACGCTGCACTAACTCACCTGTAAATAGTAATTGTCACCTTTTTGCCGGCTTCTGATTAAAGATAATTTTTGAAGGAAGAAGAAATGGAATCAATAATAATCAAGAAGAATTAATCAACTTTATGAGTTCTGTGAACTTTTTTCTTGAGGGGAGCTAAACAACTTCAACGCCTATCAGCTAGATCCCCTACCTAAGCCTTCGTTATACCATTGGCCCATTATCCAACAGTCCATTAATTGATAATTGCTCACAGCCCTAGAGAAGAGCAGTTGTCCCAAATTTACAGTTTTTTTGAAACATGCTAAACCTTTAAAAGTTCCACTTTCCAGTATCTCAGCTTTAAAGAGGAAGTTTAAGCAAAAATACGAATTTTTATGTGAAAGAGGAACTACAGTAAGTCTAAACAGTGCAGAGAAATTTCCATTCAAATCAGACAGGTATTTCTCAAGATATCTGTAAATGAAGTTACAAGATTTGTGTTCCAATGGGAATTTGAGGACAGCAGAGGTTATGAAATTTCCTCACACTGACAAGCAATGATTTGTTTCCCTTTGTTTTTCAGACTGTCTTGTTGACTTTGGAGTTAATAGGAATAGGACCTCCCTGTGGAGAATGCAAAGTCTGTTAACTTCTCATGCCATTTATGGAGTCACATTTTGAAAATATGGGATTGATGAGGCCAAAATAGGCTATAAGGATTAAAGAAACATAAAAGACTGTCCATTAATGTGAGGATATGATGTCATATGTGCTTGCATGTGCTTGCTTGAAGTTCACTGCTTGTTAAAAATTTAACACATTTAGTTGCTCATATCTTGAGAACCACACATAGGATTTCAATACAAATTTCACCAAAATGCTTAGAATGAGTACCCATATCAAACTTGATATGACCTTAAACCCTTCCTTTAGCAATGTTGTTTCCCAATCATAACCACTGAATCAAGATTAAAAATGCTTCATGATAGCCCAGACTAAAATTACTACTGTACATGACTGAGATCTGTGCTCATGTGCAATTAAATCCAACAAATCAGAACCCAAATTTTGTGACAAGTTTGAATAAAAGCTGTTCATGAAGTAACACATACTGTACAAGGTAAAGCAAATGGATGACTGCATTATTCCCTTAAACAGGTACTCAAACATTAATATATAGTTTGGAGTTTCTGGGCTCTGTGTCACAAAATTATTAAAAACCACATATGATATACAGGCCTAATGTTCATTGTACAAAATCTGCTACAGTACATAAATTTACAGTCGATCAAGGTGTTTTTCCAATACATCTAGCTTGCCAAGTTTGACAGTCCCTCACTAAAATCATATCCAATCAAATTTCCTCTCTTTCCAAGTAATGGCACTTTGCAAAGCAAATCAAACCAATGCCATCCACAACATGGTGCAAACATTTGTTTAGTTATTTGATCAAGTTCTCTTTAAAATTCCACTTCAGTGTCATTATTAAGAACTGGTATATCTTGAAAATACATAAAGCACATAGTTCACAATATATGATGTACATAAAAAAATGCAACATGATATTCAAGTGAGGGTTATACATCTTGTTAAGTTTTGCACAACACTGATAGCACTATAAGTATTTAACTAAGGGGAAATACAAAGTAATATCCTAAGCCAATGCATCAAGTGTACAATTTTCAGTTTTTTACTTTGCATTTAGAAGGATAGGTGCAACAAAACTTACCTGTGGTTTGTAAATATATGACCCCTACTTGTACCTGTTTCACATCTGGACAATTCCATTTACCGTAGAACACCTTCTGGCCAAATTGTCTTCAGTAGGTGGCGGTAAACCCCATAGGAAGAAATGGCTAGACACATCCTTATCAGTTAGTATTCCTTGGTAAATGGAACAGCAGTGAAACAGGAGAGGTACAATAAGTAAGTGCTAATTACCAATTGTGCACTCTATGCGTCTGTCACATTATATATATTACTGCTGAGGAGCTGTAGTATACGGGTATTGAGTGTTTGCACAAGGTCCTTAGACAATTCTTTACCCCCACCCCCACAACAATATCCACCCTGAAAACAATTCTCTCAGAAAAATTCTCACAGAGGCAATCCATGACCTGCTCAATGCCACACTCAGAACATCTTTCTACCCATCACAATTTCTCCAAATTACGGTACCTATTAAAGGGGTAATCATCATAGGTGGACATGTCCCAGGAAGGAAGATGTAACTTGCCCAAACTTTTCAGAACAAAATAACACTGGAAGATGAATGCATACACGAAAACCTGCAATAAGCCTATTTACTATAGCAAGAAATCTCCAATGTTGATGAGGGATGATGCAAGGTTTCAAAATGTTTACTGATTATACTATAAAAGTTCAACTTCAGAATCCAGATGAAATCCAAAATTTTCTGGAAATGTTCAGATGTACAATGTATGTTACTTGAATCACACAATAATGAGCCCTTCCAGGGTATCAGAAAAGGTTATGAGCTGAAAGGATACAGTACTGTAGCTTCTAAGTTGACTCTACCAGCCACTACCCCTAAGAGAAAAGAGGACCAATAGCAATTTTGTCTATTATATTGGGAAGGAAATTGTATGAAATTGTTGATCCCGAGAATCTCGTGAATTTCACAGGACAAAATAGATTAAGTTTATTTATTAGCAGTAATTGCTAATCAAGATCTGAATTGACTAGCAATTTTTTCCAAAGTCCTCCCGACCCTCTGGCAAAGGGCCTTTCGGTGAAACCAAACTTGAATCTGCTTCCCGAAGAAGCCAAAAGACCAACATGCTTAAGATCTTCGGGAAAGCTGTACTAGCAATTAGTTCATCTTGGTTAGCAGTATAAATGACGGTGACTAGTATTTCTGTAAGGTATAGGCCTTATTCAATGACACTTTCCCGATATTTACACCTGCACTGAATTGGCAGTAACAACAAGTTCAAGAAGAGCAAAAAATCAAATTGTCACAACAATATCAGGTCGTTTTAAATAAAAAATCAACAAACATGATAAAAACAGCCAATTAAGGCGACAGTATTTTATAAGGCCTGCATCTTCGCACTGTATTGAATTTTAAGGTGCTTTGTGGACAAGCTGTTAGAATACCATCAATTTAAATATTTCAACCAATCACAGCCTTCAGAAATAGACCTGTATTCTTTTGCATGTCCTAAATTACAGGATGTAAACAAATGATGTCACTTTTCTGTGTTTGCTACTGTTCTGCTAGTGTATGCACTATCACAGACAGCTGAAAGGCCTAGTTCTCTCACCCCAAACAGTACCAATTCTCCTAACCCTCTTACTGAAGCCCTTCCACAATTGTCTGAAATTCATCCTCATCCAGATACAATCTCAGTTTATTGCTTCAAGGTGAGTATAAAAAAACTCAATTTAATCAAAACACTCTCAGTACTGTTCATGCTGTGTAATATAAGCTTTGGTACTCTGCATTGTTTGAATTAGCTGCCAATCAAAGAGCTGAGCCAATTGAGAATTTCGGTACCTGGGAACCAAAATTTAAGTTTGGGGTGGCCCCTTTAATTCATATGAAACTATCGTGATCTCTGTGTTGACATCTGGGCACCTTACCTTAGTTTCAATGCAAATTTTTGTAGTTTTTATGGGCACCATTTTGGTACAAACTGTTGTTAGATGCAATAGCACAGATATTTATCAGTTAACTTCAAAACCCATCCTGACAATTGACAGGGTCAAATACCTTACACATGGTAGCAATGTGTTGATTTGCACCTTAGTGACACATTTAACCAATAATTGAGTTTTTCTTTATTTTTGTCATACTTGAGGAGGAATGCTGTAGCCTATTGAACAGAACACTAAAGACAGGATTTTACTGTTTTGTAAATGCCTGATTTCGTGTTGTAATCCTAGTTCTTAATTTGCATGTATACATATCCATGTTGTAAAAGTTAATGTCCCTTTTGTAATTCATACAGTGACCTTCCTATGTTTTGTTTAAGTGATGTTCTGCTCCCAATTTTGCTGTAAACCGATATTCCAAGCTTGGAGCTTAAGTCCTGATTATGCAATCTATGTGACAGCCGCATGATAAGTTGAAACCAATGTGCAGCAGGGTGCAGGTGAACACTCGATTATTCACATTTTACTGCACAACATGGCCTCGTATTGTGAGTGCAAAAGTACTGTATGTTCTGACATTATTTACTTTGCCCCTGCACACAAGCATGGGTGTGCTCGGAGTCATCAATAGAGTGGCACCCTCCTGTATGCAAATAGTGGAAGTCCCCCAAATTTTGCAATGAACTCTCATTCATATGATAGCTGAGCCAATCCATGAAAGCAATCCTTCTTGACAGAGGTTGTACAATAACAGTACAGCATAATGCAAATAAGTGGCCTAAATTAAAGCTAAGTCTCATTCAAGCCAAATACTGTACACATGCTGTTATCATCATGAAAAACAAAGGAGTAACTACAGGTATACTGTACAGTAGAATACCCTGCCATGAGCGAAAAACCTTTTGAAAAAGAGGAGGCATATTAGTCACAGTGGCTTTTTAGACAACTGCATGCTACTTTGAGAACCATCCTTTATTGGTCTTCTTTGCCAACTGGTACAATTGTGTGAAACCATTTATGATGAATTTACTAAGTCCACCAGGCCCTCCACCTTGAGTGGAGGCACAGTCGCAGTGATCGTTTTTGAACTTGTGTTTTGTAACACAAAATAATTTAACATGTTTTTATGTAAACATTTTTGAGGAATTTGCTAAGTTCCCTGAGCCTCCACTTTGCCCCAACATAGGCCTATGCCTACAGTAAGCCTTCTTTACCAGTGCAATTGTGTGTAACCATTTGTGAGGAATTTATAAAGTCCACTAACCCTCCACTTTGAAGTGGTGATCAATGCAGTTGCAGTCACAGTGCTCAATTCTAAATTTACATTATCTTGCAAAACAAAATAAAGACATGTATTTGTGTGAAATATTTTTGAAGAAGTAGCTAAATTGACTGAGCCTCCACTTTTGAATGCAGGTGACTGTTTCTAAAATTGTGTACCTTGTACTTTGATAGCTTCACTATGACTGCACTGCTGGAGGCAAGGTGAGGTCTCTTAATAGTGGGGTATTCTAACGAGCTTGTGCCAAAACAAAATGCTAGATGTGTTCAAAACATCAGGCTAGCTATAACAGCCTAAATTATTAGCACCTACAGTACTAATTTAGAATCCGTGACTGGAAATGATATCATTTTAAATGACTCTCAACTTAAGACAGGAGACTGAAACTTTTAAGTTTTCAGAGAAAAACAAAGTCTTTTTTGATTTTTTTTCTCCCCAAGCAAAATGCATTTTTTTCTCACTCAAGAAGAGCAGTATAATATATTCACCATGAAAAAAGTGACTCTATTAGTGCTGTGGAAGAAGGAGAAGCTATGTTAGACCTATATTCGAACCCTCGACCCTAATGGTAAAGCATCTAGACCAGCGCACTTGCCAACTGCGCTACGAGCACCATTGCCGGTCGAGTGGTTTCAAATAATATAAGTACTGTGACCTAACAGTACTACCTGTTATATATACAGTAAGTAAACGTATGCTTCAGTATGTATATGTTGAGAAACATTTAGGCATGTACAATGGTGCATACATTCCCATACATACGCATATGCATGTACGTACACATGTGTATATCCCTAACCCTAACCCTATTACTATGCGTACATATCTATGTATGACATAGGCCTAGGTTCCGGCCACTGATTCTAAATTCCTGATGGTCCTACACTACAGTGACAGACCTAACTTTAGGCACAGGTCTAACTGGAAAATTTGGACAGTAACAACTATCTTCATGCCAATCTGAATGCACACTAATCTCTGGGTCTGCGACCTTGACTTTTCAAAAGCCTTTGATAAAGTTCTATTAGGTACGCTAATGGTTAAACTGCGTAGGTTAGGGGTTCGGGGCAATTGTGCTGATTGGATAAATTTATGGCTTCAAATTCATGGTAGATCTCAGAAAGTTGCTGTCAATGGTAACTTCTCTTCTTGGCAAGAAGTCACAAGTGGAATACCACAGGGTTCTGTCCTTGGCCCACTTCTTTTCCTTATTTTCATCAATGATACTGATGTTCTCTTACATCTTGTATACATAAGTAAGTTTGCAGATGATACTAAGCTTTATCAGGGTTCCCAGCATTCCAAGAAAATAAAATTCCATGACATTTCCATGATTTTTTCCTGACAAAATTTGAAAATTCCTGGATGAAAACATTTACTCATTAACCAGTCCAGACAAAAGAATAGTAATTACAGTACTGAACTGAAAGCTGTACTTTTTACACCAGTTTACAGGGGTGTTTACACAAAATGTGAACATGTATGTAAAAGTATCTCAAAGGCATAAAATGACCTCTTTTTCAACCCCTTACAGCCATCAATTTCTCACCTTAGGGAAGTATCACAAATCCAACTAGGCAGAAATACTGTACCCATGTTTCAGTGCATGACATCACTGGGGATGTATACATGTCTGTGTGAACTTTACATTTACAGTATTTTGGTTGTTTATTCATGATAACCTTAAAGGGAAATACTGCATTTAAAATGCTTCAACATAGCATTAAAAGTAAATAGCTCTGGTCATTATCAAACCATTTGGTCTCAACAATAAACCCCAACAATAGCTTTATCTCCTCAAAATTATGCTCAAGAGACATTGGGGAAGTTGCATCTTTGGAAATGTTGAAAGTTTGGGTGAACAAATTTTTCTTCAGCAACAAGCAACTGAATTTCTATCTGAGGGCAACTTATTTCATGAAAAGAGGGCTACTATACTGCCTTATTTTTAATTATTTATCCAATTAATTTTGCCTTTAAAAGGATTAAATTTTCTTGTAAAACAAACACAGTATTTCCCTTAAGGTCAACTGGGAATACAGTGTTTCATTGCTCACATACCAGTTGATACATCTGCAAATGGGAACATTCTGCTGGGAATGTCCCACACCATTCAAAGACATGCCGTTTTAGTAATTAACAGTCAACATGGTCAAAATCTGAAAATTGTGTAACAATGATTCTGTGATTACATGAACCCCTTTGCCTTTGCAAGGCTTGACATTAGGAAGTTTAATTTCTCCCATAGAGTTGTAAACGAAGTGGAATTGTCTGCCAGATTGGGTAGTTAGCTCCTCATCAGTACACTGCTGTAAGGTTAACATTGACAAGTTCTTTCATGACTGTGGTAGAATCTGATCTTCTGGGGCTGTTGTCTAGCCTAGGTTTGGTGGTTTGACTTTTGATTAGGGTTTGGACTTCAGGGCATCTTATGGGGCCTAAACAGAACTAATAGAACTTTATTAATGGCCTTTGAAAATTCAAGGTAAATTACATCAAAGCCATACCCAGAATCAAGAGATGAAGAGACATCTTCAAGAAAGCTCAATAAGTTAGTAACACAATCTCTTCTTGGCAGGAAACCATGCTGTGACAGATTAAGTAACTCATTATCTATGGGATATAGTAAACTATTCTTAATTAAAGATTCCATGACTCTGCGCACAACACTGGTTAAACTGACAGGCCTGTATAATGGCATGGCATACTTCGATCCCCCTTTTTTAAAATTTGAGTAACATTTGCTACCCACTAGTCACATTACGCGTGTGGCTCGGCTACTTGCCATTTGGTGAAACGATATTCCGGGTGTCACGTGATCAATGAAGACACCAAATGTGCCTTTGCTATCTCTGAAAACACAAAATCACATGATTTGGTATCTTGATTTTGTGTTTTTGGAGATAGCGAAGTCAGATTTGGTGTCTTCGTTGATCATGTGATACCCGGAATATCGATTTATTTTCCGGGGGGGTAGACCAAACGGCAAGTAACCAAGACGCACACCTTATGCAGTATGTAAACAATCTCAGAGCATTCATGTAAAATGGCTGGGTGGACCCCATCTGGCCCAGAGGCCTTACTTGCCTTCAAACTCTTCAACTTTCTACAAACCTGTTCCTGCATAAATGATATAACTAATTGAAGAAGAGATATCAGAACCCCTACAAGTCCCCAACAAAGATGATTCCGTAGTAAAAACAGATACAAAATAGTTAGCCATATCTTGATGTTCACAAACCAAAGTATTATCATCACCTTTAATAGGCCCCATACCCTCCTTAACGACCTTAAGTTTCTGCTTAGAACCTCACATAGGCATGAAAAGATTTGGGGTTTATCTTAACCTCCTTGGCCAACTGCTTTTCAAACCTAGCTTATGTGCCATTTTCCAAATTTTTATCACAGAATTCCTGCTTCTTGTACGCTGCTAAGTTACCTGGGCTTTTACTGGCCCTTAAGTGATGCCAACACTCATGTTTCTTTCTAGTTGCTCTAAGAACCCCTCTTGAAATCCAGATAGACCTATTTTTAACCACAGCTTTCTTAAGTGGGATAGCCTATACAACTTTGTTGTGTCAGAAACAACATCTGGGAAAACACTCCACGCCTCAGCTGGGCGTAAGTGAGAAAAACAGGCCGCCCAATCTATGGTTAAAAGCTCCTTAGCAGGAGTTAAGTTAGCCTAGCTGAAATCTAGAATTGTTTTGTCACTACCATTACGATTGCTGAAACAACCTAACTCAAAACAAATAGGCCTAGCCTAAGGTAATGGTCACTGGACTCTACCTTACCACCATTACAATCGCTCATGTCAGTACTGGTACTGTATATTGTAGAGAAATCAAATCAAGGTTTACCTGCCTAACGTAGCTAAGGCATATGCTATGTGAACTACACTTATAGTGCAATCACAGTTGAGCCAATTTTAGGCTTACCTATATGTAACGGCTTTCAGTCATTGGCTTACACTAAACCTGTTACGGTTTTATAACTTACGGATTAACTATAGAATACCCCGCCACAAAAGAGGTCGTACCTTGAAAATCATGGATGCGGAGTCGAAGTGAGTTGACTATGCACTATGGCCTAGTTATTAGTTCTGACTTAAACGCATTTGTTGACTTTATCATCTCAGATGTACTTTATCACGTATGCCTAGCCCATGGCCAGTTGAAAAGTATGCGGAAATAACTGAGGGCGCTCCTCAATACAGTTTTAGCATCTTAGCATCTATCTGGAGTTGGATGCTGAGTCGAAGTCGGAGTGAGAGGGAGTTATTTATAGACTGTTACAAAAAGCTTCACTTAGCATCCATCTGGAGCTGGATGCTGAGTCGAAGTCGAAGTGAGAGGGAGTTATTTATAGACTGTTACATAAAGCTTCACTTAGCATCCATCTGGAGCTGGATGCTGAGTCGAAGTCGAAGTGAGGGGGAGTTATTTTTAGTCTTTTACATAAAGCCTTTCACATCCACTTAGCATCCATCTGGAGCTGGATGCTGAGTCGAAGTCGAAGTGAGAGGGAGTTATTTATAGACTGTTACATAAAGCTTCACTTAGCATCCATCTGGAGCTGGATGCTGAGTCGAAGTCACAGTGAGGGGGAGTTATTTTTAGTCTTTTACATAAAGCCTTTCACATCCACTTAGCATCCATCTGGAGCTGGATGCTGAGTCGAAGTCGAAGTGAGAGGGAGTTATTTATAGACTGTTACATAAAGCTTCACTTAGCTTCCATCTGGAGCTGGATGCTGAGTCGAAGTCGAAGTGAGGGGGAGTTATTTTTAGTCTTTTACATAAAGCCTTTCACATCCACTTAGCATCCATCTGGAGCTGGATGCTGAGTCGAAGTCGAAGTGAGAGGGAGTTATTTATAGACTGTTACATAAAGCTTCACTTAGCATCCATCTGGAGCTGGATGCTGAGTCGAAGTCACAGTGAGGGGGAGTGGGGGCGTTCTCTCACACAGTCTATTTTCTTGAGAACGACACTTGCACACTAACATACTGTACTTCCAATCATCGGAAATGTTCATAAGCCCAACAGGAGTTATTTATAGCTCGTTATATTATTCTTTCTACATTCACTTAGCATCCATCTGGAGCTGGATGCTGAGTCGAAGTCGAAGTGAGAGGGAGTTATTTATAGACTGATATTTAAAGCTTCACTTAGCATCCATCTGGAGCTGGATGCTGAGTCGAAGTCGCCGCACGGGAGTTACATATAGGTATGACGTCATGTAGTTGATGACTGCGACTCAGCATCCGGATGTTTAGTGGTATTACTTGATGAGGCGGGGTATTCTATAGTTGTACCTATACTGCCTAACTTGTTAGGCCTAGGCCTAGTGTACACAGTAAATTGCAGTGTACTAGTACAGGTGCCGAGTCGGCCTTATGTTAGCCTAGATACAACGTAACGTCGTTCAACTCCATTTTATCATAATACTAGAAATATTATACGAACTTGTTGCTTGACAAATGACAATCTCTCAGCCTCCAGACTGTCTGTACTTCTTCTCACAGAGAGCTTCGACATCTTGGGAATTTGACGTTGAAATAGCCAAAGACACCTTTACGAATACCGTAAGCTTTTCCGTCCCACAGTATGGTGATTCACTTTTCGATCGAGTTCTGTTACGTGCATATAATACGCCGAAAAGTGTACATGCATTTGTACCGCGTACAAAAATCATGCACAGAATGTCTATACTGCAACTCCGTCTGCAATGATTTTGTGTACACGACCCAATTAGCAATGTGACTCTAACAGTTAGAGCCCGAGCATGACTCACTGACTGGATTGCGTACATATTATGGTACGGTACTTTTCGCTTGACATTTTCGGGGAAAAATGTTTGTGCTGAGAAAATAACATTCAAAACTTTCAAAACACAGTAGGAAAGAAAGTTGATGAGAGTATGTTGCCAGTATGTACAAGAAATCTTCTTTACCGAACTTTGGGACAGGCTCAGTGGTACAATAGGAAAATAATTTTGGCAAGGGCACGGCCACTTTGGAATTAGTATGTTGACTGCGGGCATATTATCACTTCGGTTTGTGATTTCATACTTCCAAACACCCAATGCCAGAGTTAAATTAAAGGGCAAGGGCAGTCGTCACTTTTCGAAACAAAGTTTAGTTCAACAATTTTCTCCTTATTTCTGAAGCATGATCTATAACAGTAGCGTAGGAAGCAAATTGAAAGTGGAGGGCGGAGCAATCTTTGGACTATGCACCTCACCCTACCCCATTGACTATAAATGCGGTACATTTTTAATCCTAAATTTTTCGCTTTTTCTACTAGAAAGAACGGTTAAAAAAATGAATGCAGTGAATCATTTTTTTTTTTCAAATGAACCTGGGCACTAAAGCTGAAGGTGGAATTATTCGGTTTTTTTATTCCTGCCATGCTACAGCTAGACAACAATTCAGTCCAGTGTTATGCCCTCTGCAAACTTATGAGGAACACTGATAACAAGTTACTAAAGAATCCATCTGCTCACAGACTATTCAACAGACAGGGTTGAAAGGTAATAGATGAATTCTTGCCCGAAAGACTTTTTAAGCGAAGGGCCACTGGTCAGTTGACGCGGAACGTAAAGGAAATTTCGAAAAATCGGATCCCTCAGCGGACAGTCAAAATGGCATTTCTCAGGCTTGTAAGTATAATGGCTATTTAAGCAACAGGGAGGTAAATTTTCTTCGGCGGAAAGGGCAAGCACCCAAATTTTCCGAGTTTTCTTTGGCTTGTGAACACCACTGTATCAGTGACGTTATTTGCAGCGCGCAAAGCGCGCAGAAATTTTTGCCCTGTTAAAAACAAATATTGTCGCTATTGTATTTCAGACATTTTGGACTCTGGGTTTCTTGTATAGAGAAATTGGAAATGTTGGGGGGGGGGGTTACTGATTGAAGAATCTGCAATTTCTTATATATTGGCAAATCTGAGAATGATTGCACGGTCATCGACTGAAGGTCTTTATTGCTACATAATTTTTAGACAAACTATTTCAAAGTCAAGAGCTTATACTGGAGAAAATTTGGAATTTTTGAAAGAAAATTTATAAAAATAGCATTGAAGTTGCCGGTGTCACTTGATGATCTGCATGGTGTCACAAATCGCAAATTTCGATTTTTTCATTTCCAGAGCTTGAAAGGTTTATCAAACTGATTCATGAGACAGCACTCATGCATTAGAAATTGCACATTGAGTCACGCAAAGCGCGCGGAAAATTTTGCACTTTTGAAACAATTAATTACAAATTGCAGGCGCTTTTATTGAAAAGAACTTGGAATTTCATGAGAAAAAAAGTTGAAGATATCACATAAAATGAAAAAGGGGTTTTCTGACCAGTGAAGTGATGGGAGGAAGCATGCTTCCTTACCCTCCCTCATTTTTCACTGGGGACTATCGCCCCCGCATCTCCCCCGCCCCACTTCCCCTATGATCCATTATGATATTTCAAGGACCGAAACTTGACATTGCATAAAGTTCAAGGAGGAACCAAAAAATAGTGTCACTGTCACATGCTGATGCTAGCGCTTCATGAAACAGGATAGCCTATAGTCTACTAGACTCAGACGCATAGCCAGGATTGTGTCATGGGGTTCTTGGGGCACGATTCGTGGGAAAAGTCCAAGGATAGAGAGAAAAAACCACTATTTTAGGTGTTTTTTGCATTGCAGGTTGGGTCACGGGGGGTCTCACTCCTACCCCTACCCCTACCCCCATACCAACTACCCTTCCCCCCCCCCCCCGTGGCTAAGCCCCGACTAGACTAATTCATATTTGTCGGTGATTACATTTCAATTCCTCCCTTTCAAATATGTGAAAGGCAAAATTTTACACACATAAGGCCATCATCTTCCGACCCAGGCCAGGCACGACTAGGCCAGTACCCATGGGTAGCCCATTAAGGGACCTATATTTTCCACACCTATGCGTCGTAAATATGCCGAGTTTCCAGAACTTCCACAAGGAAGGATCCAATTAGGAAGCGCAAGATTGATCTGAACCAATTTAGGTGCTGCAACAGTAAGATGTGCCAGTTTTACCTCGGGGTGGCCAGGTGCCGCACTAAGCTGAAGTCCCCTGGTGAATGAGGTCTAGCCCGGGGAGGGTCTCCCTGAATATAAGACAATTTCAACAGGGAAAAAACATTAAAAGTGCCTCAAGAGATGATTCATTTCAAAATGTCCCGCCCCTCAAGTTTATCAATTTAATGAGGCGGAGGCTGTGTACAAGGCACCATTGCCACAGAGAAGTGCTTTCCAGTACAATCAAGGATATGCGATTACAGGTATTGACATTTTCGGGAGGCGATCTGTGACTGTCAGATATTGGGCAAGGCATTTTCACGAACGTCAGGGAGTAACCATGCAGGAATCTCTGATATGATGCATGGAGGGACTGCACCGACGTACGAAACGTAGTCAGCATAGGGACACCCGTATAGCCACTCATTGTTTGTGAGAATCACACGACATAGGCCTATATGAAGCCTGCCATGGGTAACTTATAGGCTCGATGCGGCTCGTTGCAGTGCGAGTATGAACGTATGATGATGGAAAATCATTTTGCCAAGGGCCCTGCTACTTGGAACTAGTATTGACCAGCGGTATATATTTTCCCTTCTTTTTTTGTGATCTCATACTTCAAACACCCAATGAGAAATTATATTGAAGCAGTGGCGGAGCTGCCATATGGTAAGGGGGCGGTCGCCCCCCTGACGGACCAAAATCGTCTGTCGGCGCCCTTTTTAGATTTTGAACATACTTTGCTCTTGCACCATTATTGGCAAAAGACATAAATTAATAGCGTTGTTTCAAGGTCCAGATAACAAAATGATCAAACAGCCACCAGATAAGTAACTGTACTATCTGCATTTTATTTGATGAAAAGGGTCATCTGTAATATAGGGATGGGTTTTGCCGAAACGTATGCTATATACGCACTAATGAATGTTGCACTGATGAATGTTGCCGCTCACCCTTCCCGGCCAATAAAAGATGTTTGAAAGGGCGCAACAGTAATTGTAGCGCAAATAGTCCTCTTGTTGTCGGGGATAAATAAAAAAAAGGTTTATAAACTGATAAAGGTACCAAAAAAGCTTCTAAAGCATTTTTCAAAATCATTTAAAGAGAAAATTGAGGTTTCAATAAAATAAACTGTTATAGTAGTGGTAATGATTAAGGGCTTTAATAAGCAGTTTCTATTTTGCTTTTCTTCAAGTGACCATTCTCATGTAGGCTATTTCTGACACTGCACGATAAACCCATGAAAATACTTATTTCTGTACTGTCGTGGTCTCAAAAGCCAGAAAATTGCATCTAATAAGTCTAGGTTTAGGCTACTTTTATTTAATATAATTCGGTATCTAGAGAGCCAAGCAGACCTTTTGTCTAAGCTATTTCTTTCAATGTACCTAATTAATGGCTATTTCAGAGTGGTCACATGATGTAAACTACGTCAAGTAATGTTTCTTCGTGTACTTATCTTGATTTCCAAATGCCAAAAATATACACCGAACGATGATTAATTTCCATGACTTTGTCCCCTTGTAAAATTGCTTACTATTTAGCTCTAGCAGGTTTAATCTTAATCTTCTCAAAGAAGCCCAATATTACATTAAAATCTTAAATCGAGACCTGACAATAACACAAAATATAATGACCGCCTCAGTACTAGAATGTGAATGAGAGGGATGGAAACATGGGAGTCCGCAGGTAGGGGAAGGGGGGGGGAACTTGCCCTCCCATGGAAAATAGAAAACCTGAAAAAACGAAGAAAACATAAAGAAAAAGACGAAGAAAATTATCATGAACATCTGTTAACATTTCCCTCGGTGTTTCCCCTATTTATATGCGGTAAATAGGCTTTAGAAATGCCATTTCCAGCGATCTCAGGGGCATTTTAGGCCCAAATTTTCTTGCGCTCCGCGCCAACTCGTGGTGGCGCGGAGCTTTCCCCCTAAAAGAATCCCCCCAAGTTTCTTCTGCGGAGGCCCATGGACAGAAAATTTAAACATGTTTTGATAGAAGTCTTCTACCAGGTGCGGGAAATCAAATGGAAAGTCTGAAAAGCCGTGACTTCGATCGTGCTGAAACTCGGGGTTCGAAGCGCCCCTGCAGACCCTTTTCGCCCCTTCTGACCGAAATCCCTAGCTCCGCCACTGTATTGAAGGACAAGCCGCAGGTGCGTAGCCAGGATTGTGTCATGGGGAGGGTTTTGCCATGTCATGGGGGGGGGGGGGAGTTGGGGTACGATATGGGGGGGTTGGGGCACGATATGAGGGAAAAGTCTAAGGATAGAGAGTAAAAAACCCGCTATTTTAGGTATTTTTTGCTTTGCCAGGTTGGGTCACGGGGGGGGGGGGGTTCTAATATATTGAAAGAGAAATATTGAAATTTGGCTCCTGTTGGCTCTAAAAATATACCAGGACACCAAATTTCGGGGATAGTTCATTTCCACTATTCTGGACATATCATTAAAGACACTCATTTTGTACGCAACATGACGTACGTTGTGCCTGAGTGAAGAATCATAGGCGACACGGGCGGGGTCGCAGGGTGGGGGGGGGGGGCTCTCGCCCTAAGAATTAGGGCAAAAGCAGTTAGTCTATTTGGGTAAAACATGGGCAAAACATGATAAACGGTGACATTATTCGGCTAAAATTGGCTCTTGTCAGTCCCTTAAAGATACCCCCGTACGCCTATGTAAAGAATCTTCCAAAGAACAGCAAAAAGGGGACTTATATCGAGTTAATATATATTATGTAGAGTTCGATTAAATAACACCCGCATGGACTACTATAGGCTATACTAAATAGGCTATTTGTGAAGACTATATTGTTTTATTAAATCAAAATATCTGAATATTGCGTTGAAAGATTAGTCAAAAGTAACTGGAGAAAAACGTGTAGCGAGCGAAAAGTTTTATAATTCAAGAACAAAATGATTCAAAAATTAACACTAGGCTACATTTCACATGAATCGCAAAATATATTGACTAGTTTACTGATCATGACAGAAAAGTAAATTAGCTACAATTTTTTCTTCATGCTTCAAATATTCCGAGGAAAATGTCCCCCTGTCTTCCAGTGATCGGCGCCCTTGATGATTGACATAATATTTCAAGAGAACGCTGTTACTGGAATTGTAAAATTATTTACAGAATCAAATTTGTATTATAGAGGGCTCCGTCAGCCTTAACGATTCATAAAATGATAACTCTAGGACTATAAATGTTTTATGATCCTCTTCTTTATAGAATTAAACCCTCGTGTAGGCCAGCTGGGTTGGCATACTCATCGTGGGCGTAAATTTCTTTTCAACTTGAACTTTATAGAATGGCTTGCATTTTGACTACAGAAGGTGTGCCCGTGCACGGCGAACGCAAAGCTCGAAGCCCATCCCGGGTGGGGTTCAGGGGGAGAAGCCCCGATGGTGATCCAAGCCCCAAAAGCTCATGGGTTTTAAAATCTCAGAGGCCCCAGGAAGACTGCTTTAAGGGGTTTATTTCAGAGGTAATTATTTTTGGGTATTGACATATTTATACATTTAGGAAAGACTCGTTTCCGGGAGAAGCCAGCCATATCATATGTGTAATGTGACTGGTCTTGAGAATATCAGTGAATATGAGAGACTCGGGCTTAAATATGACTTTATCTCTCGAAACATTTTGAGAAATGTAAAAGTATGGAAACTTTCTGATGTAAGGTACCTATAGAAAGACCTCATCATAATTATAAGATAATTATTACACACGAAGTTTAGATGAACACCTAGGCCTAATGATGTTAAAATGGAGAATAAATGTACCTGCCAGCCAGCACAGTACAGGTATTTGCTGAGACTGAATATTGGGGGAATGATTACATTGACCACTCTAGTCAAATATTAGGGGGGTGCATCCTCCATTCCCAAGGAGCTATGCACATGGTACTCAGTTTAGACCTAACTTTGACAATTAATCTTGAAACCCGTGTATCACCCGAAGACATCCAGCAAGGTCTATCTGCAGCGCTTGTCAGTCAGGGCCGATATAGTGGCCAGGAACTGCAATATAGGGAGCACGATGTTTAATATTAAGCAAATAAGCTTAATATGAAACGCCTTTTGAGGTCATCTGAGGTACAACTTTGCCTTCGTTTAATCGATTTTTCATATCCGGGTGGACATTAGTTCGTACGAGTCATAACTTCACATTCTCCCGCCCCCTCACGGCTAGGGATCTTTTGTCAGTTTTATTGAAGATATGAGAGGCATTAATTTGACACGGAATTTAGACATTTGAAAAAACATTTTATTCAGTTACAGCTGGTATGACAGAGGTGGTGTTTTCATCAAACTGAGGTAAGGTTGTACAGACCTCAGTATATCGCAATTTCGCAAATGTCCTACAAAATAAGTGGTTCAAATTTTATTTTTGTTATATATATTTTTTTTTTCAATTTTTATTTACTATTTTTTTCTTCGTCCAAGAAAGGGGGTGGGGGTGGGGTTCGCCACCTCAACCCGCCCTCTGGCTCTGGTCTTGATTGTCTCCTTTATTGACAACCGTCCTGTGGGGGGGGGGGGGAGCTATAAGAGGATCGATGTCATTAAGAAATATGGCATGTCACAAAATGGCTTTCGATGGCTTTTGATTTCTTTGGCACAAATTTTGGGCACTGGCTATACACCCTCCAGGGTGACCGTGCCAACCGGCAATTAAAAACATCCCAAACTTTCTCCAGAATATTCTAATATTTCTGGCAACATTTTTTCAGGGGCATGAATCGTGATGGTGAAATGGCATTTTTCCATAAGCTGCCCGAATGGTTACCAGATTTTTGAAGACTCAAATGAATGTTCGAAATTACATTCGTACCCAATCTTTCATTTTTTGTAAAAATATTTTGAGCCCCTTTCATCCCCTGGTATGCCTATGGCTTTAGCTTAGAGCTAGAGACTGGCAAGTTTTGCTCCGGCCTTTGCTTACAACCCGCTTAAGTTAAAAAGTTAAATTAAAGCAGAGAAACACTCTTTAACACCCTGCCTATAGAAATTCCCATCGTTTTCTGCAACAAAATATGCCGATCATGGGGTACGGTGCTCCAGAGAATGAAGAAAGGTACCGTACCGGGCTAATCTAATTTCCACAAGACCTACTAAATTTCGGGCTTAGGTCTGGAAAATTCGGCAGACATTTAAGTATTAAAAACTCCCAAATACCTGAATATTGTTAGAATTCTTGCAAAAATTCGCAGATAATCCATCAAAACTAAACAATTGAGATTCATCCTTTCAAATTCGTAAATATCGTACACCCTAAAAATCATCTGGTGAAATTTCACCAAATTCCGTGTCAGTAAAGCACCCACACAATTCTGGTTAACTTAGCCATAAATTTTTATTAAAATTAACGAAGAAACTGGTTGGAAATTAGAAGAATAGTCAGTTATTTGCTTAAATTCACCGGTGTAATTATGGTATTCCTGGTAAAAATAATAACCAGGATTGTTTAAGTACTATATCAACACGGCCGGACCTGGTGAAATTTCAACAGACGGTTTTTAGCATGGACCGTGTTATTGAAAAAAGCAAAATATGCTCAATGGGGTAAGAAACATCCTCCTGTACGAGCCTTCCACCCGAATCTCCCTCACTTTGGCGACCCCCTCCCCCCATAAAGAAACTCCGATATTCTGGCTGCGACGCATGGATGTATATTACAATGGCAGATGGAAGGGTGTAAAGATATATTTAGTGCCTAAAATTGCGCCCGGAAATGCCCAGAAACGGTGTAAATTTCCCCCGGTATTTTCTTATGCATTCCATCTGGTATTTTTTTTTATCATTTCCTTGATTTCCCTTTATCTATCATTTTCAGATTTTCCTTTCTCTTTTTAAATAAACTTTTCTATTCAAAATTCAAAATAATGACTGCTTGAATTCAATCAGTGCCATCCAAATATTGCGACTGGTTATGGTAGTTGATGATAGCATGAGTCCTTAAAGTCTGGCTGTACTCCGTGACAAAAACAAATGAAACAAAACCGTGAAGCTGAGAAAAATTTTAGTCGCTCAAGATATTCCCCCTATCTGTCTATCCCGTTCCCTTTCAATGTTTTAGGCCTACCCTAACCATTAAACAGGGGAAGGAAATTGGTTTCACTGACTTTTTGAAGTAGGAAGCAATATGAATGAAAGCAAAATTGGTGGAGGGTACGTGTGATCGTATGTTTTGCAACTTGTTTAGGATGACAGACTGACAGCCATGGATATGTCAAGGAGGAGGGGCAACCTGTAGACAGAAGCGTTTCTCCACTAAGGGTTTACGAGTTTACCTGAAGCGTACAAGATAATTTCGGTCCAAAACGCTTCCCAGATAGCTGGAAATGGCACTTGTCATTATTTCTCGCATATAAATAGGGGAAATACTAGCGATATTTTTAAAAAGTAAAAACCGTACCAAAATAAATTCAAAGAGCAGTTTACCCCTTCGTACCCATCGACGACTGTAGGGTGCCAACATCTAATCAGAGCCCGACTCTGCATCTAATCCAACATTAGCGTTCTCTGCAGGCATGATAGTCTACGTCTTGTCGGCGCCGAGGAAATTATTCCTCCTTTTTGTCCTGACTTTGGTAGCGCCCTCTATTCTGCGCATAACAATGTATACAAACATAATCCTGCGTCTCGCCCGCGATCTTAGTAAGACGATTTCACTAAAAATGAATGTTTAACACATACTGCACAGTTTACTAAGACGCATTATTTCATGTAGTGGCAATATGAGTGTAAAAATGCAAAATGCCATCTCCGGCTGTCCAGGAATATCAGGATGCCAGCCTAGTTTAAGTCCAGGTTGTTTGTAATGATAAACTTACAGTCTTTCCCCTTTAGAAATTCTACCTAGGGGGACCGATACACCGTATGTGCTTCGAAACTTTCGACTCCCACATGGTGCAAGACAACAAATTAAAAAAAAAAAAAACAAGAGCCCAATGGGCACTGTGGTTCCGTGCTGGATATTATAAGAACTGTACAGCCAGTCTCCGAAATAGAGCTAAGCAAAAGCTCATACTCAATGTTTGTAACATCTTCACAAGGGGTATTTTAGTACTAATATTACATGAAATCAAAGATTAAATTTCTGTGGCCTTACTTACATTAACTTTTATAATGCTTGGTGATCCTTCAAAAACACTACCTCATTTCCATTATGCTTGTGATCGAACTTGATATTATCACCAATAAACAATACACAACAAAAAATGTGGTCAGAGAGAGAAAAACACCCCTTGTATGAAAAACACCCCTTGTATTTCTCTCACAAGTTATTTTTACCTGCTCTCAAATAAAACTTGCTATTACTTTAAAACAATCTACCATTTGTCCTGTTTGCTACCTCTGCACAGAAAACAGGGTTTATTCAGCAGTTAAGCAGAAAGCAAGTGATTAATGGGGTGTGATAATAGAATGAGGATTAGGTTACCCCACAGAGCACAGCAGTATTAAAGAGACATACTGTATAATCCATGCATTGCTTCCACTGGCAGAGAGACCAGTTTAATGCAGAGTGACCTGTGCTCAGTGAAATCTACAGATTTCAGTTATTGCCCTCTTAAAACTTTGAATGATCCAAAATATGTGTGCAACCCGAAGGAACCATTACTGAACGAACGTAAAGGCCAAATTTCTAAGGTTTTTGGGTTCGTAAGCATGCAAAACCAGGTGAGATCAAAGAATCCTTTGAAACTATCTTTATCTAGCTTACAAGATTTTCTAAATAACATTTCCAGCAGTTGACCTCCAGTGACCTTGATGACCTTTTACCTTAACCAAACACAGATTGATTTAAAATGTGTCCTTTCTACCTTAAAATACTGTGCTAAAATGTTTTTCAGTGTTTGACCCCTGGTGACCCCATGACCTTCACCAAACATATCCAATTTCATCCTTACACCATAACACATCCACACACCAAGTATGACATCTATCCAAGTTTCCTACCTAGAAATATCGTGTTGAGAAGGTTTTTGTTTTTGACCTCTGGTGACCCCAAGTGACCTTTGACCTTCACCAAAAACAATAGGGCACACCTTCTCTCTATGATGAATCTATGTACCAAATCCAAGTTCCAACCAACCTTCCCTTGTTGAGTTAGAGCATACCGAAGCGTCACACACACACACACACACACACACACACACACATACACGCCAAGCTGACTACATAGGTTCCTTGCAGCAAGGAACCAAAAACCAATCTGATAAAAAGCACCAATATTGAATCAATTTGTCACAATCTTGTTATCTAGTATAGCAGGAATTCTTTTGAAACATATGCGAATGCTTGGAACCAACAAGTGTCAAGCTATCAATTCACATCACTTGTGATACGACTCCAAAAAACCAGTAGGAGAATCTGGAATTGTCCCCCATCCCAGGTTTCATCCGAAATCCTGCACACACCTGAAATGAAATGCTGACTGGTACACCTGCAGTTGTGGCGCCAGAATGTCTAGTATGTGGGTGAGGGTAAACTAAAGGATAATTGGGGGGGGGGGGGGGGTTGGGGTGGCATGCAAAATGGAGCCCAAAGTGCATGTTACTGGGGGTGGGGGTGGGGGTTCTGGGTTAAAGCCCCCAACAGCTCTGAGGTTAAAGTTTGTCTATGGATGAAGAATGTGGTCCCTGAAGAGGTATATCATTTATTTTTTCCAGTAAACCTCACTCCTTACTTACCCCCCCCCCCCATAGAGCCACCACTGCACACCCCACACTTCAGCCTGGCAAAAAGGTGCAAAAAAGAAAAGGGCAACAATGAGGATGTTACACAATAGTGAAATGGTTATTGGAAGGAAGTAGTCTTCTGCCTGGCTAAGATCATGCCTAGTCTAGAACTTGGTCTGATGCATGCATACATGGCATATCCATGATACAGAGTGTTGGCAAACTCTTCCTCAACATGAGATACTAAGGAAATGTGACTGCAAACACTTCCACAAATATTTAGAAACACCTTTTCATATTTCCTCCTTTATAAACATCAGTATTAATGACTCGTTTAACAATGACAACAAACACACACGTTTCTTGCAAAATAAAGTATTTTTTATTAAACAGAACAAGACAAATGTGTCTGATATTGTCACGCTCTTAAAAATTGAATGGTTGAACCTGGTGACCCCTGGCATATGGTCAGTCAAAAGAATCATAGTTTGTGCATAATGCCCACACTGATATACCCCTCAGTCCTTTTTGTGACCAACATCTTGTTTAAAATGACGCACCTATGGTTCAATAATCAAATAGCAATAAGGGAGACAAAAATCATATTTTGACATGTAGAACTGATCTGGGGTTATGACTGACAATTACCTTACACTTACTGTAATGAATGTTACATGTGACCCACAATGACTCACCCAGGGTCACTAAAAATGACTGGGCAAGAAGACTTACTTGCTTGAAATCTTAGTTGCTTTGAAAAAGACAATAACGGCATGGAGCATATAGAGGTGAGTTTGAATTGGTTTGTTGCAGTTTTATGCCACAACATCTAATCTTCCAACTTGAAGGATAGGCAGTTACTCATCATAAGAGACAATTCTGGTTTGTTGCAGTTTTATGCCTCAACATCTAATCTTCCAACTTAAAGGATAGGCAGTTACTCATCATTACAGACAATTTTCTTAACCTACTTACTCCAAGCCCCTACTACAACTCTCTAAAACTCATCCTCCTCCAGACACAATCCCAATTTATTGCATCAGGGCGTACAACGGGGAGTATACAACGCCCTCGTAAGTAATCATTATGCTCTCCATACATGCTTTGTAATATGATATATACTCTTGCACTTTTTGAATGTGATGTCAATCAAAGAGCTGAGCCAATCGAGAATTCTTGTAGACTAAAATTGCAGCTTTGGGGGATGGATGATTGTCTTTAATCTAGCATTGCTCATGTCCACTTTTTCCACTTGTGCATTACTAGACTGCTTCTCTCATCCAATATGGTTATGTAAAACATCACACCTTATCTCAGTAAGTTCCATTTTTAACAGTCTTTGGTATGATTGATTCAGGGAATTCATCTTTGACCTCCCAGTTGAACAGTGTATGCTCTACTATTAGACCAAACACAGAGGTGGTTCACACTGTTTTTTACCTATTGACCCACTTTTGACAGGCCATGCCAGGGGAGAGTCATGAAAATTCAATTGACAAGAGCATAAAGAACAATAAACACTATTCATCATTTTCAGGTGGGCTACTTACTGGCTCAACCCCCACATTCTGCCTTCAAATCTCACTTTTCAAAGTTCATCCACCACTATGACAAACCAAAATTGGAAAAGGCTTGGACCCAATTTTGTGACTGACATAACTTAAACTAACGTGGGACACCACAAAAGCTTTCAAGAAGAGAAAGTACTGCTTAGAGTTAATTATGCAAAAGTGATCCTGTCACTCTTTGGAACCACTGCATTACGGACCATCCTCCTCAATGTACAGCCAAGAATATGCTTTTCTTTAAAAAAGTGTCTTATTTGGGGCAGGGTCAGTGTCTTATTTGGGGCAGGGTCAGTGTCAAGAAGCCAAATTGCCCTACCCCTTCTTAATTCTACAATATAAATTAAGTATGTTGACAAAACATGTTAATGGCCCAAATAATGTTTTACTCCTCTTTCACCCCAACTTCCCTTTCTCCATTGTTCACTCAAAATGTAAAACCCTGGAACTAAATTTATGTGGTAACCAGGAAGACTTTGAGCTTCAAGCTACATTCAACACTTGGCCCCCTGGTCCTCCTTTCAAGCCAGTTTGGTTTAGGAAGTCCTGGGGTAAAAACGACTTAAGTACCCACTGACCACTGCAAACACAATATATCATGGGTGCAAAGTCGCTATGTGACCCCTCAAACATAGGTGCCTAGGGTTTGGCCACATCAAAGTGCATAGGAATTGCATCTAATATTAACATAATATTAATTAACACTATTAATATTAACATTAACATTAATATTAATATTAACATAAACATTGAAGTAAGGGCACTGAGGGATGATTTTGCATATTCCCCCCCCCCCCCTTCCTTTCCACTTCAAATTGAGTCTCACAGACTTATCATAGCTCTTATTAAATTTTGGTCCTGAACAGCTTATGTTAAATTAATAACCAAAAGTTATGCAGACTAGACATGTTTGGAACTGACTAGTAACTTGCAATCTTAGAAACAAAACAAAAAAAAAAAGCTGTGAAAATATATGAAAACTGTGTTCCAATCTTGAGCCAAACAAATGGTTGTTGTTACAACTACATGAAATGTAAAATATATAAATCAAAACTACAAGATGGTATAACTTTGTCCATTTCAATGACGACTGATGACACAAAGAAACACTGAATTATAGTACTGCTAGCAAATTACACACTTTTAAAATAAATTAAAGTACAGTAATAGAAAAAGAAACACAGATGACGGAAATATTTCAAAAGTACACATCAGTTCTTTTTTAAACCATTCACAGACAGCATCCATTACTGTAACAACACCTTTTTCAGCCAAGAAGTTGAAAACTATGTAGCCATTTTATGTTATATTACATATGTGGCCAAGAATGGAAACTTTTTAGGATAAGTAATATTATGCAAGTGGCTGCGAAAGTGTCAAAACTGGTTCACAGAAATTTGACAAAACAGTCAAAAGACAATTACAAATTTTGTTGGAAAAGAAAGTGATTTGGAATCCATTTGGTTAACATTGGTTGAATACATAACGTAGCATACTGAAAAATTCAAACATTCAAAACATAAATTCAAGCCTCTTGTCTCTTATACTGGCTCTGACAATGACACATAATGATGTGTGATTACCACAAAATATTTCTATTATTAACCCTTATAAATATCTCTGTCATGTAAAATAAACAATGGCTTAGAAAGAACTTTTCTAACCTCATCCCCTCTGACCCCTTCCCAAGGAAATTAATAGACAACTTGGGAGCTTTTTAAAGAAGATGTATCTTTGGTGGGTCCACTGATTCCACAAAGAAATTACACATTGGGTCAATACACCCCCCACCCCCCAAAAAAAGGGGAAAAAAGGCAGAATAAACAAAATGTGACATTGTGGTATACAGATAACTTTACTGCTTCTGCAAAATGTCAATTTGAGCCTAATTTAAAGCAATAATGATGCATTTAATGCACCCTCCTGTTTTGTGTATATGGGTGCCAATCTGAGTGTGTATGGTGATTACAATTGTCTGGGTGGACTGCTTGTAGATGAGTTTGGTCATGGACAGGATCTGAGGTTCCAGTTGTTGGAAATTTTCTGCCCCCAAATCAACAAACCAGGGGCCCGTTCCACAAAGACTTTCACACGATCTTAAGTATGATTTACTGTTGGCCTAAGTATGGTGAATCAAACTTTAGATTGTGCGTAACTCTTTGTGGAATGGCCCCCAGATCTACTCCCCTGCTTGTGACCTCTAGCTGGAACTGTCCGTTTTCCCAACTTGTCTAATGTTAGAACACTTATGATACCTTAATCAGAGACTTCACAACCTCTTAATGACATATATTTATAGGAAGCTGGAACATGCTGTTGGAACGGTAAGGGGGATTGTTCATGGGTTGTTTTGCAACATTTCTTGCAAAACTCCTACGTGAAAACTTATAACATACCTCTTTCTCCCAAATGGTGTTGACAAATGTACACAAAGGTAAATGACAGCAGTTGATGTGCTCTTCATTATTTAATGTACTCATATTTCAAGAGAAAAATTAACTGAAACTATCTGTAAAGAAGCAGAATCATTTGGTTTGCTTTTGTCTTAGGGCATTGAATCAATATCTATTTACCTTGTTTAAAAAATCACCACACATAAATTTGAAAATGGTACACAGAGAAACTTGCACATTGCCAAGTGCTTCGGTCCATTTTCTAGGCCCATTCAACAAGAAACTGCAACCTCCATAACTTTTCCAAGAGACCTTACGTACTGATGACACAGTGGCCTCATCCTTAGTGCAGAACAATGGAACACATGGCTGCATGCATGAGAATTTGCCCTGCACGTGTAGCAGACAATGGGCATATTTGACTGCTTGACCAATCAGCTGTCTCCATTTGTCTGTGTTGGTTTGTTTTGCCCCAAAAGGAGGGCGTCTTTTTTGCTCTGTGACAACATATGCACAAGGTCTATGCATAATGTTGTGAGGAGATAAAGGTGTAGTTGGGGTTTACTACTGAGACTAGTAAAAGTAGTATACAGGAAAAGACATCAAAACATCCCAACAGTATGACATTTTAAGGACAACAGGACATTCAATTGCAAAGGAATTGTGTCCACTTTAAATAACATCCTGTTACCTTGTTGAGAAGTCAAGTTACTTTTTATAAATAATAAGCATTCTTTAAAATAAGAAATCTCCAGTTAGGTAGAAGGTATTGCCACAGGGATTGGAGAATATGGTCTGGAATATTTTTTTCTTTTCTATATATGCCTTTAAATGCAACATTTCTCTTTGAAGGCTGAAGGCCCAGCCAGGCCATCTATTTATTTCTGTATCTCTATATTTTCTTTCTTTAAAAGAAGGGTATAACATCACAACAGGATTTTATATGTAATAGAGGTACTAAATTTAAGCATTTTGGTGAAATTTGCATTGAAATCCGATGTCTGGTTCTCAAGATATGAGCACATAAAATTTTCACATTTCCAACAAAAAGTGAACTTGAAGCAAGCACATATGACATCATACCCCCACATTAGTGCACTGTCTTTTGTTTTTCTCTAAACTTTAGGGTTGACTTTCCCCGAAACAATCCCTTATTATTAAAATGTGATTGTATAAGTGGCATGAGAATTTTACAAACTTTGCATCCCCTACAAGGAAGTTCTATTCTTCTTTACTTCAAGGTCAACACAGCAGTCTGATAAAGCAAAGGGGAACAAAGCATTCCTTGTCAATGTGAGGAAGTGATATTAAGCTTTGCTGTCCTCAAACTCACTTTGGAACACAAATTTACTGACTTCATTTATTGATATCTTGAGAAATACATGGCTGATTGCAATGAAAATTTCACCACACTGTATAGATCTAGTTCCTCTTCCACATATGAAAATTAATACAGGCATGAGCCTTGCATTTCAAAAAGAGGAAAATTCACCGCCGGGGGGGTCACAGCCCACCTCAGCCCCACCATGGTTGGGGCTGAGGTAAGAAAATTTTGAAATTTTGGTCCCTTGGATTACAGGGAATGCACTCTAAAACACAACATTTTTGTTAGCGTTGCCTTGTAGCCTGTGCTTAATTTGTCACCTCATTGATCTGCTCAGGTAGGCCTAAGTGGTTAAGATTTCCTGGTGGGCTAACTTTTTTATTGGGCTAATAGTGACTGTAATATTACCGGCAAAATGTTCATTAATTCAACTTTAAAAGCCAGGCCAACAAGACTAGGCCTAGCGTTGCTCAGTGCTTACTACTATTACTAAGTAATACTACTGGAGTGGGCTAACGTTTGGCCTAACGTTAGGCTTGTCATATGTAAAATAGCCTAGCCTATGCCTGTATAACCAAACGTTGGCCCAGGTTATTCTTAACGAAATCTTTTAAAAATGGATTCAATGCATATGGATAATGCAGTAACAACAGACAGAAAGTAACACCCGATTCCTGCGCAACAGACAGACAGAGCCTACCAAAAGTAACTCACTGTACAAGAAGCTATAACTTAGAAGGCCTAACGTTACAGTGTTAGGCTAGGCCTAGTCACTGAACGTGACCGTATAATCCGCTCCTTGTAGCCACTCCTTACTAGGGTCACTGGCCTACATGTACAAAGGTAACGACATTTTAAGCCAAAACAACAAACTGAGCTCTAATTACGATGGTATGGTTCATAGGACAGATTTGAGTTAACATAATGATTTTGAGCATTCTTAAATACCACTTATACCTTCTGGAATGTTTAATACCAGCAAATTCATAGCAAAAGGCAGGAAAAATGTGGTGCCATCCTTCGCAGCAACATCGACATCTTGACAGCTTGATCGTCTGCTACTGTGTTGCATGATGGGAAGGACTTCCGCTCGACAAGCTATTGAAGACCAATTAGTAAGCACGGCTAGTCAATACTTGTATGTCTTATAGTAAGCTCCCTGTATATTACGAAATTGTGCAGTCACTGCGTAGGTTTCCCCGTTTTATATGAGATCACATGACTACTTACACATGACAAACACTTGACTTCTTCGACTGAAAAATTACTCTGCACAGGCTTAACGTTACTCGCAGAATTATCCAGCCAAAATTTCCATTTTAAAGGTCTTATTTCGTTAACAGACTTGCGTGGAAGGTGAATGTGATGACAAAGATCATCTGTGGAAAGTTTGGTGAAAAAAGGTATCTTTTTGGGGACGTGAGGGATGCCTACTCACGCGTGAGTAGGCAAATGAGCTGTGTTTTTGTGTATACCGGGCAAGGGCCCAGAAATGAAGTGTATAGCAAAGAAACGTAATGCTGGGTCCTGTTCAAGGGCTAGGCTAGGCCTAACGTTAGTCGTTACACTACACAAGAAAGACGTTGCAGGACAATGTGTCAAACGGCATTCATATACCAGATTATTCAAATGTTCAGTCCATTCCAGCATTGACTAACATGAGAGCCACTTGTTTTTGGCAATTTTGTCAAAGACTACACGTCGAGAATCTCTTTTATCTTGAATTGATTTGGAAATGTAACTGATGTTCTGTGCACATGCAGCAGGCATGAAGTTCAATGCATGCAACATTACTGTACAAGCTGTACCATACGGCGGACGATCGCGAGGCCCTTTCGATTCCTTGCGCGATTGCAATATCCATGCCCGCACAGCTATGTACGTTCTATAAATTTGACAACGGTCATGCATAGTATCCATCTAGGAAATAAAGATAACTGCGAAGGTGTACACATTGCTTACATACGCATGTACTGTACGAGCATGAGTACTATACAGTATCCGTAATCTTCCTTGTTTCATGAGCTTCTTTTTATACAGGTTATGTCCGCATTTTTACCCGATTTTATCGACACAAATAATTTTGATAATATACAAAAAAGCGGAACTGTAATTTTTCCGCGGAAATCCGCGAAAAAGAGGAAAAAGCTCATGCCTGTTAATAAATTTCACCACACTGTATAGATCTAGTTCCTCTTCCACATATGAAAATTAATTTTTTGCTTTAACTTCCCCTTTAAATCACAGTTGTAAACATTATATTGTCTCTACTAAAACCCAATATTTTCATTGGTAAACTCATCTTCATTATGTTCCCAAAAATTGTATTTCAAAACAAAGACAATTGGAATCAACTAATCAAACAAAATCAAATAAGGAATGATTTTAATTTGTAACTAAACACCGAAAAAACAATCTTAACTCAAGGTTCCTTAGTAGTTCACATTTGACGAGAAACATTTGTGTGATGATTATGAGTCTCTCTTGCCGTCAGTTCTTGGAAATTCCTTTTTATGGCTAGGAGGGCTGTTTCCTCGTTCAGCTGTGGAATGAGAATAAGATGTACAAAAATGAGGTTATATTTCTTTAAAAAAGTAATGAAAAGCATTCCTTGCACTTAGTGATGAAATTAATTCTTGAACTTTGTGATGGAAGGTATTAATTGCAATTACACATAGAAGGTATTTTTTGGCCCTTAAAGATAAAAGGGGTTTTTTTTTGCACTTCTGAGAGGTATTTCTTGCAATTAGCAATGAATGGTATACTCGGCATTTCGGCATAAAGTGGTTAAAGTAATTGTTTCAGTCACTGGAAACTGTTTGATTTATTAAGTGATAAAAACTATTTCTGGTGGCAACAAAATTTGGTTTCTACCAAAAGAAACAAATAAGTCACCTTTATTCAAGGTAACAGGACCATAGCCCAAGAACAGCCTTTTTGGACCATATCTTTCTTTTGTCATGAAAAACAACAAGAAGCTTAACTTAACAAATTGCTGGAATACACTTTTAATTTTGAAACTCAAACTCGCTGGTTTGTCTTTTTAATTGATAAGGTAGGATAGCATCTTTCAACCACAATGAAAATTGTAGACTTCTCCCAACATTTTCACTTTAACTTAGGAAATCCTGGATATAAGGTGGCAATCAAAGAAATAGAAATGTATTCACCCTGGTCGTCTCCATCTTCCGAGTGTCTATGAGAGAGGCCAGTCTTTCTATGTGTAGATGACTGATCATCAGAACTGGGGTTTTCATCTTCAAAAGAACCTGATGGTACAATCATGACAGATTTAGTTTGCTTGAACCCTGGATACGTCATATTATTTGACCTTGACTTCAACATCTAGCATAATTTTGAGGTCAACTTTGTGACACTGGACATCCTTCTTCGTGACATTTCTAATAACCAATTTGCACTTCCAAATTTGATGTGAATAAGAATCAGATCGGTGGCTTAGTTACCAAACAAATCTTTCACCATGAAAATTGGTTAAAGCTTAGTAAAACCATCGACAGCAGTACTAAACTGTCAAATTACTGATACAGACAGTTTGGCAAAAATGTTCTATGATATTTTGCCATGATTCACAGATCAAAAATTTTCTTAAGTGAAAGAGAGTAGAAGGAGGAAGTAGAACCTTAAGAGATCACATACTTTTAAGGATATGCTATTATAAGTTAAATCATGCTTTAATGCAAAAGTAAAAACACAGAAAGGGAAAAAAATGACTAATGAATCATTACCTTCTCCACTTTCCCTCTCCCTCTCCAAACTATTAAAAGCAGCATTACTGCACTTTCTGGGAAATCAATTTTTATGAAAACACCAGACCACACAAAGAATTTCCACAGCCTTACTTCAGACTTCTTATATAAAATAGCATAACAGGATAATAAAGTTCGAAACTACGATGAGCATACCTTTTGGTATTACAAGTATGAAACAATATCTCTTTCTGGAAAATTCCCATGACTTTACAAAATTTCCTTGAATTTCAAGATTTCCAACATGCATTGAAATAATTTTTCCTAAATATCATGACTTTTCCAGGTTTTCCATGACTGACGGAACCATGTGAAAGACTTATGCTATTAAAAGTCCTCACAATTCAAATGATGACCTCATAAACAAACACCAGTGTAACCTTCTTTTGGCAAAACATAAGTAAATTGTTCAAAAAAAAAGAATCACTCACTTTCTAATCTATCTGGTGGGTCTTGGGACCTCCGTCCTCCTCTGAAATGCAAGGAGTGGATACAAAAGAGATGAATTTGTGCTAAAAGCATTGTTTTTACATTTTTAAACCAGTTCATACTTTTGGTCCTAAGTTCTAAAATTCAAAGCATTAACTGCTATAGAGTGTTTTCACATGATGTCACAATTAGTCAGCCATGCCCACTGCTTGGCAAAAATCTACAATATTTTAGTGCATCAGTCACATGTGAGTTGTCAGCTGATTCTCAGTCACCTATGCATACTACACTTCAGTTTTTGCCCAGCAGTGAAGAAAGGAGGAGGGCTAGTGACATAAGTGAAATCCTTCTGTATGATACTAGACTCAAAATACACAAATCAGTAACTTGTCATGCCTCCTAATACAAAGGATTAAGTGATGTGGCCATACACCTCTGCCTGTGAGGGGAATAAAATGACCACTTTGGCATGGACCCCAAACATTGTTAATAAATTTGATTTACCATCATACCAAGGTTATGGGAAAGACCACGAACTTAATAGATAAATCTGAGAGTTCTCACATGACATCATAGGAGCTTTTCACATGGCATAAATCAGCCATGCTTAAGGGCAACCTTGGTATGTATGTACAGGCTAGCCTCAGATATGGCGCTTGCTAATGCTTGACTGTGCATCAATGAGAACTCAACTATCTATAGGATGAAAATTTGTATCAGAGTTAACTCAAAAATATGTACTACATAAAAGTCATCCATACATGTTTTTGTAAGTTAGATGTCCAGAGTATCATTTATTCACACAAGACCTTAAGCAACAACTACATCTCACCAGGCTTGGGGCAATCACAATTGATTGCAATCGATTAAATTTTTTTAAGTAGCTCTAAATGCAATCAATTTTGTTTGTGGAAATTGCATAGTAACTGAAATCTTAATGGATTACAATAGAAAAGTAATCACAACAGTGGTTCACTGCTTTATGCGGAAACAAAATGTATTTCACGATTGGAACCATGATTACATTGCAAAGTAATGGCAAACACGATCAATTACTTTCAAATTTAGCTGTCATCGTAATCATAATTGTAAACAGAAATCTTAAAGTAATCATAACAGTAATTCATTACATTGAGATGTAATCCCCCAAGCCTGTGTCTCACCATTTTGAGATGGTAAAAAAATAATGCAGACAACCAACATTAAAAGAGATGCCTTCTAAGACGAGGAATGGAAAAGTGGCCTTAAGAATAAACAAACTGGCTGAAATTAAATAGGACCGACCAGTCACATGCATGACAGACTACACAAGTGCTACAAGGCAAGACGTTTTTTTTTTTTTTTTTTTCATTTTGCTATGACCGGTGCTATGGCCGAGTGGATAAAACAACTGCCCTTCAAGGCCTGATTATTATTTTGGATATTCTTGGTATGCTATGTAGGGGTTGCCTCGGACCCAAAGCCATAAAGGCTTGCACTCATACTGTGAAGTTGGTATTAAGTTTGACATCACTACCAACTGAGACTTCAAATCACATGACCTGGATAATGTAATATTTAGCAGGGTTTACACTGGCCTGGTACCTTGATTTGGTGGAAATAAGCACCAAAATGAATCAAGAGGCATGGTGTAAGAGGATGAGTCATTGACAATTGAAATAGAACCAGATCAGCATTGCAAATGATGCCAAATAATTATCATCGATGAAAAAGGCAGAATAATCACCTCACACAGTTTCCATCACATCTCTTATTGATAAATAATGCACAGACAGTTTCTACAGGTACAGGTGTTCAAACAATGAAGGGCAAAAACTACTAATAATGCAGAACTATAAGAACAGCTTTGTATTTGGTGGGTCGATTTTCCCCCAAAAGCCCAGTCACAGCTACTTGCAGAAGCGACACTCCATAGACAGGTTTGCTTCTATCAACAGAAAATGGACATTTAGGCATGAAGGTTATTTTCATACACACGTTGTAGAGTTGTACCAAATCGTGACTGAGTCACCAATTTTTAAGAGGGTAATGACTCAAGGAATTGTATTATGATTTTCCTCACAGAAATAGTACAGTGACTCGGGTCACTGACTAGACCCGAGTCATTTTAAAAGCTACAAAATATTCAGCTAGACTGCAAAAATCAGGTGGTGTCTTACAACTATGACAGGTTGTTTCTGTTAGGATAATAGTGTTGTTGGGGATTACCCTTCGTTCCCCTTCGTTACCCTTTGTTCTCGTTGTTGAAGAATTACAATTCCCTCGCCGGTTCAAGGCGTCGGTCCTTTGGTAAAACCTTGAATTAAATGTAACAGAAACTCCAAAAATGGGCCTGAGACTTCTAAAAAAAAAGAGGAAAGTGAGACCAGCTACTGGGGCTAGGGGTCCAGGACCGCTTGAGGGCCCCTGGTGGCACTGATGTCAATAATATAAACTTCTGACTGGATACAACTCATAGGCCTGTTTGAACATGTTTAACAGCTGAAATCTATAAAGATATTTATGACAGAAACTTTTTTAGGTCTTTGGCATGCAAAGGAGGAATAAAAACAAGAGGACAAGTACAAAAAAAAAGGAAATCCTCAGAAAAGGGATAGTACCTCAAGTTTGAAAGTTAGATATTAATTAAATTTTGTAATCAACTGAGACATTTTGGGGTGAGCTAATATTTGACTCTCCATTTTCTTTTTTTAGTACCTTAAGAAAATAAAATCTATTTCTTTGGATGTAGTAATTTGTGTTCAGAAATGTCAGTGAGGTTGTCATGACAGGAGAGTGGTTTAAAAGTTTTGAAGCCAGATAGTGCTACCAACACCAGATAGTGCTACCAACACTACCAACTATGACCACATGGGTATATCCCTGAATATCAGTGAGGTTTGCATGACAGGGGAGTGGTTTAAAAGTTTTGAAGCCAGATAGTGCTACCAACACTACCAACTATGACCACATGGGTATATCCCTGAATATCAGTGAGGTTTGCATGACAGGGGAGTGGTTTAAAAGTTTTGAAGCCAGATAGTGCTACCAACACTACCAACTATGACCACATGGGTATATCCCTGAATATCAGTGAGGTTTGCATGACAGGGGAGTGGTTTAAAAGTTTTGAAGCCAGATAGTGCTACCAACACTATCAACTGTGACCACATGGGTACATCCCTGAATACCAGTTAAGTGGTACTAGATTTATAGACTGAAATTGAATATTGTAAATTTTGAAACACTAGTATACAGTGAGACTACTAACCTGAGTTCTGGAGCAAGATTTGCACTAGTTAAAGTTGCGAGGGTCATGTTGAGGTCATCCTCTGCAGATGTATCTAGGAATGATGACTCTATAAGTGACACCTGGCTCAGGCTTTCATCAAGCTCTAACACTGACAAAACAAAAAGGAAAGGTCTTATTAACAAATAATCATCATAGTTTTGCTGAGACATAAAATCTGACATGCAAAATCCTCACATTTTGTTTCTTAGGGGCCACATTTATATACAAAGACATGTTAATCATGCCTAATATCAAGTTACAACGTTATGTTAAGGTTCAAAGCGGCTCACTGAGTTGGTTCATGAAAATGAGCAAATTTTTCCCAAACTTGTTGAGTTCTCTTCACATACCAATGACAAATGGTCAAACTTGGACAATTCCAATACCCTACATACAAATAACTGCTTCATGAATAAGTACTTAACAGTTTGATACTTTGTTAAGCCAATGGAATTGTGGGATGGATAAGCAAATTGTTGTGCAGTACATTCATTCCTACATGATGAAGTCTGCATCTATTTGTGGCCAGCTCAACTCTCCTTATATTTGTAATGGACGTAAAAATGGATGATTTCATAAAATTTTCAAGTTACTGAAAATTTTGCATTTGTGGATTGTGTTTTTGCAAACAATACAGAGGATGTGCTCATCTGCAGTACATGCTGCTAAAATTGAAAAGGATATTTCAGCCAATTATTACCCTACAAAAAAGGACTTTCCAACATAGAAATGTGATCACTACAATTGCAACAAATAATCCTGCTTCCAAACAAGCTACAATCCTGGACAAAAATACATGGGACAGTCCCCTGCTCCCCCCTTGTTGCAATTTTTGAAATTTTGAGAATATTTTGTCGAGAACAACATTGAACTAGGGGGGAGGGGATTTTGGAAAACCAGCGAGTCTGTGCATAAGTGTTGCTACATTTGGGCAAAAATGTCCCATCATTTTTGTCCAGGATTGTCTGAACTGCTGTACACATATATAGCAGGGCGCACATATACTGTAGATCGTGTTGAAGCGGTGGCATTTTTGGGACAAGTTTGAAAGCCGTGATAGGCAAGTCGCATTAGGGAAGGATACAGTAAAATTCTCCATTTTGTAATCTAGGAAACAAAAAGTTTATTTAAGTAGTTAATAAACTTACAGCTATTTCTCATGAAATAATTAAAAACATTATTTAATCAATGCCAAAGTGGAACGATTCTTTCATTCAGCCAAAAGTAGGAACATTAAAATAATCAGTTTGGACTTTGGAAATAAGCCACAGACTAAAGAAGAGGGTGCCTTGCTCCGACTGAGATTTCTAAACTAGGGTACACCAGACAATCTACCGTTTGTTTTTATTATTTTTTCACCAAGGATGGCGGTCATAAACATGCAAAATTGGGGCATGTAAAGATGAGTGGGTTTAGTTTCCTCCAATGTGGTTTATTCCTCGTTTGCCACGGTCAACCGTAAAATTGCTGAAATTATCATTTTGAAATAGGTCCCTTCATAAAAATGTGCGGTCGACTGTCAGTTCCATTTGAATACTGTGTAGGACAACTGTAGATCGTCATCAGGTCAATGGTAGATCGTTAACTGTGGGGTCGCTACATCCAGAAGCCTGTTCTCAGTGACGAATTTTGTGTTCAAAGTGTAATTTTTTCTCATTGTTTCTCATACAAGATGTTATTTTTAACTTCAAGTGGTATCAAGAATTTATTCCTCTTCTTTTACTTCATATTTGAATGCTGTCTAAAAATTTAAATGGGCACTTACACCGGTTTAGAATTCGCTCACCCCAAGACCTGGTTTACCCAAATATTGAAACGACTGGTTAGATTAGTTTATTTCCTGTCAGCTTAGTATCATTCATGATCATCTTGAAAGTATTGAAATCAATGATTAATCATGCCACTGTCCCTTTACATTTATTAACTTAAACCCAAGATTTACATATTACTGCCAAAATTAAAAAAATGTTTTATGCTCCTTCACTCTACGGCAGCTGTTCTGCTGTAAATCCGTATGCTCCCATACATGTGTACAGTTGTTCAGACAATCCTGGACAAAAATACATGGGACAGTCCAATGCTCCCCCGTTCAATGTTGCAATTTTTGAAATTTTGAGAATATTTTGTCGAGAACAACATTGAACTAGAGGGGAGGGGATTTTGGAAAACCAGCGAGTCTGTGCATACGTGTTGCTACATTTGGGCAAAAATGTCCCATCATTTTTGTCCAGGATTGTAGCTCTGTTGTTAAACAGTGTTAAAAGGGTTCCAGCCTCCATGCCTATGTTTAGAGCTGTTACTCATTCTTGTAATTATCACAAACATTTGCGCCTCAAGGAAACACAACAGCAAATTCCTTCAACTCTCTTGACCTCATGAAAGTTGCCTAGAAAGTTTGCTGATAAATTTTGGGTTAAAAAGGGTCAGCTTTGGATGGCTAAATTTGGTATTCCTCCTTAGTATCATGAGAATTATCCGACTCATATCTAACATACCTGCTTCCCCAGTAGCACCTGCCTCTCCATCCTCATGACTAGTGCTGCTTGGTTTCTCTGATGCAGCTGCCCCTGCACCTACGTTAACATTCTCTGATGACAACTGAAGAGAAATACTTGGAACAACTGGTCGATGTTTTGCTTTCCAAGGAAGGGGAAAAGCTAGTGGGAATGGAAAAGAATACCAAATGTCATCTTTGAGAGTAAAACATTATACATAACATACATCAGCAATGATGCCAAAAGTATGCACAATGGCAAAGTTAGTTGGATGAGATTTTATGGCACAGTTTCTATCCAACTGGTTAAAGACAGGCCTTTTTTCCAGTTGTGGCTCACTGGCTTGTTTTTCCTACTGTATTATTTTTGCTGAGCACCAAGCACAACGTCAGAAGGTTCCGTTTAAAGATCTTCCATGTGACTCTGGCCAGGAGTCAAACTAAATAATAAATACAAACTGAATAGTAAGTCAAATTGAGATCTATGGGACCCTGTTTCTAACCAATTGGTTGCTGGCCACAGGATTTTTTCCAATTGTGGCTCACCGGCTTGTTTCCTCTGTGCCACTGATTATTCTGAGCACCAAGCACAATGGCAGTAGGTTTCATTTTTAATACGTTAGGTATGACCCAGTCAGGGCTCAAAAACCCGACCGCCCAACTGCAAGTTGGAAGCCTCTAACCACCTGACCATGCAGTCAAATAAAAGTAGCTGGTTAACTCCCTACCTCCACCCCCAACCCCCCAAAAATGGTTCTGGAATAAAATAGTTCTTGTCACTGTAGCTAAAACATAATTTTTCTCTGCAATCCCCAATACTTACAACTAAAGGAAATAGTAACTGGAATGTGATGTAAACAGAAGTAACATGCCATTGTTTGTGGAATAAGACAAACCTGTAATGTAATAGTTAATGAACAATTCAATGAAAGCAATGTACATAACAAACACAATGTAATGCCACAATGTGCTGTGTCTGGTTATGTTACTTATGTGCCACAATGCAATATCATAAGACTTCACAAAATGTCCCCCCTCCTGGGGTGTTGGTAGTAAAATATGTCCACAGTTGTTCCTGCTTGTTGTTAGAGGCGACTAAAGATAGGTAGTTAGATGGAATTTTGTAAACACACCAACAAGAATGTTAAATATAGTGTCACCTAGAAAGGAAAATGGTACAATTTTAGGGTAAATTTAAATAAAAAAGAGTTAAAAATTGGTCAATTTTCCAATGAAAAGTCAAAGTGACTAGAGGGAAGGACCTCCACCATATTTGAACTCTATTCGAAACCAAACATGGAATTTAACCTGACCTGTATTTGAACAGTATTTTAACTTTACCGTTTTGTTTAGTTGACACTATACAACACATTTGTGTTTGTCATGAGATCTCATCTAACTAACTCAAAAAATATCATCTTAAATTTGTTGCCAAACTCACAGAGACTAATGTCCGCCTTTGGATTACTTCCACTGCCGCTGGACCCTACACCCTGAGATGCGGTGTCCCCTGTACCTCCACTACCCAACTCTGCCATGTGGGCATGTAACCTCTTGAGTACTGATTCAGTTGGCCCTGACAATGCCTTGGTGGACCTTTTGTCCCTTTCTGACTCTCGTTTCTCTTTTTTTGACCCACCTGAAGGGCAGAAATATGGAAAATAAGTTGCTGTACAAAGAACCATTCAACTTGATTCTTGTGACATAAAACGTGAAATTATGTTGTTATCTGGAAGAGTGCATGATGCAGGCCTTGAATTTTGAGGTTTGTGAGTGCAATCATACATCATCACTAGAGTGATTTTTTGCAACCCTAGATGAAGATGGGACCTTATGTAAATCTGTTAAAGTTAAAAAAAAAAACAGCACACTAACAACACTCCTTAATTTATTGAGGAGTGTAATTAGTAGCACATCTAGAAAATCTAAAACTCAAGGCCTGATGATGTTATTCAAAATGTTTTGGGTGTTGTTACATCTTTGGTAATAGGCATTCAAAGAAATGTAACCTCCAACATTTGTGATCACTAGTAAAGTAAGACAACTGACACCTTGATGTGTACAAATAACTTGTTCCACATGATTGTTACAAAAGGAAGGGAACAAGAAAGGCAATCCATGGGGTTGCATATTTCATCTCCCTAAACTTTAGTACTTTGCAAATCCTCAAATGAAATTTTCTTAAGCAATCAGTTAACATCAAATTATTATTTTATTAGACATCTTACAATTGACCTATGTAACACGATCATTAATTACATATGCACAATATTTGTAGGTTGGGCACATTCCTAACTGTCTAAACTCGATGGGACTAAACAGTTCAGAGGAGTTTGTATATACTTACATTTGCCAAACCCCCTCCACCCTGCTCTTCCCCCTCCCCCTTGTATTGCTCATGTTCAGAAGGTGCATTATAAATATGGGTGTAAGAAAGGACTGAAGTTAAAACTTGAGGAACAATGTATGCCAAGCTGTCCAAAAAAAAAAAGATGCTCCTCATAGTGATGCTAGTTAAAAAAAACCTGAACGGTATAAAAACTGTACAGTGACTAACCTTTACTTCTTGATGATGATGGGGGTCTAGGGAAACAACTTAATAGTTCCGAAGTCATTTTATTGTCCTGTAACCATTGTAACAACATCACTTCTTCCTCTTTTAGATCATGATGACCAGAACTACTGGATGAAGATGCAGTTGCACCCTTGAGGAAGCTTCCATCACTGGATGGACAGGGAGACAAGCTTCCAGTAAGATCTTGACTGAAATCACCCTCAGAGGATCCTTGCCCTCCACTACTGTTCCATATTGCACCTTGCTCGATGTTATTTTCTAATGACCTAAACAGACAAGAATATTAACCAACTGTGTCACATTTACCACATAAGCAATGCGAACCATTCCGCTGAAACACAATAGTATTTTTAAAGATATCCTGATGTAAAAATGACCTTATATAAAAATGTCACAATCTGAGCTGCATTATTTTTTGCTACTGAAGAGGTACATTCCTCCATACTGAGCTACATGTATGTGTATGTATACACAGTGCATATATATGGATTCTGCCAATACTAAGTTCTACACTTGAACTGCCAATGTTTGCAAATTATCCATGGAATCATATTCTAACAAATAATTTTTACTGTCTTTCTCATCTGTGTCTTCTGCCTTGTGTCTGCACCAGTCTCCTGGTTCTGTATTCAGACCTGAACTTACCTAAAAGAAGGGTTTACAGTCACAACAGGATTTGGTATGTTAGAGGGGTACTTATTCTAAGCATTTTGGTGAAATTTGCATTGAAATCTGATGTGTGGTTCTCATGATATGAGCAAGTAAGGTTTTCACATTTTCAACAAAAAGTGAACTTGAAACAAGCACTTGTGACTTAATATCCACACATAAGTGCACAGTCTTTTGTTTTTCTTTTAACTTTGGAGTCAATTTTCTCCTCAACAATCCCATATTATTAAAATGTGATTGCATAAGCGGAATGAGAACTTTACAAACTTTGCATCCCCCACAGCAAGGTCCTATTCCTATCAACTTCAAGGTCAACACAACAGTCTGATAAAACAAAGGGAAACAAAGTATTCATTGTCAATGTGAGGAAGTGATACAAGCTCTGCTGCCCTCAAACTCATTTTGGAACACAAATCTACTGACTTCATATACTCTCATCTCAAGAAATACATGTCCGATTGGAATGAAACTTTCACCACACTGTGTAGATTTGGTTCCTCTTTCACATGTGAAAATTTAATTTCTGCTTTAACTTCCCCTTTAACACATTACTGTAGGTCTCCTTGTTTTGTTTTTGTTTAGATGCTGTCATATTTGCATTCATTTTAAACCAAGCTTATGTATATTTAGTTAAAAAATCTGCTCTTAAAGCAAAACCTTACTTATAAAGGAAGGTAACAGAGTTTTGCAGCAGAACCATGCTTTGCAAATGGTTTAAACATGGAACTGACAGCAGAATTATCTGAACATTTACTGCAAATATAGATAGTGGTTTATAGACTGACACTGCCATAGAATAACAGTACATCCCTTACGTTGCCTCTTACGATAGACGGGAAATACCGTCGGCATATTCTACCCCCCCAGCTCACATGTGGACAACCATGGTGGGTCCTACTCCATTTTGTGGCATTAACAACCTACCAACCTACCAATTGTGGGATGAGTAATAACCGTCTTGTATGCCCATTCTATATGTGATAATCAGGGACAAACTGCTCGCCACACACACCCTCCTCAACCCCTCCTGGAATTAGTTTAATGTCATACCCAGAACAAACAGATAAATAGCATCCAGGTGTCAAATCACCCAACAGGTGGCGGAGTCAGGCCCTAAGGCCACACATACTACACTTCAAAATAAGTTAAAACAGGGCCCAAGTTTTAATTGTGAGTACCATACGTACATGGATTCTTCATCGATATCGTTTTCACCACAAATTGGCCCTTCCTCCAGACCTTCATTTCTCTCATCATCTTCTTCTTCATCCTCTGATGATGAGGAACTTGATGAGCTGCTGTCTTCAAGATTTCTCTAAACAAACCAATGAAGGAAATAAGGGTTAAAATTTGGAGACAGGGGATTGACATAAAGGGTGGATGGGGAGGTGGGCAATTGCCCCCTTGCCCGTTGTGAACCCAAATGACCTTTCTTGAAAGACTGTGCAGGAAAGCTTGTCAGGCTTTGAACAGCTGACTCCAAATGAACTTTGACCTTTGGGAAAATCAATAGGGATCATCTACTCAATATGACCAATCCACACATTAAATATGAGCAAAGTCACATGTACCATTCTTGAGATATCATGTTTACGAAGTTTTGACCTTTTGACCTCTTGTGACCCCAAATAACCTTTGACCTCCACCAAAAACAATAGGTATCATCTACTCAATATGGCCAATGCACACAACGAATATGAGATTCGTCACACTTACTCTTCTTGAGATACCGTGTTTACAAGCAATTTCTACGGAATTTACCTATTGACCTCTCGTGACCCCAAATGACTTTTGACCTACACGAAAATCAATAGGGATTATTTACTACTCAATATGACCAACCCACACACCAAATATGAGCATAGTCACATGTACCGTTCTCAAGATATCGTGTTTACAAAGTTTTGACCATTTGACCTCTCTTGACCCAAATGACCTTTGACCTCCACCAAAAACGATAGGGATCATCTACTCAATATGACCAACCCACACACCAAATATGAGCACAGTCACATGTACCTTTCTCCAGATATCGTTTTTATGAAGTTCTGACCTTTTGACCTCTCGTGACCCCAAATGACCTTTGATCTCCACCAAAAACAATAGGGATCATCTACTCAATATGGTCAATGCACACACTAAATATGAGATTAGTCACGCTTACTCTTGTTGAGATACCGTGCTTACAAGCAATTTCTAAGGAATTTACCTATTTACCTCTCGTGACCCCAAATGACCTTTGACCTCCAAGAAAATCGATAGGGATCATCTACTCAATATGACCAACCTACACACGAAATATAAGCATAGTCACATGTACCGTTCTCGAGATATCGTGTTTACAAGTTTTTGACCTTTTGAACTCTCGTGACCCCAAATGACCTTTGATCTCCACCAAAAACAATAGGGATCATCTATTCAATATGACCAACCTACACACCAAATATGAGGTTAGTCACACTTACCCTTCTTGAGATATTGTGTTTACAAGCCAAAGCGTCACATACACACACACACACATACACACGACATCACCATCGCATAGATTCCTTGCCTGCCTTCGGCAAGGAATCAAAAAAGGGGCTGTGGGAGCCACTAGATTAAACTAGAAGATTAGACCAGACCACACCAAACTAAACCAAACCTTGGTCTGTCTCCCTACCTCTTCTGTCCTGCCACTCTTGCCAAGGGATTCTGATCCTGTTACCATGGTGATGGATGCATGTACAATTTTGGCCCTTGAACTCTCTTGATCCTGTGACTGTCCATCTCTGTCCATATCTGTACATTTGGAAAATTTTGTATAAAGTTGGTCAATGCATTGTTTAGCAACCAAAATGATGTAGCATGACATTTATGTGTCACAAGAAAACAGTAAATCTGTCAAAGTCATATACACAGTTTAGTTTTCAAAGCAAAAAAAAAAGAGAAAAAAAAAGCAATGTAAATGTTGGCAATAACTGCATACTTGTGTGTTTGCAATTACATGAACGAATTTCATATTTTACATCCCTGCAACAGGGTGGGCTACAAAACTAGGCATTGGATGAATGAGACTCATTTTCCAGACGTCACAGTACATATCCCTAAAGTTCTTAAGTTATGGCTCATTTTTATGCTCCCCTGTGATGAATAACTCTAGGATGTTTTCTATGGTAGCATGAAATGGGGCGTTACTTTTCTGATCAAAACCCTAATAAATAGGACAAAACACAAAACTTAAATTCAAATTACCATCTAGGCTTACAAAGAAAACTGTTAATGTTTTTACCTGGGGATGATTTACCAGGTGGAAGTTGATTTCTTGATAGTTCTATAGCCAATCTCTTCAAACAAAATAAGCAGAAATGCTATGTTTTAAATGACATCATCAATGTGAATGGATCTAAATATGGACTACTTTTATTATAAGGGTTTACTTCAACAATGCAATTGATACACTCCTACACATGTTCCACATGGCCATGAGAATCATGACACTGAAGGACGCCTCACATGACTTACATACAGGAAATATACAACATACTGAAATCAGTCCCTCCTTCCAACGCTCCCCCTCACACATACAGATATACCAGGGATGTGCCAAAGCCGAACGGCACTGGGTGTTGACACCCGGCATTCACACATTTCACCCAGCACTCATTCCAAAATGATGAAAAACACCAGGCACTGTTTTCAGTTTCCAAACCATTATAAAAACTCCTACAATTATTCAAAATCATTCCGTAACATCAACAGTTGCCTGAGTGTTAAGTGCATAACAGTAAATACCAAAAATTTTCCAAAGGGGGGAGGGGACACTCTCCCCTCAGCCTAAGCCAAGACCACTCCCCAATGATGCCTTTAGATTCAGAATACCTGGCAATCAGAACCAAATAGGCACCATGTCTTGGTTGTCATCCTTGCAATCATCACTGGGGCAAAAGCAATGCCATTAAATCCTTACATGTGATACTACAACAAAGAGTCCACTTCCACAAATTATGCAAGATTTGGATTAAGATACAATCTGAAGTTGGATTAAAGAGAGATTACCTCTTTTAAATCATTATTCTGACTAATGTACTGTCGTTGTGCTGTCTCTAACTGGCTAATATACCACAGCTGATCTCGACACTTCTGATAGAAAGTTGGTGGGCGAACCTTTACAAAACAATTGTGTGTGAAGAATAAGTTACATCTACACAAATTTTAAGTAAATGAGTATTAGTTTACAAAGAATATTGCCGAGTGGTTCAACTACTGAACCCACAAAAACAGTTTGAGCTCTTTCTTCCCTAACAAAGTGAGTCACAACTGGACAAAATGCTGTCATGCCACTAGATTATACAAAAAGGTTAAAATTTAGAAAAAAAACACACCAAATCAGACCAAATGCTTTATTTTGTCAACATAATTACAGAGTTGAAATCAACTTCAAAGTTTGAATATTATTTCATAGTTTTACCAAATACATGTAAGGAGCAATTTCCTAATTTCAGAAATGTTCCTAGAGAAATAGCAATAACTCATGGTGTTTGATACCCTAAGCTTTTTTTCCACACAAATTAATGAGGGACTTAAGTCCACATCAGAGTGTCAATAGACCTATTTCCAAATAGCAATTACAAAGGATTGTGGGATAGAGTTTTGGTGTTTGTCATTTTTGTCTATGGCACTTTACTGTGGTGAAAGTTGACGCACACCCAAAACTCTATCCCACAATTCATTGTAATTGCTATTTGGAAACAGGTCTATATACTTCACCTTCTCTGGTTACATCTTTAATCCTGCCTTCTCTCCTTTTCCTTACAAGCAGTTCACAAGATATTACAAACCACAAACACTGCACAGCCAAGACAACCCATCAATTCCTTTGCATGAATTAGGAAACTTAGTAAAACATAGAGGATCACATGCCAAAACTTAGCCATACATGAATTAGCAAGTTCAATAATAAGTTTGCTCAATGGAATTGTGGGATACATGAAGAATTCAACAAGCTGAGCTCAGTGGATAGTATCCATTCCTTTATTTTCATGAGTCTGCAATTTTCATGCAGTACACACCTACAATAACCCCTTTGATGCACATGGTTTTGCTGCAAAACCAAAACTTTCCATAGCTACATAAGTATGGTTTTACTGCTAAACCATAACACTTGATGCATGCTGGAATAGCTTCTTACAAACTCAGAGATTGTTATTGTGTTGTGGACATAGAACAGGTCTGAAAAGAAGATACTTTTAAATATGTGCACCCTGTTGGGCTACAGTAGAAGCAAACATGGCAGCTTTTACAGAAACGTAGTAATTGCAGCACCAGTACATACGTACTGTGCATACGCAATATACTGTATAGGCGAATGGCCGGATGGATCCCTCCTGTAACAAAAGGGTTTAGAGGTACATTGAGTTAATCCATAAAATTCACCAAATTTTCCAAACTTGTACAAGTATTCTCCACATACTTCTTTGAAATGGATCAATCCTCAATTTTCTCAACAGTGAGAATTTGAATAATTCCATTGAATTTCCAGAAATTTTGGACCAATACAAATGACACACATACAATCTGGAGTGCAAAAAAAAAAAATCACAATTTGAACTTTTTGAGTAACTATTGGATGTGAAGCTTGACTATGTATGCTTATAACCAGAAAGCCAAAAGGCTTAGTGATTCATGGCTGAAAGGAAAATTTGTGAAATTTTGACATCTGGTCACTTCAGAAGGTTATCTTGGAAATTTTTAGGAATCAAGAAACAATAAGTATTGTTATTTGATAGCAAACTTCAACACCATTGTTAAGATATCAATATCAACTCAATGTGTAACTTTAAGTCTTCATCTACTTGTGACCAGATTAATTGCCTCAAAATCCAGGTTTCCCATAGTTTTCACACCAAGAGATTCAGGTTATATGCAGTCCGAAACAAAAACCACATGTAAGTTCCCACCTCATGAAGTGATGAAAAAGGAATGATTTAATAAAGTCTAAAATCAAACAGAATGGATCAATTAATTAAATGAAAATGAGAAATTTCCATAACTTACTTGAAATTGTAAAATCAGAACATCATCTTTCAGATATCCCTCACTTGCCAAGAAGTCCAGTCGGAAAAAGCGGTTGTAACCCCAACACTCACCGACTTCAAAATCTGAGGCAAACTCACGTACAATATTTCTGCTGTTGTCATGGGAACCTTGGTGTATCATCTCTACTCTATACTCATACCTATGGATCAAATATAAAAGCTATGTGACCATTTCTATGAATGTTAGTCACCTTTTTTGGACTCATAAACACAGTACTACTTCAGATAAGTTAACACTGCATGTTCAAGAAGCCAACTGGTTCGTTAAGGTCACTATACCTTCACTCTACAAATACATTCAACAATAACATACAACCAGAACAGCTATGCTGCAGAATCTCAGTACTTAAGTAAATGTGTTATCAATGGCAATGGATCAAGAAGTATGAAGCCAAAGACAAAATAGCAGACTTAATACAAACATTGATGAGTTATGGGAAAAAGGAGTAAAAGTAATGGACTGCAGTGTCTCTGTTCTGTTTTTCACAACTGTTTGACCACTTTTCAGCCAAAATAACAACTCGAAAAAAAAAAAAAATTATCAAGTTCATATTCTCAGTGATGATATAATACCATGGTTCAGAGCTATAATATCTCATGGTAACCAGATGATGCCTTAGAGGATATCTAGCAACAGGTGGTAACTGGTTAGTTTGACAATATATATTTTATACTGAGATAACATCCACCATGTAATTATTTTTTACAAACTGTGTAATGGATGGCAGTAACCAATCCAAAACCCCAACATAAGCAGATTAGGTTCAAATTTCGAATTGGATACAATTATCCATAATATAAATAGACAAAAGGAAATGCTCCACCCCCCCCCCCCCACCCCTTCAATAATAGCCAAACTGCTATCAAATTGACTTACTTTGAAGTTTCTGGTACACCTGTGGTTAGCTCTAGAAAGACAGAGAGGTAGTTGCCACGGACGACACCATTACCATCCTTCAAAGATAAAGACAAATATTTTGTGGTTTAGTCCAAGAAAGTTGAAAGTTCCTGCATTTTCTTTTGTTTCCACAAACACATTAAATGTAGCATACCTTTACCTATTGTTTCTGGGACAGAGTGATGTTTTTATTTGAGTGATTTTCTAGTTTTCCGGTTTTTGAGGAAGGAGTTAGCAAGGAAAGTCAGATTGGGGAGGAGGCATTTGTTGTATAACAGCAACAATTTGAAATCTGCATACATCTAAGTCTGATCCCTACAACATTTAGCAAGATGAAATCACAGAAGATTGCTTCAATTGTACAGTTACATTACATAACCTCTCTCACAAGCCAGTGAACCACAACTGTTAAAAAGGCTGGGACCAGCTCAACTTGAACCAATAGGTTGGAAACTGGGCCGTAAAATTCTATTAACTAACTAACTCTCCCTTAGAGAGGGTTTCACAGTAATTATGATACCAATACCAGTCAATTTTTGAAAGTTTGAATATTCATATCATCAACTTACAGGATATACTTTCAGCCTCCATGTTAAACCTGTGACATGTAAAGGTGAACTGTACACTGCTTCAGCTTTTATCTGGAGTGCACTACAAACACAGAAAGATAAAAAGTTGACTTTGCAAAATGCATCTGTTCTCTTAAAAATAAATCATACACCCATTTTATTTTTTCGACCACGATTTTCATAACCTGAAAGAAACAATCAATGCAGTGAAAACTAAAATCTGGTTCATTAAAATTCAGAGCAGAAAAAAACACCAGGTAACTAATTAACTTTGGACAAAATTGGCATTTCAAGCATAGAAGAGTGCTTTTGTTGTAAAGGTGTTTTGTCATACTTAATTCTTTGCTGGTATGAGCAAGGGAACCAGCAGAACAGGGTTGTAGCTAGCCAAATTTGAGTGCTGGTTGATTGTCCGATCTGGCAAAAGAGCCTCACCCCACCCCGAGGCATTTACCCCATTTTTCAGCCATTATTTTTTTATTTTTCCCTCATTTTACTTTAGGGTGTAAATGTGAGGCTTGTTTTATGTCTTGGTTGGCAGATTTCTGGTGGGCTGGGAGATGTGTGTTTGTCTGGAGTGCCAGGCGGTAATATTGAGTGCTGGGTGCGGCCAGGCAGCACCCTCCAAAGTAGCTACAACCATGCAGCAGAAAGGAACATATAATGGTGACATTTAACTCCTTCTAGGGGTTAAAATTCATGAAATAGGAAAGAAAGATACCAGTCATGATGTTCCCACACTTTTGAAACATTGAAGTTCAAAATATTTTCCACACTTTTTTTTTAAGACTGGTCTAGAATACACCTGTATGTATGTACTAGAATGGTAATACTTATGAGTGGAAAACAGAGAATTTTGTACAAAATGACCTTCATTTTTACCGTGTTTACCCAAGTATGAATGCATATTAAAAATGATTAAATCTAAGAAAAGTGTAAGAACTCAAAATTCAATACCATACGGCAATTTTCCCAGACCAAACACCAACAATTGAAGGGTTTTCAAGACTGTGATAAAATTCAAGACTTTTTTCATACTTTTCCCATTTTTGCCTTCTGCATGGGAACCATGAATATTATCAAGACTTTACCTGAAGTTGGTAATGACAAATCTGCTGCTATCATATGCAGGAACCAGCTCACTATGAACAGAATAAGCAAGGGGACAGTTTGTTAGCTTTATTTCAGAAATGGCAACTTTTACATAAATGAACATTTCATCTCATCCTTAGACACTGGTATAGGAGAAAGTTTACAACTACACAACCTAAAAATAAATATGTTAACAGCTTATCTGCTCTTTTTCAACATTCGTGCTATTATCATGCAGAACTGTTCCACAGGCCTAATATCTTATTGTTAGTAATAATACCTCTTGGTACTGAAGCTTATTGGTCCTAAACTCAAAGGAGGTTTCATGTATTTATGCACTAGGAATCTGAAGCTTAATGTACAAATGGGGTTGACTAGTGTCAGGCATTTTTAGACAATTTCTTTGCTTATTGAAAAATTAGCTGTGTGCTAAAGTAGTAAAATTTTACCTGGTGAAGTCAGCAGGGACAGGAGCTGAAACAAATGATGCCATTGGCTGACGATGAACTCTTGAAAACATTTGAAGGAACTGACTGCTCATACTGATCAAGTCACTCTTGGAAATCTCACTAACTTTTGCTTCCACTTCTTGGATGAGAGATTCTAAAAGTTCTTTCTGTTGAGTCAACTGGCTCTTCTGACCTGGAAAATAGTTGAAAAGTAACACTTCAGTGATGAAAAAATGAACCTGAAAGCCAAAAGGCTTAGTGATTCCTTGCCCACCATAGAAATCCTTGTGAAATTTATTTTTTTTACCCATGGTGACCCTAGCTCAATGACCATCTTGGGATTTTAGAGCAAATATGTTTTTTGACTTCTGGTGATACCATATGATATTTGAACTCTGGTAACCTGATAAAACCTCTGATCTCTACCAAAATCAATTTTAGAACCCCTTGGGGCCAAAAACAAATTGGAAATTGAATACAATTACAGTGCTTTTGCAGTATTACCTCTTGCAGAGATGCAAACAAGACAGAGGTCCACTTCCTGAAAATTTTTTATTCAGGATCATTGGCTGTCTATGAGTAAGGTTCCTCTTTGAAACAACTTTTCAATGAAGAGATCTAAAGGTGTAACTTTATTACTTTTTACTGTTTTTTAGGTATGTAGAAATTAGAACACAACCCTTGGCCGAAACTTGTTGTTCAGCAAAATGAATTTTCTGAAAATCTTGCGCTTGACTTCCACTTTCTTGAAATCAGGAAATTTCCTGAACTCTTACATCTCTGCTCTAGTAACATGACATGACCTTTGATCTGCACCAAAATCAATATCGTTCTCTGTCTCAACATTATTTACCTACAATTACTATACTTGTACAGTCATTTTTGAATCTTTAGTACCTAAATGCCATGTGACACCAGCGCAATTATTCGCTGGCAGCATGTTGTGATCAAATCTAAAACAAGTTTTAACTTTTGAAGAAAGTAGGAAAACGTTTAACTTAACTCACCCATTAATGTTAATATTTTACTTTTGAGTTGTGTTTCTAATCTTGCAATCATCATTTCAACGGCATTTTTAATCTCCCGTACCCTCTCATCTTTGGCATTTCTGACACTGTCCACATTCTTCCCCTTGAAGAAATATAAAAGAAAAAAGAATGGAGTCAGGTACTAAGATGAGGTTTCGCAGCTCAGTTTCAAACCCATTTGTTCAAGTCGGACAAGTAAAGGTCTTTTTTTTTCCAGATGTGGCTGACTGCCTTGTTTTCACTACCCTGTATGTAAATAAAAAGATCAATTCTTCACCCATCAAGTTAATGTTGTAACTAGACTATTTTTGATTTGCTACGAGCATGTTGAATGTAACTAAGAAGCAATTGCTGCAGTAGCTCAATCCTCCTAAGTGCAATGTGTTTTTTATTTATTTTGATTACAATCATGGTGTACACTTTTACCTGTAACTCACTTTGTCCTAACGGTGATGTCACTCTTGGAACCTACCTGTTGAGCAATGTTGCATTTTAGATGTAGGTAGTGTTGTATGTTATTGGACAAAAACAGTCACCCCAAACTTATTTTGAAGTAACAGCTAACTCTCACAAATTCCTTTTTATAATTATCACCAAAGTATCTGTCATAATATTTTGGGACTTACATGTAAACCAAGCATGCAGTTACTCCTAAAAAAAAAAAAACATCAAAAACAAATTATTACGCGACAATAACCCCCTTCAAACTTGCCATGAGACAATTTCAGAGATGGTTTGTTCCAAGCCTTGATGGTTATCACACATAAATCACACACACCATAAAGTTGGACTTGTCTAGGAGAATAGCTCTAAAAGGTGCTGTTCCAAAAACCATCTGAGCATGGCAGTTCTTGAATAATCACTTACTTGAAGGGTGCACAATGAAATGTTAAATTTCTATAGATCATGCCATAAAAACTATCACAATTAATTTTCAAATTACTACTCACAATTTCTTGATCCAAACTGATGAGCTCTCTGAGTCGTCTTTTCAAGGCTTCCATTTCTTCTTTTACCTGTGAGGCATGCTGGTTATAAATCTCATCCAAGGGTTTAAAACTATGGTTTTCATGTTGCTGCGAGCAAAAAAGGACAAAAAAAGAACAATTCCTTCAAAATTTTGGAACAAGAGTATAGGAATAATATAAGACTTAGTTGCTTCTATCATGAAATACTAAACCAACCCTAATTCCATTACTAAGAGGTTGCAGGTGGAGTAATTCGCACATATTCTTACAGCAGTACTAGAAAACTGAGGGAGAAGGGGGACTGAATAGTTTTTTCTGAATTTTTATTGCAGAGGTATCACTTTTGCTCTAAAATATATACATAATTGTTCCAGATCTGCACACTGTGCCTAAATGTGTATGTAAGTGTGTGTGAGGGAGGGGTAGGCTGAAGCCAACATCTCATTACCTAAGGAAACAATGCACAAGGGTTCAGACGGAATGCAAGGCTTGAATTACCTTTGATCATGCATTATCCTGTTCTACTGGAAGGTACATCATTGTTTAAACTTTGGTTTCATGACATGTAAATGTGATCACATGACTACTGACCTCAATGGTAACATGACATGTAAGTGTGATCACATGACTAGTGACCTCAATGGTTACATGACATGTAAATGTGATCACATGACCAATGACCTCAATGGTAACATGACATGTAAGTGTGATCACATGACTAGTGACCTCAATGGTTACATGACATGTAAATGTGATCACATGACTGGAGACAGGAGTTTTCTCTTCTGTAAAATTACATGACGGATATTGATGTTTTTGAGTTAAACATTTTCGAAGGAAGTTTGTACAAAATGACATTACAAAATGGAATTTGGCTTTCAGAAAACCAAGAATTTGCGTCTCTACATGTGAAAAGCCAAGTAAAGCTAGAGCAAGCTGAGCTGTCCAGAGGTGGAATAATCAAGCTCTTTTTCTTCACATTTACTTGTTTGCCATTTAAACTAACTTAACAAAATTTCTGAAGTCAATAAAGTCTAATCAAACAACTTTGTTCTATTGAAGGTTATTCAGGCACCCACATTAATCAATATTGGTGCACTGCACACTTACCGTTCCACCGAACAGGGCACACTGGTGACAGATGCATTTCTTACAAGTCCAGCAGTATACACTTAACTTCTCATTATGAATATCACACCTTCAGAAATAAAACAGAAAAAAGAAATACACATATCATATGTCCAATAACATGTAACATATAGGAATACCATCAGTACAGATTGTTTGAAGGTCTGGAAAATGTCATCCCCCTCCCCCCCAAAAAAAAGTCATGAACACCATCAGTACAGATTGTTTGAAGGTCTGGAAAATGTCATCCCCCCCCCAAAAAAAAGTCATATTTTCATTTACAAAGAGGTAAAGATTCTCTCCAGATGCCAAATTTCCCTCCAAAATTTACCAGAAGGGAACTCCACAGCTTTCAAACTTTTTCGACCCTTAATTGTGCAAGACAGAATTTAAGGGAGTGTTTCACACCAACATTTTCTCAAATCCTTACTGACCAATAGAACAAATGTACAGTACCATTATTTCATTCATACTTGGAAATGTAAGTCACCTTCTATTGTTTCATTATGGTAAAGTGACTATGCAATAGCTCGCAATGATATCTTGAAATAAAATAACATGCTATGGCAACCCCTTTCCCATAATTCTTTGCAGCTGAGTTTGGAAAAAGATACTTTTGGTGGTAATATATGACAAATTATATTATGAAATAAAATATTCGAGAGACTCACTTGTCTTTTTCTACAGCATCTGACTTGGTCTGTTGTAAAAGATCCAAATGTTGAGTTACTTCTCCTGCCCACCGACAATTTACTAGGTCATTGAGTTGCAAGGGTGCTCTGGTAATAATGAAGGAAGATAAACAGATCATAAATTATACATGTATAGAAATCATAGATAATTGCATACATTGAATGATGTTACAAAGATTTCGAATAGTGGAATAAACTATACTTGTTTTAAAACGTTTGGTTAATAAAACTGTCAAGACTCACCAAGAAGGACCAGGAGCACACCCACAGGCCAGCTCAAATTCCCATACTTAAAACACAGTTTGCTACAGCTATGAATTTTAAAAGACTGATCAATTCTACCTTCACTGCACCAAGAATTTATACTCAGATGTCTTTTTGTCCTCTTGATTCTCTGGCTAAGAGATGAGTGGTCAATCCAAATGTGTTCTCCAAAAGGAGTTCTTCTTCCAAGTGAGACATTCCAGTAAGATGTCTTAATAGCACTGCTAGCTCTAACATTGTAAACCTTACACCATTAATAGCACAGAACATCTTTTGTAACACTATGGTTCCCTGATATTTCTCTCAAAGATAAACAATTATAAAAGCTATAAAACACCAAACATTGCTGCACTTCTGTTTTGTAATCATTTTTACTCAAACTTACGTGCAATGTGGGCAAACATTCCTTTGTTCAGTCAACCATCTCTGTGGGGCAAAACATTGAAAACAACTTAAATAATATTAATTCTTAAAAGGACATTGGTGATCTCCTCAGTGGTACTACCACCATTTCAAAAAAGACGGTTGGGGAGGTAGGAGGACAGATGGCAGCATGTACAGCACATACAGCACACACCTTTATTACTGTACGAAAACACAAAGGCAATGTGATGGACTCAGTACTCATAAATTTTCTTTCTATGTTGCTGGTATTAATGCCAAGCCACGTGAGAAGTAAACTATAAATCTTTACTTTAAAATCATCTTTTTTGAACATATTTAATACCCCCATTTATAAAAATGAACATTTTCCATTCTTGCAAGAAAGGACCAAGGGATTCCTGTTTCTGTTGAATGCACCCACAAGGTACAGTAGAATTATTTAAGAAATGTCATGGGGAGGTTGTGGTTCCCATATCTACCATATCAAGTGCTTGCACATGACATCATAACTGGGTAGCCACACCAACTGTCAGGAAATAAACGTAGTCAACACCTCAGTCGCCACCTGCTTCTCAGCTTGCTAGCATTTATGTACTACTGTACACTAGTTCTTGCCTGTCAAAAAAGGTGGCATAGGGGTACGAGGCAGGGGTGCAGGGGGGAACTCGCCTTCCCAATTTGGGCAAGAGCAGTTGGTCTATTCGGGCAAAACATGGGCAAAACATGATAGACAGGGATATTATTTGGGCAAAAAATGCATTTTCCCCCTCAAAGAAAATTACCCCCCAAAATGCCTAGTATGAAAGGTGGGACATGTGACATCAGCGAAAACACTCTTGATACACTGTACTGTATTACAGGAATTTTGAAAGAGAAAATAACAGAGAACAAAGATACTGAAATACTTCTAAGAATTGAGGAAAATTGAAAAGAAATGTAAAAATATTTTATTAATTACCCTTATGCAGGCATAGCAGCAAAGTTTACTACATCTTGGACATAGCCTTGCATTTTGCACCTTTTCCATACAGATGTAACATCTGAAAACTTGAGCCAAGCTCTGAAGAAAAACGAAATCAATATATTTATACATTACAATGACCTTATGAGTTTGAAAAATAAATAAAAACAAGGTAAAGTACAAATAAAAACAGGATGTCATGCCAAGGTCTTCTACATTGAAGTACACTAATGGCTGACATGCTGTATGCATTACTGTATGCTTATGCATTGCAAAACCCTATCAATAATGTGAGGCACTATGTCATATCTGGGCAGTCTGTGCAATTTTAAAAATCCAACAGCATATCAATACATCTTATGCATTGGTAACACACTGACATCTTCATTGGGGTCTAAACAATGGCACACTTGGCCACAGGCATAAGAATTTGACCTGCAGGTGTATCAGAATATGCCCATATTCTAGAGGTTGACCAATCAGCTGTCTGCATATGTCGGTTTTGGTTTGCTTTGCCCCCAAAGGAGGGCATACTTTTTGCTCTATGACATCATATCTGAAGATCCACACAATAGCAAACTTTACTCAAACAAGGATTTTTACAAAATTCCATAAGGTACTGTCAGAATAGGCAACCATTGTTTTAAGCCCTTTGCTCGAAGTAACAATATAATAGCAGACTTTGGTATTTCTCTAATGAGAAATACCAGTTTAGGGGTGGTGGTAATAACCAACAGGTAGTTGGCATATGTTGCTAATTCTGACCGCTAATTAATATGCAGTACTAATTTGCATATTCATGCAGCAAAAAAATATGTTAGTGCCCTCTTGGAAAACAAACTTTCTTTCACTTCATGGTTTTTGTTTCACAAGTTCTCACTTTCAAATACTATGTAACGACCATATATTTCGGACACTACCAAACCTCCACAAATTCATCATGGATTGGATAAGAATGAAATAATAGAAAAATGGGTGCTGCACTGAAATTCCTCGATTTTTTTCAGAACTGAATGAAAATGCACCCATGAAGTCTGAAAAAGATTGCAATACAGGTCCTTCTAATTTACTGTAGTTTTTCATTCAACAGTTGCAGAATCAAATCAATGGGAGATAACATTTTGCTTCCGTTGGTCATAATCAGCAACAGGATGGTCTAATCTGAACAACAAAGCGATCAAAATTAGCAACAAAAATTGACAAATTTGAACACTGTTTTTTGCACTCGCCCAATTGAATTGAAAACCGATATTCATTCTAGATATCTAGTCAAATATTATCACAGAAATTACTGCCTTACAATCTTTTGTCTGCAAAATAAAAACATTTTTCTCTTAAGGAGTCAGAATTCTGCCCCCCCCCTTACCCTAGTAGCAGTAGACTGGGAATGAATACAGTGTCATTTTACCATCGGTACATTCTGCCATAGGTTTTTGCACCTTTCCGCCATGGTGGAAATTCACTTTCTAAAAATTTACGAAACTAGAGGAATTGTTGTCATTGCAACTACCAAAACATTTTTAGAAGTCCACGTCTGACAACCAGTAAAGTCATAGGCCTAGAGACGTAGTTTGTTGAATAGATTGAATGGAAGTGTAAAGAAGGCTTAAGAAAGTAAAAACTTTGAAGAAAATTAACATGTTCTTACTAACGGATTTGATTGTAGGCTGTGGGGAATAAGGTTTCCTCCTTTTCAATGTATGAACGGTGACTAAATAATGTCTTTTAGAGTTAGACAAAGAAAAGATATCAACTTAGGCCTAGACTAATCACAAGTCCGCACATGTGTACATGTACAGGGGATTATAGTCATTGCACTCAATAGAGACATTGGCTAAGTGTTCATTGACACTGACCACTGTTTTAATACTCTGCAGGGTAAAGTGATTTTGGCATGTTTCATTCAACTGTGAAGCACCAATCAATAATGCTCCCAACAAATTTCTAAACTCCACTCAGCCCTGTTCCCGCAGTTTGGTAAGTTCCAACCTATCCTGCCTTCCAAAGAATAATGTGCTCATTCCGCCATAGAAAAAGTGCCTTGGCGGAATCACAGGTCGTCCTAGCATTATATAGTATATAAAGTATATATATATAAAAAGGAAAAGGTAAGACACACTGCCTAACACCAACACAGTGCTTCGCACAAAACTGTTCATGATTTCTCACCTCATACTACATTTACCCCTTCAGATCTCTCGAGAACCTTCCCATCATCTTCTTCTAAAGAAACACAACAAACTTTAAGTTGTCTTAAACAAAAAACCTCACATCAAATGCAAAAAATCTTCTCCTCTGATTCAATGCTAATGACGGATTAGATCACTCTTCTCCAATTCATGACATCACATTACGTAATGTACGAAGCCGGTTCTCCCATCGTCGTTGAGCCAGTGCATGTAAATGCTGAGAACGCCTGTTGTATGCATGCTGTACGCGAAGTTCGCTCGTATGCCGCATGCAAGTTTTTTTTCATAGCACAGCTAGGGGAATTCTACGGTACAGCACATACCTGTACGTGTTGCATGTACTTGCGGCAGGGTACACGTATTGGTATGCTGGGTTTTCTGATCCGCACGTTTTCCATTTCTTGTTCAGGTTCCCCGTGCAGAAAAAATTACAGTCTGGTCGTTGACCAGCAGTTCGAACTATCCAATGGGAGAACCGGATTCGTACAGGGCAATTCCCACTACGTAATGTGACGTCATGAATTGGAGAAGAGTGATCTAATCCGTCGTTAGCACTGAATCAGAGGAGAAGATTTTTTGCATTTGATGTGAGGTTTTTTGTTTAAGACAACTTAAAGTTTGTTGTGTTTCTTTAGAAGAAGATGATGGGAAGGTTCTCGAGAGATCTGAAGGGGTAAATGTAGTATGAGGTGAGAAATCATGAACAGTTTTGTGCGAAGCACTGTGTTGGTGTTAGGCGGTGTGTCTTACCTTTTCCTTTTTATATATATATACTATATATACTATATAACGCTAGGACGACCTGTGGGCGGAATGAGCACATTTTCTATGGCCCATGGTCGGAATGACACAGACCCCATTGGGAATTGGGTAACATGATGGTGAGCAGGTCCTGGGTAGCTAAACCGTGCAAACAATGATCTTGAGTCGGTCAACCTGCTAAGGTCAACCTTCAACCTGCTAGCCTACTCCCATAATGTAACTTTGGCCTAGACTTGCTAACGTTTTTTAACGTTCGCAGCTAAGTTAGGCTAGCCTGGTAACGTTATGCAGTGGTAGGCCATAGGCCTACTTAGTTCACACTAACGTTACAGTCTACAGTAACGTTAGGCTAACGGCCTAACAGTAGCCTAACATTAAAATTGCATATGACTCTGACTCTGAGATGCTAAGCAAGGCTTCATGAAATTGACGTGTTCCATACCGAAACTGAGGCATCACTTCCAAATTTTGCATTCATGATACCCCAGATATGTCCCTTGGAAGTTGGAAGGATTGGCCTACGCCACGTTTGTTGAAACGTACAGTTGGTCTTTGCTTCAACTTGGTTAGTCAACTAGCGCTAGAGAATCAACGAAAAGTCATATTACATGGAACGCGAAAAGGGAAAAGTTCGGACACAGCGCGGCGAAGGAAACGCGAACTCCATGCCTGTGTTACCACCCTTTATTGAGCGGCTCGACATATCATACAGATGACGTATGCCACTGCGAAGATCGAGAACAGCTTTTCCGACAGGCGTCCTCTTATATAAACTCAGTAATGGATCTCATTCCAGGGGTTTCAGATTTTCCTTAGTCACAACCGTCAAGTCATCCGCTAAATGGACTAAAAACGCCAAATTCGACAAACCCCTCACCACGTCATGGAAACACGAAAGGATAAAAAAAAAAACAAAAAAAAAAAAAACAGAATAATAATATATCATTCAAGGCCATCAGTCGCCGAGTGCACACTTAGTTTCTTTGTATTTTTTAAATGTTTTGTAGTTTTCGCAGTACGGCAGTGGCGTAGGAAGCGATATCAAAGCTTGTGGGCGGACTTTTTTGGACAAGGCATCTCACCCTACCCCAGTATTGACCAAAAGCTAGCCCTAGGCTGGTCAAAATTCCAGTTGAACCCAGTTAAGCTGGGTTCAACTGAATCCAGTTACCAGCTGTAGAACCCAGTTAGAAACCAGTTGAAAACCAGTTACACCCAGTAAATCTATTATGGGAATTAGAACAAATTCAACTGGGTTGAATGTAGTCAATCCAGTTGAAAGCTGGTAACCCAGTTCAACCCAGTTGGTTTTATATGGGATTTGGAACAACACCAGCTGGGTTCAACTGGGTCCCAGTTGAACCCAGTTGAATTGGAATTTTTAACGGGAAGCTACATTTTTGGATGCTTAATTTTTCTCTTTTTCTACGAGTAAGGAAAATTCTTTTAAGTAGAAAAAAAATATACCATCATTCCTTTTTCAAAAAGAAAGTGCGCACTGAAAAGGTGGAAATATTCGTGTTTTACCAGCCATGCTACATAAGACAACAATTCCAGTATATCTATGCCCTCTGCAAACATGATATTGATAACATTTTGATGACGTTTCCAATAACTAAAGACTCCATCTACACAGACTATTCAACATTGGCGTAGCTTCAGGGAGCAGAGAATCGCCCTGGCTCTGAAAAGTGAAAAATTCGGAAATTTGTCATTTAGATGCGAGACCGTGATCAACTACAGAGGGTTTTCCCAACTCTCCTTTTCATGAAATTCTGAATTCTCTCAAATAAAAGCTCCATGATTTTGTAATTAATTGTTTCAAAATTGCAAATTTTTCCGCGCGCCTTGCGCGCAACAATTTGCATTACTACGATCATGGCCGCGTTCGCTCGGAAATCAGTTTGGTAAACTTTTCCGAATTGTAAAATTAAAAAAGACACACCAGATCATCAAGTGATATCGGCAACTACATTTTTATTTTCAATTCCATAATTTTTTTCTTGCATTTAATTCCAAATTTTCTCCAATATAAGCTCTTGTATCTTAGAATTTCGTCGGAGAGCCCCAGTTGTAGGCTTTAGATAACATTGTGTAGCAAAAACGATCTTTGGTCGCCGTGTACCTCAGACTTGCCAAAAAAATACAAGTTCTTCAGTAATTCCCGAACTTTTCACATTTTCCTTATAAAAGAAACCCAGAATCCAAAATTTTTTCCAATGAAATTTCCATATTTTCAAAAATTTGCTTCGTGCGCCGCAAATTGCGTCCACAGGGAAATGGTTTTTACACTTCAAAAACATTCGGAAAATTTGGGTGCTTCCCCCCCCCCCTCCCCCTGAAAAAATGTGTAGCTACGCCACTGTAACAAGTCACGACTCGAGTCACTTCCTTTCAAAATGATAGTAACTCGATAGAATTCAGGAGTAATTTCCCCATTGAAATAGTACAGTGACTCGAGTCACTTAAAAGTTTGAAAACTGGTGACTCGAGTCACTAATCTAATGACTCGATTACAACACTGACTGCATGGTTAAAAGTATCTGATGATTGGTGATACGAGAGTATTTGTGAACGGTACAGGCCAATGATTCCCTGCTTGAAATATGAAGTAAGACTATCTCAGAAGCGGAACACCACCTTCAGGTGGCAATTTTGAAAATCGTGACCCCGCAGACAGCTGGAAATGGCATTTCTCGGGCTCGAAAGAAGTAGCTTAGCATCAAGGGGTAAAAAGACTCTGTTGAGAGGAAAATGGAAAGCATCCAAATTTTCCAATTTTTTCAAGTGTGAACATCATTGTGTTAGAGACGTATATTTGCAACGCGCACATACAGCGCGCCGAAATTTTTGCCCTTTTAAACAAATATATGTAGATATGGATCTTGTTATGCAGAAAGTTTGGGTTTTCTCTAAGGAAATTTAAAAGTTGGAGGATTATTGAAGAAGGCTGCACTTCCTATATTGGTGGCAAATCTGAGGATGATTGCATGACGACTGAACAGCTGAGGATCGTTGTTGCTACAAAATGTTATCTAGGGCCCACAAACAAACACTCTGCGATGACATTTCAAAAGTTTTTTTGTAGACAAAATATTTCAATATCAACAGTTTACACTAGAGGAAATTTGAAACTTTATGAAAAATAATTTATAAAAAAGCAGTGTAGCTGCAGGTGTCTTTACATCGTTCATAATGTGGTGTCACATATGGAAAATATCCGATTTTGTCATTTCCAGAGCTCGGAAAAGTTTACCAAAGTAATTCATGAGCGAGCACTACTGCATTTCTAATTGCACCCTGGGAAAGCGCGGGAAAATTAGCTTTTTTGAAACAATTATTTCAAATAAGCTTGGATTGGATAGAATTCAGAATTTCATGAAAGAAGAATTGGAAAATTAACACTGTAAATGACTGGTGTCACAAATGGCAAATTTTCAAAGTTTTCATGTTTCAGAGCCAGGAGGCAATTGTCCCATGCCTTCATGTAGCTAAGCATCCGCTATTTTCAGCTTTCGGTCGTTTGCAATAAAATTCTCATTTCAATAAGAATAAGCAAATTGCAAAATAATCGGAACACTGCCAAATGAAAAGAACAGTACCAGTGACCGAATACAAGGTTGTAGCTGATCATGCGCTTCTACAACCTTTTCTATTTTTCATGAAAATTTTAAAATGCCTATCTTAAAAATGCTTTTAGATTTCTGTTTTTTTTAATTACGTTACATTTAAAGGGCAAGCTTAAGCAGTCACTACAACGTACTGTAGTAGACTTTGATGTTTCATAATTGGCTGTTTAGAGTCATGTGCCAACAATTTTTTTTCACTTCAAATGTGACATTTACTGCTTGGTTTACCCTGAATATGAAATATTGAAGTTAAAGCGATGAAAGCTACTTTCATTTGAAGAGAAATAAGAAAATTGTGATGTTTAGCTGTTTCTTCAAAATAAGTTTAGGGTGACTGCTCTTGACCTTTAATGTTTCCAACTTTCAAAACCGTCAGATGGTTTGAATCTCGATTGAATTTCTTGAGGGTGGAAACACGGGAGGCATATTCAAACAAGCTGGTTGTACGGTGTTTAAAACATATGCTGTAAATTCGGCCTGTGCGTTAGTGCAGGGAACGTCTTGTGGCAATGTTTTTGCATAAATATAATATGTGGCAGTTTCAATGTGATAAAATTCCAGACTGACATTCATGAGATGTTCGAATGGGGGGAAACGGGAAGAGCATAAAACAACCTAGAGGAGACAAAGGTTTTTGATCATCATTGTATTGATACATTGAGATCTGGAAAAATGAAAGAGCGGTTTTCTGACCCTTGATGACTTCTGAACCCTGGACTGGTGGCCGCCCCTTCATTTTTTACTGGGGCTGTCTCCCCCACCCCCACCCGGCTTCCTAAGTCTATGCAGCACAGTGCACTGTAAATTCTAGTGAATCTGCATATGTGGTCTGAACTAAGCTTTATCTGTTTATGGTCAAACGGTAAGATCATCCGCCTCTCACGCTTAAGGCCCGGGTTCTATTCCCAGGTCGATTCATACCAAAAACTCGAAAAATGAAACCTACTGCCTTTGTGCGTGATGCTCCGCATAAGCAATGGAGTAGGGAAAACAAGCCAGTGAGCCACAACTGGAAAAAGGCCGTACGGCCGGCTCGACTTGAACCAATAGTTTGGAAACTGGACCGTAAAACTCTAACTAATTTCATAAACGTTATATATGGTAATTTGTCTAATTTCTCATTGACCGTCTGCAACAAAAGAAAGAAAGAAACAAACAAACCACTACTTATTGTAAAGTACCCAGCCCAAAACGAAGAGTTTTTACCACAGTCAACTTGCCAATTACGTCAACCGTTAATCTTAAAGTTAAAGAAAAATAGATTTTTATGTGTGACAGAGGAACCAAATCTACAGAGTCTGGTGAAACTTCCATCCAAATCTGACACGTATTTCTCGAGATATTCGTAAATGAATTCACTACATTTGTGATCCAAAGTAACTTAAGGGTAGCACAGGTTATATCACTTCCTTATATATCGGTCTGGAATGCTTTGCTTCCCTTTGTTTTTGTTTTTTTCAGGCTTCTGTGTTGACCTTGAAGTTAATCATAAGAAAGGGAGCCTCCGGTGGGTTGTGGGATGTAGAATATGCCCACGGTATGTCCTGCCTGTCGTAAGAGGCGTCTAAAGGGAAACCAAACTTGCACTTGAACCATACCTGAAAATATATTTGAACTTTTTATCGAGTTGACTGGCACTATATAACACATTCGTGTTGGTGTGTTGTGAAATTTCGTCTAACTACTAAAGGAAACGAACCTCCCTGTGAAGAATGCAGATTTGCAATCACATTCTAACAACATGGAATTATTAAGGAAAATTAACTATAGAGTTTAAAGATTGTCCATTAATGTAAGGATATGATTTTATATGTGCTTGCTTCAGGTTCACTTTTCGTTGAAAATGTGACAAATTTACTTGCTCATATCTTGAGAGCCATACACATATACTTCCATGCAAATTTCACCAAAATGCTTAGAATAAGTACCCCTTTAACATATTAAAACTTGATATGGCCTTATAGCATACTTTTAAATGTAAAACAATACACTGGCGGGAGAGTTACCTGTCCACTCTGACAGACTTTTCCTCTCATTGAAGTAAAATGTACAACCATCAAGTTTTTGCGGAAAACCTTTAAGCATAGGCCTATACCTCTACACCATACCGTACACCGTCAACCTCAGTTGCCATTGAAAAATTCAAGAGTTTTTTTTTCGCAATTTTCGCCCAACGATTCTACCATTTCGGAGTCGGACACAGTGGTGGCGCCAGGATTTCCCGGACTGGGGAACCAAGCTCCCCGACAGGTGGCCAGAATTTCAAGGCCCCGACAAAGGCTTTGAGCTAGTCTCGGTGGGATTGACTTAGCAGATTTTGAGGCGCGCGTGGCGCGCGAAATTTTTGGCTTTCTTTTCAACAAATGTTTAAAAATATGGGGTTTATTTTGGAGACAAAATTTAAAATTTTTGAAAGAAATTTGGCTTTTTTTAAGGACCATTAAAACGTTGGGGTTTTTATTGAAGAATCTGTCCTTCATATGTGCAGAATCAAAAACGCTACACAGAGGACAGCTGAAAATCTTTTGGCGTTACGCATTTAATCATACTAGGCCTACGTACTAAGGCTTCAACACGAGACTAGAAGTTTGCCCGAAAAGTTCTATCCTTTTTCTGAACGAAGATTTGAAAATTAAGAGCTTATCTTATTGGAGAAATTTTGGAATTTAATGGAAGAAAATTTGGTGTTTCTTACGGTTTTAATGAAAAGTTTGGGTTTTTATTTAGTGATACATGCCTTCCAAGAGCAAAATAAGGTAGCATGTCGGTGTGATTAACAGAGTTGGCTATGGTTATTTATTGTACGGAGTATCCATCGAAATTAGAAAATTTGATGCTTAAATTGGAGAAAAATTGTTCAGTAATTTTATGACAGATTTGGGGGTTTTATGGAAGAATCTAATCTTCCTATAAGAAAAACCAAGTACGGGGTGATCTTTAGTGTTGGGGTTACTGAATATCACCATGCAGATTAAGGCCCTCGGACCATATTGGAAAAATTTTCCCCTGAAAAAAGTTTGGCTTCATATATATTTGGAGTTTTATATTTTATGTACTGCCAAAGACGTACGGGAGCGTTTCAGTTTGGGAGAGGGCACAATTGTCTTTTTTTTTGCCCGAAAATGTAATTCTGCCCGAAAGACTATCAAAGTGCAGCGCACAGAAATTTTGGGGGGTTTTCTTTCGCAATAAAATTTTCATTTCATGATATTGCCCCAAAACGAAGAATAATTTGCAAGCATGCACTGTTCTGTTCGAACAAAACAAGACCTAAGCAGAGCGCCACCATCAGTTGACGGGGAGCGTACAGAAAATTGTTAAAATATCTAACCGCTGAGACAGCCCAAAGTTGCATTTCCCAGACTTGTAACTAGAAATGAAGCAGTCGTTATTTTGAACTTTCCTTTTGAACAGTGATAAAGTAATTGAAAGAAAATAAAATGTTTGAACGGAAATAAACTTTGAAGTATTTCCTTCAAAACAGTAAATAAATAAAATGTGTAAAAATTAAAAAAAAAAATGAATGTGTGTAAAAACATTTGTGCGCACGTATGAAATCAAGTAATAACTTCAAAATGCCTACTTTCACTAAATTAGATACCGTTTGTGATCTGCACTGTCGTTTATTGCATTTCACTTCGAAGATGAAACGAAAGTCTCCACGACAAACTTTAATGTGACTTTGTTAGGTTGGGACCCTTTCTGCCTTTCGGATGGCTGATTGATTTACTGAAAAGAAGGCAATCTTACACTGGAGACCACTCTTACGCGACCATTCCTATACTTTATCATACACAAAATATGCCGTAAGCAGGTAAGGGTAAGGTACTGCCTTCGGATAATTCTTCCCTTCCATCCTTAACAAGTAGGCCTATGTCGTGCCTCACTCCTGCCCATGACAAGTGCCACTGTAGGACGATTTTTTCGACAAGTCCTCTTTTTTACTAGTTGGCACTGGCGTCCGGGGATTTGTAAAATGTCCACAAGGTCCGGATTTCATGTGATTCCCATGATCCATACTTCTGCTTTGCGGTTCAATTATTTTGAGAGATTTATTCGTAGTATATTAATTTTGACTACGTAATGTACCGATGAACAAATACTGCACCATTTTGCACATTGTTTCTTTGGTAGTATGTATGTCTCTTGTAAAATCTCTACAAAAACTAAAAATATTTTGATATTTTTCATGCTCCCCAAAAAGGGAAAATCCTAAAACTTAGGCCAATAATCAGTTCAAAGTTTTGCCAAACATAGCACCATTTTGCATCTAGGAAATCTAACGCAAAGAAAGTTTCTCAGAGGGGGACACAACTACTTTTGGTTTTCCTGTTAAAGGGTAAGGTACTGCCTTAAGTAAGCTGAAATCCATTCAAATATTGCCGCATTTGCGGTTGGGTACATCCAATTTAAAACACGTGGGAAGTGCCGTTTCCAGCCATCCGGGGGGGGGGGGGTTAAAGCCCAAAATTTTCTTGTACGCTCCGTGCCAACTGATGGTGGCGCTCCGCTTGGATTCAAATATTGCCGCATTTGCGATCTACGTCCTTCTGAAGTTTACAATTTTTCCTAAGGGAAAGGGAGATACCGGTTCCCTTTAGTCTCATCCCCCAGGCCACAGATCAGAAGTGCCCAGTTTTGGGGTCCCTAAAAAGTGTATGTATTACTCTTTTTCATAGATTGATTTTTTATTCTCATTATTTGAGAAGTCGCATGAGATTCGTATTTCAAGGCTGGGTACATTCAGCTTAAAACTCATGGGAAGTGCCGTTTCCGGCCATCGGGAGGGGTTTTAAAGCTCAAAATTTTCTTGTACGCTCCGCGTCAACTGATGGTGGCGCTCCGCTTAGATAGTCTTGCCGTGCCTGACCCTCGGAGGTACCAGGCCCCCCACTTGTTACCTAGCCCCCCCCCCCCCAAAAAAAAATCCCATCCTGGCCATGCCACTGCTTTTGAAATGAAAGTTTTACTTCAATATAAAAACCCAAACTAAGTGATCAGAAAATTACCAGATAAAAGGTACACTGTAAAAAATGTCTGTAATGTTACAGAATTTTTGTACAATTACAGAAGAAAAAAAAAAGAAATACAAAAAATACATAAGAAGTGCTGTCAATTAGTTGACAGCACTTTTTATGTATTCTTTTGTTTTTCTTTATTTTATTTTCTGTAAATGTACAGACATTTTTTACAGTGTACTGCTACCATTAGATGTACTGTTCTTGTCTGTTTTCGGGGGAACACTATGCAACGGAATTGAAAACATAACTTAAGTGTTTTTGACTCTATTAAGAATCTTCGTTGTGTTCAATTTCAAGGTCCGCTGAATGGACGAGATTTTCAGACTATAAAGGATTTTACTTCCAACGTATTTGAAAATATGTCACGTTACAAGGTGGCTTCAAATGAATTTTCAGTCAGACTTATTGGGAGACATTCTCACACTATATATATACTGTTTATTATTATGTGCGGCTGAAACGGTCTAGCCGATTTTCATCACCGCTGCTTGAATTCAAGTCGGCTGTCGGGGCAGACCAGATGGCAGCCCATTGGGCACATGAACAGCCTCTCGTCCGTTTTCGAAAGGAAAATTCGGAATTGTGAGTTTCCTTGAAGAATATGGTCTTCTAGTAAGCAAAATCAAGAGTATCGTCCGGGTGACTGAAGTTTATCAGACCCGCGTCTATTATCAGTTTATCGTGGGCATGTAGATCAAGGCTCCCCGACGAAATTGGATTTTCTCAACAACAGGGGGAGTGCAGCCTTTCCCGACGGGGGTATGACCTTGCGGATTGGAGATGATCTGAGGGATAGCAGAGCTAGTAAGAAGTGATTAAAACAGATTAAGATGTGCTTTGAAACAGCGTTACAAAAGAAAAAAAAAAGTTCATAAAGGAAAAAGTCCATGGGGATTATCCATCCAGTAACTTCAGTCCTTTAGTTTAGGCCTCCCAAAAGGAAATTGCCTCCCCGTCTTTACCCGACGGGGGAGGAGATAGAGCAAGGTACATGGAATGAGGAATAACGGAACTAAGAAGAAGCGACTGAAAATTGTTTCCGATATGCTTTAAAATAGCATTTCAAAACAAAAAATGTGTTCAAGATCACCCATCCAGTAACTTCAGACCTTGTATGTTTGTTTTATTAACTTTTTATCATTTTTAGGCCTCCCCGACGAAACCACCGACCTTCCCCGACGGGAGGGGCCACTGCCTTTTTCAAGTAGTGGCTCACTGGCTTCTTTGTCACTGCATTGTTTACGCTGAGCACCAAGCACAATGGCAATAGGTTTCCATTTTTTAAGTCTTCGGCCATTCTTCGGAAATTCGGCCACGTAAATCCAGAGGGTAAGGTATTATCAGCATGTTATGTTACAAATGAGAGTTGCAAAACACATCCTTGAAGAACTCTTCGTCAATCTGGTTGAAGTTCATCTGAATGGAATTTCACTTGTACCTATAACCAGTCTAAGAATAAGAAAGTTGCTAGAAAGCAACTTCCTGGTCTTTAGAAGTTGCTAGTCTCTCTGATGTTAAGCTAAATAATACCCTTATCTTTCTCCTTTTCCTTTTCCCTCGGTGTCTCCCTTCTTCTTTCCTTAATTTGGTCTTTTTTGGTCTTTTTTCAACCTGATGGATTAGCTGAGCTATCTTTCCGGTCGAACGGGCCAATAGGAACCCTTCCCCCGGCAGATACATTACTACTGCCCGAATGTGTCGGGATTTTTTTGCAATCTTTTTGAATTTGCATGAAGATGTTTCTGTGAATAATCTTTTTCTTTCTCGTTTTCGGGCAAATGTTTGAAATGGGTCAGTGATACGGTTGTGACGTGTAATGGGGAAAAATGTAAAAAAAAAGGAAAATGAATAGGGCTTCTGAAGGTCGAAATTTTCATCCCAGGGAAAACAATAGGCCAAAGGAGTTGTTATTTCTATTGACATTATCTATAACACGTCACAGAACGGAAAATGTGCCATCAAATTTGGAGGTATCAGTGTTTATATCATTGCAATAATTATACACCAAGATTTGGATATACCGGCAGGGGATACCTGCGTAAATCTATTACGCTCGTATGACTATTCTTCATGGCGCGAGCAATGAGTTCCATTATTGCCCTCCAAAATGATGTAGAGTGACGTCACTACATGAGATCCATAGCAGCTTTATGGATGTAAAAAAAAACATGGTTTACATTATAGCTTTTGATTTCTTGTAAGTTGTAGCCATGCCGACTCTTAAATTTACCATAAGGAAGACAGAAAGAATGAAGACATTCATTTTTTCTTTTCCATATTACTCCAGTATATATTCTTTTTAAATTTTCGGTCTGACCTCGACCATCCTCAGAATACAACTGACAATGAAAAGCTAGTTAAAGTACACTGTGAACTGTAGAGGTACAGTATAAGCGAGCACAAGAGTGCTGCCAAAAAGAAAGAGGATCAGAAACGGATGAATGAACATTACACTGGTGAGCCTAGGGAGGACCATTCTATAGTCTTGTGCTTCTCTTGACAATCCTTCCAGTAGACCACTCCTCAGATCTATTCATCAAGGGATTAAGTTCAGCTATACATACCCCTTCAGCCACTTGTCTTCGCATAGGGTCCCCAGTGTGAGAATTAAGAATACAAACATCTAATTCAAAATCTTCACCATTGTGATAATTTGTTTTGTGGTTATAAAAGACAGAGTTTGTTTCATTCATGTTAGAAAAATGTTCATCATATCTTTCACCTAAGCTCCTAGAGGTTTCACCAACATACATGAAATTACCCTTACAATTAGTGCATCGAATACAATATACAACTTCTCTTTTCTTACAAATACCTTTCCTTATATTACATAATTTACAAACAGGGTCTAGACAAACAACACTAGGAAAAGGATTGGATTTACTTAATGTATCTACAAGTCTTTACATTGCACGCGGGAAATAAGAGAACTTTTTTCTAAAAGTCCCCACGACTCTCTGGCGAAGAGCCAAGGGGCGAAAACGAAACGATTACTCCCGGAGGAGTTCTGCTCCCTAAAGGAGCTTAACGTCCCAAATGGACAAGTACGCCCTCCAAAGGGCAAACACTGAGAAATACGGGAAATAAGAGAACTTCCTGGTGAAAGCAGGGGCGCTGTTTTTTTTAATAAAAGCCCTCTGGTGAAAGAAATCATCTGTACAGTTGTGATGAAAGTCTTTACAAACGGTTTGAGTTCTATCAGGAATTTCCAAAGCTCGAGCAATTAATTAGCCCACAACAATAAATCATTTTTATCGGATTCTTGTGCTATGGAACTATCAACAACACATTTTTTGGCAACAATGAATTTCTAAAGGACACTGTTCAAAAAGGGAAATAGTATGTTATTTATCCTTTTGTATCGTAATAGGACGGTAGTACAGGAATCCAACAACAATAATGACTGTTGTGAGCCAAATTGCAGGCCCTTTGGAAATTCCTGGTGTAACTCAAATCGTTTGTAAAAGCTTTCATGACAAGTCTTTAATGTATGCTTTCACCAAGGAGCCTCAGCTTTGACTCCGATATACTTGCAGACAGTTTACATGTTGAACTTAGTCCATCCTTATTTTAAAAAGTTTCACCAACTGCATAGTCCTCGATTGATTTTCGCGGAGGGTCGTACGATAGATATCAACTACATAACAGAGAGGAATATCATGAAGATAACCACTGCCTTCCCGTTGATTCTTGTCATGAACAGCTTTGCATCAGCACTGGTCAGATATGATGGGTAAACTTTTGTTTTTTGGCTCATAGGATGATATACATGTTCAGCAGTAACTAGAAGGGAGGTATCTTCTCGCTGACTGCTGTAAGTAGCTGGTCTCCACAGCAACACTGGGTACGAGAGAGAAAGTTATCTCTGCCGAAAAGATAAACTTAAAGCTCAGGTCACACCACAGCGATATCGGATCGGATTACTATCCGATTTTTGTGAGTTTTAGTTAAAATCTCCTCCATCCATTGTCGGAAAGAACCAAAAAATTTGTCATCTTGTGTAAATATATGATCAGTATGAGAGGACCATGAAAGTAAATATAAGCTATTTATTTTATGACGTCACATTGACAAATAGCTTTTATTGCACTATGCGTATCCGACAAAAGCTGTCTGCAGATGTGACGTCACGGAATAATTGGTATAACTAAGAATTTCGTAGTCCTGCGATACAAGTCATTTATCTACACAGGTTGGCAAATTTTTGTTTCTTTTCGACCAAAGATGGAGGAGACATTGATTAAAACTCATGAAAAATCGGAGCGAAATCCGATCCGATGTCGCTGTAGTGTGACCTGGCCTTGGGAGTCGGCATGTCTACAACTTACAAAAAATCAAAGCCGAAAAGATAGTTTGCACTAATAGGCCTATTAAAGCAAATGTGTTGGTCTAAGTTTAGTAAACTTACATGTATATATATCATTATATGCAGGCGCGTAGCCAGGATTGTGTCATTGGGAGGGTTTTGTTGTCATGGGGGTTTGAGGGCACGACATGAAGGAAAAGTCTAGAGAGAAAAACCCGCTATTTTAGTTTTTTTGCATTGCAAGGTTGGGCCATGTGGGAAGGGTGTTCTGACCCCCAAAACCACCCCGTGGCTACGCCACTGATTATATGCATATACAGTGCGTACAATTATGGGGATAGATTTCCATACATTGATTTGATTTGAGTAGCTAGCATTATTCCAAGTAACAACCCCTTACATGCACCTAAATCCAGTCACATGCCGGCACGTAAATGTACGGTATTTATGCATATGGAAAGGTCAAAGGATTTGTGAAACTGTAACATATGTCCTTGTCTTGTGGGAACGTTAAAAAAGAAGTTATATTTGAACATTTAAATACGCTGAAGGGGAAGGATTAGCCTCACGAGCGGCTCTGCTTCCGTCCGTACTGCCTCGACGTACAATGTGAAGGGGTTCAGTCATGTAGGCCTAGTGCCACAAGTGTTTTTTTCTTCCAGGCCTTATGCAATGTTACTGGCAATTAACTGCTTTGTGAGTGTAGGACCGAAAAAGTGTGTTGGATCATGATATGATCCTGCATTAATAGGGCCCACATTAGCTTGATAAGAACAATTGATACTGGATACCACGAGATAGAGATAAGTACGTAGTTACTCTCAAGACGGTATACGCTCTCAAGAATTGTACGTCTGTCTGGAGCCTAGATGCGGATTTGGTATGACATTAGTGGGCAGATCATACAGGAGACGCATCTCGCCAACGACTTATTATATTACATGCCATGCCCATAGTATTTTCTCAAACTTTTTATGGTTCTTGAATGAGGGGCCGTATAATGTGCCGTCCATTGCATATGTCCCTCCCCCCCCCCCCCCCCCATCTGCTAATATATGTAAAGCCACGCAAGCGTCAGATGTATGGTGCATTATATATTTTCCATTTTACAAAGTCTTCATTACTTTCTTCCAAAGGGCCTATTGGTGAAACCTATCGTTACTCTTGAAGGAGTTATGAAACTTAAGTTCTCCTCCCATAAAGACCTAAACGTCCTGAGTTGTCACCATATAGAGAGCTTTAGATTTCACGTCGAGTACGTCATCGACGACGAAATGACGTCATACGCGTCTATGCCGCTATACAGCCCAACGTGAAATAACGTTCCACCAAGCCTGTGAAATGTCAGGGGCAAGACAGCAGGGAGCGCCATTACTTTGCAGATGAGGTCAACGCCGTGTATTCTAAAGCTCTCAATTTGCGTCTAAACAGGACCGACCCACGGACTTCACTTCATCTACAACAAAAAGCATACATATGATATGCATACTATTACCTCATTCACCTTGTGTATTTGCTCTAGCTATCAACTTCTACGAGTCGTCCCGAATAACGAATACCAGCTACATTCACTTCAGATTCTTGAAGAGGAGACACGTGGAGTCGTAAGCATTGCTCTTAAAGGTCAAGAGCAGTTCCCCAAACGTATTTAGAAGCAACAGCGAAATCACACAATTTTCTCATTTCTCTTCAAAGTATTTTTCATCATATTTTAGAACTTCAAAATTGCACATGAAAGGTAAACCAAACGACTACTCCTTGTAAATTTCACATTTGCAGTGAAGAGAAAAAATAATGCCAAAGGACTCTTAAAAGCCAACCATGAACGGGACAGTCTACGACACTAACTGGAAAAAGGCCGTGGCCGGCTCGACTTGAACCAGGGAGCTGTTATTTAAATAACAACTCCCTGCTTGAACCAATTGGTTGGAAACTGGGCCGTAAAAATCCATCTAACTTAACCTACACTACTTAAAGTTCGAGGAACTGCTCTTGACATTTCAGTTAAATGTTTGAAAAAATATTATCTTTTCATGTTTCTTCAAAACGCATTGTTGGTTCAGAATAACAGGTGTTTCTGATTGAACACTCTAGAGAATGGTGACTTATATAAATATTCTTCAGTGATGTATAAATTACAGCAACATTTGCTTTTCTGTCCTCCTCCAAGGTGAAACATTTTCCACAGGGAGGACTTAACCCATCCGATGATCTCCTCCCTTCCAAATGGCAAGCCTTTTAAATTAACCTTTACCTCGCAATTCCACTTAATTTAATGGCATTTCAATTACAAGATATGCAATTCAATTACTCTCTTAAACCTCTTAAAACTCTTTTCTAGATGGAAATTAGGGGCGGATCTACAATCTTGGACAAAACTAGAAGGAACACCCCCGCTCCCCCGTGCAATGTTGGAGATAATGAAGCCAGTTCGGGACGCACGATTTTCTTTGGGACCCAACATTGTACTAGGGGACGGGGGTTTCGTAAATCGCTATTTTCTGTAGGACAAAACTTTTCAAAGGGGGATAGAGGTCGTGGAAAGAGTACTCGGCACCATAAACAACACGGTGACGTGAAGTGTTCCAACAGTTTTGTCCAAGATTGTAGGTTTCGAGTGAAAATTCAGTCGAAATAAAGCCATTTTCACTCTTTTTAGAGTGAATATTCCGTCTAAATTTAGATCCGTCCCTAATTTCCGTCTTTTGGATTTAGAGAGTAAGTGAAATGCATTTTACTTGTAAGTGGAGTTGAAGTCCACTTAAGTGATATTCAATTCCACTCAAGTAAAATTCAACCCTCCACTTTAATGGAACACATTTCACAGGAAGGAATACATTTCACTTAGTGGAATGCATTTTCCAAAGGGAGGACTTCAACCATCCAATGATCTCCTCCCCTTCCCTATCAGTGGCAAGCCTTCTAAATTAAACTTTACGTCGCAATTTCATTTAAGTTAAAAACATTTCACTTAAAGGATATGTAATTTAATTAAGTGAAATGCTTTTCACTTATAAATGGAGTTGTATTCCACTCAAGTGTAATTTAATTCTACTTAAGTTCAATACATCTCACATGAAAGGAATACATTTCGCATGATTGAAATAAATCTCACTTAAAGGAAATGTATTTCATTTAAGTAGAATTCAATTTAACTTTCTTGAATTCCATTTCTTCACTTAAGTGGAAGGGAATTGAATTTCCCTTAAGTGCGATTCACTTCCACCCAAGTAGAATTGTACTTGCCATAAGTGGAACAACATAGATTGCTACCGTATTTCAATTGAGCTAAATTTTATTTCTTTTTCTATTTTAATTTTATTCTTCTTAAATGGGGTTCTGTTGAATGCAAGAGAAATTCTGTTTCACTAAAGTGAAATGGAATTCCACTGGAATGAACTGTCAGGTCTATTTGACTTAAGCGAAATGTGAAAATTTCCCGAAACCCTGTGATTGGCCGAACCGGTACCGGAGCTCGCTAAATACCGTAGGCCTACGTGCACGATATTTATAAGCATGCGATAATTGAACGTTTACCATGGCCCAGATTCTTACCTGATATCCCAGTCGCGGGAACGTTAGTCAATCTATCGCACATGGAAAGTATTGTAATCGCCATTATATTTCGCTTAAGTCAAACGCTACTTCACTTAAGAAAAATTGAATTTTACAAAAGTGCGTTCAGCTGAAAGGCATTCAAGGTTCACCCTAAACTACAATTTTTGTTGTAGTCTACAAAATTCTCAGTTGACACAGCCTTTTGGTTGACAGCAAGTTAAAAATGCAGGGTACTGCAGTTCATACTACACAGCATGTGTACGCTGTATTGAGACCCTTTGGATAACAATTTTTAGACGTGTTTAGACTTGTTGTAGGAGGCCGGACTTAGGCAAGTAGGTTAGGAGAATTGGAACTGTTTGGGTTAGCTAGTTAGAAGGGATTTCACAACACTCCAACACGAATGTGTTATGTAGTGTCAGTGAACTCGACAAAAATTTCAAATTTATTTTCAAGTACGGGTCGAGTTCAAGTATGGAACTGTTTGGAGGTGAGCCTCTAAGTTGCATTGCAGTTTACTTAAGTGAAATAGCTTAGTTTTTCAGCTGAAGCAAAACACAATTCCACTCACATAAGTGGACCCGGCTTTTGCTTGGCTTCACACCTCTGATGAATCGAGCAAGAAATAACTGTCAATTATGATGTTTGGTTTGACGCGCAAAAGGTCTGCAGCAGATCCTTCCAAGCCAGCTGGCCTAAGCCCCAGGCGTGTAACTTGAGGGAGAAGGAGCATCTCTCCTTGAGCATATTTTAGTATTACAACTTAAGGCCAAATCTTGTCACCTTAACAGGTGCTGTTCTAAACCTTGGGGGGGGGGGGGGGTGGCTTGAGACGGCAGAATATAATTTTTATAAATGTGAGAATTGGTACTGACAAGCTGAAGACCATGATGGTAAATACCGTATACCATACGATACATAATACATGCAGCTTATATGCCTATAATATACATTGTACACCTAAAAGGTACAACAACATTTAATTCATCAGTCACCCATGATGAACTCGGCTTTCCGCATTTTGCAAATACAAAAGAAAAATAAAGTTAATGTTTCCAATGAACAAATTATTTACGGTAACTGTTTTCTCATGTTTTGCATTCTAAGAGAATTCATCTGATGTGGCAAAAAGTCCGTAGTAATAGGTTCGGAATATATTAATACCACAACGGATCAAAACGAGGTTGAAAAACCCGGTTTCTAAGCTGAGAAATTCTTACCGGAGCGAACCAACCTTCACAATTTTGTGTTAAAACATACAGGGGTGGCGTTAAGGTGGGAGCAGGGGGAGACCGCCCGCCGCTCCATCTATTCGCAAGAAAATATGAAAAGAGAAGAGAAAAAGAAGAAAAGGAGCTCTGATCTCATTGCTTTTCCTATCAAAATACCCTAGCGTTATCCTATCATACATACAGTCCATGTAAGCTTTGTCAGGGATGTGTAAGTAGGTAAAAACAGGAGTGTGGAAAAGTAAAGTTAGTTGCTTATTCCACAACCTCGTATCAAGAAATTGACACTGTAACAGAATCCTCAAAAGCATAATTTTGAGAACACTGACACGCGTTTGGCATATTATCGTCAGATGATATTTACAGTAGCAGATCAACAACAAATAACTATTTTTTCTTTGGCAGTTGGACTTTTGGCGTCATCCAGCCGCCATTTCGCACCCTGTATATATAATGGTACCGCCTGGTTGGAGTGATTACGTCAGAGCCTACATTCTTGTTCGTGGAATCAAGTTCGAGACCATCATTGGAAATGTGCAACAGCTGATAGACACTCAGAATACATTACGACAGGGATCGTTGGCTAATGGCGTTGAATATTTCAACTACAACACTTACCACACTTTTGAACAGGTAGTTGACTCGATCAACAAGAACTTTTGTATGTTTTGTTAAAACATTCATTACACAGGAATGCTCCATGCTCGCCACGTAAAAATGTTCTCCGCGCATATTGTAGCATGTAATATCGGTTGTCATGGCCCGCAAAAGGGCACAGGCCTAGTTCATTTCCTTGGTTGTCTCATTGGCCAGAAAGGATCCACTATTTTTGCTCCAATTGGGAGAGCGTATGTCCTTCCGTGTCGTACACTTCTCTCAAGTTCTCTGATGATAACTGGTTGGAATCGACGACATTCTTGTTACTGTCAATGAAGTAGTGCCTACAACTTACCAGGCCCGGAAGTGTCATTTTTTGCCCGGACGAATGAGGGTACATCCTGCTAATCGACCAATCAGCTTCTTGGAAATAAGCTTTACACACGTTTAATTCCAAAATGACGGCTTTTCAACCCTTTTTGCAATTCTGACACCGGATTCTGAAAGAACATGTGACCTTTTTCGTAATTTTGAGAATAACCTTCATTATGACACAAATTTACATTTTTAGAAACTGATTTAACGGTCCTCATTCGTTTTAGGAATAAAAATCAGTCGGCCTAGAAAGTGTCTCTGCATGAAGGAAGGTGGTATCAGAGGGGTGTTGTAACACCTCCCTGGTCTCTTCTGGTATTAATTAGAATTTGGTTGTTTGATGAGTTAAGCGACAACGAACACTTAGTATCCTTATTTGATTATTGTGTCACGTCTAGTGTTCTAATAATGTAACTGTAGGCCCTATATGTCAACAAATCACCGAATCTCGAGGCAAATACAAGTATCCCATTCAGTTTTTATCAATGTTAAATTGAGATATTCTCTAGAAGAAGCATGGTTGCCGCAATTTTACTTTAAACGCCGTTAAGACTTAATTCTTTTTAAGTTCAGTTTTGTAGAATTGAACTGGTAGAAACAACATGTGTAAAATGTTATTGTCCTTTCACAACTTACTTAGAAGGCCAATTGGTAACGAATCTTGTAAACGTGATGGGATTTTTTAACAGATTTCCCAGTGGATGGATGACTTCAGTGACGAGCACAGCCATCTTGTTTCTGTATTTGAAGTGGCAAAATCTTATGAAGGGCGTCCTGTTCGAGGACTGAAGGTACGTAACTAGGCCTACCCATATTTTTGCTTCTAAAAGTTTCATGGCTCTTTATTTTAATTCTCTTCTAAAAAATATTGGCACTTGTACCATCATAAATGTCCTGTAAATCTCATAATGGAGTTGTTCTCAGATTCAAATGAGTCACTTCATATTTACAATAGTTTAATAACAAGCGTGCATGAATTGTACTCTAGAGCGACAGTCACATTGACTTTCACACTAAAAATTCAAATTTTCTAACCCTTTCCCTAACCCTACCTCTAACCCCTAACCCCATCCTAACCAAATTTTGTATAGGGATACGTTTTAGAACAAAATGAATTATTTAAGCATATATCCGGCAATAAAACTATTTTTCTTAATGGTGCCCAATACTTTAAGGCGACAGTTATGTTTTGACTTACAGATTTCCTGGTTGAAAGCCTGTTTACCACATGTGTACAAAATCTTCATTTTATGTACTTTTTCAGCTTGGAATTCCAGCTAAGGGCAATGACCCCAAGCCGGCTGTCTATTTTCAAGGAGGTATACACGCTCGTGAATGGATCTCACCGGCGACGGTCATCAACATTTGTGACAAGGTACATGCATGCTAGATGCACAAGCAAACAAAAGCATCTACTTTCAGGGCAGAAACTAAAGGAGAAATAGACCTTATGTTTATTCATTGACTTCATATACTACTTCATACGTCATTATTGAGAGCAAGCAAAGAAGGGTGCTGTGTCCACTAGGTCGACTTCCGCTCGCGCAAAGTTGATTTCTGCGTGTGTCACACCTTATGCCAATCATCTTTCTGTATTTTGTGTTAGTGTTTAGTTGTAGCGCCAGTGGTGTAGCCACGGGGGGCCTGGGGGGCCTAGGCCCCCCAGATTTTCTTCAGCCCCCCCCCCCCAGATTTTTTGCGTCCTGATAAAGTAATTGAAAAAAAATAAAATGTTTGAACGGAAATAAACTTTGAAGTATATCCTTCAAAACAGTAAATAAATAAAATGTGTAAAAATTAAAAAAAAAAACATGGATGAATGTGTGTAAAACACATTTTGTGCGCACGTATGAAATCAAGTAATAACTTCAAAATGCCTACTTTCACTAAATTGGATACCGTTTGTGATCTGCACTGTCGTTTATTGCATTTCACTTCGAAGATGAAACGAAAGTCTCGACGATAAACTTTAATGTGACTTTGTTAGGTTAAGACCCTTTCTGCCTTTCGGATTGCTGATTGATTTACTGAAAATAAGGTAATCGTACACTGGAGACCACTCTTACACGACCATTCCTATACTTTATCATACACAATATATGCCGTAAGCAGGTAAGGGTACGGTACTGCCTTCGGATAATTCTCCCCTGCCATCCTTAACATGTAGGCCTACGTCGTGCCTCACTGCTGCCCATGACAAGTGCCACTGTAGGACTATTTTTTCGACAAGTCCTCTTTTTTACTAGTTGGCACTGGCGTCCGGGGGGTTTGTAAAATGTCCACAAGGTCCGGATTTCATGTGTTTCCTTTTGCTTTGCGGTTCAATTATTCTGAGAGTTCAATTATTCGTAGTATGTTAATTTTGACTATGTAATGTACCGATGAACAAATACTGCACCATTTTGCACATTGTTTCTTTGGCAGTATGTATGTCTCTTGTAAAATCTCTACAAAAACTAAAAATATTTTGATATTTTTCATGCTTCCCAAAAAGGGAAAATCCTAAAACTTAGGCCTGTAATCAGTTCAAAGTTTTGCCAAACATAGAACCATTTTGCATCTATAAAGAAAGTTTCTCAGAGGGGGACACAACTACTTTTGGTTTTCCTGTTAAAGGGTGAGGTACTGCCTGAGGTAAGCTGAAATCCATTCAAATATTGGCGCATTTTCGGCTGGGTACATCCAGTTTAAAACACGTGGGAAGTGCCGTTTCCGGCCATCTGGAGGGGTTTTAAAGCCCAAAATTTTCTTGTACGCTCCGCGCCAACCGATGGTGGCGCTCCGCTTAGATTCAAATATTGCCGCATTTGCGATCTACGTCCTGAAATTTACAATTTTCCCAAGGGAAAGGGAGATACCGGTTCCTTTCAGTCTCATCCCCCAGGCCACAGATCAGAAGTGGCCAGTTTCGAGGGCCCTAAAAAGTGTATGTATTACCATTTTTCATAGATTGATTTTTTATTCTCATTATTTGAGAAGTCGCAGACATGAGATTCGTATTTCAAGGCTGGATACATCCAGTTTAAAACACATGGAAAGTGCCGTTTCCGGCCATCTGGAGGGGTTTTAAAGTCCAAAATTATAGTCTTGCCGTGTCTGACCCTCGGAGGTACCAGGCCCCCCACTTGTTACCTAGGCCCCCCAAAAAATCGCATCCTGGCTACGTCACTGTGTAGCAAAAAAGGTTTGCTTCATCGAGAACGTGGTTTCTCTGTGAAGATATAACGCCATGTGCATAAGGTCTGCAGAAAACATAAGGTCGGACGCTCTGCAGCCCAGGTTAAACTGACATTAATTCATTTTCATTCTTTTTGGGAAAACACGCCAGCGACCTACAACTGGAAAATCAAGTCGTTGGGAAAGGGCTCGAACTCCAGACCTCCCGCCTGCAAGTCGGATATTCTCTTAACACTTGACAATGAAGTAAAGATTAAATAAGATGCACACTCACAAAATTTAAGTAAAATTTCAACTCTGCAACAGTGTGACGACTTGTCTCTTGGTGTTTGGGATATAACCATATCTAAATTAGGCCTAGATCACCAACCATGTGACTTGTTGTGTTGAAGGGAAGGGAAGCCATTAATGGCATGAAAATAATACACTTGTAAATGAAAAAAAAAAAACTAAATAATGGCTTTAACTTTCACCAAATCCAATCACACATTTTGCCTTTTACCTGAAAATTTCTATCTTAAACTTAGGCCTGCATTATTCATAAATATGCAAATTCCTGACGTGGAAAGATAGACGTAACAAATATATATGACGGATGTTGCTTTCGGGTTTTTTTTTTTCATTCAAGGACGAGTGTAGCACTAAATGCACTAGATAATTGATTCCTTGCCGTAGGCAGGCAAGGAATCTATGCGATGGTGATGTCGTGTGTGTGTGTGTGTGTGTGTGTGTGAGTGTGTGTGTGTGTGTGACACTTGCTTGTAAACACGATATCTTAAGATAGGAATGTCCGACACTTTTCATATTTGGTATATAGATTTGACATGTTGAGAGGAAGAACTCTATTGTTTTTGGTAGAGGTCAAAGGTCATTTGAGGTCACCAGCGGTAAAATTGCGAAAACACTGAAAATGGCTTGTAAACATGATATCTTCAGTTAGGAGATACCAACACTCTTCATATTTGGTATATAGATTTGTCATGTTGAGAGAGAGAAGGCTATTGTTTTGGGTAGAGGTCAAAGGTCATTTGAGGTCAATAGCAGTAAAATTGCGAAAACTTCGAAAATGGCTTGTAAACACGATATCTTCAGATAGGATTGCCCGACAACTTTCATACTTGGTATATAGATTTGTCATGTTGAGAGGAAGAACCCTATCGTTTTTGGTAGAGGTCAAAGGTCATTTGAGGTCATCAGCGGTAAAATTGCGAAAACACTGAAAATGGCTTGTAAACACGATATCTTCAAAAAGGAGTGACAGATACTCTTCATATTTGGTATATAGATTTGTCATGTCGAGAGAAAGAAGCCTATTGCTTTTGGTAGAATTCAAAGTTCATTTGAGGTCACCAGCGGTAAAACTGGGAAAATCCCGAAAATGGCTTTTAAACATTATTTCTTCAGATAGGAGTGACCGACACTTCTCATGCTTGGTATATAGGTTTGTCATGTTGAGAGGAAGAAGTCTATTGTTTTTGGCTGAGGTCGAAGGTCATTTGAGGTCATCAGCGGTAAAAATGTGAAAACACCGAAAATGGCTTGTAAACATGATATCTTCAGAAAGGATTGCCCGACAATTTTCATACCTGGTGTATAGATTTTTCATGTTGAGAGAAAGAAGCCTGTTGCTTTTGGTAGAGGTCAAAGGTCATTTGAGGTCACCAGTGGTAAAATTGCCAAAACTTCGAAAATGGCTTGTAAACACAATATCTCAAGATAAGAGTAACAGATACTTTTCATATTTGGTATATAGATTTGTCATGTTGGGAGAAAGAAGCCTATTGTTTTTGGTAGAGGTCAAAGGTCATTTGAGGTCACCAGGGGTAAAATTGCGAAAATTCTGTGCCTAAAATGTAAAGAAAAATCTATCAAGCACTGTCAATTTGAAAGCAGGTAAGGTATTTGATGGCAAGGAATCACTAAGCCTTTTGGCTTTCTGGTTAATTTTGAAAGCCAAAATTGTATTCTTATAAAACATCAGGATCATTTATCAAACCTTGAGCTATGATCCGATTGGTATGTAAATGATTTATATAAGGTTTACAGGAGAAATACTAACTTTGGCGAACCAGTGAGGTTCATTCAAATGACAGCTCTCTATCACACCACTCTAATTATATTCTTCAAAACTGCCCAGTGAAAATATTCCTTCGGAAACGTACTATTTCACCTTCCAAGTCCACCAGCCATTTATTAACGTTTTCCCTCATTTTGCAGTTAGTACGAGACTACGGCATGGACTACACGGTAACTCGTCTAATGGAGACGTTTGATTACTACATTGTACCGCTTTTGAACGTTGACGGCTACGCATACACACATTCTACGGTAAGAAATATATGTTTACAATTTAGGCCTACATTGAAACAACAGAAACAACGTAACACAAGAATTCGACCCTTTTATTCTGCCATATTTTCGTCAGGACTGCAGTCAAAAAGTTAAAAGATTTCACAAGAAAATGAAGAACGTACTATAAACGGCGGTTATGATTCGTTTTGGTGGCTATTTACATGCGTACATCCTCCAAATCATCCGGAAGAACGAAACATTCCCGCCCCTATACAACAGCAGTTCTAAAATTTCAGTTTTCATGAACATTTGGGGACATCATTCTTTCTTATCCAACCATAACATAAGGAGGAATCCTAGGTGTGTTTCTGTTCAGTGGACTGTGTCTTTAATTGCCTTTCGGTGTAAAATATGCCTTTTAATCTAACGAACTTTTTGAAAAGCAAAGAGGAGAATAATTGAGATTAAATTTAACCGTAACAAATGTGATCATATATTTTTTGGGAAGGGGGGGGGGGTGGCATTATGGAAACAGTCTCTACAGTCTTGCAATTTTCAGTCCGCAACAATTTATTAGGTTCATTCCTCGCCCTGCACCATATCAAATGTCTCATGTAAAAATGTTCAATTTTACAGGATCGACTATGGCGGAAAAACCGTTCTCCAAATCGTTTCTCTAGCTGCAATGGAACTGACCTCAACAGAAACTACCCGAACCATTGGAGCGGTATGTAAGCCATTTACATTTCTTTGCTCACATGTTTATAAGCTTCATCCATACTATCTGTGACTGTTTTGAAGGGTGCGGTTTACGAACAGGAGACCTGGTCTTCGGATTACTCTACAAGTCCTAGTAACCCCTTAAAATGTTGCATCAATCGGGTGACGTCATTACAGTTTATGTTACCATACGATTTCTCTTTTTAGGGGAAGACGCCAGCGGTGACGAATGTGCCTTTTCATACAGAGGAGATTACGAGTCCTCAGAGGCAGAAGTTCAAGGAATCGTTAATTTTCTGATGGACTTGAAATCATCTGGGACCGAGTTTTTGTCCTTCGTCGATATTCACAGTTTCTCTCAAATGCTGCTTTATCCTTGGGCATACTCAGCAAATGCGGATAATCCACCGGATTATGTTGATCACGTGAGTCAACTGTTTCAGAGGTTCAGAGTCGTGAGCATATTTTTCTTTAGTAGGAAGTCTAACAAGATTAGAGAGTTTCAAAATATTTTAAATTTATTTCAAAAACATGGTTAGGGATATTTATTAGGGTCAAGGATTAGAAATATTTGATCTTCCTCTCATAATTCGGTATCAGAATTGGAGGACCGAAAAACTGACATTTTTTCTTGGGACTGGTTGTGGGCAATTTTTAAGGATCTGATTCGTCTATTGGTGTAAATCTCTCTCATCCATCTCAAGAAAAACTCTCTGGTGGTACTAGATAAATGGTCGTCTTTTTTGTCAGTTCAGGAATAACGGATCAATTTACCTGATTCTGATCGACAACTGTTTCCGGGACGGTGGTTGTAAAACTGCTTTAGGCGACTTAATCCGCCGTGTACGAAAATTAAGTGTGGCAGTGACTGAACGTCTATCTGGCGGACGACCGAGATCCCTGCAGACAGTAACTGCTGGAAAAAGTCGTTTTAGGTTTCAAACAGCCTGCTTCAACGCGCTGAACAATATCCCTAGCTCCGTCACTGAAGTGTGGTGATCCATTTTCGCAATGTACTGAAGAACGGTTCAAATTAGGATTTAAATAACCTCAAGTGATCGACTGCATTGTCAAGGTAAGAACATCAGATCCGCAGAAGGGAGGTCTATATTTCCAGTTTTGAAAAAGGGCTGGAAAAGGGGCTAGACCTGCTCGTCTTAAACCAATTGGTTAGAAACTGGGCCGTAGAACTACATACAACCTAATCTCAAGTGATTATCTAACATCGTGTTTATCGTAATTTGCCAAATTCACTGATCATATTTACTACATTGACTTATGGTTTGAAGAAATTTTTTGACACTGACCTACAACCGGAAATTCAAATAATCTTCTTCAGGGTTGTCGATTCTGGGAGGCTGAGGAGCACTCGCCCCACCAATGAAACTATTGGTGGAAAACATATCGTTTTTGCCCCCAATAATTCAACCCGATAAAAAACAGACAATGAACAAAATAAAACATTGCGGTTTTCAGATGACTTTAGGGCTTCCAGAAAATTATAATACTGCATTTATAAAGCGCCATCTATATAGGTTTTGTGTACATGCTTGTCAATTTGTGTGTTTACATGCTTTTTATGTGTGTAGGTGTGCGCTCGTGTTGGTGTCGTTTGCCCGGTTATAGACGAGTCCGGTCAAGGGCACGATTTGATGTTTTGGTTGTTGGGAATTTTTTGCCCATTCACTCCCAATCTGCAAACGACATCCACGCTCTTGTCTTTCGACACTTGAAAATTATGGGCATGAAGTTATGAATTGACGTTTCCTTCTACCAATCTGTAGTTGAATGAAACCATTCCTTCACATTAAAGTAAATAATTCAAATGATCAACTTTCTCTAATTAGTAGTTACAGGGTTTGATGACTAGAGGTCATTGGAGGGCCAGTGGAATTAGTCCTATGTGCTACGAGCGGGGAAAACATGGGAACCGGGGCTTTAGGCAACACTCGACGTTTCTGGCACGAACGATAAATTTTTGCTTGCAGTGGTCAGATGGAACACAACCTATTCTTGTTCTGAACCAAAGTTACACTTCTGCTCCACATAACATATTGCCGATATTCATATCCCAGATAATGTAAGAAGTCATTGCAAAGTGTGCTCATGCTATACTTACGTGCAAAAGGTTGTCACCAGGGCTGATCGTTCGCTTTTAACCTCGATCCGTTGCCGCGTTAAGGTGGTCTAAATGTGTCACAGTTTTGGACTCATCGAGTGTTCATAATTCTCATACATAATCTTTTGCTGGTATGCGATAAACTTGCTCATTTTTCATCGTTTGCAAACTGCACTTTACCTACACACTTTAAGAAGTCTACACGTCTTTGGTCTCTTTTTCATTTTTGTTTTCTTTTTTGCGGGGAGGGAGAGAGGAGGATCGGCAGGGATGCATCCGCTGGCAAAGTCAGAATTTCAAATGGTCTGGTCGCCGTCCTGTGAATTTTCCTGGCACAGATGTAATATTTCAATCTTTTGTATCAGGGCGCTTGACAACTAAGCTGTATGAATCTCGTATTTTCTTGTTCACTAACGATTGAGAGGGTGATGAGAGTTTATGGAACTGTATGGACGAATCCGATTAGCGCTTGTTTTAGTGACTGTAGGCAGCCATTAGTGGGGTCCATCAGCCTGTAATCGTCTACATTTATTGTCTACGTGAATTTCAAATCCTCATATTCAGTGAAGTTGAGAAAATCAAGATATTCGTTAGTGTACAACCACCCATGGAACATATGTAAGGAAGCAAATTCAAAGACTGAAGGTGATAGACCCCAGTAATGGCCGACTAAAATCAGACCATCACAATCCGTCCGGATTCGTCTGTTGGCAACAATAAGTTACTGGAAGAATAAACCTACCATGGTCCGAACCAAAAATATCTTCGGGAAGTTTCTTAGAGGCGGGGCGTCCTCTCCCCTTAAAATGTTTTTTCTGTCACGGTCCGATTAATACCTTCTTCAGTACTTCTTCTCTCTCCCTATTTTGCAGTATTACGTGGCAGCCATTGCTGTAAACGACCTGAAATCTGTGTATGGAACCATCTATACCCACGGACCTGTCGCCAAACTTCTATGTAAGTACTTCCGTTCCATCCGTTTATCACCCGTGTGTTCAGGTGGGGTGGTGGGTCGGGTCCTTGACCGAACTGTATTTTCGCGCCTTGTTATTTCGTTCACAGTTTTTTTAACGTTTCGATCAAGAATAATCTTCACATAAAAGAAAAGTGTTTTTAGTCGGCCAAATAGCCAACATTGTGTCGGGGGAAGATTTTAGGGTTAAACGTAGGATAGGAGTCTATGCTTAGACTTTTGCACGGTTGAGAGATGCAACAGAATCCTTCCTTCCACTATGTAAGGAAATTTGTTATATTTTCGCAAGGATATGTTTCGAACACTTGTGCTGACAAACTTGACCAATGCTGGTTCCCTCGTCTAAAGGGGTACGACTGCTGCAACAACAGAGTAAAGCAGATGTTCCTTTGATCAAATTAGTTCAGTTCAGTGTAACTTTATTTCAATCTCAAATCAAGTTTAATGACAGTAACATAATGTGACTTAAAAACAATCTGTAACATCAGGTACATTTTGTGAAAAAAAGGAAAATACTATATGAGATGATGAGATGAGATTGAAGAGTGACACCTGAAGCTACTAAAAACTTGGTAGAGGTTGACACCCCTTAATAACAGAAAAAGAACAAAACACTAGCGGAACTAGAAGGGAAAGAAATAAACGCAAACAAATTTCTCATGTCCTATGTTTAACAGTCATCGTAACTGTTTTTATCCTTTCAAAACCCCATTCACGCTGTATTGTTCACAAAATATCTTACTCCCGGTGACGACAACTTTTCTGTCTTTGCCCAGTCTTCATTATTTATAAATTTTTCCCCAAAGCAAAAGGTTAAGTTGCGATTTGGTGTTAAACTTATTGTTTTTATAGTGACACCTTTTAGTAGTTAACAAAAGTTACCATTTAATGGTTTCACGGGTTAATATGGGTTTCCACAAAGAGAAGTTGGCAGTATCAACGTAAATTGACGAATGGTTGAAATTGACAGAAATAAACTGTTGACGTATGGTAGTTTCGACCATCACATTCCAAGTGTTAAGGGCTAGCAGAACTTTTGGTACTACATACTATAACATACTACATACTATAACATACTACATACTATAACATACTACATACTATAACATACCCTTACTCATGCGATTTTCCTTTGGTTCAGGAAGTTTTATTGAAAACGTCTTGGAGGTAAATTATCCCCTAAGATGTTTCATTTATGCCACAAATTTAATCTGTTCTTTTCTTAGATCCTGCTTCTGGGAATAGCATTGATTGGGCCTACGCAAACTTGAGCGCCAAATACAGCTATGCTGTAGAACTGCGTGACACCGGTGAATACGGGTTTTTACTTCCAGAGGACCAAATCGAGCCAACCGGTACTGAAACCTTCGAGTTAGTTAAATCACTTGGTAAAGCGTTCCTAAGAGAGATGGGAATGGACAACTTTTGGTAAATGAACAATTGTGATCTATTTGTTCAAAATAGCATCAAAAAGTTGAGGGAGCTGTGTAAGCGGTCTCTTCACGCCCACGATCCCGCCGGAACGAACAGTTAATAAAGACTTACTTAATTTGCTGTTTTTTTTTTTTAAAGATTTTTAGTCGAAAAGCATTTATAAATGCCTTGAATATTTTTTAAAGGAAATCAGGGCGCTCTAAATCCTGATGGCCAACTACTGGTATCCGCCTGAATATTAGGGGAGATACAAATTGCTTCATTTCTGTATTATATGAGTTAATACACACAGTATACGACAATTCAGGAAAACAATAATGCTTCGACATCGTCCAGAAAATGATTTATGACGACACCAGAATTGAGAAGACGTCGCATTGTAAACCATGCCACCATGCCATACATTTAACATTCAGTCTTTTTTATTTTATTCCTTTATTTTGAAACTTTATTTACCAGGTCAATAAACAAGCCAATTACTGACAAAGGAAAAATGTGATAATAATTTCAAACAGTTGCAAAAACCAACATGATTTATCGAGGAATATTGAAAACTATTCTATTTTACTAATGTTGTCTTTGCTGTTTCTTTTAATTAAAGAACCCCTTGTAGGCAATATCCACCGGATGCATTTTACGAATGCGATTATAGAGTGAGAATTTTCTTTTCTGTCAACTTCAAGTTTAGCGTCTGGTTTGTTGTCCAACTTAAAAATAGAAAAACACGATCGTAACAGCAGATCCGTTGCAGGAAATCCCGAGAAAACAGGGAGAACGAGAAAAATTCCCTCTCAAAGAGAATTTACATAGTCGCTCTGGTAATGTATTTTAGTATGTCTAGTCCTGTGAACATATTTGGAAGCTACCCATCAATTTTGATGAGAGCTTACGTAACAGACTCATTCCCTTCAAGGCAGTCATCCGTCAACCCAAACTACGATTTTACGGATAGTTAACATCAATTCCAAATTCGTACAGCTCTTGGATTGGTGTCAAATTAAATAAATGAAGAATAGTTCATAATACTCAACATTTACTGAAAGGTTCTAGTATACATTCCCTGGTAGCATTCCCATATGGGCCCCATATGGGCCCCATATCGACAAACATATGGGGCCCATATACCTTTTGCACCCAAGACCCATATGGGACCCATATGGGCCAGCCCAGGAAACCCATATGATGCATATGGGATAGTGCTGGGACCCATTTGGGCAATCGCCCCATATGGGCCCCAGTACTATCCCATATGGGCATAAGGGCATACTGGGCTGGCCCATATGGGCCCCATATGGGTCTTGGGTGCAAAATAATATGGGACCCATATGGTTTGACGTATATGGGGCCCACATGGGAATGCTACCAGGGTTATGGCATTATTTGTATACTCAACTGGCGGTATGCCCCAGTAAACTGTGAGTGTGCCCGAACAGCTAGATGCAGATGAGTTTTAGACAATTGTGGGAGGGGCTAGAAGTAATGAGGTTTCCGGTAAGAATTAAAAAAAATTGGGTGATGAATTACTGTCTTAGAGTTTGTAAGGGGTGGCAACAATAATTTCATGAGGATTCATAAATTTTCATTTTGAAAGTTACGTTGAGAATGGGGCTTGTTTTGGAAACCGATTTCCTTTTGGGTAATGTTTTGTCATCCACATTCAGCTTTAGTTGTAGTTGGCATCGAGAATCAGATAGTGGGCTCGTTTTTTACAGGTAAATGAAATTGCGACAAAAGAAAAAAAAAAACATCACCTAGGAACAAACTTCTACAGATTTGTTTTTTTCTTATTGATTGAGATATGCATGCAAAAATGATCAATACACTTGAAAAAAATCCATTTTCATTTTCAGAATATAAATCTTACAAAAGGTGTATAAAAACTTGAAAGTATCTTTGCACTTTAACCTTTCTCTTCTCTTTAGACCGCTTAAAATTTTAATTTTGAAGATATCACTGTAATGCCAGAATGAAATCACCACTTGGTCACAGATCAGACAGCTTTTTCACCTTTACGTAAGAAGGGACACTTTAATATAAACAGTAACACTAGCCATGGTTACGTCACGGACTGGCTTGAAATCCCAAGACAAATATCAACAATTGCTGGAAAAATTATGACCAAACTTCCCTCACGTAGGTAACCAGAGTATGACTTCTCCCAAACAATCAATGAAACAAGTTATGACTGAGTCGCACTGTACAAACTTGACTTCCACCCCATGAACTTTTTCCAAAATCTTGCTTATAGTCTTTGACGATGAGCCGAAGACATGAAACAAACTCTACCCTCAAATAGAGGGTGCACTTTCGGTTCTGTGACGTCAAATGTTTAAAGGGCCAATCTTCTCACCCCAAAATACACTTCTTTTATGGGGTAACAGTTATGGGGTAACAGAAACTCTCAATTAGCCCAGCTCTTTGATTGACTGCTAATTCAAACAATGCAAAGTACCAAAGTTTATATTACATAGCATTTCACATTATACACATTGAGTTCTAGCTATACCTACCCTTAAGCAATAAACTGAGATTGTGTCTGGATGAGGGTGTACTTCTTACAATTGTGGGAGGGGCATAAGTAAGAATGTTAGGAGAATTGGTACTGTTTGGGTGAAAGAATTGAGCCTTTATGGACTACATGCACTAGGCTAGAGAAGTTTCCTTGTCCCCAACCTGTGAATTGTCCTTGGCAACTCCCTGTCCTAATGGAATCTTAAAACCAAATTGTAGTAAGTTCAGTGAGCATAAACTTGAGTTTAAGTTTCCGCTCAAGCTATTTCGGCAATACGGTGATTGGGACAAATGGTCCGCTTAAAAATTGTCCGTATCCCCCTTCAGAAACACTCCCAGTTAGAGGAATTTTTCATAATCACTTACCTGTCTACCTCTTTTCGTATCTTCTTCATTCATGGCATGCACTATCCTTTACAACATAATGGCACATATGGAGGGGTTTTCAGGTGACGTCAGTGAGATTCAATAATTCAGTTCAAAGTTAACTCATGCCCAGAAGGAAAACGGGTCGTGAGAGGGTGAAAGAGAAATCTCTCATAAAGTTTACCGGTACTATTGTTGTTGTGCCTTTCCTTTTCCTCAATTGAACCAATTGACTTGATTCTTTCATTAATGGATTGTTCTTTGCATGGAGGACATGTTCTTGAAATTTCATGTTTGTGCAAGGATATGTTATTTGGAAGGCGATTGCTCTCTTTGTACTGCGGTTTGCACCGTCAAGGTCACGCAAGAATCCTCTTTTGTCCCGGGCCCTCCTGGAATTTTGCAAGACTTACAATGGATTGCAAAATCGATTTGTCGTCTGCTACATCTAAGGTCAAGTCTGTAATATGTTTTGCTAATGCCATAACCTTGCCGGTCGCTGGAAAACAAAAAATATTGCTTCTGCCTCGCGAGGTTTCACGGGTCAGAGTTTATATCACGAACATTTTATTTCAAAGTGTGAACATGACTTTATATCTGGTCATTTCAGGAGATTTCAGGAAATTCCCGAATTCCCGAATTAGCATAACAAATATTATCAGTAGTTTATTTGCATGAGGCTTGTTCCTTTGAAAGGAACAAGCTTATTGGCTAATTTCAGTCAACCAATCGACAGTTTTGTTTCACGTGCCTCTTAGTTGGTGGCGGTGTCAGCTCACTACCTATCAAGGCATTTTTTCGTGGAAGCCAATTGTGACAGGATTAGGAGACGTGAATGATGTTGTCATCGTGTTTATCATCATTTTATTTATTTGTTTCATGTTAATTTATATACAACAATATGTGATAAAGGACCGAATTGGAAAACACGATCCCAGGAGTGCACTCTACCAACAGATCAATGGATGCTATCTAACAAACACAAACTGATCAACGAATGTTTTCATTTTCTTTCCAAACTTAAGCTACGCACCATTCAACCTATTTATACAAGAGATTTTCATCGAATAGAATCTTATATTTACACTATTATTGACTGCCAATTATGTAGAGAGAACAATAATTTAAAAAACGAAAAAATTAAAAACAGAAAATTGTGCATTGTAGCATAAAATTGTAATTTTGTACAGGCAGTCTATGTGATAGTACACTTTCCTTCCAAGCGGCTCGTCCACAAATATAACCGAACTCGGATTGCGGTGCGATGCTAAGAATACCTATAACAATGACTTCATACGTTGTATGACGATCATTTCTACGGACATGTCAACAAACCTCTTTCCGTCCTGGCAGAAAGAGACTTCCTCGGATTTTAGAAATTCCCGAATCAGCTGAACTTCATTTGGTTTCGAAAGTTTGGTAAAACTTGAAACTTGGGTAAAGGCGTCCAGAAGACAACTACCGTCTTCAGAGCCTGGGATAAGAGCTTCTGTGGCTTCAATGTTGGTCTCCAGATCAACAATTTTCCTATATGGAATTGACAATTCCTCCAAACTTGACTTGATCAAGTCGCTATTTATCGTTGGTCGCAACGGGTGATCAACATCAGGAAACAGTTTTTCGAATTGCTGCAAACATGTTGTACCTGAATATAGAGAGGTGTAAGATGTTTGGTTAAAAGCATTCTTTTTACGACTAAAGAATCATATAGAAATGTTATCAAGGTTTGATTTTTTATTGCGATTTTGATTAGCTAATCCGAGGTAGTTCTTCCAGTAGCGTAGCTAAGGGGAGGGCCTGAAAAAATGAACAATTCGGAAATTTGCCGTATCTAGCACCAGATAATCAAGTAACACGGGTCAACTACAGTGCGGTTTTCCAACTGTTTTGTTTGAAAAATGCCGAATTCTCTCCAACATAAGCTCTGTATACATGTGTTAGCTGTTTGCCGAAGTTGAAATGCAATCCGAAGTTCTTTGATAAGGGAGGGCAATATCCCAAAACTTTTCAAGTTTCTTCACATGAAACCCAGAATCAAAAATTCTCTGTTGTACAAGCTCTATATTTTCAAATGTTTGTTCAGTCAAAAGGTACGAAAATATCATCGGGTTTTACGTGCAGCAAATTTCGTTCCATGTTTAGTATAGGGACGGGCATTGACGTACCAAAGGCGGGAGGAGAGGGAGAGGGAAGACTGCCCCAAATTTCCACAAAATATAAAATTCGGGCAGGAATTCGGGAAAAATTTGTTCAGGGATTTGGAAAGAATTCGGACAGCCGGTTGAGCTTAAAACAATGGCATGGTGTTTCACAAATTTCCTTAACGTGCCCCAAATCTTCAAAAGATATGCACGAAGCAAGGAAAGAAATGTCAGTTGCGATAAAATTTTCATGAAAAATTAAAAGGATTACAAAAATTACCCACACAATCAGGCATTGCAAAAATCTATTATTCCTGATTTTTATTTCACAGTTCACAGTTTGTCACAACAAAATGCCCGAAAATTTTCCAAGCGTTTGCCCGGAAATAGAAAAGTATCATACACAGGGTAACGTATTTTCTATCAATCATAGAGCCCTTTCCATGGCATTGTACTTGATCGATGATATTGCAGCAACCCTCGCTTCATAATCGTTTCTCTTGCAAAACCTTTGCTCGAAACCTTAAAACATGCGTGCGAAAGTTGAAAAATGATGGAACGTTTTCAATTGCCAAATTGAACTCAACAGACAGACGGCAGGACAGGGGTATGTTATGATGCTGTGACCAATACTTAGCCATAAACGACTGCTCAGATCCTCCTTATAAGCCTGGTAAATGTCATTTCAGCGCCAACGAATGGTGGAGCTCCGTTAAGATTCTCCTCCTACTAGCATTTTAGTTTCAATTGAACCTTTTTCACAAAAGAAGACTCAAAAAAGCGACTGCTTAGACCTCAAAATAAGCCTTCGACTGTCCGAAGGGTCGCATTTTTCAAACTTTTTGTACGCTCTGCGCTAACCATTGGTGGTCGATCACTTAGATAGTCTTTCACGCTGAAATTTAGTTTGAAGAAAACGTTTTTCTTCAAACGAATAGTCCGAATATAGTGACTGTTTAGAACCTCCTTGTGAGCCTGGAAAATGTCATTTTCGACTTTATGAAGGGTCGCATTTTTCAAACGTTTTTGTACGCTCTGCGCCAGCCACTGGTGGCGCTCCACTTTGCTTTTCTAGCTGAAATGTAGGTCGAATGAACAGTCTTCTCTAAGCGAAAACTTAAAATAGCAACTGTTAAGATTCTTCTTGTAAGCCTCGGAAATGCCATTTCCGGCGATCTGAGGGGTACGATTTTTCAAAATTTTCTGTACGCTCTGCACCAACCTATGGTAGCGCTCCGATTAGAATGAAATGCTCTCCAACGCCTATGGTAGTGAGCGCACTCCAAAAATGGGAACCAGGTTGGATGCCCCCCCCCCCTCGCCCCTGGAAAAAGTCTAGCTAAGACAGCCTATTATTTTCATAATTTAAAAACAAAAACTTTCTATATTGCTTGTACTCTGAAGAGGTGTAATTGATTTCACTTTTTTGTATACTATGACAGACTAATTTCTAGTACTCAGACCGATCTTTACAGAAAATTCATGTGTTCTTAGAATACGGTTGTATACTGAAAAGATCTAAACCACTAAGAGTCAATAGCTATAGTTTTAACGGATTTGTATTGGCTGTTCAACACCATACTAATACCATGGAAGCACTGCTTCGGAGCTAGTACTTCCATGTTGATAGTTGTCGCGACGCTTCTTTTTATTGCTTTAGGGTGAGTATGCAAGACCCCAATGTGTAGAAAAAACTCCATCAGTACAATTTAATATGATTTGCAGTGCTTTGCATTTTTAACTTGCTCTCAATCAGTCTTTTGTTAAGACGATGGTGTTGTGTCTTCCAGTAACTTATTGTAAAATCTCATACCAACAGCCCGCCATCGTTCCAATTTGTGATTCTTACTGTTCACCATCTTGCTTTCAATTACAGGTGTAACAACGAGAGTCAATCACTCGTTGATTGAACTGGCTGTTTATAAACTGACGTATTGTGACGTTACGAAAATAAATAAATAATATTTATTTGGCGTTCTCCTTTTTCTGGAGAGTTATCCAAGACGTTAGTAACCCATAATGAACGAAACTTACAGTCTAGATGGCAAGAGACCTCATTCTGAAAAATCTGAGAAGTGGAAAATTTATTAACGTCTTGACCAAGACTAGCTCTCAGAGCTGTGCCAATTTAGTTGTGGATTTCTACAAAAAGTTCAGTTCATCAGAGTTTGCTACCTTCTAAAGATTCGTTCTGTGGAAGACTGGATTGGTCATCTTTATAACGCTTAAAAGAAATTTCCTTCAGCTTCTTTTAAAGAAGGGTTTAAGGTCACAACAACATTTGGCTTGTAGAGGGGTACTTATTCTAAGCATGTTGGTGAAATTTGCATAGAAATCTGATAAATGGTTCTCAAGATATGAGCGCGTAAAGTTGTCTCATTTTTAACAAAAAGTGAACTTGAAGAAAGCAGATATAACATCATATACTTCCATTAGTGTAAAGTCTTTTGTTAACTCCCTCCTTACCGATCCCATATCAGGGGCGTAGCCAGGATTTTCTTGTGGGGGGGGGGGGGGGCAAAGTCGACTCATCGTCCCCAATCTTGACCGACAGGACTATCTAAGCGGAGCGCCACCATCGGTTGGCGCGGAGCGTACAAGAAAATTTTTGGTTTTAGAAACCCCTCAGATGGCAGGAAACGGCACTTCCCGAGTGTTTTAAGTAAGAATATGTTCAGCCCAACTTTGGAATTCTCCCCGCTTCTTAATTGGAGCACTTGACAAATACTGAGGGGCTGAACATACCTTTAGCCAAAACTTTTTCATCTTTCCTCGCCGCCACTGGGGTGTGGCATTTTCTTGAGGGAGCGAAGCGCCCAAATGATGAGCCGAGCGACCGAACGGGGAGAGGGTGTGGTTCTCCCCCTCCTGCCCCAAGGAGATTTGCAATTTTACATCAAAATTGAGCGATCTGGTGAACTCCTAAGTTGGAATTTTTGGACATTTTCAATCTTGTATCAATGTTTTCGTTATTCCTTCGAGAGTTAGCAGGGTTAGTGTGTGACTGTAAGAGGGTTACTCGGTACGAGGCAATGGGGCCCTAGGGAATTGTGTCGCACTGGAACAAAACAGCTACTCATAAGGCTTACATTTATTTGGCTAAACCAGCGGAATTGACATTTTGCCCTGAGAAACGCCAAAACTCCATTTAAATAAAAAAAAAAATAAAAATAAGAAAAATTAGGTATAGGCGGGACTATAGTGCGAACCCCCTGACCACGGGCCTGTCTCCCTGGGTGTCACCTTCCCCTTTTGGAATGTTTTGCTGTCCCGAAGAGCTTGGATTCAATATGGTGCTATATTTTGTTCTTTTTATACTAGATTCCGGTGTTCTCCACAGGGGGTTTTAGAGGGCCGACACGTCTTCCTAGTGAAATTGACAGCCCTCCAAAATATTTGCCGCTCTCCAAAAAATGCAGCTTCCATTTCTAGTTCATTGCTTTATTACACATAAACAAGTCATAACTGGAAAAATGTGTCTTCCCTCCAGGCTTGGCGCCAGGATTTGCCCGACGAAGGGCCACTCTCCGAACGGGGGAGGGGCAGGGTGGGCAGCGACCCAAGCCCCGACAGCCGGGATGCCGTCGATGAGTAGGTGAGGGAGGTTTGAAGAAAACCTGTGCACTATACCTGCCATTGCGAGCCATATACGACATCAAATTTGTATATGCTAGAGGAAAATATTTCCTCACTGATTTAACCGTGGAAAAGGGTGCAGAAATTTGTGGGGTTAGCCTACACTAAAAAGAATCTGTACTTATTTAAATCTTATATAGGTCAATAAATTGTCCCGGCATTTGGGCCCTATCGGACACAAATTATATTGTAATTTCTTCTTCGAGTCCGTACCGCACGACTGACACAAGAGATAATCAACTAAGATGAGCGAAATGAGATGAAATTCCCGACATGAACATTAATCCATTTATTCTACTTATTAATTTACATGAAAAGATGGGAAGGGTTTGTACTTTATTAGCTCTAGGGAACGGAACTGAGGAAGAGTGTGCAAAGCGTACCGAACATTTTGGGTTTTATCGCAGAAATAACTCTTGTGAAAGCCAAAGTAACTAAACCGACTAAGAGAAGGCGACAGGTAATCCCCGACAGGGGGGGGGGGGGGGGGGGCCATGCCAGCGACCACAAGTTCCGACAGCCCCTATGTCGAGGGGGTGGTATGAAGGAGCCTAACTATCCCATGTCATTGCAGCCTTGGGCACATTTTGCACAATGTTACTTAATATTTTAAAATCCGAGTTAGTGTTCTTTCGAGTCTGAATCGTGAAATTGCAAAGCGCGTGAAATTTTTTGGTGGGCTTACAAAAATAACATAGCCTATATAATCATTAAGAAAAAAAAGAAAAAAAATAGAAACTCTAGGGGTTGTAGACCGTATCGGGGATAACATACATTGTGTCGAAACCACCTGGAATACCCGATAAAATAGCCAAACTATGCTCCGTGAGTGGCTCACCATCTGACCTCTCGCATGACACACACAAGAGAACAGCAACTAGGCTTTGTGATATGGGATAAAATTTACGACCTCTGCATAACCTGTGTACTCTGCCTACCAGTTACGTGGTAAGGTTGAGAGGACTTACACTCTCTAGGCATGTGGAATGGAAGTATTGAAAAAACTGGAGTGAATCTACAGCGCGCGTAGCGCGCCGAAAATTTGGGGTTCTTATTAGGGAAATTGTCCCTTGAGAGCAAAAAAACAGGTAAACCATCGGGGAGACTAGTCGCCGTCGGGAACTGCATACTTTATCGTAACGACTAAGAGCCCCCCCCCCCCCGAAAAACTGTTAAAAAAAATGTCCCCGATTCCCTCCCTCCTCTTGCCGTTTATTTTTTTTTATTTTTTTTGCTCCCCTTAATTTTTTCAACGTCGCCCATCGCGTCCCCAAAATTTCTGTGTGTGGGGGGGGGGGGGGACACTCTGCCCCCCTGCCCCCCCCCCCCGCTGGCTACGCTAGTGTCCCATATAATTAAAATGTGGTGGCATAAGTGGCATGAGAACTTTGCATACTTAACATCCCCGACAGAGAGATCCCATATTCCTATTAAATTCAAGGTCAACACAATAGTCTGATAAAACAAAAGAAAATACAGCATTCCTGGTTGATGTGAGGAAGTGTTATAAGCTATGCTGCCAGGAAGTTCACTTTGAAATATAAGTTTACTGACTTCATTTACTGATATCTCGAGAAATATATGTTCCACTTGAATGGAACTTTCACCTCATTGTGTAGATTTGGTTCCTCTTTCACATATGAAAATGAAAGTTTTGCATAAACGGGTCCCTTTAACGCTTGCGAGAAATATCGGTCAGTCCCCACCAACGTCTAGTCATACTCCTCACCTTTGTCATGTACACTGAAAATAACCCCATCGTCGGCCAACATGTTATGCAGGGTCAGCACTTGTTCTTTTAATTCGGAAAGCGGTGAAAAGTATAAAGCATGTACTGCACAAATAAGGTCAAAGCAATCTGAATTTCTTTGGCTGAATGTCTCAAATTTTTCTTGACACCAATTCCACGAAACTCCTTGGAACTCGGTTTTTTGTTCTTCAGTCAAAGCTTTGTAAGCTTCGATACTTTCTCTGCATGGTTCGATAACCGTGACGTTTATAAACGGGAATACCGTCAAGAGCTCAGCAATAACCGCCATTTCGATGACTCCTGTATAAGAATTACAACGACACATCGCCATTAGTTATCGTAAGTAAAAAGTTCTTAAATTAAATTTTTATGACACTGTTTACTTGTAGCCCCTCTCCATGCTCGAAAACTGATCTTACTTTGATCTTCTTCAAGAGTCAAGACATCTGATGATATCGCTGTAAATGGGTAGGAACCTTAGGAGCTGGAGGGCTTCAGCCCCCACTTTTTGGCTAAACGTAACTTTGTAACCAACTCTCCTGTGGATATTTAATAAAACGTCCTCACTCAATTACAAAAAAGATGTAACAAAATAAATGTACTTATAATAATTTTCCAGTGAAAGCCCGATTTCTGGCAACCGCCAAAAGTGAATGAAAAAAGGCCCCTTCCTCCATATCATTATTGTTATTCTCAGGACTGGTCAATTTTCCCCAACCAACATTGAAGTTCTGAAAAGGCGGAGAACGGCTAGCATGAGATATGTATAAATTAAAGTACCATTTTTATTGGAGGGGCTTTGCTTCAACTGTTTTGGATGTGATTGTAGGATGGTTTTTTCTTAAGATTGCTAATAAAGGCCGGACTGATTGGGTCCTTACATTTAGCTGTCCACTTTTGTTAAATATACCGGTCATTAAAAAATTCATTAAACAGTTCCTGTAATTCACGGAGGGGAGAGCTGCTTGCCTTTGAATACTGAGAGAGAGAGAGAAAGAAAAGAAACTTTGTGGTTTGAAAACGTAAGAGACATCTCGCACGAACACCGTTACCTACCGGCTCCACTTGCTACACCCAGCATCTGAAGAGGAGATTGCCTTGTTCTATATCTACACCACAAAGAAACCTCATCTGCGATGTTTACCAGAAACTCGTCCCGAAACCATTTGGTAAGTCTCTGGTCTTCGTTGGAGTACTGCTTACAGATTTTTGTACATGTAGCAAGTCGATCAGCGTCACTCTTTAGAGGAATGTAGTGATTTAAATCTGGCAAGCGCGTCATAATAGACATCTACCTCCACATCTTTGAAAATTAAGAGGAAAGGGACTAAATGAGAATTTATTGTCATGTAGTATGGTGCACCCTTCATGACCTTTAACAGGAAGGCCTTTTTGTTGTTTACGAGCAACTCTCCCTTCCCTTTGTCCTAGATTCCCAGGACCCTTCCTAATTTTCAAGTGTAATCACCGGTGAACGTGACAAACCACCTCAGTCTATTTCCACGTGTACACTGTATCCCGTATTTTCAAGGTGTGGCCAATGTCACCCTCTACAGCCTCCTCATTGGTAACTTAGATCAGCACACTGATTTACATTTATTTGATTAGGTGCGTCACAACTTTTGATCACTCAGGGGATTGAATGAAGTCCCCCTTAGCGTCCTGATCTCCTCGAGACATGAAAGCCCGAATGGCAAGTTTTGCCCACTCGTGCAGCAGACCTGAGACGACCAGTACCTGAGTCAATTTGTACAAAGTCTATTTAACTATAAGGACGCCCAATTAATTTATTTAATTGTGTTTTGAGAGAAAGCTGAATCAGGAATAAATCATAGTAAAATCAACTGAACTCTTTTTCTCAGTCTGTTGGAGCCACACACTCGGCAAGACCCTTACCTAAGCTTTCGTACTACGATTGGCCCTTTATCCGACATTATACAGGACAAATCGAGAATTCTACATTAATATTATTTATCCAAATATATATATATATATTTACCCAAATACTCTCCATACTCTCTGACTCGCAATCTGGCGAACTGAAGGTAGTATACAAATAACCAGGGGCGTCGATCTGATTTTCGGACGGGGAGGGGGGGGGGCAAAAATTTTACAGAACCCTAGATGATGTAGATGATGGCCCGGACCTGATTCGCCCATCAGCAATATTTCCATTGGTGGGTCAATTGTCCTCTCCCAGGACGGACGCCCCTGCAAACCATCTTAAAAGGGGTACACTGAGTCGATGTCTATAACTTAAAGGTCAAGAGCAATCCCCCAAACTTATTTTGAAGCAACAGCTAAATATGACAGTTCTGTTCTCGTTTCTCTTCAAGTATCATTCTTCATAAGCCACAACTGGAAAGGAGGCCGTGGCCGGTGTAGCAAAGTAAACTCTCCGGCCAAGTATAACAGCCGCCCGAATACGTTATCTGGTAATAACACCGTAGTGATACATCCGACCGGAGATCACCCCGGTAATTTATGGTCTACACGGCAAACATAAATTTCGAGGGAAAATGTGACGGGGAAAAGGAGAAAACCAATACTCGCCGCGACGAAAACTGAAAGAAGTAAAGTGAAGAGGATGAATGAGAGTACCGCACATATCATGCCACTGTGTGATCTGTAACAGTGAATTTATGTCATCAAGTCCACCATATTGCATCTTAACCCTCTCAGAAAGGCAAAAATTTTTCCAAAGGGAAGCACCCCTCCAGTAAGAACCCTCCTTCAGGACGGCGATCACTAAACCGTTGTGCCGGCCCCCAAACGCCGCCCCTGGCTACGGCCCTGGTGAACGTTATAAAAGTGGTGGCTTTAAAAATGGCAAAGTTGGGTGAACTGTTTACAAAAGTGTTGACCTGTACTTATGAAGGTATTATCTCGAGAACCGCAAAAGATACAAAAATAATTCCAAATGATTTTTGCCTAGGAAAGCATCCTCCTAAACTGCCGAGTCCAACCAGGGCTTTTTGCTGACATTTCATATTACCTTTAAGAAAATAGCTTGGTTATACTTCTGTATAAAAGGTTTAGCTTGCTAGAGCTTCATGAGTTTTGGATTTTGAAGGTTGAGATATGTGTGTTATGAATGGTTCCAAAAAAAAATCGAGTCACTAAAACTCACAGTTTCTATATGCTACATTTTTCATTGAAGAGCAAGATGTCTTTTAAGTTGTAAGTGCCTGTGGTAATGTTGACAAGCAATAAAATATCTGTCGTTCCCTATAGCTAGTAAACGTTCACAATTTACTGATTTTCCGCGGGACAGGAACTGTCATCATAAAACAGATTTCCTCCCTCCTTCCATTGTATTCACTTTTAACCAGCATACATGACTAGTTTAATTGTTCTCATTTGTGAGACCATAAGGTGTAATATGGATGTTGGATAGGCAAAAAATCACTTGTACTAAATTGACACATTTGTTAATTAGGTTTTTCTAGATCCAAGGGATGATCATATCTTGTCTTGGCTTGTCTTTACATCTGCTGTTTCTACCTGGTATGATGTCTGATAAAAAAAAAAATGGTGTACATTTTTGTCATTTTAATGTTCGTTCTCTTAGTTGTTCTTTAACACATACCCCATAACCAATAGGACGTTTAAGTGTGTAAGTGACATCTCTTATCGTACCTCTGTTTACACTTAATGACAGTGGCATAGCTAGGATTTTTTCCGGGGGGGGGGGGGGCAAAGGTATGAAATTTCCCCAAAACTTTTCCCGGTCAATGTGTATGTATTTCATATAAAACATGCAAACTTACAAGTATAACAACATTACCATGTCATTTTGTAATATAACCTGCATTTTAATCTTAAAGTAAAACATAGAGCAATCGGAAATAACAAAGTATATTATTTTGGTAAGCAATATCTGGTTTATTTGTATGTACTAACGCAGTGGCATACGCAGGATTTCTCTGAAGGGGGAGGGGCATGCAGTATGGTCTAAGGGGAGGGGCGTCCCGAAATTTTTTGACGTTTTCAAGGAGCCTAGATGCAAAATGGTGCAAGATTTTCGACTTTGACAGGAACGTGTTAAAAGTTGAATCGTGGTGGTTCATGAGGATAAAACTAAAACTTTGGTGTCTTGACATGCATTTCCTTATGCCATTTATGCTACCTTACGAAGAAAAACTTGTCATTAAATTGCACACTTTTAGGAGTCAAAATAAAAGAGCATTGATCGGTATTTGTGGTTTTTCTTGGCCACAAAATGCTATTTTGTCATAAAGATTATCTTAGCGGAGCGCCACCATTAGTTGGCGCGGAGCGGAGAGAAAATTTGGAAAAGTCAGACCCCTTAGATGGCCGGAAATAGCATTTTCCAGGCTAAAACGAAGAATCTAGCCAGTCGCTCTCTTCTTTTGTCGTTTGAAATAAAATGCTCACTTCAAAATATGTTCGCAGACTGCAAAGTGATGAGAGAGTTAAGAGCTAATTTTACCCCAAAAATGTAATTTTGCCCAAAAGACCGAGCGAAGCGCCACCATTGGTTGGCGCGGAGCGTTAAGAAAATTTCGAAAAACCAGACCCCTCAGATGGTCAAAATAACGTATTTATGCTTGTAAAGAGAATCTAAACATGTAGTCTTTTTTATCGATGCCACCAGTGGGAAACAGAGTCTACCTTTTTAAGTAAAAATTGGAATTCGACAGAATTTGCCTAGGTCTATTTGTAGGAATTAAAAAAAAAAGTTGGCATCCCTGAAAGACCTTGCAGGGACAATCCTTCCCCTTTGAAAATTTCTGAAAATTGGGTGTCCTTATAAGCAATCTGGTGCCACATATGCTATCTTTTGAAGTAAAATCTGTGTTAATAAAGTTAGACTACGTATTTTTAAGAGCAACGAAAAAATGGCATCTGTGAGGGGGGTAGTGGCCCAATGGTCTCCCCTCCGCACGCCACTAAGGAGGCCTAATAGTGGCTCGATCACACAGGATATCCTGTTAGAAAAGCAGTCCGTTAAGTGTAGTAGGCTACAATGTACTCATTGTCGATTTATTGTTACACTCAAAGTGAGCAGAAAGCTATTTTCCCGAACTAGCCTCTAAACCTCCAAGGATTAGGCTAAGTAACAAAATCTAAGTGTGCCAACGGATCCCGCTAATTCTAATTTCTAGATTAACTTCAAGTTTATCGTTGGCCATGGATTGTTTCAGCCCCATCCATCGTTATGTACACAGAGTAAAATCGTACAGCTACTGCTAGCTTGTAGAAGAACATAACAACCTCGGGATCTACGGTAGTGACTTGTCAGTTTTCACATCCTTTTACTGAATTCCCAAAGTATCACCCGAATAACAGCTTCCTGTACACTGAAATGCAGTGATCATAACCCCCTTGCGTATACAAGCACAAGAGAACATTCAATCTGCTACGCGGCGAGGACATTTCTGTGGAACGCGAATTGGGCCGGTTCATGCGACACTGACGAAATCTGAGTTAATTTGTTGCATGAAAATACGAATTTTATGTATGAGAAATGTCTCACAATTTCTTATTCTAACAAAAGTTTTGAGGAATTTTTGTAATAATAAGAAGATCAAATTTCCCCATTTTCATCAAATTTCCCCAAAAATTTTTCCGGGCGGGGGGCAACTTGCCCCCCTGCCCCCCCCCCCCAGCAGCTACGCCATTAAGTTAATGAGACCCAATTTACGTCATACACAAATTTCCTTTGTTTTCAACGGGAAAGAATTTTCTTAAAGCACAAAAGTGCATATTTTATTTTCAAATCATAAATATTCATGAGATAAGTAAGGTGAGGATAGCATTGGACCAATGAGAATCGAAAATGGGGGATGACTTCATGAAATCGTGAATAGTCATGAGAGAAGCAAGAGAGGAGTGTTGCAGAATGACGTCATAATGAATATGCATGAGAGAAGTGGGTCATGAAAAGGTCAAGAAACGTTCCACCGACCACCACCACCACCCTTTTCCAAACATGCGATTGTCGTGTGAACAAAGGAATGAGACATACGGACTCGGCTAGAGGTCTATCTCAGCGTCGTGTGAGACATTAAACGTACCGCTCCGTATTGAATATATACGTTTTCAAATCATTTATTGAACACATACACATAAATACATACATACATAAATACATTAAAAAATATGAGTAATAATAATAATAATAAAGACATTTCAGTGCAACACTACTTTAGTTATCCTTACCATAACGGTGAGGAGACGGTCTATGACCGTTCCGACGAAAATCATTTCGGATACTAGCACATCGGAGCCCCAACCAACGCTCCGAAACTGTGGAAAGCAACCGACGGTGACTCTTTCCTCCAAGGTATCATTATTATATTACATACAGTTTTTTCAACATAATGGTAAACATTTTTTGTAACATACAAACATCGTAAACACATTTTTTTACGTTTTCATTTATAATTTTTGAAATATTATTATTATTTTTATTGTAATAAGCGTTTTTAAAAATATTGTTACACGTTTTACAAACAATGGCAATACATGCAACTGCATATTTCTTAAAGCATTACAATAGCAATAAGTATTTCTTATGAATTAATTTTTTGAACATGTTATAATTACTTTTTAAAACGTACAAAACTTTTTATAACAACAACAATCACAAAGAAAAAACATTTCTCTAAAACTTTCTTTAAACAATCGAAACAAAGTTTTCAGTATTTCTAACTTTACAAATATTTCTAAACATTTTGCAACGACAATTCTTCAACAAACATAACAAAATTTTAAAACATTTGAATATATTTCTTAAACACATCATACACGCATTTCATTACTATTTAACAAAGGACGGATCAAACGTTTTACATACTTATCGTTTCGTCGCGGATTGTCGGGATTGACGATTTGGTGCATCGATCTACCACCGCAACGTCGTTATAAAAAATAAATGCAATAATGTCCACAAACGTCGGAATAAAGCGATTGAATTTGCTTTGTATTATGTATGACGTTCCTATTCCTCAATGCAGCGGCTATACCCGGCACGGTCGTCGGCGGTCTTCCGTACGAATCAAAATATTCTACACTACCGTTTCCTTGCGGTACGTACACGCAAACCCAGTGCCTTCCTGGAAAAGCAACCGGATCCGTATTGATCACGTAACATTTACCTCGCTGTAAAGTACGAGGACACGTATCGGAAGCAAATACGCCTTTAAAAGAAGATTTCGTATCGATGTCATTTTCGAGCACTTTTGTCAAAGACCAGTTATTCATCGCACAAAGTTGAAAGAAACGTTTCCGTGTTGATAGATTTCGATAATGTTATCGAATTCGACGTAGCACACCAAGATGACGGATCCCGTCAAAGCTTCTTCGAAACGTATGGATAAGGCGAAACTACCCTCTTGTTTTCGGTTATAATGCGCTCCGTCCGAAAGATCGGGTGTAAAGTCGAAACCGTAAAGCAGGTAATCATTTTCATATTCATCTCGACTTATACCGAAATCCTCGTTCGAACCTTTTTTTATGGAGTGCCGTGATGAGAGAATCGTATCCACGCAACGTTTTGGTGGACGGTTCGTCGGCGTCTGCAAAGTCCAGTCTCATGGGATCGGAAGGATGCAGTTGTCCCGCGTACCTGAGAGTCACGCTCGATACGTTCAAATGTTGAAATGAAAAAGGATTTTTATCGTAAGCACCGTTGAAGGCGTCGGCAGTCACTAATCCAAAGATGAGTCGACGGGGTAATTGTCCCAACCAGAGGTGATCCGTGACGACGTTTGCGGTCCCCGACTGAATAGATTTCGTCTTCATTTGGACCCGCTGAATCGGATACTTGGCCGTGACTCCGGAGGCTAACATCTTGGCGTGTTGCAATAGGATGGTGGGACTGGGCGTCACTCGTCGGGCGTAGAGAGCTATCTCCGTAATTTTCATCTTATAACTGGGTGACGCGACACTCGACATCAGCACAAAGTCGTCCTGAAGCGAAGTGAGCTTAACTTTCACGTTGACAACGTTCACCATGTACCGGTTCATGTGAAACACGTCGCAGTGCAGACGTCCCATCAATTCGACTTCTTCGCTTCCGTCAAAAAATTTTGATCTCGCTTTGAGACCTTCGTTTTTATTGGCCTGAGAAGGGTTAGCAGCGTTTAATTTACCGGCCGTATCGGAGTTATACAGTGAGGAAGACAATTGACCCTTTTTGGAATCTTCTCCGTAGTTCAAGAGGGCTTCGAGATAAGCGCTGTACGGATACATCGACGACGAATCTGAAATTTCCTGACCGTTGAGAGAAACGTCGACTTGTTTGAAAAGCGAATGTAGAGTATAATTGATGGGTCCCACTTTATCCGGAGTGCTGTCAGCATCTATATCAATGGCGCCTCCGTTTGCTTTGGTGATTTTACACTTGACGTAAAGTTGCGTTTCTTCCAAATCGATGTATTGATCACCGGTTCCAGAGATTTCGAACTCGTAAGGTACGGATAGACCTGCGATGTGGTTGATCTTTTCCCAACTTCCTCTTTCGATGACGGTCTGCGTGGGTGGGACGCTGAAAAGATCCATCTCGGATTTGCTACACTCGCAAGAGTCTCTATGTCCTGCCATTGTCGTTTAATCGAAAATGTCCGAAACACGTCTTTTCCGTTTGGTGGCCCGTTTTGAAATGACCTTTCTTCTCGTACGTTTGCTCTTTATAGGTTTCCTCGAAGGCTTTTTCTTCTTCTTCTTGACACAACGACGTCTTTTAGCCCCTGAACCCGTTTGGTCTATCATGTCCTTCAATCCACGCTTGACTCCTTTTCCCAACTCGTTCTGCACGTGAGATTTTATTGCAGTACTCAGTTTCTTTCCAGCCATGACATCTTTTGCAATGTTGGAACCAGCCGCGAGAAAGCTTTTACCTACGCTTTTGAGCATGGGTTTTAAAACGGCACTGCACTTCTGAAAACACCGAGGGCTGCTCCCAAGCCGTGACCTCTTTGATAATAAGGACCCGTGAATACAGGGATGCCACTCATAATTTTTGTCGGAAGCGTAGTTTTACGATGACTCGTCCGTTTTGAAATGGTATGCGCTTGCCGGTCTCATTCCTTATATCGATGTCGATGTTATTGACGAGGGATCTTGCCACGGGTTTATAATGTAACTTGGTAAAGTCTACGTCGACCGTCTCCACAAACGTATTACCGGCGGGTACGGTCCTCAAGAGAGGTGCCGTGGTATCACCGACCAGTTGATGTTCGATGATATCGGTGTACACGTACAGTTGATGAATGGGATTTAAATCGGCCGGTCGAGTCGAACGGAAATGGACGTACGTTTCGTCGTAGACGTTTTTGATGATACCCACGACCGGTGACGTGAATCCCGTCATGGTAGCCACTCGATCGAATGCCAACACTCGAAAAAACGCGGGATCAGTCGTTCGCACCCGGACCGTAAATTTAGCTTGCAAATCGCTCCACGACAAACTGACATTTTTGTTGCTTTTCGACAGTAATTCGGCCAGTTTTTCAGGACCCACGTCGGTGCGTATGTGTCCATAAGTGAATACCATTTGATCTTCGCCGCTTCCCGGAACCACGCAAAAAGAGCCACTGTCGTGATCCCAATCGTACCACGAACGAGCATTAGAAATCCCACACATTGCCACTTCCCATTTACCTCGAAGTCCCAACGGTTTACTCAAATGAGTGAAATAATGCGCCAATGCGTTATCGGGAAAAATGTCCATAGAACTGTTACTCGGTAGAGTCACGTAAAACGAATCCATGTCGACCGTCGAGTTTTAAAGTCTAGAGTGAGGTATCGTACGACACGCATCACAGTTTAATAATAAAATCGATCCAACTGTTAAACTTTGCAGGGTAGCCTTTCCACTTGACGAAATATTGCACGTTTCCACTTTTATCCTTTCTCCGGCGTAATATCTTTTCGATTTTGAAAACGTCGGCGTCATCTTTTTCGACGCGTTGAAGTTCCGTTTCGTAAAAAGTACCTTCGACGATTTCCCCGTCCCAGTCTTTCAAGGCATACACCACCGGTTCTCTGGGAATTCTTTTGTACAAGGTAAAAATTTCTTCCGTCCAGCGGGTCAAGTAACCCTTTAGAAAGTGTCTCACGTTCATTCTGAGTCTCACTCGATCTCCCACCTCGAAACGGTAAGTCGGACGTTTCCTTCTTCTTCTTTTTCTAAGACCCGGGTAGAGGCGATTCCAAACTTCCAATTCGTTCTTGACGCTCACGTCGTTCGGTGATTTTCCTATACTGCGATGATAACCGCTGTTGTAGCTTTCGACCAATCGAGGTAACGCCTCCAAATACAGTAAGGTGTTATTCGCGGTAAGATATTTCCACATCTTCTCTTTAAACGTTCTGTTAAACCTCTCCACGACACTCGCCTTGGTTTCGTTGTGAGTGGCAAACAAATGGACGTCGTGATCGACCAACAAACGTTTCACATCCTTGTTGAAGAATTCCGATCCTTTATCGGTCTGTAATTTACGAGGAGGTCGACCGTCCAGTATAGTTTCCAAAGCTTTGACGATAGTCTTTCCTTTCTTGTCTTTGACCAGGACGACCCATGCATATTTGGAAAAGATGTCGATGCAAGTCAAGAGAAATCTTATTTCTTTGTTATGACGGGAGAGAGCGTTGACATCTACCAGATCTGCTTGCCATTGGTCGTCGATACCGTGAACATACACGCGATTCCTTTCGTATTTTCGCCTGACCGGTCGATGTAACGTATAAGTGTCTTCGGATTGCAACCAACGCTTCACTTCGTCGAGCATCGTATTAGGTCTTTGCTTTCTCGCATGACGTAGAAGTTCTGCGATGCCTCTGTAACCAGCCGGATGCGATGCGTCCTAATATATGTTTGGGAGGATGTCCGGTAGCGTCTCCGTCTGCTTGGTTATGAGTGACGTTAATGTGACTACCGCAGCAAGCGCTGGTACACTCGATATTTTTCTAAATTTTCTCTGTTGTACGAATGGATTTATTCCAGGAGCCTGCCATGTCGTCATATATACGTCGCGGTTGGGTGTGTCACCATTTAATAAGCGAGCCAAGTGGTTTTATCCGGAGATGGTGGTGGGGTACGAACGCCGTACATATCCCCATGTTCTTCTTGTTCTTGTTCTTGTTCTTCTTCTTGTTCTTCTTGTTCTTGTTCTTCTTGTTCTTGTTCTTGTTCTTGTTCTTGTTCTTCTACTCCTTCTCCTTCTCCTTCTCCTTCTCCTTCTCCTTCTCCTTCTCCTTCTCCTTCTCCTTCTCCTTCTCCTTCTCCTTCTCCTTCTCCTTCTCCTTCTCCTTCTCCTTCTCCTTCTCCTTCTCCTTCTCCTTCTCCTTCTCCTTCTCCTTCTCCTTCTCCTTCTCCTTCTCCTTCTCCTTCTCCTTCTCCTTCTCCTTCTCCTTCTCCTTCTCCTTCTCCTTCTCCTTCTTCTTCTTCTTCTTCTTCTTCTTCTTCTTCTTCTTCTTCTTCTTCTTCTTCTTCTTCTTCTTCTTCTTCTTCTTCTTTTTCTTTTTCTTCTTCTTCTTCTTTTTCTGCATCTACCAGCTTCTTTCCACGGCCTCGTCTTCGTCTTTTACGTCCCGTAGATTCGGTAGTCGCTCTCGGGGTCATTTCGGTGGCAGCGATCGGTGTATAGCTTCCCAACGTTCTTCGTTTCCGACTAGTGTGTGAGGTACGTTCAAACGTTGTAAATCCCGAGCTAAAATATTTCGGCCCACGGGATTTGAGGTTTTTCTTTGTCTCATTAGATCGTTTACGAGGTCGGTGATGTGCGATCCTGTCACCTTTTGTCCGTCCAGATCGATCATCTCTCCTCGGTCGGTCCAGGTAATGCCACTTTCTTTCAAAAAGTGAACCAGTCTTTCCGCTCTGGATCGAAACGTCTTTGGTACTGCATCCAAAATGAAACTGACGGCCAACTGATCGCTTTCTCCGTCTTTCGGTAAGGTGTCTTCGTTACGTCTCTGACACCAAAACCTCTGCTGTTGGATCACTTGTCCGTAAGCCTTGGCTTTCTCGTAAGGAGAAAGCTTATCGTTATTCATCCTTTCGATGGCCACGTCAAATTCTCTCTGTTTCCTGGTAGATTTAACTTCGAATGTATGTCTTATGTCTTTTAAAATACTGGTGACGTCTTCTCGACGTGACACATCGGTCTAAGAATGGCACTACCACCTCTCTGTTCGAGTTTCTTCTTCTCTCTGAGAGACACTTTCTTATCTGGGAGTAATCTCAACGTGCGTATATACCGTTTGAGCGTCTTCTTTTGGCTATCCGTGAGGGGAACGTTACCGTATAACACATTCAGAGCACACTCGCACAAGCAAAGTATGAGATTTCTGTCATACTTTTTCAAAATATGTCGCCCTCGTGCTAAACAATGCAAAAGAGGGAAATGTTCCTTTACGAGTGCCATTGCATCCTCGACTGCTCACGTTGCCGCGCCTTGTTCCTCTTTTATAACCTACTCCAGGTTTCCCAGTCACAGAGGGGTAATCTAGAGCTTTTGAGTCGTTGCCAGGCATCGTGATAATTGACGATGCTTATACGTCCGCGATTCATTTCCACCGTGATGAAAAACAGTAAGAAGAGCACGATGTGAGTCGGCGATTCATTTCTGTCTGAATGGCTTCGCACGTATTCCATTTATCGAAAGTCTCGAAATCGCCCAAGTGTTGTCTTTCATTTTTGAATGTCTCTACGACACTGTTTGGATCAAAGCTCTTGGACCCCTTGCGTTCTGCATCTTCCAAAGCCAGGATGCGTAATCTGTAACGATGTGCGTTGTGGTTTAATGCTTTCTCGTGACAAGCATCGACTACGTTGGATATACGCTCGGGAAAAACCAATTTGTGGTCGACGAGTGACGCTTCTGTCGGTCGATCAAATCCACACTATAGAACGTCTCGTAGTCGCACGGTTCTTCCCGCCATGACATCATGATGATTGGAAATAATCTCTCGAACGAATAACGACCACATTCTTTCAAACCCAAACGCGACAGGACCTCTCGAAACGTTCTTTGAACCATCTTCTCATCCACGTAAGCCAGAGTTTTGTTCCAATCCCAGGACCCGTACTCTGTTTTGTCCATGGTACAGGGATGATGCTTTTGGCTCGGATGGTCTAATTCACATCCGTAACAGGTCAAGCATTCGTAGTTTTCGAATGCGTCTTGGAGAAAGTTGAGCACGGTATTGTCGAGAGCCAAAAATACGTCTGCACTGTTCAAAGTCATGATGACGAAAGTCGAATTCTTTTTCGATATCTCCCTTTTATATTCTGGCAAGACATCTAGGACGGAGTACCTTACCGCCGACCATGGAACGTCGCAACTCTGCAGCAAATTCTGCTGCAGACGTGTTGCACCTGTGCATTTTTAGCACTTTTCAGCTTTTCCACTAAAAGGTCGAACAGATATTCGTCTTCCTCTCTGCAATCTGACAATGGAAAGGGCAGTGTGTAAAAAGAATTGTGCCCGGTGGTAGTCTTTTTGTGATCTACGGTCGTCGTACTTTCCAGTGATACCGCGAAGGATTTTCTCGCCGCTAGTTTGACATCCATCTTCTTCTGTGTCCCAATTTCAAATGACACTTTTCCGAATATCTTCAGCCTTTTATAGGGAATGATAGGTGTACCACAACAAGGATATACAATCCTTGCGATTGCGATCCGAAATCCTTCTCCAAGGTACAGCTCCACTCTTCTTTTTCTTTTTCTTAGAAGTTTCGTATTTATCCCTGTATCGAAATAATACTCGATGTCTCTTGTGCCGATAATCAGCATTGGAGTTCATCCACCTCTGGCAGAAATCTCGACGCTTGACGTGCCCATTTACGTATTTCACGTGCGGTCGATAAATGGAGAAACAGTGTCGTGGACAAAACTTTTGATCGATCGGTTTCAGACAATCTGAGTGACAGTTGAAAGACATCTCGAGCGCGAATGATGAAACGTCTCTCGACGTCTTCCTTTTTAAACATATCAGTACCCGTAAGGTACGGTGGAAAAATAGGGTTTCAGCACCCGTTTGTCGTACACTATTCTGTACATTTTCTGAGTCGGTTTAGTAAAAACTTGGCCCAGTCGTTTTCTCACGATATCGTGTTCTTTCTTGACGAGGATGCCTTTGTTGTCTTCGCGTTTTGGATCGAATTGCTCTACGAGGGTTGTAATGCTGTGAAAATTCACCAACTGGTTGACACGAGCTGTCAAAGTGATGCCTCGTACCTTACAGTGCCGGCTGGTAGTGACTTTCTTAGTGGAATATACTTCGTAGGCATAATTCTTAGGTCCCCCTGAGAAGAATTTGGTGATGTAAATTCCCGTACCATAATCCTTTTCCAGTTCGTCAGTCATGTCTCCCAGGTAGTTTCCGATGGTTGGATCGTATTGACCGTGACGAGAGACGTATTTGATGGAATCCGTATCGAAATACAACACGCGCTCGTCCAGTTGTTTGAGGTAAGAATACAATTTCAACCTGGCTTGTGCGGTGGTGTAAGCGGCGATAAAAATGTTCTTGTTGCCTCCGCCGTATTCCTCTTTGTCGGTGCAAATTAATTCCATAAAGTCTTCGTCGATCCTGGTAATTTTGACCTCTTTTGGGGAATCAGATACCAATTCCCAAAATTTCCTAAAATCGTTGATGAGGGTTTTGTGAGGCAAATTGCATCTCTGACCAAATTCCAAAAGGAGTTGAGCATCAATTTTGCGAGACATAGTTTGCCTTCATTTTTCTCGATGGTTTCCAGCCGAACTCCCTCCCGCCTTTCGTAGTCGTCGACGTATGCTTTCTTGTCCGCCTCGGTGTGACACTCACTGGGCCATCCGTCCGCTTCTTGTTTCATTTTGAGAAAAGTATTGATGTATCCCGAAAATAATCCACCTCGACGGGTCTCTGGGACGTACTGGGTGTGTTCCGCAAAGTACCATACTTCGTAAACACTCAACACGACGTATTCCTTTTCCACAGCTTTCTTCAGTTTTAACGTCACCCAGGTACCATCGATAGCTCTTTCGTGGTCGGTGTGTTCGCAGTCATCCAGGTTCGTCTACACACCTGGCACAGAGAGGAAACAGCAACTTGTTGTCCGATCTATAGGGCAGCACTGGATGATAGAGTTTTCTAGGCGGTAATACCCAACAGTAAATGAGGCCTTCGTATTCTTGCCAGGGTCTAAAGTTTTCTGTCACGATCGTAGGGTGTCCGATGAGATAGCGTCCGTACTTCTTCACCCAAGGGTAGAGAGAACATACGTCGATGTACTTGATGGATCCCCCCCCCCCCCGGTTTTGCTTCGTACTTTAAACAGGTCGCGTTGGTTCTCCCACCGAAGAAAGCATTTCTCGGATTGAGAGGTGGCTTGTAGTTGAGAGCCTCCACGAACTCGTTCATCTTTTCGTCTCGGCAAAGCATTCGATCGTATTCGCATTCCCACATTTCCACGACGTGCATACCGGATCTTCGTAAATCCCCGATTTTCCACAAGGTTTTCTGATAGACATCTTTTACGGTTAATGTAGAGCCTGGAACTAGTTTTTGGCGATCTAGGTGACACGTGGGACATCCGTGCCAAAGACAACCTTGAAACTCGTAGATAGTGTTACCGCAAGAACCGTCGACTTTGTACCCTGCCACCGTGATCTCACCCCCGTTGCGTGCATGTTGAATGTGAATTCCATCTCTGTGACCGAGCCATGCCAACCATTTCAAGGAATGATTGTCGTATCCGAGACAAGGGACGGCTGCGATGGTTTCTTCTTCCAGTAAACATTTTCAGAACACTTTCTGACAGGCTTGGGCTATGGTCATGGCTTCTGCAAATGGATCCACGTCATTCATGGTTTGAAAAATGCTGCGAAATGTCAAACATCCTTTCCTCAATAGATCCACGTCTGCCACGCAATATTTTTTCATTTCCTTCTCCATATCGAAGGTTTTTCCCTTTTGCTGTGCGAACCAGGTGTCGAATTCTTTCTTCTGCTTGGCATTCATGGTTTCGGGGTGATGGAAAGTCGCATCGGGCCACGGTCCCACGTAACTTTCGTGTTCTCTTGTGTTGAACAGATACGGGAAATATCCTTTCTCTTCAGAAAGTCCGAAGGTTTTGGAGAACTTGGAAGGTGCCATGGGATGAAGTTGAAAGAATCTTTGAATACGATTTTCTCCACCTTTTTATTACGAGACGTTCTCGGCAATTAGTATTCCATGTACGTAATCTTCGAACCGTTCGTGATGATGGCAGTCGGTGTCATCCCCACCCCATCTTCGAAAGACAGGACACGACGAAATGACCGTCGTATCCCTTCAGGTTGTGTGCCATGAAAATCGAATTGGGATTCGAGCACGCCCACGTGCAAAAATCCTCGACGGTGTCGTCACCTTTGAAACAGACTTGTCTTTCGTGTTCGCACGGCCTCTCGAAACCTTTTTCGTCGATGCATAATGCACACACTTTATGGGCCACGGCATAGTTGGGAATGTGTCGTCCGTTCGTCTCGTCCACTCTGGATTCGAAATCGAAAAAGATGTAATCCGGACATGACCGTAGAGAATCACTAGGGCGAATCGGTTCCATGAAACATAAATGTCCTCGTGGTCGATCTTTTTGGCACGTATGAAAATATTGCACACCACACACGTGTTTCTTCTTGCCTTCGGAGTAGGTCAAGCTGCACTGCTTATATCAGCGAACGGTTTCACAGGTAATTGGCTTAACGCTCTTGTGGTTTTGAAAACAGGTTTCGTTCTTAAAGACGCGACGGCAATCTTCACAGTACCATCGGACGTCTTTATCTTCCTCATAGGACTGTCCGTTCGGTGTTCTGCAGGCATGACACTTGATCGAGCATTTGTGCCATTTCGGGTCCTTGTATGCCTTGAGACATTTGGTGCAAAATGCATGTCGGTTCAGGAATCCACTCATGCTGGTGACGGTGTCAAAATGACGGTCGTGGTAATAAAAGAAGATCGGTATCCCCTTTTCTTTCGAGCTTTTGTGAATGATGGCTTCCGTTCGACCTCTGGTGACGATGATGATTCTATACTCCGGTAAAACTTTCTCAAATCGAGAGACGTGTTCCAGGCCGAAAGAACCGATCGGTACATCCGCCCGTGCGTGAAGGGTTTTGGCGAGTTCTGTCTGCTCCGATTGGCCTTGTCTTATGTTATTCCAATTGACGGTCCGGTCCGTTTTCTTTTGATGATGTGCTACGGCCGTGACGATGGCTCGTGCCAGACACATGCCGTCTTCTTTGTTTTGGATGCGTACCACGCTTTTTTTTTAATTTGGCCCAGTCTTGGATGACGTCATCATTTCCACCGACCATGTCTTGGATCCTGATGATGTGAAATGTCATCTGTCCATCGAAAGTGAACTCGTCGTTAGATTGCATCACGATTTCGATGATGGCCAAAATACGATTGGAATTCAATTGGTCACGACGCATGACGGGTACGTATATATCTTCGCGTAATGCAGGATGTTGGATCTGAACCCCTACCATATCGCCGGGCGCAAAACCATGCATGAGTTCCTCGATGATATCTTGAATGATGTCATAGACCTCAATCATAACGTTGCCTCTATGACGAATAAAATTTGCCATGGGCTCGTCCAGAAATTCTAGAATTCACTCGTCAGCATCCGCTTGAAATCTTCTGATTCTTCTCCTTCTTTCGTTTCTGACCCTCCAACAATCCTTGGGTCTAACTTCCTACTCCTCCTCCTCATCATCATCCTCGCCGTCGTCTTCACTTCCGTCACCAGCAATTTCCATTTCTTCTCCTTCACCCCCTTCTTCTTCTTCGTCATTACGCTCTACCTCGTCTCTCTCATCTCGTTCTTCATCGTCGTCGTCTTCTCGTTCGTCACTATCCACTTTGATTCCCTCGTCCTCGTATTGTAGAAAAACGGTTTGCTTTTCCTCTGACTCCAATGAATTTCCCACCCCTCCCTTACTTCCTTTTCTGTAAGCGTAGCTTTGTATATTGAATGAAGAATCGATGTTTATCTTTCGAAATCCTGGATACAAATGAGAGAAGACGATTTCAAACATCTTATTGATATACTTCCTGGACCATTTCATGTATACACGAATAAAATATCGTCACGAGTCTCTCGTTAGCACTCGACCTGCTGACCCTAAAGTCGATGACGTTTTCCGAATCATGTTATAGTCAAAGAATTCATCCCGAATGTCGCTTTGGACCGGTGAAGACAACACGAAATTTATTCACTACAGGTGCGTGCACATGAACGTAAACGCACACAGACTATGGTGTGACATATAATTTATATTTCGGGGGGAATCACCTTTTTCACACATTAAACACATACTTTACGTGAACAAAAGAAAAAATGCGTGCCTTACCGCTATATTCTCACTCTTCTTTTTCTTTAATATCTTCTTCTTCTAATATTTTACACGAATTGTTATCTCGATGATCTCGTAAGCTAATGTGATGCCTGCAGGCCCTAAAGTCATCGACTGCAGGCCCTAAGGTCATTACGTCTGCCGTAATGTATTATAGTCGAAAAGCTCACCCCGAATGTCGCTGTGGACCGGTGGCAAACTGTACGACAATGCACTACGTATAGACTACAGGGTATTCACCGCGTCATGAGATATAAAGTGAGATTTACAATGTGCGTGAATGAACAAGTCCGGATGACGATGCTATATTCCAACCCGTTTACTCTCTCTCTAACTTCGGTGTATAGTACGGGCGAGTAACACGGAAAGTAATACAGGCGGTAGAAGGCGAAAAAACGGTTCAAAGACAACTACTACTGTACACCTCATTTACTCTCAAGGCTCGTGCACTAGATCGTGCAACGCGATCAAAAGAGTAATACAGGCTTTCGTAGGTGACTGTCGACCGATATCCTTCCACCCACTACACCTCATTTACTCTCGAGATATACTCACACCGTCAGCACACTTCCGTATAGAAAGAACTAATACGAGCAAAACCGCCCATGCCACGTCTCCACTCTTCGAGCTCCACACTCCGAATGAACGCTCAACACGCGCTACACTGCCTTTATACTCACAACCCGCACCGACTGTACGCGCACTGCATGCAACGAACGTTGCTTCTACCATTCGACAAAAATCTATTTTCCTCACTACCAGCTATCGCAACTTATATAGACTGTACGCGTACGTACGTCTGTACTGTTGAAACACCAAGATCCGAATGAGCGCGAAAACTCTCCCAACAATCACACGCACACAGTACAACAGTAACAATAGGACGCACGCGCATGTCTCGTTTCTCATTGGTTGACGCGACCGGTCGATCACCGCGCAGTTCCACGCCTTCGTCTGTGTGAACCGTCGTTCTAAGCCCCGGCCCCTGTAGCGCGCGTTATGTCATACATTTCTGGAGTTCCGCACGCGCGCTCACACAAGCACACACACACACGTCTGTGTGAATCAACGTTCTAAGCTCCGCCCTTCTCTGTTGCGCGTGTATTTTGTGTGGTGCCTCGAACCGGATAAAACCGGTTTGTACCGCATCCGAGCACTTCAAAAGGCCGTGCATCGATTTTCCACAATCAGAAGTCTTTGAATATCCGCCTAAACAAGATTGAATAAAATTTTCATTACGAAGGGAATTACAAGAAGAAAAATTGCCGTCGCGTTCACTTTCAGACCACACAAACAGCCTGTCGTTTTACTTTTACGCCCGTCATCAAAAAATGGCTTACCTGTTTTATTGTTACCAGTGCGACAATGTCCTACATCTAAAGAACTACGCGTTACATTTTCAAGTGTTTGGAGCTAGTTGCAAAACCAACACTCGACGACTGGGGTTACCAAAAGACCCACCTGCTTTTCCTTCGACCCGAAAATTGCCAGAACCTCTGGATCTAGGCATGAAGAGGCCAGTTTTTACCGAACTCGAGAAAACACAGCTCCGATGGCTCATAGACCAGCCGCCACCACCACCATCAGCAGCAGCAGCACAACCACAACCATCATCATCGTCTAGAAAGCCAGAAACAGATATTTTATCGTTAGCTTTAGCAGAACTGTTGTAAAGAAAAAACAAACAAAAAAGATTTGTAATTCTTTTTTTTTTAAAAAAGTTTTGTCAATACACCATTCAAAACATATATATTCAATACGGAGCGGTACGTTTAATGCCTCACACGACGCTGAGATAGACCTCTAGCCGAGTCCGTATGTCTCATTCCTTTGTTCTAAAAGACGATACAGCACATAGATAGCATGTTTAACAGAAAGAAAGGAGCCGTCTCCACCTAATTATATGTTGGCCCTGAAAAGAGCCTTTCGGTTTTAAGTCCTCCTCACTTTTTTTCAAAAATGAGCAGGAGGGTTCTCCGAGTACGGTGGAGGAGCACCCTCAGGTCTCTGCACGGGCGGGAGATCTGGGAAAAGATCTCCTAGGTCGTCCATCACGACCTCTGCCTCCTCCTGATTCCCCTTCAGCGGTGGCAAATTGGGTTCCCAGTTAACGATCCTTTCCACTCTATGGTCCATCATCCCCGCCATGACGTCCATGGTGGCCCTTAATCAAGGTGCTAGCCTTTCATAGATCCAATCCTCCACCTCTATCACATATCTGTCGAAGTTCCTCTTTACATAGGCTAGTTCGACGAGGAGGGCTTCCTTTTCTCGTTCAAGCTCTACCACTCGTGCCTCCAAATCCCCTCTCCCCGTCCTATAGCCACGCAAGTAGCCGGACGTCCAATCCTTCTGCGAAATTATCTCCTCCTTTTCCTCTTCCTCCTCCTCCATCAAGGCCTCCTCTCCTTCACTGCCTTCGATAAACGAACAGTCAGTATCGCTGTCTTCTTCTTCGTATTTGCAAGCCATCTTTGCACTTTGAATTCTAGAAACAGAATGAGCTCTTTCCACTCGTGTGCTTCTATTTATCAACTCTCTCCTCATGCATATTCATTATGACGTCATTCTGAGACACTCCTCTCTTTCTTCTCTCATGACTATTCACGATTTCATGACTTCATCCCCCATTCTCGATTCTCATTGGTCCAATGCTATCCTCACCTTACTTATCTCATGAATATTCATGATTTGATGACGTCATCCAAATACTCGATTCTGATTGGTCGAATGCTGAGGTGGCCCCATTTACTACTACTGTGATCAAAGGGCCCCATGTGGACCCTATGGCCCCTTTTATGTTTGTTTGCAAAATGCTTCTCCTCCTACCGATTCTTTCTTACATATTGTGAATGGCTTATCTTAATGTTACTCAGTGATACCTTAAAGGTATATTTACATTCTGGGCCCACTGCCCAGAGAAGATGTACCCAAGGGTCCATTTTGTGAAATGTTGCAAAATGTTTAGACTTTCTTTCAGTTGGCTTTAAACAGTCTTTTGAATCCTTGTCATTATCTGTTTGTGGTTTTCTGAAAGTATTATATTCCAAGGCCTAGGTGGGCCCTTTTTATGTTATTTTTCCTATAATTCCTACAAATTCCCTAACAATTTCCAATTTCATAGAACTTTAATTCAGTCTTTCATATAGAGAATTATGAAATGAATTATTTGTATGTACAGGGTACCGAAGAGACTGAGGAGTGACAACAAGAAGCTCCAGGGAGCTTATGTACGTTGACACCCCTTTACAGAGACTTAAATTAACAAAAAACAATTACCACAAAACACAAATATAAAACAGAAAAAAGAAACACAAAAACACACATAAATGGAACAGATAGCAAAGAATTAAAATTATTCAAAGGTAGTTGGTGATAAAATGATCTTTTAATCGCTTCTTAAATGTACTTAACAGTTTACACTCTTGAATATCATTGGGAAACGAGTTCCATAATTTGGGACCATTATACCGAATTCCAAACTGGGAGGATCTAAGTCTAAAATCAATTAAATCAAAAGCCAAAGGCTTCTAGGCTTACAATAGTCTCTTAAATACGCGAGCGTGACTGCCATCCTAATTTATCCCTCCCCCCGCAACACACTTTCTGAAACTTGCTATCGAAATGAATGGGGACTGCATGCGCTTTACCAGTTTACGCGACTTAACAATGATACCCGTACGGTGTTCTGTGGTAAACAAATATTTCGAAAGCTACACTACATTTTTGGAAGTTGCAGTGATCAAAGTGGTTTAAGCCTGCTTTAAATTTTTTGGCCTTTCAAGAGACGTCAAATGATCAAGTTAGTAGAGTTAGATGGAGTTTAAGGGGCTATTGCTCAAGTGATCAAAAACAGCTGCAATATTTGCGTTAGGTCTGAGAAAAGAAAGTTATGACAACTTATCAGTGATTTCAACAAGAACCCTGATTTCAAAAGTGAGGGAGAGGGAAAACTGAGGGCACAGGAAAATGTTTGGGGCAATAATTAGTGTCCCCCAAAGCACTTGACTGCGTAGCAAACTACGGGTCATATTCCTTGATCAGTGTTATCCTAACAATAGATATGGTTTGTGAAGGACTGAACTCACCGAGTCTGCTCTGTGAGGTTTTAAAGAACAAGCTCTTTAGGGTAGGGTCAATGCATGGGACCGCCTTAAAGTTTTGGTGGGGTTTAGTGGGGCCCAAATGCTCTTCAGGTTTTAGTACATCTGTGGCTGCAAAATAAAGCCAAAGCATAGGTATATTTTACTTTAGAAGATTGATCCATGAACCACCAAGGACCCCTGTTCCATTGGGAAAACTCTTGATGGGCTTGGGGGTCTATGGGGCAATATGGTCCGTCTCTGAAGCTGTGAGGTTGCAGCATATGGCACATGTCTGCGTGAAAAACAAACGGCAAGGTGCGTTTATTTTCCATTGGCTTACATAGGACTAAGCCACGTGTAGAGCCAAGGAGCACAGCCCCGGGGAGTTTGAGGTCTTAGTAGGGGTAGGCCTATGGTGAAAAAGTATCAGGAAAAAAGTCTCAGAAAATGTAGGCCTAATATTAAGTTTTCTTTATTTCGTTCATGCACGTATGAGTGAAGGGGGTATGACTTTGACTCTATGAGGATAAAAGCCCCCAGCTGGTGTGGCCACTGATATGCTAGGCTTAAAAGAGATCAACTTTCGCCTAGCACACCGTTCTGGTCAGTCGAAAACAAACCTCCCGGTAGTCCGATAGACCCGGCCAAAGGATATATGCCCTGTAGTTGAACGCCGCGAGGCAGGCCAAGTCGTCCCCAACCAACTCGGCCCAAGCCAAGTCGTTCCCAAGCCAAGTCGTCCCCAAGCCAACTCGGTCCCAAACCAACTCGACCCCAAGCCAACTCGTCCCAAGCCAAGTCTCCCCATTCATTTTAATAATAATTAGCGTTTAATAGCACAACGAAAATCCACACTACTTTCAAAGGTCGTTTATTTTAATTTTAAATTTTTTAACCTATAAATTTGATTGGGGAAAGGGGGTAATTATAAGAACACTGCAGTCCCTTCCTTTGGTTACCCACAGCCGGACCTTGGCCTACCTACAACATTACCACGATTTTGACACTCTTGAGAAACTGTACCAACGTATGTTAGACCTAACGTTACACCTGTTGTAGAACCTGTGTGAGAGATTAAAACCACGTAAGTCACTTCTTGAGATACCAATGTAAATTAGGCCGACACTTGTTGTAACTTAGAACCTGTGTGAGACTGAGATAATATCACGCAAGTCACTTCTTGAGATACTAATGTAAATTTGGCCGACACTTGTTGTAACTTAGAACCTGTGTGAGACTGAGATAATATCACGTAAGTCACTTCTTGAGATACCAATGTAAATCAGGCCGACACTTGTTATAATCATTATATATAATATATATATTATATATATAATATCACGCAAGTCACTTTTGCATAATTTAAGTGTAGAAAATCACAGCATTTTTCATATTGGGGCCGACTTGGCTTGGGGCCGAGTTGGTTTGGGACGAGTTGGTTTGGGGACTACTTGGCCCAAAAGCGAAGGCCGAGACCCAACACGTCCCTTTTAATCTTAGGCCTAACGTGCGTTAGCATTTAGCCCACACTCTAGGAAGGAGTGTTCGGATAAGGCACATCAGGTATCAGTCAACTAGCTGTTACAGGTAGCCTATGGCCATAATTATACTGGTCATACTTGTTACACTTATTACCTATAATTCCTGTTCCAATGTCCTTATAATTTATCAACGAATGGATATAGCCTAAACGTCTTGCAAAGCGGAATAGCGACCGCTGACTCCTGGTCTGTGTTGGATATTTAAGCCTAGAAGTTTATACAGCTAAAAGTGCTAAGCCACACAGAAAACTTTGAACAAACAAAATTAAAGACCCTAACGAAAATATGTAAGAGACAGTCTAGACTAAACTGTACATACTACAGTCTACATAACCTTACGGCAGATAATCTTTTTCTAGAAGTCCCCTCGACTCTCTGGCGAAGAGCCAAGGGGCGAAAATGTCCAGAAAATGTTAATGTTTCGGCGTTTAGCTCCTTAAGGGAGCAGAACTCCTCCGGGAGTAAATGTTTGGTTTTCGCCCAACGGCAGATAATCTGTACAGTAAGTAGTACACAGCTGTATACGATGCTATGCAAGTCTAGTGCCTGTGGAACGCTCACGTCGGAACGTCGCGTTACCGACTGGGTGAGCAAAGCATGATCGCGTTAGTATTTCCACATTTTTGAAAAGTATTTTCTCAATTTGTGCATTTCAGTTTCGAAGAATGTAATGACATTTTTGAAATTGGCTGATTCAACGGTTTTAAAAGTATCAACTGTACCTTATTTTACAAGGGTATGTTCCTTTGTATCACGTAATATTTTCAAAATATTTTTTGAAACTGTTGGATTTTTTTCAAACTTCACACTTAGCAAAATTTGGAGACACTGAAGTAGAAACACTGAAACAGAGTTGAAACTAGTTCTGGTTATAATAAAAGACAGTCCGCACTGTGACCAGGCTACTGTAACTGCGTTTTAAGTTAAGTTTTGGTGGCTCTCTGGGTTGTTATTTTTCCTTTTTGTCACATATTTAACTGATCGACTTTTCTCGAACTTTATACAGTTGTTTCTGGGGTAGCAAGTGTGTTTATATGGCAAATAAGCAGAACTCTGGCCCTATATACAAAGTGTCGCAATGATATTATCAGAGGGTGTAAAGAGTAAATCCGCATTTTCTTAATGTATTTTATTGTTTCATGACGTCACAGGTTTCCAAATGGGTTGCAGCTGCATAAGCTTACTATTGTAAGCTAAAAAGGTATTGCTATGTGGTTCCGATGTCGACGGGGTGGGAATATGTGCCAGTACGCAATTCAAAGTAAGTTTTAAATACTGACGGGAGTGAGTCACGTAACCAGTTGAATATGAAAATACCAGTATAACAACGATTAATAAATTGGCAAAGAGAGGTTTTGTATATTGCAGATGGACTTCATTACAAATGCGGCGCAGAGCTCGCTTTTGAAGAATGAAAAGAGGTTGAATTCTAGAAGTATATGTGCTACCCCAAATGACATTACAATAAGTAATGCACGGAAGGATAAGGGTATTATACAAGGTAACCGTGATTCTGCGAGGTAACAGTCCTCGAAGCCCATCTAAAACTCCAACACCTCGTGAGACTTTCATACATACATGCTGGATGTGATTTTTCCATGTAAGATTCTTATCGATATAAACTCCGAGAAATTTGGTAGCATCACAAAAAATAACTTTAACACCACAAAGGTGGACACAGTCCATGTCTGCACTGAGATACTTGGATGGTGAACGGAATACAATAGAAGTAGTCTTCTTGACATTGAGTAATAATTTGTTTGCATAAAACCAGTTTTGTATATAGACGAAATCATTTTGAATATTACGTATCAGATCTTTAATATCATAGCTAGAATTAAAGAGGCTTGTATCGTCAGCATATGAGGTTATACTGAAAGTATCACTGGCTATACGAAGGTTGTTGGCATAAATAATAAAAAGCAATGGCCCTAATATAGATCCTTGAGGGACACCATATGTAATTGACTAAGAGACCGATTTAATGTTATTAATAACCACAAACTGACGACGATCAGTCAGGTAGCTTCTAAACCAGTCCAGAACATTACCACGGACGCCGTAGTACTCAAGCTTATTAAGTAAAATATTATGGTCAAGAGTATCAAATGCCTTCGAAAGATCAAGAAATATGCCAGAAGCAAAATAATTCTTTTCGAAGGCTTCCATTACTTTACTGGTAAAGTGTAAAATAGCATGTACAGTGGAATGGCCAGGACGAAAACCAAATTGATAGTTGTAAATTAATTTACGTTTCTCAAGATAAGAATATAATCTTGAGAACATAGGTTTTTCAATTACTTTTGAAAAGCATGGGAGGACAGAAATAGGTCTATACTGATTAACACAATCTTTATCACCGAATATAAAGACCGGAACAACACGTGCAATTTTTAAGGAATTGGGAACATTACCTTTCTCAATAGAAAAAATAAAAAGATAGGCGTGGACAATACACAAAGAATGGGCAACAAGTTTCATAATACTAGCAGTGATTCCGTCATAACCAGCAGCGGAGGGTTTAAGAGATAAAATTATTTTGAGAACCTCTTCTCTTGTTGCAGGATTTACAAAAAAAAAAAAAAGAATCAGTGACAGGATTACGTTAATAGGACTGGAAGTGGACATTGACCTGTAGTATCTTTTGATGAGTGGCAGACCCAACGTCAGTAAGAAATCATTGAAAGTGTTACTAACTTTAAAAGGATCAGATGTATAATCACCATTATGCCTAATTTTTTCGGGTTTAGATTCGGTACTCTGACCATATAACAAGGTGTTAATTGAGCGCCAAGTACCTTTAATATCATTAATGGACATGACACAGCATGTCCATTATTGTGGTTGGTCGCATTTTCTGATGATCACGTGACCCCATTTCTTTCGTTCAGTTTATCGGACGACTCCCAATGAGAAACAAACCGATCTTTTGGGAAAAGATTTGTACAGCAAAGGAGACCGGTATGTGACAAGGTTGTGTGAAAAATGTCGCTAATTACGAAATGCGGTACATTTTTCCTCAAATACTCGACATTCTAATATTAAGTAGGCTAATAGTAATATTAAGTAGGCTTATAGTAATATTAAGTATAGGCTAATAGTAATATTAAGTAGGCTAATATTAATATTAAGTAGGTAATATACCTGTTACTTTACATATGACGCAGTCATGAACGCGAGGGATGCTGTTCTACTTTGGTCTGTATTTTCAACATCACTTTATTTAGAAGAACTGTTTGGTCACCAAATTAATTTTACATTTGACTTATGAAGTGATTATAAAGACAATTGTATAAATTTGAAAACATTCGTATAATTTTCTTGTCGCAATTCCCTGGAAGTTCGACGGAGCGGCATGCTACGATGTCTCCGTTTGAACTGCTTTCAGTGAAGGAATGACGTGTACAGTAGTGTAAGTGCCGGGTTTGGCGCAGCGTTCAGCAGTATAACTTAGTCATTATGTACGGTCCATTGCGATCGTGTACAAGCCATGTGACCGATTGAACGTATAAACAAAAAGAATTTCACATAATGTCGTACAGATAGATCGAAGGCAAAGTGCAATCAAACCTCAAGTCCGAATTTTCGATGCAAATCTCCTATTTTACCATACGTATAAACCATTATAGGTTTTCGATTGGCATAGGCCAGCTGAGGTCAAACGTGAATGTAGCTAGTGTACATTAACTGCACGTACATTCGCAGGTTCACTTCATTCCGGGCAATTATTCTAAATCAGAGACAAATTTAGTACTACACACTTGCTGTACTTTTTTCGGACAGGTTTGTCAATCCTCGGTGGCAGGTAGGGAATTGCAACAAGTGCCTTTGCACGGGTATAGGCCCTACTAAAAAGTAGGACCCTGGTACCAAATCGCCATACCCGTCGGGTACCTGGTGTTACACTGACTTAAAAGATTAGAACATTTTGTTAGGCATGCTCCATATCAGACATGCAAAATAATATTTACAGCTGTTTTGGAGAGGTGATGATCACATTCCCAAGTTCAAAACATTTGATTTGCCATAAGGTTTTATCATCTCCTTTTGTTTTAAATCAAAATGACAAGTAAAAGAAACGAGAAAGGGCTATTGTTGGAACATCTATTGTGCCGTTAACACACACAACAACCTTCACCCCTATTTTAAGTGTGTTTAAGTTTTAGTGGAACGACCGGACGAATAGTGGCCATGATCCCAAAGAAACGTAACAGAAAACAGTCAAATAAGAAAATAAGTACTTTCCAAGGCCTCTATTAATATTTGATATTAAATTTTTGGACGCTTTCCTACTCTAAAAGCAAGCATCCTAAGAGCTCGAAGCTTCTCCTTTTAAAACACCGGTTTAAAAACATCAACCAATCACAGCCCTGTATTATGGTAATCTCTTGCACGTCCAAAATAACCGATTGTAAACAAAGACGTCATGCTCGTGAACTTCTCTCACAGTAATGCACAATGCACGTTGGAATTTTCACTTTAGGGTTATGTACGTTCTGACGTAGCAGGCCTCATGTTGACATCTGGACACGGTGACATAAAGGTGTCATACCGCCGTATTAAGATCGTATACATGCAAGGCTCAGTTTACCTAGCATGCCGAATGCTACGGGCACTGTCTCTGCAAGCTGGGCGGGGGGATGTGTCTGCCAGTTTCTGCGTGAAGTACGAAGTGATTTTGAATCACCGTCGGATAGCTTGCTCGAACAAAGTGACGTACATTGATGTGTGAGAAGTAACTCACTCCGTGACGATAAAGCGCGATCGGGCCGCACGCTGATAAAAATTTCAACTTCAGGAAATAAAGTACAAACAACTTTCAAACTTTTTGATTTATTTATTTGGTACATATTAAGCACAAAACACAAACAAACTTACACATAATTTCTAGGGCTCTCTTCATTCTCAGGCCCCGAGAATGTTTACCAAATTAATTGTAAAATAGTTTATTCCATTACCGTGGGGAATAGCGTAAATTGGGTAATCCTTTTCGCATGCAAAATATTTAAGCTTCGCGTAGTAGATTTGGAACCGGGTTATAGGATAGCGAGTGGTTACCCGTGCAAATTACACTAATTGCATCACCAATGAAAATATTGGGGGAAGCAAACATAGGCCTTGCCCCTCCAATAATTCAGGCAAATTTAAAATAAAATAAAAAAAAGGGAGAATAACCAAAATGTAATAACATTTTGGGATATGGGGGGCTTCTTGAAAACGTCACTTTGAGTGTATGTGCATGTCATTGTGAGTGTGTATGTGTGTCTGGTTGTGTGTGTATGTAGGCCTACGAGTGCACTCGCTTTCATAGGGTGGATTGCTTATAGATCATTCCGGTCCTGGACACGATACAGGGTTCAACATAGTCTGTTGGAAAAATTTTTTCCCCCAAACCACATACCAGATCTACGTCCCTGTTGTCCGTTGGATTAACCAGGTAGTCCATCCTTCCCCTACATGGGCAACCAAAGACTAGCACAATGTCATGTCCATTGTGGTTACGGTACGTAACCACATTTTCTAGTTTTTGTTGTTATTGAACAGGTTTGTATAATATGATTTTTTGGCTAATCTGATAACTGAAGTAAGACGATTACGGAAACGTTTATAATCGTTAAAATTGTTGATGGACCGACTTCGGAGATATTTTTTGTACAAACGGTTTTTTGTACGACACGAATTGAGAATGGCAGGAGTCATCCAGTCATTGTTATTTTGGGGCCTATTTGTTTTATTACTACGAACTTTGCAAGGAATAGAGCTATCTAAACGACTACAAAATATATTGCTAAAATTACAAAAGGCGGTATTGACATCAACTGAATTATAAACCTCCGTCCAAGTTTCATTTTCAATTTTTGAGCGAAATAATGTCACATTGGCTTGATTGAGACGTACTGTATTGTCCAAATAATTTTCCGTGAGGACATAGTGGAGTAAATTAATTTTACCAGTTTTTTTAAAAACATTTTGTTCCAATGGACTCATGGAATCAAAGAAAACAGCACTAAAGTTTTACATAGCCACAGACATAGCCATACATTCATTGCATTAGAATCACACTCTTAGACAAGATCTGAAGGGGGGGGGGGGCAAACATCGTTACAGGAGACCAAATGCAAAAAATATATTAGAGGCAGCCATTTCTCACTCAAACGACAAGCAGCAGTTGAGTGGCACAGCTTTTTGATTCAAAACAAGTTTAAAAAATGCAGAGTGCTGTAGCTCATATTACAAAAGCATGTACTTTACTGAGAGTGGAGTGTTCTGATCGCATATTGGGTCTTGTTTACTCACCTTGAAGCAATAAATTGAGATTGTGTGTGGATGAGGACAAAATTTCAGACAAATGTGGGAAGTGCTTTAATAAGTAGATTAGGTGAATTAGGAACTTTTGGGAGGTGAGAGGATTAGGCCTCCAATTGGCATTGATCCCGTTTTAGGAACTCAAACTTTGTTTGAATTGAATGATATGTTAGAGTCTTTCGATCATTTATTTTACACCCCCCTCGCAAGGACAAGTTTCGACTCGACAAGGTAAATTCAAAGTATACCCAATAAATCACCTTTAAAAGATGCCCTTATACTTGAGCAACTCTGAGATGGTTTTGCAACCGCGTCGGTTCATGACACCAGAATCATTGAAATTTTAAAAAGCGACAACCAAAGCCATGTTACACAGTCGTTCAGACAGGACATCCTATGTTTTTTCCAAAACAAATATTTGTATTTTATGATCTATTACAACGCAGCCAATCCGGCGAATCGTTACGATTTTTAAGTAATGCTGGTACACATGAGAGCTCTTCGTATTTTCAATTAAATTTGAACAGTAGCTCGATCAAATAGATTAGGTTAGGTTAGGTTAGATGGAGTTTGACGGCCCAATTTCCTACCAATTAGTTTAAGTCGGGCCGGCCATGGCCTTTTTTCAGATGTGGCTCATTGGAAGGTTATCTCTACTTAATTGCCTATGCTGAGCACCAAGCAAAACGGCAGTGGGGTTCAATGTCAATCAAACAGAAATTTGCACCGTTCTCCTTCTTTGTCTGGCCGACTGCATGGTCAAGTGGTTAGAGCATCCGACCTGTAGTCGAGAGGTTTAGAGTTCGACTCCTGGCCCGACTACCGTAGCGGAGACTTTAAAAATGGAACCTTTAATAACCTTTAACAACTACATAGAATACAAATAGAGATAACTGTTATGAAAGTTCAAAACGACATCGTTTGAGTAAATTATTGAAACAGATCTTTCTTTCGGATGGAGTCAGCTTGCTGTGGGGAATCGAGGTCAAATCTAACTTCAACTCGTTCCAATAAGAAAGGTTGAGAAGGAACAGTCTTTTGTGAAGCGGAATGCTGGGTATAGGTACCGACACTTCTGATAGTGCTTGAAGCATTCCAGTTACTGCCAGGATATAGCTGTTGACAAAACTTGCTATCGACAAGAACTAGCTTTTGAAGTTAATGAGTCGCTTGATGGCAGGCTAACAAGACTAAAGATAGACGAGAACTTGCACTTCTTATAGACCTTACACATATGACGTCTCCAGGGCGGTCGCTATCGGGATTGTGGGGGTATCCCCCCACCCCCACCCCCCAAAAAAGTAATCGTCAGAGCGACGATAATTGGGAAATCTAAATTTCCAGTTGGAACTATCTCATACTCGGTCTAGTCCGGTCTAGTCCGGTCTTTTTCCGACTGAACCGAACGCCGACTTTTCCAATTAGATCACTGAAGTGTCGCCGTAGACTTTTCTCACCTAAATTAGCCACCTTTGTAATTACCTTTTCAAACATGAAATCAAAACCGAATTGTGAAACGTTTCCGAAGGGATTATAGGCATGTCAAGGGATTAGAGCGTCCGACTTGTAGCCGGATGATCTGCCAAAGTCCTGGATTTGACTCCTGGCTAGGTCATACCGAAGACTACAAAAAATGGAGTTTCCTGCCCTTGTGCTCGGCGTTTCACATAAGCTATGGAGTAGTAAAAACAAGACAAGCCCGTGAGCCACAAGTGAAAAGGGGGACCCGACTTTTAAATTGATTAGAAACTGAGCCGCAAAATTTTTTCCAACTGATTCCCCAAACGGCTTATACGTATACCATTCTTTTGAAATTAAGCTTTTTCTTGGCTTCCGTACGTTCTTACTCTCCCTTGAAAGTCGCAAGATACCTATTGCGTTACTGACCGCCCGATTAGGGATAGATACATTTCAAAGGAGGTTAAAATATTTGTCACATCAAAAGTTACAGCTCCTCAAAGTTTCAAATTTGCAGTAAACATTTAGTTACGTAAATACATTGTTGAAACAAATAGAAAGAATATTATTGGCTTCTTTTAGTTCCAAACGATACCATTTTTTGTAGAAGATGAAGGCACAGTTTTCCACTTCAAAAATGATCTCGCCTAGCGTGAGTGATCCCAAGCCGTTTTAATGAAACACTGTGTTGGTTTCAGACTGAACAATGAAGGTCTCAATTAGGAGTACGGGTACCAATACCAACAGTAAGGAGTCAACGAATTATAGTATACGACAACATTGAAATGTACGATCCTACACTAGTTTTGCAAAGGTTACGTCTACATGACTCAATTAGTTTCCCTTTCGGGAAACCAAAAACATGTCTGAATGTGCGGCTGCTTCACCTCTGTCATTGCAATGTTGAAGTACCATACAGCTGCCAACGTAGGTGGAAAATCTGTCTCCTTTTGGAAATGCACTTCCACTTTTGAAAGTCGTTGTTCCTTCTGACAAATTACAAATTTACCAAGACCAGATGCATGAAGTGCACTTAATCAGTGGAAAAATACAGATAAATTATGGTCCCGCTTATTAAAGTGATATTATACTACAATGGGGTGTGGGATTGGTAGAACACTCTCTATTTTAGACACGACTCCCTACATGGAATCTTGATCAACATCAGTGTCTTATTTATAGGTCCATGCTTGTCGTTACAACTCAGCAGCATGACTCTTCTTATTATTCCAATCAGAACAATATCCAAGTTGAAGGGAGGGGAAATCCCCGTACCAAATCTTTTCTCCCTCCGAGGAGTTGGAACTTTGACATTGACTTAAAGGCCAAATCTCCTCACCCGGCCCAGACAGTTCCAACTCTCCTTACCTACTAAATTAAATCCCTCTCACAATTGTCTTTAACTCATCGTCATTAAGACACAATGTCAATTTATTGCTTCAGAGTTGATATACAAGGCCCACTGGGTAATCAAAACACTACTCTGCATTTTTTCGAATTTGCTGTCAATCGAAAAGTGTGCCAATTGAGAATTTCTGGGAAACTACAAAAATTGAAGTTTCGGGTGAGACTTGACTGCCATTTTAAATTCAGTTTCACTCATTTGGCCACTGCAAAAATGTTCACCCCTCCAAAATCTTATCTGGCTTACGACCTTCTTCGAATGCAATGTTTATCTGGCTGTGTAAAACTTTTATAGTCTACACTGTCGTCTTTAATTCCACGAATCCATTCCGACCAAATGCTTTTCGACAAGTGGTAAAATAAATGAATGACAATTTTAACACCGTGAAAGTACCATTAACTTCACTAAATCCTCAATAGACATCATTTAGGCAATATACATTACCAGAGAATTTGGAATTTGTAGGAAATGTTTCACAGAATTTCATAGAAAGGGCCATATAGGGCACACATGGGACATTGGACCAAACGCATGACCAAGCAATTCAAAATAAATCAAAGATCACTAACTGACCAACCATCATCATTTAGAAAGTCCCGCAACACTGTTTCACATTAACTGGACCATTTGGCCCATACCCGTTCTTGGACCCAACAATCCTGAATATAACGAAGCAAGCACAAACTGAGTATCGTAAATGGCCCATTGAACAAAATTTTTAAAAGCATTTTGCAGATTTCCATAACATGTCTCATAGGGCCCCATGGCTAGGCCTAAAATCGACACTAACAGATCACAGCATCGTTATCATCTTTCTAAAATTAATCGGAGGAAAAGTTAACCGTTGCTAAATTTCACAAAATGGACCCTATGGTCCATCTTGGACCTTGGCAACCAAATTTCTGAAAACCCAAGGGAATTACTTTTAAAGAACCATAATATTGTAAAAGAGAACCCGTGTGGTGTGATTTTGTCCAGAATTTTAAAGAAAGGGCCATGGGGTCCACCCATGTCTTATACTGATTATTTCAGAAAACCATAAAAAGTTCATGAACGAAACATAATTATGACAAGGATTTAGAAACATTTTAAAACTAACTGAAAAGGCTAACCATTTTGCAATATCTCATAAGAGACCGTGGGATACAAAATAGACCATGGGGTACATTTTTCCAGGGTCTTGGGCCCACTTAAGGTGCATGTAAATCCACAAGGTATCACTCACTGAGTAACCCAATGACAGGCCATCGATGCATATTAAAGAATTCTTAGGGAAGCATTTTTCAAATATTCATGAAATGGGCCTAAGGGGCCCAAATGGGACCTTGGACTACAAATTTCTGAAATGTTTCAAATGGCCCAAGGCTCAGGAATAATTGTGTCTCATTCTCAAGCAAATCCATGAAGCATGTAGTATATAGCAAAAATATGCTGAAAAAGTGAAAACACTCTACAGTAAATTGCACCCAGAGTTCTGAAAGAGACTCCTGAAAAGTAGGTTCATGTCCCATCGCACCGTATTTCCAGCGTCTGCACTGGAAAACAGGTCTGAGGAGAGAGTGGTTCTTAGCAAGTGAAAAATATTTGTCTCCCAGGACACAAATTACTGTAATAATTCTAAGCGGACGTAAATTCCAGTCTCCCCGGACAACTTCTCTGGTGGGCGTGGGATATAATGTTCAGGTGAACACATCGGTCGGACACAATTTTAGGCAGACATGACTTCTTTCTTCACCGTCAATTCTAGATGTAAATGTGAGAAACTCATATGCGCCTTGCTGAGTGCCCTTAAATGCTCTTTCTCTGTTCGAAAATCTTTTCGCGCGTTCGGAAATCTTTTCCTACGTTCGAAGAAACTTTTGGAACGTTCGAAAATCTTTTCGTACGTACGAAAAGTTTTGTGTAGTTTCTAGACCCATGCGCTCATTAGGATTCACCACACTCCTGCCATTCGAGGGTGTGATTTGACGGGCCCTGATTAAATAGAGATAAAAATTTAAGATTTGGTAGGTAGCTATATCCTTTCCCATGGCCGTCACTAGGGTCTCAACTCTCAAGTTTAGGGGGTGTCATGGTTTCAAATTCTGACTGGCTGGATGTTCCTACAAGTGAATGGTGGAGCCACCAGGCCAGTTTCGGACAGTATAAATACATGAAGCATGAATACCTGGCCGAATCTTATAGGACGATGCTGAAGACTATCTAAGTGGAACGTCACCACTGGTTGTCGCGGAGAGTGCATACAATTTTAAGAAATCGCCAACCTCAGATAAACGGAAATGACATTTTCCAGGCTTTCATTGCCCCCCCCCCCAACCCCTTTAGCGTAAACTTTTAAGCTAGATCGCATGTGTTGAAATATTGGTGTCAGCTTGAAATAAAGACGGAAAGTATGACAAACGAAAATATAATGAAAAAATCCTTGGCCTCCTTTTCATTTTACAGTTACTTATAATGAACTTAACTTTTTCAAGAAATGGGATTATAATGAGCGATTGGCTTTTTTTATACAAAAGGATTCGTGTACTAGGTGTACGGGGCTAGATAATAATTTCCAATAATCATCTTATTGCATTTGCAAATAAGACTATTGTATTTGAATTAAGACAGGTATGCATAGTTGATTTTTATAGGCTGCCAGAATGTGTGGCCAAGTTACATTTTGTTTTGGAATATTTGATGAAAATGTTACAGTGATTATGATGCTTTCTTATTTTTCGAGCATAATCTGGAAAGAATTCAGGGACGCCTAACAGTTTAATGGGATTAAAAGCATGCCAAATTGGTTAAGACATGAGAGCCTGCCAGATGATGTTTTTAAACCTCTGCCCGAAATTCAGATCTTGGGAAAATTTGGGAATCAGTCTTCTCCCTGCCCCCATGGGCCTAGAGTTTAAGGGGACTGGTCAAAGCCACCAAACCAAAACAAGCAGCCAAAACAATCAGAGTCTACCACAGTCGTGGATGAACTTGTAAATGTTAACCTTAAAGCAGTGTACTGACTGGGAGTTAACTACCCATCTGGCAGACAATTCCACCCTTTAACCACTCTATGGGAGAAACTGAACTTCCTATTATCAAGCGCTAGCCGCTGGACGTGAGCTGTCGACAGTTCGACGCAAGCTGTACACTACAAATGTGTATAAAATACATGTGCCGAGCAGCCATCGTGCAATTCGCACTAACAAGCGTGATCTAACATGCCCAAGTTTTTTTTCGTACGTACCGTCTACGAAAAGATTTTCGAACGTTCCAAAAGTTTTTTCTTAGGTACGAAAAGATTTTCGAACGTTCCAAAACTTTTTTCGTACGTATGAAAAGATTTTCGAACGTTCCAAAAGGTTTTCCGTACGTGCGAAAAGATTTTCGAACGTACGAAAAGTTTATTTTTTTCTTCATGTGACAGCAATACGCGTCCGTAATTATCTAGAATTACTCTCATAAGTTTGAAATAATCCCGAAGCAAACATGTGCGAAACGTATTTAAGCGAATTTTCCGTTTTTAGCGGTTTTGAGCCAATATTGTTTTTTGTTTATTTTGAATGTTTTTTATGTATATATTCCTACATTGTTGTGGGAGGGCAAACGATACACTTGCCCCCAATATTTTCATTGGGAGAAAACTGCCCCTGTCCTCAGGATCGATGACCCTGTTGTAAAGGTCAGGAATTTTGTCTCGTAAAGAAAATCTTCTTATGCCCGTCGCGCAGGGGCGTCGATTTGAGGAGACAGGGGGACATTTCTCCCCCACTTTTTTTGAGTGGAGGGGACACTAACGTAAACGTCTCTCCACTTTCTGTGACGTGGAACTTAAAAATTAGGTACTACCAAAAAGACTACTTGTAGGTTATGAAAGGTGTCCTCTACCGATTACGATCGACAAGCTTTCTGTGTCAATAACTCCGCATGTTTACTTTGCACACTGTTAAAAAGTTTTCCTGTAAATTTACATAATTTTTATGGCAATTTTTTTTCCAAACAAATAATGTTTTTTTTACAGCCAGAGTGTAATCATGAAAAAACGTTAAGGGTTTGTTTTTTCTTTACAGTTTTTGCATGTAAATTAGTTTACAAAAGTCTACTTTTAAATCGAATTACAGAATTGTTCTGTTTTGTTAACCTTAATTTTATGTGAATTTACAGCCTACGGTTTTCATTCCCGACGTTTATAATATTTATTATAATATTGATTTTGTACCTTTCATATGTTATTACGTTACATGCACTTCACCAATACGTAGAGCAGGTATTTGCATATCAACGTGATGTGTCGTTACAAAGTTGTTTTCAATCTTTTTTTTAAAAGTCAACTGACTCTCTGACAAAGAGCTAGGGGCGAAAACCAAACAATACTCCCGAAGAAGTTCTGCTCCCAAAAGGAGCTACGTCCCCAAGGGACAACTCAACTCAACATGACCAACTGAACGACCTGACGTGCGGAGTCTTGTTTTCATTCAAAAGACATTGAGAATACTTTGTTGTCATATTGTTGTCAAGTAGACTGCTATCTCTAGGGAACGTTATAACTGGAAAGTCACATTTTTGTACAATATAATAATTGTTTTTAAAATAAATATGACAAAGAATGCAAATACATTGGTTGCAAACATTTTCAGACAAGGTAAACAATAAGTTTATCACTTGGCCTGATTAAAAGACGCCGAAGAAGATATTATTCAAAGCAACAGCAATCATTTTGTTAGGAAAATGCCTACAAAAAAGCTCCACCCATTTATGCAAAATGAGATTTGCGTCATAAAGTGGTAAATTTACAGACTCTTTCAAGTAAATTTGAGAAACGTTTTTAATTTGCTCCGATCAAGTGCATGAGCGCCTATGGCGATGAGTTGACATCAGTATAGCAATTGTCAGTGCCCTGAAATTAGGGCCTCACAATTTCTTTTTTCTTAAAAATGTGTGACAAATCACCAGTTGTATGATATTTATAACTAAGAACGTAATAACTAATTATGCTTTTATAATAAATGTAAGTTAATTTTCAAATAGGGCCATAAATTTGCCAAAAATGTTGTTGTTTTTTTTTTTAAACTGAAACTTCGCAGAACGATGCATGTTATATATTGAAAATTTTCTGGCTATTTCTTATTTGTTTGTTTGGGCTTGCTTTTGTTTCTTTTTCAGCTTAAAAACAAAACGAATGTTTGTTAAATGACAGTATATTTATGTGAAATCAGAAAAATACAAAATACTGTTAAAATTTCTGTAAATTTACAGAAAATTTTTACAAAGCAGTAAAATTTGGTTAAAAAAGCAGACAGAAATAATTTTCAAATAAACAGAAAATACATCTTAAACAACTTTTTTTTATTGTAGCAATACAAAGTGTCTGTAAAGATACAGAAAATCTCTATTAAAAGTAAAATACAAAAAGTTTAAGTTAAAAAGGTCTGTAAATTTACTGAAATTTTTAACAGTGCAAATACTCAAAATTTTCGCGCTCTCCGCAGGGTGTCGAGACCAAGACCGAGAAAACCGGTCTTGAGGCAGGGCTTTGAATATCATTCAGAGGCGAAGGGTTATTGAAGTTATTTATAAGAAACCTACGTGAAACTAGGCCATATGCGTATGGGAGCATTTCAATTTTGAAGGCGGGTGGTTTTTCTGCCCAGAATATATATCATTCTGTCGGAAAGACTAAGCGGAGCACCACCATATCGGTTGGCGCGAAGCGTAGGCTACAGAAAAGTTTGAAAAATTGTGACCCCTCAGACGGCCGAAATGGCATTCCCACGTTTGTGCATGAGTGGAATTTAAGCAGTATTAATTTTGAGTTTTCGTTTGCAATAACGTGCTCACTTTAATGGAAAAGAGCTTAAAAATCAGAAAATTATCAGATAAAATGTACCTCTATAATTTTAGGGGAATATTTTAACACGTGTGTATACACCTGTACACTCCCGTCTTCCCTAATAATCTGGCAATTGAAATTGTCTCAGAACATTTTGAAATTTTCACCCGAACCTTATACCATTTCGGGCAAAGTGCCGACCAAGACTATGAAGTGAGGCTGAGCAATAATTATTTTATAAGCTGCTCGAATGAGTCTTTGATTTTGTATGAAATTTTTCATTGACTACAATGCTTTGTTTTGTTAAGATAAATTTTTGAAAGGATTTGGGCACTGGTAGGACTTTTCAATGTAATTAAAAACATGCAAGATTTTTTAAGACCCGAAAATCTGAAAATGATTGCCCAATTTTTTCAAGGCTCTTGCCGAGGTTTTAACATATACCTCTGAATGAAAACTTAAATCTCTGAAGAGGTATATTATCATTTTTTACGGTTCATCCAACTCCTAACTGACCTAACTTAGCTAACTCAGGGGGCCGTAAGTGGGATAGTGGGCAAAGAAAAATCTGGGAGGGGAACTCCCCCCACCGCCGTAGCTCCCCCGCTAGTCGCCATTATCTTGGAAACGGAGTTCAAGTGATAGACTATTTTCACCACTTCTGAATCGTGCATCTACATACAGTAATACGAACCCTTTCAAGAAGATAGTAATTCCTGGATATAGATTACAATGTCAAATTTTTTACGGCATCATGAAACCTACGTTACCATAAAACCTGTGTAGGACCAGTACACATTCAGACATATAACCTTGAGTAGCAGAGATTGAAGAGAAAGCAACGTTACATTTCAATATGTTTGTTCATTGTCTGACATTTAACTATAAATGTTAAGTCCAATCATTGATCTGGACTTTGTTCCTTCCAGTAAGCAATGTTCATCCTTGAGCGACCCCTCAATGAAGTTCGCATGCACTGGGGTACATATTCTTTAAGCTGTTATTTTCTACTGTGAAAACTCTTACAAACAAATAAAATCCATGTCATATGCTACGTCCCTAGTTCAGTATGCAAGTTTTACCTGGGTATTCCTTTATAAAGTTTCATTAACATTCTTCTACTTTTAATGATACTCCACAATTTTTTTTTTAAGATTGCGGGTACGATTTTATGTAATATGACTGACTGATATAAATGCATAGTAACGTATGCTTCGGTCACGCAAGTTTCAATTTACCTCCAAAGTGTTTCACAATTAGAGATTTATATTCCCTAGTCAACCGAAGTTATATTACAAAGGCTGATCAGGGTACTATATGCTAACAGTGCCGGAGAGCTCATAGCCACCCGATTACTTCTGATTATGACAACAATGATTTGGTCATATAAACTGCAATTTCCTTGCCAATTTCTGCAAAGAAGTAATGAAATCAGCATCACCACATATTTAGACATTAACAAGTACATTATCTAGTCCTGCTGAAGCAGTGACGTAGCCACGGGGTGGTTTGGGGTTAGAAACCCCCATGACCCAGCCTCGCAATGCAAAAAACACCTAGAATAGGGCATTTTTCCTGTCTATCCTTTGACTTTCCCCTCATGTCGTGCCCAACCCCCAACCCCACCCCCATAACACAATCCTGACTACGCTGAAGCAAAACCTCCCATCAGTTATTTCAAGAGTAGCCTAGACCGTATAGACGAATCCAGACAGATTATGATGGTCTGATTTTAGTTGGCCATTACTGGGGTCCATCACCTTCAATCTTTAAATTTCCTTCCTTACCTGTTCCATGAATGGTAGTACACTGAAGTGTATCTTGATTTTCTCAACTTCACTGAATATGAGGATTTGAAATTCACGTAGACAATTAATGAAGACGATTAAAGGCTGATGGACCCCACTAATGGCTGCCTACAGTCACTAAAAACAAGTGCTAATCGGATTCGTCTATAGGTGGATTGAAAAAAACCCTGGTAATGTACGTTACATGAAACCTTGCGAAATATTCCAAATGAACAAAAACTGTCTTCAGTGGAATAAAATATGAAAATCTGTTTTCCTCTCTTTCTTGTCCTGCTCAGTTCTTCACTTGTATAGCCCAATAAACGGAAAGTAAGCAATGTAATTTACAACAGCAAACCAAATTATATAAATTCACTGACTTGCGACATCCGGTTTTAACACTTTCCACCGAAGTTGAAAAACCACAAATTTATTAATACTCAGTCTTTAAAGATGCAATTTTCAGAAAAAATTCCTGACATGTATTCAATAACTTTCAGGATTATTATCTATGGTTACTCTCCAGTGGCGTAGCTAGGATATTTTCCAGAGGGGGCAAGGGTATGAAATTTCCCCAAACCTTTTCCCGGACAAATTAACAGGTATAACAACATTACCATGACATTATGTAATATTACCTGTATTTAAATCTTCAAACATAGAGCAATGACAAATAACAACTTAGTATATTTATTTTGGTCAACAATACCTTTTTTATTTGTATGTACCAACGCAGTGGCGTACGGAGGATTTCTCTGAAAGGGGGGGGGGGCATGCAATGCAGTATGTTGATTAATCGCCAGCCTGGGGAGGGGTCTAAGGGGAGGGGGTGTCTTCCCTCCCCCTCTGGGGGGAGCTTGCCCCCTGCCCCCCCCCCCCCCCAGTAGCTACGCCACTGTTACTCTCGTAAGTTTGATATAATTTTGAAGTAAACATATGGAACACGTATTTTAGCGAATTTTCCGTTTTTAGAGGTTTTGAGTCAATATTGGGTTTTGTTTATTTTTGAATGTTTTTTATATATATATTCCTGCATTGTTGTTGTGAGAGGGTAAACGATACACTTGCCCCCAATATTTTCATTGGGAGCAAATTGTCACTTTCCCAGGATCGACGACCTTGCTCTAAAGGTCACAAATTTTGCCTCATAAGAAAAACCTTCTTATGTCCGTTGCGTAGTGTTGTAGGCCACTTGAGTAGGGAAGAACAGTGTAAGATATCCTTTATAATTCTTTCTTTTGTGAGGCTGGGAACCTCGTTTAATTTAGAACACCTTTGAAGCGACAATTCTATTTACCCGTTTGTAATAAATTTGTTTGAAACAACAACCAAAACAGAAGACTTAAAGGTAGTGTGATATGTTAACAAAATAACCCGACTTCACTTGGCAGTCATGAAGTGAACTTTTTAAGGGAAAACCAGTTTGAATTAATTCTATATCTCTTACGATTTCCCAGATATACCTCTTAAAAGTTCGAACGTTTATGAAACAACTTGTTGCTTATGAAAAAATAATGATGTGAAGTGTTGCACGGTGTTGACATTTTTTGTTAACCCTACATTAATTATCTCTCAATTACTCATCAGATAGTATAAGGTTTGGTAATTGATACTGATGAAATTCAAGAAAACTTTTTGAACTTCGAAAATAAAACCCTCAGGAAAAAAACTGACGTTACAACTTTCCTTGAAATGAAGATTGTAAAACAAAGTATAATATTAGCCACATATGGCAGGGGTATGGCATGTCCCTCTCAAGATATCACATGATTTGCATATTGAACTCATAAGTGATTAAGTGCAAGTCAGAAATTGCCCTGCAAAATGGTCAATTTTGACTGATTTTGATGGGACTGTGGCTATTTTCTTGGTTTTTAATACTTTGTGCATCAAAAACCCATATTTGTCATTTTCATGCCACAAAAATGAATAGAATCCAGTCGGAGCTGATGTTTGGTAATGGTAGGCTATATATTACGGTACAAGCTGGGTTATTTTGCTGGGAACCAATTATCTTCAACTATTCAAGGGTTTACCTGAACTGCCTTCATGAATCAACTTGATAATAATTCTTACTTACCGAACAGGATAATATCTGCTTTTGCCCTCCGTTGCTAGTTATGTTATAAAAAAAATTTACCGCACAAACAGCTCATGAAGTTAAGTGTTAGGCGTAACACGTCCGTTTCCTATTGGTGCTCAATTAATTGGTGGCGCTATATGTACTAACTGACGGTGAGTACTGGTCGTAAAAGCGCCGCAACTATACCGTTACAGACATTCTCATCTGACTTTAATGCCGGCTGATGGGAAAAGGCTATTGCAATTTTCAGTTTCATTTTCCATGAGGCGCTTTTTAACTTGTTACTTAATAAAGGGCAGGGGCAGTCATCCCGAATTGAAGTAGTGTAGTAGACTGTCCAGTTTCATGGTTGGCTGTTAAGAGTCATGTGACAACATTTTTCTCTTCAAATTTGAAATTTACTGGAAATAACTGCTTGGTTTACCTTGAATATGCAACAGTTTAATCATAAAATGAAATGAATGATACTCTGAAGAGGAATAAGACGAAAATTGTGCTATTTAACTGTTTCTTCAAAATAAGTTTGGGGGACTGATCTTTACCTTTAAGCTTTTGAGATAGGCCTTTGTGGGATGTGTAGTTACAGATGAGTTTTGACGACAAGCCAACACGAATGTGTTATATATAGCGTCATATATTCAAATACGTTCAAATTGGGTTTCAAATGCATCCCACATACGGATAGATGTTCATACGACAAATGTTAACCTAGCATCGTCTTGGACTATGCCGATTTTATAGAAAGTCGCGTACGCAAGATTTCTGTGAAGGTGACTCCGCAGTACGCTGAATGATCGACGGCCTAGGGGGGAGGGGTCTAAGGAGGGACGTCCCCCCTCTCTTTTTGAAATCTGTTGGAACATTAGGTATTTTACATGCGATCTGGTGCTACGTATGCCATTATTGAAGTAAAATTTGTTGTAGGCCTTAAATTTGCTCATTTTAGGAACTAAAATAAAGGGTATCAGTTATTGTCGGCCTGGGGGAGGGATTTAAGTGGAGGGGGTGTTCCCCTTCTCTTTTAAAATTGGGTGTCTTAACATGCAATCTGATGCCACATATGCTACCTTTTGAAGTAAAATTTGTCTTACTTTATTAGGCTACTTACCTCAAGGTAAGAACTCAGAAACTCTCTCACGATACTATAGTGAGGCACAAGAAGGATCTCACCCCATAAAATCAAATACAAAAGAGAAGTTGAATAGTAATCCGGGAAAAATGGCGTAAAACATTGCACAAATTTATATCTTAGAACAGGGACGTCGACCCGAGGCTGGGGTTTTGCAGGGGTAATTGTCCCCATGAAAAAGGGGTAAGCCTAACATAGTTTTTCCCTTCCCCAATAATTATACGGAATCAACAGGTAAAATAAACAAAATATAACATTTTGGTATGTAGATAAATTTCGGGCTTCGAGAAAAGTCTATTTGAGCCTATGAGAAAAATAATACTGCATATAACTGCGTCATCTGTTTTGTGTATGTGCTTGCCAATGTGAGTGCGTATGGTTTGTGCGTGCGTATGCCGTGCTCGTGTAGGCGATTCCTTATAGACGAATCTGTCCGGGACATGATCCAGGGTTCTGGGTGTTGGGAAAAAATTTGCCCCCCACTCAGTCCACAAACGATCCTGCTTAGATCCCACAATACATGGTAAAACATCTTGGTATTCCATACGTACTCGTTTCGAATGGACGACACATCCACAATGTGCTGTACTACTCCAAATTGTAACCGACTGCATGATCAAGTGGTTAGAGAAACCGACTTGTAGCTAGAAGGCCTAGAGTTCAAATTAATGAACACTAGCCGGTTCATGAAGAAGTCTTCCAATATATTGAACCTATTGTGCTTGGTGCTCAGCTTAAAGGCAGTCATTCGTCACCCTAAACTACAGTTTCAGTATGCATACATCAAAACTCTCAATTGGTTCAGCTCTTTGATTGGCATCACATTCAAACAATGCATCGAAGCTAAATTACACAGCATGGGCACTGCGAGTGCCTTGATTACACATTATGGACTTGTATGCCCACTGGGACAAGCCATGAAGCAATAAACTAGGATTGTGCCTAGATAAAGATGAGTTTTAGATAAATGTACGTGGGAGGGGCTAGAAGTAAGTAGGTTGGGAGAATTGGAACTGTTTGGGATGATGTAAATATGCCTTTAAGTAATGGAGTAAGGAAACAAGCACTGGAGAACCACAACTGGAAACAATTCCGTGACAGGTCCGACTTAAACCAATTGGTTAGAATCTGAACGGTAAAACCTCATTTAACAAACTACTCCAACTTAGTTCTGGTAGTATGAACACAAGAAAAAGTACACAGAGATTACTGAGAGATGATCCCTACATATAGACCTCAAGCGTATTACATAATATAATCTTTTGCTCAAGACTGCAAATGGGCCCTGGAATCTTAGTCCGTTTACATTGATGTAATGTGATAGGATCACATTGTTCTTGCTGTATATGATTCTTACAAATAGGAAGCTAGAAGATGAAGCCATTATGTAAAGACCAAGACCCGGTGATTTTGCCGTGTTTGGTCGATTTCGACAATCCTCACCACCATTTTATAATATCTACAGTTTTCCGGAAAGTTGCTAAATTATTCTTTGTCGGTTAGTATCTTCCAACATCACGCAATAAATTTAAAACGAACTTCAAAAGCTAAACCTATCATGGTTAAAACTATCACGAGCATATTGTTCTGCGAACACGTCACAGAGTTTTGGGAGGGTTGGCCACTTCTTTATTACTTGGCCTGTACTTGGCCTGTAATCCGGTATGAGAATAAGCCAGTTTCGTTATTGCTGGCTATGCACATGCGCACGTCCTCCAAATCGTCGGGATAAACAAACCAATACACGAATCCGGACAAAAGTGATGGTCTGATTTTAGTCGGCCATAACTGGGGTCAGTCACCTTTAAATCTTTCAATTTCCTTGCTTAGCTCTATCTTGGATGATTGTACACTAATTTTTTTCTTGAATTCTCCAATTTCACTAAATATGAGGGTTTGACATTCATGTGAACAATAAATAAAGACGATTTTAGACAAATGAACCCCACTAATGGCGTCCTGCAGTCACATAAAACAAGCGCTAATCGGATTCGTCTACACCGTACCTACAACATTTATTCCAAAATTTGAGTTTACATGAAAATGAAAATCTGGTTAAATCATTCTTTCTGAATCCATCCATACCATCTTCGGATCTTAAGTGTGGTTTATACAGCGAATTGTGTTTAAATTGTCTTTTTAGCGTGAAAGATTGCATTTTAATCTGTCGTAAAGTTGCACTAAGACCCCTATTATCGTTCGACTTCACTGGACACTTAGTGTTGCGTGCATGTTCTGACGACAAGAGAACGCCGCACGCTACGTGTTGCAGCTTTGTTAGCTCGCGGGGCGGACGAATTTTTTCGTCTGGCCCATCGCTACGAAAAAATCAACTTAAAGCCTACTTAGTAAAGGGGGCTGCAGCCACAGAGGCACTACGCAGGCTACACCGTGTCACACAATCCATGCGACATCGAATTACCGAAGTCGCTTTTTACAAAAAAAAAAAAGTCGAAAAGCCGTCATTTTGGAATTATGAATGTTGTTATGAAAGTTGATTGGTCCATACGAACTGCAATTTTCTTCGCTAGCATAAGAAAGACGCTTTTTCTCCCGATTGTGGCGTGCATAGGCGGTTGTTTCTTTCAAATTAAGAATAGGCCGGGAATAACGAAGAAGCCTGGTCAGAAGCCAGCACACTTCGCTGACTAGACGACATGCAGAGGGAGAGGTCAAAGGGATTTTTGTTTACGTTAGGTGTCTAATTAGAAGCATTCTGGACAGTGCTGTGGTTGTCAGTAGTTATGAGATATGGGCAGACAAATAGGCTTACTATACTAACTTTAATTATTTATAAAGGCAGCTAAATTTTCGAAACAAAATCTGATATTTTAAGTATCGGATTCCGATCAATTTTTGTGAGTTTTTATTGAAATCTTCCCTCTATCTGTGGTCAGAAAGAGGCCAAAAATTTGCCAACCTGTGTAAATATATGATTCGTATCAGAGGTATGTGAAAATGAATTGTTACCTGATTATTTTGTGACGTCACATCTACGAAAAGCTTTTACCGACAACCCTACTCTATCATGCGTTTGACCTGACCGTGGGGTAGTCCGATGAAAGCTGTCTTTCAAATTTAATAGTTGGTTAATTGTTTCAACGGACTACGTTCAATCTAATTTAAGTACCGGGTGTACTTGTGTACTTAACAACGAAGTTGTGATAGTTTGAGAAAGATTATGCAAGTTCTGATCGTTTGGGAACCACTTGTAATGAAAATTGTTAGAAAAATGATGAACTGATTGAAAGCATGCTTCGATCTATACTAAATCACAAATCGAAGGGGGGGGGGGGGAGGGCGGAGGGATTACCCGCTGATGCGAATGAGACACCGCTGCACAGATGCGTAGCCAGGATTGTGTCATGTGGGGAATGCATGGTGTCATGGGGAAGGGGTTAATTGGGGCACGACATGGGGAAAAGTCTAAGGATAGAGAGAAACAACCGCTAATTTAGGTGCTTTTTGCATTCCAAGGTTGTGTCATGGGGGGTTCTAACCCCCCCCCCCCCACAAATCCCCCGTGGCTACGCCACTGCCGCTGCATACCGGTGCAAGACTGTTGATAAAATTATTAAAATACATCCATTGCCCTTTCGAACGACGCCTAATTATACACCGTTTGCAGACTGAGGGTGGAGGTGTATTGAAATTTCTTATCTACATAGGAGGTCCGCGTGTTTGGTCTAACGGTAGAGCATATCCGCCAGAGCATACCCACCTCTCACGCGGAGGGCCCGGGTTCGATTCCCAGGTCGAGTCACCAAAGACTCTAAAATTGAAATCTACTGCCGTCGGAGCGTGATGCCAGTGACTGAGCCACAACTGGAAAAAAGGCCGTGGCCGGCTCGACTTGAACCAATAGGTTGGAAACTGGGCCGTAAAACTCCATCTAACTCTAAATTATCTACAAAGGCGTAGGAAGTTTGGGTGCTGTGGGCGACGGCCCGTCCCCCCCCCCCCCTGTGAAAAATGAGGGCGGCAGTCTAAAGGGGGCTGCAGCCACAGAAGCGCGCTACGCAGGCTAGTGTGCGCTTTACAATCTTTGCACGTTTTTAATATTTGAGTAGCGCCATCTTTAAATTCCTCTGGCGCATACTTTTGAGATTGGGTCAATCCTTGCTTGTACAGAAATGTTCGTACAACTGTCAGAAAAATGAGGTTGGTTATGTGTCACCACTATATTTGTATCCATGCCAGGGTATTGAAAAGTTTTTAAAGCTTTTTTGTTCCGAATAATTTTTTGTAAACCGCCTACATTAGGCCTATCGTATGTTGTTGCTATAGACGCATAGGGGCCTAGCCTGTGGCCTAACGAGTAACAGTAACTTAGTAATCGAACAAGCAAAGCTTACCGTATAGTGGTGGGCCTAGTATGAATGGCGGTTGTGATTTTTGCAAAGCAGATGAACAGAATGAGATAAATCCAATCCCTTTCCTGTTTTCATTTCCAAAATGTGTAGTAACTGATGGATGTATTGCTATCGACAGTTCCTACACCCAGATCCAGAAATTAGTGAGAGAAAGCTTCATTTGACTCAAAATTTTTATTGATGTCAGTCATGAATAGCCCCCCATTAGTGGCGTATTTGCCATAGGCCTAGGCCCAGTATGCGCAGTGTGCGGTTATTTTCACTAACTTTGTACAGTTACGTACAGATACCTACGTAGCAAGCTAGTCCTTGCAGCCTATCAATAGGGAACGACAGACGTGTTAAGGAATTGAGTCTGCTCTGTTGGAGAGGTGTTTGTGAGTCTGCTAATATGCTATACAGTACAGTGCAAAACTTGTTTCACTTGTTGACCTACTGTAACCTGCCTAAGAAAGATGTTAACTTAAGTTTGGTCAAGTCACTAACAAAGCAAAATAACCAAATAACATAGGTTGTGCACTCAGCACACTATACTCAAGTAAGTACATTTTAGAGTATGGGAACTGTCCGTAGCAATATATCCATCAGTTACTAGTAATACTACACATTTTGAAAATGGAAACAGGAAACGGTTTGGATTTATCTCATTCTGTATATCAGCTTTGCAAAAATTAAGAGTGCCATTCAAAGTCCCCCAACTATACTAATGGGATATTGCTATTGCAGTGTAATTCCGAGAAAATGGTCTAGCCTAGTGCGTTCCCCTTGCAGCCAGACTGCCTTGTTTTTCCGTCCGCTCACTTTTGGGTTACCAGACTGTAAACTTTTTTGTGCGTGGGAAATGTGAACAAGAAATGAAAAACGTGTGGATTGGAAAACCCAGCATACCAAAACGTGTATGCTGTGCCGCAAGTACAGTATCAGGGAATAATTTAGTGTTCACCTTTTGCATAGCAATTTTGCTGTTTCAGGGCTCTTCAATCACAAAATCACTATCAACCCAAACGTTTTATGTAGAAAATCTGCTACACAATTTTGCATTTGTATAGTAGTTTGTCTATTTTGTGTAGCAAAATGCGATGCCATTTTAGATAAATTATTCCCTGAGCATGGCCAACATATACAGTATACAGGTATGTGTATGTACTGTACAGTAGTAGAGAAAGCCTTATTCCCCTAGCTAACCTATGAAAAAAAACTTGCGTGCGGCATACGTGCGGCCTTTGTGTACAGCATACCACAAGTGTTTTCAGCATATACATACACTGTACAGTATAGAGTATGAAGATGTATATGGATACGACTGTGGTATGCCGTATGTACAGTGCATAGGCTAGCCGTCTTTTGCATTTACTGTAAGTTAGGGCACAATTGCATGGGGAACAACTTAAAATTGTTACAAAATAAGCACTGATTTCACCTAAAACTGCCAAAGTACACGGACAGAAAAACAAGGCAGTTTGGCAGTTTGGAAAGCATTCCCCGTGCAGGCCAAACTTTACAGTCTGGGAAATGGGCATTTTAAGTCTAAATTATACTCTTAAAAGAAAGTTACTTTCTGTGAATTGGCCCGTGAATTGTGAGTATAGCAGACAACCACAGTCCATTACTGAAGACAAGGTTTGGCCAAGGCAAGGGCCTAGCTACCAAGGCTAGGGCACAGGTTGTCATAGCGATACAGTGTGTGAGTGTGTAATTTATGCTTATATTTTTCTCCATTTCTTGCAGTCTTTTCCCTAAGAAAACTCTCAGAGAAAAGATGGTGAGACTATGAGAGATCATGTATGCCGAATTTGCAAACTTTTTAAAAAGGCTTTAAGTCATTTCAACCATTCAATTATTTATGCAAGATTTGGAAATGGAAAGGTATTGTAGTTAATACTGTAAAGATTGCATATTATCAGAATTATTGACAGTTCTGTAAGTTGAAACAGTTTACATTTTTGTGTCTTGTACAGTACAGTACATGCATTTTTTAATTTCTGTCCCAGGTTTGTATGATGCTGCCTCTGGTGTAGTCTGTATCAAGTGTGGACATTCTTCTTTTTGACTTAAGCTGTATTAATGGAATGTGAAGAAGTTTACAGGTAACAAATTTCTTTTGGTGTCTTAAGTGATACCTGAAACAAAATGGACAATTACCACATTTTGGAATCCATTGGTGAAGGATCATTTGGAAAGGTGTACAGGGGCAGGCGAAAGTATACTGGAAAAGTAAGTCTTATTCATCACTGTCTGTCATAAACTGTATAGATTGGGCCTTCTCAACCATATTAAGTGAAGGGCCACTTGGTTGAAAGTAAAATACAATCAGCATCACGATCCTACCATGCATATGTGATTGCTGGCCAGGTTGGGAAGTGTAATTTTTATCTCAATACATAACATGTATTGAGATATTGTACTGTAGCACTAGCCAGTTGCTAGCTGTAACCTATAATCCTATTCAGCATGGCCGTGTTTGGTAGAGTTTACATTTTGATCATAACTTCTTGTAGAGCATACTTTTGCACAATTATTTATTCAGTCAGAATTTTAACTTGATGATCTGATAGGTTGATAACTTAGTTATTTTTTCTTTGAAAAGTGGTCAAAAAGTTTTGCAAAAGAAAAGTTGCATTTCTGCCCATTGTTTATACTCCTTTTTTCCCACAGTGCAATTGTGTGTGCTTTTAGTGTGCTATTTTGTCTGTGGCTTCAAGCCTTTGCTAAGTCAAGCATACAGTAGGGTAACTGTTAAGATGATCTTGTCTGGTTTGACTAAGATATTTGCCCAGCCATTGTCTTGTGATGGAGAAGTTTATTTACAGTTGATTGAGTGCCTAAACAGGATGCCAGTACAGTAGCTCTCAACCTTCAAAAGTTGTGCTCTTCACCAAGAGGTTTCAGTGAGATCATAAGAGATATGAGGTTGATGTTTAAGAAAACTAGGTAGGAAAGTAGTAGTAGGAAAACTTGTTTAGTTGGAACTATTTAGAAAGTTTTTTTTTCTTATAAGACTGATCTCCATCCAGCTGGATAAGCCTAATAACTTGTACTTTGTAGTGTTAGTGTGCTTTACAAAGACAATTTTTTTAGTATAAAAGTATCATTATTGATTTTTTGTTTCAGTTGATAACCTTTTTAAATTTTAGCATGAAAGTGAAAAAATCTCTGCTATAAATAGTTCAATTGGAATGCAGGCTTAATGTAATCGATTATGATTGCGATTACTACATATTTTACGATTGTTATTCGATTACAGCTAAAATTGAAAGAAATTGATTACGATTACAATTACATTGAAATGTAATCATGATTGCAATTGTGATTACATTTTCTTTCCACATGAACAATGTAGTAGGCAAAACAATCCAGTGTCCACAACTGGAGAAAAGGCCATGGACATTGCTCCACCATGCTCCAACAGAAGAACTAAGCACTGAAAAAATTGTTTATGAACCTTACTTCTTTGTTCAATTCAACTTCATAGTAATCAGAAATGAAACCACCATTGTGATTACTTTGCCAATGTAATCTATTATGATTGCAATTACTTTGCAATTTTCACAAAAGTAATCGATTGTGATTACCACTACTTCAAAATGTGTAATTAATTGCAATCGATTACTGAATACGATTACCCCAAGCCTGTTTGAATGACAACACTGCACCACAATAGCAGAAACAAATGGAAAGTTATACCATTACCATTTACCATTTTCTTAGTTGAATTCGCTTATAACATGAACTTCATTTGATCTTATTTGCTGAGCTGGTCAACCACCCAACATGAAGAAGTTACGCAGGAAGTTTTGACTCCAGCATGGTAGCTTCTCCATCATTGAAAGTCACTGAGCATCATGAAATACAGAACTATACCCTTTAAAGCCTGAGTAACAATGTGTGAAAGATCTATCATACCAACTTTAAAATTAGTTTATATCGAATTGTGCAACAAATAGAAGTTGAACTATCATGATGGAATGTTTGCCTTTAAGGAGATCCATCATGACTACCCCAGTTTTTAGTGAAAATCTGCGGTTGCCAATTATAGTAACAGACCCCTGGTTCATTACTCCAATAAGCTACTTCAATGAGCAGCAGTCTTGATGACCATTCTGGTTTAATAAAAGCCCAACAAGTTTGGGGTTCAAATAGCAACACACAACAAATTCTGAAAAAAGTGCTGGCAAAAAGGGATCAAATTTATAGTGCATTGAAGGACTACATCCCCTTTCAGTTTATTCTGAGATAAACTGCTACCAAGGGTGAACTTTCATGACCATTTTCAAATGCTTAAATGGGCATATAATTAGTTCCTAAAACAGTTCTTGACAATTTTGAGCGAATGGTAATTTTTCCAGATGTGTACTCTCTTTGCAGATTGTTGCTTTGAAGTTTATTCCAAAGGTGGGTCGTTCAGAGAAGGAGCTGCAAAGCTTGAGAAAAGAAATTGAGATTATGAGAACATTGCATCATGAGAACATCATCGAAATGTTGGATACATTTGAGACAGAGAAAGAGGTAAGATGCTGAACAAAACAATAAAATAAGGAAAGAAGAGAAAAGCATTGCATTATCTCAAATATTCACCGAGAGGACGTTGTTGTAGGCTTAAATGGAGTTTTATGGCCCAGTTTCCAACCTAGTGGTTCAAGTCGAGCCAGCCACAGCCCTTTTCCAGTTGTGGCTCACTGGCTTGTGCAGGGTACATGGGGTGTGGTATATTATGCATAAATTAAATCATGGACATTCTGCTTCCCCGACTACAACAGGGAATAATTTATTCAGTATCGCATGGCAATTTGCTACGCAAACAGGCCAAGTTGCTACACAAATGAAAATTGTGTAGCAAGTTTTTGTGTGCATAAACCTTGCATTTTCACAAACAATGTGTGAAAGAAAAGACCTCAAAAATCTTCAAAACTGCTATGCAAAATTTGAATGCTAAATTATTCCCTGTGCAAATAAATATGTAACATTCAGGTAGACAGCTTACATTACTATGGAACTCAGTGGAATCATTGCCTTGGCACTGTTCACACTGCCACAACTTTGCCTGACATGAAAATGTGTGGATAGTTGCAGCAGTGTGACCCGGACTGTAGCGCCACTTATCTCCAGGAATTGTTGTGTAGCTAGTTCTGTACATCCTTCAAATTGTCTTTATGTGGCTCCTGGCCAGGGTTTTGTTTAAAATGCAAAATAAAGTTTATAGCTTCTGCCTGTGTGTTGTGTTGCAGGTATACATGAAGTGTTTCGTTGTACAAGAACTGATGGCTTTGATTTTATCTGTATGCAAATCAGGCACAATGTTTCTTTACAATAAGGAAGCATTTTCAAGAATTGACTCTCCAATATTGGCTTTTGAATATCTAAATCTTTGGATAATCTGTAAGATTAAGACCTGCAGTAATATTTTATTAGTGTAGTTAGATGGAGTTTTACTGCCCAGTTTCCAACCAAATCGTTCAAAACAAGTTGGCCACAGCCTTTTTTTCCAGTTGTGGCTCACTGGCTTGTTTTCCATACTCCATAGCTTGTTCTGACCATTAAGCACTGTAGTCCACTTTTTGACCATTGTTAGCTTCAAAGGCTCACACTGTATTCCTACTGCAAGTTAATTATGATGTCAATCCTTGGGATGTAATTTCTTCAAAGATCTCACTATACCATGTTTTTGATTTGCCCCATCAGGTAGTAGCAGTTACAGATTATGCTGAGGGAGAGCTTTTCCAGATTCTAGAGGATGATGGAACTCTACCAGAGGATCAGGTGAGTTCAACTAAAGTTAAGGTCTGGTGGAAAGCCTCCAACACAGTAGAATTGATCAGCTTTTCTTTGAAATGTAACGTGGATGCGACGAAAATGTGGGTGGTGTACTGAAAGTAGAGACAATCTTAGACAAAAAAGGACTGGAGGAGAGATTGGCTGAAAGTGAACTCAACTGTCGTGGGACCCAAATGAAACTCTCATTAACTCATTGGATACATCACAGCGAACTTGTCATTATGTAACTTAATTATTATGCAAATGAATTAGCAATGGAACCTACATAACACTCGAGTCCTAAAATGAGTAAAACTCAGACCACACATAAATACTGAATAATCAAACATAGCTTTTCATTTTTCATTCCATTTACCTCTTACAGGAAGATAGGACACGAAGAATGGTTCTTGTTCCTCCCCTCTACCCCTAAAAAAGGCCCCCTACAGTTAAATGCAAAATCTTCCTCCAAGTGTAGCATTAGATTGTTCTTCCTCAGATATACAGCACCTTTTGTTAAATATAGCTCTATTTACAAAAGACTTTGATATAGATCTGTATTACCACCACCTTACATCCTGGGAGAGATTTAAGTTGCAGTGGAGAAGGAAATCCACATAATAGCATGAAAAAAGCTGCGTTATGTTCTATTGACCAAGTAAATATGTTCCAGCTGACTTCCTTTATTTATTAATTTTGTTTATCAATAAAATCACCATAAGTCCTCAATAAACTTGAAGTTATTGAACAAGATGACAAATTCATTTACAATGTATTGGAGTACAAGAGTTTTTCCTTTGTCAAGAAAACTGGCAAAATGAAAAGTTACCAAAAGATTAATATATGTCAAACATTTGTGAAATAATCAAAGATGGGTTTAGTGTGTTTCTTACATAAAAAGTTGTCCTCTTGTAATTCATTACCAAAGTTAAGAGTAGCATGGAATTTGAATCTCATAAATACTATCAGGATAACAAAAAAATTAAATGTTAAATAAAGTAGTCTTTATCTTAGCTGTGGTATTTCAATTTTCTCCTCATGTTCTCCTGAGAATTAAAATACAAGTTTTGCTGTAATCTAATTATATTATATTTTTTCAGGTTTGTCAGATAGCCTGTCAGTTGGTGTCAGCTTTATACTATCTTCACTCCCATCGAATCCTTCATCGAGACATGAAGCCTCAGAACATACTCCTTGTGAAAGGTGGAATCGTAAAGCTTTGTGATTTTGGGTTTGCTAGGGCCATGAGTGTCCACACTCTGGTACTTACTTCAATCAAGGTGAGGCATCACACTTAGTATTTGCCTCATCAAGGTGAGGTTTCAAGTGTTCACACTCTAGTACTTACTTCAAACAAGGTGACACATACTCAAGTACTTGCTTCTTAGAAGGTGGGCATCAAGTTTTCACACTCTGGTACTTACTTCAGACAAGGTAGGGTATTGCACTTTGTTAATTACCTCAAATGAGATGAGGCATCAACCATAGATGTGTACAGAGAATGATGAAGGGGCATAGTGTCAAGTGGAAGTTAGCCAATGAAAGCCATGTACAGGGCTGAGGAAAATGTTTATTTCCTGGGAAGAGAGGGAAGCAAATTATCTCCAGCCTCTTTCTTATTTTTATGTACAAAGCATGCAAACTTGTGTGCAGTTGTCTAAATTTACCCCAAAGTACCCACATTTCCTAGGAAGGAGCCTCCAAGCTTGGAAAGTTTTTCCACCCACAGGCATGAGGTTAGGTTAGGTTTGATGGAGTTTTATGGCCCAGTTTCTAACCAATTGGTTCAAGTTGAGCTGACCACTGCCTTTTTTCCAGTTGTGGCTCACTGACTTGAGGTAAAGTAATTCATTATCATAAACCTTCAACAAGCCCCTGATGTGGCTGATATAGCAAGATGCCAGTTAGGTTCTCACATTAACTCACGTGCATTGTGTATTTCAAGAGCTCATTCAAAGACTCTTGATAATTGTGAGTACACAAATTTTGGTGGCCCAAAATGATAAAAATATCAAATTTTAGGCATATTTTTCATGTTTTTTTTTTTAAAAAGGGCTTTAACCTCATTGTTAGGCTTATTGCAAAACAAGAAGGAGAAAAAGAAGTTTCAGCATATTGACAGCTCCCAGGTCAAGGCTTAGTATTTTGAGGAACATTGAGGGGGGTCTTTGTGGTCTAACATTAGCTTCCGTTTGAACAGAAAATTGTTAAAAATTAAAATAAGAAAAGGAGAAGCTAGAGACAGGAATTCTCGGTTTTCTGAAACTCAGATTTGATAGTGAAATACCATTTTGTGCAAACTTTCATTGAAATGGTGTAGCACCTAAACATCAAATTCCATTTTCTAATTTTATAAAATGGAAAACTCCTGTCTCTAGGCAAAACATTGACCAGTATCTGTATGATGAGTGAATTAGTTAAGTTCAAACTGTTTTCAGTGTTGTACATCTTGTTTCACAGACTTTTATTTTCCTTTGTCTTTTCCTTGGACACAGGGAACACCACTTTACATGGCTCCTGAACTGATTGAAGAGAAACCATATGACCATACAACAGATCTATGGTCATTGGGGTGTATACTGTATGAGTTGTTCGTGGGGACACCGCCTTTTTACACCAACAGTATCTTTCAGCTTGTCAGTCTTATCATCAAGGTAAGTTGTCAGGCCTTGATTTTGGGGAAATTTATGGACCTCTTTCAGGCAACTGTTTGACTATTTTCAGTTGCCTGCAAGGAATTTTAACTGGCAGTAGATATTTGAGTTGTGGGTTTTCCTTTCAGGGTAGAGTTATGGGTGGTTTTTGTTTGATCCAGGGATTGATAGTGCACTGAATTTACAATTTTTTAATAGCAGCCCTCAATGTTCGCAGAAGGCTCCAATGCATGTGTGGGAAATTCCCATTTTTAACATTTTTCAAGGGGAAATTTCTGTAGTTCATAGGATACAGTGCAGATGATTATATTCTTTGCACTACATGTAAATTGAATGTGGGAATTGAGCAATTACACATCTTAGCATCAACACTTTTGGCCACATAGATCAGAGTTTTCACATACATTTTCTGTTCTAGTTTGTGCATGACCAAGTCTTTCTTCATGCAAGCACAAGTGTATATTTGAATTGTTTTTTCTAGACAGCTTTTATTTTAATAACGGTCTTCTTCAGTGCATTTCATTTTATCAGGATCCATACCTGCTCATCTTATTTACTTGCCCTCAATATTAACATATTTGAAAGCCAAGAGTTAAATTTGCATGTTATTTCCCACACAATGGTTTGTCATGGTACTGAATGTGTTTCAAAATGAAATTGATTTTTTGTTCTTCTTCTCTGTAGGATCCTGTCAAATGGCCTAAGACAATGAGTCCTGAATTTAAGGTAAGTGCAAGCATTAGTCTCAGACACCATGTCAAAGCTGCAGCTACCTCAGCCTAGCTGCTGCTGCTGCAGCCATGCTTTGTGCAGAATGAAATAACCTCTCTTTAGCACTAACTGTCATTCCTCTTCTTTTGTACCACAGTGTATTAAATAACTTTACTTTCAAATATTTATACTTGTCTGGTTGGATGCTACTGCTTTATACTTTGTTTTCTTAATTCCTGTTCTAGTGTTGCTTGAATGTAATTATTTTGAAATCTTATATTGTCTTTTTATGTGAACAGTTGGGGTTTAATTAAGTTGTTCTTATCTGATAGACGAATCCGGACAGCAAATTATGGTCTGGTACCAGTTGACCATAACTGGGGTCTATTACCTTGTAATCTTTCAGTTTCCTTGCTTACCTGTATGATGGATGGTTGTACACTAAGTTGTATACTGATACCTTCAATTTCACTGAATATGAGGGTTTGAAATTCATATAGACAAAGTGAAGATGATTTAAGGCTGATGGACCCCACAAATGGCTGTCAAGATCAAAAAAGAATCACCAAATGGGTTAATCTACTGCACTAATTCAAATTAGGGTGACTGTAATTTCCTTTTAAGAATCATAATTGAACCAATTTTCTAATAATTTCATCTGTATCTCCATCCCTGATAAATTTATCATTGGCTGTTTTACTTCTTTACAGAGTTTCCTCCAAGGTTTACTAACAAAGAATCCCTCTCAAAGGTTATCATGGCCTCATTTGATATATCATCCATTTGTCGCTGGTAAACTAGCAGGTACATATGAAATGTGCTTACTGTTCCTTTACTTATCTAGACCCGTACTTAAAGGGCCAATCCTCTCACCCCAAACTAAAGTTCTTTTAGGGGGTAACAGAAATTCTCAATTGGTTCAGCTCTTTGATTGACAGCTAATTCAAACAATGCAGATTACCAAAGCTTTTTTTACACAGCATCAACTGTACTGAGAGTGTTTTGATCATCTACATTGAGCTTTTCTATACTCACCCTGAAGCAATAAACTGAGATTGCGTCTGGATGAGGATGAATTTCAGACAGTTGTGGGAGGGGCTTGAACAAGAAGGTTAGGAGAATTGGTACTGTTTGGGGTGGGAGAATTGGGCCTTTAATATCAGAGATCTGACCGCAATATAGCCATTTTCTTTGCAATCATTAAGCATGGTGATGTACACTGAAGGACTTCCACAGATAGGAGCAATGTTTATGCTAAGCTTCTGTGACACGATTTTGACGCAGTGGCTTGTCAATTTGATGCACTGATGTTTGTGGAAGAAAAATGAAAAAAGAGCCCTAAAATTTTTCCCACATTTGATGTGTGTGTACAGCTCCACAAAACTGAATTTCCAAATTTTTACATATGGAGTGTATTGACCCAATGTATAATTTCTTAGAAGAAACAGTGGGCAGGAGCTTAGACATAATCTGCTTAATCACACAAGCATGAGTCAATGTGAGTGAGGTAACCTCAAATATTTATATTGCATACCTTATTGTCCAGAACTAAATGATATCCTGGAAATTTCCAAGCAATAAGTTCTTTGAAAAACAAATTTTCTCATTGCTATGGAAACCAATGTGAAGAGGTGAACATTTTGACTAGCCTTTTTATTGTATTGTGAGAATGGAGTCTCAGACAGCAGTGTGAAATGATATTTAAAGTTACTGGGTTATAACAATATTATACATCCCCTCAATGGAGATCTGAATTGGCATTCTTCTGATAACCAATAAAATTTAGGTGCATAACACGACTTCCAATTTGGGTGATTGCAAAGCAATTGTAGGAGTGCAAAATGCACTGTCAGGACTAAACACATTCACAGCAAAGTTTGATTCAGTGGGACAGATCCACTCAGTTGCTTTTTACAACAGTGCATAGAGCACTATAATACACTGTGGATTAGGGGAGATGTATATATAAATTATACTCACCTTTTGCTGTGACTCCTGATATATGAAGAAAATGTTTGCAGGCTGGCAACTGATGTTGGTGTTGTTGGTGCCATGTAGAATGTTGCTACGAGGGCCCTTAAAAATGTCATTGCTTTGTTGAAGCAAAATTGGGGCATGTCCCCAATGTAATACAGCATGAAAATAGTTGTAAAGGTTGTGGTAGGAATATTGTTTCATGCACCCAGATGATGTACTGATTTGATTGTATATAATTTACAAGGCACATTTCAGTGAGAATGAATTCATGTTGTAGGTTCCAGGAAAGGATGTAGGATAAAACTGAAATTCTTGGATTGATTCGTATAAATTGTCATGATAATTTTAATAAATTGGCTCACTGTGCCATTTACTGATTTCATCTGTCATTTCAAGTCCCAGACATTTTGAGTAAAAGTATCCAGTCCCCATTTACTGAAGAACCCAGCAGAGAGATACAGGCAGCCAAGAAACGAGCTGTTCAAGAAAAGAAATCGGATGTTGCTCCTGGAACAACAATTATGAGAAAACTGAAGGGTAGAGAACAACAGGAGACTCAGGTAAGGATTAACCCCTGACCCCCCTTCCTCCCCTCCAGCTGTTGCATGTGTGACTGGACAACTCCCTCAGGATAATACTGTCTGGACTGGTCCACTTTGATAATGGAATGTTAAATTTAAAGTTTATTTTGTAACACAAAATCATCTAAACAAAATCAAAACATCTTTACTTTGCGAACAACTGAGTATCTGGGAAGAAGGAGAGTACTTTGTCTTCTGTAGTATTCAAATATGTGTATAGGAGTGCAAGACCTGAATGCAAAATGCACCTTTTTCCATGGAACCACAAAAGAGTCATGTAGATATGGTTTATATTGAGTACCCAAATGCTACAGTTTGTTATGTAGCATAGGTCTGCTTATTCAACATATGAAATATGTTATTCACACACCATTGACAACCCCAGAGATTAAAATGGTAACTCACTACTGCATACAAACAAACCAGTGCAACAGCACATATTGCTAAAATCTAGGGCAGCACAAATACCATCAGATTTGTGCTTACCAAGTTGCTCGTGGTATGATTCAGCTATGTGGCTGCCAGGGATTTAGCCAGGAACACAAAAAAATGAGGAGGGGGTTACTAAACCCAAAGTCCAAATTGGTGCTGTCCAAGGCTGAAGTTATGAGTAGGTCCAGGGGAACCAAAGTTTGCTTCAACACCCCTGTAAGGTGCAATTTGAAGGGTTTTCAAGGTTATTTATGTAAGTTCAAACATTCCTGAAAAAGTGTTCTCTTTTTGAGTAAAAAACCAAGGTATTAACAATTTCCTAATTTTTATGGATATGGAAAGTGGGGATATTTTACCCACCTTCTTCTGGAAAAGGGGGACAAATCCCCCACTCCCTCTGTGGAAACACTGGCTATTGTATGAGTAAGTTTGATGAAAGTAGTTGAATACCAGGATATCTTTGTAGAATAATTCAAATGAGGTACATAAATTGCACTTTGATCTTAATCTTTAACTGACACCACAACAAAAGGGTCTACAAATTTTGATCTTAATGTATTGTTCTTTTAAAGCCTGATGGTCAGCAGCAGGGGCAGACACCTTCAAAATCACCTGAGAAGAAAGAAAAGAAAGCAAAACCAAAAGCTGGACATGACAAAGTATTCCCAAAGGATAAGATTTCAGAACCAACCCCAAGGGAAAGCCCCATCAGTCAGGATTTCAACAGGGAATTCCCAGCAGTGGAGGTGGAGAGTCGTAAAGTGGTAAAGAAAGATGGGGATCAGATGAGACGTAGCATTGATCAAGTACAGCTTAAAGATGAAGAGGTAAGGTATTAAATCATTAAGACTAAATAACTAAGCTTCATCTCCCTTGGCCAGGTTGCAGCAGCAATACTTTGGTGTGTCTGTGTACAGTTTATGATCCCAAGCAGATTGTTCATTTCTTACTCCCACCCAGTGTCCCTGTTTCAAAGACTGCTGTCCCTGGTCTCAGACTTCTAGGGGCCAGCCAACCTACCAGGGTAGATAAGGCCTATTTCCGATATATGTGCAGTTAAAAGCATGGCTGTGACAGCTATAGTCCAGCCAAGGCAACCATAGCGTCTTGTTTGGACAGGATGTCTAAATCATGTTTTCCTTCTACTTTTTGATATTTTGATGGTGTAATGCTTTTGTTCAACATTTCCATAAAGTTTATAGGTTAGAAAGTTAAAATTGATTTCACCTTTGATCTCAGCCTGATTTAGTGTAATATAATAATATGCCTACCACAGCTATGAACAAGGACAAAATCCAGAAGCTTTGAAAATGCAAACAGGGCAAATAAATAATTTTGAAATTCATAGATGCTCAAGGAAGCAAGTTTGAAATTCCTGAATGCTGGGAAAGTTATGAGTGAACAAGAAATTCAGTTACAATGTTATTTTTGGTACATTTTTAGGTTATTGACAGCGAAGATGAGTGGGACACCCTTTGTGATGTGACCAGTCCTGAAACAGCCGATCCAAATTCCCTTCATGGATTGATCACAGATCCAGCTCTGTGTGAGAAGATAGCCGGCAGGCTGGAGGAGACTACCCCTCAGGTGATGGAGGGGATGTTGGAAGGGGCGTCCAAGCTGCGACTGGTCTTAAAGGTGGTCAGCAACCTGCTAGCCTGTAAGGGGTATGTATTGGGGGGTTACGTTACTGTTTTCACTTTAGGGGACCGTTTTAATCGTTTGCAAAAATAGCTTCCCTCCCCCCTCAAATAGCTTCCCCTTTCTTCTCTAACACCTGAGCTGCAACTAGTCTGTAAGTTGTTCAGCAGTCTATAGCCTGTAAGGGGTATGTATAAGGGGTTTTCTCTGCTGTTTTCATTTTAGGGAACCCTTCAAATCATTTGGAAAAATAGCAACCTCCCTCTTTCCCAAGCATCAAAGTTGCAACTGGTCTTAAAGGTGGTCAGCCCTCTGCTATTAATTGTAAGGACTATGTACCAAGGGGCCAATATAGTGCTTTATTGATATGGGCCTTTAGGAGTATGATTTTCCTCTCGTCCAATCCCAGCTTCCCTTCCTCTTGTTAAAAAAAATTGTTTGAGTGGTATACAGAAATGGATAAATTATTTCCAAGGGTAATAAAAGCAAATTTTTTTTCATCTCACTTTGAAAATTTGAAAAATTGAAAAATGCAGTGTTCAGATGACTTGATCAATGTGTCACATGAAATTTTGTGTTTTTCATGTACTTTAAGTTTTCCAGATAGAAGAATAAACATAAATTTATTTCAGTCTTAACTTACGTACTTATTAATAATTACTTTTGCAGGTATGTGGAAGATCTGGAGTGTTTCTGTAGTAATGTTGGTATTCCAGGAAAGATTATAACATTGTTGATGAAGGTTAAAGAAGGAACCACTGTGAAAAAGGTTAGACTTCAGAACATGTCACATGACAGCGATATTGAGCTGGATAACGATCCAATTAGTTGGAGTTTTAATTAGAATCTCCTCCATCCATTGATGGAAAGAATAAAAATTTGGCATCCTGTATAACTTTATGAATCGTAGAATCATGGATCATGAAAATGAAACATAAATTAAGTATTTTGTGATGTCACATTGACAAATAGCTTTTACTGGATTACGCATTTTCGTTAAAAGCAGTCTGGGGTTGCATGTTGTCTTGGGTGATTTGACGTGACTAATCTTTGAAGTTGCTTCTTCTCTCTTAGAGTGAAGGAGCGATTCATCTTTTCATGGAAAAATGACTCATGCAAAATTTTCAGTCAGTCAAAACCATGTACAGAATCTTAATTTGAAGTCTTAGTTTGTGTCATTTGGGAGGCTTCCATGAAGTTTTGAAAGAAAATTTATCCTATTGGGTCATTTCTCTTCTCAAAAATTAATTTTAAGGCCACCACAAATTGGGGTATTAGTAGTTTAGCACTTGACACTATTAGAAACCTTGTACTTATGTTTTCAAAGGCTATTGAATGGCCCTCTTAAGATGCTGAAATAAATGATCAGGACTTCAGTAGTTATGGTGTCATTGTTAGAGTTGTGACTTATTTCAAAATTGTCACTATTAGAGTCCTGGGTACCAGACTTCAAAAGTAATGGAATATCCCAAACCTTGTTTCACAAACACCCAAGGCACACGTTAATGGTGCAAGTTGTATTGAGATCTGTTTCTTAACATTTACCAGGCTTGTTTTGGAACTCTTGAAATGTAATGAGTTGGGGCCATGTGGCTTTAATAGTTGAGAACCATTTTCATGGATCAAATGTGGACTGGGACGGTTCCACTCCATCTCTTGTTAACACCATACATCATATACGTGATTGTTAACATAATGTATCTAACATGGCCCTCTAATCTCTTTCACAGCAACCATGGTGTGTACAGATTCTGATTGATGCTGTATCAGTTGTAACTGCTTATACTGTGTCTGATATAGGAGTTCTGCTGAATATGGACAGGTGAGTAAATCTATTTCAACCCTCTCTTGTCAGGACCTTGTCATGGGTAGGTGGGTTGCAATTATTGAGAGGAAGTTATTGTCAGGGCTTCTAGATTCACAAAGCAGGGAGTTTTCAAAGTCTCCATTCTGGATGTGTGGGTTCCCACAGGTTTGCCTCTTTTAAATTATGCTTAATATCATCACTATGTTGGGAATATTTTTTTGTTTGGAAAAGCTTCTTGTATTCCCATTGCCCTCACTGCTATCCAGCCAGAGCTGTATTTGAGTGGAAAGTGTGGGTGCCAATGTTAGATGAAATGAAGCTTTAGCAATATAAAGGGACAATTCCCTGGCCATCTTACTAAAGAGAAAGTTGTTCATCCAAGAACAAACTATGGTATTCAGATCAGAACTTATCATTCAAAAGTGGTAAAATTTTATCAGAGTCGTGCATTGCAGTTATGCAAAAGGACTACAGGAGTGCAACACAGATACACAATACTGTAAAAGGGTTTGTCTCTATCAGGCTATTTGTGGTAACAGGTAAAAAATGGTACCTGTGTATGCAAAAGACAGTCCATTAATGTGAGGATATGATGCGGAGAGGAAATGTGACAACTTTCCTTGTTCAAATCTTGAGCACCACACATCAGATTTGCAAATTTTACAAAAATATTTAGAATAGGTCCCCCTCTAACATTTCAAAATTAAAGGGACCTTAAACCCTTCTTTTAAAATGTCTTCATTTCCTAAACCCACGAAGTTGATGTCTTACTGTTGTAATGCCACTGAATTTGTCCACCCAAGGTTGTCTCTTGTATCATGGAGTCATCTTCACTTTGCTCTGGTTTGTTGCCAAACATTATGACCAAACATATTTAAGATTTTAAAGTAAAAATTTTAGGAACAAAAGCCTCTGTCCCTTACAGCATAATTGGTATTAAACCCAAAATAACAAGTGGCTTTTTATTGCTCATATTGCCAGTGTATGTATCCACTTAAAATTGGCTCCTTCTGCCAATGCTCTCTTTCCTTCAAATATGTGGATCTTAAGTACCCCCTTCCTCCTCCCCCTTTCATCATTGTCTAGATGTTTAGTTGAAACTACCTATACATGAGGTAATGATGAGGACTGAATTTCTATTTTTTGTTTCAGAGCAAAGAGTATCATGGAATCATCTTTAATCTTCTCTGGTTTGTTAACATGGTTACTGCATATTAAACAAGATGACCAGATGAAGTTAAGGGTACAAACACTATATGTAAGTTGAGATAAGAGATGTCTTATTGCTAACCAATCTTAATGTTACATGCATGAAATAAGAAGTTAAATGCAAGTTTCAGAGAAAGCAGAACTGTCCAGAACTGCTAAGTACTTTGGATTTGTTAAATTAGGTGTGTCTGGTTTCAGAGTGTGTCCTTATCGACCTTTTTTTCCCTTTTTGAGATATCAGGTATTTTATTTTGTTGGAGAGTGGAACTTTTGTTTTCTTGTTTTGGCCTGCATTCTGTTTATCAAAACACAGATTTGAAAAAAGCCAGGATACTTTTTGGACACCATGTTAAAAACATATGCTGGAGTTGCATCAGCTCTAAAGCTGTAGTGGCTCGGCTAGATGGGACTGCATCAACTATGCTGTGTTTTGTATTAAGTTGTAAGCTACTTGAAGATGAAACTGTGACTGTTCTTTTATTATAGCAGTGCATTGCTGCAGCTTTTCTTGGCGAGCTACAGCTTGGCTGTTCTGACTAAGAGTCTAAGTGTTCACCCTGTGGGGAAGAGAGAATTAAAGGACCAATCTTCTCACCCCAGACTACAATTCTGGTAGGAGTTTACTGAAATTCTTAATTGGCTCAGCTCTTTGATTGACAGCTAATTCAAAAAATGCAGAGTACCAAAGCTTATATTACACAGTATGAACTGGACTGAGAGTGTTTTAATTATACACATTGGGCTTTTTTATACTAACCCTGAAGCAATAAACTGAGATTGTGTCTGGATGAAGATGAGTTTCAGACAATTGTGGGAGGGGCTTAAGTAAGAAGATTAGGAGAATTGGTACTGTTTGGGTGAAAGGATTGGGCCTGTAAGGAAATGAACAGAATGAAAAATATAAAGTAAGATTTCTGGGGTGAGTTTGGCCCGATGAAACAAATGAAAGGAAGTCATATTAAGTTGAAACTATTACTTCTGGGTAATGATAGTAGTGCATGGCTGTAGCTTTGTTGGGGAGCTGCATCTTGGCTATTTTGATAAATCATCTAAGTGTTTACCTTTTGGGAAAGATAAAATCAATTAACAAACAGAATGAAATAAAATCTAGTAGGATTTTTGTTGTGAGATTGGCCTGATGAAATAAATGAAAACAAAATAGTGAAGTGTGCTCAAAAACAATGATAATCATATTATTCTAAATTCAAGCAGAATGTTGTGGAGGTAACTTAATGGTGTATAAAAATTGGATGAAATTGTTGTTGGGTGCACTGCAATATATCCCAAGTTTTGACTTGTGATTTATCCATTTGGAGCAAGTAAATTGTTGAAAGAGTAAGGTGTACTTACAGTAAAAGAGTTCTTGTTGGTTTTTGTTTATACATAAATTGCTTCATTTGGTTTTGTAAATTTTTTCAGAGTTTTATTTACCAGTGTGAAACCATGGACAGATCACCACCAGATTTTGTGACAGGTTTTTACACAGGCCTTGCCCTAACTCATTCTGATTGTGTGGTAGCGCTGATGCAGACATTAGCTATAGATGAGGGCTCCCTTAAAAAACTTGCAGGTATGGAAAATAATTTAACAGTTTAAATTGTTAGAAGATTGCATCTTGTGAAAAAATTTTACTTTTTTGCTGTTTATTAAATGTTGAGGTGCATCACATATAAAGTTAAAAGCACTGAAATGTGATTAACCCAATGATGTAAAGTTGTTGTTTTGCCCCTTTTCTTCTGAGAAATAGCGCTATCATTGTTATGAAGTTCGTTTGAAGTTTGAAATTATTTCTTGAAACATTGTATGTGAACATTTATGGTTATGTATATTTTTAAGGAGGTATCAGCTACAATTTCTCTGTACATAGTAGTAAACTTAAAACACCTGTCTTAAAGAGGATATGACAGACCTCCCCAGCTATAGTCAAAAAGTTGCTATTAATCTTTTGCCCAAACATATTTGGAAATAACCCCAGGGTTCCAAGTACAGATAGTTGAGAGCACTTAGGTTTACATTCATTCAAGCAGAAAATCTTCACTCTGGTTGGTCAACAAGGACTTGCATAGTCACTTGTGTTTTCAATTTAGCTCACACACAAGCAGTTCCTTTCCAGTGTGACCAAACAATATAAGGGGCGCTTTGGGTTAGTTTTGATAACGTAGCAAAGGGTACTGGAGAACAATACTTCATGAAAATGATCATAATCAGCAAAATTAGTCAATTTTCAGATCAAAAAGCTATGCATTCATACTTACATACATGCAAATATTTATAGAATGCTAACTTCAAAAAATCAAAGCGCTGGAAAGAAAACACAGAGACAGGATGAAAAGCACAGCGAAAACAGGTGAGACTTGGAGAGATTTGAAAATAGTAACTGTATGAGCTTCCCCAATATTTCATGGGAGTGTATTGCAAGTGTATTCCAAAGTGTGTTCCAAGTGTATTCCACAGAGTGTATTCCATAGAGTGTATTCCACAGAGTGTATTCCACAGAGTGTATTCCACAGAGTGTATTCCACAGAGTTTATTCCACAGAGTGTATTCCACAGAGTGTATTCCACAGAGTGTATTCCACAGAGTGTATTCCACAGAGTGTATTCCACAGAGTGTACTCCACAGAGTGTACTCCACAGAGTGTATTCCACAGGGAATTCACTGTCTGACTGAACTGTTTGATCGCCATTGACTTAATCATCCTGATCTTGCATGTTTCCATCATTTTTTAATGGAAGGAGGAAGGGGGAGGGGATCAGTGCCATTCACTCCAGTGATCTGCTCTGGTATGTTTGTTTAATTCTTTGTCCTATGATACTTTGTTTCCCCAGCCGTTCTAAAAGAGGATGAAGATGTCGGTCAGCATTGGGAGAACCTTTGTGGTTTAACAATTGGTGCCCTAGCTGAGCTGGTCTTTCTACCTCTTGGCCTGGATACCTGTGTAGAGGGCAAGAGAAAGGTACATCAGCTTTTAATGGTTTTAAAATTGAAAAACTTGCAATAAGAAAAAAGAAATATGACTACAGTTGAAAAGACATGGCAGCACTGTCAAAATGTCCTAAGAAGTGACTTGTCAATGCATTCAAATTATGCGATTGGGGATGTACTTTTCAAACATGAGATAGATGAAGGAAATCCTGGTTTTACAAACAATTTTAGTTGGGGAATTTATTTTGCTTAATTTGGTCGTGCGCCCCTACAAAGAGAGAACAAAGGGAATTAAATCTTACAAAAACAGAAACAGAAACAGAAACAGAAACCCACTTGATGAGTTATTTACTAGTCTTGAGTGACCTGGACAGTCTATATCACAGCAGCCTAAGGGAGACTGGTAATCTTTTAGCAGCATCTTACCATTTGTTTGTATGCATACCATCAATTCATCTACTTACTGGACTGCTTTGAAAAGTTACAACCCTAGTAGTTCCATATGTATGACACATTTACATAATGTAACAGCTTGTCAGTAGGAAAAGCTCTGCACAATGTAACCATAGTGTCTTTTATAGAAGTGTAATGTACTATTAGCAAGCAGTATCTGCCCTCGATGAAAATTGTTTGGTGGCCATTGTGTAAATGGGGATGTTACATTCTGTACAAGTCTGAAAAGTACAATTTGAGTAGTCCTGTATATATGGCAGATATAACATAGAGACCTTATACACATGTTGTATGTCACAAAGCAAAAAGTTGGCCCTCCTCTGGGGGCAAAACAAAAACACTCACTGAAAAATACATACAGCTGGTTTGTCAATCAGTTGACTAGTTCACAGTCTGTTACAGGTGCAGGGCTAATTCTTATGTGTGCCGCCAAGTCTTACCTTTCTTTCCCCTAAGGTTTGAACGGTATTTGAAACTGAATTTGAACCACATTTAAAACAGTATTTAACCTATCCCTTTTTGTCTATACTCAAGAGAAAATTTCCATTAAATCTCAGTGAATGGGGGGACCTTATGCATGGGATCCCATTAATTCTCATTCAAATCCTACTAAATTCCCATAAATTCCCATTGGATTCAATGGGATATAGTATGGGATAATCCATTGTCCCATGGATTCAACATGGAAGTTGGAATACCTGTTACTGTCCAATAAAGCCTCGCATGTTTGGTCTTATAGTAGGAGCATTTGCCTCTCAAGCAAAAGGCTTGGGTTCCGTTCCCATGTCGAGTCATTCCAAAGGCTTCAAAAATGAAACCTCCTCCCATTGAGCATGATGCTCCGTAGAAGCAATGGAGTAGGGAAAACAAGCCAGTGATCCACAGCTGGGAAAAAGGTTGTGGCTGTCTTGACTTGAAACAATAGGTTGGAAACTGGGCTGTAAAACTCTTAACTGACATACTGACCCATTAAGCCCCATTGACAGACCTAATGGAAATCAATGGGGATAAAGTTGACACAATGTAACACATTTGTGTCGGTGTGTCATTGAATATCATCTAACTAACTAGCTGCTCCTACTTACAACCATTTGCTTGGTAGGCGTACTGGCCATTGTGTAAATGTGGATGTCACATACTACCTTGTCTAGCACATACTTGACATCTTTGAAAGGTACAGCCCTGTAGTCCCTGATATACACCCGATGCATTAACAAAATGCTGACGTCAATTTGGAGGAATAACAACAAAAGGCATGGTCTCATTACTTAGTTTTATGTAGAACAATTATGGATCGGTGCCCACAGAATTCACTCTGTGTGTGTAGAAGACTTTCGCATATCTGGTTAGTTGACCAATCAGCTGCTTGCTTCTGTTGATGTTGGCTTGTAATGCGACAAAAGAGGGTTAACTCTTTGCATTGTGACATGGTATGCATGAGGTCTATATAGAACAGGTACAACATAAGTAATAACGTGTAAGGAAGAAGAGCTCTTTGCTCACTGCATTTCTCTTCTTTTTGTATCAGATGGCAATGTGTGTTGGACAGCAGCTTGTGAAAGAAGAAGAATTAACAAGGACATTTCTAAGGTTTATCAGGAATCCATCATATGGTGAAAATGTTTTGAAGGTAAATTTAAAAGAATATTGAAAATGTAAAAAAAAATGAAACTGATTGTAATAATATATGTGCCATTAATGGGAAGATACCTACTCTAAGGGCCTGCATTTTATGATTGTGTTGTTACTTTGATCTGGCAACTATGTTTGGGGTGCCCTTCGGCAAGGTGCGCCTTTATTTGCCCAGTGTCATTGTCATGGTCTTCTCCCTCCCCCCTCTGTGGGTTAAGGTTCGAAAAACTCCTTCCTACTGTAACAGGTAACTAAAGGGGAGGGATTGATCTTTTTGCTTTGCATGTGAAAGCAAATTAAAACTTGAACAGTATTTGAACTTGACCTTTTTAATCTAGCTGACACTAAATAACATGTAGGTGTTGGTGTGTCATTAGATCTTATTGAACTAACACCCTATCCAATAAGGTTGAGCAAATCCAACATAGGGCTGCTAGGTTTGTTTTTCATGACTATCCCCCCCCCCCCATAGTAGTGTGACTGAAATGTTAAATGACCTAGGGTGGGATAGTCTCAAATATAGGCATACTGTCAGCAGGCTAGCAATTCTTCACAAAGCCAGATAGGGCCTCCTAGCCTTGCCAGTTAAGGACCTGCAACCGGTCCAGCAGCCTTCTAGGCATCATCACTCACATAGTTTTACAAATATACCAACCAACAAGGACTGCTACAAATATAGTTTATTTCCTCGGACCGTCAGAGACTGGAACTTACTCCCCCGGAATATAACAAATCTTGAGGACACCAAGCAGTTTAAGAACACAACCTTAAGGATCCTCAGACGGGACGACTAACCACATGCACACACTCAACGCTGCATGATTGACTCCACTAGGAGTGTTGTGCCGTATTCATCCAGATCCAGAACCAAGAGGGTGCATGGACCCCCAAGACACCAGAAACATGGGCGTTCAGTTTAGGACTATTAACAGAAAAGTTGTTCATTGTGTTGCTTTGCTATTAGGCTTATAATTTATAGTATGTGTATAAGTGAAGGAACAACATTGATAGTTTTTGTCAGCCAAAATTATGCAGACTTGACTTTACTTACTTTGTCATCAGAGCAAAGTTGGCACAGTAAAATGGTTTCCAAAATATCTCTGTCGGCATGTAGAAAGAGATACACACCATTTTCACTTCTCCATTCTGTTACTTTCTTTTCATCTTGTTTTTCACAGAGTGTTTACTTTACATGCCAGGCTAGTCCAGAATTTGCTGAATTTTTAAGCAAGGAAGAAGAGTTCTTAGAAACCATACTTTTAATATTACAAGGAAAGGTAAGCTACTGTGTAACATTGCAATGATGTTGGTACAATCATGATAGTATTATGTTAAGTTAGACTTTGAGGCTGGGTATAGTACTCCCAATAAAGATCTGTCCTTCTTGCTTGGGCTATTTTATTATTACAGTAGTTGACTGGAACTCCTTTTCCTTTCCTGTTTTGCTTTGCAACTGTAGCTCCCAATTTCACAGTGGTTTCAGATTTTTACCTGACACTTTTAAGTACTGATACTGCAGTAAAATAATCATGCTGCGGCTCCCTCATCAAAGCTGTGGTAGCTGAATTCTTTTTTGCCATTTTACTACAGAAGTAGTTTCAACTAATCCTGCTGTAGCTGAGATAGCTACAGCTTAGCTAAGGCAACTGCAGCTTAGCTGAGGTAGCTGCAGCTTAGCTAAGGCAACTGCAGCTTAGCTAAGGCAACTGCAGCTTAGCTGAGGTAGCTGCAGCTTAGCTAAGGCAGCTGCAGCTTAGCTCGCGCAAGGACAGCTTAGCTAAGGCATCTGCAGCTTAGCTAAGGCAACTGCAGCTTAGCTAAGGCAACTGCAGCTTAGCTGAGGTAGCTGCAGCTTAGCTAGGGCAGCTGCATCTTAGCTAGGGCAGCTGCAGCTTAGCTAAGGCAGCTGCAGCTTAGCTAGGGCAGCTGCAAAATATGGTGATGCATGCTTATATGGAATGTCTGATTATCCCCATCTCTTATGTGAAAACCCTCTCTGGACAAATCCAGAGCATTGTGGGCAATTCCCAGTCAGGCAGTTACATGAAAACTTCCAATTTAAGTTTTAGATGAAATTGTCAACGGGGATTTGTGGCTGGTCAGGGTGGTCAATTGGAATCACAGTAATGCAATAGTCATATATGTGTTTATTGCATCACTGGATGAACTCATTGCTTTAGTCGTGAATATTTGGTTTGGTTTTGTGTGTGTGTGTGTGTTTTTTTTTTTTTTGGGGGGGGGAGGTGTTTTTTGGGGGTGGGTGGGTGGGGGGTAGTTGTTGAATGTGAGAAAGTACCTTTTGTCTTTCAAACAGACGTGAGTATTCTGTTATGAAATACTATATAGCCTGGAAAGGGTGAATATTCATGGTAAAGTATATACAGAAGTGTAGAAAAAGTGGTGATGGTAATTAAGTGTACAATATTTGCAGAAACAAATATGTGTGTTTTGATATGGGTGAGGGAGTTATGTGTATGTGGGACTTCTGGCTTTGAAGGGCAATCAGTTAACAAAGATAGCCAAATATTGGAGAATATAGCTTTTGAATTTCAAGTTGGGTGACTAACCAACTGAACAATTTAGAACAAATTCAGTTATCTTTGGTAGTTATTAATTGGTTAGTTCTGAATTTATCTTTCAAAACAGGAATGACTTAGTCCACATTTTCCAATCTTATATTTCTTTCTTGATTTCTTTTTCATTTTATCTATTCCAGCTTGAAATTGATGACATGTATCAGAATGTAATGTATGAGACAGCCCTACACACAATAAGTGTCATAGTAATGCTGACAGAAAATATACCCCCTAAGTGAGTCACAATTCTTTTATTAAAAGGTTACAAATTTATTTATACAGGAACTTACATAGATAATTACTTGTCACAGTTTGAAATTGCTGACCTACAGAACCTAGAAATATGATTGCTCAAAAACCATACTTACATAATTTTTCTAGAATATATAAATTGAAATATTTACATTAAGAAAATATCAACCCAAGGATAGAAATTTCCAATTTACTCATTCAGAAAATTTGCAACATATGTTAAAAAGTTACAGGTGTATGTAGTGAAAGAGCTACTAAAATATTTTTGAAAAGTACCCAATTTTTTAATAGATTGATGTGACTTCATGTCACAGGAGATAAAATTTAACAGTCAGAACTTCCTGCTCAATGAGTAGTATAACCTGGGTCATGCATAATATAAAGCCAGCTGTGCCTTGGACTGATGTAGATAATGGAATCATTAATTAAAAATGTGCAAAATGATTTGAATTTTTGGAGGAACAATGTCTTTGAATAAACTTATATAATTTTTTATTTGAAGTCTCTACGTTTATACTGTTATTTTAGAAAAGTCATGGATATTAGTTTATGACCAGCTAAGGAAAAAATCAAGCAGGAAGTCTTTACAAGTTTAATTACATTTTCTTGCTTATTACAGATTAGTTGATACAAGTGTAATCTTTGCTGCAATATTATTGGATTCTCAAGTGGCCAGTCATACTGTAAGTATAAGAAATGAAAGGGGTATTGTACAAACCTCCATAGACAAATCTGAGCAGCTAGTGCAGTCAGCCATTAGTGGGGTCTATCAGTCTTAATTTGTCCTAATTTTATTGTCTATGTGCATATCTTAGCCATCATATTCTGTGAAATTGAGGTAATCAAAAGGTATTTTAGTTTACAATCATCCATGATACAGGTAAACAAAAAATTTGAAAGATTAAAAGTGATGGACCCCACTTATGTCTGAATAAATCGGCCATCTCGTGATTGTTCAGATTTGTCTATTGTTTTGCAAGAAAATTCATTCTTTTAAAACTAATATTTTTTGACACAGGGTGATAGGTTATCAAAAAAAAGGCAGTATGGTAGCCTAATTTTCAAGAAATAAGTTTCCCACAGATAGAAATTAAGTTGTTTGTTGCTTAAGAATAATTTGTTTTCCCAAACTTCTAACATTTCAAATGATGCAATGTTCATGGCTCTTCTTGTGTATTTTGAAGAGATGGAGCTATAGCTGGGGCTCAAGATTAAGACTTAACTGTTGGATGGAGTCTGAGCCATTTTCTGTGTACTCTCTGTTGGAGCATTTTAAACAGAATATTACCCTGTAAATTCCATAATAAGTAGTGGTTATGTTATTTTAAAATTTAAATAATGCATATTGGTAAACTGTGGAGTAAGGCTACTTTATTTATCAATGCAGTCAGAAAATAAATTTTGACTGGAAACTGCTAAATCAAATAAGGATACTGTACTTGCACCCTAATCTGACAGTATTTGTTGCAAATTAAGTGGGACTGACTATCAGGGTTTTTTATAGTTAGCCTGCATATATATTTATCTGTAGGGTCATCAACTTGATTTCACATTCAGTGTGGTCAAAAAACACCAAAGCATATTTCCTGAAATTTTATGCTCTAGTTGCAAAAAATTCTTTCATATTTTTTACAGAGTAATTTCATGGGCATTGCCTTAGTTTTGTTATTCAAACATTCTGTTAATGTGAAATTTGACACAAAATGTGCAATTTGTCTATAGTCTCAGAGGGAAATTGAAGAAAAACATGCATTTTAAGGAAAATTTACAGAAAATATGTAAAAATGCCAAAAAGAAGTCAAAAAGCTTTTTGACTTATGACATTATGAAAAGAAGTATTTTTAAATTGTGTGGACATTTAAAAATCACAGTGAGCAACCCTGATCTGCAATGTCTGGCGAATGTTACATACATGTCTCCTTATCTGTTGCAGACTGCTGCATCTCTGCTGGTCAGCCAATTACTATGCTATGGTGTGACAATAGAAATGCCTGCTGAAGACTTGCTGGCTGCTTTTGATTCAGCTCTTACAGACCTGACACAGGTATTAAAATAGATTTCATGGAGCATTTCTTCTATGAAGAATAGATTTCTTTGGAGAATCTTTCCTTCATATTTCCTTTCTGTTGACATTCACCCATATGGTTTAAACATATTTTTGGTAGTTGACAGTGCTTGTAGCAACATTGTATAATCTTTCTTTTGTCAAGCAGTTTGTAGTTTTGACTTGTGGAATTGAGAGTGGAACAACATTTGAAAGCCTAAATTGTATAGCTAGGTTAGTTAGTTTGATGGGATTTATTGACACAAACACAAATGTGTTATGTATTGATGGCTACATGGAAAAACACCCAAACCTCACAAAACATATGTAATAATAAGTCTCAAGACATTCAAACTATAACCTAACTAACCTAACATATTTCTTAGCCTTACCTAACCTTGAGACATGTTGTCATGCGTGGTGAACATCTCTTGAGACATTAATGTGACACATTACAAATAAAAACGTGAGGATTTGGTGATCAAAAACTAATGGTCAAATATGGTTCACATTGAAGTTGGGATTCAAATACAATTCAAATCTGTTTCAACTCCCCCATTCAGTTGCCTCTTACAACAGACAGTCTAATACTGCGGTCATATTCTTAAACCCCAGCCCATGGGAGTCCTGGATTGTATAGGCTATGATAACACCTTTCAACAGGTAAAGTGTAGTGCTTTTGTGGAAGCAAATCATTTTATTTCAACAATTTATTTGCTGTAACCAATTTTGTATTCAGCAGGGCTGTATCAAGAAAAAGATAAATTAGTTGCTGATCAGACTCAGAATTGTGTATAGCAATCTTTATCCACTTTAAGTTGAAACTCTGATTTTTTACCCTTGATTAAGAAGGAAGTCCTCTCCAGGCCAGGAACTAGGTGGGGTGAAGACCTCTCCTGGAAAAATGTGGAAATCCTCAAATCCCTGTTGTACATCTTGCCCCCTTGGAAAATATTTTGCACTTTTTGGCTTCCCTCACAGCATATGCTGTGTTGAATACAGTAAAAAAACATTCTATTCCAGGGCAATATTTGATTCCGTGTAATAGGAAATGCCCATTAGTTGGATTTTAGAAAAGCTTCAACCACAACTGACCCTCCTTACTCTGTGCAGGTCACTTTCTGGGCAAGCATGAATCCCATCGTGACTTTTGTGAATTTGTATTGTTGTAAGTAACCCATGCAAGACACACTGAAGAGCTACACCAGGCCAACCCAGGGTCACATATGCATCGTTTTCATCCAGGGTCTGATGTGCATGGTCTACATCCAGTTACATCCAGGGTCTGTCATTCATGGTCTACATCCAGGGTCTGTCATACATGGTCTTCATCCAGGGTCTGTCATACATGGTCTACATCCAGGGTCTGTCATACATGGTCTACATCCAACTTTCCATTCTTGACTGAATTACAAAAAGAAGAGATACTTCACATGATGAAAGGCTGAGGAGGAATCCATGCTGAAGAACTTAACTAAACGACTTACCCCGTATTTAAACCACCATATCTTTAAATGAAAAAATCATGTATGAATGAAAAGTAAGCATGCAAGATGTTATGTACATCAAAATGATGACCTGTAAATAGAAAAGGAAAAGTGTTTTTCTTACTCTGGTTTGATGGATGAATTTTTCTCCTTTGTTTAAGATCTGTACAAGATGTCCATTTGAGTATGGTGTCCTGGATGGTGTAGTCATGTTATTGGCTCAAGTTCTCAGCACGCCCCAGAGTATGATGGCTAGGCATATCATAGAATCAGGGGTATGCAACATGCTCTGGCAGAGGTAAGTCAGTCTTTTCATTCCTCACCTACATTCTGTCATGTCTAAACTTGAGGGAAGCAAAATGTAGTAGGAAGTTATAGGATGTGGGACTCCCTCTGTTGGTAGGGTAACCACTGCGTAAAGGGTCACCATTGTGTCAATAGTTTGATTAGACTTATCATAGAATCAGGGGTATGCAGCATGTTCTAACAGAGGTTGGTCAGTCTCTTTATTCCTCAACTACCTTCTCTCATGTCTAGGCACAAGCCAAGCAAAATTTAGTAGTAAATTATAGGGTGAAGGACCCCCTCTGCTGGTTGGGTTACCACTGTGTTAAGGATGACCACTGTATAAATAGTTTAGCTAGACATTTTATTGAATAACGGGTACACAGCATGTTCTGGCAGATTTAAGTCGGTCTATTTCACTTCTCACCTTCCCCCTATCACATCTTAACATGGGATGGCAAAATGTGCCAGGAAGTTATGGGGACACCCTTTGCTGGTAGGGTAACCACATAGTCAATAGTTTGCTGGACAGTAAGTTTAGGTATAAATGGTATACACAGGGTGATAGGTGGTAGGTATGGTCCCTTATAGACTCTCAAATCAGAGAGTTTTGGAGAGTTCATCTTTACGGCCACTCAGAGGAACTTTTAAGACATCTATAGATTGGTGATGTCATGAGTGAGTTACTAACTGGAAGTTTTACTTTTATTTATTTGGAAAATGTTCACTTCAAATACATAGCTGTTCCTTTTAAACATTCTTTCTGATAATACTCTGATAATAATTTTTCTGATAAACTTAAGGTGTACTATTTCTTGCATAAACTTTTAAAAAGCATATAAGTTTCTATTGCAAGTTTCAGATGCCTTGGATTCAAGACCTGTTGTTTGAGTCAGTCTCCCCAGTGTTACAGTCCCATAAGAATGATTTTGAAATACAGTCAATGAAAGGATGTTGTCACAATAAAGAAAAATCATCAAACATTCTGTATATATATAAATCAGTATAGACAGGTTTGAGAAATTCTATACTTCCTGTTAGGTCACAAGGTCAGGTGCACCTTGACATATGTTTTGAATGTGTTTGTGTGTGTACAGAATACCTGCCTGCTTGGAAGAGCTTTATAGAATCTTAACCACAGTGTTTGCAATGAAAGTCCTTATTGAACTAGTACCTGCTGCAAAGCTAGCAGGTATCTTTGCCTTGGACCTGTTTCATGGTGCAATGTAAACTAAAACTTCCCAACTCACCTATTGTATGGTTATTCCATTAGTATGAATCATTTTTCCATAGAATCTTTCAGACTGTGGGCATCAATGAATCTTTGGAATCAAATCATTGCAAGACAGCAATGATGGGCACTTTTCATATGTGGTATATATGTTTGCCATGTCAAGAGGAAGAAAGCTGTCTTTTTTTCGTGGGATGTCAAAGATCCTTCGAGATCACCACACCCACAAACTGGCTTGTGAACATGATATTTCAACATAGCAATGATAGACCCTTTATAAAGTTAGGTACACAGGTTTTTCATGTTGAGAGGAAGTACCCAATGGTTTTTGGAATGGTCAATGGTCATTTGTGGTCACCAGTGGTCAAAGATTGAAATAACTTATATGCAAGATATCTAAAGGCAGGAAGCATTTAGAAAAGTTTTCATAAAATTTCAACCTTGGTTATAGCTTTTCAAATTGCAATAGCTCAAAATGCAACAATTGATCCCTTTGTGATGCCACTCTTCATCAACGAATCACTGAGCCTTTGGGCTTTTTCATTTAATCATAGAATCCTTCAGACTGTGGGCATCAGTGAATCTTTCTTAGAGGATCTTGATGGAGTAAGTGAAGAGAGGATGAAGGAAGACCATGGGGAGATGATGCAGAGATTGCAAGTCCATTGTAACCCTCAGTGGTCCCTACTCTCTCAGGGAGGACTGATGGCAGCCTTACAGGTCATGCTTAGGATATTTACACTGGTAGGTGATGGCAGAGTGGTTAGTTTCTGTGAAGTTTTAAAGGGGAGGAAATGTCAAGAGTATGGGAAGGAATGGCAGAGGCAAGGAGGGATGGGTAAACCTGTGTCATGTGTTCAGGATATTTGTCCTGGTAGGTGTTGGCATAGTGATCAGTTTCTGCAGATTTCTGCAGGAAGAAAGGGATAGAGGGAAAGTAGGGGAATGGGAAAAAACATGATAGAACCCTCTTATGGGTTTGGGAAAAATATTTGAAGACCTATAGTTCACTCATAGTGGTTTCCCACATAGGGCAGACCAGTAGGGGTAGGAGTTAGTTTGATAGAGTTTTACGATCCAGTTTCCAACCTTTTGGTTCAAGTTGAGCCAACTAGTAGGGGTAGGAGGTCATAATGGTAAGGAATATGAAATTGATCATTTTTAGAGCTGGTCTCTTTTTCTCTGAACGGGCTTTAATTTCTCATGCAATATGGATCATGAACAGATTCCCTGCAATTATACCAACCTGTTGTTGAGATAGCTGCACTATTAATGTGAAGCAGATTTACCTTGTGGTCTGTGCTGGAAGGTCGTCAATTGCCTTGGTAGCCGTCATGCTACAGTGTACAGTGGAACATCCATGAAATGTCAGTCTATCTGTGTTGCATATCATAGCACATGGAAAAATGTGTGTAAGTGACATGCATGTGACGCAAGATCCTGGGTACAATCAAAAGTTAGCTTAAACGTGTAGTCAACAGAGATTGGATCAGTATCAATCAATATTCAGACCTAGACAGTCAGTATCAGTAAAATTGACTTAGTGCAATATTGGTTCTAGATACAACTGGTCACTGCTCTTTTCTTGACTTCCATACAAACAGCAGCTTCTCTCTGGCTCTCTGGTCTGTGGTTGGTCAAAGCTGATGCAGTCAGTTGTATTCCCAAATAAGCCCATACACAATAGCAGAACTGGAAAAAGCGTTCGTATTTTCCCTGCTAGTGTGTCGAATTTCCCACAATTATGTAGTGTCCTGTGCGTTACAAGTCAAATATCCCTCTGAGTGCCCAAATTACACTCCAAGCGCTCAATTTTTCCTCCAAATGCAATGATTTCCCATGAAGAAGCTTCCCTTATTGCTGCACAATAGTGTAGTGTTGATGAAGCCTTAGAAGCAGGTTAATCTCAGACTTAGTATAATAGCAGGCTGACATAGAATGTAAGTGCAATGGAGCAGTGTTTTTGGTTAAATTTGAGGCAGGGTTAGAAGAGAACTGAGCAGTTAATGCTTTTGTTGTTTGATTGATATTTATTGCCTTTTAATAGACCCAGTGAAACATCAAAGAAAGGTCTGTCATCAAGTGAGGGAAAGAAGCTTATTCATGAAATGTTAGAAGAATATTGAATGTGATAAAATTAAAAAGTGAAGCTGTATGTAGTCATGTGAAAATGGAACTGCTTTTCTTCACCAGAAATTGTGGAGACAGTGTTTACTGGGTGTAAAAATTACATCAAATGTCTCTGATTTTATATTTTTTTGTCTTTTTTGGAATGTATTCAGTTATGCTGCCTGCTTCTGTTTTAAAACCTTGAAATATGTCTTTTTTATTAGAAATTAAGATATTAGCAATGATTTCAAATACTTCTATCTCATTTTCAGGAACCATATCAGTGTGTTCCTGCATTATGTTCACCTGACAGCTTACCTGTAGTCTGTTTGTCCAGCCTTATTTCAGAAGAATTTTTGGAAGCTCTTAGAGACAGGTAATTAATTATATGTAACTTTGAGTTTAAAGCTGACAAGTTCATAAAAGAGAGTCCTTTGGACAGGCAAGTAGGAAAGAGGATGTCACCAGGCAACATCTATGGGAGGTTGCTCTGTGTAAATGTGCTCTTAGAAGCTTGCCAGGGACTTGCTGTTAGTAAGAAGGGATTACATAAATCAGCAGAAGGTAACAATGTAGATATCAAAGATTATCAGAACTCCTGTAAAGAAAAAAAAGTTTAAGAAAAATGAAAAACCAAAAGTCAAATTAAAAAAAAAAACTTCTGTATTTACAAGTTGATCAAGTAGCTTAAAAGTTCATGCATGTCTGCATGTTTTCATTTCATTTCATTTATTTATTTTTGGTTTATCACAACATGAGATTGAAGACAAGTATCACAAAGTAAATAAGTAACAAAGAGTGTGTTTTGCTCTTTATAATGAAAATAAAGGGTTTCAGAACTGTTTTGTCATCCTTTAGATGTTAACCAATGCTATAAGCCTGATTTAAATAGTTTTCTTCTCATAAAGAGTATTCAGTTGTTATCTTGTTCAACTCTAAGATGTTTAATGTTTTGGACTCCGAAATGGGGTTAGTCAGAATAAATTTGTTTAAGTCAAGATCTCTCAGTTTTGAAGACTGTTTCCATCTATCTATAGGTTTTAGTACACTCCCTATAGGGAGCTTGCTTTTAAAAGTCATATTGTGAAATTCAATGGCACTCATGTTGGGGCAAAGATTTGCCATGAAATTCATGCCTATATGTATACAGAAGTAACAGTCATAGTTTTTTTTTATTACTAAATTGGAATTTGATAACTTCTATGGGTAAAGCAGATTTTTTTCTTATTTTTTTAATTTTTTATTAGCAGTGGGTATCTTCACAACAATTAGAACCGAGTGTTTGGTCTAATGGTAGAGCATCCGCCTCTCACGCGGAAGACGGGGGTTTGATTCCCAGGTCAAGTCATACTAAAGACTCTAAAAATGGAAAACTACTGCCGCTGTGCGTGATGCTCTGCATAAGCAATGGAGTGGGGGAAACAAGCCAGTGAGCCACAACTGGGAAAAAGGTCGTGGCCGGCTCGACTTATACCAATAGGTTGGAAACTGGGCTGTAAACCCTATCTAACTAACTAACAAATTCACAACAATTAGCTATCAATTCCACATGACCCTTCAGACTCCATGTTCAGCAATAAATATCCATCTTAAATTTATTTGATCATTTATTCAACCTTTCTCATTCACAGCCCCTCTCCTGCTATAGATCAGAAAGAATTTGCCACAGACATTTTGACGATAGTGTCACAGATATTGTGTTTCCCATTTGCAATTGACACACATGACACGATGCTCTCTGCTGCCATAGCAACCATGGAACAGTGTTACATTGTCATCAAACTAGTGATCGGTGTCCTCAAGTATATCAGCCAATCAGAGAAGCTGGAGGTGGTCATGGGTCTTATCTCTCGCCTAGTCCTCTGCAGTGATGACCTTGTGGAACAGTTTGTGTTTGCAGAGGTATCAACTGTGAGTGATATATAATGTTACAACTGTGGACACAGGTCTTGAACTCTTTACTTTTTAGGGACACAGACATTTTGGCCTCAGAGAAAGGGCACATCTCTGGGCATCGCAGCCAAAGGCTATGGCTCCAAGGCCAAACTTTTCTTCATTGATAGGGCAATAAGGCCAAACACAATTGGCCCTTTTAAAATTGATTAGTAGAAAGCTACAAATATGTCACAGACTTGCAGGGTGTGAATTATAGCTAAAGCTGAAAATGTTTGTAAACAAGTTTGCAGGGATGAAATTGACAATCAGATATGAGGGGCACTGCAGCTACAGTAGGACCACCCGTACAGCCATTTATGGCTGTAAACTCTTTCGAAGGACACTGAAGCCAGTCAAGGGGCACCCATGGACGTGGCCTCCAGGGTCTTGGTTAAATTCGAGTGATATGAACAGGGTTCTTACTCAGTAGGAAAAATAGGAAATGTATGGAATATTATTATGGTCTTGGTAGTGCTTGAGATTTGGGGGTTCAGTTTTTTTGGTGTAGAAAAATTGCCATGTTGTCTTTATTGAAAACCTCACATTTTTAAGAGTTATCATGATGTACATCAATGCTATTGAAATGTATCAAAGAAAAGGCCATTTTGTTTTTTGTGTAAATTTATATTTGTCAGTAAAAAAATGTCCATGGAAGTATGAAAAAGTCTGGAAAAATGTAAATTGCAGTATTTTAAAAGTGTGGGAACCTTGTATGAACATGCATGCACTAAAGTCTGGCTGTTTTCTTCTCTTTGGCTCCTCCTATCTTAATTAACTTAAAAAATGAGTAGTTTCCTGGGGTTTTTTACGCTAAAAAAAACTGTTTTCTGTTGTTTAAAGTTCATATGTCAGACGGTAGAAGTCACAAGTGGTAAAAGGATGGCAGTGGGGCAGGAGGCATGTCTGATGTATTGTTGTCACGTTTGTATGGTACAAGTTTTTGAGTGAATATTGCTGATGGAAACATTATTTAGCAAATGGCATGCCATAGTGGATATAGCTTTATCCTCTAGTTGTTACAGTGGTGGTATTTGATATCATGCTGAATTGATCCTTCTTTAGTTTTAACTTCCAAACCTCAATTTTTTATGTCAAAGTGATACACATCAAATTTTCATCCCAATCACTGGTGGTGTTATAGTATTTCAACATTAATGTTCTATTCTACTTGGGTTGCAAACAATTACACAGTGTATTGGGTAGTACTGTTAAAAAAACTCACTCTGCAAGCTCAGTCTAGGATTTCTTGAACTGGATGAAATGCAGGCCTTATGAGTTTAAGATATTCCAGGTGTGCTACAAATCATGCCCCTCATTAAATTAAGGAGTGTAATAGGTGTGCTATTTGATAATACTTTAATAGATTTATGGACTGACATTCTTAACCTAGGGGTGCAAAAATATTACACTCCTCACAGTTCTCTGAGGTGAGTGATTGTATGCAATAAGCCAGTTTGGTAATTCCTTTTGGTATTTATGCACATGCCCACATCATCCAAATCATTTGGATAAACAAACCAATCCTGCACCTGCAACACATATTCCACATGTTTGAGTTTACATGTAAATTTGGTGAAATCATCCTTTCATAATCCATCCATAATATAAGGACAGATCTCAAGTGCAGTTTTGTACAGTGGATTTTGTACAAATTGTCTCCTTGGTGTAAAAAATTGCATTTTAATCTGCCATAAAGTAGCACTGCGAAACCTATTTTCATTCAAGTTGGCTAGACTACTACATTGTGTTTTATGCACATACTGACAAAAACAAGTGAATGCTGTATGCTACGAGCTAAGCTCGGTTTGTATATCCTACGCTGTGGCCCACAATTCCATGTAGCAACGAATTACGGAACTCGCTTATTGCACTCGCATGCCTCAAAATTGAAGGCCTGTTTATGTCTGTGCATGGAAAATTATTTTTCAGATTTTGTAATTGGGCAAAGAAGGATGGCAAGTGGATATTTTAAATTGTGACCAATTATTCTCAGAACAAGAGTATATCTTTGCAAACTTCTGATTTTTATCTGTCCAGGGTCATACATTCCTGTCTAAGATGCTTTCTGCCGATAGCTCCTACGAGGTCCAGGGTGATGCTGTTTCAATCTTAACACAATTGGCTAGGAGTTCAGAAAAACATGTGGTGATGCTCAGGAAGATGCTGGCTGGAGAGAAAGGTAGGATATTACAAGTTGGAAGAGCTGATGTCTGTTTCAAAGAAATCTGCTACAAGTGGCCAGAGTTTTTTCATTTAACATCATAGCATGTACATACCTATTTAAGTGTGTTTTACAGAATAAGAAGTATTCACTGTTAGGCATTGTCGTACCAACTCTCCGATTTAAAGGCTCCAAGTTTAACCATGCTTTTTGTAACACATGTGTGTTTATGCTGTGCACACATTTTTCATCTCTTGTATATAGTTTTCAGTGATGTCACAGCTAGAGGTTAGTTACCATCATGTCTGAGGTCAAGCCTGTACATACATGTGGGGTTGCCCACAGACATGGCTGAAATAACACACAGGAAATGATCCCTTGATATCACAATAGAACTATCTTCATTCATGATGCAATTGCAGATGAAGGGAGAGAGAAAGATTGGGAAGAGCAGAATTATATATAATTACAATTTACTTTGAAATTAAAATAAGTTACAATGAATAAAATATTAAGGTAAGGAGAAAAGGTCCTGTCACTGTGTGGAGTAGAGTTAAAATAAAATCTGGTTAATATTACATTTTCAAGTGTGACATAATTGATTTTAATGGTGTACATTACTGTGTTGGCATTAAAAAGTGAAGAAGTCCTACTTTTGAAACACTTGTGTCTGGTTAACAACACTTTTGTGGGAATATAAAAACAAGTACTAAGTGTACACAAATAATGTCATAAGCATGTAAAGATTTAAATGTTTCTAAGGAGTAAGTTCTATGCTTCATGTGTTAAGTTTGGCTGTATCTCAACCTGATGTTGGGAAGCAAGACAACATAGTCTTCCATGTGAAAGAATCCCTGAAATTAGAGGATTATTGAGGCCAGACAAATAATCAAGTGAAGTGTGCGATTGGGAGGGGGCAAGAAAGATTTCTAGCAGCAGGGAGGTGGAGATCAGTATCTACCATGTGAAATATATTATGGACATGGGTGGAAAAAGTTGGGATGCTGGGAAGCTTCTCCCCAGGAAATTTTTGCCATCCAAATTTAGGCAGTTGGAGGGAAATTTTCCATTTCTGTACATGAAAACATGGGAAGAATTGTGGGAAATTTAACTCCCTTCCAGGGAAATAATTTCACTCCCTTCGTGGGAAATAAACATTTTTTTCAGCTCTGATTATGGATTAGAAAAGCTATTCACTAACATCTGCTGGTGCATCATAGCAGAAGCCCAAGGGTGATCAAACTTTTTCAAAGGAGTTTAGTTTAGATGATGTTTTATGGCTCAGCTTCTTACCCATTAGTTTTAGTCAGGCTGACCACAACCCTTTTTCCAGTTGTAGCTCACTGGCTAGATTTCTTTACCCCATTTTGTTTTCCCTACTATCAGTCCCCCATGTTGCAGGTTGGATATATTTGACCATGCAATTCATTTTCCTGAGGAACATAGTATTAAACTTGAAGACCCTGTTCTTTTTTCAACAGACCAGCTCAATAGTTAAAGACTCTTTGCTCCTCCAATGGATCAGTATCCCATTATCATTTTTCGAAAGTGGGATTTGGGACTATCTTGTTAAAAGATTTTTTAATGATTTTCCAAGGTGTTACCGTTCTGGATGTTACTCACTGTGCATTAGCAAAATTTAAAATAGGCAAAGTGTCCATCTCATCTGAAATCTCTGGCTAGAACTCCCCCCTCCCCCAACCATAAATGAAGATGCAGCTGAATAAGTAATCATGTGACAGAAGACCCCTCACCCTACAACAAGTAGACTGGAAGTCACTCTCTTCAGAATATTGCCTTCTTGCTGTAATATCTGGAAAAATTTGATACCACACAAATTTAACTTTGTTGTATCGGTATTACACAGGAGTTGTTGCCAATATATCTTTACACTTTGTTACTTTTCAGATGATTTTAAATCCTTGAAGGCCTTACTAAGCACCACAAATGTTGTGGTGGTAGCTAGAACCTGTGGCATGCTGGGTAATTTACTGAGGCACTCAGATTTATTCTACTCTGTCTTAAAGACAAAGCCAGAATTGGTGAGGGAGCTGCTGAGCTGTCTTTCAAATGATGATGCTGATGTAAGGAAGGTAGGTATGAATAGCTTTTAGGTAGATGTCATGAAATTGACAAATTAAAGCAAATCTTATCAGTAGTTGCTTTATTTGGTAAGTGTTTCTGGTGTTTAATTCAGAGAAGTCTCAGTAAGTAAACCTAGTAAGCTGAAGGCATTTTCCAGAGACAAAAATTACATTGCCCTCAGAATGGGCAGAAAAAATGTGCCCAATAGTGATGTGAAACCTGCATGCCAATAGCATATTGCATTGAGAAGATATTAGTTTCTAAATAATGCAATATTTTATTGGAATTTTTTGCGTGATTGGAAATGTGTAATGTCATGGCAGTACATTAAGTTTACATTGAATTCCATTTATTTGTAATTTTGATGTCACTACATGAAATATTGAACATTGTTTGCTTTACCTCACATATGGTCTAACCAATAGGTTGGAAACTGGGCCATAACACTACATCTAATCAAACCAAACCAAACCACATATGGTCTAGTGTAATGCTAAATCTACAGGCAAAGGTATTCAGACATTCCAACAGTATCAAATTTCACAAGTACAAAAGGATAATATAAAATATAATATAAATATAAAATGTTGAAGTTATTTTACTGGATTTAAAATGTTGCATTGTACAGTAATCTGTGATGTCATTGTTGTACTACTCACATTACAGTCTTTGTATGTCATTGTTTTTCTGAAAGTTACTGCTCTTTGAACCAATATGTGATAGCACTCTTACTCTTACAGGGTGATGTAATTAATTAAGTCCTCTCTGTACAACATGCTATGCAGGCAAACAGGAAGTGTTCAAGCTCAAAAAACATTTTAAATCTCAAAAGGAAACAAAACAGGTAATGTGAGTTGTACAACAATGACATCACAAATTATTGCAGAATGGACTATTTTGTTTTAAGTGAATAAATTTCAAATATTTGATAGTGCCTCAATGAAACAAGCTATTTTAAAAAAAGAAGCAAAGACTCTAAAAATGGAACCTACTGCCATTGTGCGTGATGCTCCGCATAAAAGCAGTGGAGTAGGGAAAACAAGCCAATGAACCGTAACTGGAAAAAAACCCTTGGCCAGCTCAACCTGAACCAAAAGGTTGGAAACTGGGTTGTAAAACTAACTAACTAACTAACAAATCAAGGCCTGGGATTGCCAAGTTTTTTCCACCAGTGATTCTAGTATATCTTTTCTCTTTTCCCAGGCTGCTACTTTTGCTGTTGGTAATGCTGCATATCACAATGGGGATTTATACAGTCAACTGATACCTGCCATACCACCCCTAGTACAGTTATTATCAGACTCTATGATGAGAACAAGAACAAATGCTGCTGGTGAGTGAGTGCAAAAATGTTTCCAGGATTCATATAGACGAATCTGATTAGCGCTTGTTTTTTGTGACAATAGGCAGCCATTGGTGGGGTCCATCAGCCTTTAATTGTCTTCATTTATTTTCTATGTGAATTTCGAATCCTCATATTCAGTGAAGTTGAGATTCAAGATGCACTGTAGTGTACAACCATCCATATGGAACAGGTAAGGAAGGAAATTTAAAGATTAAAGGTGATGGAATCCAGTAATAGCCTACTAAAATCAGACCATCACAATCTGTCCGGATTCGTCTACTGTCAAATCTTGGCCGAATATTATTTACTCAAAGGCTAAGATTGATGTGGCTTTCAGTGTTGCTTCTTCATCAATTGCTATGGTAAGTAACAGACACCCATTTGGTTAGTCAGATGTATGAAAGAAAAGAAGTGCTTTCCACAGAAAAGGGAGAAAGAGCAGGATCTCTGAGGGGTAGGGTTGGGCGGTACCATAAAAATATTGGTACTGGTACTGTAAAGCTCACAGAACCGGTATTGAGGCAATACTGGTTCTCAAATCTCGGGAAGAAAAGTCAGGTGGGAAGGAAACTAAACTGTGCACGGCACCCCTGTTATCCTGTACTTTGCTGCAGCTGGGCATATGATTGCATTATCACCGTGCAGAAACCTCTGCTTTGACTTTGTTTACGACATTTCTTTACAGTTATGCACAATCGTAATAAATGCTCTTTTCCTTTCTTTTTTCAAGAACTGGTATTAGAAACACACCAAATATCTTCGGTATTTTTAGTCCCTGTACCTCTAGTACTGGTATTCACATCAATATTGGTATACTGTTGACCATACTGAGGGGAAATAAGGTCAAATTATTAGAAACTGAATGTAGATTTACTTGCTTCAAAGGGAATTAAAGCAAAAATTTAATTTTCACATGTGAAAGAAAAACCAAATGTACACAGTGTGGTTAAATTTCCATTTAAATTGGACATGTGTTTGTCAAGACATCAGCAAGTGTAGGTTCTAAATTTGTGTTTCAAAATGATGTTGAGTGAAACAGAGATTATATCACTCCCTCACATTTACAAGGAATGCTTTATTTCCCTTCATTTTTTCGCACTGCTGGGTTGACCTTGATATTAATCGGAATAGGATTTCCCCATGGAGTTGCAAAGTTTGAAAAGTTCTCATGCCACTTATGCAATTACATTTTGATTGTATGGGGCTGTTGAGGAGAAAATAAGCTGTAAAATTTAAAGAAAAACAAAAGAATGTCTGTTAATGTGGGAATGTGATGTCACATGTGCTTGCTTCAAGTTCCCTTTTTGTTGAAAATGTGACAACTTTACATGCTCATACAGGGATGTGCCTATTTGATTCTGAGTGCCGGGTGTTTTGAATCTGAACACATCATTGGGGAGAGGTCTAGGCCTAGGCTGAGGGGAGGGTCTCCCTCTTTGGAAAATTTTTGATATTCGCTTTTGTTGTCTCAACATTACTTTGGATGTTACTGAAAGATTTTGAATAATTGGAGGAATTTCTATAATGGTTTAGGAAACTGAAAACAGTGCTAGGTATTTTTAGTCATTTTGGGATGAATGACGGGTAAAGTGCGCAAGTGCGGAGTGTCAACACCCATTGCATGGGCACATCAGTGCTCACATCTTGAGAACCAAACATCAGATTTCAATGCAAATTGCACCAAAATGCTTAGAACAAGTACCCCTCTAACATATTAAAAGTTGATATGACCTTAAACCCTTCTTTTAAGGGGAAATATTTTGTTTCAAATGAACCAACATGTTACAACAGAGTGGTGGCCAGTCTTTTGGACTCCTAGTAACCCTGATTTATTATCCCGTTCTCCTTATACCTCTTTGCTGACCATAAGGAAATTGAAGCAATGTTGATGTGTGACCTGGAGGAGGGGTTTTAAGGGTGTGTCTCCCTCCCCCTTAAAAATTTTTGCCAGTTTTAAGAAGCCAACTTGAAAAATGGCTTCAGATTTTAAACTGACAGAATTAGTCTGGTAGGTTCTGGTGGTGGTTTATTTGGGGTTTGTTCAACACCAGCACTGGTTGGGAACCATGTCATAAAAGAAACCAGCTGTAGGCACTATGTCTAAGCTGCCGCAATAGATACTGCTGTTGCAATAATATGCATTATTACTGTTGCTAATGCAACTTTGATGAGATTGCTGGAGCTGGGCTATTTTGACATGGTGTTGTAATTATTATTATATCATTCGATCAATAAACTACAGCAATAGCTTTTTTTCCTTAGAATATCATGTATGATGAGAGTTAATTTAAGCAGAACTTGCTTCTTTTGAATTTTTGAAAACTGAAATTTATCCATTTTTCTTGAACAATCTTGTTCAATGAGATAACTTTTTCTTGAAATAAAGATTCCTTACTGCCTTTCTAAAAAATACCTTTTTGTCTCTTTGGTGACAGGAGCACTGGGGAATCTTACCAGACACAATCATAAATTATCAGCACAACTCATCAAAGCCAGGGCACCAGCACAGTGAGTAGTTTTGCTAAGTTTGTACCACTGATGTATTGTTTGTACAAGGGAATGGTGTTGTGTTTGTCAAGATTGAATTGTGAAGGTGCTTCATGTCATTCTATCACTAAATAGTTTGTTCAACTGATTAATATCATCACTGCTTAGCTCTGATTATAAAGCAAAAACAGTCACACCAACTTGAAGTAATGTAGTAGACTGTCCTGTTTTATGATTGGCTATTGAGAGTCATGTGACAACTTTTTCTTCTCATCAGATGAGAAATTTACTTGAAGTAAATTACCATAGATATGCAATATTAAAATATTTTGAAAGATTCTCAAAATAGGAGGGAAGGGGGGAGGAGGGTGCTCTTGACCTACTTAAGAATGGTTGTTGTATCTAGTAGTTTGGTAGTAGTATGCAGATGTATCTAAGTGTAAACATTGAAAATGAATTTACATGAACATCACAATTACATTGGCAAGACTGACACTCAAAAGTGCTGAACCAAGTTGCTGGCATTGAAATAAACACCAGGAAATGCGAGCTGAACCAAGTTGCTGTCATTGAAATATTATCACGAGGAAATGTTTTTTGTGTAAAAGATATGATGCTGTTGGGGGAGACATTTGTCACACAAATACTGTTTGGCTAAATGACAGGATATTTGTAATTTTTGGTTCCTTGTGTAACAAAGGAACCTATGCAGTCACCTTGGCGTATGTATGTGTGTGTGTGTGTGTGTGTATGTGTGTGTGTGTGTATGTGACGGATTGGAATGCGAGGTATGTGGTGCGATAACTCAATAACCGAGTGATCAATTTTTTTCAAACTTGGTATGTATGTAGATGTTGTGGAGTAGATGTGCCCTATCGTTTTTGGTGGAGGTCAAAGGTCACTGGTGATCACCAAAGGCCAAAAACTGAATTTCTGTTAGTAGCTGTAACTCAGTATCCGTTGTTCAAGCAGTGGCATCATTTTAGGATAAGTTAGATTGGTAGGAGGTGAAAATGTTGGTACATTAACCAAAATAATTGGAAAGGGTCAAAAGGTCAAAAAGTAATGTTTTATTGATATCTTGCCACTGAAACATTTTAGAGGGGTGGTGTAATGGAGATTTGTGTTCATCTAAGTGAAATGCACGTGATGACCCCCCTTGACTTCACTTGACCTCATTTGACCTTTTGACCTTTGTGACTTTTTTGTGACGTCAAGATTTGTCTTGATCAGACGAACCAAAAAGGCTATTACACTACTCTCCTACAATGTTCGTTACTTGAGTTACTGACATTTAAATGACAGGCTAGTGTGTACATGTAGGTCATATGTAGGCCTATTGCAATGCCAGGTATGCGGTGCAATTACTCAATAACCAAGTAACATAGTGGAAATAATGGAAAGTTGTGTTCGTCTAAGTAAAGTGCACGCGAAGACTCTTTGGGTCTTTGTTCAATTGGTTTAAAAGTCCAGCTGAAGTTTAATGCCTTTAGACAAATGCAATGTATAAAAGAAAAGAAGAATTATAACCCCCTCTCAGTCTAAAAGCAGTTTAGTTAACAATCAGGACAGTAATGCAATTATTATTAAAAACAACCTTTTCCTCACATACAGTATTGAATAAAGTTATTCACAGTGCAAGCTAAGATTCCAATTTCAATAGTAAAATATGAAAGCAGTTTCTCTTCTTTACCTCTGCTTTTACCCTAGGGACTACAATGCTGTTTCTAACACCCTCTTAAGGTTAAAAGGTCAAGTTGAAAGTCATTTATTAGATTCTACAGAGCTATGTTTGTTTCTTGGTCTTCTAGCCAAATTGTGAAGAAGAAATTGGTGGTAATAAATCACTATCGGGCTGCCTTTAGTAGCAGAATTGTGGGCTTTTCCTTATTTTTGCTTTTCAGGCAAACACATTGGGTAGTCTGAAGGACAACCATGGCATAATTTCTAGTCATCCATCATAAATTTTGGTGGTCAGGAATGACCAGATGACTGTTAAATTTCTTTGATGCAGAAGAGACTGTGTTTATTTAAAATCAGTTTTGATCTACTTTGACTGTATTTGACCTTTGTGACTTCTTTTAGAGGTCTGGATTTGAATTGTTGAGATTCACCAAAAAGGCAATTAACTAACCTCCTATACTACCCCAAACTCAAGTAAATGACATTTTAGTGAAAGGTGATGAATGTATTTGTCGCATGGAAGTGGGCAGTGTGCAGTGTGATAATTTGAAAAGTTTAGTGTTCCATTTCTCTCAAACGGCAAGTGCTTGTATGATTTTGAAATTTAATGTGCCCCTATGTTTTTGGGTGATGGCCAAAAGTCATTGGGGTTAAAGGTGCAAATTATGCCTTACCTTGGGACTACCTTAATACAATATCATCTTTAATGCAAGGAACCATAGTGCCCTTGGGCTCTTGTTACCAAACTACTCAGTCCAAACTTGGATCGGTAGAAAATATGAAACAAAGTGTAACGGTAAATGAGATATCATACAGAATAAGGGGTTAAAAAATAATGTCAGGCTTGGTATAAATCATTGAGTCCAACCAGACTTGCTGCAAGTCAGTGAGTGTGAGAAATATCAGCATCTTTGTCAAAGAACAAAAAATATCTTAACAATAATGCACAACACCAAGTTGCATTTTTTTGCATTGATCTTGAATTTTTGCTTTCCTTTGCTTTCCTTAATGTTAATGAAACATGATTCACTCTATAAACTATAGAATTTTTTTCTGTTTTTAGCTGTCCTCCTTTCAAATTTATTTTTCATTCTGACAGGCTGTTAGAGGTAGCATCACATGACAGCCAGTATGTTGTGCAGGAAGTGGCTTTGGTAGCACTCAGGACAATGTGTAAGCATGCCAACTTGAAACAGGTAAGTTTTGAAGGAGTGATGTGAAAGTTCTCTAGATTCAGATCAAAAGACCAGTTCAAAGGTTTCTTTAAGGAGTAGTATTGCACAATAGTTCAAAGGGTAACACTTTTTTGTATTTTTACAGCTGATGTCAGGATGAAAACACACTTAAAGACAGTCTGCTATTTGTGGCCAAGGCAGGGTTAAAGGGGAAGTTTAAGCAAAATTTTAATTTTCACATGTGAAAGAGGAACAAAATCCACACAGTGTGGTGAAAGTTTCATTCAAATCGAACATGTATTTCTTGAGATATCAGTAAATGAAGCCAGTAGATTTGTGTTTAAAAGTGAGTTTGAGGACAGCAGAGCTTGTATCACTTCCTCACATTGACAAGGAATGCTTTGTTTCCCTTTGTTTTATCAGACTGTTGTGTTGACCTTGAAGCTAAAAGGAGTATCACCTCCCTGTGGGGGATGCAATATTTGTAAAATTCTCATGCCACTTATGCAATCACATTTTAATAATATGGGATTGTTGAGGAGAAAATCCAGTATAAAGTTTAAAGAAAAACAAAAGACTGCCCATTAATGTGGGGATGTGATGTCATATGTGCTTGCTTCAAGTTCACTTTTTGTTGAAAATGTGAAAACTTTACGTGCTCATATCTTGAGAACCACACATCGGATTTCAATGCAAATTTCACCAAAATGCTCAGGATAAGTTCTCCTCTAACATACCATATCCTGTTGTGACCTTAAACCCTTCTTTTAATGTATTTTGTTACCAGTTGAAATGAACAGAAAATTCACTAAAGCATGCACAGATATAAACTTTGGATTCAGACTGTACTTTGACCAAAGGCGATGCATCACACAAGTAATTTAAGTTTGCTGAGTTACCTAGTAGAATACCTGCATTAGCACAGTAGCAAAGCAAGTCCAATTACTTCCAACTTTGTGACCTAACCAGACGCAAGGATTCATCAACTCGTCTATTACATTTCCGATACCAATGATGCTGGCACACATGAAAATTTGGGGATAGTTTTTGCTGCCTTTCCATGACTATGATTTGGTCGTTGGCATAAAAAAGTAGTTATGGGCTTCAGGAGCATTCTAATTCTTCCATTCACTAATTCCCCCTTACCCCTCTACATTTTCCCCGTTATCATCACAGTATAAAACTTCACTGTTGACATGCAATGACCCTTTTATCAGATATTCGTGATTGTTACATTTTTTACATCAGTTTATCTCATTACTACAAACATGATCAAATTGCAGTGACATACATAAGAAATAAGCAAAGAAGAATTTATAGATTAAGAGAATGCGGTGAAGGGAAATATTGTGTTAAACGGCACCAATATGGCATGCAAAAAACTGTGGAAAACAATACGCAGCTATGAAAACTAAGAAAAAGAGGATTGGTTTAGGATTACCAAATCAAGACACGCATCTAATGAGAGATCTAAAAGAGCCAGCTCTATTCTATAAACATTCATAACCTTTTGTGTGCCTTTCTACTTGCATTGCTTTGTGCTCATACAGACTTAAGTTCAGCTGTTACTTAGAGTAATACCTTAGAGTAATATTTATTAGTTACCATGTTCTTGTTTTCATTTGATATTAAAAGCTTTTTGGTGCTGGGATCAACTTCTGTTCTCAAATATTTTTGAAGATCTATTTTACTGGAATCTTTTTAGAAAGATGCCATTCACAACAGAGATGTTAGCCTATTTAAAGCCAGAATTGTCAGTAAATATGACTTCCAGTTGATGCCTTACTTTACATGACGGTGTTAATAGATATGTCCATCTACCATATAATGATTGCCTGGTAAGCAGAGATGATGATGATGCATACAAAGTAGTCGCACTGTATATGTGTACTGAAGAACTGGGAACACGCCTTGCAAACATTTCTTAGATACCATTCTTTGCTGAATGGAATGCTGTTTAAGTGGTAACATTGAAGTAAAAAAGAATGTCAACATCCCTTCTTAAATCTCAGTTGTTCTATGGTAGATGAACATATGTGCTATCATCACATGTGAAATGAGGCATAGGCCACTGGAAGTTCATTGCCATAAGAGCTGTCAGTTTTGGCATTCCATAGTGTAAATGGTACAGGACTTTTGAGTGCTATTTATACATTGTCTCCACAGGTTCTCTTGAAGCACAAAGCTTTAGATAAATTGTCAGCTTTAATACACAGCATTCAGTCCTCTGATATATCTACACCGAGGGCACGGCCACCATCGAATGTATCCAGAAACACAGCAGAATCTGTACTGCATCATGCACTGAGATTGCAAACAGCTCTAAAGAGAACAGGTAGTGCCAGGTGATGGATGGAGAGCCTGTGCCATAAATTTTGATGCTATAAATTGGACAGAAAATAATTTCTCAACCAGGATCCACTTTCTGTCAAAAAGTGTCTCCTGTTGTCCTTGTTTTTGATGTAACTGGGAGACCAGGATTCAAGTCAAGGTCAAGAATGATGGGCACTACTTTTAGTACAAAAAGTGGAACCTGGTAACATATGGGGTGGAACACAGGTGATGTTTGGCAAGAAATAGCCACCAATCAGCTTCAGCACCCAAATAATTTCACCCTTGTATGGAACCAAATCAACTACAAAATAATTTGTGGTTTTGGTACAAAATGTGGAACCAGGTAACATATGGGGTGAAACAGGTGCTGTTTGGCAAAAACAGACACCAAACAGTTTCAGCACCAATTAATTTCACCTTCGTATGAAACTAAATCAACTACAGTTGGTGGGTGCAAGCTCCCATGAAGATGCCTGTCATTTCCGTAAGTCTTTCAAAGTGCCTCATAGTACTTAAATGTTCTTGATGCTTGTATTCAGTGTGCCTACCTGTGGGCTGGGGGGGGGGGGGGGTAGAATAAGCCCATGGCATTTCCTGCCTGTTGTAAGAGACAACTAAAGGGATAGATTTGCACCATATTTGAGCTGTATTTAAAACAGAACTTAAACCGTTTAATCTAGTTGACACTAGAAAACGCTTTCATGTTGGTGTGTTGTTTAATTTCATGTAATTGACTAACAAGATGTATTCCATGTGAAAATTTTAACTTACAAAACTTGATAGAGGAACATATCATTGGCTGGCATTTTACTGACTTGCCACAAGTCACTCCATGCATGTTCAACAGTAACATTGATGAGCTGTGATTCGAAGTTTAATAGAATGTCCAGCACATGCAACCATCACATTTACTGAAGTACCATCAATTTTGAAGAAACTGAATGTTGCCCTTGTAATTTGAATACTGTAGCAGTGAAAAACAAACACAAATAATAGCACCCTGCTGCCACTTGATAGGTTTGGAAGAAAAAAGATAAACCGTATCTTATTGTTGGCTCAACAGGGGATCCTCCCTCAGTCCTCTATGTGATATATATGCCACAGAACAACTGTAAGTTGCTTAACCCTTGTTTGGGTCCTTTTGGACCCAGACAGATATGGCGACTGTCACCTATCTTTACTGTTTCACGCCAAGCTCGAAACTGCAAGTAGCTACCCGAAAATCCGACCACAACAACGAGAGAGACAATAGTTTAAGGTCACGGGGTCAATAGCCTACAGAAGCTGATGCGGGGCGTGCTACATCCGCTTTTCCGCCCACTCCTGAGGTGCGCAAATGTCCCGATTGGAGCACAACGGTATAGGGTTTATCTAAAGTATCTGCACCACAGTGCTGTGCATACACACAGAGACAGCGGCATCAGCTTTGCAGTAAACACACTCCACAGGCTTATTTTAACCCTTTACCACTGTTTGGGTCCTGTTGGAACCAGACAAAGAGCGCGGCTGTCACCCATCTTTACTGTTTCACGCCGAGCTCGAAACTGCGAGTAGCCACCCGAAAATTCGGCCACAACGAGAGAGACAATAGTTAAAGGTCACAGGGTCAATAGCCTAAGGAAGCTGATGCGGGGCGTGCTACGTCTGCTTTTCCGTGCAAATATGCCCTGATTGGAGCACAGTGGTAAAGGGTTAAATTCCAACACTGAAAAAATTTAAACACTTCCAAAAAAGTGAGAGAGTTACCATTTTCATCCAACGTGAAGCTGTCTCAAGTAAATATTACATTGCCTAGGAAAACAAAATTGGAATTATCAGAATGCTCTATGCTATTGAGATGCAGTTTTCACCTTTTTACAGAGAAACTGTTTTGCATATTTTAAAGTCAATGACTAAAAGTTTCTGACAAATTACTTTAAAGAGGCTGTGATAACCTGCAGGTGAAAGTTGGGGTGTCTTTAGTATCAGAATAGTGGTAATCCTCTGCAGGTAATGTTGGGGTGGCCCACAGCATAAGAATTTCTATTATTTTAGCAGATGCTACATGCAGCCACAGTAAAACACCATCCAGGGGAAGGGAGCTGTTTAAGTTAGCCCTTGGCTATGCTTGGTTTTGCTGCTTAACCATAATTCACTATTGCTCTATACAAATGGTTTTGTTGCCACAAAGCCATTGCACTGCAGAGTCCTGGAATAACTCTTTATAAACCTTCGGTGTGTATTCATGTTTTGGACATGGAACTGGAAATATTTTATGTCTGTGCCCTTTTCTTGGGCGAAAGCTAATGCAAATATGGTAGCCTCCAAACAATAACTTAGTATTCAAGTAGCCCTTAACCTACTTATACATCTTGTACGTGTATTTTAATATGTATATATTATGTACTGTATATGGGTATTATAAAAGTATGGTGGGATGGACTCCCTTCAGTAGCAAAAGGGTGATCAATAATGCAAAGGAGAACTTAGCCATAACATGCTAATAAAGGTAAATACATTTCTCAAAGTAATCCCTTACTGAAGACTGGGGGATAAGTCATAAAACATACTGTAGAATGGCCTGGGGGAAAAAGTATGCATTTTGGTATGGAATTTTTTGGAAAACTTTGACTGGAAAAATATGCTGGGTATCAAACAGAGGGGTGCAGTGTTAGCTCCAACCAGCTCAAAGAGCTGTTTGAGCTGTTGTGATCTGACACTGTCACTCTGTCTATTCATCACAGTTGCCTTTAATGCTCTCCATGACGTCATGAAGCGAATAGCAAGTTTAAGCCAACTCAAGCTGGCAACTAATAATCCAGAATCTTTCATAGAGTTTCCTGTTCAGGTATCTTGAGATATATAAACTTGAAGGCATTTGCCCTTTTCAAAGACTATTTGCTCAGTAGAGCAACTAGGTTGGTTTAAACGGGGTTAACTGCCAGCTCCAGCTGAGAAAATGCCTTTTTCTGAGGTAACATCGGCTAAAAAGTCCTTTTCAATTTTAGCAGCATGCAGGGACACATTTGTCAATGAATTGTAAAGAAATTTGGGACACATTGGTCATTCAACATGGGGCTACATGTTGGGTTCAAAAAGGTTGAGGCAAAAGGTCATCTAGGGGTCATTACTGGCTGTTTTGTGAATAGTTTTTATAGTGTATCTCCACCCACAAGTAGTGCTCACTGTCCTTGAAAGTTGGCCATAATATTCCTTATGTAGTGGTCAGTTGTTGAGTCTTGTATGAAGATTTGTTTATCAAAGGTCATTCCCCACGACCCCTCTAATTTTACCAGTCTCACAAATTCAGCTTACTAGTTTTCCATTAAATTGCACTCCCTCTAAAACTGTCTGTGTACAAGCACCAAGTCAGATGACACTGCTTCTAAACTATAACCTTGCTTGTGGAAGGGATGAAGATAGTCAAATTTCTTTTATTGTGTTCAGGGAGGAAGCTTCTTTTTACTCTTGTGTTATAACAGCCCATTAAACTTGCCTTCTACCTTGCTGATTACTAATTACTGTTTTTCGTAATAGTAAGCAAGGCAGTAGGGTGTTATCATTTTACCTGAGAGAAATTAAAATGTTCTAAATTGTGGATACATCTGTTCAAGAAATAACAGCCATGTATGACAAGTACAGTCCCTGTAGCGATTAGAATGTCCATTGCATGGGAGTGATTTTAACCGATCAGCACCAATGGTGCTCTAGTAAACTTATTGTCATGAAAGTCATTCTTATATAACTATCAAGACTTTTGCAAGTAGGAATTGGCCCCCCTCTTATTTTATCCTTTTTTAATCATTTATCAGGCACTTTATCCTGAAGGGTCCCTCAAACTATGCAACTAGATGGATTAATATTAAAAGGTCCGAGATGGTAATGTTTTAAGGGATTAAATGAATTGGATGTTCCATTGTTTACCTACATGCAAGCATGGAAGTTGTTTGACCACACCATTGAATAGTATCCTGTTTGGTCATATTTATTGATAACCTTTAGTTCTCATTCCTCATAACTTCGAAGCTTGAAGGATAGTCATTATATGTCATTAGGCACACTTATGTAAAGGGTTAGTGAGATTAGTTACGTATGGTTTAACAGTTCAGTTCTAAACAATTGGTTTAAGTCAGGCCGGTCACAACCTTTTTTCCATTTATTACCTACTGGCTTGCTTTCTTTGCAAGATGTTTTAAAATGCATTATGAGGAAGGGAAGGAGTCTTTGAGGCTATGCCCTTTATCCTTCTCCCATGACATAGCCATGGAACTTAGTTAATACATTCCAAGAAGGTACCTAAAATTCAATGAAAACAACTGCCCACAGCCCCCAGTCTTTGCATATTTGTGCTAGTGTTAGTTAGAGTTTTATGGCCCAGTTTCCAACCTATTGGTTCAAGTCGAGCCGGCTACGGCCCTTTTTCCAGTTGTGGCTCACTGGCTTGTTTTCCCTACTCAATTGATTATGCGGAGCATTACGCACAATGGCAGTAGGTTCCATTTTTAGAGTCTGACTGCACCTGTATTTGTGCTAGTGAACCTGAGTAACAGTACTACGGCTGATGAAGGCAGGTCATACGTGAGCATTGACTTGGAGAGAGAGGAGATGGAATAGTTCTTAGTTTTATATTTCTTTTCTTGATTTATCTACCATCTTGCATTGTTGTGAAACATTTTAGACAGTTTAAAATGAAAAGTTGCTTTAAGATATATATTTATACAAATGCTGTAAGCCTGGTCCAAAGGACCTGTACATAATAAATTTGTCTGTTACAAAATGTTTCCTTGTTAAGACTTAATGGTTGTTGTCTTGCAAAGTAGCATTTTAGGAAATATTGTTCTATGTACTATACAAAAAATGCCTTCCTACACTTCGTGTACTTTGTAAACATAAAAAATGCAGTGTGAGATGGCGCTTCTTTCTTGAGTCCTCCAGATTCTACAAGAAAAAGCCAATAAATGAAACCAAACAAGTGTGAGAAGGCAGTATGACCAAAATATGTGCATCACAAAAATATTGAAAGAGGTTAAACTCAAAAATGCATTTACCCTAAGGTATGTGAAATAGTCAAACTACATCTCCCTCTGTAAAGCTGTAGACATGTATTGTTATCATTACACCACAACAGTAGTATCAACTGCTATTGTTATATGCCCAGCAATAAAGCAGGGAGCTGTTACGGAAGGAGATGAAGCACTTTCCTTTGAGCTATCAGGATTGCCGACAATAATTGTTGTACTCTCTAAAGTTAAGACCGCATACAAAAGAGATTAGTAAGTGACAACAATAGTTCTTATCCTCTGCTGATCTCATATACTTGTGGCATGATTTGAACCATTGCCATAATATTGCCAGTCGTCAAAGAAATAAAAAAATTATTCTGTTTCTGTATGCCAGTGGCCACTTTTTTGATGGGTTCAGTTGAGCTTCAATTAAGGTTAAGAACATCATAACATATTTTGCTGTTTCAGGAACAATCCGGAATCTTTTCAAAATTCATATACAAATGTTAGACTCTGCATTCATTGCTGAAAAGCGATGTCAGTGATCAATGGCAAAAATTAGAATAATAAAAGGTGTTACAGGTGTTACACTTGTCAGCAATGCTGATAGCTTCGAAGCATCAGTGTCAACATGAGTTCTTTGTTTGAGGATTAGGCTAGTATGAAAGGGTTGATAAGTCAAACAAACTAACAAGAAGCACTAAAGGACCTGTCACTCACAGCCTCTTCTCATAAACAAGAGCCCAATCGGCACTGTGGTTCCTTGCTGGATATTATAAGAACTAGTGTACAGCCAGTCTTCGAAATAGAGCGAAGCGAAAGCTCATACTCAATGTTTGTACTAAATGTTTGTAACACCCCCTTGTACTTCTCTCATAAGTTATTTTTACCTGCTCTCAAAAAAAACTTGCTATTACTTTAAAACAATCTACCATTTTTCTTGTTTGCTATCTCTACACAGAAACAGGGTTTATTCAGCAGTTAAGTTGAAAGCAAGTGATTAATCGGGTGTGATAATATGAGGATTAGGTTACCAGACAGAGCACAGCAGTATTAAAGAGACATACTGTATAATCCATGCATTGCTTCCACTGGCAGAGAGACCAGTTAAATGCAGTGTGACCTGTGCTCATTGAAATCTACAGATTTCAGTTATTGCCCTCTTACAACTTTGAATGATCCAAAATCTGTGTACAACCCGAATCAATCATTACTGAACGAATGTAAAGGCCAAATTTTTAAGGTGTTTGGGTGTGTAAGCATGTAAAACCAGGTGAGATAAAAAATTTATTGAACCTATCTTTATCTAGATGACAACATTTTCTTAATAGCATTTCCAGTGGTTGACCTCCAGTGACCTTGATGACCTTTGACCTTAACTAAACACAGATTGATTTGAAATCTGTCCTTTTTACCTGGAAATACTGTGTTAAAACGTTTTTTAGTGTTTGACCCATGGTGACCCCAGATGACCCCTTGACCTTCACCAAACATATCAGATTTCATCCTTACACAATAACACACCCACACACCAAGTATGACATCTATCCAAGTTTGCTACCTTGAAATATCATGTTGAGAAGGTTTTTAGTTTTTGACCTCTGGTGACCCCAAATAACCTTTGACCTCCACCAAAAACGATAGGGCACACCTTCAAACTATGGCACTTCTATATACCAAGTTTCAATTAAATTCAACTTTCCCTTGTTGAGTTACAGCATACCCAAGCTAGCGTCACAGACACACACACACACCTACACAGACACACACACGCCAAGCTGACTACATAGGTTCCTTTTGCTAATGCAAGGAACCAAAAAGGATTAAAGTATTCTCAATACATATTGTTTGATGAAATGAAATTGAATGAAGTGCTTTATCTCCTTCCGTAACAGCTCCCTGACTAAAGCATGGCTGCAGGCAGCTGCAGCCTATTGTTTTGATATACAGTAGTATCTGCTACTGTATCATTGAAACAGCAGCTGGCTAAATCTCAGAAATCTTCTCTTAAGACCCAGTCTTTAGACCAATTATCACAATTCAGAGTGGCTAATGGCAACAAATATAGAAATTGTGGACAATTTTCCTAAATCTCACAAGCTGTGTCACAAGTTTTCAAGCTTTTAAGTGACTCGAGTTGAGTCATAGACTCGAGTCACTGTACTATTTCAATGGGGAAATTACTCCTGAATTCTATCGAGTCACTATCATTTTCAGAGGAAGTGACTAGAGTCGTGACTTGTTACGACACTGCTCACAAGGTTCTTGTTGGAATCAGGTGATTCAGAACAGTTCTCCTCTATTTGTGGAAAGGCCACAATAGTAATGAAAAGTTCAAAACATTCTTGTTGCACTCTTGTTAAAATATGACATTCATATCATTAGGCACAACATACATGGGTTAGGTTGAAGAAGTTTTAAGGCTCAGTCTCTCACCAATTGATTTAAGAGAGGCCAGCTACGGCTTTTTTTTTTCCAGTTGTGGCTGACTGGCAGGTTTTTTCCCTACTCCATTGCTAATGCTCAACACCAAGCACAACAGAAGCAGCTTCCATTTTTCAAGTCTTCGTTATGACCCAGACAGGAGTCAGACTCAAACCACATGGCTGAAGGTCAGATGCTCTAAAGGAATGACAATGCAGTTGGGAACAGTTACACTAAACGGTCAGTACCTTGGCAAGCCACCAATATGTCATTCTTTACTATTCGTCGATGTTCAGGCCAACAGCCACTATGGTAGGACAAGGTTTTTCGGCAACATTTTCCTTACAATTTCCTTAACCAAGAATATATCCTGCATTACATTAACACATTTGCAATAAAACTTTGTCACATGAGGAAGTACAATACACTGGTAAAGTCATTTTAATTAGCTGGATGTAACTTCCCTTTCAATTTCTTCCCTCTATAAACAATTCCTCTTCCTTGAAATCCCTCTTGTCCTATACAAGATGCTATACTTTTACAAACATCACCCATAGACCATATACATGTATAAAATACACAGTCACCACTTTTCAATCAATAAATGTCAACAGTCATACAAAATGTTAGCCCTAAAAGATGGATGTTCATTTTAAAATTTTCCAATAGTTTACCTGCATGCCATCATTCAAAGAGGTAAACCTTACATGTGACCAGCATTTGGTTGGGGCTTTTTGCCAGACAATCTGGCCTTTGAGCACCCTCACCTCCAATGGGGCTCACACAGCGATGTTAAAATTCCTCCATTGGCCCTTTCCAGCCATCTAGGGGTTTGTAAAGATCAAAAACTTTCTGGTACGCTATGCCCCAACCAATCATGCTGTTTCGATTGCAGTAAAAAAATTGATTTTCAAACCTCAGTAATCTATTGTTCAACTGAGGTATATCAAGTTTCTAAACCCACTGCTGAAGGTCTATTATTTCCACTTCACCAAGCTAGTCCACTTAGGTTGCAAAAATTTACACAGTTCTTTGGGCAGAATTGTAATCAAACCCCTCTGTGTGCTCTGCATACTTTGGCTAGGGTTTCTTGACTTGGATTAAATGTCTTTGCATGGAGTATTACTGCCTGACAATCATCAAATTGTGTAATTGGGCAAGGAAGGAAATCAAGTAACCATTTTGTCATGATGGTGGTGCTCCCCTCAAATAGTTGCGAAGGTTGTCCTCCTTTTCTATCATGAAAGAATGGACACCCTAGTTGGGGCACACTGATCAGGATAATAGGTGTGCAGATAAAATCATGACACTGACCATAATTAGAATGATCCTTTATAAATCTCAACTTAGAAAAAAAGAGAGAGATATTACAGAGCATGAAATATGAATCTAAAATGACCAAATTCCCATCTTCACAAGATATTCCTGAATTTTAACATTAAATGATGCTTTTTCACTTCAATTTAAACAAGAATGCACAATAATTTGTGATTTCATTCTTACACTACGCAAAACAATTTTTTTAACATTTTTTTCCCCAAAGATACAGCATTTTGTGCCAAAATGTATTACTTTCTAACTGGCCTAGGGAGACTTGACCATTTGCATGCAATATGTTGTGACAAAAACACTATTTTAAGGTACAGTTATTACAAATATTTTTTCTTTGAAAGAAGGCAAAGGCAAGTTCATGGGTAGGGTTGGGTGGTATACCGGTATTTTTGTGAATACCAGTGTTAGAGGCACAGGTAATAAAAATACCGAAGATATTTGGTGTGTTTCTAATACCAGTTCTTGAAATAATACCGGTACTCGAAAAAATTACCCTGGAAAGGTCGAGATAGAAAACAGGAGTATTAATAACAATTGTGCATGACTGTAAGAAATGTGGGAAACAAAGTCAAAGCAGAGGTTTCTGCACTGTAATAATGCAATCCTATGCCCAGCTGCATGGAAGTACTGGATAGCAGGGGTGCCGTGCAGTTTAGGTTCCTTCCCACCTGAATTTCCTAACCAAGATTTAAGAACCGGTTCTGCCTCAATACTGGTTCTGTGAGCTTTGCAGTACTGGTACGAATATTTTCATGGTACCACCCAACCCTATTCATGTGAGTTGTACAAGAATGGTACCTCAAATCATTGTGCAATGGACCATTTGAAAGTGAAAAAATTTCAACTTTTTTTATTTTTGCAATGAAAAAGGCTACAGAAATGGGAACTGGATGAATGAAGTTCATTTTTCAACCTGTAAAATAAATTTCCTAGAAATTCTAGGTTTAATGCAGTACACATTTTCAATTTTCAGCTTACACATGTTGTGTACAGCAGTGACAGATTTTCAGCCAATTTGTTTGAAAACTTGAGGAAAATAAGAGCACACACTTTTGAAACTAATGAAATCTTTGATTATATCAACACACCTCATATAACATGTAAAAGAAAAAAAAAGAAGAGAAACATGAACCTTTAAATATGAGAATGTGACTGGCATATACTGTAGGCTGTTACTGGACGAAAGATGTAACTATATGTAGTTAGTGACAAACAGAAAGTGCTTTTCATGTGAGAACCAAATACATGCTGAAACACATCATCAGGCTGACAAATAACATTACAATTTAGGAATGTACAAATATATTAGATTGTATGTTAATCTTTAAAATTTCCTTTTATTCCACAAATCTCCTAGATTTTTAAAATGAACTAATATTCTCTGAGTATTTGACTTAGCCCTAGTAACTAATCCCCCACAATGATTCTCCAACCAAGGTTAAAGAACATGACTTCATTTGAAAGCAACATGATTCCAACACTACTGTAGTTTGTAGCAGCAGTTTATATATACATCTAAACAAGAAGATTTCATCCAAAATTGTTTTAAGGGGATGCAGAGACTCTTTGCCAAAAGTTCACATCTTTCTCTCTCTTTCCGTTGTATAGACAAATCCGGAAAGTCAAGTGATGGTCTGATTTTAGTCGGATATAACTGTGGTCCATTACCTTTAGTCTTTCAATTTCCTTGCTTAACTATATCATGGATGGTTGTACACTGAATTGTATCTTGATTCCCTCAATTTTGCTGAAAATGAGGGTTTTAAATTCATGTAAACAATAAATAAAGACAATTTTAAGGGAACTATTGCATTTAAAATGCACCAATATATGGCATACAAAGAAAATAAGTCTTCAAATCATTACTCAACCATTCAGTCTATCCAATAAACTGCAACAATAGTTTTATCTCCTCAAAATATTATGTATATTTACAAGAGTAACTGAAGATGCATCATTTGAATTTTGGAAAGTTTGGGTGGACAAATTACTTTTTTGACAAAAAATAACCAAATTATTTCCTGCAAGATCTTTTTATCTTGAAAAGAAGGCTACCGTAATACCTATTTTGAACTGTCTATCATTATGTATCCATTACCACTGGATTAAAGAATAAGAAAATTTTTATTAAAGTAAACACAATATTTCCCTTTAAGGCTGATGGGCTCCACTAATGGCTGCCTAGAGTCACTAAACACAAACGTTGATCGGATTCATCAATATGTGCAAGCCACACCTTTCAGTTTCGAACACTCCAATTGAACACGAATGTCTGCACAGTCTTCAGTTTTGGTTACACTTTATCCAAGGACAGTTGTAGTATTTTGGATAAAATAGCAGCAGACTGATTCCAAAATGATAACATCCTGGCAGTGTTATGCTCCAAAACAATTCCTTTACAGTTGCTTCAGACTTCATTCTTCATGTGTTGAATTTGGGCATTTTATCACCCTTAGTGGACAGAACTATTGTGGAAATAGGCTGCAAGTGGAAGATGCATTTTGTCTGGTCAACCACAGTTGAGGTGTCAGATGGCCCATCCATCATCATCAAGTCCTATAGAAAACATGTGAAAGACATCCTACCGAAATGCATAGAGCAGAAGTAATATGATACATACTGCAATTACGCCACCAATGATAAGAGTGTCTCTACGTTTCCGGATGTTGATCCTTTGTATAAGACTATTCAGGACGGGAAAACGATCTGTTAAAAAATTGGGTTAAGGGTGACATATGGGGTTCAAATGTATAAAACAACTGTGTGTGAAGATTGGTATGTATCACCTTTTTATAACTCTTGAAAAGTAAGACTGGATAAAACAATTTCCCTTGAGTAAAAATGTACTAATTCACAGTCTAACCTTGCAATATATGGCAAATGTTTAACAATATAACAGGACAGTTCTAGGGCCAAATAAATAAAACAACTGCAAATGGGAGCACACAACTAAGAATCTGTCCTACATTTGCAAAAAAAAAAATCTCAATTTACAATATGAGGGAAAAATTGGGAGGGGACGACTTTACCAATTTTTCAAATATGAATTAAATTTCAAGTGAGGAGACAGCAGGTTGGAAGAGAGATGCTAGCCCATAGGATAAAAAAAATATTACACATGAAGAGGGGAGGTTGGGTGAGAAGAGCTTTTTCACAATACAAAAATCATTTAAAATATGAAGGGGATGAGAGGCTGAGAGGGGAGGAGAAACTGTCCCAGAATACAATTATGATACAAAATTACACTTGCATGAGAAGTTCTACAATAAAACAATATATGATTAGCAGGATATGCAAACCCATTGGGGTTGGTTGAAATAAATGACTGATTATCAAAGATCTGGATATTTCACACTTTTGGGTATAATAAAGGGGTAATCTTTACATCCAGCTTTCAGATAATGTAAAAGCTCTGAAATTGAAACCTGCCATATCTTCCCATTCTTTGTTACTGTAAGGATACTAGCTAAGTTATTCATTCCAGTTGATATCTTCTTCATTGTATTCCTCTGTTCTTTCAAGTTCTCTTTTGTGGCCAGTGCAACACTGTAGAAAAAAAAAAGGAACAACATATTGTGATGAAATGGCTGAGTCACAGGAAGTGAAATTACATGACTTTTCCATGACCATTACATGACTTTTCCATGACCATTTCATGACCTTAACATGAATATATCATGACCAAATTATATTCAAGGGAATTTGATGAAACTTTAATGGCACAATGATCATGACAAATCAATGAGTAAGTTTACTTGTAAAAAATTAAAAGACTGATCTGAGCTAAATTTCATGACTTTTCATAACTTTGTAAATTTACAATATTCAATGACTTTTCAAGGCCTAGAAAATGAAAATAAAATTTCAAGACTTTTCCAGGCAGCAGGGAACCCTGATTAAAGTAGTATACATACTTCCAAACTGCTAAGCTTAGGAAATAAGCTGAAAGTAACAAAGCTTGACCAAGAAGTACCCAGGGCAATTTTCATGGTGCACACCATGCATTCAGATCTTACAGTACCAAGCATTCAGATCTTACAGTACCAAGTGAAATATATTACACTTGAAAAAGATCTTTCCTTTTTAAACTAAATTCCTGATTCTTTTATTTTGTTTTATCTTTTGAATCAAAGCATATCTCATACTGCAATCTGAAAAGGTTTTTTTGGTAAAGGACTTAGCTCACATAACAATTAAATATGTTAGTTCAAGAGACAGATGACAAAAATTTTTATTTTTTGTAACTTACTCAATTGTTTCATCAGCTATTCTGTCAGCACTGTTAAGAAAGAAAAGTAAAGCAAGGCTTTAAATGTGATAAATGAAAAATCCCAACAAAAAATGGGTAAGATAGTGCACTATTATATAAACTTTGGAAGTAACTTCAAAAATGTTGTACAGAGAATGCCTCAGTGTCACTTTCCAAAATTGCTATGACATGAAGAACACTATGATTTTGATACGGGTTAGCTGTTTAAATCTTAGGTGTGTCAGGGTTTGCCTGATGAGGTCAAACTTTAAGAGGTTAGGTTAGATGGAGTGTTAAGGCCAGTTTCTATCCAAGTGGTCTAAGTCGAGCCAGCAACAGCCTTTTTCCAGTTGTGGCTCATTGGCTTGTCTTCCCTACTCCACAATGGTAGTAGGGTAGAATTTTAAAGTCTTTGGTATGACCCAGTGTGGACTCACCCTCCTGACCTCCTGACTGGAAATGAGATTGGTTAAGTTTTAACCACTTGACCATGCAGAGGAATGGAGACTATATTTTCATGCAAATCAAGTAAGCTGGGCACCATTTGGGGCAGGATTTTTAATATATGTACAGCATGTTCCCAATGAAAACTGAGAATACACAAAAACATGGGATTAGAGTATACTATGTATGCGTCCCCATGTACCTTTCTGCCCAAATCATGACCTCTACATGTATACACACACACTTACTTCCTGATATGTTCATTTTCTTTAAGATACATTTCAGATCTACGGTTGAGTCCTGACGAACTTTTATAGGCATCTATGTCTCTTCTGACTGAACCTAAGAGTTCTTCTCTTTCTCGACAAGCGGTAATATTTGCTTTGGTCTTGTGAAACTCTTGGTTGTAATCTTGAAGAATATCTCTATGTCTCTGAAGCGTGTGTAGTAAGGCAGAGCTTGGTGATGTCATAGAGAGTGTGTTGGTGTATTCGGACATTTTATCATTGATTTCTGTGAGCTGAAAGAAGGAAGAATGTGAATTGGTAATTATTAGATGACCAATGGCTATTACAAGGTATACCATATCAAAAACCACAGGCTGCAGCTGCCTATCCAGTATCCACACTGCACGCTGCCTCAGCTAAGCTGAAGGCAGTTTTTTCAGAAAAAGCCAAAGCATACTCAATAATGCTTTGTAATAAGCTAATATAATGCTGTACATGTAAAAAGAAAAGCATTACTGCTTTATGTCAGTTTGAAAATCCTGCTACGCCAGGCCAAATCATCCACAGTTTCCAGATACAAGACATTCCTTTGCATACAGAACACCAATACAGTGTCAGGACTAAATTTGTCCAATCTTCTTTATACATTGCAAATACAAGGAAGAATTTAAGTTTTCAGTTTTTATGACATGGACTGTACAAATGATGTCTCTTTTGGTATAAACTTAGTATTGCAATACCATGAGGAGGAATGGAGACTTCATCCAAGTAATGTGAGCTGGCCACTATGAGAGGCATGCCTCTGTATGTCCCTCGTGAAAATTGTTAATATACAAAAATACAGGATTAGATTAAATACGTATGCCCAGAGATCACTTTCTGTATCCTGCATGTGTTCCAAATCTTCCTTTGGCATATATATTTTTGAACCCAGCTTATTGCAATCTGCATCCATGGATAACCACACAATTTTTTTTTTTTTTTTTTTTTTGAGGGGGGGGGGGTAAAATTTTTGGTTGATCAAATCTGGGGAAATTCTCCATTCTCAGAAAAGAAAAATGTTTACTGTTGGTACTTTTTGAAAAGGTACAGCAACTTTGGGAATCATCCCTTTTTTGCTGTACCTTGAGTCTTCTTGCTCTTGAAATTTGAATTGATACTGTTCAAATATTTGCAAATCTTTCTATGCATATCTAGCAGAACAATTACACTAATTTTTTTCAAGCCATCCAGGTTTCATATTTCAGCTACCCAAACAAGGCAAATTTCTGCAGGAAGGAGCACAACATTTGATGTGATATTCAGTATTGTGATCCCCTTCCTGTGAGAGGTGTCTATGCATATTGAAAAAGGAAGTTTGCTTAGATGCAAAATGATGTTCTATTTTGTCATTTGCCAAGCAACTGCAGCCTGGTTTCAATTACTGATCGAATGCAAAAATAATATGAAAATAATATAATTCTTAGCCACCAAAAGAATTCATGCACACACCCTGGCTGTACCTTTAAGTTAACTACATGTAGCCTGCTATTATGCACTTTCATATTTATGTGTGATTTGTGCCAAGGTTTCTGATAACACATTTCACCTCCAAACAAAACTGCCTTTTTTTGAAATTAGTACTGCATTTTGCAAACACTTCACACTATTTAGATATGGCTTTCACCGACTACACTGGAAAAGTGAACTGTATGCTGTTCCAAACAAAATAACTGAACTTGCAGTATAACTTTTATCATATCTGTAAAAATTTGCATATAGCTATTGGAGTGGGGGTGAGAAAAAGAACAATATACTGACTGTGACTTAATCTGATTACAACCTCCCAGATAATACATAACAAGAATGTGCATTACTGTATGTGCTTGTACAGAATATGCTGTAAAATGATGACCATGGGTGGAAAAAAGTTGGGAAGCTGGGAGGCTCCTTCCAGGGAAATTTGGGAACTAGGGTGGAAATTTTGGCACTTGGAAGGAAATTTCTGTTATTTAAACATAACCAGAATGCAAAAATGCATTGGGGTTTCGATGATACATACATGCTCTTTTCAATAAAATGCTACATTTCTTGTAACAACTGGTGACCCAAAATAGCCTTTGTCTCCACCTGTAAGTGACTGTAGCTGTTTCTTTCATACTGTGCCTTAAGATATTCTGCAAACAAGGTTTTCAGAGTTTGATGCCATTGAGATATCCCATTTTGACAAGTTTTTCAAAGTTTGACCGATCATGACCCCAGATGTCCTTTCACCTCCACAAAAAAATAACCTTATTCAGACCATCTTCTCACCATAATTCATTTACATACTAATTTTGAAATCCATCCACCTTTCATACCTTGAGCTATCCCAAACAAGGTTTTCTGAATTTGACCCCTATGACCCCAAATGACCTTTGACCTCTACCAAAATCAATAGGGTTCTTCCTCCCATCATAACGCATCAACATATCAAGTTTGAAATCAATCCAAGCTTCCTACCTTGAGATATAGTGTAAACAAGAAGTTCGGAGTTTGACCCCATTCGACCCCAAATGACATTTGACCTCCACCAAAAACTTCTGGGACCATGTATTCACTATGTGCCATCTACATGACAAGTTACAGGACCCTACAAGTGACCTTTCTAGAAAGACTGTGCAGGAAAGCTTCTCAGGCTTTGAACATGCTGACTCCAAATGAACTTTGACCTTTGGGAAAATCAATAGGGATCATCTACTAAATATGGCCAATGCACACACCAAATATGAGATTAGTCACACTTACCCTTCTTGAGATACTGAGTTTACAAGCAATTTACAAGGAATTTACCTATTAACCTCTCGTGACCCCAAATAACCTTTGACCTCCACGAAAATCAATAGAGACCATCAACTCAATATGACCAACCCACACACCAAATATGAGCATAGTCACATGTACCGTTCTCAAGTTAATGTGTTTACGAAGTTTTGACCTTTTGACCTCTCGTGACCCCAAATGACCTTTGATCTCCACCAAAAACAATAGGGATCATCTACTCAATATGGCCAATGCACACACCAAATATGAGATTAGTCACACTTACCCTTCTTGAGATACCATGTTTACAAGCAGTTTCTAAGGAATTTACCTATTGACTCTCTCGTGACCCCAAATGACCTTTGACCTCCACGAAAATCGATAGAGATCATCTACTCAATATGACCAACCCACACACTAAATATGAGCATAGTCACATGTACCGTTCTCGAGATATCGTGTTTACAAAGTTTTGACCTTTTGACCTCTCGTGACCCCAAATGACCTTTGATCTCCACCAAAAACTTCTGGGACCATGTATTCACTATGTGCCATCTACATGACAAGTTACAGGACCCTACAAGTGACCTTTCTTGAAAGACTGTGCAGGAAAGCTTCTCAGGCTTTGAACATGCTGACTCCAAATGAACTTTGACCTTTGGGAAAATCAATAGGGATCATCTACTCAATATGAACAACCTACACACCAAATACGAGGTTAGTCACACTTACCCTTCTTGAGATATCGTGTTCACAAGCTAAAGCATCACATACACACACACACATACACATGACATCACCATCGCATAGATTCCTTGCCTGCCTTCGGCAAGGAATAAAAAGTGTCAACTTTTGTTTTCTTACCTTTCCAAGGAGTTGTTCTATTTCCATGGCCATGGTATCAAACATATGTTCACTGTTTGAAGCACTAAGTAACGGTGATGTATCAGAGCTGAGAAGAAGCACAACAAGGATGGACATAGTTATGCACTTATCAACAGTCAGATACACCCTCAGGTGAGGTTGGTCAATGTTTGTTTAGGAAGGTCAAACATTTTTGTGCATTGACCCACACCTATGTCATTCATGATGCAACTGACCCAACATTGCATGGACTTTTATGCACATCTAGGAAGGTTAAACATTTTTGTGCATTGACCCATACCTATGTCATTCATGATGCAACTGACCCAACATTGCATGGACTTTTATGCACATTTTCTGTAAAATATGACGCACCATACCACACACCCATTCGGTTGCATTGACACAACATTTTGAAAACTTAATATAATCCCTGCATATCACAGCTTGAACAAACATAAACTAAAAACATCTGACTCACCTGTCAGAGCGTGCATCTAATACAATTGGTGAAATTTACAGCACTGACATCTTCAATAAATTGTGAAAGCTTTACTTAACAAATGTATACAAACATTATACTTCCTCACAGTACAATGTAGCTTTCTGAGCCACTATACACTACATACTGAAGGCACTGTATACTAACCATATTCCAGCTGATACAGATCTAGGACAGCTGCAATCATGCCTCTCACTTTCTCCCCAAAGAGTTTTCCAATCATGTCCTCAAACTGTCTCAAAAGGCAGTATAAGCCTGAAGAACGTAAACTTGGCATTGCTTCCTGTAACAGCCTAACTCGCTTGGTCAATGCTTAAATTAAAGCAGCTTATGCTGTTTGATGAAAAAAAAATAACCTTCATCGTTAATCTTCAATCTTGCTCTTCCATTTGATACCAACCCGATAGAAATCCTTCACGCCAGGTTTTTTTCCGGTGAAATTTCACTAATTAGAGCGCTAATTACAATAGAAAAAACCTTCATCTACTTTTTTCGGCTAAACTCTTATGCAAAGACAACGGGCTCTTATCTCAATTTGACCAATCACAATGCAAGAAATGAATGACGTAAAATTATGCCTACCCTTTGACACAACGATGTACGTATTGCCAATATATCACACATGTTGTGTACATGCATTACAGGAGTCCTTTCACAACCGTTCGGGCCCAACACAGAAGGACAGTTAGTTTCACACGTATGTAACCCAAAGATTGTTTTTTGAATGCCAAGCCACAGCATCAAATCAAAGAGAAAATGAACATTATCTTGAAACTTGGGACAGATTCAAATAGCACAATCAGCGACAAAATTAAAAACTGAACGATGGAGCCGAAACAAGTGAATAGGAATTTGTCACTGAATCTGGGTTCACAAATGAAACGAACGAATTGCGCAGCCGGTTCGATGCGATGTGCAAATTGGAGACATAAAGGCCGTTTGAATAACGTATGTATCAATTGAACGAAATTTCACTGTCTGTTTTGTTTACGTTTTGCTTGACTCCTTCTCAAAATGACCTTCTGAATATGCATCAAATTCATTGGGCGGAGCTAGAGCAAGATAATAAGGCAGAATAGCGTTTGGAAACCGTTAAAATCTTTTCGAATTTTTGCTCATTTTCGGAGAAAAGACTAAAGTACGTTAGTTTTTAAAGCTTTTTACATTTGTATGGAGTACAGCCCATACATTTGATAAACACTGGAAACGTAAAAATAACAGCATAAGCTGCTTTAAGAGGAAGGCAATTTATCTAAGATATGACCCCTTGTACTACAGTACCTTTTACAAATTATATTATTCTGAAAGTATATTTACTCAGTATGGTAAAGGAAAGAATTTGCCCAACAATATTGGTATATTTGAGGTTACTCATACTGTATGTAGGTCACATTAAAATCTTTACACTTCTGCTACTATACAAACAAAGAAAAACTTAAAGGACAAAAGCAGTTGCCACCAACCTATTTTGATACAACAGCCAGATCCTACAATTTTGTTCTCATTTGGCTTCCACATATCTTTCATGATATAGTACTTCAGGACCTACAGTAGTCATTATATATTCATGGTATAAACCAATGAGTGACTCTCCTAAATTTCATAATTCAGTGAGAAAAATATTGTCACATGTTGCCTCTCAAGAACCAATCAGGAAACATAATACACTACTAAATTAATCCAAATTGGAGTGACAAGCAATTTAGCTTTTTTAACTAGAAAGCCAACAGGCTTAGTGATTCCTTGCCGTATGATATATCATAGCAAACATGGAAACAAACATGACATGCATGAGATCCCATACAATTATCCTACTTAATTGAGATATAATACTAGTAAGGTCAAAACCTTTTGACCTCATGTGACCCAAAATGACCTTTCGACCCCTTAAAAACAATAGTGATCACCTTACCAACACGTCCATCAACATGAGTAATTCAAAATTAAGCTTAGTACAGAATGAGAATGGAAGTACTACCACCATGGTATGAGATCCCTCACAGTTATCCCCCTAAAAATATTATGTCTACAAAGTTTGATCTAACTGTCACCTCAAACCTTTGATCTCCACACACAAGAGGAATTTCTCACACAGCTGTCTCATTACTTGATAAAGCGGTATTTTGAAACCATTTTTATCAAAAGTTTGGTCAATGGGGACAGCTCTCCATTCTGAAGTCTCTATGTTCTGATGCCTCTATGTTTCGAAAAGTCTGCATTGAGGTTAGTGTTTAAACAAGCCCTCATCGACACACTCTCCTTCAAGCATTGGATCAAAATACTGTGTTCTCACATACCCCGCGCTCGAGGTTACACTGTATTACCTCACGCTCGAGTAACGTGGGAACGAGGGTTAACGCGGGGTCGGTGTTTAAAATTTGATCCACCTCAAATCGCAGGGTTAAGCAGTTTTAAACATCGTGTTTGTTTTAATCAAGCAAGGTCACAGGTATTTATCGCACTAATAACAGGTATTTTCTTACATTTTGCTGTAATCGGTGTGTGAAATATTTGGCCTCGTTACTATGGTAACACTATCCAATCAACGAAACACTGGGTACGTGAGAACACAGACTGGAAAACACGGGGTTAGCCTGTGGTTTTGTCTGATTGTAAACACAAGTTAACACTGGGTGTTATGGGTATGTGAGACCAAGCCTAAAGAGACATCTGAACAGAGATGTGTAACCTTGGCTATTACTGACGGCAATTTTTGCTTTATGGGGGAAATGCCCCACCCATTGTCTATGGTATCCTTTGCAAATTAACAAAAGCAGATATCCCTATTAATCCATAATTTAACAAGACTTTTAATTCACCTTTTGTCTACTTATACTGTAGGTACAGCATAACATACAGTACAAGTTTTCCTTGTTTGATACACAGTATACAGCATCATGCTTGCTCTTATTACCTGAACTACTTTTAAATGACAGCAGCAATGCAAAATAAAATCTTAATACTTTTGAAAAGTGTCATAAAGGGTAATCTTGAAGCAATGGTTCTATGCATTAAGCTTTATGGTACACTTTTTTTTTTTTTTTTTTTGGGGGGGGGGGGATAGTGACATGGATAAAAATGAAATGTGAGACAAGAATTCCCACTCGATGATGATATTTGACATAACTATATAATCCTTCACACAGGGGTTACTTTTTTGGTGTGGTTATCCAGATATAAGCAGAGATGAGGCAAGTAGTATCCTGATACATTTATGCTATCAAAAATTTAAAACAAAATCTAGAATGAAACTAAGTGACAAATAATCACTGTAGAGCATATTGAAAGTGTAAAGCAGAAACACCAATCTAGACAGACACCACTGTTTAAAGGTTTGTTCAACAAAATTCCTTATACAAACACACTATTTGTTCAATCCACCAGCTTCTATGTAAAGGACACTAATTTCTGAAGGGTGTCAATCTACAGTATTTCTAAGATGACTTTCAGTTTAGAAACTTGATCAGTGTACATGAACTTCTCCATCTCCAGACAATGGCTAGGCAAACAACTTTTATTTGTGGTCAGATGAGACAAGATAATGTGGACAGTTATTTTATGCTGGATTTAGCAGAGCTGTGACTTTCATGGAGGTCTGACATTTTGACCACAAACAGAGTACTGAATGCCTGCAGGGAATGGCAGGAAATAGGAGTATATACAAACAATGGGCTGTCATGGTTATGTACTGAGATAAAAATAAGCTTTCTTCAGAGGGTTTATAAGAGTCAATTAACACCACTTATACAGTAAAAATCTTAAGTCAATTGAGCTGTATGTTTGTATGAGGTAATCCTTCAGGACACTGTGGGGATAACTGGCAGTCAACTGTGAAAAATTGGGGGAGATAACTGTGACCAAATGGCAAAGAATGGGTCAGTCACAATTTGATTCACTCTATTAGGCAATGACAGTTCATGTGCGCTGAAGGGTATTTGATACCAAATGATCAGTGTAAATTAGGTTCTTTTTTATAAAACTTATTAACTGTGGTATATCTAATTCATCAATTCCCACTTCCAATTAATGCATGCTTGCATGCACATGTCCTCATGAGGACAGTAGGCACAAGGTTTGTCAAATATTAGCACTTTTTCCCACTAAATTTAATGTTTTCTTCAGGTTTTCTTTAAGGTTATTGAAAAAGCAATGTAGGTATGTTATAAAAGAGATTCTTGTGCTTCACACAGAGTACTCTCTGTTCAAAGTTTATACTTATGAAGTTCCATATCAGTCATCTACTTAGTGTGCACAGAAGCATTTTCTAATATTTTCAGACTATGTCCCTAAATGACCCTTATACAGACTGTTTAAACTCACATGTTCCACATCAGTTTCATGAAAATCTATTTACTTGTGGCTGCAAAATCAGCACACCCATGAGCATTGAAGCATGTATGCCAGCCTGATGAACAGATTTTGCCTTTTAAGATTTTATATTTTGCTCTGCCCACTTTTTCATGTATTAATACTTGGAACTTAATGTAATAACAGGGCACAATTTCATGCCAGAATCAACATACTGTACAGTAACTACCATGTGATGTGCCTTTTTGTGCACCTTAGACCTTCTTCCTATGAGTTTGCTTCAGTACTTTACAAATGCATTTTCAAAATTACCTCACTAAAGAATTTACATAGGGAAGTTAATAAACTGTTCCAAAAATATTATATACCCTATGCCTATTACAGTACACATGGCAAATTATTCTTACCCTTTCACCCTAACCGCTCATGGATATTAAATTAAACAGTTATATACTCTTTTGAGATATAGTGTTTGCAAGGTTTAGATGTTTTGAACTCTGATGACCCCAAATGACCTTTGACATCCAATAAAAACAATAGGGGTCATCTACTCAATATGGACAATCCACTTAGTAAATATGAGATTCCTGGCAGTTACCTTTCTTGACATATGGTGTTTACAAGTTTTTGAGCTTTTCATCTCTGATGACCCCAAATGACCTTTGACCTCCACCAGAAATAATAGTGATCATCTACTTAATATGGGCAATCCACCTGCTATGTATAAGATCCCTCACATTTACCCTTCTTGAGATACAGTGTTTACAAGGTTTTGACCTTTTTCCCTCTGGTGACCCCAAATGACCTTTGACCTCCATCAAAAACAATAGGGACCATCTACTCAATATGGACAATCAGCAAGGTAAGTATGAGATTGCTCACATTTTTCCTTCTGGAGATATCGTGTTTACAAGCAATTTCCAAGGTATTTACGTTTTGACCTCTGGTGACCCCAAATGACATTTGACCTCTACCAAAAACACTAGGGACCATCTACTCAATGTGGACAATCTACATGCCAAGTTTGAGATCCCTGGGGGTTACCGTTCTTGAGATATCGTGTTTACAAGCAGGCGTCACACACACACATACACACACACACACACATACACACACACGACATCACCATCGCATAGATTCCTTGCCTGCCTTCGGCAAGGAATCAAAAAGGTGTTTTTTGAGACAATTCTTTGTCAAGCAATTTCTGTCATTTTCAACATTTTCTGTACAGTACATGACAAAAAACAGAAGGTTGTATGTACGTAAGAGATATGGAAATTTTAATTCCATACATGACCATGATAAATGTACTATGTATGAAAATACCCAACAGTATACATATTGTACTATATACTACCAGCAGTCATAAACTCCATTCACCATCTTTTAAAGGGGCAATCAGAGTTGACAGAGAATATTAAAGGTCAAGAGCAGTCCCCTCAAACTTATTTTGAAGCAACAGCTAAATGTCACAATTTTCCTCTTAAGTCTCTTCAAAGTATCTTCCCTGATATTTTATAACTTTAATATTGCATACAGTATTCAAGATAAAACAAGCAGTTACTTCCAGTAAATTTCACATTTCAGGAGAAAAATTGTTGTCACATGACTCTAAAGAGCCAATCATGAAACAGGTCAGCGTACTTCAAACTAGAGTGACTGCACTGGCCCTTTAATTTTTTGTTCCAGCACCTCCTTTCCCGGTTGAACTGATTGTTTTTCAGATTGCAGGAAACTGAAGCAGTCTTTCAGGTTAGATGATGCTAATTTTGTCTTAATATTGTTGAATGAATCCCATGCAAATGCAAGATTACACAGCCTTTACTACATTGTAAACCAAGCAGGATGGTAGAACCATGATCAAGGACCATTTTTTGTTAGTTTTTTATCAATGTGGTGCAGAGTTAACATTATGGAACAATTGTAAAAACAATGAGATAGCTGCTCTAAATCTGGCAAGTGTCAACTGAAATGAAGTTTAAAAAAAGAGATGTACATTACTTTAAATCACTGAGATAACTTTCTTCAAATGAAAGTACAGTTAATATTAACACTGCAACTATACTGTAGATGCAGACATCCTTTATTAAAGTACAATACACCAGCACTGATATCACTTACCTATTATTAAGGTCATCTCTGTGAGCACTGTAGTTGGTTCCCAGTTTGCTAAAAGATACTAATTTCAGATCAATTTCATTCTCCAATTGTCGAGCCCTCTTTCGAAGGTCTGAAAATCAAAAGAAAAATCCCCAAATTTTTTTGCTAGTAGTAATTTAATGTGCACAAACCCAAGATTGGTGATCACAGGAAAATATACTTTACAGGTACAGTATACTGTATGTACTGTACAGTACATTATGGTTTGGGGCTTGAATCTCCTGATACCTTATTGCCCTATCAGGCAACCTTACTCCTGAAATAAGTAAGATGGTTGCTCAATATAGCTTGATTGTTGCCCTGATAAAAGAATACAGTTGAATGTCATGGAGTACTCTGTGTGCATTATTATTTAATTCTTCTGTTGCTCTCTGCAATGGCATTCACTGAAGCTAAACTTTGAGAGTTCCATGTGTACAAAACCACCGCGTATGTTTTAGTACTGCAGGAACATACAGTATTGTTATCAGTTACGGTTCGGGAGACTTTCAACATGGTGATCCATCTGCACTATAAGTGTTTTTAAATTCTTACCCGCTTCAACAAAACATCAACTCACGCGTATGTTTTCCCAACACATCAATGTCTGCGTCAACCATCCTCGTAAATCCACTTTTACAATATCTTTACATAGCTACTGTAGGGCATGCAAAGTTAGACCAAGAGAAATCCTAAGTTTTAGCTGGAAGAAGCGTCCCACAATAACAAACTGGACGACGCACAAGGGTCACATGCCGCAAAAATGTAAATGAGTGGTTGCAGTTTTAGTCTTGTGTACACCCTTCTTGCTGCATTCCGACTGTGTGTTTTCGAATGTAATCGCACGGAGCTCTGCTTTTTAAGCATGCAGTGAAATGCTGAAGCAAATGAATGAAAGTGAAGCAGAATTTTGCAATGCTTAGAATGTACAATGTTCTACACGGACTCTGATGACACACAGGTTTCAAACTATGACGAAACTAATGGGCAGTGTTTAAATTTGGTTTATGGGTTAGAGTTCTGGTTAGGGTAAGGAATTAGGTTTAGGCATTAGGGTAGGTTAAGTTACAGTAGAGTTCCTAACATTCTGCAGTACCTTGACCCTCTTCAAGCCCAGAGTGGGTTTTAAAATGTAGATTTTTTTGAGCAGTCATTTATACACAGTAGCTGGTCACCAGTCAACCCACTTTTCTACAAACAAAAATAAAAATTTGGTTGAAAGGTAATTGCAAATTTACCTGTAACTTACAACTATAATTTTTCATGGATTTGCATAGCCTAGTGTGCAGTGTCAAAAACACTTTAATAAAAGGTTGCGTTATTTAAGTAAAGGCCAGACTTGATCTGGTGGCTCCTTGTAGGAATGAAGTAATCTGCTTGACCTGAGTTCATTTGTGACAACATACACAATGTCACCATACACTTGTAAATAACAGCGCTTAGTAAGACTGCATTCGATTCCGGTGCATAGAACTATTATACATCCCATTTAAGTACATTCCCCCGGCAGGCCGGCACGTGACCTTTCAGTTGCATCGGTTTTGACTCGCATGTTTCTGTTGGGGTGCTCCTTCCAGCTAAATGATATCTTTAGACCCTCTGTGACGTGAAGGCAAGTTATCCTTGAGGTGGAGTCCTGTGACAGCAATACGTATTTATGGAACAAACTAACAAACAATGTCATCAACAGGATTTCTTTACTTGCACTGGCCAATATATGACAGCACTATGCTGAGTAACCACTGGTAGTCCTTCCATGGATTAATTTACAGTAACTGATCCCTGCTAGCCAACGTTATACTTATAAACTGCTTTGTAAAAATACAGCAGAGCCTAATTCAGGACGTGACGTGCCAGTGTGCTGTGACAGCTAATTCCATGCATCAAAGCTGTGATGTCATCACGGATTTTAGAATTCCCCTCAACTTACAAAATAACATATTTTGAGCCATTCATTATCTAGAGGACAGTAGGTGTGCAACAGTGTTTAAAGGAATAGTTGATATGGCTCGATTTTGACACAATGGCTTGTTAATTTGATGCTAGGGTTGGGCAGTATACTGGTATTGATGCGATTACCTAGTGGTACAGATAATATGAATGCCAAAGAGATATGGTGTGTTGCTAATATGGGTTGTTGAAAAAATTACCAATACTTAATTTAATTGCCGACCAAAACTGTAAGGATGTGTGGATGATTTCAAGTATTTACAGACACAATAACCAGGTACTGTAGAAGCAAAATGAACTTGTCCATTTTCTGTTGTGCAATATCACCATATGTCAGCCCACAGTACAGTATGTTCAACAATGCACCCACAGGCCACAGAGAGCTAGGTAGATCCTCTGTACAGTCAAACGTTTGCTGTATCATTCACATGTACAGTACTGTACACGTATGTACAGTACTGTATGTGTTGAGTACTACTCTCACTGAAACAAGGTACTGTAGCTGTTCTTCGTATGTAAATGCACACAGTCATATGTGCCATGAAAATCGAGAAATGCAAGATTCAGATCTTTCGTTGGTGTACAAAAGAAGTGTATGGATGCCTTAAAATGCATGCACAATAAATGTCCATAAGATTGTACATGACACAGCTGACACAGCTGCACGTTACATTAAATATAATTGTTACTTAATCCAGAGTGTGTAAGACGTGAATGCATAAGAAATGTGAAAATAACATTTTTTATGTTGTGTCAAAGAAGCCAATTCATGAGCAGTGCATGTTTCTACTGTAGGTGGAAATAAAAACTTTGGTCTAGCTAGACTAGCTAGGTGGTAAGAGACTTGGAATTCTCCTACAGCTGCATCACATACAGTAACACATACAGAAAAATGTCCAATGTTTCACTAAGGCAGTAACAATTGATTTTTATTTGCCTTGGTGCCCAACCATAAAAAACATTTGGTAATACCTAACTTGATGTCCTTTAAACAACATCATGAAGGAAAAAGGTCAAATGACCCTACAGTGCCCTCCTTTAACCTAAATTCCAGCAGACGGCAATATCATTTGGACAGTAGGGTCATTCCATGTCAAACCACCGGAGGCTGAAAAAATTCCCAAAATATTTGCATGTGTAGACATTGATAAAAAAAACCATATCCTGAAAATTTTGGCAAAATTTTTCAAATTTTGGCCGAACTAAAATTTGTTGAAATTTGGCAAATCAGTGGCAAAATGACATTTTGGCATTTTTGTCAATTTTAAGGACCAATTTCTCAGCAAATACATAACCTACCAGCCTGTAATGATACAGTGTGTGAACATAATAAAATTGTCCCATAGAACAAGTTTTGGTAATATGAAGCTTTTCAAATGTTGTTTTGTGGAGTTATGGCTTCCTACATGTACTGTAAAAGACCCAAATTTGTGTTTTTAACAATTTTTGTCACACGATTGGGCAAGTTTAGGAATCAATATCTCTGTAAGTGTAATACCCAGAGCCCTGTAATTTCTTAAGATAGTTGTCTGGTACGCAAAGAATACAGAATTAAAATTTTCAGGGATTTCTTTTATTTCCATTTGAAGAAATGATGCCTTAAAAATGCCCTTTTTTACTGAATTGCAGCACACGGAGCATTTTTGGGGGCACAAATATCACTAAAGGTGACATGGAGAGTCACTGTATTTTTCGTTGTTTACTTGGTTATAAAGTTGTTACAAAACACAAACTTTAAGATCCAGGCAATTTCTTCCAATAAATATCCAATCTACAGTACCTTTAAATATGTCTTAAGTTTAAGAGGTTACTACATCATCTGGTAAGGAATTCCGATGATCAATTGAATGCTGAGTAAAGCACTTTTGCCTCAATGAAGTTTTAAACCTGGATTTAACAATCTTATATGTATGCCCTCTTGTAACAGAACATACTGGAACTAATTCAAACAGCCTGTGATCAGTAGTAGGACTATGACGGTTAATCGGTTAACCAACCAAGCTGTTGGTTTCTCGTGCGTCATTCCTCTGCATAGATTAACCATTTTTGTATTGCCATTACTCAGTCACCGCAGCGTGGCTTTGTGAGTAAATTGTTACACAAACATCGCACATCAGTGTCAGTTTCTCACAAATTATGGCTCGAACAATAACTGTAAAAAGAGTTTTAGAATCCGCCGTACCATTGAACAGAATTAATTCTGCGGCAGTTCCCTGAATTAAGTACAAAATGATGAGTGACAAGTGGGACACCCATTGTTACATTCGTTGGAAGAACGTCGTGTGCTCGTCTCCTAATCCCTTCATTAGCTACACCCAAGCACAACTTTAGAAATAAGAGGCATGTTTGAGAGATTACCAAGCAGGAAAAGAGTAAGTGACACGAGGCAGACTTTTTGTTACTACCGTGCGATGAGCATGAAATCTGGTTCGATTATCAACAGATCGTCATGACTGTAACTGAATAATTGGCTCAAACAATAACTGTAAAAAGAGTTTTAGAATCCGCCGTACAATTGAACAGAATTAATTCTGCGGCAGCTCCCTGAATTAAGTACAAAATGATGAGTGACAAGTGGGACACCCATTGTTACATTCGTTGGAAGAACTTCGTGTGCTCGTCTCCTAATCCCTTCATTAGCTACACCCAAGCACAACTTTAGAAATAAGAGGCACGTTTGAGAGATTACCAAGCAGGAAAAGAGTAAGTGACATGTGGCAGACTTTTTGTTACTACCGTGCGATGAGCATGAAATCTGGTTCGATTATCAACAGATCGTCATGACTGTAACTGAATAATTGGCTAAACATTTCGCACGCAACTACGAAACCTTAACTGCCATCATGCCGTCGAAAGTATGGACCTCTTTCGAGAAGAAATCCACAAGACAAGCAGGGAGCTGTAACAAAAGTGCGTAATGCTGCTGTGAAAAAGTTACCAAGCTCTGTACTTCTACGGCAATAAAACCTCTGCGAGACCATGATTAGGGCACAAGTATATTTGAATAAATCTCCCCACTGTAGCTAATCGAAATATTTTATCATGCTGCACCTCCGTACATTTCATTATTTTTCATTGTTAGTAGCAGTATATGGAAAAAATGTAACCTGTTAAATACAATCGTAAGCGCCAGTTAATTCCCACCATTTTGTTGTATGCCAAAAATATCACATAAAATGGAACATTCCATGTTGAATTATGAATAAGCATACGCAGTTCACTGAACCGACTGGGTTGTAGTTGCGATAACTGTAGAATTTTAATTTTTAGCTGTTCTGGACAGCAAAAAATGGACTCAATTAACGTATCTTATGATTTTTTCTGATATAAATATCCCAGTATTTTGGCACTTCTTGTCCAAACCTTGCTGTCTAAAAATAATCAGCAAATGCAATGCACTCAAGTCAGATCCCAGAAAAATCCACATATGCAGAGATTTGTGACACAGTTTTTGGTGAATTTAGCACGGGGCTTGGCCGGCTGCACAGGCCAGCTATGTAAGCATGGGAACTTGGAAGTGTGATCGTCATAACGCAAACTCAATGGGGAAATTCATTCAGAAGTCTGGTATTTTCACACACTAAATCCCATAGGCTATGGCGCGAGTTGTGATCGGCTGGCTCAGAATCAACATATTTGAACCAATCACAATGCAGAGGCAATTCAAATTTTGCAATTTAGATCGTATGCATATGATGTCACCGAGCAAAACATGGTCCCTTGTTTAGTGGAAAAAAATGGATATGCACGCAAGTCTACTGCATGCATGGGACCACGTGCATCATTGTTTTCATTCGTAATGGTCACATAATAACATTCCATAAATCCTACTGTAAATGTCTTTACGGTAGGAATGCTGGGAATTCCTTAATTTATGCAGGATAATAGGGCTTGGTTGTGCTGTTTGCGGCTGGTGGGCTGTTCACAGTGCAATTGTACAGGCTGCTACTATGACAAACACGTGAGCACTGTACATGTATTGAACACTGCATTGCAAGCAAGCTGCATCAATCCAGCGGGGTTAGAGTGTTGCATGAAGTAACTGGCGATATTACATAGGGATGCACCGGATACCCGGTCCGGCCGGATAGTGAAAAGATATCCGGTTCCAGTTCCGGCCGGATTTTTTTTAAATCCGGCCGGAACCGGATTTTTCTGTAAACTTGGGTACTGTAGCATTATGTACATGAGTTAAAACAAGCATGAAAACTGCAGTAACTGTCTCATAATTAGTTTAAAGTTCAAAAATTATAGCTTATCAGTGCATGTTACAGTATATAACATTTGAACACCTTTATTTAGCCCTTAAAAATGACTTAATCAATCGGGCAGCAAAGTTTTTAAGTAACTGATAAACATGTAGTTATAAAAGAAACTTATTTACATGTACATGTAACAAATATGGCTTTAAATTCTTCCAGCTGTGTGAAATAAATTGAATGGATGAAAAGACCTAAATCCATATTACAGTTGTACCTGAGTCACATCATTCAAGGCAGTGTATCAGTTTAATTGCATTGGGTTGTCTATAAAATACACACTTGAACACTTCACTTTACTTTTCTTTACTTTTTAACACTTACTTGCCCATTAAAGTGGTGTAGTAGAAGCAGGAAATGTGTTTCATCTTGAATTTCAGAAGACATTACTCATTACAAATTAAAGTTGCCTATGGGGTCAATATTAATGTTTTCTGTCCCTAATAATTCATCACACACACTTAAGTATACACAATAGTGATCGACCGATCATCTGTTAAATAATCGACATCTAGCCGATTATTCCGTCATTGGTAAAATTCTACCATTTAACCGATCATTGCCACCGATTATTTGCAAACTGGAAAAAACAGGCTAAATATACTTGTAAAAGGGCTCTTAGTTTCGTTAAAATCCATTATCAATCCATTAACTTCCTGCCAAAACTAGATGCATTGATAATCACAAACATATAAATTTAACCCCTGCCATGGGAATGATTGTTTGATATTTTCTGCTACAACCTGTTTGTTTTACCTGAAATTAAATTTAGGTTTGCATTCAAGGTGTATTCCTTGCTGTCTCTCAGAAAGCACCGCGTTAGTTGCCGTACACACTGTTCTGCGCAATATGCATAGAACAGACTGGCTTATATAGCCAGCTAGCGAAGCCCCGCGAGTCCCATGCTAAATTCACATGGAAACGGCACCACAAATATCTGCCTACTGTATGTGGATTATGTGGGGAACTGACTTTCTTGCATTTCAGTTGCAGATGCTTTTTAAACAAGATGTAAGTTTTGGAAGAGAACTGCTAAAAATATACAGGGATATTTATATCTGAAAGGAACCACAAGATACATTAATCGTGTGCAATTGTTTTGCTGCCCAGAACTGCTAAGATTATTATGATTGCCCTAAATGGGTTCGGTTAAGATGGGAGCTCGAGAGTACAATCCAGTACAGTAAAAGAATGGAAATGTCCCGACATGATTGGGGGATGAAAACTAGACAGAGTGTGATGTTGGCCTTAGAACTAAATTATCAAAGGGCATACTGTATGACATCGACTGCAAACAATTCTATTGCATTAACAGTTGATTTTTATCTTCACTTTTGAATTGAAAATATTACCCCTACAAAAATGATATCCCGTTAGTGAAACGAACGGAACTATTCCCAATATTTTGTATCTTAAACTGGTTATGGTATACACGATGTGCCCGAAGCAAGAGGTGCGTACTATAGAGAAAAACGTGATTTCCCCTTTCTAATAATTGGTAATTGGCATCGGGCCGATTGTTTAATTAATTAATCGGTAATTGGGTATTACCCATTATAGCATAATTGGTAGACCACTAAATATGTTATCAAACATATAATACCTAATGTCAGAATGTGTGATATACAGTATCTCTGCCAAAAAATTACTAATGATAAATGTGCTTCAGTTTTTTGATATCATGGCATGTTTAAATACTAGAAATGGTGTATAAAACAATGGTGCTGAGCATAGTTAAAAACCGTAACCCTGGAGTCTTTTTACAGTACATAAGAGCAGTCCATTCAGTAATCACTATCCAAAGACTCTCTTTGCCAAGTATTACTGGTCTACATAATTTGTACAATTTTTTTGAACAAGTGATGATGTACTCTAGTACAAAAAGAACAAACTGATATGCAAAACAACTTTCAAGATTCCCTCAGGAGTTTTCTCTACAAATACTCACTTAAGGAGGGAAAATACAAAGAGCTCTTACTTGCCCCGCTTTGCAACGGTTTTGCTGTACTTCTGCAGGAACCGTTTTTCATGCCTTTTTTCTATTATGTTGGAATTTTTGGTTAAAAAATTAGTTTATTGCACTTGTACAACACTTGAAGACAAATTTATAGACATTTCCCATTAGTCCTTCACAAACATTATGTTACAAAGCAGTAAACTCCTATCCCAGGGTTTCTCTGCTTTTCTGAATTTCACATTTTTCATCTGCATTGCAAAAATCCGGTTCCGGCCGGAAAAAATCCGGCCGGATTTCAAGTTGGTTCCGGCAAAATCCGGTTCCGGCAGATCCAAAATTATGGTTCCGGTGCATCCCTAATATTACATAGGACCAGGCGGGAAAATACAACAGTTGGTGGAATGTTAAAAAGTGAACATGGTCTGAAGGAATCTTTAGTAAATGCAGGATGGGCTTTTACTGTGAAAAGATGATATAAACTCAGCGCAAAATACCAACATTTTTGCCACATGCTTACAGTACATTGGCGAACATGACTTACCCCATTTTTAGACTTGTACTTTACTGTACAAAAGTGATGGTGCTCTTTGGAAATGTTGACCTTTTGTTGTTGTGGTGAACATTACGTCATTTTTGGTTAAACGGTTAACCGCCAGTTAATAAAATTAAATGGGTAGTGAATTAACCGAAAATGCACAGCCCTAGACAGTAGTAATCAGTCCATTGAAATACTTATACATGAAAAACATGTCACCTCTCAGATGCATACGAGTAAGTGAAAACAAATTCAAATTTCTAAGTCTCTCCTCATATGGCAACTCACTTAATCCAGGCACTATCTTAGTTGCTCTATGTTGCAAAGATTCAATAGCCTCTACTAAATTCACATGTGTAAAATGGTGACCAGGCTGGTAATCCATGTTTCAAAACAGGTCTTACTAGACTAGCTTTATACAAAAGCATTATTGTTACACTATCCAAAAACCTAAGGGACCTTCTAATTACACCAAGAACACAGTTTGCTTTTGCGACAATCTGAGCGAGATGCTCCCTGAATACAAGATCACTATCAACAATATCTCCAAGATCTTTCTCTGAAGTCACATCTTCTAGTCTATGACGCTTGCCTTCTTTATCTAACATACCATAACTAAACTCAGGATGAGAGTAACCAATTCTCAAAACATGACACTTATCACATACTTGCCAACTCTCACGGTTTCACCGTGAGTCTCACGGTTTGGGGCATCATCTCACGGTCAAATTTTCAAATCTCACAGTAAAATAACATTATTCAAAGAGATACAAACGCTAACCCACGAAGGAAATAACAGCTTTACTTGTCCCGCTTACTTGTAAAACAGGATTGCGATCCCATCGTAGAGCGATAGGCGAAGACCGGCTGCTACACATAGGCCTGGCAAGTTGGAATACGTAACGTAGCCTGCGCATGCAACATGCAACTTTTTTGGTCGCGCATACAGTGCATCATCGTTGCATAGACATTGAATCGCGAAATTCTCTCTGCAGTGCGAATAGTTAAAATCCTTGTCTTCTTATCTGTCTTGCAATAAAAAAGTAAGGTGCATAATCACCATGCATGCAATTCTAACGAGTGGCACAGACCGAATCATATTAAAAAAGGAAACACCCCATAATATCCCTGAATGACGTAGGTCTACACTGCATACGAACAAACCCTTAACTTGCCGGTGTCCTGTCTCGTCGAAAAATAGAACAGCTGGAGTAGTAAGTATTCATGTAAGTTACCGTGGTGAAGGTAAGAGGCCTTGCAAAGAGAGTGTGGAGTCAGTATTTCCCCAGACCAGAACCCCTACTGTACCTCACCATCTGTTATCTTCCCAGTGATGAAAAAGCTCATCATGGTATACATAGGCGGCGGAAGCATGAGGCGGGGGACAGCGGGGCATGGCCATCAATATTTTTTCTTATGAGATTGGAGAGAGGGGCATGGTGTGCAATAACTGAATGTCTCAAAATGAATTTTTCAAAAGAGCAGTAGGCCAATTTGGTAATTAACACGTTTTAAATTAAGGATCATTTTGTGTTATCATGATTACTAATCAGAGTGCAAAAGTTGCCAAAACTCCGGGGCTTCTCCCCCTGCACCCCCACTTTAACGATAACCTGTAGGAGAGTTTACTTTTGCCCTTCAAACAGTTTGAACAAAAAATTTTTGCAAGCTTTGTTTCTTTTACAAATTATCTTTCTTCTTCTCAAATCAGGGCCTTTTATGAAACAAACTGAGCGAGGGCACCTCCCCGGTCCCCTTACTGGCTCAAATGACACACATTTTCCCCAATAATAATGTCCCTTTTATGATTATTAGTAATACCTATACAAAGGTACTTTTTTGCTTCTATTAAGTCCCCTAAAAAACCTAAAATGTCAGAGCTTCCGGGGCCCTGTTGCGAGCCCCTGGACCCCAAGCACATTGCCTCAGGATTTTAAATAGAACTCCCTATTAATAAAATGCCCCCAAACACTTTGGATCTCTTAAAAATGCCCTGTCTCAAATTATCAATCACATGTTCAATTTGAGTAGCTTCAACATTTTGGCTTTGCCCCGTAAAATTACTGTAAAGTTTGTATCTCCTGCCATAGTTCTTTCCGGTTTCATTCTCGTCCATTACCTCAACCCTCTCCTGAATTAAATTCATAGTGTAGAATCCTTAATTAAAATATGATTTGCTACTGTTTTGGAGCCTCTCAAACCACTAAAATCACTGAGCTTCCGGGGGCTTTGTCTCCTGGACCCCACCAGGGGCCCTTAAACGGACCCCTGGATCCCACTCTGATGATGTTTTGTGCTTCGCGCAAAATTGGCAGACTGGAGGCCTTACGGCATCACCATTATGTCAGCTGCGGAAAACTTGTGCCCCCAATAAAAAACATCTTCCGCCGCCTATGGTGTAGTACAGGACAAATTTGAAATCTCCCGGTTTGAGGTACCAATCTCCAGGTTTTGTAACGAAAATCTCAAGGTTTGCTATTTTGGAGGTTGGCATGTCTGTTATCAGGATGAAAGCGAAGTTGCCATTTCCTTGACCACTCATAGATATTCCATTAGGCTAACTTGCCCGATACTATAAAAACCCGGATTTCAAGGCCTTTTTCTGGGTAATTGAAGACAGGGTGCCAGAAGACTCTACTGTATGAAGATATAGCCTTTGACTACATAAGGGATCTTTTTTCTGTTATTTCAGTATAGTCAGTCAATAAGCAGAGTGGTCACTGGTCAGTGGGATATGAGAGCATTATTTGCACTGTTGCTATATGGAGAGCATCGGGCTAGATTTCGTCATGCTCAATATTACTCTGAAGAACACTACAATCACTCTCCGATTGGATTTTCTTGCAGTATATAGTTAGGTGTTGTCAGCAAAAATTTCAGCAATCTGTAAGACAACTTGGCAAATCGTTAATGTATACCAGAAATAAAACTGACCCAAGCACACTACATGTACCTTGAGGGATACCATTTGCAATATCGGCCCAGTCAGAAAAATTTCCTTCCACACAAACCCTCTTTCTACGATTCATCAGAAATTGCCTTTTCATTTCCAACACATCACCCTTAATACCATAAGACTTTAATTTCACTAACAAACTTTCATGTGGTACCTTGTCAAAAGCCTTCATGATATCAGTATAAATAACATCAATGTCATTGCCTGCATCCCAAGCTTTGGTCCAATCATCAAATACATCCTCAAGTTGTGAAACACAAGATCTACCTGAAACAAATCCATACTGATTGACAATATTACTCATCATATACTCCATAAAACTATCTGCTTCCCTTCTTAAATAAGGGGGTAACATGAGCAGATTTCCAATCACTAGGCAAGGTGTGATGACTAAGAGTCCTCCGAAAAATAATCACTAAGGCTGCCCTCATTACGAACTTCAAAAAGAACTCTAGAATTGATCTGATTAGGCCCTTGAGATTTATTTACATTTAAACTTTTAAGTTTACTTAGAACTCCATCCACAGCCATACTGGAAAATAGGGCCTTTCACAGAAAGATCTTTGGCATAGGGAAATGTTCCCAACAAATTTGGTATACGGCTAACCCGGCTGCTACAGGGAAAATTACAACAGTTGGCATACTATTGCAACAACTGGTGTGGCATATAATTCCATGAGTATAGTTCCGGAAGGCCTTTGGATTTCGCTCAACTTAAGTTGCAATTTTTTTCTCAAACTCATTATTGGCCCTCCTTGTTTCCCATCTAGGCCCAGCCTGATTCCGTACTTTCGCATAAATCTTATAATCATTCATACAGTACTTTTTTAAGTAATTCCTCCAGGCTTTCCTCTTTGCTTTAACTTTAGCAATAGCCTGCCTTGTCATCCAAACAGGTTTCTTTCTATGCTTAATTCCTGTATCACTGTTAGGAATATTGACATTAACTTACTACTGTAACTTGCAATGACAACAGGCTACTTAGCCTATTAAAGTATTATATAGGCCATACTGCCATAGCATACGGGGAACGTCGGCTAATAAAGTTTACTATGCACGCCTAACGTTAGGACCTAACATTAGGCCTACATAACACGTAAGCGGCCCACATCACCAGCAACGAAAACTAGGCTACCTTTCAGATTCAAAGCCGTGTTCAATACATTGTAAACATATTACTGTAAATCGTGTGAATCGTCCCTATTTCAAATGATAATTTCAAATGAGAGAAGTCTTCTGACGTGGATATTTTACCTTCCCATAGGTTTCCGTGTGCCATAGTTTTTTCACCTTCCATAAACGCACGGAGAAATAAATCACAATAACGGTAAGCAAAAACCTTGGGCAAGTTCAATAATTCCAAGAAGATTGCGCAATCACAGATTGCCAGATTCCTGATACTAGTCATATCGCGCCTGATATGGTAACTTCATATTATTTGGGTCTATGAGTCTACTACGGAAACTTGACCCTCCAGCACTTGTTTTATGACGGCCATTATAAACCCGGTCAATGTGTGGTAACGTACGTGCGTGAGGGATATAGGGGAGCGACAGGGTATTTTGATAGGGGGGAAATAAAGCATGAGTTGCACTAGTGTAGTAGGCCTAGGCTCCTTTTCCCTTCTTTTCCTTCCCTTTCAAAATTTTCTTGCCAAGTGGGGAAGGTTTCGTTTATTGCTTTATCGACGTTTCTTCATAATATTTCATGTTCTGCTTAATTCTTTATGCTGTATTGGACAATTGAGAAGAATGATTTTCTACAAGAAATCACCAACTGCAGCTTCAATTTAGGCCTATTAGACCTGCATTAGGTGATAAACACAAACTTCATTTGAGAAATTCAGAATGCTCCATTTGGATGGATGGTATCCCCCTCCAATAAATTTCTTATCATTTATACATCGACTTTTAACTCTTTTTGTGTTAGAAAAATTGCCACAGTGTAGCCTACGTGAACATTTTGCAAAAAACAGTGAATGTAAATAGGCCTAATTAAAAATAGCAGTTATATTAAAAAATCATTAATTGGTCAGTGGTACGTTTTTAACCAACGTTGGGTAAAGAAATTCACATTATCATTTAACCAACGTTGGTCAGTAAGTTTCTGGGTTATTTTGCCCAATATTGGGCAAACTTTAACCAACCTCTAGCTTGCCCATAAAATTTTACCCAACTTTTCAAGAGTGTACAGACAACACGGACTGAGATTACGAGGTATAATAGACCTTATGCATTGACGACACACTGACGTCATCCTTGGGGGCAAAACAATGGAAAACGTAGCCGTTCGCATAAGAATTCGCCCAGCACGCGTAACAGACTATGCACGTATAGTCGACTCAGATTGACAGCAAAGCAGCTGTCTGCATTTGCCGGTGTTGGTTTGTTTTGCACCCAAAGGAGGGAGTCCTTTTCAAGTTTGGTTTCACCGAACGGCCTTTTGCCAGAGGGTCGGTAGGACTTTAGAAAAAGAAAAGGTAGGCCTATTTCAAACCATACCCTTGTGCTGGGTAGGACGTTAAACTGCATCCGGTTTTGGAGTTTTTTAAACGTGGGAATAATGAGGTTACCCTTTGCTAAAACTGCCTCCGTGGCACCCTTTGTGCAAGGTGTACCTGTATATTTCTTTTTAAGTGATGTTGCCTTCTGGCGTGTTGTTGCCTTGGGCGTGTTAATTGTTGCCTTTGGGCTTGTTGATGCCTTCGGGCATGCTGTTGCCTTCAGAGATGTTGCCTTTGGGCGTGTTGTTGCCTTCAGGTGTGTTGTGGGTTGGGGCGTGGTGTTGCCTTGGGGCGTGGTGATGTCTTGGGGGCGTGGTGATGTCTTGGGGCGTTGTTGCTTTCGGGCATGGGGTGGTCTTGAAGGGTGGTGTGGGATGTAGTTGGGCCTTTTTGTCTCGGGGGTTTGTGTGGGGTTGATGTTGAAGGCGATTGTTGGTTAGTTGGGGGCTGTTTGGGTGTTGGGTGGGGTTGAACCCTTTTTTTTCGTTTGTGACAAACTTTTTGGTTCCATGTTTTGTGTGGGGATGGTTAATGTTTAGCGTTTGTGTTTTGTCCGGCCGGTTTAAGTTGCCTATTTGTTACAACGTGCTTGTTTCGATGCACGTTTAACTTGAAAAAAAGAGATTCGCTTCTCGGTCTTTTTGGCTAAGATCATGTGTAGTATCTATTCTTTTCATCCAGTGTGGAATGGAGCCATTCATGACAGACCAACTTGATGAAAATGGTCTGAAGGCCGTGAGGTTGGTCGTTGAAGGCATGTTCTGGTGGATTTTTGCCTCCGTCTTGTAAAAAAACAAACATACTCCATACCATGCCCTTCAAACCCTATAAAAATGCCATTTTCCTAACTCAAGATATCTCACTTTAAAGATTGATTATTTCTGTTAAAAATACCTCCACAAAAAGTTATGTGGGCACATTGCTTCAAATTCCTTTTGTTTTTCTTTATAATTGAACGTCCTGTTTGTCCTTGAAATTTGATACTGTTGGAAAGTTTGAGCATCTTTTTCTGTAGATCTAGCATTGCCGTTCACCATACATTGAGTACAACCGACAATATTGCCTAATATTGCCTGAGGCGGCATCATAATTATAAATAAATTGAATGAAATGTAAAATTAATGTGTCACGATGACATCACAGATTTCCCATGATGCTTCACATCCTAAGAAAAATTTGCAATACTTTAAAACTTTGTATCTTCCGAACGCTATAAGCCATATGGAGATGCCCTTTTCACTTTCTGAAAGAGAAATTTTCACTGCTTATTTTGAAGTTAACGAATTTTGTCTCCAGAATATACTTTAATTGGACGTAATAGCTTCTTCGGGAAGCAGTTTCAAGTTTGGTTTCGCCGAACGGCCCCCTTGCCAGAGGGTCGGGAGGCAGTGGCGGAGCTGCCATATGGTCAGGGGGCGGTCGCCCCTCCTGACGGACCAAAATCGTCTGTCGGCGCCCTTTTTAGGTTTTTAACATACTTTACTCTTGCACCATTTTTGGCAAAAGACATAATTTAATAGCGTTGTTTTAAGGCCCAGATAACAAAATGCTCAAACAGCCACCGGTAACTGTACTATCTTCACTTTATTCTGATGAAAAGGGTCATCTTCTGTAACATAGGAATAGGTTTTGCCGAAGCGTGTCTTCATGCTTTTTACGCACTAAAGAATGTTGTCGCTGTGCAAAGTTCATTGCTTCCACACCCAGCGTGATTTTAAGCTTACAAAATGCACAGACTGACATTAAATTAACCCTCCCTGCCAATAAAAGATGTTGCAAAGGGCGCAACAATAATTGTAGCCAAATAACCCTCTTTTTGTCGGGGATAATTTTCAACATAGACAATAAAAAGAGTTAATAAATATACCGAAATAGCTTCCACAACATTTTTCAAAATCATTTGAAGAGAACATTCAGGTTAAAGTAAAGTAAAACGGTTATCATAGTGGTAATGGTTTAAGAGTTTTACTGCAGTTTCTATTTTGCTTTTCTTCAAGTGACCATTCTCATGATAAATGGCAATTTCTGACACTGCACGATAATCCCATGGAAATGCTTATTTCTGTACTTCCGTGGTCTCAACAGCCAGAATATTGCATCAAATAATCTTAAAGCGCAGAAGTATTCCCCCCAAAAGAATATGCTGCCACCACTGAAAAGTTTTTGAAGCTCCTCCCCATTTTGGTTGAGGAAACCCACTTGGTAAACTGAGCTCACTACACAGATCACGAAAGCTATAAAAGCCGAGGATCGTGTGTCCTTGGCTCGCCCTGAGGCGGACCAGCCAATTACAGTCTGCTTTGCTTCTCCTTGCTTGCCCAGTTCACAACTGTGCAGCACGCGTCTGGTCAGGAAGTTTTCATTCATGTTATTTGAAACCCAAATCAAAACATCTGCGTCTGCCTAATAACCTTCTCTTCAGCAGTGGTCAGCGCTGACTACTGTAAAATCTGTGCTTTGTTATGAGAAACCAATGTAAAAGTATTGCGTGCTTGTCTATACCAAAGAGCTGTATGTACACTGTGTAAAGCTGTTATATTTGTTTTTATAACTTGTCACCATATAAAGCACTGAGAAGGGATGGTAACTATCTGTTTAGATTTAGAAGAGGGACTGGTAATACAACGGGCTACATGCACAGAGGCGATACAGCCTTATCTCCTCACTTCTCCCATGTTTTCACTCCTTTCACTGGTAGAGCAGCCAGCATTATTCTGTTTTATCCAAAGGATAACTTTCCCCGGGGTAGTCGGTCAATTCACTGTAAGAACGGTAATGCGAAAGAAATATAATTATACCAGTAAACTATATATTTGGGGGCTAGTCTGCACGAAAACAGTTGCTGCAAGCTCATACCTAAGGCTTCGGACTCGGAAGGAAAAATTATCTCCCCGAAAACCTCACTGACAAAATACCAAAAATGTTTTCATAGGCTCTAGTTATTGGATTTGAAAATTGTTGTTTAGATGGTGTGTGTTTTGCGGGACTTCAAAATGAGGACAGAAGAAAACAAACAAAACCATCTACGGGACACCAGTGGATCAAGGGACAAGCTCCAGTGAAATGAAATTATAGTGGGGTCCAGAGGCAAACTTCCCTCCCCCAGGCAGAGATTATGCCCTGGTGGGGATCTGGCATCGAGCAAGCAGTCCCCCCCCCCCCATAGAAAGAGCCCCGTCAGGCCATGGGTGGATCCGGGGAAGAAACCAGCGAGAGCTCTGAGCATGAATTAATGGAGGCCAAAAGGCTGATACTGAGGCGCGAAAATAAGTCGCCAGATAATATTATTTGGATTTTGGGACTGAGTATAGGCAACAGGGAAGGTAAAAGACTAACAGGGAAACACCTTCAAACCCACCCACCCCTTCTAGTTTATGCTGTTTCTGGGAATTTTTCCTCTCTTAGTTAACCTTATATCTTCGCTGGTGCATCTAGGATTTTAGCAGGGAGCTAAGGGAGGTACATCAAACCTTTTCTAAGGGGGCTTTAAGTTTGAATTCTCTTTCTCTCGAAATATTGAACCATGGTACGAAACTGTACATTCCAAAACACTCCAATGAGGACACCTTAGGTCCTGACTTTATCGTGGGGCAGTACCGTTAGCGTAGTTACATTTCGATTGCCCCTCCCCTCCCCCCGCCTGACTGGAAAAAGTGAAAAAATTCGGGAAATTGCTATTTGAGACATCGGTCAACTAAGTGAACAGTGCGGTATTCCCAATTTTTCTTCATAAAATTCCGACGAATTTGTTCTAGTACAAGCTACATATTTGTAATTATTTGGTTTAGAAAAACAAAAAATTTTTTCGCGTGCATCGCTTCGCGCGTACCAAATAGCAATCTCTAATACAATAAATGTTCGCTCATAAATCAGTCCAGTGGTAAACTTTTTTAAAACTCCGGGCCGCAATAGAACCGTTTCCCTAGATTTCCTTCAATATAGGCTCGCTATGGTGAAATACTTAGCCTAACTCTAAACAAGACGAACGTCTAGACGAGTTGCGGTGCCGACAAACCAAGTCGTCTTTTACTTTAAAGGTGATTTTATATTTTAGGGGGACAAAAATACCATTCCAAAATACTTGTATTGTGTTTTGCCCAATAGCAGCTAAGTTAAGTTCCACACTTGTAATCCAGGAACATTGTTCATTCTCTTTAGAAATGTGGTTGAGGTGGAACGTGTAACACACCAAAGAAATACTCGATTGCCGGTATAATAAGGTTTGCTCATTTTGAACTCATAGTTGAGAGTTAATCAGGAAAAGATGATACAACAGTTGATTTAGAACTGTAGAAAGAGCAAAACGTCACATCAGATAACATTTCAAACGTCCTTTACAAGCTGTTGCTTGTGCATTCATAAGGTATCCCTAATGCCCCGGCTCCTTAGTAACTCCTTGTACAGCATGAGGGTTTCTGATAAAAGATGGTAAAGCGCCAAAGGCTCAAGACAGACCATTCGACCAAACAGACGTTAGTCAAAATTGTATTTTATGTAGTGCAGTTAATAAGGAAAAACATGCTATTTGTTTAGCTGTTTAGTGAATACAGGTGGAGTACACTGTTAAGACGTAATGTTGGAAACGATAATGAGTCTGTATATACATGACAGTAACGTTGTAGTCACTTGGTTGAAGATGGATTTATGTTAATGAACAAAAGGGAAAAAATTTTCAATGTTGAACATAAAGAATTTTTAAAGATTAATGGTTTTTAAAAAGTTCTGTACGCTCCGCACCAAGTTTACTCTCAGCTTTCCTAATAAAAAATTGTTGTAAGTAACATGTAATAACAAGTTAACGAGAATCAAAAGAAATGTCGATATCTTAGATTTACCATAATCTTTACAAATGATGAAATAAAATTAAAAAAAAATATAAAACAGCAAAGTAAAAATTCCTTTGTCAGCGTTACTTACACCTACATTCTCTCAGCATAAATGTTAATATGATGATATTTCACTCTAGCCGGCCTTAGGCCTATTGTCACTGTTTCTCCAATTTATATTAGTCCCGCACACATACGTCACTACTAACCCTTCGCCAGTAACTTCTTAGTTCAGTAATGTATAGACACTTGAACGACGTTGACCTCCACAAATCAGAGAACCGAATCAATCACTTACAAATCATAAAAGATAAATTGCAACATCTATACGTCCCTTCATGAAACCCGAATACCAAAAATATCGATGTCCCTAGTTTATTACTATTAGCGGCGATTCGTCTGTCATCACATCATTAAACAGTCTCGCTTCTTCCTACACTCTATATCAAGAACTTGTTGTCGCCTTTCTGACAGTGACTTCTTACTACGGAACAAAACTGTTGCCATTGCACTATATAAAAATTGTTTTAATAATTTCCATGCATTTCTTTTTCTGATAAAAATAATAATATAGCAAGTTTATGTATGGCCACGACTCGCAACTGATCAAACGATAACCTAAAATATGTAAAAGCAATAAGAAAGCCAGGTCTATGAATAAGACTGCTCTGTCCAATAAAAAACTCCGTAAAAGACAAATTTCATCATTCCAACTCCCCATATGCAATAGCTCAACAAATCACTTTCAAAGAAAAAACGGACTTCATGAAAAATAAACGTTTCGCTGACAACACCACAGCCAGTGACATAACAAAAAGAGCATAACTAACCACCTGGCTAAAAATTTACAATTGCGAATTTTCTTGTACCTGTTCAAAACTTCGTTGTGTAAGCTAACAATCTAAACCCTCTACAAACGATCCAAATTTAATGTTTACGTTCGTTTAACATAAATATAAAAAAATGATAAGGCAATCATTTTTAATTGTTTTACAGTGACGTAAATCCCGGAGAAGGCAAGGGATATCTTTGCTTCCTCAAGTAAAAAAAGGAAAGCCAAACTGTCATATGGCCCCCTCAAAATTTTAAATAACCATTTCAAAATCAACATATTTTTGACAAGAGATGAACTATTCATGGCCTTTAAAAAGACCAAATCAGTTGGTTTTAAAGGGCTTCTCCCCCAACAAAAGACCCATAACAGTCCCTGAATGATTGTGCAAAACCTTCATTCATGCAGACCTCTTCCCAATATCTCAAACAGATCACCGCCCAGCGTAATAAAAAATGGTTGCTCTCATCACATACAAATATAAAACGAGATATGAATGAATATGTTAAAACCCTACCGTGACTACTCTTTACATTAAACTATGTGTTCATGTTAACACTTCTTCATCTTATGATGTGCTCTTCTCCCTAAATGTATAAATATCCCCAAGAACATTCCCTCTGAATTTGGTTTTTTAAGCATTCTTCTTTAGTGGAGCTTCTGAGCAATGGCAACTCGTGGTGTAAATGTGTGGAGGGGTACATAATGAACTTACAATGACTTGTCTTAGATAAAGATGATCATCTTCCCTGTAACCAAAAATGCCAAACACCAAACCCCCCCCCCCCAAAAAAAAAAAAAAAAACAATTACCACCCACAACAACGAAAAAATAAAATGTACATGTAGATCTTTCGGAAGGTATAAATAATACATCACGATCGTCATGTTCCCTACTTTCCCCATCATCACACCTCTAACTTTTTTCATATCCACTAGAGCCTCTTTTTTGTTTGATCCCAACTCTGACATCATCATTTTTCTCCCCTTCATAACTTTTATCTTGAAATTCACCCCCATACTTTCTTTTTCTTTGTTGCCAACCTTTCCTTTCTACAAAAAAAAATCTTTGAACGGCCCTTCTTGGGCATTGTTATATTCTCCACATAATTTTAAACTTTAAAATAACAAATTTACCATAACCAGACACCTTGATATAACACAAATATGAATACGAGCCATCTCATACAAATAATATTTACCTACCAATAACAATGTTTCCCTCCAACAGAAACTTACTTTATGAAAAAACAGTGAACAAAATTCCTCTAGACTATCAAACTTTTTACTCCACAGCAACCCTGACTATGTCAATTGAAAAGAATAAATCTCTACAAAGAAATCCTCATATAAATACTCAAAATTCACTTAACACCTCGAAGAGTTAAAAAACAACCAAAATGATGGCGCTGTGTTAAATTAAACAACATATTATTCCCCTGAGTACACACGGACCTGGTTTTTCCGCAAGATTGTTACTAAAAATAGAACACGTTTGCAAATTTTACGTGATAAAAACCCCAATTTTACACTCTCACGAAAATCATATTTCCACCAAAACTTAAAAACACGAAAGAGAAGTACCATCCCTACAAATTGCACTAAACCGTATTTCGATACCACAAAGCATCTAGAAGGAGATAGAAATAAAGTGCCGGAAAAGTCAGAAATTGACATCGCGATAGTAACTGCATTAGTTGCGGTTGCCTGCAAGGCAGGCACCGCAACTAAAAAGGCAGCAAAGTTTCGGAAGCTTTTTGGATGTCGCTAATAAGCCTCAATCCGCACTCATTATAAGAAAACATAATGTAACAACGACAATCTTCGGGTCACATGCTAATGGGTGGAGTTGGTTCGGTGGTTTGAGCGTACTGCCTTGCAAACTGAAGGTCCCCGGATCAAGTCCCGGTGGAACCACTTGGAAATTTTCTGGGGTCTAAAAATTGGCTTGTTCAGCATAGCTGTTCACAGTGATGCTGAGCAGTGGTGCAGAGCAAGTAACCTCCACCCCACCCAGCCTTTGGGAAAGTGGCTAAAGACTGGGGATACGCTCACGTCCATCGGATGGGAACGTTAAATGGCGGTCTCGGGAGCAGGATTGGGAGCGATTAGTACACGCCTGCCTCGTTACCTCTGAGCACTAGTCGAAAAGAGAAGGCGAAGTTCGCCGGTGTTCATCCACGCTCACTCTGGCAAAGGGTCCTCGATGAGCCAAATGGCTTCCTGACCCTCAAAACGTTAAATAAAATTAAATATATTAATAGGAAACGCAGATTATTCAATAGACCCCAAAATTTTCAAATATCCTCACAGGAAACCCAGATTCTAAAGTTCTATGTTCTGCAATACAAGTTCCATATTTACAAATATGTTTGAAAGAACACAAATTTTCCGGCGGGCTCTGCTCGGTCGACGGAAGTTACTTTCTTAAAATATTTGTGTTCACACTTTAGGAAAAATCGGAAAATTTTGGTGCTTGCCCCGCTGGAAAAGTCTAACAACGCCACTGCCGTGTGGCACGTGTCCCTTTGTGCACCCCCCTCAAGATACGGCACTGTATCTTTTTAAGTTTGGGTTGCTCGTAAAAGTTATTTGCAATAGCTCTCCGAGGAACGCTGGGCGTGAGAAACTTATAAAAAACAGTTCTTGCACAGACTCTAGTCTTGCCAACGATTTTTCGGAGTTTGGAAACCGAATACACGAATCCTTTAATACATTTGGAAGGAAAACAAGAAGCATCGTAATGCAAGCACGTTGATTTTAATGAAGAATAAAAAAGGTTTTAAAAATTCTCCACACATGTGGGCAGATTATTTCTTTAGATTTATGCGCAGCAACTTCGCCCGAAATAGCAGAATCTCGGAAGAATATTTTCCATTGCCAGACAGGAAGGTGCCCAAAGTTTTCCCCTACAGATCAAACACATGCCATCGTGTGACGTGTATTTGTGAATGACGATACGCATAGTCACAAGGTGGTTGAGGGTGACGGGGTGTTTTGGCAGGTTGTGGTCAGGTGGTTGCGTTGTTGCAGTTTCAATTTGAAGAATGAATGAAAAGTGCTAAAATAGCTCACAGTGCTGTTGACCCAAATTCGTGCAACGGACCCTTTCATCGGTTTTAATTGACCCCCTTACTCCTTGGCAAAAACATTGGACCTTTAATTAGGGTTGCAGCGTCGCATACACAAACATATGTTTCAATTCCGTTGGGTATAGTTTTCTCATGAGACGATACATGACCATTTCAGAGTTTAGAGCATGTATTCCGAAATTTGAGTTTACAAGAAAACTTTGTGAAATCATTCTCGCTCAATCCATCCATAGCATTACGAGGAGTCCCTAGTGTGGTTTTGTGCAATGGTTTGTGTCTAAATTGTCTTCTTGGTGTAAAAATTTGCATTTTAATCTGCCGTAAAGTACAGTAGGACCGAGACCGCTATTTTCGTTAGAGTTCACTTGGCACTGAGATAGGGTTGTATGCACATACGGACGAAATAAGGTAACGTTGTACGCTATGTGCTGAGCTCGGTTAGTATATCTCACGCTGTCCCCCACAATTCCCTGCGCCAACGAATTTATTACCAAACTCGCCAATTGTGGAACACTTGGTTCACGGATATTATCTTTTTGTGACATCAAGAACTAAAATAAATGAGACAATAGCAGAACAATAAGTTTTCACCTTTTTTCTTAAAATTGGGAACAACTTTTCATATCAAAGGACGACTGATAAGGACATTTTCAGCATAAAGATTGAGCATAAAGGGAAACAAAATATTGCACCATTTAGAATCTATAAGCCCTAAGAGACAGCTAGCAGTTTCAAACGGGGTAGGGAAAACATACATCCTTATACCCACTCGAAGGGCGATGAAGAATTTTGACATTAGTAGAGTTTGCCCACTGGTCATCACTCACTTTGTAAGAAATAGATTAAAATTCAAAAAAGGTATACATCAGCAATGCGACACCAACAGAAAATGAAACAAGCAATCCTAGATGGTCCAAAATGTGGTCAGCATCGTTCTTGACAAATACACTTCGGATAGACTGTGGCCTTGATAAAATTATTTGGGAATATGTTGGGAACGAGTGTAGTAGAAAAAGTGCAAACATATTCAAGGCGACGTGAGCATTCCTTCAACTTTCCCCCTAGTCTGCCCCCTAGTTTGCCCTGTAATCTAGTCTAGTACTTTGGCCAACTTCTTTGACCATGCCATCATATAAGTAGCCCGTAGTCTAAGGGCCCGGGCAACAAAAGGGTTGAGGATGCATCCCATGATTTTTCAGGGCATTTATCTGCGGGAATATTGGGGGAAAACATATCGCTCCCTCCAGCAAAATAGCCTAGTATGCCGCAAAGTAAAAAGAAAATTCTCAAACGCTAAGTTTGTTTAAAAGAAAAAGTAAAATTTGGGAGGTTTTCAGTCGAAGCAGGTAGAATCCATATGACCACTAGATGCCACTTTATAACTACTACTAGAAACACTAAATGACCAAAAATAACACGGGCCGAAGGCATGACAAAAAGTACTGCGGGTAATATATGCCAATCTCAAACAACCACTTGGCATTGCTAACAGAAAAACCTCTTCTAGACACCAACAAATTGGGTTAACCCTTTTAAAAATTTCTGGAAACAATCTGTTTCCAATGATTAACCGCTGCACATGTAGTCGTTCCACGCACACTATTATAACGCATCACATTAACATACACATGGACTTCCTTTATTCCCCAGAAATTAAAATGCACATTTGTTTTACACAAAATCTATAAGTTGCAATAAATGAGCTAAGTCTTGATGTGTGGTGATTCAGTAACTTGCCCAAGGGGGAGGGGGAGAAGGATACACCATCCCCACCTCTAAAGTATTCACAGCTATCCGCCATTTTGGGGAATCAATCGGAAGCAATGTAACCATGATCTTTTGATTGTATACTGTAAGTACTGTACAAATGGGCTTACTAATGTTTCAAATTGAGCACCATTTTGCATTTCAATATATTGAACATCCTGGTCAAATTTTTTTTCAGGGCATCTCCCCATTCAAGAATGGAGATTTTACACTCTGCCCACTCCCCAATAACTGCAGAGTTCAAAAAGGGGATTGTACATGTTGATCTCACTTGCTCATCCCATCTCACAAAAAGAAGAAGAAACAGAAGATGCACACTGCATCACAGGAGAAAAGCCCAATTAGACAGGTTCCACTACACCCAGATTTCATCGCAGAGGAGGTGCTGATGGACAAGAGCTTCTGTATGCCCAGAATGCTGTCCATGCACAGTAAGTGGGGTAGTATACACACAGGTTTGTACTTTAACCAAGCTTTCAACTGCTTGTATAGAAGATATGATTGAACCAAACCACACTGCTACTACTGTAGTTCATCATACAGTATAGGTAGGATTTGAAATGCACACTGTAAGAATAAACTCCAATAACTGACTGATTTGCATTTAAGTTCTCAATAACAGACTGGCAGAATCTTGATGATCAACAGATTGAGAAATTAATATGACCCCTGTGTAGGGTTCAACCCTCCACCATCACATAACAAGGAAAATTCACAACACACTTACATTACCACATAATTATGCATATTGAGATTGTAAGAAAGAAACCACAAAGCCCAAGGGCTCAGTGATTTCTTGCTGAGAGGAAAATTTGGGAAATTCATGCAACTATACCCCTGGAGAGACCTCTTCTTAACCATAGCTTACTGCATGTACATTTTGAATTTAAAATGTATCCAACTTTCCAGTCTAAAGGTATATTGTTAACAAGAACCTACAGTTCAGTACCATTTCACCTTTTTTGACTTGATATAACCTCTGATCTTCACTACAAACTATAAACGTTTTTCCTTCCATTGCGATAAATAAAACATTTCCATGATTTTCCCAGTTTAGCGACATTTTACCTCAAAAGTAATGACCTTTTGATTCCACCATCTTCCTCTTTACATAGCAAGTCAACATATACCAAATGTGAAAAGTGTCTTTCATTGCTGTCATTTACAGTTACAAGGTTGTCAGTTGTACCTCTGCTGAATACAGTTGCATTCTTTATTTCAATGTGAAAATTCTACAGTATACACTAAATAGAACAAGTGTCAGTCATTTGTATCAACAAAAGAACATAAAACAAGGATAAATAATTACCATTCCAATTAACAGCAAGGCCTGTGTTCATTCATACTATATACCTGTAGCTGTCATACTATTACTCTTTTTGTCATATATCAGTCTTCAGCCTTCTTGTTTATGTAGGAATAACTACTGTAGGAGGTAAAAAAGTTGGTCGACTACTGTAAGAGCCCATTGCTTTTAGCTCTTACAGAGACATCCCGAGGAATTGGCAAGGTTGCAAGAAAATAAATCTGGTAGTTCTGATGAACCTGAAGGAAACCAACCAGAATGGTGTCACTGTGGCAACTAGGTAGACATATGTGCACTTGAGAATGTTTGCTGCTGCCTTAGTTTAAGGCAATGTGTCACTAACCAGTTACAATTTGGGAACCTTATACTGGATCCTAGCTGAGTCTCTAGACCTGGGCCATCGCCTAGAAGTGAAAGCTGTTACTCTGCAGTGACAGAACAATAACAATAACACACGTGCAAGCTACAGTACAGGTACTTCATGTTTTGGAAATAATGAAATCCAGGTACTGTAGAAAGAATTATTTTATGGCAAAATTCCCCCTTGTGCTGTTTGGGCAATGCAAAACCAGAATCCTACTTCAGATGGTCATCATGTACTGGATTCATTCCATCTGTTTTAGCGGCCAGAAGTCGACTTGTTCTTGGTACAGTTTCGCTTGGTGTACTGTATCTGCAGGCTTCGACAAATTCGTTTTTTATTACTTGTCCATCGGGCTAGGGATTCCCAAAGTCCGCTTGCCTGTCGGGCTACAATATTGAGCAGTTCACTTGTCCGAGACATTTTTTACTTGTCCCGGACTGTCGGACGGGGGATTTGTCGAACCCTGGTATCTGATACTATTACAGGTGTCAGTCTGATACATTCTGGTGCTTGATTATAATCCTTTGGCTGCTTTCTAAATTTTTGCAAGAAACCTATCCAGAAGAGAAGAAAGAAACATTGCTGAAATTACTCTCCCAACACAATAACCAGAATGCAAAAATGCATTGAGGTTTCAATGATACATAAATTCCATGTTCTTTTAAAAGAATAATACTTTTATTGTAAAACCTGGTGACCCAGAGTGATTTGATTTCACCAGTATTTAACTGGTTTTTCTTTAAATCTTAACAAATCTACTTTCAAAAAAGCCAAATTTTAAGCTGTGCCTTAAGATATTCTGCATAGTTTGACCTCTGATGACCCCAAATAACCTTCGACCTCCACCAATAGCTACAGATGCCATCTTTCTACCATCACACAACCACATTCTAAAGTTCAATGCTACAGTATCTTACTAACCTGCCTTACTGTAAAAAACAAAGTAGGAAAGGTTATCAAGGCTTGACCTTGGATAACCCCATGTTAACTTTTGACTGTAAAAATTAATAGAGGTCACCCAGCCCACCCTCCCATCATAATTCATCAACAAACCAAGTTTGAAAACAATCCAAACTTCCTCCTACCTGATATATTATGCAAAAAAGGTTTTCAGAGTTTGAGCCCCCTGTGATCCCTGACGACCTTTGTGGAGTCTCTGTGAATGCTGCATCCCCCTCTCGCCCCTCTGCAAACCTGGAAAAAAAATTAAGAAGAGTGTGCATGTGAAGCGATTCAAGGTTTCATGGTTCTTCAGAAAATATGGAAGAAACTGTAATAAACCAGACCAAACTACAGTAAAACTTGTTGTGGAATGACTGTAAAGGATTGAGGGATATACACTGAGATGGTGGTCCATAACTACTGTACCCTGTAGAGTACAGACTACAGTTTTATCAACATACTGTACTGTGTAGGTCCTTTCAATGTGAACTGCTATCATTTTAGTACAGTTCAAGAAAGTGATCAGTAAAACAAGGGAGCTTTAGGGAGCTTGTGCACCTGGCAGATGGTGAACGGTCTTTCTTAGCATGTACAGTATATGCAGTAGTGTGCCCGTTGGCTATGTTCCCCCCCCCCAACCACTACCCGGCCCCTCTTTTCATTAAAGCAAGGGGTCTGTAGTGACTCTGTAGTCCTTACATTAGCAGTACATGTTGCATTTCTTTACGATACAATTTACAAGTGTTAGCAACCTGTGTGCAGTACTACAATTTACAGACGTACTGTACATGTGCAGAAAACCTGTATCTTCCACTATTTACAACCCTGCAGTGTATCTACGAACTGCGTGCCCACAGTATTAATTTGACATATGTGTACACTAACTAGCTTGGAAGAAACCTGTGTGCATGAGTTGTAGAGTATTTATAGGTTTTCAGTCTACTGCAGAACAATGCGGTGGAGTCCTTTGATGGCAAAATTTAACGAGCAAACAAGCAATGTGAGCGGTGATGGTAAATTCCATGGATGCATCACAGCTGTGAAGCCATAATGGGTTTTAAAATCTCCTGCAATGTGTTTTATTGAGAGAAGTTGGCCTGGGAGATCAAAGATCTAAGGGAGGGGTAATCCCCACAGGCCTTTGTAAATTTTAAAATTGGGTTGGCCTAACAGAAAATGCAATCTGGTGCTATTATGCTACCTTTTAAAGTAAATTTTGGAGTGTTACAAAATTTCTCTACTTTTTGGACCTATAAAATTTGGCATCAGTAGGAGACAATGTTTTCTCTTTGAATTTTTTTCAGAAATTAGGTTTTCTAACATCTGGTGTCACAGATAATGCTACGCTTTGAGGCAAAATTTGTGTTACTACAGTAAGTTACAAACTGTATTTAAGGATCTGAAAAAATACAGTAGCATCTGTGGGGGGTGTGCATGTTTAGCAGAGGCAAAGGCCATGCTGCTAGAATTGAATGGGACTTTAAATATAGCCAACTTTACCCAAGAAAATGGCGAAAAAGTTCAAAAAGTCCATGTGTACACTGTAACCCATATTTTCAAGGTATGGCCAATTTCACCCTCTACGACCATCTCTTTGGTCATTAACATTTAGATCAGCAATGCATACTCATTTATATCCATTTAATTTGGTGAATCATAACTATCAAGGGCCAAAGCCAAAAATGGTCATCACCAAACCTAAAATTTGAGCAATTTCGATTTGGTTCAATTCACCCATGGTAATTTAGACTACAGTCCAAAGTTATAAAATCTGAAGAATAAGTTGCGATTAATTGCATTATCAGTGAGATGCAGTCATTCAAAGATGCAAATTGCAGCAAATTGATCATTCAAAATGTGGTGGGACGGAATTAGGAAAAAAGGACATAACAACATACACATTTTGAATTCCCTTCTTTTTCTGTGTCAAAGTGCTTTAGTAAACACAATTTATGCACTGAGAAAATACTAAAGATACTTTTAATATCTATAGTAAAAATTAAAATGAAAATGTCCAATTCCATCCCACCACAATTTTCACATTCTTTTTTTATTTTCAATGGTACAAAAGTTGAAAAAATTATTGAAACTTTCCAAACTATCAACTGTGAATGCAAGTGACACTTCTGAGTGCAAAAAAAGTCAATATGGTATTTTGGGAAGTCATGGTGATTACTCAACATTTTTGTGGTGGGACGGAAACAAGTGTGGTGGGACGGAATTTTAGTTTAAAGGTAATTTTAAGTAGTATGCCCAGATAGATTTACTCATGACTTGACTTTTTTGGTCAGAGTCATGTTTTTGACAGCTTTTGCAAAAACTATTGCATACTTCTCCACCTTGTATTTAGTTTTGAAGATACGACATACATAGTTCCAAAATTTGTGGGTCCCCAGATATGGTCCCTGATGGTTTTTGTCAAATTTCTTTCTGACTTGTATGTGTATTATGCACCTTCTTTCTCTCACCTAACCATGCAGGAGATCTAAAACCTACATTAATTTTTGAAATTATTAAGAACAAATGTATATCTTTCCTAACTAAAAAATTAAAACCTGTTGGTCATTGCCCATAGGTTCAACAATCTCAGTGTTCCAGGCCCATTTACCCCATATTTGCCATGGGACCAATTTTGGACCCTACTATCAACTCAGTCTTTGAAGACATTTTTGGGTCATGTTTGCCCCCTGCTTTATATTTCCATGTTACCAAATAATGCTGAGCAAAATTATGAGGGCCTTGGGCCACTTGGTCTAGGGCACACATGGACCCAAAGTTTGAAAAAATCACTGTTGGAAAGGAAAAACCGCTTTTTTGAAGACCTGTATTTTCAGAAAGAACAAAGGTATATATCTTTCCCAACTAAAAAATTAAAACCTGTTGGTCATTGCCCATAGGGTCAACAATCTCTGTGTTCCAGGCTTCATTTCAATCTTGAAATTTTAACTTATATCTTTCTACTTTTGATAATAATTAAATATTAGTCACATGTTTCTGATTGTGTGAAAGGTATCATTCCGTCCCACCACATCCATAAAGTTGTGTTACTATGGTAACAGCTTGACATTTATGTTACTTTCTATTGTGCCTTGTATACTCTGTAACTGACCACTTTTTATGGAACCAATGAATTAATCACAGAAGCTACATGTAAGCAGGCACTAATGAAAAAGGCTATCAAATTCTGTCCCACCACAATATGGTAATTTTGGCTTTGGCCCTCAACCAATCTGGGGGTTGCAATTAGTACTAGGATTTTCACACAACCCATGTGGCTTGGAAGTTTGAGACAAGCTCTCAGCCTGCAAGCTGGTCACTCGTGCAACAGACCTTAAGCAGAAGCATGTTAGTCATTATTCAGTCATCTTTGTGTACAAACATAATTAGTATATCTCTTTTTCACCAGCTCATTGATCATTTTTTTGGAAACTCAATCAACGAATGAATCATTTTAAATCAACTGGAACTCTCTAAATCATTTTTTTCTGAAGCTACACTGAAAGATCCCCTACTAAGCCTTTGTTCCTACAATTGGCCCTATTATCTAACACTTGTTTAAACCAACCTTGTGGCTCCTTCGAGCAAATAGTCTTTGGAGGGGACAGATGCCTTTAACTAATATTGACTTCAAGATACCTGAACAAAAGGTTCTCTGAAAATTAGTTCTCTGATTATTAGTTGCAGGCTTGAGATGGCTAAAATTGCTTTTCCCTTAGAACTCGTGTCAAGCATGTGGGTGGTTTGGGAGGTTGAACCCACCATGACTCAATATTGAAATGCAAAAAAAAAACACCTAAAATGGAAGTTTTTCTCCCTCCCCTTGGGCTTCCCCTTATGCTGTGCTCCACAGCCCCCCCCCCCCATGACACAATCTTGGCTATGCTACGTAGTACGTACTACGTACTGATGCATAGTGTAAAGCCTCCAAATTGCTGTGTGCTCAGCTGGCCACTGATCTTCAGCAGGTACAGTACTGTACACATGCCATTGCAAACACAGTTTTGTCCAATTATTACATTCACAGCAAATATTTGCTATGAAATACTCAAAAATCAGTGTGCCACTCCACCTTCGCTGGCCATCTCAAATTCTCAATGTACAGTACAGTAGCTAGCCTACTACTTATGGCATTTCACATGGGTTCAGACTGAAATGCTGCCGGGAAGCTTGACCCACCCACGACAGGTCTGTCAATTTCGGCCCTAGGTAGTTTCCGCCTGTTATTTTCCGCTCATAAAAATCTTGGGGCCGGAAGTAATGTTTGAACTTACATGTGTTAAAAATAACTTTTAACATCAAATTTCAAATCCAAGTACAGGACAAACCTTTGCCGCACCCCTGGATTTTGCAACGCTGGTGGTATGCACCCATAGGCTACAATCAATGTATTTGTACACTGTACAGTACGTCCCACCTGTTTGGATGCAGAAAAAATTCATAAATCTCTGCTGGAGATACCATTCTCCAGGTTTCTTTATGTAAATCAAAATCTCAGAGTTTGGTGATTTGGAGTTTGGCAGCCTGGCAGGGTGGACCTATGGGCCTGAGCTACTGGATAACAGAATTTATTTAGTACATTACTACTTGCAGGCATTTGGCTACAAAGGTACCTGAAGGCAGACAAAAAATTAGTCATTTTTTGTGATTTTGTGCGCCCTGTATTGGCCTACTAGGCTGTAAGCAACAAAAGGAAGTAGAGGTACTCTGTCTAGCTTAGGCTGAGCTTTATATGACCAAAGTGCTAACTAGGCCTACTAACGTTAGGCTACTACGTAAGTTAATAGGCTAATTTAGTACTGTTGGCCTAGCCTAGGCCTACTATATTTTTGTATGTATAACAATTGAACTCTGACCTAGGCTTATGTTCATATTGTTCTTCGATGGAACCCCCTTAAATATGAAAAAGTTCGACTATAAGCCTGTAATAAAGGACTTACTCACCCTTTGCTGTCAGGTTCTGTCGCCAAGTTACTTCGATAACATTCAATACTGTAGTGTAGATGGGCAGCAAATTGAAGGAAAGCTCGGCTAGCGCTGTCTTCCTTCCATGGACGCTACGAACGATTCGGAGAACGCAACTTGGTCAACCTGCACTTCTTATCGGTTGTCTTTCTATGCCTTTTCCGAGCAGATAGTGTCACTATCAATTTCACAGCACATGAAAGTTCCTGTCTTGCGATAGCCATGTTATTTTACGTTCTGTTTGTGTGGTAACTTGCTTGCCTTCCCCGAATGCGTTCAATGAATGCAATGTAAACTGACTGCTGTACTGCCGTGTGCACAGTGTACTGTAATATAACGACGTACCGTTGAGATTGTGTATGAGTATATGTGTGTGTACAGTACATACCACCGTGCGTTTGAACATTTGTAAACAATATCATGTGACCAATATCCACCAATCAGTATAGCCTTCGTTTTGAATTGAGACGAGACTAACTGTCAATCATGAATGACGTCAAAGAAGTGTTCAGTCAATGGAAAACTCGTATGATCCATTATCGAGCTTCCTTTTGGGGGGAATACTGCTGCCCTTTAAGTTTAGGCTACTCTTATTTATTATGAATTCGGTATCTATAGAGAGCCAAGCAGACCTCTTGTCTTAGCTATTTCTTGAAACGTAATTAATGGCTATTTCAGAGTGGTCACATGGTGTAAATTACGCCAATTAATGTTTCTTCGTGTACCGGTACTTATCTTGATTTCCAGATGCCAAAACGGTGATTAATTTCCATAACTTTTTCCCTATGTAAGATTACTTGCTATTTAGCTCTAGCAGGTTTAATCTTCATCTTCACAGAGTAGCCCATTATTTCATTAAAATCTGAAATCGAGACCTGGCAATGACACAAAATATATTGACTGCCTTCATACTAGAATGTGAAAGAGAGGGATAGAAACATGCGCGTCCGCAGGTAGGGGCAAGGGGGAAACTTGTCCTCCCCTGGAAAATAAAAAAAAACCTGAAAAAACGAAGAACACATAAAGAAAAAGACGAAGAAAATTTAAAATCAATATTTCGTAATAGTTCACTCAGTCTTTTCTCTATTTATATGCGGTTATTTACAAGCGGCTTCAGAAATGTCATTTCCAGAAAATTTTCCTGCGATCCGCGCCAACTTATGATGGCGCGGAGCTTTTCCCCCTAAAAGAATTTAGTCCCCCCTCCGAATTTTCTTCCGCCAAGGCCCATTTTAAAAAAAAATAAACATGTTTTAACAGAAAAACTTGCCGACGAGAAATGTCAAAGAAGTCTTCTACCAGGTGCGGAAAATCAAAACGAAAGTCTGAAAAGCCGTGGCTTCGATCGAGGTGAGGCTCAGGGTATTAATTAACTCCTTCAAAGCGCCACTGCAGAGCATTTTGGTCCCCTCTGACCGAAATCCCTAGCTCCGCCACTGTCAGGAGGACTTTGGAAAGAGTACGTTTAAAAAGAAATTTCAAACTACAACCTTCACTGTTTATTAACGAAGTGAAATGGACGTCATCGCTTCGGCCTTAAGACCTGAGGGCCTTGAGGTTTTTCACGTATTGTCTTTCAGTGGCGTAAAAGCTTCTTCGGGATCGGAAAGCAGTGAAAGTTTTGGTTTTTGCCAGAGGGTCGGGAGGACTTAAAAAGATCGTCGCTTCTACCCCCAACCATTCTTGGAGGGCAAACTGTGTAGTGCTTCGTGAAATCTCCTTCTTGCCCAAATCATATAATTATATATCAGGTTATATTGAAATCCAAACAAGCACCCACCAGTACCTTTGTTGGGCAAACGTGTTGGTACAAATTTTAAACTTTTGTTGGGCAAAATTAGTTTGGTGAAATGGTTGGGTAATTTCTTTTGCCCAACTAATGATTAAAACACTTAACCAACTGAGTTGGACAGTTTTTTACCCAATTCCGGTCAGGAGGCATACAGAACCATCTGGGTAATTTTTTGCCCAGGTTAGGTAATCATTTTTTAGAGTGTATGAAAGAATGATAGCTTTGTAGATTGATAAAAAGGCACATTTCAGAAGGTAGTTCCTAGTTCTATACAAAATGCTTACTCCTTTGGAGGTTCTATCATAAATAGAATAAACATTAGGTAACCAAGAATTATTATTATCAAACATTACACCGAGAAATTTTGTAGAAGGAGAAAAAGGAATAAAACATCCCTGTAGAGAAACACCACATGCAAATGAACAGATTTTAAAGTTGATGAAATAATATTGCAAACATTTTTTGGTATTGAGGTGAAGTTTGTTTGCTATTAACCAATCAGTGACACTGGAGAGTGCAGCATTGATATTACTAGCAATGAGGGAGTTTGAGTCAATTCAAAATACACTTGGGTAATCATAATACATACTTGAGGACTTCAACTAGGTAAATCATTACTACGGTAAATAGTAAAGAGAAGGGGACCCAGTATTGAGTCTTGTGGCACGCCATGCAGTTTGAATGAATTTAGGTTTAGAACATGTATCAGGGAAAGAGACAAACTGGCGGCGTTCACCGACGCAGGTAACTAATTAGAGGATTAATGTGAGGGTCTTATTTTAAGACCGACGATGGCGTCATCATAGGGCTGAACGGACCGAGGCGATAGTCGAGGTGCGCGCAGCCACAGAGACGCCTCCGAAGCGTCTCTGTGGCTGCAACCCCCTTTAGGCTGCCGCCCCTCAGACTCGAAGCGATGAGCTGAAAAAAAAGACTTCGTCCGCAGGCTCCATTGTCTCTGTGATCGTCCACTCCGCTGTCTCTGTGATGACGTCACCGATATCTTAAATTACATTTAAAATCTTGCACCCTCCTTTTATCTCCATTCATAAACACTCAAAAATTAAAATGATGAGAATCGACAAAAACATTGAATTTTCGACAAAGTTTTACAGATCATATTTTAATTCTTCCAGCTCTGTTATGGCCTAGCGAACAACTCCAGCCAAAGGAATGGGAGAGAACCAAGCAAAAAGTTTCCCCCCTTTAAAAGAAATTCATATTAAATTCAACCGTTAGAACCAAATTTGCAATTGATGTAACAAATATAATGTCTTTGCTGAATAAGCTTCCATTTGTCAGTTTGTCTTACATCTTTTAAATTGATACGTAACGGGTTAGTACAAGCAATCGACGTAAACATACACAGGACACCACTGCACATATGTAAAATACACAACATACAGTCAGTTAGCTACACACGCAGTGGCACAGAGTATGTAGTTTGGGTTGACTGCGTATACCGTGTGTTGTGGGAGTGGCGTTCTCTTTCACGGTGTGGCGCTCGCGTTTGTTTTATAGAAGGCGTTCTCCGAAAACATATAGAAATTGTAGTACGCGCTCAAACCATGTGCGTGTAAAGCATTGGTACTCCCAACTGTCAAGGAACCGGTCTTAAATGCATTTGAGACCGGTTTCAAATGGTTTCTGGCCAATCAGAATGCAGGAAATGAAAAGATGTGTTTATGAATAAACCTATCAATGGCGATACCACGAATACCATAATAATGTTTCGAGATGAGTACACCATGCATTGTCTAAGGTGTCAAAAGCATTGAAACGATCCAAAAAGACACCAAAAAGACCTTTTAGATAGTCTTTCTCCCATGAACTCCTTCCTTTTCCCCAATATTTTCCGTTCCACCAGGCCTGGTAGATTCACCGACGGTCTTTAGATAATAGCTTACTTTGTACATGGAAGTATTACCTCGGAGGTAGTAGGCCTACTTCCATGAGTAATCTATACAGAGCCGTGACTATGGTTTAGTTGAGAGCTGTTCAAGCTAGCGGTGGACTATCGTGATGATATGCACATGTTCAGCGATGTTGAATGAGTTACTATTACTAAGCCTAAGGAAAAGGCTATAACAAGATTTTACGTCAAGCTAACATATCCTACGAAAAGAAGACAAAACATTACGTGACACCATGCTATGTGAGGTCCAGTAATAACTCACTACTAACACAAAGTATCATAGAGTAAGTTAGCCGTACTTAACATTTAAAACTAACTTTATTATCACCTCATTTTAATTTTTAAAGTTTGTATCAGGTAGAACAATTTCACGCTATTTAAAGATACCTAAATTTAGGAGCAATTATTTGCCTAAGTCATTCAGACCGGGAAGCTCCCTTCTCAGATGTTTGGACATTAAAAATTCTTCTTCTTTTTTTGTCTCATTGTTCAACTCAAATTCCATAACTGTCTAAGTGACTGCCTTACAGTTACGTATATGTGAAAGCAGGTATCATTAGTTGCGACAGTTTTGGTTATGATCTGCTACTTCGAATAGGGTTGGACAAAGAAGCCGCGTTGTCACTCATCCTGTGTAATAACAAGATGTTCATTGAAAGCTGTCGCTTCCGTAAACATAATAATGATATACTGGTTAGAGCTTAACAAGAGACTAACTGAACGAAACTTTTTCCAGGGGGGCAAGAACACAAATTTCCGATTTTTGAAAGTGTAAGCATCACTGTTTTAGGGACGTGATGTGAGACGCGCAAAGCGCACCGCAATGTTTGCCTCTTCTAAACAAATATTATATTTGAAAATGTGGAGCTTAAATTGCAGAAAATTTTGGATTCTGGGTTTCCTGTAAAGAAATTTGAAAAATTGGGGGATTATTGAAGAATCTGTACTTCCTATTTGGCAAATACTGCTAACTTGTTGCTTCATGTAACCTAAGACCTACAAATTGAGGCACGCCAACGGAATTTTATTTGTTGTCTTTACAAAAAAATATTTCAAAATCAAGAGCTTATACTGTTATATTGGCGGAGAAAATTTGTAATTTATGGAAGAAAAGTTATGAAAATAGCACTGTAGTAGCCGGTGTCACATGGAGATTTTGTGTCTCATATGGCCAATATCCGACTTGGTCATTTTCAGAGCTCGGAAAAGGTTGTAAAACTGATTGATAAGCGTGTACTACGTACTGCATTGGGTAGTGCAAATTGTAACCAGTATCAAAACTAACTGTACACGTAGCTGCGAATGCCAGTCGAATGTTCTCACTTGTGATGAAACCTATCGTTGCAGCTCCGATGCAACGTGTGAAGAAAGGGACGGTGTACGTCAATGTTATTGTAATGATGGACTAACAGGGGACGACCAGAACTGTGAGGTGATAGCTAAACTAACTGCGCTGACATATACAATGCTGGTGTTACTGAAATTCGTATAAAATTCATTCTCATACAGACACAATCTCAGTTTATTGCCTCAGGGTGAGTATAGAAAAGCTCAATGTGTATTGAATCGAAACACTCTCAATACAGCCTCATGCTGTGTAATATAAACTTTAGCACTCTGCATTGTTTGCCAATTAGCTGTCAATTAAAGAGCTGAGCCAATTGAGAATTTCTGTAAACCCCTACAAGAATTGCAGCTTGGGGTGAGAGGACTGACCCTTTAGTACCCTCAGTACCCTCAGAATTTACACGTAGTTTAACACTGTGAACCTGTACTCTGCTTATACACGTAAAGAATTAGTACAGACTTGCAAAGATGATTATAGGCTATTTGCAAATACCAGTCTCATACTTCCTAAAAAAAATAAAACTTTTTCTAAAGTTCTTCAGACCCTCTGAAAAAAGGGCCGTTCGGGGAAACCAAACATAAATTGCTTTCCGAAAAAGCTATTACGTCCACTGAAGGACAATACGTGACCAACCTCATGGTCCTCAGACCATTTACATTATTGTCAATGTCCCACTGTCGATGTCCCCTTTACACTGGTGATAAATACGTTTTTGACGCATAGGATCAAACATTGGTTATTGACATGTTTAGTAAATTTTGTAACATGTTAGCCGCCACTAAAGCTTGTGACTGAGGCCACTTCAGTTCTTTTATGCACTGCCAGCAATATGAAGGTAAAATTTTTCACAAAGTTAAAGGCTCAATTCTCTCACCCCAAACAGTACCAATTTTCCTAACCTTCTTATTGAAAGCGGCTCAATGAGTTGGTTCATGAAATTCCACAAATTTTTCCAAACCCATTAAGTTTTCTTCACATACCAATGACAAATGGTCTATCTTAGACAATCCCCATATCCTACAAACAAGTAACTGTTTTATGTGTTCAAAAAATAGTGACCAGACACTTTTTCAAATTGTGCACAAAACCGTTTCAAGTCAGGACATTACAAAATTCAAAATTTAAGCTTTTCCCGTAACTATTGGATATGAAACCTGACTTTTTATGCTCTCTAGAAGCATTGCCATGTTGTAGTGACCCTTTATCACTCTCATTAAGTTATCGATATCAACTCAAAGAGCCCTTTTAAGCCCCTCCCACAATTGTCTGAAATTCACCCTCATCCAGATACAATCTCACTTTATTTTGCTTCAGGATGAGTACAGAAAAGCTCAATGTGTATAATCAAAACACTCTCAGTACCATTTATGCTGTGTAATATAAACTTTGGTACTCTGCATTGTTTGAATTAGCAGTCAATCAAAAAGCAAAGCCAATTGAGAGTTTCTGTTACCCTATGCAAGAAGTGTAGTTTGGGTGAGAGGATTGACCCTTTAAGTTGGACATCAAATCCGAAAAGAGTTCACTAATGAATATTCGCAACACACACCCAGTCCGTTCGAATCTACTTCCTATCACACTCATGAAGTGCTTATGTACACCTTCCAGATTCAGTTTTATTTTTGCGACGACGAAGCTGAAGAATCAGTTTTACGTCCTAATCGGTTAATCGCACTGTAGCATACTACTGAAACGTTTAAGTGCCGTCAAATTACAAACTTAGTCACTACCTCATCTTATCATTTTGCAACAAAATGATAAAATGTTCACTTACTATCCCAAAATGTAGAATTGGTGACATTTTGTAAGGGATTTATTTATCATTTTTCTTTAAAATATTAAAGTGATTACATCTGGTTAGTGTGTAATTTGTCATTTTTCTGCAAAATGATAAGTTGTTGGGATCCTATAAATAAGCAACTCTTCATTTTTTCTCCAAAATGTCAAACTGATCACTTGTGATAAGTACGTAATTCATCAATTTTGTACGAATTGTTCAATTGTTGAGATCCGACAAGTAGGTATTTCAATTTCCTGAAAAATGTTAGGATAATCAGAGAACATTTCCTTACTTTATTGCAAAATATAAAGATAGTGTAGTGACCAAGTTTGTAATTTGACGGCCGCTTAACGTTTCCGTACCTTTAAAAGTGTTGTTCCTAAAAAAGCTCCCTTACCCCAATCATTGTAGAAGAACTCAAGGGTTGCTTCAGTGACGTGACACGCCTATTTTTTGCTCAACGCTGTGCTCTTTCGGAAGTAGAGTTGTTTTTTTCTCCCATTGGATTTTTCTGTGGATGCGTCTCTTAATCTGGTGAGTTTCCTTTTTATTTCTGTAGAACAGAATTGATAGGGTCCCAATAAAAGCAAGATATCCTACCCTCCTTCACCTACAGTATTTGCAGTTTTGTCCATGCAGGTAGTTGATAGCTGGCAGTACAGAAGTATAGCAATTTTCAAAGAATTTTAGAGGGAAGGGGGGGGGGGCGTTGCAATCAAATGAAACAACCCCATCTTTATTTACAACTGAAAGAGATCTGTGAGACAGAGTTGAATAGTTCACTAAAACTGCCAAACTACCCATCACTTAGCACTCATTCATAACATACGGACTGCCAATGAAATCTGAACCCGATCAATACTGGCGCCTACTTGCCAGGCACAAAATGAGGTCACGTTGCGCGAAATACTAAGTAACCGCGGGGCGAAGTTGAAGTTTGCCTTCAGCATGATCGCTACAAAAAGTCCAACTGAGGGGACGACAGCGTAGGGAACGACAACCTCAAAGGGACTACTACGGCTACATAATTTGAGAGCGGCAACCCTTACTCGTCTACTACCGGGTTCTTATTCCCCTTCAAATCATCTTCATAATATTTAGGATTTCCCTGCGGTATATTCGGTAAACCCCAACAGCTTACTCCACATTTTCACATTTGAGGGGAAAGTAAAACCTCATCAATCTTTCTAACTGACTGACTGACCGACAGACCGACCGGCCTTCACTCACAGCGTCAGTTTCTACTCGTGAAATATGCGGACATTTGACCAGGAATAGCAAATGAGAATATGGTATGCTGCTTAGTGAAATCGTAATTTGGGGACCATCATTCGTGATATCTATTGGAAATTTGTAATTGTAAAAACTATGTCAAAATTGTAGTGCATATGGCATCCGACGATTGATGAATGCGTTGGTCTTGGTTTGGTCCCGTGCTGATCTCAAGTGGCGACGCGCGGATGTAACTGGGATATATAAGGTGAATGTTTGGGGGGGGGGGGGGGTATGATTCATAATTGGGTAACGGGCATAGGCTTATATAGGCTGTTTGACAGTTGTAAGTTTTATCGTTCATAGGCGTGCGAGGCCGTGACCGAGAGGCAGATTTCCCTTCAACAATTTTTTACATTGAAAATTCTAAAATTCTAAAAATTACAGACATGAAATTCCTGTTTCAGGGCTGGGTACATGCAGCTTAGAACACTCGCCAAGTGTCGTTTCTGGCCATCTGGAGGATTTGTAAGGCCAAGCATTTTCTTGTACGCTCCGCGCCAACTGATGGTGGCGCTCCGCTGAGATGGTGTACACAATTCAATCATCCATGAATGACCTTGCCCCCCCCCCCCCTTGTAAAAATTTCTGCGGACGCCCATGGCTGACGCAATCAAGAGAACAGGCCCCCCCCCTGCCCAACTATCATTACTGATTGTGCTGACGTTCCCATGACGCACTCTTCATGCTATCATATAGTAGTATCCAATTCGATCTCATTGTTGCAGCTGCAATTGAACAAACGTGCGCATTGGGTAAAAAAGGAAATACTGTGCTTTGACTGATCACCACGTGCACAGGTGAGACCACAACAGTCTTCTTCAGTTTTTTGTGTGACAAAGGCTTTGAATTTGGCAGAGAGCCAAACCAAATCCATTAAGTTCTTACCATTTAACCAATGGAGGGCTTCAACCAGGGAGTTCCCCAGGTTCGACACGCCTCTTTATACCGAGCTTTTAAGGAGCCACACACGTTATTTTCAGCAAGATGCTAACATGTTTCCATGCAGGGAGGTCGATAGTTGTTACCTAAATGAGCTAAAATATTTCATTTATTTATTGAGGCCGGGTATTGATACCTGAAAAGGTGCACTGAAGTATATCGAGATATTAATATTAAAGTTTATTATATTAAGTTTTGGGAAAAGCATCGATGACTGGAATAATGTACATGGTGCCCTAAAAGCTCCGTCTTAAATTATGAACGGTGCAAAAATCTGGGCTGTGTATTTCCATAGTCAATATAGCGGATGGTCTGGCAAGCTATTGTACTGTAACAAAAGCTAACGGTTCTATGTTCAGGCAGTACGTTTTCCGTGGTCACGTGGTATTCAGGGTGCACAGCTTGTGCTGCGAAGTGACTACGACTGCACGATAACCTCAGGGCTTGACGTGTTGAAAGGGGACTTTTTTCCAAAAATGCAACTAAAATATGAGCTTGTAAGAGACCAAATCAATAATTTTAAGTTTCACAAGAGTTTTAAGTCTACATGCCGCCTCGTATCACTTATAATTCTGCTTGAATCTGGTGACAACTGACAAAAACACCCCGTAGTTCTAGAGTAGCCTGTGTACATAAACGTATAATACTGAGCCTACAAAGCCCTGCCTCGATCGTCCCTTCGACGATCCTTGAAGGAAGGGCAATATTTTATGTAATCTTCTTCACTCTGAATTTGGTTGTGAAATCATGTTTATTTTTACATTTCTAGGTCTATAGCCTAAATGTAGCCCGTGTTGTTGTGAACTTTCATTCGCTCTGTGTACTGTGCATGCATGACATCTAAAGCTGGCTAAACAAACATGTAGGCATACTGCTCGTGTTTGAAGTTCATCACTCGAAAAAGCTTAACAGACTTCATAAATTGTTTAGGCCTGACGAAGATCAAGAGAAATTATGATTAGAGGTATATTCCCGTTGCTAATAGGCCCAAAAGATGTCCACTGAAATGGTCGAGTGACGGAATTGTGAAAAATGACGAGATCGAAGCTGCGTCGTGCGAGAAACTTGTGTAAAAGTTCACAATTTAGGCGCGATAGCCTGAGAGCAACGTGGATCAAGGCGTAAAGCTCCGGTTGGACTGACTTACCATGGTCGGTCGGTAATCACTGTGCAGCATGCAAGCCTACGCTGTTGAACGACCCAATTCTGAACGTTCGCCAATCGTCTGTCAGTTATTTTATACAGAAAAAATGCCTCTAATGGACTTAAATATTCGAAGACGGTTTGTTGTTGAGGGTCACGGTAGATATATATTTTTCACTGTGGTTGTAGTTCTCGGCTAACTTGCAGTATCGGCGCCGTTGAACTTGAAGCTAACTGGCCACCGTTCGCCTGGTACACTTACCCAGGCTATGCGAGCGTATAGCATTGTGATACCATGAGTCGGTCAATCAATAAGCGTTGTACTCTGTGCACGTGCCATACATTTTACTGCAATGACCGACTCAATGCACTGACCGACTCAAGATACACTACATACGTGCATACGTGGGTATAGTTATAGTTACTTCGTAGCTTATATGGAGATGTCTTCTATTTTCACATTAGTTTATTGCAAAATCATCGCTTAGCATGGATTTTGTACGTTTTAAGGGAAAGGCAAAACTAAAATTCTATCATTAAATATTGCAAGAACACTATTTACATCAGTTTCTTTCATTGAAAGTGTACAGGACTGCGTAGACGTGTGTATACTGAACGAAAGCTGTGCACTCTGAATACCACGTGACCTTCGTTTTTCGAGAACAATAACATCACTTCGATACTGTCAATAGCTTGCCAGACCATCCGCCCTCTATAGACTATGGTATTTCCTACCTACTTTCATGGTATTTCTGTCAGGTCGTGTGTTTATGTAGTGAAGAGTTTTTTATTGCCTGACCACAGAATGGAGCATGCACTATCACCGTCCAAAAGGCATCAACCATGCCGATTGGCTTTACATAAGTCTTAGTTTTATTCTGAGAGATGGTTTCGAGATGGAAATTTTGTTTTGAGGGATGTTTTTGCGATGGAATTTTAAAGTAAATACAGCATAGGCGTTCCACTTGCAAAACGTGGGTTTGCTGTTCGTGCCCTATAGCGGCTGCATTGGTGATCGCTCGATTCTAGAACAGCGAATACTTTCGTATATCAATACAGGGCTGTGATATCGCCTACTAAAACGCTGTGTTCTTTTAGACGTAGAAGTGTGATTTTTTACCCTTTGGACTTTTCTTCGGATGTTACTCCTAATTTGGTAAGTTTTCTTTTTATTTCCGTAGAACAGAACTCAACTGATAGGATCGTTATGAAAGTAATGTGTCCTATACACTATGCTTCACTTACAGTATTTACTGTTGTCATTACAGGTAGTTGCACAAGCGTACGAGGTGGGGGTGCGGGGGGCACTAGCCCTCTCAATTCGGGCAAAAGCAGTTGCCAGTTGGTCTATTCGGTCAGAACGTGGGCAAAACATGATGAACAGTGATATTATTTGGGCAAAAATGCTCTTGCCCCCTAATAGAAAACTACCCTCGTACGCCTATGGGTAGTTGATAGCAGTACTGTAGGTTGGCCGTTAAGTGTTTTCCTTCAGTGGACGTAATAGCTTCTTCGGGAAGCAGTTTCAAGTTTGGTTTCGCCTAATGGCCCTTTGCCAGAGGGTCGGGAGGACTTAAGAAAATTTTTACAGAAGTATTTTGGCGCGGGGTTATCTTTATCTACATCAGAAACAGAGGGGCGGGCTTGAACATGTTACATAAACTGCCAAAATATCCATCGCTTGACTTTGCAAACCTTCATAACAGACGGACTGCTGCCTATGGAATTCCCACTGGCCAGGCACGTAGTATATCTCATTCCGTTTCGTTTAGCTCATCCTTACAAAGCACCAACGGAGGGACAGCAGCTTAAGGATGGGGAGGAGCGCAAAGGAGCTGCTCACACTACACTTCTAAGGGCACTATCTCTTATTTCACCGGCCGGGTCCGACTGAAGACTTTAAACATGGAACCTACTGCCACTGTGCGTGGTGCTCAGGATACGCAATGAAGTAGGGATAATTAGCCAGTGAGCCACAACTGGAAAAAGGCCGTGGCCGGCTTGACTTGAACCAATTGGTTGGAAACTGGGCCGTAAAACACTATCTAACTAACTAATTAACTAACTCTTATTCCACTAACACTGAATTTATATATATTGTAGCGTTCAAACTTTTCAAATTCGAAAACTATGGTCAGGAGAACAAGACACACAGTTTATCAACAACCAACTACTGAGTCAAGCAGATTGAATAAGACCATATGCTACGAAGAAATAATATTTGAAGATAAACAACAATTTTGTTAGAGTTACCAGCTAGAGATCGACTAACCAGAGTCCGGTTTACTATTTACATGCTTAAGGGTACTTCTGGACTCTTCCAATCCTCTGACTGACTGGTCATGTCAGCACACCAAAATATTCCATTTTTATAGAATTTCGCTACCCATTAATTGTTAATATACTAAAGAAAACCTAGAAATTCTTTAAAATTTCTTAATCTTCCTCACAAATTGTCAAATCTGGTAAGATCTATGATCAGTGGTCTTTTCTGCAGGACGTTGCTTTGGAGGCCTATTCCTCTCACCTTCAAATGATTTTTTGTAGAAGTCCACAGAAATTTTCATCACTCTAAAAACAGTTGGGTGAAAACGTTGGGCAATATCCAAAGTGCTCAACATGGGCAAATAATTGCCCAACCAGTAGGTAAACAATCTACCCATATCTGTTGGGTAAATTAAGGTTGGGTGAAAAACAAGGGTTGGTAAAAGGTGTTAGGCAAGTTTTTTAAAGTACACAACATTTGGGTAAAATGTAAATTACGAATCAGACGATAAGTAAAAGATCAGTCATGTTTTACAGATAATTATTTCACTCAAAGTGGTTAATTAAGATATCATTGTAATTGAATAAATATATTTACACGTCTAAACGTGCTTCTGATGATTCCAATTTGTCTTAGGTATTGGGAGGAGCAGACTAGGATTTATTTGTACTTTTTAAGTATTGGCGCTAACCGCGTGTTGCTATATTATAGGCATGGATTGACGCTTTATGGGGGGGGGGGGGGGGTCCTCTAATTTTATGGTGCCGTCACAAAACTTGAAATCGTTAAAAAGTACGTATTTTGAATGAAAATAAGGTCCTCCCAACTCTCTGGCAAAAAACCAGCCTTTCGGTGAAACCAAAATATAAACAGCTTCCCAGCAACGCCAGTCGTCCACTATCACACGGGACCATCCTCACGGTCGTCAGACCATTTACATCACTGGTCTGTCATATGTCGCTGTATTTTAGACTGGATGAAAAACAGATCCTTCTCGTAATCTTAGCCAAAAGGCCAAGAAGGGTTGTGTATAAACTTTTCCATATGCAGCACTTACCCAGCCGCCAAAGCAAGGTAAACAATGTCCCACCTGTCACAACTTAAAAGGTATGACAAAATCATGCTGATTGGTCAGTGAAATATGGTACAACTCGACCCATTGGATATTAGTAACAGCACCTAAACCAGCCCATGTTGGAATCGGATGGTATTACTCTTGAAACTGAAACAAAACTGTGGCCACTAGAATGATTCCATTCTGGGAAATACGGTTATTTGCATTCAGATAAACTAACGAAAATATTCAAGATTTCTGGGTTTTTAGCTCAATCCACAAAGTGTAGGTAGAGCTTATGTTATAGAGGGACAAAATGTCTGTGCCACTGAAAATGTTCAAAAGGTTTGAGCCTCTAAAATTTGCTGTACAGGTGTCATATTAGGGGGGCAACACATTTCCTTTCCAGCAATGTGATAAACCAAAGAAAAGTGGGAATTTTGGCCATTTTGATCATTTTTGCCTCGAGGCAAAATTTCATGAAACACAATCCCAGTGCAGACATTGTTAGCACATAAGCCTATTCTTGTAACTGCCTGTGTCCACTGTGTACACACCATGAATTCCCAGTCAGCGAATTAATTATCCTTCAGTATCTATTACCAGTGAACTGCCTTTGCACAGATCTCTCCTTGCTGTATGAGGACACTTCCATACTGTGGGGTCACTGTAGTGCTATTTGGCTCATCACAAAATTTTGTTGCCCTGATCAAGCTGGAGTAGTGGTGGATATATGATCTTACAATTTGGAAAAATGTCAATTTTGGAATGTACACAAATCAGCATTTCCTATCAGCCTTCAAATTGATGGCGAATTGAAGTTTCTTCAAGTGCTTCCTTTTTGCTTCAAACTTCACAGAGGAGTGAGCTGAGGGGAGAGATGGGGGGGGGGGGGACAGATGGAAATGATGGGAAGGGAGAGAGTGGTTGAGGGAGGAGGGAGGACAGAGATTTGGTATCTTCTCTTTCCTTATTTCTTATGCCACTGTTCTACAAAAACTGGTCGTTTTACTATGACTTGAGTTTTCGATTCCTGCCCTCAAAGCAGCATTATCTTAAAGTACACCTCAAGTCCACAAAATAAAAAATATTAAAAAGCATGGAAAATAAATTCTTAAAGTCCAGCTCCCATCTTTATAGGACATTCATGAGCTAAGGTTTAAATGTTGAAGTTTATTCACTCAATTTGAAATGGTACATTGCACAATAATTTGTGATTAAATGACAATCTTTGTCTTTCTTTGCTTTCTGAAAGTTACCGCAACTTGTACCATGGTATGGTAGCACTCTTACTCTTATGAGGTAATGAAATTAATTAAGCCCTCTCTGTGCAACATGCTATGGAAATGAACAGCAGTGTTCAAGGTCAAAAAACATTTTTAACTTTAAAAAGAAACAAAACATGTGAGTTCTATAACAAGAAAGTTACAAATTATTGCACAATAGACCAATTTGGTTTTTAGTCGATAAAATTCAACATTTTATATCTCAGCTCAGGTTTCACTTTTCATGTTCTTTAATATATATTTTTGAGTTATTTAACTTGAGGTACACCATAAGGGAAGAACTAGCTATAGCTGAGATTTATCCCTGGCACAGTTCAACTGCCAGGTGAACAGTGTTTTCATGCTATAGCCCAACTGGAGTGTTTGGGTATGTGTTAAGTGCACTCCATGATTTTGTTCAAGATGAACTAAACATTAAACCGGTAACATCAGAAGGGTTGAGCGACAGTAGCTTTACTACTCTAGTTTGTGTTTATGTAAAACTGAAAAACTGTTCAGTTTCCCCTTCACAGGCAACTCCCTTAAACCTTCGGCACGCCCTGAGACACACCAAATATAACCTCCCTTATCTTTATGTGATCTTTAAAATTATAACATCTCAATTATAACATTCTTTTTACGTACTAAAAAGGGCACAGCAAGATCAGCTAAACATCAATAACATATAGCCAACACCCAAACAACTCAGCTTTAGAAACAGCCCTCGCAAACGGAACAGAAACCACCAAAACCAGACCAAACCCCCGTGACCCAACAACAAAAACCGAAACATAAAGAACACCATACCATACCACCATCGACGTCACCAACAACAACAATAACTGCCCGAAGGGCCACAAACCCAAAGGAACACCAGGGGACAGGGTCCACTTGCTATAGTTACAGTATGTTCAATACATACACCATTTACACCCAATTAAAACCAAACAAATCCCACAGTCCCGGGCCGAAGAGACCGAATCGCCACACATCCGCTTTCTTGGTAGACCTGAACTAAACTGGGAAAATACAGGTGCATCTTGCCCAAGGGCTAACCAATTGGTTCAAGTCGAGCCGGCCACTGCCTTTTTTCAGTTCTGACTCACTGGCTTGTTTTCTCTACTCCATTGCTTATGTTGAGCACCAAGCACAATGGCAGTGGGTTCCGTTTTCAAAGTCTTCGGTATGACCCGTCCAGGACTCGAATTCCCAACCTCCCGACTGTTCAATTGTATATGTAATACAAGTACCGGTATTGTACTCATATTATATACAGTATTATTACTGTAATTTTATACTCCCCAACAAAGAGGTTTGAAAAATTATTGGACAGCATTTCTTCTTTTTCAAATTGTGTTTGGTCAATGTGAAGCAAAGAATCATATCAGTTGAGTTGGGGGAATCGGTTAGCTTAGATATTTTTTTCATTCTTCTTCTGTATTTTATAGCCAGCAAAAAGCAACAAACAGAGCATACGAAAAGTGCTAGTATTAAATTCGGGGAATGACCGTGAAATGTTAGATGATTTAAGACCTTGATCCCGGGATTTCTTTCTTTATATGGAAACACTGCAGAAGAAGAAATAGTTATTCCCGAAATCGCCCTGCGTAGTTGCTTACTGGTGTCGATAACCCTGCAGTGATGTCGCGCTGTAAATCTGTACGGCATATGATAAACCCCGTGCCTCGAGCCACGTAAGAAGGCAAACGAGCCCCCCAAACAACTCTGCAGACCCTACAATCGAAGCTGTGGGCTTCGATTTACAATGCTTCTGCTTTGTTTTGAGGAAGGGATAGTGGGTGGGAGGAAAAGTGAGGTTTCCCTTTTCCTCAGATAAATTATCTTACCATCATGACATGCAGACTAGCACTTTAAGAGCTCCGTAGAGTTCACTATGGAAAACTTGACGCAGTCGTCCCAAACGTTTTTAAAACATTTAGGGCTAAAAACAATAACCAATTAGTATTATTCATTTATTTCAGGAGAGGATATGTAAGGAGTTTCTCATAATTTGCACAATTAAGTGAGAAAAATATTGTCACATGATCCTTAAAAGCCATTCATGAAATAGGTTTGACTAAAACACTGATTCAAATCTGAATGGATGCATCCTTTAAGATTTACCTTTGAAACAAGAAAATTTGTGATTTTCTGAGAATACATTTCTCTTAAACATTTGTGTGGTCGTCTTTCATGTTTTTTACATGGAAAATGTGTTTCATATGTTTATCAATGCACTTTTACTTGTCACTTTCATTTTTTTAGTTGTAAAAGTATTTGTAAAAGTATTTGTAAAGGGTAATACGGTCAGATGAGATTGAGAACATGTATTTTTGCATTATCAGCCGTTTTTTATGAAGGCACCACCTTGGCCTCAGTGTGGACTGTTTTAAACAAATGGCATATCTTAGCAACTACTTACTTAATCCGTCTCAGAACCATTTGTGTTTTTACTGTCCTAAGAAGGTTTAAACTTAACTACAGGCATTGCCATTATAGATGTTCATGCATGCTTGAATTGGTACACATTTTAAATTTTCTGGACCAGCTAAGCCCACGCAGTCTGAAATTTGGCTGCTTTTACATTTTGCCAATTCGTCAGCTTTGTTTTTTGTTTTGAAACTGACTTGATCAATGGTAACCACTGAATCAAATTGACTTGTCCAAATATTTTTGACTTGACTTGACCGTGACTTGACTCGGATGAAGCACTGACTCTTCTTGACTTGACTCGACACTAGTGTTGACTCGACTTGACTTGACGCGGTCTGTAATGTGAACGACTCGACTCGACTTGTGACTCAAGCTCAAATTGACTCGTTACAAGTCTCGTGGTAACATGAGTGGCAGTATGGGCGGGATAGGTCCCAGTGGTCGTGCCTCGCTTCCTCTGTCCAATTTTCTTACGCCTATGTTAAGTCAAACGTGATGCTACCCATCTCGAAAAGACAATGTATACATTTTTTAAAACTATTTCCCATTTATCCTTATCCCCCAAAAAGCACGTGTCGTCTTTTTAAAAATGAGAATGCTATATTTATTTGCAATGTTTTTCAATTCGTCTACAGTAGGAATCCAGGACGGCTGCAAACAATCTAACTTTGATTTACCAGCACTTTGGAGATCAGGAAGTTCAGCGACCCCGACCTGTCGACTACATTAGAATTTTTCGTATTTACCAAGGGTTGTAATATTATTTCGTGACGATGGAATCAACTTACACAGATAGGTGAACAGAACTTACTCGATAGGTGAATAAAATGAGTCAAATCCCAGTCTTGTAACCTATAGCGCCTGTGAGGACAGCATATCCCAATTATTTTGTATCATGAATCTCTGTTAAGAACACTTTTTCGATATGTTATGGAATATGAAGGGCTTTTTTTTGTTTTAGAAAAGTCTATACACAGGTTAAATGGAACACCAGTGGTTAAAAAGTGGCTCATTTAAAGTAATTTTGGGGATTAGACTAAATGCGCTTTAGAAGCTGGCTGGCAAGCACTGAGAGATAAACATTTTGGGTATTGGAGATTGAAAATTTGGGTTGCTCTAGCAAAAGTTCTTCAACATAGTGGTATGGAAATTTTGAAGTGCCATGAATGTATAACTTGTCAGTTTCCATATGAGTAGTAGTTTAGTCTTTGCGAAAACATTGAGAAGCGTTCAGAGGCCAGTTTCCCTTTTGGATTCATGGTTAGTCAGTGGCGTAGCCAGGATGGAATTTTTAGGGGGGGGGGGGGCTAGGGAACGAGTAGGGGGACCTGGTACCTGGTCAGGCGTGGCAAGACTATCTAAGCGGAGCGCCACCATCGGTTGGCGCGGAGCGTCCAAGAAAATTTTGGCCTTTACAAATCCTCCAGATGGCCGGAAACGGGACTTCCCACGTGTTTTAAGCTGGATGTACCCAGCCTTGAAATACGAATCTCATGTCTGCCACTTCTCAAATAATGAGAATAAGAAAATCAATCTTTGAAAAAGGGACCCCAAAACTGGGCATTTATGATCTGTGGCCTGGGGGATGGGACTAAAGGGAACCGGTATCTCGCTTCACCGTGGGAAAAATTGTAAACTTCAGGAGGACGTAGATCGCAAATGCGACAATATTTGAATGGATTGCAGGAAAACCAAAAGTAGTTGTGTCCCCCTCTGAGAAAGTTTCTTTGCGTTAGATTTCCGATGCAAAATGGTGCTATGTTTGGGAAAACTTTGAACTGATCATAGCCTTCGTTTTAGGATTTTTCTTTTTGGGGAGCATGAAAAATTTGAAAATACTCATTTTTAGTCTTTGTAGAGATTTTACAAGTGACATACGGTACATATTGCCAAAGAAACAATGCTTTCCGGTCTCAGTGGTGTCTAGATGCAAAATGGTGCAGTATTTGTTCAGTCATCGGTACATTACGTAGTCAAAATTAAAATACTACGAGTAAATCTCTCAAAATATTTAAACCGCAAAGCAGAAGTATGGATAATGTGGGAAAAATATGAAATCGGAACCTTGTGGACATTTTACAAATTTTACAAATACAAATGCCAGTGTCAACTAGTAAAAAGAGGACTCGTCGAAAAAATCGTTCTACAGTGATACTTGTCATGGGCAGGAGTGAGGCACGACATAGCCTTACTTGTTAAGGATGGAAGGGAAGAATTACTCGAAGGCAGTACCTTACTCTTACTGCATATTTTGTGCATGATAAAGTATAGGAATGGTCGTGTAAGAATGGTCCCCGGTGTATGATTGCCTTGTTTTCAGTAAATCAACCAGCCACCCGAACGGCAGAAAGGGTCTTCACAGGCGCGTAGCCAGGACTGTGTCATGGGAAGGGTTCTGGTGTCGGGGGGGGGGGGTGGTTGGGGCACGAAATGAGGAAAAAGTCTAAGGATAGAGAGAAAAAGCCGCTATTTTAGGTGTTTTTTGCATTGCAAGGTTGGGTCATGGGGGGAGGGGGGGGGTCTAACCCCCAAACCACCCCGTGGCTACGCCACTGGGTCTTAACCTAACAAAGTCACGTTAGAGTTTTTCGTCGAGACGTTCGTTTCATCTTCGAAGTGAAATGCAATAACGACAGTGCAGATGATATACGGTATCTAATTCAGTGAAAGTAGGCAATTTGAAATTGTTATTACTTGATTTCATAATTGCGCACAAAATGTGTTTGACACACATTCATGCATCTTTTCTTCATTAATTTTATTTATTTACAGTTTTTGAAGGAAATACTTCAAAGTTTATTCCCGTTCAAACATTTTATTTTTTCTCAATTACTTTATCAGGACGCAAAAAAATCTGGGGAAGGGGGGGGGGGCTGAAGAAAATCTGAGGGGGCCTATGCCACTGTCAGATCAGTAAGTCCATGGAGGAATTAATAGGGATATGCTACCTGAACGAAGTATCAATACTCATGATAATTAAGGCAAAAAATCAGGGACGTTGATTTTACTAGGCTTGAACGGTCATGGAAACATGAGAGTAGTTCTGAACTTCTGACCAAGATAATTATAATTCGCTGTAACATTTTGTATACATTCTGTAGGAAAGATGTGGGAAGTATTAGCATGTTAAGGTCAAACAATTCTTCTCAGGGGTGGCTCCAGGATTTGCCTGACAGGTTAGCCAAACTGACCCTCCGGGGGTCAGCATTTCAAAACTCCCACAAAGGCGGTGAGTTTGTCATGGTGGTATGTAATTTGGCGGAATTTAGGGTGCGCTTTGCGCAGCCAAAGTTTTGGTGTTTTTTTAACAAATATTTAAAATCCTGCAGTTCTTTTGAAGAAAATTTTGAAAGTTTAGAGAATTTTAGGCCAAACAGAATTTGGCCTATTGTAAGGAACATTAAAAATCGGGGTGTTTGTTGAAGAACCTGCCCTTCATATGCGCAAAAAAGAATAGGAAAAAAGTGGGATGTGCGAAAGCTGTTATTCGTATGGGGTTACGCAATTTATTGTAGGCAGGTACTAGAAAACTGTGAGGTCTTTACCTAGTGATCTGCCTTTCAAGAGTAAAATTAAGTAGAATGTTGGGGTTGAAAGTAGTTTGCTTAGAGTTGTTTTATTGTACGGGGTATTCATCGAAATTGGAAAATTTTCCCCAATCTTTTGACATTTTTAACAAATATTAAAAATCGGATAACTTGCCTTTCTTGTGTGAAATATCAAGTAGGTCACCTGGGGCGATTTGTAGTTTGTTAGGTTTTGAATATCATCATGCAGAATACGACCCTCGGACGGAAAATTGCCCGAAAAAGTTTGGCTACCTCCTAACATGTATATTTAAAGCCTCATATTGACCAGGGAACTGTTATTTCAAACAACAGTACCCTGTATTGACATATGTAAGGGAGCCTTACAGTTTTGCTGGGGTCACAAGATTTTTGCCCGAAAGTTTAATCCTCGCGAAAGACTATTTTAGGAAGCGCCCCCACCAGTTCGCGCGGAGCGTGCAGAAAATTTTGAAAAATTGAGAGCCACCAGACAGCCGAAAGGGCATTTCCCCTTGCTTGTAAATTAAAAACAAAGCAGTCCTTGTTTTGGGGGTTTATTTGCAAAAAAAAAAAATCACTTACGACTGGACGACTCCGATTAGATTTTGAAGCTATTAATGAATACTAATTCCTTATTTTGCCTTACACTAAGAATAAGCATCCATTTTTCTGTTATTTTTTTTGTCCAAACAAAGTACTACTATCTAAGCGGAACGCCACTATTGTTTGGCGCGGGACGTAAGGATATTTTTTGAGAGAATTGAACCCTCAAACAGTCGGGAAGGGAATCTCCCAGACTTGTAACTAAAAATGGAGTAGCCTAGTCGTTATTTTGAGCTTTCCTTTGCATCAAAAGTTGCACTTCAATAGAAAAACAAAACATATTGCTCCGTGATCAGAAAATTACCAGATTACCAGATACCACTACCAATAGATGAAATTGTAGGCCATTGTCTCTTTTCAGGGGAAAATACATCAGTCGGAATCGAAAACTTGCAAATGTTTTTCACTATACTGAGACTCGTCGTTGTATTCATATGCAACGTCCATGGAGCTGATGAAATTTTCTGTGTAGTTGCTCGAACTCACGACTTTATTTTACTTTGAACGACTTTTAAAATATGACAGGTTTCAAGGTGGATGAATTTTTCAGTTAGACTTATAGGGAAACATTCCTTTACTTCCATAGGCGTAGATCCTGGGGGGATGGGGGGGGGGGGATATATCCCCCAATATTTGACTAAGAGGGGTGGTCAATGTAATCATCCCCCCAATGTTCAGTCTACAGATACGTGTTTTTTACTGACAAGTAAGCTACATTTATTCTCCCCTCATGAATAACATGAGGGGAGAATCACGTTGTTCACCTACGTGTGTAATATAATGTTGTCTATGTAGGCTACGTTGAGGAGTACTATGACGCAGACAAGACTTAACTCCTGTGCAATTTGCAACATCCACAACTCAATACTAGATAGCATCGACGTGATTCAGCTTGCAAAAGAGTTCGTGTCTAGGTCAGAGACAAGAAAAAACATGTATGGTAACTTCACTGAAGTGTAAACCAATATGATTACGAGCCTGGCTAAGTGCATTAACAGGGATCTCTGACCAATAAATGAAACGTGGTAACGTCAAAATCAGGCACTTTTGACAATTTGAAGAAATCACGTTTTCTCTTTCAGAAATTGCTACCTTGTAACTAATGAAAAACTTGAGGGTATGGTTTGCTTTCCAAAGTGAGCAAAACTCTCTTATTCTGGAGTAAAGTTTCTTTAAGTTTTGCTAGCCCCTTACTACTGTAGCTTAGTGACATGGAGAGTAGGTATTGTCCTCCTCGTAGCATCCTGTTTCACCCCTTGTGACTCTCCCTCCCATTCAATAAATTACCTAGTGATGTACTCAAATGATGTCTTTTTACAAACGGAACCCCAGAGCTGTGAACCGTAATGCCTTACACGATCAATTAATTTTTGACCGATGTATGGTCTCATATCAGTAAATAGCTATTTTTTTTATTAAGAATTATCACCACAAAGGGTACGTCGGGCAAATTCTGTCGTCCTTAAGACAGTGAATGGCACCAAGTAAGTTACTTTCGTGAATATCGATGGGGTAATTTTCGTAAGGAAATCTGCAGTCTCCGTTTAACCTCTATGCGTTTTTTCATGGTTGCAAGTACTTGAAATCGATTTCAAGTTGTTTGAGGTTGTGAGAATAATATATGATAAAGCCATATCACAACACTGTTCTAACGTTTTACTATTCAATCCGTCACAATTCTTTTTACAAACTCAATTTATTTACCGATACTTGATGATTTTTGGCGGGAATGGTTGATAATTTGGGAACTATATCGTCTCATTCCATTAGGTTGCACAAAAATTCCAGCTTAAGTTTTATGTATTCATATGTATGTCCTTTGCATTATTTTCATGAATAAAGTTGAAAATTTTCTGGTTATCTCCAGCCAACTTGCAAGTCATGTAATGGTCTTCGAACTCAAATTTTTGTTACCGGGGATAACCCTGAGTTGATACTGCCTTTTAAAACTTAACGGTACATCGTTGCTCTAGAATTGTTCAATTTCAGTCCTCCAGTGCAACTTGATAAAGAGTTTTGTGCTCAAAAGAGCCTTTCCTAAGCGTATAAACATTACCTCTGTATTTTACCCCTTAAAGCAGTCTTCCTGGGGCCTGTGAGGCGTTAAAACCCAGGAGCTTCCTGGGACTTCGCCCCCTGCACCCCCACCGGGGCTTCGCCCCTGGACCCCACCAGGGGCCCTAAGGCGGGCCCCTGGACCCCACACTTTAGGGGCTTCGCGCTTCGCGCTCGCCGTGCTCGCTTCGCGTGCACACATCATCCCCCCAATGTTGAAAAGAAATATACGCCCCTGTTTACTTCTGTTTATCATTAACTGTAAGTAAAAACAGCCTGGGCGATTTTCATTTGTCATGGGAAAATGACGCTTTTACCGACTGACCACATATATAGAGTTGAACTATGCTGAATGTACCAAAGTGTGAATATGCCTGTCTTGTAAGCATGCGCACTTACATTTTCGTGATAGGTGACGTCATGTACATTAGTTGTAGCTATAATAGGTAAGGATGGTATAATGCTAACACTGTAACAATAACAGATCTGTAAATATATTTCATTCAAAAAAAACTTGCGGATAAATTATGCTAACTATTTCTTTAAAGGAAAGTGTCTGTGTAAAAAGTTGATGTCCGTCAAGTTGCTAGATGAGGAAGGGCGGTTTCTACGGCAGGATGGACGGCGCATTCAAAGATCAGAGACCAATTATCCAGTTACCATGCCAACAAACGGACTGTTTCACATCTGCGTCTGTGAGCAACTATGTCACGGGAGCATCGTTGATATTTATGGAAACAATACGACAAAAAATTGTCGGAATAACTGAAAAAGGTTTGCCGGTGGCTTTCACCTCTGACGAGGACCAATCGAAAACTTTTCAATATTGAAGATCTAGTCACCATAGTCTAGAAAGAGGTGGAAGACAAATTTTAGCTAAAGGCGTCCATTTTACTGGCTGCAATCGTACGTTAAAAGCTGTCGTCATAAACAGTGTTTTCCTGTGTGCCAAATTTAAACGCGGCCGGTGACTTCAGTTCACGGGCTGACTGGTGAGGAACTAATTGGAAGACGTGTTCTGGTTTTGTCAATTGACAAGCCAAAATGCAAGCCAATCAAGAAAAAGTTTTTTCTATCTTACATTTTTCATCTGTTCGACTGCTTGAATATTCCGTATAATATGCATTCCAAGTCTTTTCATATAAACAGAAATTAGGAAATATGTCTGAGAATTCTTCTTTAGATTCGTAGAGGGAAAAAGGGAAACAAACAGAATACTGATACCTAGGAACGGGGTTTTGAATTCATCATTTGAAATTACAAGGAACTTTCAAGTGAACAAATTTTATATAAAATAAAGAGCAGCGAGTTCCTCTCTAGGATAAATTGCTTGCTTGAATACGAAGTTACTAAGCTTATTTATTTTGGATTGCTTGTCATACTACAGTGTATCAATGGATCTTTGTGGAAAGGTTTTTCGACAGTTGCTTTACTCTAAGTGCAATAGTTGATTTCAAATACAACTGAACGGTATAAGCAATTTTGAAATAAAATTAAAGGAAGTAACTGTAATATTCGTAGACGTCAAATGTGCACCCACAAAAGAATAGTTGTTTCAACTCAAGGCTTAGACCAAATTTGGTAACGACTTGGTCAAAGTATCAGTAACTTAAACTAATTCTCGACATGTACAAGACAAAATGTGGATGTTGAAAGTTTCGAGTGGATTGATTCCGAGTGGATTGATTCAGACGGGGATTCAAAGTGATTCAGATGTGCGTACGGGACAAGGGGGAGGGGTTTGCATCCCTCAGTTTGTCATAACCTTGTTGAAATTGGCAGACTTCGGTGCCTCGATCGGGCAGAGATATATGTTATGGTTGGGAATCTGGAGTCGGACAAAAAGTCACCGCCCACCCATCCCGCACCCCCACCCCCGAGAGAAAGAGTCCCGAAAGGCCATGTTCAGACCGTCTTTAAAATTCCAACAAAAACAAACATTTCTGTTATTATAAGCAGGAGTAAGGGCGTTTGTAAACTATAAAAGCTTCAACTCATTTTAGCTTAAAATCTTAACTGTCAAGGAATAAAATTTTGTAAAGCCATGGTTGGCAACTTTTTCCGCTTTCGTGTGGAGGGAAGCTCGTAAATGTTGCTAACTTTGACAAGACTACAGAAGCCTCGAAACCAGCTGGCCTAATTAAAGGGGCAATCAGAGTTGGACAGGGAATATTAACCGTTTGTTCCGGCACTTCGTTTTTCCTTTTCTAACTGATTATTTACCAACGTAATCAACAGACACTGGAGAGGTCTTTGAGTGAGAAGAAACGTTAAATTTGTGTTTATTATTGTTGAATAGGAATTTTGTAATATTTTCGGGTAAAAATTCCACGCAGACTCAAGACTAAAGACAGCCTCATCCATACGATGACCAATCAGAACGTCTGACCAGGATGATACAAAATATTTTGTTACTTTTAACTCTTCAATTTGTGCAGAATTGAAGTCGGGGAAGACTTGTGAAAACAAACTCTTATTTCCCCTTTATGTAAGTCAATGAGGAAATTATTGAGGTGTAGTACTGCCTCAAGAACGTCAAATATATTCATGGAACTCGGTTCAACAGAATCAGGGAGAAAGAAATACGAAAAAACCTAGTCGTTTTTGTTAGCAGTTTTCCAGATGTACACATTGTGCCTTTGTAACCTTTTATAGTGCTAAAATTTCAGCAATAGATATTTGAAATGTCTTAAAGGCCTGATCCTCTCACCCCAAACAGTTTCAACTCTTCCAATCTACTTACTTAAGCCCCTCCCACGATACAATTCATCCTCATCCAGACACAAACTCAGTTTATTGCCTCAGGGTGTGTACGCAAGACCCCAATGTGTAATCAAAACACTCTGTGTACAGTATAGGCTCTGTAATGTGCGATATGGTACTTTGCATTGTTTGGACTAGCTGTCAATCAAAGAGCTGAGTCACATGAGGATTTCTGTAACCCACTGCAAAAATTGTAGTTTGGGGTGAGAGGATTGACCCTTTAATGCGTTTTTTAAGTAAGATGATAGTATGTACATTTGAGGGAGGATTAATATCTTTAAAATTTGGCACAAATGTATTGCAACTTGAGTGAAGGTTGTTCCGCCTTGTGCCTTTGGGTCTAATCTGGAGGACTAAGCATTTTTAAGGTTCCAATTTTAAGTGCAAAACGTAAAATATATTGAAATATATTTTACGTACTAAAATATTTATCCTACTGAACTAAACAATTTGTTTTATATCGTAGTTAGAGAAATATCTCAATAGTTGATTTAAGCTGTTGAGATAACTTTGTGATCAAGACATTTGTTTTTAGTTAAATTGAGATTGTTGCTTGCATAACAAAATTTTTCATCGTAATTTTGTTCATATACAAGAGAATATGTAAGTCGAACAACTTTAATTTAAAGGTTTCTTTAAAATGAATATAAATCTAGTTTTGGTCAAGGCGTAAATATTATTTCAATTTATTTAATGAATGCCAACTGCACTGTATGAATCTCGTGTGATCATTGTGAGCATTACCAGATAATTACAGGCATAAGGGGGTGTTCTATTTTGTGGATATAATAAGTTACAGGAAGAACAAAACTACCATAGTGTTAACGCAAGACTTTATAAAAGCTGGCATCTTCAACGGTTAGCTAGAGTGTCTTGCCATATAAAACAATTAAATATCATTAAGTGACGTCACTTTGACATGAATGAAAACTGCTTGTAAATACTGAGATATCATGAAAGAAAAGCCTACTTGGAGCTAGAGAACAGGAAGATATTAGTAAGATTCAGCTGTTGTTTTAAAGTAAGTTTACGGAGACTGCATACAAAGATGATTCTTAGCCTTTATTTCAAGATGGTGTCTAGGTTCACGTACGTTCTTTTCAGCCAATGAAGAATGGATTTAAAGTGCGTTCACACCAGACTGAAAATCTGATACGTTCTTCAGTCGATTCGCGGAATTGTCTATTGAATACAATTTTCCGTAAAACATCATTTAACCTAATTACTATAGGTTGAGAGGTTGATTAATGTCAGTTGGCAACTTGGGAAATGTTCACAGGTAGTGTATCTTGGGATTGGGTCAAAGATGAAGTTGTTTCTCAACCTTCGCGGCAGCCTAGTTGTACGCCTGTGCAATATCTTGAATTTGTTTGCAATTTTCAATGAAGTCAATGCAAGTCCAGTATTAAAGGCATATTCTGGAAACAAAACTCTAGAGCAGAAAAATTTTCTCTTTCAGAAGGTGAAAACTGCATTTCAATAGCTAAAAGCATTCGGAAGATACACATTTTTGCCAATTTTTCTTGGGATTTGATTCATCATGGGAAATTTGTGATGTAACCGTGGCACATTAAATTGACATTGCATTCAATTTATTTATAATTATGATGCCGCTGCAGGCAATATTAATGAACATTGCTGGTTGTGCTCTACGTATGGTGAAGGGTAATGCTAGATCTACATGAAAAGATATTCAAACATCCAACAGTGTCAAATTTCAAGGACAAACAGGACGTTTAATTATAAAGAAAAACAAAAGGAATCTGAGGCAATGCGCCCACATTACATAACTTTTTGTGGCTTTGTTGAAAAGCAGAGGTATTTTTTACAGAAATAACCAATTTTGAGTTAGGAAAATGGTATTGTGATAGCGTCTGAAGGACATGGTGTGGATTATTTTGTTTTTCTTACAAGACAGAGGACAAAAGCCACCAGAACATGCCTTTAATATACTTCGTCCAGCATGCACGTCCAGGCAAAACGGTTGTAATGGTATTTATATTTGACCTTGTGACCCAGCCGGAAGTGCATAGTTTCCAAACTCGTCTATAACAGTAAACCATTCTGGGGAAAAACTCCATTTTTAAACTACCGTATGATGGTTTCATTGCACTTCCAACTATTGCAATGAGTTATATTACATTGAACGTAGAACTATTGATGATTTTATAATAGAGGAAAGTGTGTGAAATTAAGAGAATGGTCGCAAAACAATGTGCAGCTGAAGGGAACAGTCTTTGAAGTTTTTAGGGCTTTCAACTTTTAAATAGTAAAACTATGATATTGAATAATGTAAAAGAATATTTCAGGTATCAAAGCAATGTTTCTTATGAAATTAAGCATGTAAATAGTATAGAAGAGTAAGTTTGCACGTTACGTTTAACTACTGAAATAAAGTTTTGGCGAGTTTTGAGGAAAACGTTCTATGAAACCTTCTTTTCAGGTCTCATGAAGTTGAACTCCCCAGGCTACTATGTCAACTACATCGCAGAAAAAATAGAATAACAAAAGTCCACACTAGTATGAGAATACGATTACGATAAAGGCGTTCGGGTGACCAGACATTAAGTTCGAAGGGTAAGGCGGGAGGGGGGGGGGCTAAAGACACTTTAATTTTCTCCTAGATAAACAGTATGCTAATTTTGCGTACTTGTTTTCGTTAAAGGGACGAAAATTCCGAGTCCCTTGGAAAGGTCCCTGGACCTTCGATTACCCAGCTTTCACCTCCATCCTATCTCCCGACCCCTTGCAGTCGGTAGGTCTGGAGTTCGACTCCTGGCCGGGGCATAGCGAAGACTTAAAAAATCGAACAAACAGTGTTCTTGTACCGTGACAGTGTGCTTGGTGCTCAACATAAGCAATGGAGTAGGGAAACTAACCAATGAGCCCCAACCGGAAAAAAGGCCGTGTTCGACTCGACTTACACCAATTGGTTACAAACTGGGCGGTCAAACTTCGTTAAACTATCTACTAACTTACTGACTGACTGACTGACTGACTTTCCCTTTTTGAAAAGTTTGATTGCGCCCTCTATGCTGTTCATCTAATTGCATGAACTACAGTACCTCTGAAATTGAGATTTATTAACCCTTTACCGTTGTGCTCCGATCGGGGCATATTTGCGCGCCTCGGGAGTGGGCGGAAAAGCTTCCGTAGCCCGCCCCGCATCGGCTTCCGTAGGCCATTGACCCCGTGACCGTAAACTATTGTCTCTCTCGCTCTTGTGGCCGAATTTTCGGGTAGCTACTCGCAGTTTCGAGCTCCGCGTGAAACAGTAAAGATGTGTGACAGCCGAGCTCCCCGCATGGGTCCAAAAGGACCCAAACAACGGCGAAGGGTTAAAGTAAGCTTCTACAGGGAAGTGCGTCAGTGTTGAATGTGCCAATGAGCTGTTGGTACCCTGCATGTACTGACTTATACCTACATATGATCGAAAGAGTGACCTTTCAAAGAAAATGATGTGGACCAAAATTTTAATTCAGATTTAGATTGAATTTTTCAATCGAGTTATTTACAGGTTCAAATCATGAGATGGTTAAATGTATTTTATTAAACACCACATAAGAGATAGGAGAGGGCTGAAAATGGAGTAAAACAAAATCTTTTCCTGGGCCGCACAGAAAGCCGCAGGTTGCATATCCATGACTTTCAGCTTTACTCGGTCGAAAAGTATGCACAGTACTATTGCAAGTTTTCAAACGGCCTTAACGAAAACTAAGTGGGCTGGGTAACAGATTAATAGATTATTCGTCCCCGGGCTGTTTTAGTTTTTTACGAAATCACGATTCGAATAAGGAATCAAAGGGTGCATAGAAAATAAACCTCAATCGACAGCATATAGAATAGGCCCATGTGAAGTTCACACAAGTTAAGTATGATATTTTGTAAAGGTCCTCTTAGACGAAAATGACCATAAACTAGACACAAACTTCAAATAAGATTCCTCAGTGCACCTGCGACCCATACAAAGCAATGATATAAATATCAAAAAATCAACTCAACTTTTGACATGTGTTGTATAGCCCAGGTAGGTCAGTTAAATTGCTTGCTACATATTTTCAAGATGTGCGCGCATGGTACTGCATTGGCTAATGCTTAACACGTTGACCTGAGAGTAGGACAAAGGACAGAAGGGTTTCCACGCAGTCCGATTTGCCTCAAAAACGAGGGGTTCATATCAGGCATGATATCAACTATTATGATGATAAAGACTATTACACACACAAGCACACGGACATACCCGTCTACACAACCAAAACACCCCATATACCCCCATATTTGACCTGACTACATAGATTTACTTCTGCATTTAGCTGGAACCTAGTCAGGGTAACCCTTCGGTCGAGGGGGAATGTGGTAACCCTTACTAGTACAGACCCCTCGACGGGGTGGTAGGAAGGGCAGAGTTACCTATACCATCGACGTCAGGGTGACCCTGGCTACTTGGAACCCAACTAATCACCTTGTGGGCACTCGGCATGACAGGTGACGCAACTGCACTCTCACCATTTTACCGAAGACTTGGACTATTAACTAAAGACCACTGAAGTTCTAAGACATGCTGTCGGCCTAGGGTGAAAACATACTCTTAGAAGTCCGCTTAAAATTACCGCCTTGTTCTTGTAAGCCGATGCTAACCGGTATAGCCTCGAGCCTCTAATCGTAATTTATAGTCCTTGAGACAGTTTAAAGGAATAAGATTCTTCCTACACATAAAATGAAAATTGATTAAATAGATATGGGGAGATGCTCACCAGTGGCGTAGCTAGGATATTTTCCAGGGGGCAAAGGCATGAAATTTCCCCCAAACTTTTCCCGGTCAGTGTGTATGTATTTCATATTAAACATGCAAATTACAAGTATAACAACATTACCATGTCATTATGTAATATTACCTGTATTTTAATCTTTAAGTATAACATAGAGCAACTGCATAACAATTCTTAGGCCATATATTTATTTTGTTCAACAATATCGGTTTTATTTGTATGTATCAAAGCACTGGCGTACGCAGGATTTCTCTGAAGGAGGGGCATGCAGTTTGTTGAGTGATCGCCAGTCTGGGGGAGGGGTCTAAGGGGAGGGGGTGAGGGGCTAAGGGGAGGGGCGCCTCTCCCCTTTGAAAATTTTTGGAGTTTTTAAGGAGCCAAGATGCAAAATGGTGCAAGATTTTCGACTTTGACAAAAACAGTGTTAAAATTTGAATTTTTTTTTTTTTGGGTGTGTGTACACGATGAACCCACTGGTTCACTACATTGACTTTATTTACATTATATACATGATATATACATTGTGTGATTAACAATAATAAAAGTAATGTAAAAAGATAGTAGTACATGAATCATGTACTATACTGGAACATGACAAATTATCTGAACATTTATCCTCACTGTCAGTATTTACACTATATACAGGATATATACAAATAAACTAGGTGTATTACAACTTACCGATATCCAGTCCGCGGGGTACCCAACCCAGTGGTGGTTCACGAGGAAACATCTGAAACGTTTGTGTCTTTACATGCATTCTTATGTCATTTGCGTAAAACTTGTCATTAAATTTGCATACCTTTAGGAGTCAAAGTAAATGAGCATCGATCGGTATAGGCGAAAGAAAACTTTTCAGTTTGCGGTTTTTCTAGGCCACAAAACGTTATTCTGTCATAACGATTATCTAAGCGGAGCGCCACCATTGGTTGGCGCGGAGCGTAGAGAAAATTTCGAAAAATCAGACCCCTCAGAAGGCCAAAAATTGTGTATTCATGCTTGTAAAGAGAATCTAAACATACAGTCTTTTTTAACCTTTTGTTTGCAATATGAAAAAAAAAATCAGGTACATGCTAAGTGATCAGAAAAATAACAAAAAATGTAATATTACTATTAGGCCTATACTTAATGGTCTTGATTCTTTCGGGGAAACTATACAACGAATTGAAAATATGATAAAGCCTCTCTATTGTGACTCTTGGCTAAATTGGAAACTGGAAAAAGGCCGTGGTCGGCTCGACTTATGGCCCAGTTGGAAACTGGGCCATAAAACTCTATCTAATTAACTAGCTAACTAACTTGGTTAAATTAAAGATCCGCTGAATCGATGAAATCGTCTGTGACTGATCGAATTCCCATCTGTTAATGATTTTACCCCTAACATCTCTTACGTGATAAATGGCAAGCTACTTCTCGCCGCACCTGAACACCCTCCGCGCCCCTGTCACCGTCTTGTACGTCAACGTCTCTGCCAGCCAAGGGAGGAGTCTATGGGGTGGGCCCTCCCTCTTAAAAATTCTTAAAAAGGTAGGAGTTCTTATGCAATCGGGTCCACTAGTGGGATACAGAGGCTACCTTTTGAAGGAAAAATTTGAATTCGACGGAATTTGCCTATTTGTAAGAATTTCAGAAATTGGCATCACTGAGGGGCCTTGCAGAGACAATCCTTCCCCTTAGAAAATTTTTGAAAAATTGGGTGTCCTTACATGCAATCTGGTGCCACATATGCCATGCACTGAAATGCACTGATCATAACACCCGCGCGTATACAAGATAGAGAACATTCAATCTGCTGCGCGGAGAGGATATTTCTGTGGAACGCGAGTCGGGTCGGTTCTTGCGACACTGACGAAATCAGGGTTAATTTGTTGCATGAAAATACGAATTATGTGTGAGAAATGTCTCACAAATTCTTATTTTAACAAAAATTCTGAGAAATGGGAAAAGGGCATATCATTTCATCAAATTTCCCCAATTTCATCAAATTTCCCCAAATTATTTTCCAGGGGGCAACTTGCCCCCCTGCCCCCCAGTAGCTACGCCACTGATGATATAGTAGTCAATACAAGTGCAACTTCATAAACCTCGGTCAAAGAATATTGTATAATGGCCAAATGCATTCCTATATCTTTATACTGTACTGATTAATTTTACAGCTTTTCTTCGAGAGATGCCCTTCGAGTGGGAGTACAAACATAAACTTATGTAAAATTTCATTCTTCTCAGGCCTAGTGGCATTTACTGTCCTGTGAAAAAATAAAATATTCAGATTTTACGGATGATTTAGAAGAATCCTGGAACCTAACTGCCAAAGAAAACACCTTGTTTGCTAAAAATGACCTGTTTTCCAAAACCACATTGCTCTGCATCAAGAATTAAGGTGAAGGTCTACACGTTTAACTGAGCAGTCCCAGAACAGATGTTTTATTACATTCACGACAGCAAGTGCCAAGAGGGTCAGTGCTACGGTAAACTTAAATGCGATATAAAAATGCATTTGTACCAAGTAATCTTTGAAGAAATCTATACCCATTTTTGGCCTCCTTGAGTGAAGAAAACAGAATTTGAAAGATTGAATAGATGGTAGATTTCAGGAAAATCTGTATTCCAATGAGACATTGATTTGAAACATTTTCAATACACTGAGTTTCAGGTTTACCATCATTCTTTCAATTGTTTGTTTCCAAACAGATGGGATTGCATGAATAATATCGTAACAGACAATTAACATAGGCGGCGGAAGATTTTTTTATTGGGGGCCACAAGTTTTCGGCAGCCGACATAATGGTGATGCCGTAAGGCGTCCGGTTTTGGAAAGCACAAAACCCCATGGGCGTGGGGTCCAGGAGCCCGCTTAAGGGCTCCTCGTGGGGTTCATGGGCAAAGCCGTGGTAGGGGTCCAGGGAATTGGCGTAGCTAGGATTTTTTGTGGTGGGATTATGGGGGGCTGGATACTTTCGTAGGGGGGTGGGCTGGAGTTTAAAATCTAAGCGTAGCGCCACCATCAGTTGGCGCGGGGTGTATAAAGAAAATTTTGGATTTTAAAACCTCCCAGATGGCTGGCAATGGCATTTTCCAGGCTTAATTGTCTTTAATTATGGTGAGAAAAAATTGTGATTTTTCTAAGATTAAAACACACGGCCCAAACACACTTTTGAGATACTGATCAGCTCAGTTCATTACTCCACTGCACTATGTATGCTAGGATCGCAAATCCGGAATTCTGCTGAATGTTGCAGGCAGCTGTTCCAGTGCACGCCTGAGTAAGGTATTTCCATAGGCGTAGGTGAGCATTTCAGATTGGGGGCAGAAGATTTTTTCCCGGAAAATGTAATTCTGCCAGTAAAACAGTCAAAGCGGAGCACCACCTCTGGTTGGCGCGGAGCGTCCAGAAGATTTGAAAATTCGTACCTCTCAGACAGTCGAAAATGACTTTTCCCATGCTTGTTAAGGAGATCCAAGCAATCGCTTTTGAAAGTTTCAATTGCAGATAAACGTACGTTCCTTCCAAACTGAAATTCAACCAGAAAGACTAAGCGGAGCGCCACCATTGGTTGGCGCGAAGCGAAATGAAAATTTTGAAAAATCGGACCATTGAGACAGTCGAAAATGACGGACATTTCCCAAGCTTATAGGGGATCTAAGCAGTCGCTATTTGATCAGAAAATTACAAGATAAAATGTATCAGCACCAATCGATGAAATGGTCCCGCATATTTTCGGGGGAAAACTACAAAATGGAATTGAAAACATGCTGATGAATTTTACTCCATTGCGACCCTTGGCTAAATTCAATATTTATTGAAAAAATCCTGTGTCCGAACTTTCGACTATATATGATTTTACTTTTGAAAAAAGTAGGCCTATGGCGATCTTAGCAGTCGCTATTTTGATCACAAGAATCAGATAAAATTACCACTACCAGTGGATGAAATGAAGTAAATGATTTTTCTTCTATTAGTAACACTTATTGACAGAATTTTCACGTTACAAGGTGTGTTTAAATGAATTTTCAAACAGACTTACGGCAAGACTTTCTCACCCTGCACCATTCAGAAAGCATCGAAAAACAAATTGCCCGTATTTGTCTCTAGAGCAGGATAGATGGCAAACTTTTGGGCACCTGAACACCCTCCTGTCTATCCGTTGAATTGATCTGGCCCCTGCCCACCCCCCTCCCCCCCCCCCGCTTCCGCCGCCTATGATTAAAGGACAATTGTGAATGTCAAATTTAAACATCATGCATCGTATTTAAGAACATTACATTTTTTAAAGACGTCTTTTGCATAATACCTTGGTCACACAAACGTTTATAAAAATTGTCCTATTTTTAACTTTGATACTACCATTGTTCCAAAAAATTTTATTTCCATAATTAATGACGTTTTGTTCATATTTTCTATAAAGAGATCCAGTATTATTTGCGATTACAATATCACTAAATATCACTATCCCTTATGATACAATGATACAGAAATGAATCTACCATAATTCCTCACATAAAAGTAAAAAAGAAAAGTTTCCGTAATCCTTTAAATCCATCAAGATACCCTATAACCCACGTACTACTTTTCAGATTTCGTCAAGTAGCTTTTAGACACCCCCTTATTAATTGGGGCAATCAACACATTTCGCTTCTCGCTATCATTCTTTTCCTACCATGCAGATAATGAAAAAATGCAACCTTCAATCTGCTTTAAAAAAGAGTACGGGGGTTGTCGAGGGTCGGAAAGAGGTAAATCAATTGAGACAGCCAAAAGGATTTTACTATAGTTATCTTACCGATAGGGGTCAGCCACGCTGTGACTGAAGATTAAGCAGGTTTTCGAGACGTGAAAGTTTGAGTAAGAAGTTTAAACGAAATAAGTTCTCCTTGTTACTATCGCATGCTTTACCAAGTAAAGTGACAAATCCAAGAGAAAAAAATAAAAATAAAATTTTCAAAAAACTGTTTGCGATGAGTAAGAGGACCTAGAGGGGAGATATTGGTTTTCCATAATTTTTTTCTAACCCTAAGGAACTCTTCCAAAATTGAAAATATCCTCACAGTCTCATGAAGAGTCTCAAGCGATTCATCAAGATAATTGACCGTACGTAACATCTTTTGTAGTAACCTAGTTTCATGTTCAAAAAGAGAGATTCCCGTTATTATTCGAGAGCTTTTTATCAAAAGAACTAGAATTTCTGAGAAATTGATGAAATGTATTACTTCCTTTGGTACCTCGTGTACATGACACCAAAGGAACTGCGACTGGAAATTTTCCTGCCCGAACTATTAGCACAACGTTTAAGCAGTGTTTAATGGACACAAATTAAGAATACTCAGTGTGGCACATTGAATATTCATTCTTTTTTATTCAGACAGACATCATAATTGAAGCAGCGTATTGTCAGAAAGCTTTATTTTTCAATAAAATAACAAATATGGCAAAACTTAATAATGGTTAGCTATTCGGGGCTCTACTGGACAAGACAGGGATTTGCTGTACGCAATATTTACTGTTTGCTGGGCGTTCCACAACTATCCTACTCGAAAACTAGAAGGTTCTCTTACAACAGAGCAATACATATTACCAATGGAGTTGTTAAAACCAGGAAGCTGTTATTCGGAATAACAGCTTGTTAGGACTGTGCTGCGGCACAGTGCATACCAGTGTGGCAAATTGAATATTTTTCTCAGTTTAAGTACTCTCACTGTGATTTGTAATCAAATTATGAAAGATTTCATCCATGAAAAACAAAATGCTTTACGTATAATCAGTGGCGGCGCCACTGGTGCATTCCCCCAGATTTCGTCCTTGCCCTCAATCCCCCCCCCCCCCTCCAAAAAAAAAAAAAATTAGGTCAGTTAAGAGTTGATTTCACCAAAAAATATATATACGTCTCTAGAGAGACTTAATTTTTCATCCAGAGTTATGCTAAACCCTTAAAGCTTCCGAGGGCTTTCCCATCCCAAGGAACGGGTTTTGCGCTGCGCCCGAAAATTTTCCCCCCAACATTATCCTTTGCCCTTAGTTTTCCCCCCTCCCCCAGTTTTGACACCCTGGCGCCGCCACTATGTATAAGTTCCTTTAGTGATACGCCGTGATACAATCACTTTAACGTGGTATTATTACGGATACCTAAATGGTTAGATGGAGGGATTCGGGAAGTATATATATTTCCTGAATAGACCTATACTTTCTTGAAATTAACATCACTGAGAGTTGTAACCGGCAATGACGAAACCGAAGTCCTCCCAAGCTAGGAGCTTTTAGGATGTCGCGCAAATATAAGTTGTTCAAATATTTTAAGTCGGTACCGGTAGTTTGTATTTTAACGGAAAAAAAATCTGATAATAAAGAGAATTAAATGGTAGCTGCTCACTGCTTAACAAGGTGTTTCTTGATTGGCTGTTGCCATTAAATTGTATCGATTGTATTCTTTGTTCGAGTAAGAGATTAGGTTAGGGAATATGATTATCGTTAGACAGGAAATTTCTTGTTAAACAGCGCGCATTGCCCCGAATTAATGCTTCAAAAATTGTACAAAAAGGTATCGAGATAGAGATTAAAAATGTTTAAATATTAGTGTAAAGATTCTAAAGATAAAAAAGTGTAAAAGTATAATAATATTGTCATTCATATTCCATATAAATACATCCATACATGCTAGGGGTAAAATTTTAATATTTCTTAAAATAATGGCAATATCTGAATACTTCCTAGGTTTCATACTAAATGGCCATCCAACAAATTAATAACTCAAGGTTCAAGTGTAAAGCATTAAATTTTGATTTGTCATCTGGTATAAAACATCATTCCCGACGGAAAGATATTAAAATTGACAATCGCTATTATGAATCTTAATATTTCTAGTTAAATATTATTATCAACATCATCAACATCTTGCTGTTTCAAACTTGCAGCCCGAAAAATGTGAAATTATTTAAGTAGCGTAACATACGCCAATACGTCAATATCGTGACGTAACTAAGTAAAAAGTTGACTTTCGACAACATCATGTGAATAATTATATTGGCATCAATATTTAATTATTGGGAAAATGCATCTTAATATGGTAATATCTTGGCAGTCACATTCAAAATTAGATATTTCAATATGTAGCGTAAAAGTTCATAAAGAGTGATGAAGTATTTTCACATTACGAGAAAGATTCTTATGATATTTGAGAACTTGGACCTGACCAAAATATGTTGCACTTAAATGCTGAGCTATATAACATGAACTCAAAGGTCGACATCTCCATATCATTCTTTTACAAAGTAAAGATAATTGTACTCTTTGACCTTTGAATACTTAAAACGAGTGCTGAACGGCGTTGAGTTAGTTAGTTAGTTATTTAGTTAGTTAGTTATTAGTTAGTTAGTTAGTTAGTTAGTTAGTTAGTTAGTTAGTTAGTTAGTTAGTTAGTTAGTTAGTTAGTAAGGAGTTTTACGGCCCAGTTTCCAACCTATTGGTTCAAGTCGAGCTGGTCACGACATTTTTCCAGTTGTGGCACACTGAACGGTGTTGAGATAATGTATGGGATGTCCCAGCGCCTAATGTTTAAGTCCTATTATTTAACATTAAATTACTAATCGGGTAAAGAAGACCCCCCCCCCCCAAATAAAAAAAAAACATACGAAGGGTGCTTGCTTCCAAGAACAAAAATTTTCAGGGGGTCGAGGAAAAGATATATTTTAAGTCCAATGTAAGCCTGGATCTTTCTACGGGAAGAATGTTTTTCCAGGGTGCTCGTGCACTTTTGTGAAAAATTATTGAGATAACTTTATACATGGAATGAGAAGCCCTTTTCTTATATTGTAAGCTGAAAATACCGATCCCGGATGCTACATTTCAATATCAAACTGAAGACATGCCTCGATAGTTTGCATGGCACCCAAAAGCTCTGTATGGCCTTTCACGCAGTATGTTTTCCTGAATAAGAAGTATCTCAAAATGACAAGTTCAAATAATATTCTGAATGAAACAAAATGTATGGTAATATCAAATTTATTGAGTCAGAGCCATGCATGCTGGAAATATTACAAGCTCGGGTTTACTTTGAAAGGGCATTTAGTGAATTTTAAAATTAAAATGCGACATACCGATTTCATTATACATTGAAGAGAAGCTTTTCTTGCTGTCTCTGCCGCTAGACCAGTGAAAAGTCTACTGATAGGGCTTCTGATGTCAACTACTTTCAACAACAGTGTGATTTTTGTGCTATTTCGAAGGTTAAGGTGATTTTTCATCTCGTGGAATTTTCGTAGATGTTCATTCTAATTTGGCGAGTTTCCGTTCTTTTTCTATTTAACAGAATATGATAGGGTTAAGATCGTTTAATGAATACAAGTTCTCCTACTCTCCTCGCTGCTTCACTTTTAACCAGTATTCTTGTCAAAAGCTTAGCAGGCAGGTAGTTTTCAAAACAGGATTTGAGGGGGGAGAGGGGTTATAAGCACATGTAAGTTCCTGTGTTTCCACACATTAGGAAAAATGTAGAATACAACAGGTGAAAGATTATTTGCTATGAATGGCTTACATGTATAGGCTACCTACCTACGTGGCTATCTATGAAATTCATTTGGCCCACTCTACACAGGGGCCACATGTATAAAAGGGTACCACATTCCGTCAATGTCAGCCTCAAATTCTTTGAGAAAGCGAAGAAATTTTGTACGAGGGCTTAGACAGTAAGGGCAGTTGCCCCACGTGCTCAAGCAGTTTAACAGATAGACAAGTATCAAAAATATTTGTCCCATCATGGTAGGTAAACTTGAACAAATTAGAAAGATTGTTTCAATTCAACTTCTATGGAAAGTGTCGGTAGCAAAATTTTAATTCGTTCATAAAATTTGGTACCCTCATAGTAGGCATCACCTACTGACGTTAAATGTTATCCTTCTTCCCCCCCAAAAACTACTTTTTCCAAAGTCCTCCCGACCCTCTGGCAAAGGGCCGTTCGGCGAAACCAAACTTGATACTGCTTCCCGAAGAAGCTATTTCGTCCACTGAAGGACAACACCTAACGACCAACCTCGCGGCCTTCAGACCATTTTCATCATTGGTCTGTCATGTATGGCTCCATTCTTGACTGGATGAAAAGAACAGATACTACACATGATCTTAGCCAAAAGGCCCTCAAGGGCGTTAGGCGAAACTTTTGACGAAAACTCCAAAAAACCCAAAAAACTCTCGCTTGAGAGGTCCTGTGTGGCTACTAAACAGCTAAACGAGTGTACAGTCTACTTTCTTTGAAAGCAATGCATTTACCACAGTTCACTCAGGCGTGACAGGGAGAAAGGCACAGAAAGGCAGCTGGTAATGAGCCATCGAAAAAGGGTCGAAGGAGCAATGTTTTTTGCCGTGGGGGAGTTCCTTTTGATGTGAAACTATGTTAGCTCTTTTCATGCTGAAAAAAGCCATCCCCAGTGGTGGTGTCAGAATGACAAAAATGGGGCGGGGGGGGGGGGGGGTGGGGACTAAGGGAAAGGGAAATTTTTTGGCCACAAAATTTAAGGCGCAGGGCAAAACTGAGTACAAAGTGCCCTCTCCCATAGGTGTTCGTCAATTGGACGAATCGGAGTTATATTATTTACTTTTTTAATATTTTTTCTGTTGACCTGACTCTTAACACTTTACTTGGGTGAGTAAAGGTGCAAGGACAAATTGTATGGGGGGAATGCCCTACCTCGCCCCTCCTTTTAGAGGCTAATAACTTTCCCTGTCTCGATTGACACAAAAACCAACATTCTGACGAGCCCTTTTTCAAAAGAAACCTTATGTGTTAAATTTGGAGAATAATTTCGTTATTCTATGAATCAGAGCAGTAATCTGTGCAATGTAATGTTTTATCCGAGTTGTACCGGTACCAGTTTTTAGCCATGTTTTTACAGTTTAATTCGACAGGCTCAGTGAAAGGGACTTGGCATTAAGATTGCACCATCTGAATGGTATTACAAATGTGGTCTACCTAAAACCTATTGAAGGATCTTTGTTAAGTATATTACACAGAATCTAGTTCAAATGTTGCACGTAAAACTCCATCTAACCTACAAGTATAACCTACACGATACCAGAAAATCTTATACTTCGCTTTGTTCACATTTAACAGATCTGGCCTTAGTAAGAGGAGTTTGACAGAGTTTAAAGGCCCAATCCGCAAGCCCCAAACAGTACCAATTCTCCCAACTTTCTTACTTCAAGGCCCAGTTCTCTCACCCCAAACAGTACCAATTCTCCTAACCTTCTTACTGAAGCCCCTCCCACAATTGTCCGAAACTCATCCTCATCTAGACACAATCTCAGTTTATTGCTTCAGGGTGAATATGGAAAACTCGATTTATAAAATCAAAACACTCTCAGTACCGTTCATGCTGTGTAATGTAAGCTTTTGCACTCTGCATTGTTTGAATTAGCTGTCAATCAAAGAGCTGAGCCAATTGAGAATTTCGGTACCCGGGTACCAAAATTGTAGTTTGGGGTGAGAGGTTTGGCCCTTTAAGCCTTTTCCACAATTGTCTGAAATTCATCCTCATCCAGGCACAATCTCAGTTTATTGTTTCAGGCTGTCAGGGTGAATAAAAACGCCCAATGTGTAAAAAAGCTCAACGTGTATAATCAAGACAACCTCAGTACAGTTTATGTTGTAACTTTGGCACCCTGCATTGTTTGAATTAGCTGTCAATCAAAAAACTGAGCCACTTTAGAATTTCTGTCAACCCCTACAAGAATTGTAGTTTGGGGTGAGAGGATTGGTCCTTTAAAGAGATTTAAGCGGAGACAAAATTCATTGACTTTAAAATATGGAGGAAAATTTTCTCTATTCAGTGTAGAGAATCTGTTTTTTGTGTTAACATTGATTCCTTAGGGATGAACTAGTGCTTTCCATAGGTTTAAATGTTGACAGTGCACCACAGCCTAGTATCTATATTTGGGGGTAGGAGAATTCTAAATAGCAATAACATAACTCTGGAAATAATTGTTACTTTTTGATGAATGACCCGTCAAAATGTTTTTTCTTGATCAACTCTATCACACAAAAAAACGTAAAAATGCAAATTATCTGCATAATGAGGTCATAAGTAGGTATTCTGTTTATCAATCTTTAGAATGAGATATCTTGAATTGGAAAAAGGGTATTGCGGAAGTTTGGAGGACATGGTCTGGAAAAACAACATGTAAGATGCTATAACTATAACAGATCAGGCTGGTGTGTGGTTGAGGTTTCAATGCTCAGTGTGTCTCTTCAAACTTTTCCCCTTCCTCGAACCCGTAAATCCCTCGACAGAGTGATTTTCCCCCGATTGACTTCGGAGGCGGGGGCCTGTGCCCCCCCCCCCCTTTAAACACGCTACTGCTTCCAGCTCTCCAGCCCGTATACATAAAATTCATTCAATTTGACCACTAACAGCAACTTCTCCTTTCTAACATTTCTTTTAACTCTGCTCCAAAATTATTCAAATCAAACATGTTTGGAAATACTCCTTACGTGAAGACAAAATTTAAGTAGTATGCACCGAATTTTAATGAAACACGGCCACATAAAACTTTTCAGTTGAGAACAAAATTGGACTGACCATTCTGACCCCAACCACAGTAGAAAACATTGTGTATGAACTAATGATGAAGTTAAGACGAAACGAAAACGTTTGCATTATTGTTTCGTTTTATTTTTTCACTTTCCATGACACTCAAACAAGTTGGTAAGATACAATAGATAAAACAGTAAAGTGTGGAAGATCTGAAAACAGCAAAGTTTATTCAAGGCAGATCTATCAGAAAAATTAAAAAGAATATATATTTATATACAAAAGAAACAAAGAACAAACAAAAAGAAATTAGAAGAAAGAAGAGCAAAAGTTTCAGAGAAAAGAGAAGGAATTGGATCAAGCACATTATCAAGATACACATAAAGATTAGGGAGAGAAAATGGCCTTAGTCTATTAATCAAGGTCTTCATTATAAGTCTGCATCGACGGAGCAAGGGTATTCTGTGACGTCATCCAGAATTAGGCATAGTTTTTATTGCATTTTCGTAAGAGGAAAGGTCATCTTAAAGTCAATCAAAGTGTGGTAACTACTTGTATCTAGAGTTGTTTGCGTTGAATTACAGACAGGGGCGTCTATCCTCCTAGGGACAGGGAGAAATGGGCCACACCTATGGAAATATTGGAGCCCAACATGTCATTTTCCCCTCTCCCCCCCCCCCTTCCTCGCCGAATAATTCAGGCAGATTAAAAATACAACAGGCAGATTACTTTTTTCTAAAGTCCTCCCGACCCTCTGGCAGAGGGCCATTCGACGCGGATACCAAACTATATACACTGCCTACCAAAGAAGGACAACACTTGACCAAACTCACGGCCCTCAGACCATTTATATCATTGGTCTTTCTTGTCTGTCTCCATTTACGGCTGGATGAAAAAACAGATACTTCATATGATATTAGCCAAATCATGGGCGCCGTTTCCCGCAGGGACACGAGGACGCGTCCCCAGAAAAAATTTCAGAGGTGGGGACATGGTATATCTTTTGAGTGAATTTTGCAAGTCCGACTATCCATGATATCCTGCTATACCGCGTTAGTGGTTAAGATCTCAAGTGAGAGATCATTTAGTTAATTGAGACGACTAAAGACATGGGTGAGAAGCACGATGACACAATCAAGAGTCAAGACTCAACCACCACATGCTGTGCAATGTACACAGTGACCTTCTATAGAAGATGGACTCCCAAATTATCGCGGAGAAATTCATTTCTAATATACCAGATGCACGGAGAAAAGTGTTCGGATGTTCCAAGTAGGAAGGTAGGTCACACAAGGTACGTCGCTAGAGATTACTGATAGTCTTGGGTTGAATGGGTACCCGGCCGTACACTCTAAAAAACGTGTGTAGAATTAACACATTGTTGTGTAAATAGTGCAGCTATCAGGTGATGTGTAGAAATAACTCATGACTGTGTAAAAAAATTACAGTCATACGTAATTTATACAGATGTTGTGTAAAATTATAACACAATCATGTGTAATTCCTACACATTACCTGATAGGTGCACTATTTACACAACGATGTGTTAATTCTACACACGTTTTTAGAGCGTATGTAGTCCATGAGCTAGCGAACATTTATTGCACGTCAAATACAAAAAGTTTGACTATATAAGTGGATAGGGGTGGTTTGAGAACGCTGAAATTAACAGTTAAAAAATTGAAAAATAAAAAGTTTCCAAAATGCTGCGTGTAGCCTCGCGGTCCTAATGCGGAGCTAAAGCAGAACCCAGCGGTCGAACTAGGAGGGTATGCAGGACTCCCTGTTCAGTCGTGTTTGTGTATTCCATTGTTTTTGTTGTTGTTGCGTCAACTTGCGTGTAGTCTCGGCAAAAGCTATCCCTATATAACAGAAGATGGCCCTTTTCATCAGAATAAAGTGCAGCTAGTACAGTTACTGGTGGCTATTGAGCATTTTGTTATCTGGGCATTAAAACAACGCTATAAAATTATGTCTTTTGCCAATAATGGTACCGGTATGTATGTTAAAAACCTAAAAAGGCCGCCGACAGACGATTTTAATCCGTCAGGGAGGGGGGCGACCGCCCCTTGACCATACGGCAGCTAGGCCACTGGAAGATGGACTAATTTCTTTTTTTTATATCGGCTCATTGTGATGTTGTATTTGATAAATTTATCATCAGTAACTACTCTTTACTTTTTTTTAATTACTGTTTTCCATGAAACATTTAAAACCGTGAAATATTAAAATGAATGACCCATTTTTGATCATAATTGTGTCTGGGAAATGCAACTTCCAGCAATCTGGGGGTACATCTGTCAAAAAAATTTCTGGTACGCTCCGGGCGAACCCATGGTCGCCCTCCGCTTAGATTGTCACGCCCCTATCAATTTCAAAACAAAACGGCGCCATTGAGCCAAATGGCAGATTAAACAGAATATAACATTGTAGAACGCAAATGACCTTATAGATGTTTGATAAAACGTCAATTTGAACCTACTAAAGTTATATTAATAAAAAATACTGCATCTATAATGCATCATCTATCTATATGCTTTTCGTTTAATCCCGTCGAAGTGAGTACATGTGGGTATTTGTTTGTGTGTGTGCATACGTGTGCGCTCTCGTTCGTGTGGGTTAATTGCTTAGAGACGAGTCCGGTCCGATGTACGACCCGTAAGTTCCAGCTGTTGGAAAACTTTTGCCCCTCCCCATCCACAAAAAAGATCTACGTCACTGTTTACAGACTTGTAGAGCGACCCCTATCAGGTCTGTTCTAAAAAAACGCCATCTATCTGTCTACGTTTGAAAGAAAATACCTCACACTTCCGTGTACTTCTGGAGTGCAGCGTTATCTATCTATTCAGTTTGGTGTATTGATTATTCCTTGATAAGGAAATATTACTATCTGTGAGTGGCTTGCTCTACAATTGAGCTCATTATGTAGAGTGAGTCATGTAGACGGGAACGAAACTTCACTTTTGGTTATCATATGGCCTAAAATGAGCGGGTTTTATTTTGGCATTTATGTGTTTTATTGCTTTGTAAAAGAATACTTGAGTAAGTCAAATTTGTAAACAGCAGGCTATACTTGCTCATCACACAACGGCCGCATTGTATCTGTAGTATATCGCGCGTTGATGTCGATTTGGTTTTTAAAGTGTGGGGTGGGGGGGGGGGGGGATCTGGCCTAATTTTTTTCTCCTGTCCTGGTAAGGTATCTGCAGCGAAGTAGCTAGACATTTTTCGGGAATGGGGAGGGGGGCAAGCATCCAGATTTTACGATTTTTGTGTGTGTGAACACCACTGAACTAGGGCCGTAATTTGCGGGGCGGAAAGCGTGCAGAAATTTTTGCAATTTTCCAAATATTTGAAAATATGGAGCTTCTATTGCAGAAAAGTTTGGATTCTGGGTTTCCTGCAAGAAAATTAGAAAAGTTGGGGGATTACTGAAGAATTTGCATTTCCTTTTGGCAAATCTGGGATTGAACAGTTGAACGGCGACCAAAGAGCTTGAAAGTGTGGAAAATAATTCAACAGACTACACGGTCAATTTTAATACCGAGTGTCCTATATTAGTAATAAGAATCACAACGAAAATTTTCATAGTTTGCGAAAGTTTTGTGCAAAAGTTCTAATAGTAAGGAACCATTCGTAATGGAAAGAAGGTAAAATAAAATCTATGACTTGATCGAAAGCGCACTTCGATCTACTACGGGAAAATCACAGATCGAGGGGTGGGGGAATAGTACTCAGTGGTACGGTGCTACTGAGACACTGCTGCATAGGCCTATACCGGTGTAAGATTGTTGATACAAAATACATTTAAATATGTTTTTACGAACGACACCTCATCATATCTGCAGACATCTCTTATCTAGCAAACGTCAGAGTGATTTTTCTTCTCTGATAATGGCCTAAATACGAAATGGTCGAATCACTATACAAAGGAATGATGTGAGCGTGTCGAAATTTTGCATTAGAATAAATACACTTTTCTAAAAAAGGGTGCATGCAGACTGTGTACCGAGACATTTTCAGTTTCCTTAAGATGTGTTTGCCAATTTCAGCCTGACAGGCTGATCATTCACTAAAGATCACAGATATCATTAAAACATAGTCGGGGACGAGTCATCTTCTTCATATTCCTAAGTATTGTGCTCCTTCATAACTATACCTGTCAGCCTATGCACACAAACAATCGACATAATCATAGGGACCGATGAATAGTGTATGTTTGATATGCAAGTGAAAAAAGAACATCAACGAGACTGTAAGCGCGCGGAGCGTGCGAAAATTTTGGGGATTTGCAAAGTAAACATGTAGAATTATTGGAACAGAAAGCTAGTTGATCCTAATCGGTAGAGGACTCCTTTCATAACCTATAGTCTTTTTGGTGAAGTTTCACGTCACAAAAAGTGGGGGACTTTTACGTTAATGTCCCCTCCACTCAAAAAGTGTTAGGGGGGCATGTCCCCCTGTCCCCCCCCCCCCTAAATCGACGCCCCTGATATCGCGTACACGTACAGTGTCGCTAAATTCTAACAAACTAAAGAGCATTATTGTACTACCATAGCAGGCAGCCATATTGCTATTATCACACGTACGGAAGCGACAATCTACGCATAGGACGTTAGTGCAGTCTGCTTTGTCAATGTATATAGGAGGTCTGAGAAGTGAGCTGTTAAGAGTGGCAGCTCCCTGGTCTGAGTTATACATAGCTTTTATTTGGTCTAGCAGTCGGTGACATCTTGCTACGTCTTTTTGGTTCGAACGGTCACGGTGGCGACCAACTTTCCCATGATCCTCTGCCAATGTTTATATAGGAAGTCCGTGGGCACATACGCCCAAAGACCCACCGCTGCTTGTGTATATTATCATTCTCAGAATGATGGTCATTCTTAGAATTAGCATAGGGGTCTACACTGTTCTTTTTGTCTGCACTTAGGGTTACCATAGGCCTATTTATTTTCTCGCATGGAGGACATGCATCTCCACCCTGGTGAAGGGCAGTAGCGTAGCTACGGGGTGGCAAGAGGGGCACGTGCCCCCCCCCCCCCCCCACGTGCCCCACTCAACATGTTGTGAGCATGCGCACTTACATTTTATCTGCTGAAATGATGAAAGGTGAGTGGCCAATTTCTTCGAACTACAGGCAGCCTTTCACTTGCCCTCCCTGGTCTCGCTTCATGGCACTGTATGCATACACCGGTAACTAAGAACGCGTTAATCAGCCACTTTGTAGAAAACTATGCTGCGGTCTCACAAAATCACGGTGAGTCAGGTCAAAATGCTTATTGCAGCTTGGGTATACATGTGCACTCAATCGTGCTCGGGGGCTCTCTGTGTGTTAAGTCTCATCTAGCTCCCAAAACCCTCTCAATGTGTGAGACATGAATGCAACATGAATACTGCCAAAAGTTTACAAACTTGTCCATTTTCAAAGAGGAGTCTGGAAGAAAAATTGGAAATCAAACGATTAGGACCACATAGGCCGCAAATACTGTCTGTACCGTCTTCACGTAGGTTTTCACCCAGCTGGTACACTAAGTACGAATGATGATAGGTTAAACGCTTTAGCTATGCCTATCAATTGAAAAGAAGTTCATAAGAGAAAATTCAAATTTTAATCAACGTGTAATTAAAATGTTTGCTCATCCCATAGAAAGACGAATGCATTGTCATAGCCACGGGAACCTCGAGCCAGTTGTAAGACTAAATTCAATGAAATAATGGTGAAGTTTGCAGTCAGTTTAATGCTCATCAAATGCCATGTGAAGGCAGAGAAATGCTTCGTTCTATAACCCCAAATTTTGTAAATATCGCGGAGCTTCCGTGGGCTTCACCCCCTGGACCCCCACCAGGGGCCCTAAGGCGGGCCCCTGGACCCCACGCCGTAGGTGGGAGCGCTTCGCGCTACCACGGCGCCCTGGGCGCCGTTGGTTTATTCCCACCAATACAAATTTGCCCCTCCATGTATTTAGACCACGAGCCGCCACTGGCCGTCAGTCAGACTCAACAAAATCTAGTTCTCATAGTCTCACCATAGTTATCCCTGAGTTATATGTTGTGCCCCCCTATAAAAAGTCTTTGCCCCCCCCCCCAGTGCCCCCCTGGTGAAAAAATCCTGGCTACGCCACTGGTGAAGGGTCTAAGAGGAGGGGATGGTGGGGGAGTTTGGAAATTTTCTTGGTTTTCAATGGTGTCTAGATGCAAAATGGTGCAATATCTGTTGCTTTTAGAGTTCCTTCTACCTTGATTGACCCAAAATTAGGAAAAACCTGTCAGATCATGTGAGAAATACATGATATCCGGACGTAGTAGCGGTAATTTTACAAAACCGCTCGGACACCAGCACGAAACAATAAAAAGAGGACGTGTCCTGGTAAAACCGAACGCCTAGTAACTCTACCTGCAGTGCCACGGTGAGCACTGTAGGCATACTTTGCTACTTCCGGTTGATCACTGCCGTTAAAACGGCATTGCATGAATAGCCAGCCTATAGTGGTGACTCTTCAATTAGCCTGATAGGCATTATGAGAAAAAGTGCAGTCCTGCATCATCCATGTGTATCACGAGATTGCGAGTAGAAAGTAACGAAGGATTTATATCTACAACAAGCAACCACCACAGTACTGCATTGAGTATATTCAGGTATATCACATCGGCCAACAAACTTGAAAGGACGATATTCTAAGCCAAAGTACCAAAGTCGGTTGGCAGAGAAACGAAACAATCATGGACAGTAAGTGGTTACGATTTTCGTAACTACATTTTCTATTTTTCAACTAACTAACTAACTAACTAACTAACTAACTAACTAACTAACTAACTAACTAACTAACTAACTAACTAACTAACTAACTAACTAACTAACTAACTAACTAACTAACTAACTAACTAACTAACTAACTAACTAACTAACTAACTAACTAACTAACTAACTAACTAACTAACTAACTAACTAACTAACTAACTAACTAACTAACTAACTAACTAACTAACTAACTAACTAACTAACTAACTAACTAACTAACTAAATTCTTCTCAAGGTAAAGTATTTAGCCAAAGAGATGGTAAACCCTAGCCCAAAATGCCTGTGTAAGGCTTTGACCTTTTTTTTTTTATTATTTTACAACTGTATTTAACCAACTTTCACAATTTAAACAATATATCGTTGTACATTAATAGATACATAACATAGACGAGATATCATATGGCGAGATATAAGGATTAAATGAAATAATTTTGAAATGTCCTCGCTCTGTCAAGAAAATTGTTCTTCTTTAAAATATGCATTTCAACAACCAGATTAAAGTGAAATTTATAGTAAAAGGTAAATACATCAGGGATTGTGCTATCAAATTTACAGGAGAAGATATAATGCTTAGCATAAAGAATGAGGAAATTAATAGGGTGATTAATATTAGCAAAATGACCAAAGCAAATATCTGCAGCTGAAAAATTATAACCATCTCTAATACAATTAATTGATACTCCTTCCCAAAATTTTTTAACATAATTGCACTCGTAAAATAAATGTGGGAGGGTTTCCTCTTCAATGAAGCAGAAGGAACATAAAGGATCAGATAACTTCATTTTGTTAAGCAAATAGTTAACTCCAATAGTTCTGTGAAGAAATCTCACTTGCAAATAAATAATCTTCATGTTGCGAACGATCTTAAAAGGTAAAGAGAAAATAGAGTGCCAATTTAAATTATTACATAAATTGCATTGATTCCATTTCACAATGGCTGTCGGAGGAGTGGATATTTTTTCTACTAGAATACGATAAATAAATCGAGAAATTTTGGGACTGGCTAAAGAAGATATAAACATATTCTTACTTCGACCAACAGTAGAGGGGTTAGAAGGTGTATAACGTCGCCACTCTTTTGGAATGGATTTTAAAATACCAAATTAAAGTGTAAATGGAAAGTGAGGCACATTAAATGAGTTCTGAAAATCATTGTAAGATAGATATGACCCATCAGATCTCTAAAAAATTTTAACACACACAATATTTCGATCACAGAGACCTTGGTGTAAAATAATTTTATCATCAATTTTTACATAGGGATTATTTTAGACCAGGCGGAGAAGGCGGGGGGGGGGGGGGGGGTATCGTCACCCGAAAGCGAAATTTATGAGACCAAGTGGATTTAGTCAATTTTGGGTTGCTGATTCCGAAATTCGAGGGTATACGGGCCATTTCCGGGCTTTTCTGCGCTATTTTGACGTTTAAAGTTCAAAGGGCGCCCTCTTTTTGTCAAAAATCTTGTTTTCTGCATATATTTACGGTCCAGTCATTAGCTGACGTGAGATTTGGTTCTTATATTCTGTAAAAGGGTTTCAACTGATAAATACGGGGAAATATTAGTATTTATATTAATATGCTAATTAGATAAGGTTAAAGGTCAAGTTATAATGTTAGCAGAGAAATAGGCTGAGGGTTTGAGTCATGGGAAATTACATCAAAATAGACCTTCCTTTACCCTGCAAATACTATAGATACTCATTTGAGAGCAAGCGGCAGGGTTGGCGCTATCTGACGACCCCCTGCCTCCCCACCTGGGAACAATGGACCCCTTTTGAAGACTTAAGTTGAATAAGTATAATGCCGACAACTAGAGCTGTGTTGGTCATCGCACGATCTTGGTTCGTAAGTTGACTTCTTTCTCCAGCTTTTAATTATATACAATATATACAATCGTAGTTATGGGCGACAGATGTAGAAGTAGTCATATCGAAAAGTTTCGATTATTAACCTCACAAATGCGTTACAGTGTATGGACGCTTGGTTATTGTTCGGGTTTTCGCTTACTGTATTGCTCGGAGTTGTGATTTAAGGCCTGGCAAATTTGGATTTGTGATGTTCATACTATTACACACACAGTGAACACTCTTTTGATTGGGCACACCTTTTAATTTTGTCGTAAAACATTAATTTAAGGGAATTGATGTCTTTAAGCAAAAATTTGCTTTTCACCCCAAATATACATAATTTAAAGGATTAATATTTCTAGCCACAAATATATCGAAATGGCTAAACGCGTTTTTGCATGTCATAGGTAGCAGGAGGAAAAGAGCTGGTGTTATTTGGGTCTACAATTTTGTCGAAAACCGCGTTTTTGAGACATAAAATGACGCTTTATTTGGGGAAATTCCCCAAAATTATGACGTCACAAAATTTTGAAATCGTCAAAAATCATGTATTTCGAATGAAAATTGGTGTTTCATGGGTTGCTTTCACCTAGACATATCATTTCGAAGCATTATTAGAAATTTTGGGGTAAAATGAGTAAATGATCGTTTTTGTAAAAAACTTTCGATGTGGTTGTCCAATCAAGGCTTGACATAGGCCTATATTCTATGACATCTTTCGGAGAGAACATTAAAGTGATTTCATTTACCGAGTCTTAGTCGGCAAGGTTCTCAGAATCGGTTTCCGCTGTATGGCATAGGGAGGAATATGTGCATAAAAGTGACATTCAGTGGCATTCACAGTGGATGTGTACGAAGGGGTGGTCGAGGAATTGCTCAACTGTCCGGTACGTGTGCTCAGAATAGGCTCAGGAGAGAATTTTTAAGTGCGCGGCTATTCATCTAAGTGGCTCATTTTCAGGAGTGGTGTTGTTACCTAGGGCCGGAGGTTCGGATTTACTTGGGAAATCTAGATCCCTTGTGGGACAGTGATTACTACTTCGGATAGCCTTGTTCCGGGAAATATATATAATGTATGAATACAAATTGTCACGTTTAGCTTAGAATCATAACGTATCAAGCACTTTTGCAGTTTGCTTGGCCCTTGTAGTACTTTCTGCCATTGTTCCATGAAAGCCAAGTATTCTGTTTGGTCACTGAAAGAGAGGTCAAGTGAACTTTAACTCCATCATCTCATGTTTGGGTAGGAAATTAATATTTCAAGCATTTAAAGATTGATGTAAACATGTTTTTATAGGCTACTTCTTCAACTTTGGCTTCAAGTTAACTCTGATGGACTTCTGACCACAACTTACTTTTCGCTACCCAAAATTTGGAATTTATTCCCTAAATTTTCATTTGTTTCTTTCTGGAACTCGTCTCAAACTCCTATGCCCTAATATGAAATACACGTAAGACTGACCTTTGAAATAAATCAATGAGATATTCTATCACAATCGCACCTTTAAAACCAATATTATTGAATTATTATTTACGTAGGCTATCGGCTATTGGGGTAGAATTGCATTGGTGATCTCCATTCCACTTCTCTCCCTTTCGTTCAAGTCTTCTCCAAATCTACCGATTGAGCAGGCTACGCAGGTGGGAAGATGTTTGAGACGTGTCTACAGCCCTCTCCCCTCCATACACGTATGCACACTTTTCTGCCAATAGCATTTTAGTCTGCTCCAAAATGTCATTTGGGTGGCTTTAATGTGACTAAATAGGGGGAACAGATGGCAGTGGGAAACTTTTCCATGGGGGACTTTAGTGAGAGGCGGATAGCAAATTGAAGGCTATGACATAAATTAAGCATGTTATAATTTGAAAGCATATATCTTGCGAATTTTATATTTATTTTTTCGTATATTTCCCGCTACAATGCTATCCGAAGTAGTAATCATTGTCCCACAAGGGATCGAGATTTCTCAAGTAAATCCGAACTTCCGGCTCCAGGTAACACCACCCCTGCTACCCACTTAAATGAATAGTCGCGCACTTAAAGCAGCTTATGCTGTTATTTTTACGTTTCCAGTGTTCATCAAATGTATGGGCTGTACTCCATACAAATGTAAAAAGCTTTAAAAACTAACGTACTTTAGTCTTTTCTCCGAAAATGAGCAAAAATCCGAAAAAAATCGAAAAGATTTCAACGGTTTCCAAACGCTATTCTGCCTTATTATCTTGCTCTAGCTCCGCCCAATGAATTTGATGCATATTCAGAAGGTCATTTTGAGAAGGAGTCAAGCAAAACCTAAACAAAACAGTGAAATTTCGTTCAATTGATACATACGTAATTTAAACGGCCTTTACGTGTCCAATTTGCACATCGCATCGAACCGGCTGCGTAATTCGTTCGTTTCATTTGTGAACCCAGATTCAGTGACAAATTCCTACTCACTTGTTTCGGCTCCATCGTTCAGTTTTTAATTTTGTCGCTGATTGTGCTATTTGAATCCGTCCCAAGTTTCAAGATAATGTTCATTTTCTCTTTGATTTGATGCTGTGGCTTGGCATTCAAAAACAATCTTTGGGTTACATACGTGTGAAACTAACTGTCATTCTGTGTTGGGCCCGAACGGTTGTGAAAGGACTCCTGTAATGCATATACACAACATAGTCAGTAGGGCATACCTCAAAAAAGGCTTTAAAATGGGATTCCGTGCAACACAAACGGGGATTACCTCAAAATCCGCCCAGTTGTACTTTACAACATAAATTTTCATATTTTGATTTTCCCCACGTTTAAAAGTTGCACACTGTTGACTTTATGGACAAAATGGCCGCCATAGTCCCATAGACTACTGTACTGAAGGAAAAATATATGTTACGAACACATTCAAGCTACAAACAAGCAGATTTTGGTCCAGAGTACCTCGCAGTCTTTTCTCACTCACACATGACCTATTTCTGCAAACACTGACCACTCCCAGGGTCAGAAAAAAGGCATAAACATAAATACAGGGCGCTATCCAAATAAAAGCAATACACAGAATAATGTACACAATAGCTCCAGTGTAAACTATGTTTTCATTCTGACCTTTACCTGGCAGGTCCATGGAACCACTACAGAAGGGTTTAAACGAATTCAGTAGAACTATGCATGTTGGTCAATGGTCTCCTGGGGTCAGACCCCCCTCTCCTTTGCAAAATTTGTGTGTAACAAAAGAATCTTATGTGAAAACTGTGCAATATTTTGTCAAGTCTTTGTTCTGGCATTTGCACATTTATTTTCTTTTTAGATTTTAAGTTGGTTTCCTCGGGACATGCAAAACCTAAGGTGTCTTGGAGAGGGGTCCTGTGAGAAGCCCCCTCCCAACATTTGTGTATAACATACAACTAGACACCTCAAGTAATTGGGGTGCAAATATGATAATTTCATTAAAATATGTTCACTAATATGGGTAAACTTATTATTTTTGCTACTGGTAAGGGGTGTTACTGTAAAGGGTTCAAGGGGGTTAGGGCCCAGAACCCTTCCCCGAATTTGCAAACTGACATAGAATCAGGGGTTCTCATGCAAGGCAGTGCTAATTTTACAGAATGACAACTTTGCAGAGGAAAATTGCAATATTTTTATGCTCTGATGGATTTACAGTTACACAGGGAACTTTTCATTTTGTAATTCACCAAAGATTTTTACATGAAAGGGTTGGGCTACATTCTGTTAAAACACTTTTTTCTTCTAGAAGGAAGGTTTAGATTTAAAGGTTATAGGCACGGAAAGGAACTCAACAAATACTTCTCGCTTTCTTTCAACTATCAATCAAAGAAAACTTTTTTATCATGAGGCAATAATGGAAATTATGGGGTCTACCTGTCTGTACAATAAGTATATGTGAGCACGAGCCCCCCCCCCCCTTCCCACAAACTATGGCTTGTTGCTAGGAAATTTTTAATGTTAGTCTCTTACTAAAACAAAAAGAACTTTAATAGAAACCACAGTTGACCAACCTTTGTTTTAACATCTTTCCCCCTCCCCCAACTCAAATGCACAATTCTTACGTACTATAATTCCTGCAGTTTTGAAGGGAAGCTCAAAACTACTAAAATTCATATTCAAACGAGATGTCTTAGTTTCAGTTTAGTGGGTCAAAGTAGAATGGAATACTAGCACTGTTGAAAACATAGGTGTATAGGGCGGAGGGGGGGGGGGGGGCTGGGGGCTGCATCCCTGTTCCTGCTGGAAAATTACTATTTTCAGACAAAACAGTTGTATTTTTCAGGCATGGGTGATTAAAATTTTGGGTAAAAGCCTAAAAGGGACTACCCCCTCCAAATAAAAGTGGCCTAGTACACCTATATGGTGGAAAGTAACGGAACGAATGTTCTTACAGGTACAAAGGAATGTGGATACATCCCATAAGTCTTTTATATTCAAGATTTCTGCCTGCGGTCACACACTCTGACAAGAGAGTTGCTGTTTAGGCTCCTGTCAAATGCACAAGATAGGCGTTAGAATATTTCCACCCCGGTTACAATTCCTCAGCTATAACAAGAAAGGGATATTAAAAAGGCATAATGACAGTGTTCTCTACTAGCTGTTTTGTTAGGGTGACCCACCCGGACAAAATCTGCAGAGGTTTTTTAGCCCACGGTCAAAAAATGTGCCACCCGGACAAAAAGTTCAGCCACCCAGACAAAAATTATCTATTTCAAATCTCAAAACAGAGAAAACAGCAATCTCAATGTGGACATTGGGCAATGATAATCACAAATGTTCCTAGTCATCAGAGAAAAGTATTATTACAAGCATCACTGATTTTAACCAACATTTTCCTAAGAGAGAAGCTCCCTCTCTTTAGACTTCTTGTCAAGACAGTGATCACTGTTTACCTTCAACCTTTGGAGCACCCGGACAAAATTTCAACCTGTGGAGAACAATGAATTGTCACTCAACCCTGACAACTCCCTGGTTAGTCAGTATTTTAGCTTACATCACCACCACACGACTGGAATTTAGTAAAATACACAATGTAGCATATACTACACTAGTCCTCACTCAGTCCCTACACAGCTAACCTCCATTGTCACTTGCTCTGTGTAGTATTCAGAACGTAGTATAATGGAGCATTATCATACTGATTGAGAGCTAATACTACACAGATAAGACCCCTAGCTTCATTGAAATGAGGGAGGAGACTGAATTTAAGGACACACGTCCACATGTAAAATGCTGCACTCCTGTGTTTTGAAGCCCATGCACAGCAAGCATGCCTGACTTCAATTCTTTAAAGACCGCATGTAACTCTGTGTGTTGGTTCAGTTCAAGTTAGCAGTTACCCAATCCATTATTCACACAGTGCACTTTTAATAATTTAGACAACCCCAGGTACGCCCGACTGACTAACATGTGTGATATATTGGCAATACGTACATCGTTGTGTCAAAGGGTAGGCATAATTTTACGTCATTCATTTCTTGCATTGTGACTGGTCAAATTGAGATAAGAGCCCGTTGTCTTTGCATAAGAGTTTAGCCGAAAAAAGTAGATGAAGTTTTTTTCTATTGTAATTAGCGCTCTAATTAGTGAAATTTCACCGGAAAAAAAACCTGGCGTGAAAGATTTCTATCGGGTTGGTATCAAATGGAAGAGCAAGATTGAAGATTAACGATGAAGGTTATTTTTGTTCCATCAAACAGCATAAGCTGCTTTAAAAAATCCCCCTATCACGCCTTTGTACACATCCATGTGAATGCACATATTCCTCCCTATGCCATAGAGCGGGGACCGATTCTGCGAAACGTGCCGATTAAGACTAGGCAAATGAAATTACTTTAAATGTTCTCTCCGAATGATCTCATGCAATTTATGTCAAGCATTGATTGGATAACACTGGTACTATACTTGTTCCCCATAAATACAATGTTATATATTGTACATAATTAAAAGCTGGAGAAAGAAGTCAACTTACAAACCAAGATCGTGCGATGACCAACACAGCTCTAGTTGTCGGCATTACACTTATTCAACTTAAGTCTTCAAAAGGGGTCCATTGTTCCCAGGTGGGGAGGCAGGGGGTTGTCAGATAGCGCCAACCCTGCCGCTTGCTCTCAAATGAGTATCTATGGTATTTGTAGGGTAAAGGAAGGTCTATTTTGATGTAATTTCCCATGACTCAAACCCTCAGCCTATTTCTCTGCTAACATTATAACTTGACCTTTAACCTTATCTAATTAGCATATTAATATAAATACTAATATTTCCCCGTATTTATCAGTTGAAACCCTTTTACAGAAGATAAGAACCAAATCTCACGTCAGTTAATGACTGGACCGTAAATATATGCAGAAAACAAGATTTTTGACAAAAAGAGGGCGCCCTTTGAACTTTAAACGTCAAAATAGGGCAGAAAAGTCCGGAAATGGCCCCTATACCCTCGATTTTCGGAATCAGCAACCCCAAATTGACTAAATCCACTTGGTCTCATAAATTTCGCTTTCGGGTGACGATACCCCCCGCCTTCTCCGCCTGGTCCATTTAGAATGATCTCATTCTCAAAGCCTTCTGTGGGAGCATGAAAATAAAATCGGCCCAGGCCTCACAAATTTCTTTACAAAAGAGATGACTTATTTTGGAGATGTAGTTTTTTATTGATATTACATTAAAATAAAAAAGAACAGCCAAAAAGCCAAAGGTGAAGATCATAGAAACATTTCCATTGTCAATCTCTGCCATCAATATAACGTTTGACCCAGCTGCATTTAAATGCTTTAAGACAATAAATCAACCATATTGAGACCACCTGAATCAATGGTATTTATAACCGTAGAACGTTTAATTTTATCAATTTTACCATTCGATAAGAAATTGTATAAACATTCATTTTCTTGTACCAAAAAATCAGGAGGTGGATTAATTAAAACGGTAAACAAAAAACTAATTTCGAGTTTTATAGAACCTTTTAGTTGCGGTGCCTGCCTTACAGGCAACCGACCGCAACTAATACAGTTACTCTCGCGATGTCAATTTCTGACTTTTCCGGCACTTTATTTCTATCTTCTTGTAGAAGCTTTGTGGTATCGAAATATGGCTAAGTGCAATTTGTAGGGATGGTGCTTCTCTTTAGTTTTGGTGGAAATATGACTTTCGTGAGAGTGTAAAATTGGGTTTTTCTTCATGTAAAATTTGCGAACGTGGTCTATTTTTAGTAACAATCCTGCGGAAAACCAGGTCCGTATGTACTCTGGTGAAAAGTTTGTTGTTTAATTTAAGACAGCGCCATCTTTTTGGTTGTTTTTTAATTCATCGTGTCATATTTATTACAGATTGGTGTTTAGTGAATTTTGAGTATTTGTATGGGTATTTCTTTGTAGGGATTTATTCTTTTCAAGTGGCATGGTCGGAGTTGCGCCGGAGTAAAAAGTTTGATAGTTTAGAGGAGTTTTGTTCATTGTTTTGTGATTTTTAAGAGCTGTGTGAATTTTCCACATTAACTACAATTTTGATAAGGTAAGTTTCTGTTGGAGGGAAACATTGTTATTAGTAGGTTAATATTATTTGTGTGAGTTGGCGATTATTAATATTTGTGTTATATCAAGGTGTCTGGTTATGGTACATTTGTTATTTTAAATTTTAAAATTATCTGGAGAATATTACAATGCCTAAGAAGGGTCGTTCAAAGATTTTTAATTTAGAAAGAAAGGTTGGCAACAAAGAAAAAGAAAGTATAGGGGTGAATTTCAAGATAGTTATGAAGGGGAGAAAAATGATGATATCAGAGTTGGGAACAAAAAAAAAGTTCTAGTGAATATGAAAAAAGTCAGAGGTGTGATGATGGGGGAAGTAGGGAACATGACGATCGTGATATATTACGTTCCGAAAGATCTATACATGTACATTTTATTTTTTCGTCGTTGATAGCTGTTGGAGAGAAAAAACGTTTAGGAAGCTTGTGTTGATAGATTCAAACATGGTTTTTGTGAAAACTGGGGAGTTTGATTTGTCGTCCAATGAAATAGGAAAATGTGTTTCAGTTGAGAGTTGGCCAATTTGTGTGAGAAAATTACGAGGGGATGGAAATTGTTTCTTTCGGTGTTTGGCATTATTGGCTACAGGGGTAGAAGATGATCATTTTTATTTAAGACAAGTGATCGTAAGTTCATTATGTAGGAGTGAGTTGCCGGCACCATTAATGACTAAGGAAGAATATGTTACTTCTACTGGAATGGATAGGGATGGTGTATGGTCTACAGAGGTTGAAATTTTTGCAGCTGCAAGACTTTTGGAAACTAATATATATACTTTTATAGAATATAATGGTACATGGAAATGGGTACGTTATCCTCAAAGTGGTATTTTAAGTAGCGCAGTTAATCGGGAAAAACGTGCCATTTATTTAGTCAATACAGGTGGAGTACATTATGACGTAGTGTTGGAAATAGAAGATAATGAGTTTGTACATGAGAGCAACGTTATAGAGAATTTGTTGAAGAGCGGTTGTGTTAATGAACACAGTGAAGAATTTTCCGGTGTTGAATGTAACATATTGAAGAGAGGAGACATTTTATTTGAAGAGGAGCGTAATCAAATGTCAATGCAAAGTTATGTGAAGAGAGCAGATGTTTGTTTAAATGAGGGGGTAATCATATATTAGTGCAAGGGTCTATGGAAGTGACTGAAGATAGGTATAAATGTTGGGAAAATAAAGGTTTTGTGATAAAACGAAGTGTGGGTATTGCAAGTGATAGTACTAAAATGGTGCTTAGAGAACAAATACGTAAGCGTCAATTTAGAAAAGAAGAGGAGAGTCCAATTAGAGAATTGCAACATCGCTTTTGGAATAAAATTATGGAGGGACCTACATATGTTTGCCTTTATTGTGAGCAGTTCTAGTATTAAGAATGTGCACTGTGGGTGAATTTAGTTAGATTTAGTGGAAATACTAGTATTTGTAAGCAGGAAGAAGGTATAGATAAAGGATGGGTCAGTAAAACCTGTTTAAAATATATAAAAGAAGGCAGAGTTCCATTATTAAGTCGAGATAGTAATATGGAAATGTATGAGATACCAGAAGAATTGAAATTAAATCGTCTTGAAGAAAGATTGGCCGCTTTACGAACACCTTTTATGCAGTTACGTGAGCTTTCTCGAGGAGGGCAATTTTGTATTAAGGGAAATGTTGTTAATGTCCCGTCTGATGTGGTGACAACAATTAAAACTTTACATATAGGTCTTGAAGAGAGCCAAGTAATTCCTGCCAAATTTAAGAGGAAATTAAGTTATAAAACGGCTGTTTTTCTGAAAATGTTAGGCCTAGAAGTGTTGTTCTTGCTGCTCGCTGGCTGATAGAAAATGAGGATATCAAGATACACAACGATGACTTAGGAAAGGAAATAAAGACCCGTTTTGAAAAGGATGAACAACTTCTGGTAAGTGGGTCTGCTGCCCCTCTTTTACTAACACCATCATTACTTGCTTGCACGATGTTGAGTTCACGCTAGAAGGGCCTGTATAATAGAGTGGTGGTTCCTGTTTTTTGACTCATTCAAAATGCCGTTTTGCATCGCGGAAGGATATATTGCAAAAAATGCCTGAAATACCTTCAATTTTCTTTATTTTTGCAGAATGATTACTTCAACTACTTTCCTACCACATAGAGATCACGAATTGAACACATCTCTTCACTAACATGGTCTAACCTGCCCCCAAAAGTTCTTCTAGGGTGTTTAATTCGTAGGGTAACCTCTTTCGCTGGGATTCCCCTTGAATTAGTGGTGTACTACCTTTTGTCTTCACTTCAAAGCCATACATATCACTCATCCGTGTCCGTGAAAAACCATGGGGGTCGTTCATTGGTTGCATTGACAGAGGAACTATATTCAAAAAAGGTCACAGCAGGGAGCTGCCTTTTAGTAGCAGCTCCCTGGTATTATAGTCCCGTTTATATACGTCACTAGTATCCCTTCCCCAATTATTTCTAAGTTCAGTATTTAATAAAACTTGAACGATATTGTCTTACACAAATCAGAGTGTCGAACCATCCAGTAATCAATCATAAAGATATATTGCATCATTTTTATGTCCTATAATGAAACGTGAATACCAAAATGTCGATGTTTATAATTTATAGCTATTAGCTGCGATTCGTCTGTCATCACATTATTAATCAGACACGTTTCTTATTGCATTCTATAGCAAGGACTTTTGTCGCTTCTTTGACGATGTCCTTTTACTACGGAAGAAAATATTGTCATTGTAGTAAGTTTATGTATGGCCATGACTCGCAATTGATGAAACGATTACCTAAAATATATAAAAGCAATAAGTAAGACAGTTCTATGAATACGAATATACTGTCGAGTAAAAGATTCCGTAGAAGACGAATTTCATCATTCCAACAACCCGTCTGCAATAGTTGAAAAAATCACTTTAAAGAGAAAAATGGACTTTATGATGAATAAGTTAAACGTTTTCCTGATAACACCACAACTCCCTGACATAATTATAACAAACTGGAGAATAATTAGCTCATAAATGTCTTGCTACCTTGCCATTTCCGAAAAGGGCAAAGAGATGAAATGAACGAGCCACTTAGCTAGAAATTTACAGTTACGAAATGTCTTGTAATGTTCAAATCTTCGTCCGTAAACCAACAATTTGACCCTCTGTGCACGGTCTAAATTTAGTGTCTACGTCACATAACATAAGCTGATAAGGGTCAACTTATAGTAAGCAGAAAGTTGCAACTTCCCGTATTAAAGGGCCAAACCTTTCACCCCAAACTACAATTTTGGTACGGGGGTACCGAAATTGTCAATTGGTGCAGCTCTTTGATTGACAGCTAATTCAAACAATGCAGAGTATCGAAGCTTATATTACACAGCATGAATAGTACTGAGAGTGTTTTGATTAGCTTTTCTATACCCTAGTTGAAGCAATAAACTGAGATTGTATCTGGATGAGGATGAATTTTAGACAATTGTGGGAGGGGCTTAAGTAAGAAGGTTAGCAGAATTAGCACTGTTTGGGGTGAGAGAACTAGGCCTTTAAGTAGTCTTAGAAGAGATGGTGAGTACTTTTTAGGTTATGAGTATTTGAAATGTAATGTATTGGTAGGTGTAATTTATAACTATTTAATCATTACCAATCACCTGTAAGAAAACTGGAAGGCGACAGGGGATTGTTAGGATTACGCCAACCATGCAGGTATTATACAGTAGCCTCGGGGCTAGCATGGCAAGATGAAATGCATAAACTTTTAATAGGTTATGTGGAAAAAGTTTTTCAATTAATGATGCTCTGGAATCGGTATATTACGGAGCTATTTTACACGATTTCAAGACATGGCCGCTGTAACGTTGTTATGGGGGAGGAGGGGATGTAGGCTTAAGTAGGCTGGAGTCTCCATCCCTCAATGAATCGTCCAGCTCCCCACCGCCTGGTAACTTTGGCAAAAAATTATATTCATGCTGGCCGATAAAAATAACCATGGGCGTCCGCAAGGGGGGGCAAGGGGGGCACTTGCCCCCCCTCCCCCCTGGAAAATCAAACTTGTGAAAAAAATAATTAAAAATTAAAATAAAAAAATTAAAAATAAATCATCAAAATACCTTCACTCACAGCGTCAGTTTTTACCCATGAAATATGCGGACATTTGACCAGGAATAGCAAAAGAGAAGATGGTGCAGTATGCTGAATAGTGAAATCGTAATTTGGGCACCATCATTCGTGATATCTATTGGAAATTTGTAATTGTAAAAACTATGTACTAGCCTAGTTGTCAGGTGTGTAGTGTGCATATGACATCCGACCATTGATGAATACGTTGGTCTTGGTTTGGTCCCGTGCTGATCTCAAGTGGTGACGCGCGGGTGTTACTTGGATATACAAGGTGAATACGGGGGTGGGGGAGGGGGTGTATGCATGGTTCATTATTAGGTAACGGACATAGGCCTATATAGGCTGTTTGACAGTTGTAAGTGTTATCGTGCATAGGCGTGCGATGCCATTACCGTGAAGCAGATTTCCCTTCAACAATTTTTTGCATTGAAAATTCTAAAAATCTAAAAAATACAGACATGAAATTCCTGTTTCAGGGCTGGGTACATGCAGCTTATAACACTCGCCAAGTGTCGTTTCCGGCCATCTGGAGGGTTAGTAAGGCCCAAAATTTTCTTGTACGCTCCGCGCCAACTGATGATGGCGCTCCGCTTAGATAGTGTACACAGTTCAATCTTCCATGATTTTCCCTTCAACAATTTTTTACATTGAAAATTCTAAAAATTACAGACAAGAAATTCCTGTTTCCAGGCTGGGTACATGCAGCTTAGAACACTCGCCAAGTGTCATTTCCGGCCATCTGGGGGGTTAGTAAGGCCCAAAATTTTCTTGTACGCTCCGCGCCAACCGATGATGGCGCTCCGCTTAGATAGTTTACACAATTCAATCATCCATGATTTTCCCTTCAACATTTTTTTACATTGAAAATTCTAAATATCTAAAAATTACAGACATGAAATTCCTGTTTCAGAGCTGGGTACATGCAGCTTAGAACACTCGCCAAGTGTCATTTCCGGCCATCTGGAGAGTTTGTAAGGCCCAAAATTTTCTTGTACGCTCCGCGCCAACCGATGGTGGCGCTCCGCTTAGATAGTGTACACAATTCAATCATCCATGAATGATCTTGCCCCCCCCCCCCCTTATAAAAATTTCTGCGGACGCCCATGAAAATAACCAGTTTGAAGCGGTAAATTACGGAGCTATTTCACACGATTTCAAGACATGGCCTCAGTGGCGTTGTTACGGAGGAAACAGGGTGTAGGCTTAGGTGGGCTTGTGTCCCCATCCCCCTCAATGAATCGCCCAGGTCCCCACCGCTTGGCAACTTTGGCAAAACATCATATTCATTCTCATTCAACCAATTCGGGCTATTCGGCTACCGTGACATAGATAAACTTCCGATAGACTGATAGATCCATGCAGGTGCAGAGTATATTCTGCAATTGTACTGCGCTTTGAATTTCGGAATAAATTCAGGTAGGCTGTGACAAGCTTCGTATATCTTCAGAATCTTTTGACTTTTTACTTGTCGGTTTTTCAGGGATAATTTTCTAACAAATTTGAAATGGCTGAAATTGACTACATTGGTATAGATTACAGCATGTTCCTAGCATTTTCAATTCATGGAATGGCACAAATTTTGCAAAAGGGTTGCAGTTTAGTTCTTCTTAAAACCCACCCAGCCAATTTATGGTGAAAATGACGAAGCAAAGCATCATCAGTGGTGTACGCAGGATTTGTCTGAAGGGGGGAGGGCATGCAGTATGTCGAGTGATCGCCGGCCTGAAGAGGAGTCATTCTGGGGTATACCCATCTATTAATTGTGAAAGGAATAGGTCCAGCCCACTAGGAGGAGTTTAAAAGACAAAAAGTTTGTTTTACGAACAAAGTTTGTTTCACGAACAAAGTTTGTTTCACTTTACCACGAGACCTTTGACCTTTGTTGCTATGACAACCACATACTTTGATAGATCTAGATGCAATCATCATATGTGTAAATTTTCATGTCAGGAGGATATTTCGTTTTGGAAATATAGTAGAAAAGGTGATTTCACTAAATTTAACCTTTGACCTTCACTTCCGGATCTGTATTAAAATAAAATTGTTCCACATTAGCTATCATACCACCAAGTTTAAGGAAAATCGGCCCATGTTTGTACAGGGTTTAGGTTGTTTGCTTACAGGATGATATTTTGAGCAGGTACCAGACATTTCGTAACTGAAAATTTTTAACCAAATCGTTCTCTCATTTCATCTCTTTGCCTAAAATTGACCATTGATTTAATTAACTATGCACCGACCTAAACAACGGTCAAACCATTTACCTCTAACTTTGGTCAAAATTTACTAATTGATGGTCAAATCTAACCATTAATTGGTCACTTTTTGACCATACGTTTGATTCGGTGAATAGTTGACCATAGTGTTTTTAGAGTGCACTCTGTGGTATTGAGTGGGATTCAACCTCTCTGAGAGAAGAATGATTATTCTAAGCAGAGCGCCACCATAACTAACTATGCACCGACCTAAACAATGGCCAAACCATTGACCTCCAACTTTGGTCAAAATTTACTAATTTATGGTCAAATCTAACCATTAATTGGTCACTTTTTGACCATACGTTTGAGTCGGTGCATAGCTGACCATAGTGTTTTTAAAGTGCATTCTGTGGTATTGAGTGGGATTCAACCTCTTTGAGAGAAGGAGGATTATTCTAAGCAGAGCGCCACCATAAGTTGGCGCGAATTGTACAGAAAATGAAGTAGTCCATGAAGGGAAACCTCGTTGAATATCCTGTTTAAAAAGGCAAATATACTTCTTTGTTACAGTAGTAGAGTCCATGCCCAAAGTCCAAAAGCTATTAGTAGCTAACAGTCGTCAATTCACGTTAAAAGTATAAGACGACTTGGTTTGTCGGCACCGCAACTCGTCTAGACGTTCGTCTTGTTGAGAAGATATTGGGGTTACTGTTGTCCAGTCCCTAAATTTTGCCTTTAGTAAAGGTTCGTTTTCGGATGAACAAGGCCGGGCTGTTATTTCCTTGATTCCCAAGCCTTCTAAAGACCCAAATTATTTAAAAAACTGGAGACCAATAGCTGTCTTACTAATACTGATTACAAAATTGGCGCAAAATTCCTCGCTAACCGTGGGAACAAGGTTGTTCCTGATTTAATTAGTAATGAGCAAACTGGTTTTTTAAAAGGCCGTTACATAGGCGAGAATATTAGATTGGTTATCGACTTAATTAATCATTGTCATATCCACAATATTCATGGTACCTTAATTTTCTTAGATTTTGAAAAGGCCTTTGACTGTCTTGAATGGAATTTTATCATACAGACTCTTGATTATTTCAACTTTGGCCCCGATTTTATTAAAGGAAGGGTCTAAGCACAAATCAAGTTTTGATATATTAGAGATGTACTTATTCTGAGCAATCAGGTGAAATTTCCATTGAAATACAATGTGTGGTTCTCAAGATAGCAGCAGTTGAAGATGTCACATTTTCAACACCAAGTGAACTTGAAGCAAGTACATATGATGTCATGTCCTCACATTGATGAGCAGTCTTTTGTTTTTCTTTAAACTTTAGAACCACCTTTCCCCTCAACAAGAAAATGTTTACAGAATGTGATTCAGTGAGAGGCATGGGAAAATTACAAATATAACATTCTCCATGAGGAGGTCCTATCCCTGTTAACTTCAAGGTCAACACAACATCCTGAAAAAATAAAGGAAACAAATGATTCCTTATCAAATTGAGGAAGAGATATCAGGGAGCAGCGTAGTGATATAGCTCCCATTCACCTAAAGTGCACTTTGTATACAACTTCTTTTGTTCATATCTCGAGGAATACTTGTCTGATTTTAATAAAAATCTCACCAAAATGCATAGATTTAGTTCCTCTTTTCACATATAAGAAGAAATTTTTTGCTTATACCCTTCTTTTAACTGGATTCATACCTACTACAGGAATTCATTCTGTTGTGTTTCTAATAACGGCCATCTTTCTGAGTATTTTCAAATATCTCGGGGAGTGCGTCAAGGCTGCCCACTCAGCCCTTACTTATTTATTCTTTGTACAGAGTTTCTTACTTCTATGTGTAAGAATGCTCGTGGTATTCAGGGACTGAGATTAAAATCACACAGTATGCAGATGACATGGTTTTGATTTCTGACGGCTCTTTCAATTCACTTACCAATTCCATGGGAATACTAAACGCTTTCTTTGCGGCTTCGGGTCTAAGGGTTAATTACGAGAAATCTTTTCTTTTTTTCACTAGGCGATTCTCCACGTTACTTTTCTGACTTTAATTTTCCTGTTTCATCTGGGCCAATTAAATATCTTGGCATTTCTCTCTCTCACCACGAGGATGACTTTTTCAGGCTCAACTTCTTACCAAAACTCTCACGTCTAAAAAGGTGCTTAATCAATGGTCTTCAAGAGACCTCACCCCGTTGGGGGAAAATCACTGTGATTAAAACTTTTGCTATTTCTCGTAAGGCTTTGACCTGGTTGGAAAAGTTTTTACTGGGAAATATGCTGTCTCCACCCCTTCCTTGACGAGTGACCTCAGGTAACCCCGTTTATCTAAGTATTTTTGATCACTTCTGGTGCACTTCAAAATCATCTTGTAAGACTTTGTTCATTGATTTCACAGGAAACCCAAAAATAAGTTGTGCTGAAATCCTCGCTCGCTATCCATTACAAATAAACTTTGAAGCTGAATAAGTTATTCACACCGGACTATATGCGTACACGCTGGGGTCATGACTGTAAAAATGTAGCTAGATGTAACCACCGGAAATTAATATTTTCATACTTCTATGGTGCATCTTGCAGGAAGCTAATATCTCTCAACCATAACAATTTGATTAGGCTTTTAATTTTCGAAACTGTCTGACAATTCCGCCTTTATTAGTATAAAAGGGGAATTCGGAAATTAAAAGCCTAACAAATATGTTACAGTTGAGGACAGGAAAAAAAAAAATTAAAAACAAACAGAAACAAAGCACGTAGGCCAAGTCAAGCCGGCGACGTAAGATGTACGGGGCATGCGCATGTACCACAGTCTTTGCTTAATTTGCGTTTACTTTACTGAAGGCTTTGCTACATTCAGTCAGATCGAAAGAGAATGTTGACCGCTTAGCTGAATTAAACCAAACACAGACACAGGCCAAGTTGCCGTGACGTTTCAGTACAAGACATAGAATCGTTGTCAGAGGTGTAAGGTAAGACTATTTTTTTTATTGTTAATTTGATTTTTTTTGGGGGGGGGGGTGGGGGTTTAATTGCGTTTTGACATACTGGTAGCACATGAAGAAAAATGCACATACAATTTATACGACTGCATCATTTTCAGCTTTTCAGTTCACATTGTTAATGACCTTATTTTAGTTTCATTTTGTTAGGTTTTACCCAAAACTATTATGATATATAACACACATAAGGCATTATTTTCGGTTTTAAATTTCTTACCCCGACATTCCAGTTCCCCAGCCCAGTCCCTTCTAACCCCTCTTACAACCCCCTCCACCTCCTTGCTTTTAGGTACAAACTTGATACATTTCTTGAATACCGTTACAAATATCCAAGGTCCTTAATCCCTGAATCATGCTCATTAAACCAGGACATGCACTGATACCTTGTACCGGTCTACGGTCACTCTTGATTCAGCTTTGCCCCTTTTCACATACGAAAAGACCCCACCAGCATTTCGTTAGGTTTATAAGTTGGATGTGGTTTTACGGCTCAGTCTTTAACCAATTGGTTTAAGTCGGGCCGACCCCGGTACAAACTTGATATATTTCTTGAAGATCGTGACAAATATCCAAGGTCCTTAATCCCTGAATCATGCTCATTACACCAGAACATGCACTGAAAGACTGCATACGTACTCATGCCTATCGGTACCATTTATACCTTGTACTGGTATTTGGTCACTCTTGATTCGACTTTGCCCCTTTCACATAAGAAAAAACTACCCCCATCAGCATTTCGTTGGGTTAATACGTTAAAGGAGGTTTTACGGTTCACTTTTTAACGAATTGGTTTAAGTAGGGCCGACCCCGGTGTCATTTTTTAAAGTTTTCGGTATGACCCTGCCCCAGGAGTAGAACTTCAGACTTTCCGGCTGCAAGTATTTTCATTTTTAGGTATAACTATAAAATTATTTTTATCGGAGTTAAGATTTCATTGCAAACGAAAACTTAAAATATATTCTGCCGTCGAGCTGTGTATTGTCATTTTCGACTATCACGACTTTCAAAACTTTCTGTAAGATCCACGTCGACTAATGGTGGAGCTCTGATTAGATTTTTCGGACCAAAAAAGGTCCATGCCCACCCAAACTGAAGTGAGTTTTTTAGGGGTGTCGTGATTTTCTTCATTTATGTCACACATAGACTTTGTTTAGAACTATCAGGTACGTGGTCAACTGTCCAACTCCCCTCCCACTGGCAGTACCACCCATTCATTAGAAAGCCCTGGTCGGGGGATGACAAAACTTTCAACCTGTTTGGAAATATCCAGTAAAATTCTGGATATAATACCATTCAGAGTCGGATTTAGGTAGGAGGAGGGAATAATTGCACCATTTTCATATTTTCTTATTCGAAAAGTGTCATTTCCAGCCATATGGAGGGTTTGTAAAGCCAACAAGTTTTGAGTTAGCTTTTGGTCGCTCCTTCGCTGATTGTTCTGCCTACTCAGTTTCGAATCATTTAGTTTAAGTCGGGTAGGCTACGTCCTTTTTCCAGACTTGGTTAAATATCTCAATGCCATAAATATAAAGAATTCTACATGTGACCAGTTTGGAACACCATTCATTAACCAGCCTTTGCAAAGAGCGAAAAACTTTTTTTCGAATGTCAGTTTTAGTGATGTCATCAATCGTTTTCAGAGATGTTTGTGTTGAGTTATAGACTGTAGTAGTGCGTTAGCCAGCAGGGGAGGGGGGAAATTATCCAACAAAATTTGGGGACGTGGTAGGCTATGTTGAAAAAGAAGGTTACAGAGAAGTGATGTGTGGGAAGTTCGTGTGGTGAAGTGGAGATGTAGGTCGGTACTAGGGTATGGTGGGGAATATTGGCTCCTACATTGAATTCATTACAAACTGTAAGAATTGTTAGTAACTACTCACATTGATTCAACTGATTTTCATTGCCAGTTTGTAGTATTCTTGTGGGTCCAGGGCCATTTTTGTAGCTACAAGGGCAGGGGAAATTTAAAATAAAAAAATTAGGAAATTTGCCGAGGACCGTGGTCAAGGAGAAGAGGAAACTGCCCGGGAGCCTCTGCCCTCCTCGCTCCTAGGCATAATTTTGAGGTGTTTTTTTGTATAGGAAGTAATACTCGAATATATGAGATAATATTTCGAATATTCGAAATAATACTTCAGATATACGAAATAAAATTTCGATTACTGGAATATCAGGAATTAAGATATTATTGGTTTTTTTCTTTCATGTCCACTTAAAGGTTCCGAAATTCATTTCTTGTTTGGCACAGAGCGAAACAAACCTCAGATCTGCCAACAAGTGAGTTACCCTGCTTCGACGCATACGGAAGTTTTAAGAAGTCCATGCAGATATTATTTTCAGCACCGGAAAAATAATTGTTTTTTTTTTTTTTCTTCTCGATAGTTCCATCATATGCAGGAAGCTATACGAGGATCCCTTTATTCTAATATAACTCCACTGTAACAAATTTACTATTAATTTCCGGCACTTTCTTACAGTTCCCTACTAACAGCCTAATACAGGAAAGACATGAGCAGGTGACAGGACATGAAAAAAACAAAAAAACAAAACAAACAGACAAAGCGTGTAGGCTATGGTAAGCCGGCGACCTGAGATGTACCTGGCCGGGCACGCGCATGTACACAGTTTTTGCTTACTTCACTGAAGGCTTTGCTTCATTCAGTCAGATCGAAAGTGAATGTTGACCGCCTAGCTGAAATAAACCAAACACAGACACAGGCCAAGTTGCCGTGACGTTTCAGTACAAGACATAGAATCGTTGTCAGAGGTGTAAGGTAAGACTATTTTTTTTATTGTTAATTTTTTTTTTTTTTTTTTTTGAGGGGGCGGGGGTTAATTGCGTTTTGAAATACTGGTAGCTCATGAAGAAAAATGCACATTTAATTTGTCCGACTGCATCATTTTCAGCTTTTCAGTTCACATTGTTAATGACCTAATTTTAGTTTCATTTTGAAACTGAAAGACTGTATACGTACTCATGCCTATCGGTACCATTTATACCTTGTACTGGTATTTGGTCACTCTTGATTCGACTCCGCCCCTTTCACATAAGAAAAAACTACCCCCGTCAGCATTTCGTTGGGTTAATACGTTAAAGGAGGTTTTACGGCTCACTTTTTAACGAACTGGTTTAAGTAGGGCCGACCCCGGTGTCATTTTTAAAAGTTTTCGGTATGACCCTGTCCCAGAAGTCGAACTTCAGACTTCCCGGCTGCAAGTATTTTCATTTTTAGGTATAGCTATAAGAATATTTTTTTTAATCGAAGTAAGCATTTCATTGCAAACTAAAACTCAAAATAGATTCTGCCGTCAACTGGTCAAGCCTGTGGATTGTCAATTTCGACTATCACGTTTTTCAAAATTTCCTGTACAGTCCACGTCGGCTGATGGTGGAGCTCCGCTTAGATTTTTCGGGGCCAAAATAATCCCATGTCTACCCAAGCTGAACAGTTCCCATACGTCTAAGAGTTTAAGAGTTTTTGGTGACATGGCAGTAAAATCTCATGACTATACTCGACAGTTAAAAAATACGATTTTCCAAGGAAGTAATTTGTCGGAATTATGTCAATATCTTTTCTTGTTCTAGTGATATAATTCTTCACAGCTTGAATATTTCCGAAGCAACTACTTGCCTATGCAAGAGTAATGATGTGGAGTATCGCACAGTGTTGATATTTTTGTTAACCCTATATTAATTTCAATTAACTCATCAGATATATTTTATGGTTTGGTGAGTGATATTGATGATTTTCAAATTCACAATTCTATGTTCATCAGGGCATACTTGTGCCACAATTATCCTTGGAATGAAGGTTGTAAAAACAAAGGATAACATTAGTCCATATGGCTTCTGCGCCTCTGCATCTCTCTCTCTCGATGTCTCGAAATAACAAGATTTGCATAATTCATCGAAGCCCACGGCTACGATTGTAGGATTTCCAGACTTGCTCGGGCGCTTTTCCCCCTTCTTATGTGGCTCGTCCTCAGATACATTTTTTCTATCTGCTGTATAGATTGGCATGCGATCACTGCAGACGTACCCACACCATTGGACAACTACGCAGGGCGATTTGGACACACTTTTTGGCAGTGTTTCCATGAACAGAGGAGGGAATTTTCAATATCATGGTCGCATATTACATTAAATTTCATATTTACCTTAATTTTCCTCTTTTTCTAGTTATTTTTGTTCTAAGTTCAGCTGGGCTTAAACACATGTGAAGAATGGCAAAACACTCAGTTTACTTTCTCCAAATTATTCTTTTCTGAAAATTCACCCGCCAGTGTTGTTTCAAGTGGAAGTGCTATTTAATTATTTTTCAATTTCCCCTTTAATTTGTCGGAATTATGTCAATATCTTTTCTTGTTCTAGAGATATAAGTCTTCACAGTGTTGTTTCAAGTGGAAGTGCTATTTAATTATTTTTCAATTTCCCCTTTCGTGTAAACACATATTTGTACAATACTTGTACTGTTACTGTGAAACAGTATGCCTACCGTACGAGCCGTGAAGATTTACATGAAGATTCTTGTGCGAAGTACTGCGTTGCTGTATGGCGATGTGACCTACCTTCTCCTTTAATATATATATATATATATATATATATATATATATATATATATATATATATATATATATATATATATATATATATATATATATATATATATATATATATATATATATATATATATATATATATATATATATATATATATATATATATATATATATATATATATATATATATATATATATATATAACTACTAGTGCTGTTCCAAAAAATTAGGCGCCTGCCCAGGAGGTGAATTGCGAGTTGCTTCATCTGTTATTTGAACAAAGGCCAAACCAACTTGGCTTCATGGCTCAGTGGTTAGTGCGTCCGCACTAGAAAGCGGGAGGTCCCGAGTTCGAATCCCGGTGGAGTCAACATCGTTTTTTCACCTCAGCCAGATTTTCCAGGTTTACCAATTTGATATGTACGTATGTATGTATGTATGCTGGAATGTTTGGTTGGAATGCAAAGTTTCAGTTTTCAGTTCATCCTCAATACGAGGTATAAGAGACAGGTAATTATAACAGATACATAACACACAGTTTGTAACAGAAAGCATAAGGCATCAAAATAAGGGGAAAAAACGAGAAATTACAAACTTAGAAACCTACAAATGACGTCAGATCAGGATAAGACACTAAGGTGTGCAATTCGATAATAGGGAATATATACAACAATATAACTCAGAGAGTAGTTCAGGCTTCAACAAATCTGATTAGTAAAGTTCATTGATGGGATGTTTTAGAAACTGTGAATTATTTTCCCGCAAAATATACTTAAATTTACTAAGGACTTAATGTTACCTTTTTGGGAAAAGCTGTCTCATTTTTAAGGCACTGGCATTTCTTCTGTAGTAGGGCTTAATATAGTTACATCTCTCTACTGATAATTTTGAGCATTCAAAAATGTAATGAAATTCATCACCTAACTTATCCTGAGAACAAAGGGTACAAATTCTATCATTGAATAAAATATTCTGGTATCTTCCAGTTACTGAGGGAATTTTACTATTACTACAACGAAATCTGCATAAGTTTATACGATTAGTAGCTGAGAGGGTAGTGAGGTATTTTTCAAGTTTCAAATCCGTTTTAAATATTCTATAACTGTTACATTGACTATTATCCTGAACTTCGGTGGACCATTCTTGCTGAGAAATGTCACTTAATCTTAGTTTAACGGGTTTTTTTTCAACCAAGGGTAATTTACGGTAGGGGATCTCATAGAACCTGCAATTGACACATTATTATCATGGTTGTTCCATACAAATGGCATTCCAACTCTATTAAATATGTCATGTACCTTTTTTATCCAGGGAGAGCTATATATACCTTTATCATGAAGGATACGCAAGAATGTATACATAAGATGTGCTAACTTGTGATCACTGCTATTAAAGGAAAAGTACATTTGAAAGTGAGGGCGCTAAAGCTAATCACTACAGTGCCACGGCAGGCCTGTAGTTATACGCTTCGAATACAGCACTTGCGCTTGGGGCTCAGGATAAGCAATGAAGTAGGGAAAACAAGCCCGACCAAACCTATTGGATAGCAACTGAGCCGTTAAACTGCATCCGCCACCGCCACGTTATACTATTTTCACCGACACACACGTTCGTACGGAAGGCATACTTTTTCACACTAAGAGTACAAGTACTGCACAAATATGTATTTACACGAAAGGGAATTGAAGAATTATTGAACAGCACTTCCACTTCGAACAACACTGGCGGGTGAATTTTCAGACAAAAATAATTTGGAGAAAGTGAACTGGATATTTTGTCATTCTTTACATGTGTTTAAGCTCTGCTAAAGAACATGAAAGAAGATGAAACAAAAGCCTCGACGACAAATTTTATTGTGAATTTGTTAGGTTAAGACCCAATCTGCCTTTCGGATGGCTGATTGATTTACTGAAAAAAACACTATCGTACACTGGAGACCACTCTTACACGACCATTCCCATACTTTATCATACACAAAATATGCCGTAAGCAGGTAAGGGTAAGGTACTGCCTTCGGATCATTCTTCCCTTCCATCCTTAACAAGTAGGCCTAGGCCTATGTCGTGCCTCACTCCTGCCCATGACAAGTGCCACTGTAGGAGATTTTTTTCGACAAGTCCTCTTTTTACTAGTTGGCAGTACTGGCGTCCGGGGGATTTGTAAAATGTCCACAAGGTCCTGATTTCATGTGTTTCCCACATGATCCATACTTCTGCTTTGCGGTTCAGTTATTTTTAGAGATTTATTCGTAGTATTTTAATTTTGACTACGTAATGTACTGATGGAAAAATACTGAACCATTTTGCACATTGTTTCTTTGGTAGTATGTATGTCTCTTAAAAATCTCTACAAAAACTAAAAATATTTTCATGCTCCCCAAAAAGGGAAAATCCTAAAACTTAAGCCTTTAATCAGTTTAAAGTTTTGCCAAACATAGCATCGTTTTGCATCTAGGAAATCTAATGCAAAGAAAGTTTCTCAGAGGGGTGCACAACTACTTTTGGTTTTCCTGTTAAAGGGTAAGGTACTGCCTTAGGTAAGCTGAAATCCATTCAAATATTGCCGCATTTGCGGCTGGGTACATCCAGTTTAAAACACGTGGGAAGTGCCGTTTCCGGCCATCTGGAGGGGTTTTAAAGCCCGAAATTTTCTTTTACGCTCCGCACCAACAGGTGGCGCCCCGCTTAGATTCAGATATTGCCGCATTTGCGGTCTACGTCCTTCTGAAGTTTACTATTTTTCTCTATTGAAATTTCTGACATGACTCCCGCCTTGCTTTCATTTTAGTTGAAATTGATCCCCTTTTTTTACCTTTTTACTGCCTTTTTCTCCTTTAGGTTGTTTGTAACTTAGTGTAACATGGTGACACTATATAACACATTCGTGTTGGTGTGTCGTAAAGCCCCATCTAACTAACTAACTAACTAACTAACTCAAGGGAAGGGGTGATACCGGTTCCCTTTAGTCTCATCCCCCAGGCCACAGATCCGATGTGCCAAGTTTTGGGGTCCCAAAAAGTGTATGTATTACCATTTTTCATAGATTGTTTTTTCATTCTCATAATTTGAGAAAACGCAGACATGAGATTCGTATTTCAAGGCTGGGTACATCCAGTTTAAAACACATGGGAAGTGCCTTTTCCGGCCATCTGGAGGGGTTTTAAAGCCCAAAAATTTCTTGTACGCTCCGCGCCAACCGATGGTGGCGCTCCGCTTAGATAGTCTTGCCGTGCCTGACCTTCGGAGGTACCAGGCCCCCCCCCACTTGTTACCTAGGCCCCCCAAAAATCCCATCCTGGCTACGCCACTGAATAGACCAGTTTAGAAACTGTGCACTTTGAACTGGGTCACTACGTCCATATACCATAAGAACCGTTTCACCTGGAAGTGCACGTTCGGCGAAGTATATTAATTCTTGACTTTCAAGTTGACTTGATTGGAAATAGCCAACAAATTCAAGATGTTGCACAGGCGTACAACTAGGTTGCCGCGAAGGTTCAGATGCAACTTCATCTTTGACCCATTTCCAAGATACATGACCTGTGAACATTTCCCAAGTTGTCTACTGACATTAATCAACCTCTCAATCTTTTGTAATTAGGTTAAATGAGGTTTTACGGCTCAGTTTCTAAACAATAGGTTGAAACTTTTTCCAGTTGTGGCTTACTTTTTTTTCATTTGTGACTCCCTACTTCATTGCTTATATGCTAAGGACCAAGCACAATGACAGTAGGTTCCATTTTTAAAAATCCCATCCTGCCTACGCCACTGTCATGAGTACGGGTACGGGTACCAGGTCATGAGTACGAGTACGGGTACCAGGTCCAACCAAGGCAGTCCCACCCCTTCGTGAACGTGTTTTGAGTACAGGTATGAATTCGTCATTATGAATATGACATTTGTAACTGGTCTTGACAACCATGCCATAACAGGTATCGGCATTATTGGACCAGTCTATTCTATACATGAGTAGGGCCTACATGAGACGGGGGGGGGGGGGGATACCACAATGTGGGTATATGGATACCAGGGTCATGAGGTACTTGGTTATAGGTATGCATGCACAATTTGATGGAAAATGTGATGGACGTCGGGCCACTCGCTAACTGTGCTAACCAGAAAGGCTGATATTCTGGGCTCAAATCAGGTCACATTACAGTGCTATCAAATAAGACTGTAGTGATTGTAAAGTCTTTGTTACAGCAATGTGCACCCAGCATCACATCGCAGAAAGAAATGCTCCTAATTGGTAGTGTTAGGCTAAGGAAGTAGTAGTAGGAAACTAGGCTACACTAACAGTGACATTTGACGTTATAAAGAACAAAAGAATCAATGACTGTCATCATACCGTATGAGTACAGTGACATTAAGGATAAGTGAGAAAGTCTGAAAAGGATGATTTCTAAGAGTGAGTGATGCATGGTAACGAATATGGCTACATCTGTTAGTGCAAGCACCAATTTTGAGAGACTAAGGTGATGTCTGCAGTACAGGCTTACGGCCAGTACTATATGACTAGCGAAATAGATCCATGGGTGAGCTTCATGAGAGTTGTGGGGTGTAAGGAAAAATAATTCAGGGTAGGGGTCACCCTACAGCAAATGCATGGCTTAACTAATCCTCACACCAGATCATAGGCCTACCTCACCTGGTACTGCACAATGGATGGGGAGGGGGGTGGGCTCCTAGTTGTGACTCAAATTTTTTCCACCCTAAGATTTGTGTTACTTTTATATAGGTCTACAGTAGATTAGTACTAAAACCATAGGTTTAGCATGAAAGATGTTTCCACATGCGTTTACCGCCACCTGCATTATGGCATGTATTAGTGGGGGGTCACTAATTTGGCCTCCAAAATTTTTCTAATAAATGGTCTTGCACTATGTGCATTCAAGTATAAGAAGTATTCCATAACTTTAATATACCATCACAACTTAACCGTCAAGACTAATTCTGTCGAAGTCAAAAGACTCTCACACCATTTTTTCTGGGTCCTTGAAAATGTTGGCAGCAGCATTTTTTAAGGCTAGCAAAACTCCAGACTAATGTGCCTCGCCTCCAAATTTATTAGTCTGGCTTCAGCAAGCCTATTATAACTAAATATTAATGATCTCCTCCCTCCATGAAGAAGAAATGTCCCATCATCATTACTTACTATCACAATTGGCCAAGAGCTGATTCTATTTTGGCATGGTCAAATCCTTTTGTAATGTGGCCTGCATTACACTGATAAACCATAATGTTACCCCACTACAAGCCCAAAGTTTTTTTTCAACAAAAGCAGTCAGATTTGCTGGTTCTTAAAGTTACAAAAATCTCCAATTTGAATTACTGGAAGATTCAAGGAGAACAATGAATCCTGCACAGGTAGGCCTACCTCAGTGGCGTAGCTACTGGGGGGGCAGGGGGGGGGGCAAGTTGCCCCCCTGGAAAATTTTTTGGGGAAATTTGATGAATCTTCTTATTATTACAAAAATTTCACAAAAATTTCTCAAAATTTTTGCTAGAAGAAGAAATTGTGAGACATTTCTCGTACATAATTCGTATTTTCATGCAACAAATCAACTCAGATTTCGTCAGTGTCGCATGAGCCGGCCCAATTCGCGTTCCACAGAAATGTCCTCGCCGCGTAGCAGATTGAATGTTCTCTTGTGCTTGTATACGCACGGGGGTTATGATCAGTGCATTTCAGTGCACAGGAAGCTGTTATTCAGGTGATACTTTGGGAATGCAGTAAAAGGATGTGAAAACTAAGTCACTACCGTAGATCCCCGAGGTTGTTATGTTCTTCTACAAGCTAGCAGTAGCTGTACGATTTTACTGTGTGTACATAACGATGGATCGGGCTGAAACAATCCATGGCCAACGGTAAACTTAAAGTTAACCTAGAAATTAGAATTTACGGGATCCGTTGGCACACTTAGATTTTGTTACTTAGCCTAATCCTTGGAGGCTTACAAGCTAGTTCGGGAAAAGAGCTTTCTGCTCACTTTGAGTGAAACAATAAATGGACAATGAGTACCTTGTAGCCTTCTACACTTAACAGACTGCTTTTCTCACAGGATATCCTGTGTGATCGAGCCACTATTAGGTCTCCTTAGTGGCGTGCGAAGGGGAGACCATTGGGCCATGCCCCCCTCACAGATGCCATTTTTCTTTGTTCTTAAAAATACGTAGTCTAACTTTATCAACACAGATTTTATTTCGAAAGATAGCATATGTGGCACCAGATTGCTTTTAAGGACATCCAATTTTTCAAAAATTTTCAAAGGGGAAGGATTGTCCCTGCAAGGTCTTTCAGTGATGCCAATTTTTTTTCCTACAAATAGACCTAGGCAAATTCTGTCAAATTCCAATTTTTACTTAGAAAAGGTAGACACTGTTTCCCACTGGTGGCATCTATCAAAAGACTACATGCTTAGATTTTCTTTACAAGCATAAATACGCTATTTTGACCATCTGAGGGGTCTGCTTTTTCGAAATTTTCTTTACGCTCCGCGCCAACCAATGGTGGCGCTTCGCTCGGTCTTTTGAGCAAAATAACATATTTGGGGTAAAATTAGCTCTTAACTCTCTGATCACTTTGCAGTTTGCGAACATATTTTGAAGTGATCATTTTATTGCAAACGACAAAAGAAGAAAGCGACTGGCTAGATTCTTCGTATAAGCCTGGAAAATGCTAGTTCCGGCCATCTAAGGGGTCTAATTTTTCCAAATTTTCTCTACGCTCCGCGCCAACCAATGGTGGCGCTCCGCTTAGATAATCTTTATGACAAAATAACATTTTGTGGCCAAGAAAAACCACAAATACCGATCAATGCTCTTTTATTTTGACTCCTAAAAGTGTGCAAATTTAATGACAAGTTTTTCTTCGTAAGGTAGCATAAATGGCATAAAAAGAAATGCATGTCAAGGCACAAAAGTTTCAGTTTTATCCTCATGAACCACCACGATTCAACTTTTAACACTGTTCCTGTCAAAGTCGAAAATCTTGCACCATTTTGCATGTAGGCTTCTTGAAAACGTCAAAAAATTTCCGGACACCCCTCCCCTTGACCATACTGCATGCCCTTCCTCCTTCAGAGAAATCCTGCGTACGCCACTGTGTTAGTACATACAAATAAACCAGATATTGTTTACCAAAATAATATACTTTGTTATTTCCGATTGCTCTATGTTATACATTAAGATTAAAATGCAGGTAATATTACAAAATGACATGGTAATGTTGTTATACTTGAAAGTTTGCATATTTTATATGAAATACATACACATTGACCGGGAAAAGTTTTGGGGAAATTTCATACCTTTGCCCCCCCTGGAAAAAATCCTAGCTACGCCACTGGCCTACCTTGAACCTATACTCCATTCACTGGTATAGTATGGTTATTGATTATTAACACACCTTTAACAATGCGAACAATTAACATTGTCTGTGCTTTACATTCTTGCAGTACAATGTCAGAGAAACTTTTCAAAACCTCCCATGCAAATCATAAAGTAATTATGGGCTCTAGAGGAGGTAACATCTTCTTTTGTGCTCATCCTTTTTGTTTGTATCTTCTTGTATAAAAAGGGCACTGTACATACTGCAAGTGACAAGGCTTGCAAGTTGCATCCAAATCAGATGTGCAAAAAAGTGTTTACAACACTACACAGCAGTTTTACTGATTAGTCATGTACTGTAAATCCTTAGCCAAGGTAGCTTGAATTTTACAACATGCAGTTTTTGTACCATGTGTAAAAGGGCATGGAATTACAACTAGGGGAATATATAGACCCTGTACGTGAATAATGTTTACATCACAAAACTTTTTAACCAACAAAGATAAATGCATCTATTGTATATTCACCCTGAAGCAATAAACTAAGGTTGTGTCTGCATGAGGATGAATTTTAAAGAGTTGTGGGAGGGGCTTAAGTAAGTAGGTAAGGAGAATTATTAAGTTCTGTTTGGGTTTAGAAGTGTGGGTGTACTAGTATTAAGCTTGGGGGTGGAAGTTGTTCATACATCCAAAAGTCAACAAAGTTACCTCAAGAGACCATAAATTCTTGATGTTGTATTTGTTGTGCTTGTTACACAATTACGCAGCCACCTCCCCATCATCAATGTGTACTGTATGAGTGCAGGTGTCAAATTTCTTCCCTGCCCTGGTCCACATATTTCCCCCTCAGACAATCCTGGCACAATCACTGATAGGCACTGCATTCCATACTTTCTCTAACTCTGTGTTACAAGTACTGTAAGTATGAGTCTCAGCTAGAGGTGAGTGTGCACCAACTTGCACATGGCCCCACCAAAAGACTAATGCTCATGAGGTCTTACTGTCGGCCAGACTCAGACTCAAATTCTGGCAGACTCTGAGACGTGGACATAGTTTGGACTAGTAGATCTCCTGTGCTGGACTTGAATCAGACTGGGACTATCCTGGACTAAGATTTGGGACAGCCTAAGTGGATGCATCCCCAACCATGCCAAGCTAGGGTAGTCAACTGTATGGAACACTGCTTACGATCATGTACTAAATGTCAGCACATGATCGTAAGAAATCAGTACATGATCGTATGAAATCAATACATGAACGTAAGCAAACAGTACATGAACGTATGAAATCTGTACATGATCGTAAGCAGTTAGTACATGAACGTGTACTTTTATGATCAAATTCGGTGAGCCTTTCGGCGGACTTCTGGTACGCCGAAAGGCTCACTCTGTATGGCGTGCGGAAGAGACAATAATAACATGATGATCTTACCTTTTTACATGTACAACGTGTGTTTTAAGATGTACAACGTGTGATTTTACATGTACAACGTAACATTTAACATGATGAACTTATGGTTTTAGTACATGATGGTGTAAATTTACATCATGATCATATGAAGTTAGAACATCATCGTATATTTTTGGTACATGAACGTGTAATTTTAGTACATGAACATGTATTTTTAGAACATCATCATATTTGGTGAGCCTTTTGGCGTGCCATAAATACGTACCAATACAACTCACCGCAACCTACTCAGTGGACAGTGAACAATAGGGAGCTTTAGATTTCACGACGCGGACCTCATCTACAACGAAATGACGTCATTTGTACCTAGCCAATTCGAACGCAACTCGCTACACACAGTTGCTAAATGACAAGGGAAATGTAGGTCGTGACGTCACTTCGTTGTAGTTGACGTCCGCGTCGTGAAATCTAAAGCTCACTAATAACGCTGTGGAGCGAACCAAATAACGGCTGTACGGAAGTTGATAAATGCCGTCTCCATGGTCGGAGCGTTCTTCGAACTTTCAACGGTCATTTTCGCAAACATTTCGAAAATGTTTTGGGTGATAACGGGGGTGATTCATGTAGGGGTGGGTCCGTTCTATCACCATGGGAGGAAATTGGTACAGGGGCACCACAGCCCCGAAAAGGTCCGATAATTTGCGTAGCATATATATATAGCGTACAAATTGCTACTTTCAACGGTCATTTTGGCATTGAGACTTTCAACGGTCATTATGGTAAATATTTCAGAAATGTTTCGCCGGACTATGGGGATGATTCATGTAGGGGTGAGTCCATTCTATCACCATGCTTCCGATGAGCCGGGCAAATTGTCACAGGAGGCTCCAAAGCCCCGAAAAGGTCAGGTAACTTATTTCTATAAGCTGGGGCTGGGGTTGGGATGGGTACGTTACTTGCAAGGATGGCATTCTCGTAGGACCGGGACCCTCTATATGTTCACAACTTAATTACGATAAAAATGAAATAATGCACTTTTTTCGCATGTAAAGTTTTGAATTAATAACGAACCCACATTTTGCGCGATCTTAACAGAACAATGCTAGTCAAATTGGGCACCACGATAACTTTTAGGGTAATTCGTTCTCATGTTCTCTACTCTAGTTTTTTCCGTGTGGTTTCATTTTTATTCCACCTTAGGGTGGTTAGGAACAATAGAGCTATTTTCTGTCGTCTATGTACTTCGGTGCACTGTACCCATGCGGGCTAAAGGAACGACTGGCGGGTAAAAATAATGCCTCCATGGTACGTCGTCCATATTATGTGTGTATGGGACGTGTAGATTTGGTTGTTTTTTTTTTTTTTTTTTTTTTTTTTTTGTAAAGGGTTCTACTAGCATTAGCTTTTCTTTCCCAGTCCTCCTCCACTGCCTTGTTTAAATCTTGTACCATTTTGTATTTGAACTGTGAAAACAAACTCAAACTCAACTCGGATATTATCCTGGTTTTGCCGTAAGAGCAGGCCGGTTTTGCGATGTGTGTACAGGGCACTTGCAGAGATTCCGAGCTCACAATTACCCAAAGGTGGCATACAAATGAAAATGCTCAACTGTGGAAACTCTCAGTTGTAGGCTAAGTGAAAACCCCAAAGACCTGACAAATCGCTTACATAAGATTCATTTAATTTTTTTTTTTGTGGATATTCACTGGGCTTCTTCGTAGACAACTCTTTTATTGGTTAATGCATGGCAACGGTGGTCGAACTTCCTCACTGGCATGTTGGCTCAAAACCTGCAAGTCATGCAGACAACTTGGCAGATCACAGCGACGTTACCATATGTTTTTTGAAGGGGGTCGTACTTTGCGCGAAAAAGGGGAACTTGTTATTGTCGCGTTGGTGCGAGCACTACGACGTCGGCGTGGGATCCAGAGGCGAAGCCCCCGGCCCGAAGGTCTGAGGATTTAGACATTTCAAATGCCTATAATGCGGTGAAATATTGTCAACATTGCCAGTTTTGGTAATGACAAAATTATGATTTCATAAAGGTTTAGAGCAAAACGTGAATCCATGTATGGTTATCAAAGAGAAAGTTTTAAAACTTGAAACGACAATATCATCAGAAAGTTTTTCTTTTAAAGTTGAGGTGCCGCTATGGTGGATCCAATTGCAACCGGAGTGGTAGTATCCAGAGGCAAAGGATTCCCAGAAAAAAAAAACCCTTTAAATCACGTGGAATATAATGAAGTATTCAAGATTAATTGGGTAAAAATAGCGAAGGCTTAAATAACAAATCGTGAGGAAATTTTAAGCGAAATGACTTCTGCAATGCAAACAAATTTTAGAGAATCATTCAAAACTGCAGTGGCGTAACCAGCATGGGGGTAGGGTGGGACCCCCCCCCAGTGAAATGACTTTCCCCAGCTCCCCCCCCCCCTTCGAATGAAAAAATGAATGACAATGGATAGGTAGGAATAAACCACATTTGTCTGATCATTACTGTCTCATAAGCCGTCGTGACTCCATATTAGCAACATAATGGACTCGACTTCGCCTCGCCCTTTATTTTGCCAACTTGGAGTCTAGACGGTTTATTCACCATAATATAGTCAACTAAATGCGACTTATCCCTTAAATATCGGTACCACCACTTCACTGAGTTTTTAAGTCAATTAGAAATATCCCGGAGGTGCACTTTCGTTTTAACATTTATGTATAATGAGCCTATGCTCATGGGCGTCCGCAGAAATTTTTACAAGGGGGGGCAAGGTCATTTATGGATAATTGAATTGTGTGCACTATCTAAGCGGAGCGCCACCATAGGTTGGCGCGGAGCGTACAAGAAAATTTTGGGCCTTACTAAAACTCCAGATGGCCGGAAACGACACTTGGCGAGTGTTATAAGCTGCATGTACCCAGCCCTGAAACAGGAATTTCTTGTCTGTAATTTTTAGATTTTTAGAATTTTTAATGTAAAAAATTGTTGAAGGGAAATCTGCCTCTCGGTAACGACCTCGCACGCCTATGCACGATAAAACTTATAACTGTCAAACAGCCTATATAGGCCAATATCCGTTACCCAATTATGAATCATACCCCCCCCCCCCCCATATTCACATTTTATATCCCAGTTACATCCGCGCGTCGCCACTTGAGATCAGGACGGGACCAAACCAAGACCAACGCATTCATCAATAGTCGGATGCCATATGCACATTACATACCTGACAACTAGTACAATTTTGGCATAGTTTTTTAAAATTACAAATTTCCAATAGATATCACGAGTGATAGTCCCCAAATTACGATTTCACTATTAAGCATACCTTCTTCTCTTTTGCTATTCCTGGTCAAATGTCCGCATATTTCGCGAGTAAAAACTGACGCTGTGAGTGAAGATATTTTGATGGTTTTTAATTTTTTTATTTCAATTTTTAATTAATTTTTTCACAAGTTTGATTTTCCGGGGGGGGGCAAGTCCCCCCTTGCCCCCCCCCCCTTCCGGACGCCCATGCCTATGCTGACATGAAGCAGTTTACCCACCCAAAATGAACAGAATTCAAGAGATGAACATATCGCTCTAATATGGTTCCAATAAAAATGGTTGTTCTGTTAAAAAACATATTTTAAAGGTATTTCATGAAAAGCACTATTAGATATGTAATCATAATACTATGGAAAGGTGTAGGTACATACATCCAATAGGCCCTGCCATCGGACGGCACTTTACAAAAAGTAAGGGGTAAAATAGTCATCTGGGGGTCTCGATCTACATGAAGTGCAGCGAGATTATATAGGCATTTAACATTTCAAAAGAAATTTACACTTTTCAATGGCAGAAGAAATCCTTTTTCGACTTTTGGTACATCCTTTCAACGTTTATGTAAAAAAGCACATGAGGGTCGTTCGCAACTCCCCCCCCCCCCCCCTTGGTGACGTCCATGGATCTTCCGGGTATGAAAATTTTATATATTTTAATGCGTTGCGTTCGCCTGCTTTAAAAAGGACCTTTAGCCTGCGATTAGTGCTTTCAAATTACCGGTAGCCTATACATATGGAACTCGTATTCCAGTTTTATTTCACTGCAAAGTGATTTCAAAGAGTGAAAACTGTTTCAAGTTTAGGTGTGGATGTTGAAATAGTCACTGAAACATTTTGTAGGACGGATTGCCTACTAGCCTACGCAGGAAATTACCCTACAACCCATGCATACTCTCCCCTTTATGGGCAAACCAAACTTAAAAAATGCCTGTAAAATGACAGTAACAAACTACAAATAAAAAAGGCATACATGTGGATCCCTGTTGCATATGTAACAGGTATTCACACGTATTTCTTTGTTTTGTTAATTAATTTACTTGCACTTTTGACAGTGAGAAAGCGGTTCCCATTCGCATGCTGAAGGAGCAGCCCTCCGCATAGACAAATATATCCTGCCGTCTCATAGAAAGCATTTTTGTTTTATCTTCAGCCAGCAAATAGGAATGAAAATATGACAATGATACTGATAAATCAGTTCGCGTAATCTCTGATAGCACAGTAACCCGTTGCTTCCATGTATCCCTACCTCACCCTTAATCCCCATACCAGGATGACACTCATTCTGAACTAAAAGAGGCGGTAATTAACCCTGGGTGTCACCTATCAATTAGGGACACGCCAGTTATTCTCTCTTTTTGCATAAACTAATGTTCCCTATTTATTTCCCCAATGCCACAGCCTCATTGTAAAACAAAAGAATGTGGATAAATTTTAGTGCGCCCCCCCCCCCCCCCCCATCCTTACAATTATTTTGTCCGCTCAAGATTCGCCTGAATCGCGTCATTGGGGTCCTGTAATATTTTGTATTTGGTCATACAATTTGTTAAAGTATTTGGTCGGAAGGGAACCACCAAAAAAGAATAATGTGGATTTTTTTCGTCGGCATCTTAATTGTCTCAGAATTCTGACTAAATAATTCAGAATCCTAAGATAATTAGGATGCAAACAAAAACCAAAACAAGTCACCTTTTTTTCTTGTCCCCTCTCGGCCACCGTACAAAATCGATCAGTGAAGCGAACCAAAACAGCTGCTATTTCGTGGGACCAAACAAACTAGACCCGGACCAAAACATCTAGCTTTTATTGTCCTACCCCAGACCAAAAAAGCTAGCTTTTTTTGTCCTGGGACCAAAAAACTGAAAAACTCCAGTTTCTTTGGTCCCCCGGACAGGGGACGAAAAAAAACTGCCACACCGGCTTACCATAGCCCACATCATTTGTTTGTCTGTTTTGGTTTTTTTTTCATGTCCTCTCATAAAGCTGCCTGTATTATTGGGGAACCTTAAGAAAGTGCCAGAAATTAATAGTAAATTTGTTCCAGTGGAGAGATATTAGCTTACCGCATAAAGGGATCCTCATATAGCTTCCTGCATGTGATGGAACTATCGAAGTATGAAAAAACTATTATTTTTCCGGTGCTGAAAATAATATCTGCATGTACTTCTTAAAACTTCCGTATGGGAAACTTACTCGTTGCCAGAACTGAGATTTGTTTCGCTCTGTGCCAGACAAGAAATGAATTTTGGAACCTTTAAGTGGACATGAAAGAAAAAAACCAATAATATCTCAATTCCTGATATTCCAATATTCGAAATTTTATTTCGTATATTTGAAATATTATTTCGAATATTCGAAATATTATCTCATATATCCGAGTATTACTTCCGATCCAAAAAACACCTTAAAATTATGCCCAGGAGCGAGGAGGGCAGAGGCCCGGCCCGTTTTCTCTTCTCCTTGACCACGGTCCTCGGCAAATTTCCGATTTTTTTATTTAAAATTTCCCCTGCTCTTGTAGCTACAACAATGGCCCTGGACCCACAATGAATACTACAAACTTGCAATGAAAATCAGTTGAATCAATGTGAGTAGTTACTTACAATTCTTACAGTTTGTAATGAACTCAATATAGGAGCCAATATTCCCACCATACCCTAGTACCGACCTACATCCCCATTTCACCACACGAACTTCCCACCCCCTCACTTCTCTAAATTTTTGTAGCTTCCTTTTTCAATATAGCCTACCACGTCCCCAGATTTTGTTGGGTAATTTTCCCCCTCCCCCTGCTGGCTACCTTAGTGCTACAGTCTCTAACTCAACACAAACATCTCTGAAAACGATTGGTGAAATCACTTACACTGACATTCAAAAAATAGTTTTTCGCTGTTTGCAAAGGCTGGTTAATGAATGGTGTTCCAAACTGGTCAAAAATAGAATTCTTTATATTTATGACATGGATCTGTTTAACCAAGTCTGGAAAAAGGACGTAGCCTACCCGACTTAAACTAAATGATTCGAAACTGAGTAGGCAGAACAATCAGCGAAGGAGCGACCATTGGTTGGCGCGAAGCTAACTCAAAACTTGTTGGCTTTACAAACCCTCCATATGGCCGGAAATGACACTTTTCGAATAAGAAACTATAAAAATGGTGTAATTATTCCCTTCGCCTCCCTAAATCCGACTCTGAATAGCATTATATCCAGAATTTTACTGGACTTTTCCAAACGGGTTGAGAGCTATATCATCACCCGGCTAGGGTTTCAAATGAATGGGGACTTGGCCAGTTGACCACCTACCTGATAGTTCTAAACAAAGTCTGTATGTAAAATAAAGAAGATCACGACACCCCTAAGAAACTCACTTGTTCGACTCCTGGTGCAGGGTCATACCGAAAACCTTTAAAAATGACACCGGGGTCGGCCATCCCTAAACCAATTGGTTAAAAACTGAACCGTAAAACCTCATTTAAGTTGTTAACTCAACGAAATGCTGATGGTGGTAGTTTTTTCTTATGTGAAAGGGGCAAAGTCGAATCAAGAGTGACGCTCCGCTTAGATATTTTTCGGGCCCAAAAAAATCCCATGCCCATCCCAACTGAAAAGTTCCCATTTGTCTAAAAGTTTAAAGGTACGGGTGACATGGCAGTAAAATCTCATGACTTTACTTGACAGTTAAAAATACGATTTGCCAGGGAAGATTTTTTTTCGGAATTATGTTAATATCTTTTCTTATTTTCGAGATATAAGTCTTCACAGTTTGAATATTTCTGAAGCAACTTGCTGTCTATGCAAGAATAATGATGTGGAATATCGCACAGTGTTGATATTTTATTAACCCTTTATATTTATTTTTTATTAACTCATCAGATAGAGTTTATGGTTTGGGGAGTGATGTTGATGACTTTCATAACACACAATTCTTACTTCCAATATGCCACCATCAAGACATACTTATGCTACAATTGTCCTTGAAATGAAGGTTGTAAAAACAAAGGATTATATTGGTCCATATGGTCTTGCCCCCCCCCCCCTTCCCACCCTCTCGAAATCACAATGTTTGCATATTCAGCTCATTATTTTGCAGATTAAGGTTAAGTACAAATCAGAATTTATCTTGTAAAAATAGCCAATTTTTGATCGATTTTGATGGAAATTGTGGCCATTTTCTGGGTTTGTTCTGTTTACACCAGTCCCCGATTCATGATTTTCATGTCACCGGAACTTTCAGACATGTAGTTTTATACATGAAACACGTGCTTAATGCCGGTACACAGCTCAACATCGGTGATGGGGAAACCGTTCAGTTGGTGAATTGAGGTAAAGGGAAGACAAGGGATAGACTAAAAAAAAAACTGGCAGAGGGGTGTTAAGGAGGGGAATAAAAAGTTGAGTAAATCTTGGAGGACTCTCCAGCTGAGTCATATTGCTTTGCAGTTTACCCTTACTTTTTCCATACAATAAATAAAGTTCTCCAAGCTCGTTCGTAAGCAAGAACCAGTATCTATATCCGACCCTTGACAGAAGTACTCGTTATTTTCTTTCACTCTCAGCGATATTCTGGACTAAAAAGTGGTGAAATGCTAAAACTTCAGGTATTTATGATGAATATTTGGTATAACCTTAAAGGTGAAAAGCCTTAATAACTCATGCAAGGATAATCAAGTGAGTTTCTTAGGGGTGTCATAATTTTCTTTATTTCATAATAACATGAAACAATCATGTGGAATGTACGGACCAATACAATAAATATGAGGTTAATAAGAATAAGAAATTATTGGTCTTGCCGAAAAACCGCTGCCTTCACTCCTTGTCTCTGATAAATTAGTCAGCCTGTGGCACCAATTTGTTGACCCTTCTTCTCTATGTATGTTTAACAACAAGAAGTTCAGACACACTTGGCCCATTATAGATTCTTACCGGCTTGAGAGCATTTCCGCAGCCTTTTTAGTAGCCTGTGTAGCACCTCTGTGGCTGCAGTCCCCTTTAGGTTGATTTTTCGTAGCGATGAGCTGGACGAAAAAAATTCGTCTGCCCCGCGGGCTACTTTTTTACCGTTTTCAGATTATTCATCCTCTTCTTGTTCTCAGCTCCCACAAGGTCAGGTGACATTTGTAGCTGCTGCAGTAGTTTTTAGGTGTCCACTTCGTTGAACTTTAAATCAAAAACTTGAACTTGAACACTCTCTAATTGAGTGAAAAGTGTGTATTCACTCCCAAAAGAGTGAAATCCACTACAAGTCAGTTTTAGTTAGTCAGTTTTAGTTAGTCATTTTTAGTTAGTCATTTTTAGTTAGTTATAGTTCAAGTCAAGCTACGGTCTTTTTTACAGCTGTGGCTCACTGGCTTGTTTTCCCTTTCAGAATGTGAAATAGGTTCTTTTATACAGAAGGGGAGGGTTTGGTCCACATCATCATTTAGGTTGCATGAGAAGCTTCTCCACAGCCCGTAGAATCTTGAAAAATCTCTGGTCAATTTCCTATCTCTGTCATCCTCAGCACACCACGCACGGTAGTATCCAAAACGACGGTGAAGTAGATGTGACGGAACTACGACTGTCACATGACATTGATTCAGACTGACAGATTTTTTATGAAAACATGTTATGGTATAGATATAAATGTACAAATTTCATGGCATGGTGACAAAATGCAATCTTAATATTCTGTTGTTGGAATCAAATTTTAAAGAGAACCTGAAGTCAAAAAATTTAAAAATAAATAATACACAGCATGAAAGATGAATTCTAACAGCCCAAGTTCCATCTTCATAGGACATTCAGATATTTAATGTTGTGCCTTTAGTTTCCCTTTAAGCCCTCTCTGTACAACATGCTACGCAAGCAAAGAGGAAGCGTTCAAGGTCATAAAGACGGTTTTAATTTTAAAGGGAAACAAAGCAGATGATGGGAGTTGCACATCAAGAAAGTCACAAATTATTGCGCAATATAGACCAATTTGTTAAAAGTGAATAAATTTCAACATTATGAAGATGGGAATTAGACTGTTAGAATTGATGTTTCATGCTGTTTAAAGGCCCAGTTCTTTCACTTCAAACAGTACCAATTCTCCTAACCTTCTTACTTAAGCCCCTCCCACCATTGTCTGAAATTAATCCTTATCCAGTCACAATCTCAGTTTATTGCTTCAGGGTGAGTATAGAAAAACTCTATGTGTATAATTAAAACACTCTCAGTACAGTTCATGCTGTGTAATATAAATTTTGGTAATCTGCATTGTTTGAATTAACAGTCAATCAAAAAGCTGTGCCAATGGACAGTTTCTGTACCCCCCCCCCCCCAAGAAGTGTAGTTTGCGGTGAGAGGATTTGCCCTTTAACATTTTTTGAATTGTTTTATTTATAATGTTTATGTAGTGAAGAGTTTTTAATTGCCTGACCACAGAATGGAACATGCACTACCACCCTCCAAAAGGCTTCAACCATGCCGATTGGCTTTAAGTCGGTCTTAGTTTTATTTTGAGAGATGCTTTCGAGATGGAAGTTTTGTTTTGAGGGATGTTTTTGCGATGAAATTTTAAAATAAGTAAAGTTTACGAATTCCACTTGCAAAACGTGGGCTTGCTGTTCGTGCTCTATAGCGCTCCATTCTAGAACAGCGCATTCTAATGTATATTGGTATAGGGTTGTGATAGCGCCTACTAAAACGCTGTGTTCTTTTAGACGTAGAAGTGTGAATTTTTACCCTTTGGACTTTTCCTTGGATGTTCCCCCTAATTTGGTAAGTTTTCTCTTTATTTCAGTAGAACAGAGCTCAACTGATAGGATCGTAATGAGAGTAATGTGTCCCATACACTATGCTTCACTTTCAGTATTTATTGTTGTCATTACAGGCAGTTGCACAAGCGTAGGATGCGTAGATGCAGGAGGGTGGGGCACTCGTCCTCCCAATTCGGGCAGAATCAGTTGGTCTATTCGGTCAGAACATGGGCAAAACATGATAAATAGTGACATTATTCGGATAATAATGCTCTTGCCCCCTAATAGAAAAGAACCCTCGTACGCCTATGGGTAGTTGATAGCAGTACAGAAGTGTAGAATTTTTACAGAAGCATTTTGGCGTGGGGTTATCTTTATCCACATCAGAAACAGAGGGGCGGACTTGAACATGTTACATAAACTGCTAAAATATCCATCGCTTGACTTTGTAAACCTTCATAACAGACGGACGGCTGCCTGTGGAATTCCCAGTGGCCAGGCACATAGTATATCTCATTCCGTTTCGTTTAGCTCACCCTTAAAGCACCAACGGAGAGACAGCAGTTTAGAGGGCCACTCTGTCATCCCAAACTACAATTTTGGTACCCGGGTACCAAAATTCTCAATTAGCCCAGCTCCTTGATTGACAGCTAAGCTTATATTACACAGCATGAACGGTACTGAGAGTGTTTTGTTTTTATAAATTGATTCTTTCATTACTCACCTTGAAGCAATAAACCGAGATTGTATCTGGATGAGCAGAAGTGAAATAACTCTCAGTCAGCAGGTATGAAGAAGAAAAGATTCGGCAGAGTTACGAAACGGTAGCCCTTTACGGTATTATCTTTGTGTTATTGGAGGGACAAGTGGTGAGCCATTTCACCATTTGACCTCATTATACTTTAGTTGAATTTTATTTTACTTGAGTCAAATTAATTCAGCCTACGTGAAAATAATTAAGTTTAAGTGAACTTGTTTTCCACTTCAGCAGGATACAATTCAATACATTCTACTTGTTAAGAAAAAAACCCTCATTGTTAATATAAAAAAGGTGGGGGAATGAATGGAAACCAAATTAAGAAGCTCTCAAAGGTTTATGTATGGTCCGCAAACAAAATGTGTATAAAGAGAAGTAATGAAGTTAACGGAAAATGACAAAGAGATTGCTCAGCACATGAAAACACAAGGTACAGACCATCCGATACGAATGAAAGAGGGACAAAAAAATACAGATAACACGGGATGAGATTACGGGGTATAGTAGACCTTGTACAAGTTGACGACTCACTGACATTACTCTTGAGGGCAACCAGAATGCAAGGCATTAATACTCGCGAATGGAGGAGGTCTAATCATGGTTCTAGTGATATTGACAGAGTTGCTAAATTTTAGCCACTCCCTGATACGGACAGGTATGAATTTGTTATGATGAGGAGGTTTGCGCATTTCAGAAAAGGATATCAGTGTTGAAAATTTATAAAGGTGAAACATTAGTTATGTGAGGTGAGGGAAACAGAAATGTTTATGCTACAAGCTCGAAGTTTAGAAAAATACATATGAGTGATACGTATAAATGATGTTAAAATTGACTAAACAAAACAGGTGGTGGATGATATTTTCTACTAGATCTAGAAAATAGACGTGTTCAGATTGCAGAAGAATTGTTTTATTAATAATTTCCGACGGTAGCCAAATCTGTCAGAATTTCACACATATTATTGGCAGTTCAAAATATCAAAATTTCCTCACGAATAACAATTTCATTCTTTAAACTTCCTTAGTGTTCGCAGTATTGTTCGAGGGCAGTGCTTATCACGGTTCGGCAGTTCAACCGGATCACCTGTATGTATATGCATAGCATGACAGAGGCGGATCTAGGATTTTTCGTTAGGGGGGGGGGGGGAGCGCCACCATCAGTTGCCTCGGAGCGTACAGAAAATTTTGAAAATCGTGACCCCTCAGATAGCCGGAAATGGCATTTTCCAGGTTTGTAAGTAGAACCTAAGCAGTCGTTACTTTGAGCTTTTGTTTGCCAAAAAAAAGTTCCTTTCAATTAAAAGTTAGAAAATTTCAAAAACTTGTTTCATGAACTAAACCAAAATTTCCTTGATCTTGATTTTAAGCTAAGATCACTCTTTAAACACTCTTGATGAAATATCTTTCCCAAAAAAATGTCGTAATCTTATAGGTCCGGAAAAAAGGGGTCTAAAGGAGGGGCGTCGATTCAGTTGGTTTTCAAAGTGGGGGGGGGGGGACATCTGGCCTAATTTTTTTCTCCTGCTCTTGTAAGGTTGTACAGCGACGTTGCTAGACATTTTTTCGGGAAGGGGAGGGGTAGGCAAGCATCCAGATTTTACGATTTTTTGAGTGTTAACACCACTGAACCAGGGCCGTAATTTTCGGCGCGCGGAGCGCGCTGAAATTTCTGACATTTTTCAAATATTTGAAAATATGGAACTTGTATTGCAGGAAAGTTTTGATTCTGGGTTTCTTGTAAGAAAATTATTTGAAAAGTGGGGGAATTACTGAAGAATTTGCATATCCCGTTGGCAAATTTGAGACTGAACGGCGACTAAAGATCATTGTTGCTACATAATGTTATCCCACCCCGACGAAATGTGGCTCTCTGACCAAATTTTTTGAGTCAAGAGCTTAGATTTGGAGAAAATTTTGAATTTTATGTAAGGAAAATTATGAAAATAGCACTGTAGTTTCTGATGTCACTTGATGATTTGGTGTCACATATAGCAAACTTCCTTTTTTTCACTTACAAGGTCCAGAGCTCGGAAAATTTACTCAAGTTATGAGAGAGCACTTCTGCTTAGGAATCGCAATTTGTGGCGCGCGAAACGTGCGCAAAATTTTGCTCCTTTGAGACAAAAAATGACGAGTGTGGAGCTTTTATTGGGGAGATTACGGAATTTTATGGATTTTCAAAACCACACCGTAGACTGGTTTCACAAATAGCAAATTTCCGAATTCTTCATTTTTCAGAGCCGCCTGCCCCTTTCGCTACGCTACTGGGTGTCTAAGAGTAGGGGTCCAGATGCAAAATGCAAAAGACTTGATCAAAATCGCACTTCAATTTACTACGGGAAAATCACAGATCGAGGGGTGGGGGAATGATACCCACTGGTACGTTGCATAGGCCTGTACCTGTGTAAGATTGTTGATACAAAAAACATTAAAATATGACTTTTGCGAAAGACACCTTATCATACTGTAGCACTTCGGACACACATTCTAAGTGCACAATACACTTATTCATACATATACATTAGCTACCGAGAGCAGCCTTACAACGTCAGGACTACTGACCAATTACCATCAGCTGCATCGAGTCAATGGAGAGTCCAACACGCCAGGCAGCATGCTCTCCCTAGAACCACTCTAGCTCTCGCGCACTCAACATCAACTTCTAGTGACTACTACTCTAGCCAACCACAACATAAGAACGCTGAAGTAGGCCACCGGCTTCGCTGAAACCAGCTACCTTCGTGGAAATTTTACTTAGCCAACTAGGCCATTTTTACTAGAAGTCTACCACTTGAAATCTCGGAGCTACTCGTGTCCGTTTCGAAGCACGTAAAAAACACCCTATTCGTTCCACCAACACGGACAGTCTCGTGCGTCGGGCAGCAGCTGGCAGCTCGACATTTATTACTTTACTTGGGACTGTAGTGTTGAGTGGAGCCATAGTGCCGCTTTTGCAACAGCCAAGATTCATTCGCGAAGACACGAGGTTCCGTTGTGACGCCATATTGTTTCAACGGCATTGACGGGGCTGCACAGAACACAGCGACCTGAGGTGAGACTACCCAACTCTATTTGTTATCTCTAACAGCTCCACAAAAATACATTATCTGCAGACAGAGGATGGATGTTTATCTCTAATTCCTGATTGAAGTCTCTTATCTAGCAAACGCCAGTGTGATTTTACTTCTAGGATAATGTTGTAAATACGAAATGGTCGAATCGCCATACAAAAGAATGTCGTGAGCGTGTTAAAATTTTTCATTAGAAATCATACATTTTTCTAAAAAAGTTGCATGCAGACTGTGCAAAGAGAAATTTTTAGTTTCCTTAAAGTGTTAAATTTCAGCTCGTCAGTCTGTTCAATCACTAAAGACCACAGATTTCATTTGAACATAGCAGGGGGACGATTCATCTTCTTCCTATTCCTAAATATTGTGCTCCTTCATAACCACACCTGCTGGACTATGTACACGAACAATTGACATAATCATAGAGACCGATGAATAATGTATGTTTGATATCCAACTTAAAAAAGAACATCAATGAGACTGCAAGCGAGCTGAGCGCGCGAAAATTTTGGGGATTTGCAAAGTAAACATGTGGAATTTTTGATACAGAAAGCTAGTCTATCGTAATCTGTAGAGGACACCTTCCCTGTGTCCACCAAATCGACGCCCTTGGTCTAAAGATAAAGGGGGTCCTCTCACAAGGTACAGAGAGGAGAATCTTTTATTTTTAATTTTGAATGAAAATTCGTTACAACCTATAATTCTTTGAACGTAAAAAAAACTGAAAGAATTGAACTTTGTGGTCTCCAGCAGCTTCAAAGACGATGGTGAAAATATCTGACCAAGAATACGATGCACTTCTGTAGGATTTATATTTGAGATCGCAGTAGCTTTTAAAGTCTTTTGATTGATGAAATATACCACTTTATTGTCATGCGCATGAGAGATAAACATTGTTAAACGCTTTGCGTTATCGTTGATTTCATTAGTGGCATGTAGATTCAGTCTCCACTTTCTCGGGATAGCAGAATTTTTCCATAATATAATGCAAAAGGAAAAATGCTAGTTAAATTACATTTATGGCAGAAATCATTCTAATTACGCACTCAGTCGACTCTCTCATAAAAAATTACTAAGTTTTAGTGACCATGAGATCTCTGGCATAGATAAGTTTTTCACTTTTAATAAGAATTGTTCAAAATATATTGACTAGCATACACTTCCGGAGAGCGTAAAATAAGATCAAGTGCAAAAGACACCATAATTACTTGTTTTCAATGATAACATGGAAAGGTTACATTAAAACACATATTCCGCCATATTTCTTGAGCTCACTATCAATGTTCAAACAGAACTTTCCAAAAAGCAAAGCCATCCTGAAAATAATTTTTCCCTCATTTACATTTTAAGCTAAAAGCAAAAGAGCATAATTCGACAATTCCTAAACCACCTTCACATTTTGCACATTTTAGAACAGAACGTTTTCCCTTATTGTCTGGTATGTGTGACCAAATAAATTTATTTAAAATACTCTCTAGTTCAGGAAAAATGGAAGAAACGGGATCACAGATTGTATAAAATAAGTGAACATAGATGTTAAGCTCATGTGAAGTTTGGCCATGCGCTTTTTATACGTACTATACACCGTGACTCCACATCTGATGAACCCAAATAGCAGATGAATTGTAAGAAAAAGCTTAGTGTTCTACATAAAGCGTGGTTCGAAACACGGTTGAGACCTTTGATATCACTCTATTGACATTTTATCGGAAAACTTGGAACTGTGTGCTCTAGGTTGCTATTAGTTTGTAACAATTATATTTACGTAGTTTGAAAATTTAAGATAATACAACATTATAGAAACAAGTAGGCTAAATGATCTATTTAGTGAAAGTAAAAAATTAGCTTTGGAAAATTTTAGGGGGGGGGCGCCGGGTGCGCCCCCGCCTAAATCCGCCACTGTTTTACCAACAAAGTAGTCATATACTTTCAGGTCAGAAGAGACTGAGAGATGTAACTTAGCTATCATCTCGAGTGGCTAATGAATAGAGAGGGATAACTACGCAGTCTTATTTTTTGCTACTCCCTCGTCACAGATCTCTCTTCCCATTCCTACTATAATTGTCAACAACATAAACAGTACATTTCTCACCTTCCTCTTCTTTCTTTGGTTGCATAAGTGCGCAGCTAGAAAGTCTTTCCTTTACAGTACGGTTGCTCAGAGGAATCATTTTAAATTTGTATCACAAGATTGCTAAATCTACTTATTCCATGCCGCCAAGCACAGCCACCAATGAAAAGAATCTAATGAGAGAATATTTACAAAATGTAAAACCAAAAAAAAAAAAAAAACACAAATTTGGGCTGAGGTAAGTTATTTAGATGCGGCTAAGCAAATAAAGCCCTGCGCATGGCCCATATTTGACTTTCCACTGAAACACATCAAACTCTCAAAATGGCTTTTTTAAGCCGCGGTAGCACTTGATATCATCAACTGTATCACATGCCGTTCGGGTGATCATGTGGTCATCGGCAAAGCAGGCGCATATTGGTAAGGGCGATTCAAGTTTCAGTTGAAACGTCTAGGTCAGAAGAAAACTACGCAGTTACTATTGCGCAATTTCCACATCCGGGAGACTACGTTATCTTGTCCGTTCTCTATTCCTAACCCTCTGTGACGTTCTTCAGTTTTGAACAAAATAAAATATAACTTAAGTTTGTCGCTCTTGTAACAGTTATGAGTTCCTTGGTCATGACAAAAATCACTCGTTCAATGTTTTTCTTACAACAACGACGAAACTTTCACATCAACAGATTGCTCGGAATTTTCAAACTGTAAGAAAAGAAGGGTAGCGACCATGTCATAAAGAACGGCAGTTGACAAAAACTATAGAGAGGGCTTATGGAATACCGTTTTAACATTTATTCCCGAATTTCAGATATCTCTAATTAATTTCAGATATCTCTAAATAATTGCAGATATCTCTAATTCAATTTCAGATATCTCTAAATAATTGCAGATATCTCCAATTCAATTTCAGATATCTCTAAATATTTGCAGATATCTTTAAATAATTTCAGATATCTCGAAATAACGAAGTATTTCAGATATCTCTTATTCAATTTTAGATATCTCTAATTCTATTTCAGATATCTCTAATTCAATTTCAGATATCTCTAATTCTATTTCAGATATCTCTAATTCAATTTCAGATATCTCTAATTCTATTTCAGATATCTCTAATTCTGTTTCAGATATCTCTAATTCAATTTCAGATATCTCTAATTCAATTTCAGATATCTCTAATTCTATTTCAGATATCTCTAATTCTATTTCAGATATCTCTAATTCAATTTCAGATATCTCTAATTCAATTTCAGATATCTCTAATTCAATTTCAGATATCTCTAATTCATTTTCAGATATCTCTAATTCAATTTCAGATATCTCTAATTAAATATCAGGTTTTCATATTCATAGCCCATGAATAGGAATGAGACATATCCGAAAATCATATTCATGAGCTTATTACGCATGTGCATATATCCGAAACAGCTGTAAACATATAGCTAGCTAGCCGGCTTATACGTACGTACGTTTTACTGGGTTGAGTGCAAGTACTGTGTATGCATTATATTTGTAACATATGGACGGAATTCGAAGTTGATGTTGCGGCTAACTGTTTGTTCCTTTTTAAGGTAGCCTATCACACTTCGATAAATTCAGGAATCTTTCAAAAGCGAAGAATAGATTGAGTGTTTTCATCGAGAAACGAAGGTGGTTCACAAACCTTTTCAGTCATAGCTTTAACGACGTACAGTATGCTCCATTGGCCAGTTCGACTAGCCTAGCCTTTATAAATTATATTAGCCTTGCACAGGCAGTCACGTTGCGTGCTGTGGTGTGACTCTTCAACTAATAGTAATACACTGAGGATCCTAACGATTTTCACGCAAAACTAGTCGTCGCTGTTCATCCCTGCCGAAGGCACTAGGTAAGAACATTTTTCATAGTTAAGTAACATTTTTGTTGCATACCTGCAAGGTCCAGTCTTTCTTATCTTTTGTTTTGAGGATTTCGGGGTGGAAATCGCATAACGATAGGCAAAGGTTATGGTACACTAAAGGGTTACCGGTCGTTTCGCCCCCTTGCCAGTTCGCCCCCAACCAGTTCGCCCCGGTCGTTTCCCCCCCTTGCCAGTTCGGCCTGTAGTGGAAGTCGTTTCGCCCCCAAAGAGAAGGTCGTTTCGCCCCCAATTACTTATGAGTACGACATCGAATAAACTGACTTTAAATGCAGTTTTGTAGTTGTCGTAACAGTAATTTTCAAAGTAGGCAAGAATGTGACAAAAACCTAGTAAAGTAAGGGTAGGCGGTGCGCTATCTGACGCACAAACCAGTCATATGTTAAGTTGGTGTGGTATTCTCTTGCATGTCCAGAACTAATTTCACAAGCAAGTAAGCTAGCATTTTTTAAACCATTTTCGATTTTTGCGCCATTTATTGGAAATTATAAATAGAACCAAACAAAACAACCACAATATATGATAATTATAAGCGAATGTTTACACAAAGAAGCACGTGAACGATGTAGTAAGGAGAACGCATATAGAAAGTGTAAGGTTACATCAGTACTATCGACACAATTAACACTCAGCAATTGCGCATACATGAGTTAGTACAAATGAACAACTTGTTTCACCTTTAAAAATAAAAAACTCAATCTCATCCTGAAAGACAATTAAATAAGAAACTTGACTTCGTTGACATCTTTCGTTCTAAAACATTCACTTGTTAAGTTGTTGTAAAGGGACCTGCTTCAGAAAGACTAGGGGGCGAACCGGTAGGTCTTTGGGGGCGAACTGGCAGGTCTTAGGGGAGAACTGGTTTATTCTTGGGGGCGAACTGGTATTTAGGGGGCGAACTGGTTGGGGGCGAACTGGCAAGGGGGTGAAACGACCGGCTACCACACTAAAGTACACAGTACTTACTGTAGCCCTCGAACACGGCTGTGTGTTCGTTCCTCTCACAACACAGCCCTTGCGCGGATACACTTCACAACCGTAGTCAGTCTACGGGGTATTCCAAATACTATACACTTCGTATTGTTACTGAAATCAAAGATGGTAATATGAAGACCACTACACAGGTGGGGCATCCCGTTTCACCAAGTCCGCCACTCGTGACCTTTGACCTGTACTGAGAACAGTTGTCAAGAGCTTGAAAACCTGTCGCATCGACTTACTGTTACGGTCAATTCTGGCAGTTGAAATTCAGCCAGTCTTTGATGAAACTTTGTGAACATCTTTTGTGGAAAGGTAAATGCGGTGCCAGAGATCATCTGTGTGAAGTATAGTGAGAATATTTTGTTATTTGGAGACACAACAGGTGACATTCGGAGGGCGTCCTGGCAAGTGACAGTTACAGTTGTGAAGCGTATCAGCGCAAGCCTGAGGGCTGTGTTGTGAGAGGAATGAGTCTAGGCTATGTAACAAACACACAGCCCTGTTTGAGGGCTACACAGTACTACAGTAGGCTAAGCCCAATTCTGTCTGTCCAACATCCGGGCTTTTGCATGACCTGGGTCATGACTCGTACATCATGAAAACTTCAACTGGAGTAAAAACAATGACAGTCTGGCAGTGATACTGTAACAGTACACATATGCTAATTGCCAGTGCCTCAGGATAGACGATTGTGCATGGGCCTAACTGGCAAAGTTTCTCGAGACCAAGGTTGAATGTAATCTCAGAATGTCAATGTCAGGCAAATGTGAAAAAATAGGGTGCCTGTGCACAAAACATTGGCTTATGAACAGTGAGAAACCCATTCTTAGCCTATCTTAGGCCTATTGTGCAAGACTGGCCAATTGCATTTTAACCATCTTGTATAGTCTTTAAGTAAACAGTGAATTCTCGGCGACAAAAGTTCCCATAAGACCATCTGATCATGAAAGCTGGATATTTCAGTAAAAATCGGTCATTATCCACAAGTTAAAAAATAGTGCAAGCTGTTAAATAGGTATGTACAGTTACACAATAAACCTACAGTAGATATGTTTGCAGTGTTGCTGTACTGTGCCACAACAACAGTCCGTTTCACTTAAAACACATCACGTGATTGCATGACTCTTCACACCGGATGTGACGTAAATGCTATCTGGGACATATCCATTAATGAAGATGTGTTTAAAGACTTGAAGCTTCCAATTTTACCTGGGGGAACAAATCAAACAATTGAAACATAACGTAAGCACTACAGTACGTACTGTAAACACAGTGTGCACAAGAAACTCAGGGCTCGATTTTCATGGTTGTCAGATTGTCCGGGACAACTAAAATTCCAAACGGACAACCAAAAGTTGAAAGTTGGTTGTCCGATGGACAACCATTTTCTCTCACAATGAACTATATTCACGCAGCTTGGTTTTATCTGATGGAAGAAGTAATGTCTATACTGTTGGCTGATCAACTCTTTCAACTTTTTCCATCATACTGTACTGTACTGACAAGTGTTTTTGTCTTGCAAAAATCATATCTTTTTTATTTTTCGAGACTAATTATATTAATGATGTACTGTAATATTTTGGACAAAAGGTTGTGGTCAACCAAATTTTCTTTAGGACAACTAAAAATACTGAATTGGTTACCCGAAGGACAACCATAAAATTTTCTGAAAATCGAAAGGCCTGAAACTGTCACTGCAGATTGCAAAAACCTGCTCAAACACAAGGTGTGAGTCTGGAGATTGCCTACCTTCTTGCTAAACTACTGATGGCTCTCATGATGAAATTTTAATAATTTTCAGTAGCTCAAACCTTCCTTAGGCTTAGGCCTACAGGGAATTGAAAAGATGGGAGGGGGATTTCCAATTGATATTTTGGGGGTTCCTGATTTATTTTTTTCTTTAAGCATGGGATTTTGTAATGAAGACCTAGGCCTATTTCAGTTTCCAAACATTCAACGCAAGGCCTAACACACCAAGACCCAACATTGCAACAAGAATGTTTTCACTGTAGGGGCATAATTTTTGTTGGTTTCGGGAGCTTAAACCATAGGCCTAGGCTCTAGCTAGGCTATGTGCCAGTCTGCATTTCATGTTATACTCACGCCGAAGATACTGTATGCTGAGAATTTATTTTCCCCTTGCCAAGAAAATGTTTCCACCAGTCCATGTGTAAAGATTATTTTGTAGGCATCTTACAAAATAATTTAAAATTTTCCACAATTTGGGGTAAGTATCATGTTAGTTTGCAGTTTTCTCTTTATTTCTAATTCTAACACAATCCTATTGTTTTTGGCGGAGGTCAAAGGTCATTTGTGGTCACCATGAATCAAAAGATGAAAACCTCGCAAACAAGATATCTCAATGGGAAAGACTTGAACACTTTTCATATGTGGTATATAGATTTGTCATGTTGGTAAGGAAAAACCTACAGTTTGTGGTTGGGGTCAAAGGTCATTGAAGGTCACTATGGACCTAAACACAAAAGACCTCATAGACACGTTATCTCACATGAACGGGCCACCGGAGGTCAAATGCCAGGTCACCAAAGGTCAGATACCAGGTCACCAGAGGTCATACAAAATCACAAGAGGTCAAATGCCATATATACAGTACTGTATGAGATCGTAAGGGCAGGACTGGAAAAAATGTAAATTTCCCTTCAAGCAAATCAAATTTCCCAGCAAGCAAATCAGAATTTCCCAAAAACTTCACATGTTTACTTACAAAAGTACTCAGATTTCCCTTCAAATACCAAAATTTCCCTGCAGTGACATTCCCAAATTGCTGCTTTTTTTCTAGTCATGCGTAAGAGGTTACAAACTTCTTTAACATGATACAGTATCTTTAAGTAGGAAAGTTAGAAGGATTTCATAATTGGTACTGTATGTAGATGCATTACAGTTAATAAAAGGTCCAAATTGTTTTGGGGAGGTCAGAATTAGTTCATTTGGGGTCCCTGCCCTAGTCATGGAAAGGTAGAATTTCCAAGATTATCATCTCAGGTCACCAGGGGTCAAAAAGCAAAACTGCCCTAAGCAATGAATAACTGCCTCTTGGCTTTCTAGTTCACTATGTTATTATATCTACAGTATTGGTTGGTGTGTTCAGATCGTTGCATACAGGTAGCAATTTTTACAAGGTTCTGGGGTAAATTTGCATTCAGCAATGGGCAATGCATTGTCTCACTCAGAAGCAGGGCCTGGGTGTAATGACACCCAAACATCTCTTTTCCTGGGTTATGTGCCTTTACAATGCTCTCTGCATGCAAATTCAGGGCTACACAGCAAGGTATAAAGTACATAGAAGTGCATAAATGTGATAAACAGCAGATAGCCTTATTGATTATCATGTACTGTATAAGCCTCATCCATGAATATCTTAATTTTTCTCATAAACTTTAGAGTGGGTAATATCTATTTATACAGCACTTGGCCTGTGTCAGAGTGGCAACAATGACCTGCAAGCTGCCTGTGGCAGTGATTGCAGGTTATGCAAAACAGTAGCATTTAAATTAATAATGTGCTGAAGTAAGTTGAAGGGAAAGTGCAGTTTCCCCAATATGAAATAGTTTACCATGTCGTACTAATCCAGGAACCTTGTTAGTTTGTTACTAATTAGTCAACTGAGCTCAAGGGAATAATTCCTTTTTTAACATTTTTTTTGTAAAAGTTATCTTCAAAACCACAAGCAGATAAATCGGAGATTTAAAAGAGTTTACTGTTTTTCAAAGCAGTTTGTGGCATGTAACTTTCACAGGTACTGTATTTGGATTATACATAAGTTTTTTTTGTGATACAGTAGATGCTGGTAGTGTGTCCAAAATGTTCTTTCTTATCTCACAGTTATTTCATTTCTACTTTACTCCTTTAGGTGTGTCTAAACTGCTGGCTTACCACTTCTGCCCGTTTTGCAGCAAATTTGTGGAGGTCATCTGTGTCAGACTGTGTGTGACATGTAGGCTACAGTACCTCAGTACAAAGAAGGGGCCACCAATATGTTGAGATAGGAGCAGATTTGTTTGTCGTCCATCACATTCATGGTTTTCCTAATGGTAGTATGACGCATCAGCAGAAAGCCCTAAGTTTACTTGGTACGGTAGGTAAAGAGATGGGTTTTCTAAGGTATAAAATCTGTTGAAATTATGTCAATATCTTTTACTCTTTTGAATGTATCTTCAAAGTTTGAATGTTTACTAAATAAATTGCTTATAATGCAAAAATAATGATGTTGAATTTTGTGTAGTGCTGACATATTTTTTGTGTTTAAAATCCTGTATAAATTATCTCTTAAATACTTATGGGGTACTGTAATTTTGGTTTGGTGATTGATACTGATGATTTTCTTGGACACAATTTTAACTTCCAAAATCAAACCTTCAGGACATACTGTACTAACATTACAGTGTCACTGTTCTTGAAATGAAGACTGCAAAATCAAAGGGTGTCATATACAGTAGCATGTTCCACTGTAGACATCACAAGTTGTTCGTATTGAGTTCATGATTATGCAAGCGTAAGTTCAAATCAGAAATTGCGATGTAAAATGGTCAGTTTTTAACAGATTTTGATGGTAGTCATCCCAATTTGCTTGGTTTCAAATTCAATGCTTTTTACATCAAATACCTGACGTTGTCATTTTTATGTCACACGACCTTTAACAACAGTCTCTCTCTGATGATAGATGTCAAGGGGTGTTCCTCCTAATGATTAAATGACCCATTCATCTTGGTATGTCTGAACCAAGTGGTTGGCCTAGTGGTTAGGGAATCCCCTTTCAGCTGGGAATTCTGGGATTCAAATCCTGGTTGAGTCATACCTAAGACCTTAAAAATGGAACCTGTTGCCTTCTCACTTTATGCTCATCATAAGAGATTTGGACAGGAATCATAATAATGTTGATTTTTAAGGACTAGTGGTGCAATGCCTGCACTGGTTGGTATTGCCCCCCGAGCTTGAGAATGTTCAGGAATGGCAAGATTGCAATGGTTCATTTGTTAAGTGTGTAGGGATGTTTCTAACCTTACTCATTATAATTATTGTTGTTGTTGCTATTATTATCTTAATCATTATATGACACATGATGTATTTATGTTCAGTTTACCATGCCTTATGCCTGTGCCAGGCAGGATCTGCACTGTGTATAGATACGTACAATCATTCTAGCCTGAAATTACTGTTATTGCTATTTGAGGACTCTTAATGCAAATACTGTATGGCTTAGATACAGAAAAATTTTCAATTATACACTCTCGATGCATCGTAGGCTAAAACTGTTGCACTGCTTGTGACATATGCATCACCGCAATTCATCAGAATGAAACCTTTGACCATACTTGCCATATGTCATTTGCCATGTGTGCATCATGCAGATTGACAATTTTTTCCAAGTCTTCTGCTTGTCACCAAAGATTGGTAGTACAAAGAGATGTCTGAGTTACATGGAAATGTCTAATTTGCTTTTCTTTAAGAGGAATTGAATTTATTGCATTTAGACTATGGACCTATCTGGGCTTTTTAGATGACACAGCTTTACTTGTTAAAACAATCATTTCAAAAAGGTGGAAAGTTAACCCATTTATTCCGAAGTGATGTACATTTAACTTTAAACCACGTTTCAATTTATTATGATGTCTTTCAATCTTTTTTAGGTAAGAAACAGAACTCGAGTGGATAAACTCCAGTCCCTAACACAATGCTGTAAACCTCGAACAGTAACAGTGGAAATGCCATCAGAGCTACTACCCTCATCCCCTTTTTAGCCTCTCATTGGTGACAAAGCAGCTGAGACAATGTTGGTGAAATCCAAGTGCACTGGTTGTGAATGCAGGAGTGACAACTCTATCCAAGTGAGGCGCCAGCATCAGTTGTTACCTGTGTGGGAGGCTGTACGTGATATCTCTGTGTAATATTTGTAATTATCTTTATACAACTCATTCTAAATCATGGTGTCAATATTGTATATCTCCACTCTCTCAATGGCTCACGTCAGCCAACTTCACTTGGCATTTGTTTTACATCTTCATTTATATGTATAGTACTGTTAAGAGTTTTTGAACTCAGTGGAACCTCATCAGCTGCAGAGGGAAAGGATTGTACTATATTCAAGAGGATATTTCCTTCTTTGAGAATTGCCCTTTTAGCTGTTTTGAATATCCCTTTTTCTGCTTGTTTTTGGTGGAGGTCGAAGCTTGTCTGGGGTCATCATGTTCAAAGTCTGAAAACTTTGTTAACCTGATATCTCAAGATAGGAAACTTTGATAGATTTCATATTTTGTATGTGGATGCATTATAATTAGAAGATGGTCCCCATTGTTTTTGGCAGAGGTCAAAGGTGATCTGGGGTCAAATGGGGTCAAAGTCTAAAAATCTCTTTATAGCTTACTATCTCAAGGTAGGAAACTTGGATTCATTTCATATGGGTATGTGGATGCGTTATGATCAGGAGATGCTCCATTTTTTTCGTGGAGGTCAAAGTCATCTGCGGACACCAGAAGTCACCAGAGGTCAAAGTCTGAAAAGCTTGTTAACTCGATATCTCACGGTAGAATGCTTGTATAGATTTCATATTCAGGAGACAGACCCTATTGTTATCAGTGGAGGTTAAAGGTCATCTGAGGTCACTGGGGGTCAAAGTCCAAAAACCTTGTTAAATGCAATATCTCAAGAAGGGATCTTGGATAGATAGTATGTGGATGCTTTATGTTCAGAAGGTGCTCCCTACTATTTTTGGCAGAGGTCAAAGGTCATCTGGGTTCACCTTGGGTTAAATTCTGAAAACCTTTCAAATGCAGTATTTCAAAATAACTGTCTGCCTGTCCATCTATCTTTCTATCCATCTATGACTTTTATGGAGGCCAAAGGTCATCTGAGGTCACTGGAGGTCAAAATGGCAATGAAAACCTTGACATCTCAAAGTGGGAAACCAAATAGATTTCACAAGTGGTGTGTGGAAGCACATTATGGTGAGAAGATGGTTCCTGTTTTGTTGGTGGAGGTCAGAGGTCATCTGGGGTAGCAAAATAACTTTTTGAACATTCTAGTATAACATTTGAGTGAGAAGATACTGAATGGTAAAGATGGCATTATTTGAAGTGGAATGTATACATTTTTGTATCATTGAACCTCAATTGCACTTTTGCATTCTGGTTATTATTTTTGGTGAAACTTTAGCTTTGAAGGTCAGTGCTACACAAAGTATTGAGGGTACATCTACAGTATCTTGAATAATGAACTAAAAATTCTTCAGTATGTTGATAACAATGTTCTTTTTTAGATGGTTAGCATGATACTCTTTAGAATGTTATTATCCCTTTGAAAGAATTTGAAAAAGTTTCCATGCAGCTTGAAAATAAATTTTGGCAAAGCAACTTTACCTCTGGGTCCCCTGTTCACACAAAAACCTAATTCATTAATTTTTACAAGTTCAAATAGGCTGGTGGTCCAGTGAATGTTCTGGGAATAGAAGTTTGTAACATGGAGACAGCCTTTTCAGACTCGATTTCATGCCTTAACTATCCAGAATTAAAGATGATTGATAAAATTGTTTTGATGGAAACCTTTATTTGCACTATCCCAGTTGGTCTATTTATTTCAATATTTTGCTAACCCTTCTGATCAATGCATTTAGCTCTTGGAGTGATTTATAAATTTATATCATAAAGGAAACTTGACAAAATAAGACTTGAAACAATGTATAATTCTATTTCGACTGGAGGGCTTAATGTTACCCATATTTAGAGTGTTATGGGTGGTGTAAAATGTTATTGGATAAAATGTTATACTGATAATAGCTATGACTTTCGGAAACATCATTTCCGTTTCTTTCTTAGAAAGTATGTCAACACATATTACTTTCAGTGTAACTTTAAGAGAAATGACGTGGGTATTGACTTTTTTGTTAATGATGTTTGACTGGATGGGACTTCATTCTCCTATACAGTACTCCATAATAATCCAGCATATTCCTACTGTCAACTTATTTGGAATAATCATAATATTAAAATTAATAATGAAGTTATCTATGTTTTAAATCCTGACATGATAAAGGTATCATGTACGTTTCTGATTTATTAGATGTTAACAGTTCTTTAAGTTTTCCTGAGTTTGAAAGGAAACTTTGTATTAACAGACCATTTACTTTGCACTTTGGTATACCATAGATGCCATTCCTTGGCACTGGATATTTCCATGAACACAGGGATTGAAAATGGAGACATTTTCCCCATTGACAGAGTTTGCCATACAAAAACTAATAGTTTACAGACAGCTCCCTCCAAAAGCTGGGAGCTGGGCCCATGTCAGTTGTTAAATTGAATTCACACTTTGAGTTTCCTGATTATGTCTGGAAGGACATGTTTCAAACCTCTTTTAAGTCATTAAGAGAAATTTAGTCACAGTATTTTCAATTCCTTTTTCTCCACAATATACTATGCACAAATTACTTGCTTCATTTGGACGAAACAGAAAACTTGTGATGCACATTTTGTGGACAAAATGATGAAATCTTAGAGCATATTTTCAGGGAATGTTGTAATGTTTCTAATTTTATTAAGATGTACTGTAGAACAAAAAGTTCTTGACAGGCAGTTTTTATTTTCAAAGTCAGACTTTTTTGGTTACCACCTCTTTCAGAACATCCTTTTATCATTCCTGTCTTCAATATGAAGTACTACAATTTTCAGAAGAAAATGAATTGAATGAGTGCAAACAAAATTTTTTCACAATTGGCCTAAATTTCTATTTAGCATTGAAATATACTTTGATTGTAAAATTATAAGTGGTCCCTTTTCTTTTAACTATTTGAAAACTATACCTTCAGCACAGGTGATCCATTCTTCAACTAAATCATACTTTAAATCGACTTCCTTACTCATTTTATAACACAAATGACATCCCAGTTATAGGAGTACAATTTATGAGCTGCTTTGTCTTCTCTGCCCTTCAGATTACATTTGATTTTGTAAGTTCTTCATATTGTCTTATCTCATTATAAGCACAACATTGAAGAAAATATTCACATTTGATAAAATTATGGCATGGTATGGTTATCGACATGTATGTTATTAATGTATACAATATGTCAATAAAAGATGGCACAAAAAAAAACAAAACAAAGTTCATTCTTGCTATCCAAACGTTTCCGAGGGCTCACCTTGGACCTCTTGTCATCAGGATATTTGCTGAACTCTCCCTGTAGCCCTTTGGGGGATTTGGAGGTATCCTGAAGAGCTCTATTTTCCTCTGCATCATCTGCTAATATTTTTTTTTTAAATCTATTGTGGGTAAACTTTGTACTCTGTACCTCAGGGAATGCAAAATTGCAAGCATTACAGTTTGAAGTAAAGCTTTACATGAACCAATAAGTGCTATTCATTTTGACTTACTACAGATTAAACTCCTTTGCTGCTCTGCCTTTCAATCCCTGACCTAGTCAGAAGGTAGCACATGCTTCCTTTCATAACCTTCTCACCGGTAGTCAGTGAGTGTGACTTCCAAATCAAATTTTCAAATTCTATTTTGAGTTGTATTAACTGTTCAACTGATGTTATTTGAAGAGGACTTCCCCTCATTGGAACATGGATTCAAACAGGGTTTTGAAAGGAGTTCCATGTCTCCTCATACAAGTATTCCCCCAATGCCTACCGCATATTTCAGTTATGTGCTCACAACCCTTATAATTCCGTTTGATTTGGCATTTCTGATTTCTGGCGAGGGTATCGTGTTTTTAGGACATAAACATGACTTTTGAATATGATAGTATTATATTTACCTCCATCCGAACCACCCAAAATTTTATTGTAAAGTGGGCAAAATTGCCCCACATTTTGCCCTTCGCTGTCCATTTATGGTTCATGTGAATGAAGCTGAGGAAGGTAAAAGCCATTAAAGCAAAAGGGAGAAATTTGGTTCTGCCCACGATTCAAGGGCAAAACACCCTTGGGCTTATTTTGTTCCCTCAGTATAAAAATATAATATTCCAGAAATTTTTGCTTGCAAAATTTGCACAGTTGATAAGTCCATCCAAATTGCACCTCATCATACAATTGCTAGGGTGACACTCCCTCTTCTTCAGGACATCCCCTTGACATTGGTTCAAAATCAAGTTCAAGCCCAGCTCAGAACACCATCCTATGCCTTTGCTTTGGTCAAGTCGTTCAATTAACTTGGTAAGGTGCACTACTCATTGCTACAACTTTTCTCTACAGTCCAGCTCATTCTTGAAGCATATTGCAACATTTGGCTTTTCAATTTGCTTTTGAATTCCACAAAGTAGTCTTGTGTCGCTATATGCTTTGCTATCATTCAGAATTATGCAATTCCTTCAAATGAATGTTGCCTTTCTAGTTGGCATGCCATAATGTGTTTTCAGAGAGTACGCTTTCAGTCCATCTTATGTGAACTACAAGAGGTGGGGATAAAGTTTAGGAGTAACAATGTAATAACTAGAGTAGCATAGTTACTGTCACACAACCCTTCTGATAATACCAGTCGAGCTTTTAATTTATCTTGAAAAATGGTGTAAACCTAATACATACCCAGATTACTCCACAGGGGGGCCAGCTGGCCTGCATGAAAACACTGATCATATAGCAGTTGGACTGATGTGTCCGGTATAAATCTCAAGGCACATGCATGGTCATGCTGCCCAGGAAACGGATACTTTAAAGTCATAGTGTATCATGAATGTGACCAGTTTGGTTAGGACAGTAGCATAAGCAAATTTAGGAGAAGTAGATACCAGATCAGATGCCCGCCCCCTCAATCCCTTTCTCCCTTCCCATCCCTTCATCAGCTTTCCTATCTCTCCCTCGAGGCTGCAATCCTTCATGAAATTTGACAGCAATGAAGTACTGGAAGAAACTTGACAACACCATCCATTTGATTGGAAGTGCTGAATTTACACTGATTTGTGTAAATTTAAAACTGTCATTTTTCCAAATTCTAACATGCCTTGTGTGAGCAGAGATCACATCTCTTCACCACCACTCTAGGCTTGACCACTCCTGGGAAGTAAACTTGTAGTAACCAGACTGTACATAAGTGTCCTTGCACAGCTGGGAGAGCTCTGTATAATAGATACTAAAATTACTGAAGGAATAGCAGAATGGGAACCGAGGGATAATTGATTAGCTGAATCATGGGAACTCATGATGGTGCATTAACAGTTGACACGGGCAATTAAAAAAGTAGGCCTGTTTGCTAACAATACCTCCATTGGGATCTTGTTTCATATATAGCCTTTTGCTTTGAGGCAAAATTGATAAAAATGGCCAAAAATTGCCATTTTTTTTTGTTATTTACGATGTTGCTAAATGGTATAAGTATGTTGCCCTTCTAATATGACACCTGCACAGCAAATTGTAGAAAAATCCACTGGCAATTATTAAGGCTGAAACCGTTTGAAGAGAGAGACGTACATTTTGTCCCTCTACAGTACAACATGGGTTGGATTGGTGGATTAAGCTAATAATGAAAATTTGGAGGGGGGTGGAGGAATGAAGGTTTATGTGGTAGCATTTCAATTATAGAAAAAGGATCTTGCACTTTAAAAGTTAGGCAAAGGAAGCAGACCTGCACAGCTGGCTCACAAAAGTGAATTTTAGATAGGTTAATTGGTATGGAGATGGTACTTAACATTTGTGAGCAATGAATCTATGATGTTGGGTGGGGAAATCATCTATTTGTATTCTTATCCATTTTTCTAAAATTATGTTAATATTTCGGCTAAATAATTACTGATGATGAATTATGAGCAATGGAAGTAAATCATCAGCAGGAGCATCATTTTCACCTCCTGTTTCCTATGAATGGATTTATGGACCATAACAGGGTATAATTGCAATGGGGCATACAGTAAGCAATGCCAATTAATTGACACATGACAATCTTAAAAACAACAACAAAATGCTTTATTTCCCTGAGACACAGTCATTGTGTATTGACATCTTCCTTATAAGTGCTTTTTTTTTTATCAAATCTAAGTTCAAATAAAATTTTCCCCATAAACATGACACTAAACAAAGCTCACTGAATATAATTTTTATATGAATTAAATTTCATATTCTTGTACCAGCAGCTTAAGCAACAGGTAAGCCTATACTGGAGCAGCAATTGCTGCAGTTGTTCAACCCTTCTAAATGTAATGACCTGTTCACTTTTTTTTAATCATGGTTTACACTTTATAAATATATACATATCTTAGCCCAAACATGATAACAATTTGCACCTAGCAGTTGAAAAATGTTGCACTTTAAATATATAGGTAGTGTTGCTTGGTATAAGGCAAGAAGAGTCGCCCCAAACTTAATTATAAAGAAACAGCTAAAACTCATCGTTTTCTTCTTAATCAAGTATTTGTCATAATTTTTTCTGACCTATATGTAAACCAAGCAATTACTCCTAGTTAGTTTTATAGCGCAATTGAGCAAAACAATCATGAAATAGGATGGTATACAACACTAATTAAAATTGGTGGTGACTGCACTTCCTCTTTACACAAAAATGATTCCAAGCAGTGAATTCCTGAAATATTGGCATTAGGCTTTGAGAGTGAAAATGAAAAATTTTCAATATTCTTCCAAATTTCAGATTCAACTGCACCATGAAAACAAGGGATGATGGGTCAAATATAGGACTCCTTTGATAAACAATGGCCCAATGTGCAATGTCCTCACAAAGCAAGAGCTGTGTAACATACTGCATTGCTGTAGGATCTATTGCTTTCAGCATCTAAGTCCTACATACAGCATTACTTCCATGCTTAGGAAACTGCTTAGCAGGGTTCAAGATTCCAATCACAAATGATTCAATGTCCACTTCAGCAAGCAAACACATTCCTTCAAGATATGTACACCCAGCAGAGCAGCAGTCACTGGAAACAACTGATACTGAGGGGAAGTGAATGCAGAAGGAACACTGGCTAAAGCATTTTTTAAAACATCAATACTGAACTAATCTTTTAATCAATCTTCTCCAAAATCTTAACATCTTTTTGTCATGGCTATGGTTATCATCTTGTGCAATTTGAAAACAATGAATTCTTTGAAGAGAGAGACAGACATTTTACCCCATAGTACCACATAAGCTCTACCCACACTTTGTGGGTTCAGCTAATAATGCGAGAGTGATCCTTCACCTTTATTTTGTATTGCATCTTCATCTGTTTCATTACAAGATCCAAGTAATTATACAGTCATTCATTATATATTCAATGAAAATGATATCCCATTTCTGTGTACAATTCTATCTTGTTCCTTTAAATTTGTAGGAGAGCAATCAACAGTTGGAGACAACTTTCTTCCTGTATGTCAGGGTTCCCAACCAGTAGCATGCCTACCACAAGTAAAGATCTATGTTACTTCAAGTCGGCACAAATGCAGTCAACATTTGAAAGGACCTATTGTTCATTAATTTTTACAATTTTTTCTATTAATGCACATCATCCTCCTGTGTGAGCTTTCAAATGTCAAGCTAAATGATAGGCTTGCAGTAAACTCCTCAAATCATTTCCAACCAACAGCATGTGACAAAAGACTTGTGTTGCCCATCCAAAAAAATCTCTGTAATAATGGTTTTCTTTACAAAATAACTGCTGCAGCATATCAGGTAATAATAAATGATAAGCTAAAGCAGAGATGCTGCAGAATCTCAATACTTTGTGGATGTTAAGTAGACAGTTTTCCTATTGTTGCTGATGATATCTGATGTAAATACAGTTCTCCTTTGGCACTTTGCATTAAAATATTATCCATCTATTATTAATATCCTGATGCATTTCATGCTCAAAAATGATCAAATTCATAGAGAACAATTTTTACAATAATACTGTAACACTAAGTGAGGTACACAATATTGTGGACTATACTGAAACTTAGTAAAGCAGAAATAATGAACCAGTTAGATACAGATCAGTGAAATCTTCTAATAAATCCAACAGTCCAATGACAGCTGTTTTCCTTCTGCATTCCACACCATTTTCTCTCAAATCACTCTTCCTCATGCTATTTTCACTGTCTCATTCATTTCTCTGCTGATATCTTGAGGGTTTGCAATGTTACAAATGTGAAGAAGAACTCCCACTCAATTCAGTATGTTACAGATCCTCAAATACACTTCAATCAACTCTTGAGAGGTTAATTTTTCATCACAACTTAGAGACACTTTGATCATGCCTCCTAGGCACATTTTGTGCACTACAATGTAACTCCATAATTTTTAATTCATAAGTTTGTAGAGCCAAGACACAAAACAAAGACTACCAAACTTTTTTATTGCTTGTATCCAACTCTAGGAGCTTATTCCTCCTTGGGAAATATCTGCTTACAGAGCCTTTGTTTATGGTCAGACTAAGCAAGATTATCTTACAGTTACTTCATGCTTGATTTAGCAGAGGTGTGACACCACCAGTCTAACATCTGAAAGTGTAACTACAAAATGTAAACATTCTCAGTCAGTAGGTATCTGTGCCTATCAACCAAAGTGCTGTGTGCAAAGAAAACTGAAGTTTCCATGACCATTTAAGAGTTTAACCATAAAATTTGCAAAAATAACATAGCAACCATCACTTTTTTAATGTGAAAAGTGGAATGTTTTCTGCCTCCCGGCCAAAGAGCTTGCTCTTAAATTCTCAAAGACACTGACCACTGATAAAGTTACATTTCCCTTGCTCTAAAGAAATTTTATCCTCTGGCTAGTGTGACAATATCTTAATACATGTTATGTATTGAGATAAAATGCTCAGCCCAACCAGCCTTGAGTAAGCCCTACTGAAGGTTTTTATTTTTCTTCAGGCATGCTGGAAATGTGGGATAAAGCAGGCTACAATGGACTATGCTACATTTAAACACAAGTTGTGCAAGATGCAAAACTGTACTAACACATTTCCTGCGGCAGCCCACCCTCAACTAGATACCGACTGGTTTGCCTAATGGTTGGAGCATCCGCCTCTCAGCCGGGCGTCCAGGGTTCAAATCCCGGTCAAGTCATACCAATGACTTTAAAAATGGGACCTGTTGCCTTCTTGCTTGGTGCTCAGCATAAGAGATTGGAGCAGGGTAATAATAAATATCGAGTATTACACCTTCATCCCTGTAGTGGCAGCCAGATTTGTATGGTCCCCAGGGACCTGAGATGGAGCTTTGGAATGAACAGATGGTGAACGATTTATGTACAGCGCTTTGTGCATTCCACAGAATGGACACGTGCGCTATATAAATCCCAGATATTATTATTACTTTAATAAGGTTTTTTGCTTACAGTGCCAAAATGTTGTAGCTTGAAATATAGGCTTGGTTAAATTTGTGTAGTTTACACCTTCCTGTACCTTTACTTTGTTGATAAAGTTGTTTTCACAAGACATTGCACATAGATTTCAGTGAACAAAGGGCTTAAAGCAAGACGATACTTAAAACAGCTACTGGAATCTTTAGTCTTCTCCAAAACAGCCTTTAATAAACTGTGTGTGTGCCTCTGTTGATATTGCCTTACAACATACATGTACATGAAAACTAAATATATGTCTTTCAAGTCATCCAGCTCAGTGCCAGCAGAAACATTTTCCTTTTTTCTCTGTTCTTTGGGAAATTGAGTTGCAGGATTAGTATGTGTAGCTTGAACAACAGACTCTATTTACTACTTAAGTAGGCAAAGATGTTGAGTAACTTGAGCTTTTGGACAATTCACTTGGATTTCAACAACACTGTCTGCTGCTTTGTCACTAAAGAGAGGCTAACAAGGGGATGAGGGTACTGTAGCTCTGATGGCATTTCCACTGTTACTGACTGGCAGGGGTCGAGGCTTACTGCATTGTGTCAGGACTGGAGTTCATCCACTCCTGTTCTGTTTCTTACCTAAAAAGAAGAAAAGACATAATAAATTGAAACCTAGTTGAAAGTTAAATATACATCACTTCTGAATAAATGGGTTAACTTTCCACCTTTTTGAAATGATTAATTTAACAAGTAAAGCTGTGTCATCTAATTAAAGCCCAGATCAGCCCATAGATAGGCAATAAATTCAATTCTTCTTACAGATGAGCAAATCAGACATTTCTTTATAACTCAGACTCAGTACTACCTATCTTCGGTGAAAAGAAGTAGACTGTTGAAAAAATGTCAATCTGCATGATGCATGTATGCCAAATAACATATGGCAATTTTGGTCGAAGATTTAATTCTGATAAATTGCAGTGTGCAAATGTCACAAGCAGTGCAACAGCTTTAGCCTACAATGCATTGAACGTGTATGAGAATTTCTGTGTCTAAAGGTAGTAGCTCTTGTACTAAGAATCCTCAAGCAGCAACAGTAATCTTAGTGCATCTTGGACTTGCACAGTATGCTGGAATGATATCTACACAATTCAGATCATGGTACAGGCATACGACATGATAAACTGAATGTAAGTGCACTATGTGCCATAAACCAAGATGAATGGATCACTTCATCGTGGGGAGGAACACCACCTTGACATCTTTCATAAGAGAGAAGCTTTTGTTAAAGGTCATATGACATAAAAATGTCAAAGTCAGGTATTTCATATAAAAGGCATTAAATCAAAAAAATTTGCTGTGATTGACATCTAAATGTGTTAAAAAAATTGACTATTTGGTTACATGAAATAGCCCTTACTAACACTGCCTACCACTAAACAGTCTGAAATCTGACTTTTGGTTGGTAAGTCAGGTTTTTACTTGATGTTTACATCGACTGTTTACAGCCACTCCAATGCTTGATGGGGTTTGTCATATTTTTATCGATTTTAGGGTTGGAGTGACATTAAATTGTAGGTGTGTACATCAAGTTAAAACCTGCATTAACTGCCCAAATAATTTAATCATGCATAAACATTGGCCCAATATGCAAATCTTGTAATTTCAAGGGACAGGATATATTTTATGTTTTGTTGTTACAATCTTCATTTCAAAGACTGCAAGTGGTAAAATTAGTATGTTCTGAGGGTTTGATTTTAAAAGTTTAAATTTTGTCCTTGAAAATCATCAGCATCATGACCCACCACTCGCTATCTAATGAATAAGTAAGATAACATTTATATAGCATTAACAAAAAAAAATGTCAACACTGTGCATCACTCCACATCATTATTTATGTATGAGCCACAACTTTTTGCATGAACATTCAAACTTAGAAGATGTATAGTGAGAATGGTAAAGGCTTTTGACATAATTCTAACAGATTTTACCTCTGAAAACCTTTCTCCGTAAGTACCAAGTAAATTTAGTGCTTCTTGCTGACATGCCACAGGACCTTTAAGAAAACTATGAATGTGATGCAAGAAAAACAGCATCTGCTCCTATCTTGAAATATTATTGGCCCATTCTTTGCATTGATGTACTGTAGCTGGCTACTGTAAATGTCCCACAGTCTGACGCAGATGGTCTCCACTTGTCTGCTGCATAACATGGGCAGAGATGGTGAGCCAGCAATTTTAGACACACCTGAAGAAGTAAAGAGAAAATGAAATAACTATGAGATTAGGAAGAACATTTTGAACATGTTTTTAGTATCAACCACAAAAAATTGTCTTAACTAAATAAAGGTAACAGGCCCAAAATTTGCTTAAAAAAAAAAAAACCCAGCAAACTCTTGCACATCTCCATTTGCCGTACAAGTATGATGTTTTTGATTATAACTTTTTACAAGCAAAACATTAGAACGAATTTATTCCCTTGATCAGAGATCATGCACTGAACTACTGATAAGACCTAACAAACTAAAAATTTTCCTGTATTAGCATGACAGGGTATGCTGTGTTTCAAATTGGGAAAACTGCACTTTCCCTTTAAGTTATTTCAAGGCATTACACTGTACTGTAGAACCTTCAATCACTGCCACCAGCAGCTTGAAGGGCATTTTGGCCACTCCGTAAATACTGTATGAACAGACTTAAGTTCAGTTATGTAGAGTATGTGAAGTAGGTAAGATCATCTGATCAATGTAGGATGATGAGTATGTTAATTGCTGTCTGCTGTTTCCCATACATCACTTACATGTACAGTACCCTATTGTTATTGCACCCCTCAACTTGCATGCAGGGGGGAATTTTAAAGGCACATAACCCAGGAGGAGAGATTTTTGGGTGTCATTACACCCAGGGTCCTCTTCTGAGTGAGACATGACATTTCTGAATGCAAATTGTTGTTGCAAAACATTTACACCTGTAGCAAGTATTCTGGTCACAACAACCCAATAGAAATTGTGACCCAGTGAAGTAGAGCAGCTTTATTATTCTGCAGAATCTCAATACTTTTATGCACAATCAAAGTTTATCATGATACAGTGAAATGATGCACCTAAGTGTTTCATGATAAACAAAATAAAAGTGAACATCCTTGGCAATCAGGTACAGTATCATGCATAAAAATGAAATATGAAAGGTCATCAAACAAAAAATCAATAATGATACTGTTATACAAAAAAAAATAAGTTTTGTAAAGCACATTGAAACTAAAAAGCACTTGCTAGATGGGGACAGTCTTATGAAAAAAAAAGAAAAAGGAATTGCTTCCTACCAGTTTTAACAAAACTACTTTCTGACCTAGTTTTCCTACTCATATCTCCTATTATCTCATTGAAACCTGCTGGTTAAGCATACAGCTTCTGAAAGCCATCATGCATCTGCTTGTATGACATTCATCAAAGCTACCTGTTTTAAAAAATTGGCAGCAAATCATCAACTGTGGTAATTTACTTCCAACTGTAGGTTTAAAAGACAAGGGGAATTTTCCCTGTCTGGCTCATTGAATTCATCCAGGGTTTTTCAGGTGAACTTTTGTATATTTTTAATTAGCATACAGTATATGTTTAACTGATTGGAATAGGTTGTTCTAGACAAATATTTCAAAGTTGTGAATGAATCCCAGGGTACTGCTGGCCAGCCAAATTCCAGTCCTCTCAGTATAGCTTGGGTGGCCTGGACTAAGCCTTAAGGCCAGGTCACACTACAGCGATATCAGATCTGATTATGCTCAGATTTTTGTGAGTTCTAATTAATACCTCCTCCATCTTTGGTGAAAAAGAAACAAAAATTTCCCAACCTGTGTAGATATATGAATTGTATCACAGGACTAGGAAATTCTAAGTTACTTTATACCAATTATTCTGTGACATCACATCTGTGCAGACAACATACCTCTCAAGAAACCTGCATTTCAAATCTTCAAAGTATTTTTAGCCAGAGAACTACACAAATTAACAAATAATTCAGCTTACCAAAAACAAAAATTTATTAAATCTTATCTCACGGCACATTCAACTGCTTGCGCTGCTATACAATGCATAGGCCTAGTTACGTACGGACCAATGTTAGCTGTGGCAACATCTCTATCAATGGCTAACCTGTGTAGCTGGTGGGGAATATTCCTGTAACGGCGTAAATAGTGTAATAATGTCATGCAACGCTGCACTCAGTAGCAAAAATGAATGCCCACTTTGCGGGTCAGAGGCGGGCCTTGTCTCAGAGTTTCTGATCAAATGAACTTCTGGACTGTCCTAACAGTTCCTGCTGTTCTTGACTTTTTTTCATGGGTAGGATGCCATGCGAGATGTACGACAGATATAGGCCCTCTGGAAATCACTAGCAGCACTGATGGTGGTGGTAAAATCGGGTTGATGTTTTGGTTTGCAAACTATACAGGAACTGTGCACACCAAAATTCACAGCAAAAAGCACGATTGCACATCTAGTAATTAGGAGAGGTTTTAGTAATTGAGCATTGGTGAGTATCTGCATATTACAGTATCTTGGCACATTTGTTGATACATATTTTCTTAGGCCATTTCTTCAAAAATTCAGTACCAGACTGAACTCTTTTGGCAGTAACATAGCTATATTGTGTTGACTGATTTGCCAAAAAAGTGTAACCATTTTTGTCTAGACACTTCTAAAATTAAAAAATTTTCGAAAAGGGGAGGGGGAAAGCCCCTCCCCTCAAAATTACACCTCCCCCCAGGCCGGCAATCCACCAATGGACAGATCAGTTGGACCCCCATCTAGCTTCTTGGAACTTGGGAGCTACAGTATGAGACAGCTTGTCAATTCGCTATTCGGAAGCTACTTGTCAATATGCAGCACAAAATAAGACTTCATTATTTCCATGGTCCTCTCGGAAAGAAGTCACAAGTGGAGTACCACAGGGTTCTGTCCTTGGCCCACTTCTTTTCTTAATTTTCATCAATGATATTGATAGTTCTCTTACATCTCGTATAAGTAAGTTTGCAGATGATACTAAGCTTTATAGGAAAATTAGCATTTTGGATGATGCCTTACTGCTACAGAAAGATCTGGATAGGTTATTTTCTTGGTCTCAGACCTGGCAAATGTCTTTTAATGCAGATAAGTGTAAGGTCCTTCATTTTGGTCCCAAAAGTTTTAGCTATGATTATAACATGAATGGTTGTGTTTTAAGTAATGTCACCTCTGAGAAAGATCTGGGTGTTGTAATTACTGGGGACTTAAAGTCATCAAAGCAGTGTGCAGCCACTGCTGTAAAGGCTAATAGAGTGCTTGGATTGATCAAGAGGAATTTCATCAATTTTAGTAAGGATATTGTACTTAATTTGTATAAGCAGTTGGTAAGACCCCATCTTGACTATGCAGCTCAGGCTTGGAGTCCCTTCTATGAAAAGGATAAGTTTGTTTTAGAGCAGGTTCAGAGGAGAGCCACTCGCCTCATTCCTGAGGTGAGAAATTTGCCCTATCATGCTACTGTAGGCTTAAACATCTTGGGCTTACCACCTTGGAGCTGAGAAGGATTAGGGGAGACATGCTCCAGGTTTTCAAGTTCCTTTGGGAAAGAAATCCCCTGCTGACTTGTAGTTATTTAAGGGTTCAAGGTAATTCTCGGGTGCGTGGGCATTGTAAAAAGCTTGAAAAGCCTTTTGCAAGGCTTGACATTAGGAAGTTTAGTTTCTCCCATAGAGTTGTCAACGAGTGGAATTGTCTACCAGATTGGGTAGTTAACTCCCCCTCAGTTCACTGCTTCAAGGTTAACATTGACAGGTTTTTCCATGGCTGTGGTAGAATCTGATTGTTTGGGGCTGTAGTCAAGCTTTGGTGGTTTGACTTTTGATTAGGGCTTGGTCTTCAGGGCATCTAATGGGGCCTTGGCCCTCCTTTGCCCTTCAACCTGTTATGTTATGTTATGTTATTCATTTATACAGGGTGGCAATTTTTTGGTTCTTTCCAACAACAGATTGAGGAGGTGTTAACTAAAACTCATAAAAATTGGTCAGTACTGTAATCCAATCCGATACCGCTGTAGTGTGACCTGGGCTTAGGGCCTACTGTAGGTTTGGCCACGGCGCCCCTTGTATACACATCACACACCCACTATATGATTCGTATTATGTGTGGTGTATACAAGTTACTGTACAAGTTACAACATCATATATGGCCAAAGGGACCTAGCCTATAGTGCTGTAACTTACTGTAGCATCATAGGCCTAGGCTACATAATGTAAGCCAGGCTAGGCTATGTGATTTCCACGTCGCAAACCTCAAATCGGATTGAAAAGCCAAACAACAAGACAGTGCTCCTTGCAGCAATGCAACAATTTAGCCTGGTTACAGTACCAACCGACGAAAAAAATGAACTTACCTTTGTGCCTTTGGCAGAGACGAACATCAACGGCGCATTTTTTGTTGAAACTGGTTAACTGTCCACGGCCACGACCGTTGGCCAATTCTTACGTCGTGGATGCCGTTAATTTACGTAAACCACCTTTCGATTTTTCGCCGAAACGCTTAATACTATCAGAAAGTTCCTATTTATAATTTATCAAATACCAATAGCTTAGATATATTATCCTGCTCTATGGTTAAGCATACGACAAGCATAGGCCAACTTACACTCAACCATCCGCCCTGGTCGAGTAATCGTAGGCGTGGCCTGTATGCTATGGTGTCGGATATACACATGCGTAATGAGCTTATGAATATGATTTTCAGATATCTAAAAATCATATTCATGAGGTAATGCATATGAATTTTAGATATCTAAAATTCGAATTTCAGATATCTCTAATTCAATTTCAGATATCTCTAATTCAATTTCAGATATCTCTAATTCAATTTCAGATATCTCTAATTCAATTTCAGATATCTCTAATTCTATTTCAGATATCTCTAATTCAATTTCAGATATCTCTAATTCAATTTCAGATATCTCTAATTCAATTCCAGATATCTCTTATTCAATTTCAGATATCTCTAATTCAATTCCAGATATCTCTAATTCAATTTCAGATATCTCTAATTCTATTTCAGATATCTCTAATTCTATTTCAGATATCTCTAATTCAATTTCAGATATCTCTAATTCAATTTCAGATATCTGTAATTCTATTTCAGATATCTCTAATTCAATTTCAGATATCTCTAATTCAATTTCAGATATCTCTAATTCAATTTCAGATATCTCTAATTAAATTTCAGATATCTCTAATTCAATTTCAGATATCTAAAATAGTGCTTAATTAGAGATATCTGAAATTAATTAGAGATATCTGAAATTCGGGAATAAATGTTAAAACGGTATTCCATAAGGGCTTCTGAGAACCCCATATAGTCGCTCCCTGGTCGTTCCAAGAACCATGTAATTGAAATATCCCTGAACTAATATGCCTCATCGTGTGATGAAACCAGAGACATCCTTAAATAAATTATCTGTTTTCATGGCCAACGCCTTTTAATTTACAAACACCACAAAGTAACAAACCCAACAAGGTCCAGAATAAAAACACTGTAACAAGTCTATAAAGCGGCTACTATACTTCGCATTCGCTCGTAAAAATGAAAGTCGTAAAAGGCATGATCGACTTATCTGTCAGGAAGGACTTGAAACCGAAAGCAGAAAACAGCCGAGTAGTAAAATCTTTTTTTTCTTTTCTTTTTAAAACGTACTCATAGAAACAGGCACGTTGCAACAAATAAACAACCCAACTCGCCCGGACCAAAACACAAACTCTAACCACAAACCATCCACACACAAAAGCAGGGAAACAAACAGTCTGCAACAAACGAATTAGTAGTAAAATCTTGCCATTTGTCCCTTTTTTCTAAAAGTCCCCACGACTCTCTGGCGAAGAGCCAAGGGGCGAAAACCAAACGATCACTCCCGGAGGATTTCTGCTCCCTTAAGGAGCTTAACGTCCCAAATGGACAAGTACGCCCTCCAAAGGGCAAACACTGAGTGGTCCTTCCCTAGACTGGCTGAATAGAACAGAAGCCACAACCTGGATGCAGCATTCGATTGAAATTGCTTCTAGAAAGCCTTTAGAAGCATGCATATTCGTTATGCTCGATCTTGCCATTTATCCCTTTTGGTATCAGGGACAAATACTTTTTCCAAAGTCCTCCCGACCCTCTGGCAAAGGGCCGTTCGGCGAAACCAAACTTGATACCGCTTCCCGAAAAAGCTATACGTCCACTTAAGGACAACACTTGACCAACCTCAAGGCCTTCAGACCATTTACATTACTGGTCTGCCATGCATGACTCCATTCTTGACTGGGTGAAAAGAACAGATACTACACATGATCTTAGGCAAAAGGCCGAGAAGCGACAGGGACAAATCTTTTTTCTAAAAGTCCCCACGACTCTCTGGCGAAGAGCCAAGGGGCGAAAACCAAACGATTACTCCCTTAGGAGTTCTGCTCCCTTAAGGAGCTTAACGTCCCAAATGGACAAGTACGCCCTCCAAAGGGCAAACACTGAGTGGTCCTGCTCTAGACTGGATGAATAGAACAGAAGCCACAACCTGGATGCAGTTTAACGTCATGCCCAGGAAGCGTTAACATCTTGCGGATAGCTGTGCTCAGACAGGGACAATTCTTTTTCTAAAGTCCTCCCGACCCTCTGGCAAAGGGCCGTTCGGCGAAACCAAACTTGATACTGCTTCCCGAAGAAGCTAATACGTGCTCAGACAGGAACTTTTTTCTAAAAGTCCCCACGACTCTCTGGCGAAGAGCCAAGGGGCGAAAACCAAACGATTACTCCCGGAGGAGTTCTGCTCCCTTAAGGAGCTTAACGTCCCAAATGGACAAGTACGCCCTCCAAAGGGCAAACACTGAGTGGTCCTGCTCTAGACTGGCTGAATAGAACAGAAGCCACATGACATGATGCAAAGAACAGATCTCAGCTTTGGAACAGCTCAGACAGGAACAAATGGCAAGGTAATGTGAAACGTCTTGAAGATAATGCGAAACATACGATCTTCCTGTCACTTCCTACTTTCTTTTTCAGAAAGAAACGAAAACCTTTACAGTGGTTCTACAGGTATGATAATATACGGAGCTTTTAAGGTACCATGCAGGTTTTTTTCAGTAAGATCTTTAAATGTTTAGCAGTTGATCATTTGCTACCAAGTTATCTTATCTTTAAGTATTTTCTTAATTAAGTAAACTCCGATGCCTACATCTGATTATGTAAATAACACTTTGCCACCCTTATAAGGTGAGGTATTTTAAATATAGTGCATCACCATTATGATTTTCAACAGCTTTTTCACAAAAATTCAATGTCATGAATTTCACATGATTCTGCCGATTCTGGGGTTTTCTCATGGCCAAGCCAAACAACCTCTCTGCGATCATTTTACCTTTCTGTGTAATTCTTAATGTCCAAACGTTATCATCCACATGCCCTGCAGTTGAACAGACTTAAGACCTGTATAAATGTTTTTGCAATTCCTAAATTGTTCAGATGTTACTATCATATGCATATGCGTAAGAGGCAGGGAAAACTGCCCCCAAAATTCCGCATGCCCTGAATTTCTGAGGGCTAAGAAAATTTTTGGAAGAAATTTGACTGTAAAAAAATCTGGCATGATTTAAATTACCACAGGAACTTTAAACCTAATCGCGAATAAATTCTGTCAAAATTTTGCCAGAATTATAACAACCACTGTAAACTTTTCCTGAAAATTCAAAAAGATTGTAGAATGTGCTAACTTTGCATTCATGGTAGTGGCGGTACTTCTTGTTAGGAAATTTTCTGCAATTTGCAGTTTGCTCACTTCCAACTCATTGCAGTGAAAGTTCTTTTGCAAATGAAAGCTGAAAATAATGACTGTTCATAGCTGCTACTCGCAACTATGAGAAATGCCATTTTCGCCTGTCTGAGGGGTCGCGGTTTTCCAATGTTTTCTGCACGTCAGTTTACCAAACTGATTTATGAGCAAGAACAAATGCATTTTTTGCATGCAAGATTTGAAAGAATGATAAAAGGGGTTTTCTGTTCCTGGAAGTGTGGGGCGGAAGCATGCTTTCTCCCCCTTGTTTTTCATTGGTGTTCTGTCACCCTCAGCCCCGCTTCCTTGGCCTATGGATTTTTATGAGTTTTAGTTAAGATCTTCTCCATCTCTGGTCATCTCTGGTGAAGAGTAAAAAATTGCTTACCTGGTAGAAAAATGATTTGTATTAAAAGACGACCCAAAATAATGTAAACTTATTATTTTGTGTCTTCACATCGAACGACAGCTTATACAAATCGTATTAGTTTCTTTGTTCTATTGACCTCTATTGGGATCTTCCTATCATCGGAAAGAGAATGCTTTCAGGGACCCCGATATTTTCAACCAAATTATTCCGATAATCTTCTATCTGGGTTGCCATGCGGTAGCCTATGATTGGAATATCTTTCTGTCACGATGTTTAGATCCTGAGATGCCCTTATTGTAATTATATTGTAAGCTAAAATCCTCAGTGATCGCCGACGCTAACTTTCAATATCAAAATGGAAACATATCTCAATGTTTTCATGGAACCCTAAAAGCTCTGTACTATTTACACTCTGACGTTTTTTGCGTAATGGACTGTACGTTACATTCCCTGTTCAGTCAAAAGCCGAGTTAGAGCTGAGAAAACAGCCCGCTCCGGGATGTTGCTTTTACCGTGTGTTAAGATTGAGCTAGGGATTAAATATTTGAATCCGAAGCATTGCATTCCTACACTTTTGGTTAACTATTCGAGCTAATTCCGCTACCATTCTAATAAAGCAGCCCATGCTACCATAATTTAATTTCGCAGTGACATTGACATAGCTCACATTTTGTAGCAACATATTCTGCTCTTTCGGATGAAGAACTGTGTTTTCTGTTACCATTTGGATTTTTTTTTTGATATTTCTTCATATTTGCAAGGTGAGTTTTCTTTCTTTTTCCTTTGAACGAAATTAATGATCGTCGTAATTAATTATGTTCAGTCCATCATAATCAGTACCGTAATGTTAGCAGCTAAACGTTATCCTAGCCTGCCTAACTTTTGAGACTCGCTTTCTTGCGGTAAAGATAAACTACAAAACGTTGCATAAAGGGGCAACAATAGAAAAATACCTTCCAAGCTTGGTATCAGCTCATCGAGTCCCCTGTTTCTCTGCATTTCTTTCAAATTTCTATCAAATTCAAGTTCAATTAAACATTTGGCAGCGAAGTCTCCGTTCCTCATTTTCCTCTTCCCATCTTCTGGTTGAGCCTCATACCCGCTGTGTTCTATTTGCTGATAGATCATTTTCAGTGTACGCTCCGAAAATATGGAACAAACTTCCTGAATATATAAAGGACAGCAGTCATGAAATTTTCAAGTCTCGCCTCAAGACCCCGCCACTTGTTTCATGAGGCTTATCAGCAGTAATATTTCAATTTAAGCGCCTGGGAGCATATTTATGATTTTGGCGCTCTACAAATTTGATTGACTGATTCATTGATTGAAATCCATTGAATCCATTTTGAAGATAAGTCGATAATTTTCGGCCAGTTACATCGCAGCAAATACCAAGTTTGGGTCGTCGTTCTTTGTCGCCATGGTTTGCATTGTTTATACAGTACATATGGAATTTTTACGGGACCCGGGGCAAACCCAATTGAAATCAGTCAAAACTGGCTGCAAAATGAGCATATTTAGCACTTTACCACTTCATATCTTTTGAAGCACAGCACTTTCAAATTTCTTTTTTTTGTGACTTGGAAGATTAATTTATTCTCTTAACATTGTATTGTACATTTGCGCCGTATGCATACCTAGTAGGCTCCATACTTTTAACCTGAAAGAAATGAGTAAATCACTCTGAAAGCAGTGTAGACTTAAAAATCTACCTGTTTCTCGCCTAATAACAATGACCTTATTTTATCATCTGATCATTAGCGGCTCGCCATAGGGGCACGGGGGGCACTTGCCCCCCCCCCCCCCCCAAACGTTTCCAAAGCATGGTCTTCAATTTTCCAAAAATAATGTTATTCGATACGACATGAATAAGAAGTTGCCTTTTCGTTAATCTGGGCAAACTATCCCAACCTTCTATCTCATGCAAATGTCATATATTATTTATTAAGTACTGTATAACCGAATGCGTAATTGTCAAGGATATAGTTCGTAATTGTATCAAAATTTTAGCCCAGTACCGGTCGCACAGAAGCGTTGATAGCGCTACCTGCACCAACAGCAGTACTGAATCAGTACCGTTATTTAACACCATATTTAAACAACTTAACTGTGATATGTTGTTACCATGAGTGCATTCCGAGCAATGGAAGTTTAAAATCTTAATTTGCCTTAGGGGCAAAATAGCATCCCTAATCAATTCAAGGTCAAACAGAAGGATAAAAAATAAATAAAAAACAAAACAAAACATTGACCATCAATATGAATACATGACATAGAACCTGCTTGGTTCAAGTTTACTTTTTGTAGAAAATGTGTCAACTTCAATTGCTAATATCTCGAGAACTGAACAGGTGAAATGAATGAAAACTTCACCAGAGTGCTTAGAATATATTCGTCTTTAACATATTAAACTAAAATTCTGGTCTATTCTTTTTAATGGAGATTCTACATTAAAAAAATGATAAAATGTCACATCGTCCTGTAAAGGAGCCAGTACATTTTATCTGGTAATTTTCTTATCATTTTGCAAGTTGATCATTTTCTTTTATATTAAAATGGAGATTTTATTGCAAAGGAAAGCTCAAAATAACGACTGCTTAAATTCTACTTACAAGCCTGGAAAATTCAATTTCTGGCTTCTGTACCCTCCGCGCCAACTGATGGTGGCGCTCCGCTTAGATAGTCTTTCGGGGAGTCAGTCACCACTTCTCATGCCCCTACCCCCCAAAAAATATTTTTGCACGACATCCCCTGACACTATGTGAGACGTCTTGGTCGCAAGTTGAGTTTGCCCCCCAAACAAATTTCCTTATATCCGCCCTTGCGTCTGATTTCACGATCAACTTTTTTCTTGCGCTAAATGAAAGCTAGCTGACTCTTCTTTCTATTGATATAAGATTCAATTTGATTGATTTATGTGAAGGCACGAGCTTTGCCCTAGCAAATCAAATTTGTTGATAGAAATTTGCGAAATCAAGCCTTCCTTTACACACTCGACTGTATAGCTTCAGCACGTAGAGGCTCTAATAAACATTCTCACAGCAATTTCGGACGCAATGAAAACCGCAAAGATGCCTGTATTTGCAGCGGCATTTATTTCCGTGAATTAAGGCCAGTCTGCCAGTTGTGGGGCGAAGGTTTCCATATGCTCATGTGAAAATTAATTCGTTCGTATTTCACGTATTTACTTAAATTGTGTAATATTTTTACTCATTTTAAGCTACTTCATTTTTTTTACTTACCATCCTGTGAGTGTAAGGCCTGACAAGTCACAAATTGTACTAGCTTCGATGATTTGTTAGTAAGTGTAAGAAATTGTAAAGAATTCTTACGTTTTTCTTAGTAATTAAACGGGACCCGATACTCTATAAAAAGGGAATATTTTGGAGTAGCGGCATGTTAGTCAGAGAATTGGAGGAGTTCAGAAGTAACCTTCAACATGTAGAAATTAAGCCGAACTTGCGTAAGTGTAGACTCCATTCAACCATTATCACTTCATAATTCTATTCAACCTGTACGAGTCCGTAGTTGCTTGTTAATGAAACTTAGAACTTTTAACCGTAGTTGCTTGTTTATAAACTTTTAACCACTCGTCTTGGTTTGCTTCCGTCCGCGACAATAGGTACGATAAAATATTCATGTATAACTCAAAAGATAAGGCTGCAAAAATTCGTGACACATTCGTCAGCCTTATACAAACGATTGTTCCTGAGCCTCACTTTAGAGTCTTTCGCAGCAATAGCTACCACTCCGAGTGGCAGCTCCCCAATTAAACGATAACTTTCCTGGTTATTATTTCCTCTCACTTGAGGAACGTAAAAGCATGGAAGTATTACCATGCAGTGGCGTCACCAAGGGGGGGGGGGCAGGGGGGACAAGCCCCCCTGAAAAATCGTGTGCCCCCCCCCCCCGTGTGCCCCTCCAAGTGAGATTTGAGATTTTTAAAAAACGATATGCCTTCTTTAGTGTCAGAGTGTGACTATGAAAATATTTAAGATTGGATTCTTCTTTTGACGAGAAAAGGCAGTAATTTTCATACTTTTCAACTAAAAATATCGCAAAAACATGGAAAATGCCATTTCCGGCTGTCTGAGGGGTTGTTTTTTCAAAAATTTCTGCACACTTCCAACTTCGCTAACTGAAGGTGGCGCATAGCTCAAGTAACCGTTCAAGCAGGATTATATAGGCGTACATTTTTTCCTTAAGACGATCACATCTAACTGCTTTCTCTTTCTCTTTCGAGTTTAGCTCTCCTCTTTCTAAATACCAGCCGGATCCGATCTTGAAAGTTGTTTCACTAGTTTTGTTAGCAATAAATTCTTAATTGAAGTTGCACTCGAAGTTTTTTTGAGACCAGTGTAAAGATAACAGAATAACCGTAAATAACGACCTGAATACCTAACAAACCCCTTAAAACCAAGGAGCTTCAGGGGGCTTCGCCCCCTGGACCCCAACAGAGACACACATTAAACTGCCCATCAAATTCTTTTCTCAATAGTTCATCTCGTCCTTTTTCAAAATGTCAGCCGGATTTGCTCTTGGTATAGTTGAATCACTTTTTTTACCAAAAGTCTTACTGGAAGTTACCCTTTAGGTATTTTTGAGACCAGTGTTAACTCAATAGAAGAACACTTAAATAGCGTCTTTAAATGATACCTCACAACACGCTAAAACCCAGGAGCTTCCGGGGGCTTCGTCCCTGGACCCCCACCGAGACACACATTGAACTGCCCATCAAATTCTTTTCCGAATAGTTCATCTCACCCTTTTTCAAAATGTCGGCCGGATCTGCACTTGGTAGTTGAATCACTTTTTTACCAAAACTTCTTACTGGAAGTTACTCTGGAGGTATTTTTGAGACCAGTGTTAAGTCAATAGAAGAACACTTAAATAGCGACTTAAATTCCTCACAAACACGCTAAAACCCAGGAGCTTCCGGGGGCTTCGCCCCCTGGACCCACACCGGGGCTGTATTAATAATTTAACATATTTACTTTGCAAATCCCCAAAATATTCGGGGGCTTGCAGCCTGGTTGATGTCCTTTTTTCACTTGCATGTCAAACATACTCACACTATTCATCGGTCTCTATGATTATGGCGATTGTTCGTGTGCATAGTACATCAGATGTGGTTATGAAGGAGCACAACATTTAGGATTGTAAAAGAGGAATCATCCCCTTCTATGTATTAATGATTGAAATCTGTAATCTTTAGTGAATGACCAGCCTGGCAGGCTGAAATTGGCAAACACATTTAAAGGAAATTGAAAATATCTCGGTGCAGAGTCTGCATGTATAAAAATAAATGATTTCTAATGCAAAATTCAAAGTCATCACGTTTGACTTTGAATCAGCGTAAGTAAACTGGACAGTGGCTCTCATTCTTGAGAGAACTAGGAGAGCACCGGGACCTTCCTCGGCCATACTGTCGCGTATGGTACACTGTAAAAATGTCACTGACATGTTGTAGATTCTCGAAAAGGCAATGCATAAAATTTTAAAACTAAGTCCCATTTATACTAATCCCAAATATAGAACGAGTAATCTTTTAATTTAAAGCTGAGATTGCTACATTCATTCGCAATTTTCTTTCAAAATTTCTCTACAGAAGGAACCCGGGACGGCTGCAAACATTCTAACCTGATTTATCAGCATCTCGGAAATCGCTTATTCTGCAGTTCAGCGATCCGACAGCATTAGAATCTTTCCTATTTACAAAAGGGTTTTAATATCATTTCATGACAATGGAATCAACTAACACAGGTAACGACTCAATAGGTGAATAAAATGAGGACTCTTTTCAAATCCCAGTCTTGTAATCTAGCCGTTTGAGGACAGAGTATCCCAATAATTTCGTATCATGCACTTATTTGTTCTTCTTCGCAAAGAGTCTCTATATGGAACACTTTTCGATATGTTATGGAATAGGATGGGGTCTTTTGTTTTATAAAAGTTTACACGTAGGTTAAATGAAACACCAGTGGCGAATAATTAGCTCACTTAAAGTAATTTGGGTGAGACTATACGCGCTTTAGAAGCAGGCTGGCAAGCATTGAGAGAAAACAGTTTGGGTATGGGAGATTGAAAATTTGGGTTGCTGTAGCAAAAGTTCTTCACCAGCATGGTTTAAAAATTTGGAAGTGCCATGAATGTATAACTTGTCAGTTTCCATATGAGTGGTGGTTTGATATTGGCGAAAACATTGAGAAGCGTTCAGAGGCCAGTTCTGATTGAGGATTGTGAGTAGGCTAATGGAGGAATTAATAGGGATATGCTACCTGAACAAAGCATTAATACTTCTAATAATTAATGTTCAAAATCAGAAACGTTGATTTTCCTAGACTTGAAAGGCCATGCAAACATGAGAGTAGTTCAAAACTTCTGTCCACGATAATTATAATTCGCTGTGACAACTTGCATACATTCTGTAGAAAAGTTTTGGGAAGAATTAACATGTTAAGGTCAGACTACTCTGCTCAGGGGTGGCCCGGATTTGCCCGACAGGTTAGCCGAACTGATATCGGGGACAGCATTTCGAAACCCCGACAAAGGCGGTGAGTTATATCATGCGGGTATGTTGTTTGACAGAATTTAAGGCGCGCGCAGCGCACCAAAAGTTTTAGCTTTCTTTTCAACAAACATTTAAAAAAAAAATCTGAGCTTGTTTTGAAGAAAATTTGAAATTTTTGAAAGACATTTGACTTATTGTAAGGACCATTAAAAATCGGGGTGTTTATTGAAGAACCTACCTTTCCCACGAGCAAAACAGAAAAGAAAAAAAAAAGAAAAATTGTATGTGCGACAGCTGTGATTCGTATGGGGTTACGCAATTTATTGTAGGCCTACGTACTAAGGCTCCAGGACGAAACTGGAAATCTGCCCGGAAACCTTTCACCTTTTTTAACACAAATTTGTAGACTAAGAAATTGTTCTGGACAAATTTTGGAATTTAACGAAAGATTTTTTATAAGCTGATATTGAAAACGGTGGGGTCTTTACCTACTGATTTGCCTTTCAAGAGTAAAATTAAGCAGAATTTCGGGGTTGTCAGAAGTTGGTTAAAGGCTTTTTTATTTATACGAGGTATCCATTGCAATTGGAAAAAAATCTCTGTGATCAGAAAATTACCGGACAAAACGTACCACTACCATTAGATGAAAATTTAGGCCCTTGTCTCTTTTCGGGGGAAAACTTCATCGGAATCGAACACATGCAATGTTTTTCACTATATTGAGTCTCGTCGTTGTATTCACTTGCAACATCCATGGAGCTGATGAAATTTTCTGTGTATTGCTTTAATTTTGTACAGCGCCTTTGATTACTTTGTGTATAGTTGCCGCTTTATCAGTTTTGTTAATAATAATAATAGCTGCTCGAACTCGCGACTAGAAATGATTTTACTTTGAACGACTTTGAAAATATGTAAAGTTTCAAGGTGGATGAATTTTTCAGTTCGACTTATAGGGAGACATTCCCACACTACTGTTTATCATTATCTGTAATAAAAAACAGCCTGGGCAATTTTCATTAACGTTGCTCGAATTCTGCTGTCGGTACATGCAGGACGGATGGCAAATGATTGGGCACTGCATGTACCTGAGTAACCTCCCGTCTGCGCTTTATCTTAGGATACAAGATCGAAATGCAATACTATTATTGCTTGGGTATACGGTGTAACTCAACAAGGTAAAGTTGGATTCAGTTAAAACTTGGTGTGTAAAACCGCCATTGTGAAAAATGTGCCCTATTGTTTTTGGTGGAGGTCAAAGGTCATCTGGGGTCACTCAAGTTAGGAAACTTGGATAGACTTCATATTTGGTATGTGGATGCCATATGGTCAGAAGATGATCCCTATTGTTTTTGATGGAGTTCAAATGCCATTTGTGGTCACCAGGGGTCAAAGTCTGAAAAACCCGGTTAACCAAGATATCTCGAGTTAGGAAACTTGAAAATATTTCATATTTGGTTTGTGGATGCGTTATTATCAGAATATAGTTCCTATTTTTTATGGTGGAGGTCAAAGGTCATCTGAGGTCACCAAGTTCAAAGTTTGAAAATCTCATTAACGCAATATCACAAGATAGAAACCTTACATACATAGGCAAACGGGGATTATTTTTTGTGAGGAGGGCAAGAGCAAATTTTGCTCAAATAATGGCACCCTTTATCATCATGTTTTGCCCGAATGGACCACTGTTTTTGTCCGAATTGGGAGAGCGAGTGCCCCCCTGCACCCTGCCTCGTAGGCCTATGCTTGAATAGATTCATATTTGGTATATGGATGCGAGTATGATAATGAAGCAATCTTCACATTTGATATAAAATGACTTCATTTGAATACTTCCATTGCATCCAGCAAGGAACCACAGTGCCCACTGGGCTCTTGTTTTCACTTGTGGCTCACTGGCTTGTTTTCCCTACTCCATTGTTTATACTGAGCACCAATCACAAATGCAGTAGGTTCCAGTTTTAAAATTTTCGGTATGACCCGGCCAGAACTTAAACTCCCAACCTCCCGACTGCAAATCTTGCAAATCTGTAACCATTAAGTTGTTACGTTACAGATAACTCACGAGTGATTACATTTTCTCTCCTTGTTGTAATTACTACACAAATTAGCTGTGTGAATTTGTTGTTAATTTCAGTCATACAATTTTGCCTCTATTGGAGGCGCACTTTCCATAGAAATCCTAAGCTTAGGATTTCTATGGCAATTTCTTCTGTGACGCCATTTGGTAAGATTTATGGACCTTATGCATAGACCTATTTCCAAATAGCAATTACAATGAATTGTGGGATGCTGTACGTCAATTTTCACCACAGTAAAATGCCATTGACAAAAATGACAAACACCAAACTCTATCCCACAATCCTTTGTAATTGCTATTTGGAAATAGGTCTATTAAAGTTGTTGCCATGGGAAAATGACGGTTTTTACCGACTGACTACATGTATAGAGTTAAACTATGATGAGTGTAGCAAAGTGTGAGTATGCCTGTCTTGTGAGCATGCGCAATTCCATTTTCATGATACGTGACGTCATCTGCATTAGTTATCGCTTCAATAGGTAAAGATGGTGTAAAGCTAACACTGTAGCAGATCTGTAAAATATATATTTTATTCAAAGAAAACTTGCGGATAAAATATGCTAACTATTTCTTTAAAGGGAAGTGTCTCTGTCAAAAGTTGATGTCAGTCAAGTTGCTAGATGAGGAAGGGCGGTTTCTACGGCAGGATGGACAGCGCATTCAAAGATCAGAGACCAATCATCCCGTTACCATGCCAACAAACGGACCGTTTCAAAACTGCGTCTGTGAGCAACTATGTCGCGGAAGCATCGTTGATATTTATGGAAACAGAATACGACAAAAAATTGTCGGAATAACTGAAAAGGGTTTGCCGGTGGCTGTCACCTCTGATGACCACCAATCGAAAACTTTTCAAAATTGAAGATGTAGGCACCATAGTCTACAAAGAGTCTGAAGACAAATTTTAGCGAAACTCGCCCATTTTACTGGCTGCAATCGTAAGTTAGAAGCTGTCGTGGTTTTGTACTGTTTGTCAAACTGCCAAATTTAAACGCGGCCGGTGACCACAGGTCACATGCTGACAGGTGAGGAACACTTGCGAGACATATTCTGGCTTTTGTTAATTTACAAGCGAAAATGCAAGCGAATCAAGAAGAAATTTTTTCTCTCTTTCGTTCTTCCATTTATTATAGTATACATGTTCAAGTTCTTGAAAATTCCGTACAGTATGCATTCCAAATCTTTTCATATAAACAGAAATTCTTTTCATAGAAACAGAAAAAAGGAACTATGTCTAAGAATACTTTTAAAGATTCGTAGAGAGAAAAAAGAAACACACAAACAAGATACTGATACCAGGGAACTGTGTAAGTAGCAGCTCCCTGTTGATGCGAAAAATCTTTGTCTATATTCAATCTCACTGAAAAATTGTAGGACCGGGTTTAGAATAGCATCATTTGGAATTACAATGAACTTCCAACTAAACAAATTTTATATAAAATATAGAGCAGCTAATTCTTCTCTACGATAAAATGCTTTCTTGTATACGAAGTTACCAAGCTTATAAATTTTGGATTGCATGTCACCCCACAGTGTATCTATGGAACTTGGTAGAAAGGTTTTGGAAAGTTGGTTAACTCGAAGTGTAATAGTTGATTTCAAAAACAACTGAACGGTATAAGCAATTTTAAAATTAAATGAAAGACAGAATAAGTAATATTCGTCGGCGTCAAATGTACACCCACAAAAGAATACTTGTTTCCGCTCAAGGCTTAGATGAAATTTGGTAACGACTTAGTCACAGTATTTGTAAACTTCAATAATTTTCGACATGAACATGACAAAATGTGGATGTTGGAAATTTCGGGTGGATTGGAAGTGATTCAGACCCATGGCGGTACGGGACAAGTGGTAAAAAGTGGTAGCATCTCTGTTATTTTAAGCAGAAGTGAAGGCGTTGTACACTATAAAAGCTTCAACTCATTTTAAGTTAAAATCTTAACGGTCTAGGAATGGAAATTTTTGTAAAGCCATGATTGAAACCTTTTCCCGCTTTCATATGGAGTGAAGCTCGAAAAAGTTGTGAACTTTGACAAGGCTATAGATGGCTCGAAACCAGCTAATTAAAGGGGCAATCAGAGTTGGACGGCAGATATCAACCTTTTATTTCAGTACTTCGTTTTTTTCCCTTTTAACTGATTATTTACCAGAATTCACAGACATTGTAGAGATCTTTCGAGTGCGGAGAAACATTAAATCTGTTTTAATTATTGTTGAATGGGAATTTTGTAATATTTGTCGGGTAAAAAATTCCACGCAGATTCAAGACTAGACAGCCTCATCCATACGGTGAGCAATCAGAACGTCAGACCACGATGACGATTGTGGGGTAGAATTAAAATCGGTGAAAACTTGTGAAAACAAAGTATAAGTAAATGGGGAAATTATTGGGGTGTAAGGTCGTTCATGAACGTCAAATATACTCATGCGACTTTGTTCAGCAGAAACAGGGAAAATAAACATGAAACGACCCTAGTCGTTTTTTTTTTTTTTTCATTCTTCCAGGTCTACACATTGTGCCTTTGTAACTTTTTATCGTGCTATAATTCCAGCACAAAATTTTTGAAATGTCTTGATGTGTTAATAATTAAGATGATAATATGTTCTTCTTAAAATTAATATGTTCAATATTTGGTACACATGTATTGTCACTTGCGGCAAGGTTTTGCCGCCTTGTGCCTTTGGGTCTAACTGACAACTTGGCAAGCTAACCTTTGGAAAGGTAACATTTGAAAAATATGATATCCTCAATTTTAGTACTAAAATATAATTCATACTGAACCAAAGAAGTTGTTTGATACTGTAGTTAGAGAAATATCTCAATAGTTATTTTAACCTTTTGAGATAACTCTGAAGCTGTGATCAGCAAATTTGATTTTTGTAAAACTATTGCATGCGTAAAAAAGTTCGGTACATTGTAATTTCGCTTACATAGGATAATAGGTAAGACGAACCTTTTTATATTTAAATATTTCTTTAAAATGTATATAAAATCTAGTCTCGGTCAAGACGTTAATGATATTTCAGTTCTTTTTATGAATGAAGGTGCTTGTCAACCAGACTGTATGAATCTCCTGTGATCATGGTGAGCAGTATCAAATAATTATAGGAATGACGGCGTGCTCTATGGAAAAGTTTACTGAACTGTATTAGTTACTGGCATCTTTGAATGTGAGTTTGAGGGTCTTACCATATAAAACAAGTAGATATCTTCAAGTGCTTCAAAATGAATGATAACTTTTTATAGCCCCCTCCAGTGACGTGCGCATTGATTGTGAGGTAGGGGAAAAACAGTGAATTCCCCCAAATAACATCAGCATGGGTCTACTACGTTAGTCAGTTAGTTAGATGGAGTTTTAGGGCACATTTTACAACCATTTGGGTCTTCTACGCCACCGGAAAATATAGTTCGCGACTAACACTGGTCAAATGACCCATATGGTGGTAAATGTTTTAGCCTACTGCTGTTTGATTTATAGTTATCATTTGAAAGAGGGAAGTATTTAAGGAAAATTCTGCAGAGAGTCTGGTAATTAAGGTTTGAGTATTCGCTGTCCCGGGGAGGGATCTAAGGGGAGGGTTTTAGGAGGGCTGAGATGCAAAATGGTGTTATTTTGGAAACATTTTGAAGCATCCTTTGACATGCATGAATGCCAGTAGCTACTGTGGCTCGAGTAGAGTATCAGAATACATCCAAATTATTACCCCGTGCTAGCTGATTTCCCCGACTTTCAGAGGTGGGACACGTCCCCCTCCCCAACTGCGCACCCTCTGGTTCCCTCTCCGGGCACATGTGAAGAGTCGAGTTGCAAAACTAAACGTATACTGTTGAAAAATTCCTGTTAATAGAGTTCCTCTAAAAAGAAAATTTTCGTATAAAACTCATCCGCAGTGTGGGTTATACGACACTGTAATAACATGCCTTTGACTGGGTCCTTTTCTCGATCAGTACCCCGTGACAGGGACTTCGTGCTGATGGGCATCTGTATACTCTTAACGGGGACACGCAATCATCCCAGTTAGGATTAATCTCTCGTGTTTCATGGTTGGCTCTTGATATTTTTCTCACTAAATTGAAATAAAGCCTGAAATGTACCCTGGATATGCAATATGTGAGTTCTGAAATATCGTGAAACAAGGCCTACTTGGAGATTGAGGAAAGGAAGATATTTGTAAAATGTAGCTGTTGTTTCAAAGTAAGTTCTTGGTGACTGAATAAAAGAGATACTCCTTAGTCTTTATTCCAAGATGATGCATGTCTAGGGCCATATGTGTTCCTTTCACCCAGTCTAGAATGGATTTAAAGTGCCTTCACCCCAAACAAACAATCTGATACGTTTCGCAGTCTAGCCGCGGAATTGTCTTTGGCCATACAAATACGGGGCATTTTCTAGAATTGTCTGTGGACAAATAATCCCAATTTGTCTTTAGAGAGCAATTTCTCGTCCCACCTGCAGATTTCGGCTTAAGTGTGAAACCACCTTTACGTACAATCGCACCATAATCTGTATATGCAGACATAGAATGAGATCGACCGACTGTATAATTAAGTGGTAAGAGCATCCTACGTGCAGAAGGGAGATCTACTGACCGAGTCATACCAAAGACTTTAAAAATGGAACATACTGTCATTGTGCTTGGTCCTTAGTATAACCAATGGAGTAGGGAGTCAAAAACGAAAAAGACAACAACAACAACAGTAAGCCACAACTGGAAAAATACCGGCCCGACTTAAACCAATTGGCTAGATACTGAACAGTAAAACCTTATTTTGTCTAATTACTATAGATTGAGAGGTTGATTAATGTCAGTGGACAACTTGGGAATGTTCACAGGCAATGCATCTTGGGAATGGATCAAAGGTGAAATTGTATCTCAACCTTCGTGGCAACTTAGTTGTTCGCATGTGCAATATCTCGAATTTGTTCGCTATTACCAATGCAATCAACGTAAGTTCAGAAGCATTTCACTGAGCATGCGCGTCTAGGAGAAACGGTTGCCATGGTACCATTGACTTTGTGATCCTGCCGGAAGAGCATAATTTCATTTTCCCAACTGTCTAGTAGAGTTAACCATTCGGGAAGTAACTCCATTTATAAACTATTTGATGGTTTAATAAATTGCTCTTCCAGCTGTTTCAATGAGTGTTTGTTTTTTATATTACATTAAATGTAAAGCTATTGGTGCTTTTAATTATGGAGGGAAGTGTGTGAAATTAAGAGAATGTGCAGCTGAAGAGAACTGGTCTTTGAAGTTTTCAGAGTTTTCAACTTTTAAGTAGTAAAACTATATATTTATGAATGTAAATGAATCTTCTAGGGATCAGAGCAATGTTTCTTATGAATTTAAGCATGTAAATAGTATAGAAGAGTAAGTTTGCAGCTACGTATAACGACTGAAATAAAGTTTTGGCGAGTTTTGAGGAAAACGTTGTGTGAAACCTTTTCATGTCTCGTGAAGTTGAACTCCCACAGGCTACGTCAATTACATCGCGGAAACATGGATAGTATCACCATAGTCCACACTAGTATGAGAATTCGATAACGATAAATGCGTTCAGGTGAGGAACCAGAAATTTCGAAGGATAAGGCGGGGGAGGGGTGGGGCTAAAGACACTTAAATATTCCCCTATATTAACATTATGCTAATGTTTGCGTTCTTCTTTTCGTTAAAGTGACGAAAAATCCGAGTCCACTGGAAAGGTCCCCGGACCTTAGATTACCAAGCCGAAATGCTTGCTTTCCTTTGATCCATTTTATTGATATGTGGTCTTACCTTCATCCTATCTCTCGACCGCTTGCAGTCGTTAGGTCTGGAGTTCGACTCCTGGCCGGGACATACCGAAGACTTAAAAAATTGAACATACAGTGTGCTTGCACAGTGTGCTTGGTGCTCAGCATAAGCAATGGAGTAGAGAAACTAGCCAGTGAGTCACAACCAGAAGAAAACGGTGTCCGACTCGACTTACACCACTAATTGGTTACAAATTGGACGATCAAACTTCAACAAACTAACTATAACTACTAACTAATTGACTGAATGATTTCCCTATGTCAGAATTATGATGCTGTTGATTATTTCCAGAACAAAGTATTTGGTTCGACAATGGCTTTAACTTCTCCACATGCAGCATGAATATTTAGTTTTTTCCCTAAATATTACAATTTGTAGATAGGAAACATTAAAACCTTTTCCATATCTGCCTATAGAAACAAATCTTCACTTAATTAGGCCTATATATAACAGGTAACATTAAGGAACCAACACTTTAAATCATGACAAAAGTTTGAGTGCGCCCTCTTCCACTGTTCATTGAGATTGCATGAACTACGGTACCTCTGAAATTAGGTAAGCTTCTAAATGAAAATACGGTATTTGCTGAAAATGTGCCAATGAGCTGTTCGGTCCCTGCCTGTACTGGCACACACTTGCATATGTTCGATAGAGTTATCTCTCATACAAAATGTTGTGGACCAAAATTTTCATTCAGATTTAGATTGAATTTTTCAATCGAGTTATTTACAGGTTCAAATCATGAGCTGGTTAAATGTTAAATTATTATTAAACACAACACATGAGACAGGAGAGGGATGAAAATGGAGTAAAGCAAAATCTTTTCCTGAGCCGCACAGGATGCCGCAGATTGCAAATCCGTGACCTTCAGTTATACTCGGTCGAACAGAGTGTAATATGCACAGTACATTTACAAGTTAACAAATGGCCTTAACGAAAACTAGGTTGGCTAAGTAATTAATTGAATAGATAGTTCGTCCCCACAGTCTGTACGAGCAGTTACGCAATTACGATTTGTGAAAGGAGTTAAACGGTGCATGGAAGATAAAACCTCAATCGGTAGCATGCAGAATATGCCTGTTTTAAATTCACAAAAATTTTAACATTTTATAAAGGCAACTTAGACGAAAACGGCCGTACACTAAAGACAAACGTCAAGTAAGAACAATCCATAAATTTGCATCCACAAAAGAAATGATATTTACAAAATCAACTTAACTTTTGGTATGTGTGTTTATAGCCTATCTGTGACAGTTCAAGTGCTTGCCCCACTTTTTCAGAATGTGCGCGCATTTACAGTGACGACTGCTGAAGGTTGACCTGCGGATAGGACAGAGGACCGATGGATTTCCACGCTTTCCGATTAGCTTCAGAAACAAGGGGTTCATACGATATCAACCATTAAAATGATAAAGACTATCACACACACAAAGAAGCACCCGGATACACTTGTCCACACAACTCGCACAAACACCCGATACACATCAATTTAATTTTAATAAGGGAATTTAAAGACATATTTAGAGCTATAATATTGTTACCGGCGATACCGTGTTCTTTTTGACCAGGCAGTTGACACTCTCCTTGATCACCTGCGAAACATCAATTCCAACCTCAAGCACATTCAATTTGTTCTGACACTGGGAAATATAGAAATAATTATTAAAGCCCATCAAATCAAAATTCGTGCACCATGCCCAGTGTACTTTCAAAAAATGTTTTGTCCCTCTTTATATACACCTGACTGCCTTTGATAAAATACACTTCAACACTCTACCACTTGCATTTTGGCATGTTTCCGTTTGACCAAATGAGATATTTCCAAAAAGATGAAGGATTTTTTATTGGCAGTGAAAATGTCATCTTAAGAGCATCTTACATCTTATAAGCCATCTTACCTTTTAAGGTATTCGTTTTTAAATAAATCCATTTCCGTAAAATAATCTGACGGTGCAAATTTTACAATGTGTGATAAATTTTGCATATTTAATTGGCCTTTTATATCTTTTGTAATGTTGATTGAACTTTCATATGCCCATTTTTTTTTTTTTTTGCTTTATACGTTTAAGTATAAAGAGTGCATTTACTGACGTCAAAAGCCCCGTCCATTTTGCAAAATCTAGTGTAGTCGGAGTTACGGTAATGAAGCAAGATGGGAAGCAGCTGACGACCTACGTGTGACTGTTGCACTTAAAGGGCCAAACCTCTCACCCCAAACTACAATTTTGGTACCCGGGTACCGAAATTCTCAATTGGCTCAGCTCTTTGATTGGCAGCTAATTCAAACAATGCAGAATACCAAAGCTTATATTACACAGCATGAATGGTACTAAGAGTGTTTTGATTATATAAATTGAGTTTTTCTATACTCATCCTGAAGCAATAAACTGAGATTGTGTCTGGCTGAGGATGAATTTCAGACAATTGTGGGAGGGGCTTTAGTGGGAAGGTTAGGAGAATTGGTACTGTTTGGGGTGAGAGAACTGGGTCTTTAAACACTGTTGACTTTTGTCCGGGAATGGGAGTGGCTTACTAATTGTGAAGTCACGTAACTTGAACTCTATATGGAACAGTGATGCACCAGAATCTATTGTTTTCACAGGTCCAGTCCCTTTCTTTACTGCCAGGTAAACACTGTTAAGCACTTATAGCTGGTGGGGAAGCAGCTTTAACGGCCAACGTGATGACTGCTGATTTTTACCCGGCAGTGGGCGTGGGTAATCAATGAAGACATCACGTAAAACACTCTCCACGGGAAAAAATACATTACAACAATATTAAAATTCTCAACAACAATATTAAAATTCTCTAAAATTCTATAAATAGTTAAACCTCCTTATCCCTGGTCCCCTCCACAAGTGTCTAAACCTCGTCCTTATTCACGCACAATCCCAATTTATTACTTCATAGCATATCCAGGTGTGTATAAGCAAACAAGGCTCAAAGTGTATCAGAACACTCTCAGTACATGCTATGTAATATGAGCTGCTCAGTTGATCGGTGCTCTTTGATTGTCATCAAAATTTGAAAAATTCAAAAAGATGAAGAGCAGTTTCTCGATTCCATTCCACAAAATGAAGGGGTGATTGGGGTACACATTAAATTATAGGCTTGTCTGCATGGCCGTGCGAGACGGGGACTCCCCATTGGCCAAAGCCTTGCTGAGTCACCCCCCCCCCCCCCCCCGCATTGGTCAAAGCCTTACTGAGTCAGGCAGACTTCGGTGCTTTAGTCGGGTAAAGATTATGTCCTGGTTTCGGATCCGGAATTGGGACAAAAAGTCACCCCTCCCGAAAGAAAAAGTTCCATACGACCATGCTTATGTGCTCAAAAGTACATGGTCTTGGGCAATAAAGGGAACATACCCCCATTAATTCCTCCATTGACTTACACACTAAATCCAAAAAGTAAACGGGCCTCTAAAAGCTTGTCGAAGTTTTCGCCAGGGTCAAGCTACCCCTCATATGAAAGCTGACATGTTGGCCATTCATGGCACTTTCAATTTACCATATCATGACCGTAAAGATTTTTTGCTATTTCACCCCAAAGTTCAAACCACCTTTTCCGAGCCTTGTTTTTCACTAATTTCCACAAAATTACTTCAATTAACACCATTTTTTCACCAATGGTACTTCATTTGATATAGTTTCAAACAAAACTTACAGAAAACCCAAGCTCATTCCATAACGTATCAAAAAGTGTTCCTTTTAGGGACTCTATCTGAGGGCGAACAAACGGACGCGTTAAAACACCTGCTAATTGGGATATGCTCCCTAAAATAGGTTTGCGACTCCCTAGAGGTGCGTTTTATACAGCTATGGGGGAGCTATGTATTGCACAGTTGGAAGAATTGGAACTGACAGTTTGGCAGTTTATCATCTCAGGATATGGAACACTAGGGTATAAAGAACGTAAATACCGATTCCCCAGAATTACATGTGGCTATTGAGGAACGAAGGAGGAGGGCATGGTTGGACCAAGGAGTTTTTATAGAGACAAATCATTGGTTAGACCAATAGCTCGTTTTAAAACTCCCTGGTCATGTTCGTCTTGGCTGGAAGTTTGTACCCCACGTTCTAAAAGTAAAAAGGTAATGGGATTTCATGTTAGGGAAGTGGAAATCTTCAAATGTTCTCAATGTGATCAATCGGTTGTAGACAAAACATCATGTACAAAATTCTAGCAGTTACATAGACCAATGGCGGCTCTCTGCATGGTCTATGAACAATGTGAGAAAAAGCCTCTTTCCACACATCTGACAAAATAATAGTCCATCAAGCCGGCATTAGTGGCTTCACAAGCACAGGTGTTACGACCTAGCTCAAGTCGAGTGTCATGACCTATTTTTTGAAGTGTACCTCAAGTCTAAAATTTATAAGTATACATTTTTTAGGCGGTAAAATCATTCTTATCATTTGTTCACTTCGAACAAAATAGTTCATAGCGCAATAATTTGTGGCTTTCTTGTTGTACAACTCACATTACCCACTTTGTTTTCCTTTGAGATTAAGAAGTGTTTTATGACCTTGAACGCTCCCTATTCGCCAGCATAGCATGTTGTATAGAGAGGGCGTAATCAATTAAATCACCTCATTAAAATAAGACCTATTGGTACAAGGTACAGTAACTTTCAGAAAAACGAAATATAAAGACTGTAACCTGAGTAATACAACAATGTCATCACAATTTTTTTCCCAAATGTACAATTGTAAATTGAGAGAATAAACCTCAATATTTTTAACTCTACTCAGAAATGTAATACGAAGATAGCAGCTGGACTGTCTGAATTTATTTTCATGAGGTACACTTTAAGGGGGAGATGCAGTAACCCCAGTGTGGATAAGTGTAGTACCGACAGCCCTTTTTCATGATTTCTGTTAGGGTTTGGGTCACGGGAGTGACACCATTTTTCGTATTAAATTATGAAATTTAAGAGAACAATTCATTGGTTTCCCTTCATTACAATGTTTTGGTCCTAAAACCGTATGAAAGGAGCTTCTAAGCAAAATCAGAAGAAATCTGTGTGATTTGGCTGTTACATCTGAATTACTTTAGGGAGACTGTGTTTGGCCTTTATTACTGTTGGCTGATCGCCGGACCGGTATGGGAATTTCCTTGGATCGGTAGAGCAGTCGAAGGAAAGAGGCTCCTGAAAATCTTTTTCCTAGGAGCCAACATTCAAAATTGGTGTAAGTTTTTATTTGAGATTTTTTTAATTTTCCCAGAAATGGTCTTGAATGATAAGCAGTATTTGATAGTTATTAGGTTAATATTTTTTAAACCTTCAGGGGATGATCTTTTATAGCTTCAGGCTGAACGCTTTATTGTTTTTTTTTTTTTTTTTTTTTTGGAGGGGGGGGGGTCAGGACACTTTTCCTCTCAACTCTACCACTCCGAAGCTAGAGGTCTTTGTACACCAGGTAGACGGCAGAACGCATATTTTAAATCTCCATTTTATACACCATAACAGGTTAAAGGGCAAAGAAAAATTGAGGCCCGCAAGATGCCCTGAAATCCAAACCCTATTCGAAAGAAGCAACCAGAGCAACACCTAACAAGACCGTGTAACTGGTTTGGCTTGGTGATTGAGGGCGCTCGACCATTAACAATGTTAACATTTGGTCCAGGTTCTACTGATATTATGATGTGACAACATCGATAGTGTATCGAATCGGTTCACAATCATTTACGACAGTGTCTGTCTGTTATGGGCGGCCATCAGGGCAAAAAAGACAACACCGCGTAACAGAAAAGACACTGTCAAAAGGAATAAATAACGCCGAAAGGAACATTCAAACGTCTAAAGAAAAAGACAAACGTCAAAAAGAGAAAACAAACCCCGAGAGGAAAGACAGAGCCAAAAGGAAAAGTTAAAACCCAAAAGGAAAAGACTAACGTAAAAGTGGAAAACAACAAACGCCAAAAGGAGAAGACGACGCCGAAAGGAAAGGACAACGTCCAAATGAAAGAACAAATGCAAAAGGAAAAGTTAAAACCCAAAAGGAAAAGACTAACGTGATAGTGGAAAACAAAAAACTCCAAAAGGAGAAGACAACGCCGAAAGGAAAGGACAACGCCAAAAGAAAAGGACAACGCCGGAAGGAAAGGTCAAACGCTCAAAGGCGTTGTCCTTTCCTTTCGGCGTTGTCTTCTCCTTTTGGCGTTTGTTGTTTTCCACTTTTACGTTAGTCCTTTCCTTTTGGGTTTTAACTTTTCCTTTTGGCTCTGTCTTTCCTCTCGGGGTTTGTTTTCTCTTTTTGACGTTTGTCTTTTTCTTTAGACGTTTGAATGTTCCTTTCGGCGTTGTTTTTTCCTTTTGACGTTTGTCTTTTCTGTTTCGCGGTGTTGTCTTTTTTGCCCTGATGGCCGCCCATAGTCTGTGACGTCCTCCAAAATCTGGCTTAGATTTTATTGCATTTTCAAGAGACGACAGGTCATCTTTAAAAGGGGTCATGGTAGGCTTAAGAAAACTCGCAACCCTTCAAACAGCCAGAAATGGCATTGCCTGAAAGCATAAGCGTACAGGAGCATTTCAGTTTTTTTGTGAGGGCAGAAGCTCTTTTGCCCGAAAGATGTAATCATGCCAAAATAAAACTATCTAAGCAGGGGTGTACAAAAAGTTTAAAAATCGGACCACCCAGATAGTCGAAAATGGCATTATAAGGAGGATCTAAGCAGTCGCTATTTTGAATTTTTCGTTCGCAAAAAAGTTCACTTGACACCAACTCCCTGTTGTAACTAACTTCTGCTAGGAAGACTGTCAGAGCCATATGGCTCTGAAGACTATCTAAACAGAGCGCCACCATTAGCTGGAGCGGAGTGTACAGAAAGTTTTTAAAAATTGGAACCTCAAACAGCCGGAAATGACATTTTCCAGGCTTAGAAAGGAGGGTTTAAGCAGAACCTAGTTTGGTCAGTAAATTAAGGCAGCTAAAATTTTCCACTGCCATTGGATGAAATGGCCTTGTATATTTTCGGAGAAAACTATGAAACAGAATTGAAAACATGCTAATTTTTTTTACTCCCTTGCGACTCTTGGCTAAATTAAATTATATTGAATTGATGAGATTGTCTATGGACTGCCTGGACTCCCGTCTATAAATAATTTTACTGCTATTAGTTATACCTTTTGAAAAAAAAATGTCACGTTACGAAGTGGGTTTAAATGAAATTTCAGGCTGACTTATGATGAAAAGACACTCTCACACTGTACTGCCGTATCATATGTAATTAAAAAACAACCTATTGACTCGATTTTCATTACCGTTGCCCGAGTTTCGGGTGTAGGGGTAGGCTAGAGGGCAAACTAGTAGATACAGCAACTGAAAACCCTCCCGTTTGTGACTATATGACACTTTCTCCTGTTGGTGTGTCGTTAAACCCCATCTAACTAACTTACTAACCCTCCCACCCCCCGCCCACCCCCGTTTGTCCATGTAATTAATTAGGCAATTGAAAACATCCTTGAACTTTTTCAACCTTCTCCCGGGTATTTTACCATTTCGGGTATTTTGCACGACTACATTATGAAGGGGGGGGGGGGGCTGAGGAAAACTTTCAAATGTGTCTCAAATCTTTGTTATCATTTTTATTTTTCATGAAAATTTTCCATGAACATGAAGTTTTCTCTTTTAAAGGGAAAAGATTTGAAATTATAAAAATAATCGCCAATTCGGAAATTATGTTGCACAACATTTTTAAAAACAAGCTGAAGGGTGGTTGTTTCTTTTAAGCGACAGACTTCCCAAATGTGAAGCAATTATTTTTATCTCTTTAATTTTTCGTAAACATGTTACCCTGGCTATATGATCCTTTTCCATTTTTTCGGACAAATGCTTGAAAATGTTGGATATTTGAAAATTTCGAGCACTGTAATATAAATACTGTGAAGTGAAACTTATGAATAATAGCCTGAAGTTGGCACATTCTGACCTTCTGTCTCCCCATCACTTATGCCTATAACCCCGAAAGACTCTCTGAGCGCAGCGCCACCATCAGTTGGCGCGGAGCATTCAGAAAATTTCGGAAATCGCAACCACTCAAACAGATGAAAATGAGATTTCCTCAGGACTTGTAAGCAGATTTGAGACCGTGGTTACTTTCAACTTTCTTTTTTAAAATGAAATCTTCAAATCAAGAAAAAATGCAAAACGATCAGTAATTTGCCAGACAAACTGCAGTGGTTATTTGGTGTCAGGAAGGGAAAATTCGAGTTATCCCCCCTTAATCCGTCCCTTGAATCTACTAGTATGAAGACTTTGGATCGTCATAGGACAAAGAAAAAGTATGTGGTCATTAGTCTTGGTCAAAACGTTATTACACCTTATTTCTCACCAAAATTCAAAACAAAGGGCGAACTTTAAATTTGACTATTTTGCAGGGAGATTTGCCTCGGTAATAACCTAATACAGAGCTGAAAATTTCATGAAAGTATAGAGGGCGTACCCAAAGAAGAGTAGCAAATGTATTATGAACTAGTATTAGGGTCTTGAACAAGACTATATGGTGATATGGTTGAACGAGAATCTGCAAAGACCTTGCGTAGTCACAAGGGACAAGGACATTAGAGGACCAATCCTCTCACTCCAAACTGCAATTCTTGTATGGGTTTACCAAAATTCTCAATTGACTCAGCTCTTTGATTGACAGCTAATTCAAACAATGCAGAGTACCAAAGCTTATATTACACAGCATGAACTGTACTGAGGGTGTTTAGATTATACTCACTGAGTTTTCCATACTAACCCTGAAGCAATGAACTGAGATTGTGTCTGGATGAGGATGAATTTCAGACAGTTTTGGGAGGTGTTTGGTTAACAGAATTGGTGCTGTTCAGAGAGAGAGAATTGCGCCTTTAAGATGACAGATAGTGAACGAGGATCGGCGGCAAAGACCCTTGATATGAATTGTTTGCAAATTAATGTAAGTGGGGGTTTCCCTTTTTCTTTCCTTGGCACAAATAAAAGCATTAAAAATTTTTAAACATATGATGATATCTTTTTACAATAATCACCTCAAACGGAAAAGCCGCGAAATTAACACCCTACGGACTGATATCAGGAAGAATTTAACGAATAAATCCCAGAGCCTTAAGAGAACTGTAACATTTTCAACGGTGACGTTGCCACATGGGAGTCTACAGATACAGGTAATACTTCCATATTTTGTTTTTAAACATTGTGTACTCTGTTTTTCATGTTTTTATCAAATGTCAGTTGTCAAGGGAGAATGGAATGGCACCTCGTCCAGAAAATATCCACGCAAGAAAAAAATTGGAGAATCAATTTTGTAATTTCAATTATGCATAAGTTTCAAACGTCTCTGCAAGTGTACCGCCCAAGCTGTCCCTTCCTTGCGCACTTTGGAACCCACTGCTATATGTGTGATAATCCGCGTAGAAAAATAAAAAACAACCCAGTGTGACCCACATTTGGAAACGGTGGTGGCTTAGTTAGATGAAATTCGGCGACACACCAACACAAATGTGTTTTATAATGTCAACTAGAAAATGAGCTAAAGTTCGGTTTCAAATGCATTCAGATACGGTGCAAGTTCTTTCCTTTAGTCACCTGTTACAACAGTGGACATGTATCCTACAATCCCCCCTTATCCAGGTGCAATACCCCATCTATCCTAATCCAGTCCAAAGGCGGAAGGTTAATGGTGCCGCTAGATTCAGTGGCGTAGGCAGGTTTCTTCTCAAGGCGGAGGGGGTGCAGTGCGTTGATTGATCGCCGGCCTGGGGAGAGGGGTCTTAGGGAAAGTTCCCCCTCTCTTTGAAACGTTTTGGCCTTTTCAAGGAGCCTAATGCAAAATGGTGCAAGATTTTCGACTTTGACAGGAATAGTCTTGTAGTTGAATTGTGTTGGTGTGTTGGTGTGTTGGTTAATGCATGACGATAAAACCGAACGTTTTGTGTCTTAGCATGCAGTCTAAAGCCATACATACGCTACCTTTCGAAGTAAAATTTGCTTTTAAATTTAGGAGCAAAAATAAAGAGCATAAGTGATCGGCATAGGCATACGAGAGCATTTAAGATTTGGGTTTTTGGTGCCCGAAAAAAGGATTTCTGACAGAGAAACTATCTAAGAGGAGCGTTAGCATCAAAAGGCGCGGAGCGTGCAGAAAGTTTCAAAATATCGGTCCCTTAGATGGTCGGAAATAGCATTTCGCAGACTTATATGTAGAATCTAAGCAATCGCTATCTTTATTTGTCTTTTACAATTAAATTATCACTTCAAATAAATTTGCAAACCTTGAAGTAATCAGAAAGTTATTAAAAACTCTTCCAACCTGAAAAATGTGATTTTGCCTGAAAGACTATCTGAGCCTATCGCCACCATTAGTTGGAGCAGAGCAGACATTTTGACCAAAGATTGCGTTTTCATGCTTGTAAAGAGAATATAAATAGTCTTTATGTTTAGCTTTCGTTTACAATCATTAAAAATCAGCGACTTGCTAAGTTATCAGAAAATTATGTCATAAAATGATACAGTACCACACCACTAGATGAAATGGTCTTGAATCATTTCGAGGGAAAACTATTAAACGGAATTGAAAATATGCTAATATTTCTCTATATATTGTGACTCTATAGGTTCGATTTAAGATTCGCTGATGTGACTGCCCGAACTCCCGGCTGTAAATGCTTTTACATCTGACATATTTTGCATGATAAATGGCAAGCTATTACTCACCGGATCTGAACATCCTCCATTCCTGCCCCCTTTTGTACGTCACAACTGGAAAAAGGCCGTTACCGGCTCGACTTTAACCAATGGGTTGGAATCTGGGAAGTAAAACTCCCTCTGACTATGGATTTGTTAACACCTCCCTGATCGATCTAACTAACTTACCCTCTTGTACGTCAATGCTAGCCGGGTAGAAGTCTAAGAGATGAGCCACTTTCCTTTGAAGATGTTTGAAAAGGTAGGTGTTCTTGCATGCAATCTGGTGCCACAGATGCTACCTTTTAAAGTAAAAATTTGTTCAATTTTAGGAATTAGAAAATGGCATCACTGAGGGGCCTTTGGGAGACATTTCCTCCCTTTTGACAAGTTTTGAGAAATTGGGCGTCCTTAAAGTGTACCTCAAGTCAAAAAATCCAAAAATGTATATTAAAGAGCATTAAAAATGAATTTGAACAGTCCATTTCCCATCTTCATATTACATTCCTGAGCTGAGATATAAAATGTTGAAGTTTATTCATTCAACTTCAAATAGTATATTGCGCAATGATTTGTGATGTCATTCTTGTACAACTCAAATTACAATTGTTGTATTTCTTTGTTTTTCTGAAAGTTAATGCACCTTGTACCAAAATGTGATAGCAATCTCAGTCTAATGGGGTGATGTAATTAATTAAGCCCTCTCTTTGCAACATGCTATGCAAGGAAAACAGGAAATGTTCAAGGTGATAAAAACAATTTTAATTTTTAAAGGAAAAAAGCAGGTTCTGTGAGTTGTACAACAAGAGGGTCCACAAAATATTGCGCAAACGGACCAATTTATTTTAATAAACTTCAACATTTTATATCTCAGCTCAGGAATATCCTATGAAGATGTGAGTTTAACTGTTGGAATTCATTTTTCATGTTCTTAATTATATATTTTTGAATTTTTTGACTTGAGGTACACTTCAATGCAATCTTGTGCCACATATGCTACCTTTTGAAGTAAAATGATTCCCTCCCTCTGGATTATCATTTATACAATGATAGTGGAGATGAAGTTGCCTTGAAAAGATCAGATTGTAAAAATCATATACATGTGTGCTCTTTTAGATGGTGGTCTGGTCCAGTGTTGTCCTTCAGTGGACGTAATAGCTTCTTCGGGAATCACTTAAAGTTTTGGATTCGCCAAAAGACTCTTTGCCAGACAGCCAGAGGGTCGGGAGGACTTTAGAAAAAGCTTGGCTTTTCGGAGCACATTCAACATTAAATAAGCAAGACCGCGGGAATATGTATTACGGGCCTTACTGCCTTATTACTTATACGTTTCCCCTAAATCTTTAAGCTATTATTTCAGGCGCTTTTAATGCTATATTTGGAATATGATGCTCCTGTGTGGTTGCGTAATTATCAACGTGACATTGATGCTCTGGAAAATTTTCAAAGGAGGGAAACTATGTTGGTTCTTTCCTTAAAGGGCACGAGCAGTCACCTCAACTTGAAGTACTGTCGTAGAATATCCTGTTTCGTGATTGGCTGTTTAGATTCATGTGACAACATCGTTTCCCTTCAAATGTGAAATTTACTGCTTGATTTACCCTGAATATACAATATTGAAGTCTAAAAGTATGATGAAGATACTAAGTCTAAAAGTATGATGAAAGATACTTTGAAGAGAAATAAGAAGAAAATTGTGATATTTAGCTGTCGCTTCATAATAATTTTGTGAGACTGCTCTTGACCTTTAAAGGATTTAAATTATCCAGAAAGGTTAAAAAAAGTTAAAGTGCCATCTCATCATAGATTAAGAGGTAATATTACTAAAATTTTCCAAAATCGTTTCAGATGTGTATGATAGAGATAATATGAGGGAGTTCTCAAGTTTGGTTTAATTACTCATACCCATGGCCACAAGTTACTTTAAAAGTTTTGAAGACTTAAATTAAATAATTTCGTTTTGTTTGTGGGTTTGTTGACGTTTGGACAAGGCTTCCTGAAAGTGCAGTTTCAACTTCTACAGTTTTCCAGCTTAAACAGGCTTTGAAAAGTGTTTGACTGGCCAAGAGATTTTGTACAGGCTAACTATAAAGCTGATCTAAATGTTGATTAGGCTAATTAGCTGGCTAGTATGGCAGCCACCCATAGCTTTTGGTTGTCGGTGCAGTTGCCAACAGTCATTGACGTACTGGACTGTTTCTCTCCGGGGGTTTGACCTTTTGAACAACTCAAGATCACCAACAAAGTCATAATCTTTGCCCAACTGCAGAAACACCGAAAGCTACCCGACTCAGCAAGGTTTTGATCAATGGGGGGTGGTGCTGCAGCTCCCCCTCCCCTCTGTGAGGTACGGCCATGCCGACGGTACATAGAAATTGGAAACATAGAGATCGTCAAACCTGTGTCCATACTGAGGTTCCTAAAAAGTTCTGTCAACGGGACTGGTCGTACATTTAATGATCGTGCTACGGATTTGTAAGAGAATGAAATTTAACCATTCCTTCACCACTGGCGAAGTGGTTTCTTTCGGAACTATAAGAGCGGTTCGAACTCCATATATTGGTGGCGTAAAAGGTCATGCATTTTGCAATTAATAGGTTTATGAAGATATAATGCAAAGATTTGAGGTGGATGGAGCATGGCCGTACGGGACTCTTTCTCTCAGGGTGGTGACCTTTTACCTGACTCAAGATCCTCAACCAGCCTGGAGCATAATCTCTGCCACAGGCATAGGCATACGGGAGCACATCAGTTTGGGGGCACAGAAGATATTTTTCCCCGAAAATGGAATTCTTCCCAAAAGGTTATCTAAGCGGAGCGCCACCTATAGGTTGGCGCCGAGCGTACAGGAGATTTGGAAAAATCGTACCCACAAACTGCCGGAAATGGCATTTCCCAGGCTTACAAGGAGGATCTGAGTAGTTGCTACTTTAATTTTTTGTTTGCAGAAAAACCTTAACTTCAAACTGAATTTCAGCCAAAAAGATCGTCTAGGCGGAGCGCCACCATATGTTGGCGCGAAGCGTGCAAAAAAAATTTGAGAAATGGACCACTGAAGCATCCGGAAGTGGCATTTCCCAGGCTTTATTAAGGAGGATCTAAGCAATCGCTATTTCGAGTTTTCTTTCGCTTCCAATAATAAAAAGTCAGCAACTTGCTGAGTGATTAGAAATCACCAGTTAGTTAGAAAATTACACCAAATAACATGTACCACTATACCATTGGACGAGATAGTCTTGTATTTCCGGGGGAAAACTATACAACGAAATTGAAAACATGCCAATGTTTTTTGCTCCATTGCGGAGGTTGGTTAAATTCAATATATATTGAAATGCCTAGATGAAATTGTATGTGTGACTGCCCGAACTCTTGAATATAAATAATTTTTCCTCTATTAGTAGCACCTTTTGAAAAAAAAGTCATGTTATGAGGTGTGTTTGAATGAACTTTCAGGCAGACTTATGGGAAAGCATCCTCATACTGTATCATTAAAAAACTAATCAACCGATTTTCATAACATTGCCCAAATTTGGCTGTAAGGGCCGCATAGATGGCAAAGCATTAGTCATTGCACCTCAACGCTATCCCTTCTGTCGGTGTAATTAATTTGGCAATTGGAAACCTAACAGCATTTCCAACCTTCGCCCGAATATTTTACCATTCCGGGCTTTTTCACACTTCCTTATCATTTGTATTTTCCATGAAGATTTTACTTTGAATGTATATCGTTTTCTGTCTGGGGCCAAGATTTGAAAGTATTAAAATAATCGGCCATTTCGGGAAATAGGCTGAAGGCAGGTGGAAGAATGATTCTTTATTTTAAGCGACATAAAAATTTCACAGCAAATTTGATGTTTCTTTCTTTTTTTCGAGCGCTTGACATCGATTGATTCGAGCACGTTTAGAAACTTCCTGAAAAACCATGCCATTTTTTAAAACTCAAAGGGGCTGTTCGAATTTATCCAAATGCCTTCATGAATTTTAGATTTTGCGAAAATTTCGGGGTCAGTCTGCCCTTCCTGTTCCCCTCCCCGCCTCGTACGCTTTTGATCTCTGTCCAACTGAGGCACCCGGAAGTCTGACCTATTCAGCAAGGTTTTTGCCAACTGGGGAGGCTGCAGCCCCCCACGCACAGTCTTGTACGACCAAAGATGGGAGGGATTGTGGCCCCACGGAAAGGATGACTTATTAAGTGATATCTCTAAGAATCAGAGTGTCGGTACATTGACATTATTTAGTCGGTACATTTTCCCTTTCACCCCCCCCCCCCAACTCTAGGTAACTGTTCTGTACCTCACTCACCCTTTGACTGAGGTTCTGCTGATATACCATGTCAAAAAGATGTTCCCCGGGTCCACTCACAACTTCATTTTTTAAAGTCCTGACCCCCCCCCCAAAGTCTAGGTTGCCCTTCTGTATCTCACTAACCCTTTGACTGAGGATTTGCTGATATATCATGTCAAAAAGATGTTCCCCGGGTCCAATCACAACTTCAATGTTTGAAGGCCTAATCTCTGGCAATGGAGTAGGAAAATTAGGCTAGTGAGCCACAACTGGAAAAAGGACGTGGCCAGCTCGACTTAAGCCAAATGGTTGGAGACTAGGCCATGAAAATCCATCTTACTAACTTACTCTCATCCCACAGACAATTCCAATTCTACTAACCTACTTATTTAAAGGTAGTGTGACAGGTCAGCAAAAAGACCTGAATTTACTTGGTAGTTAAGGAGCAAGGTTTCTTAAGGAACAATCCGTTGGAATTATGTCAATATATTTTACCGTTCTCGAGATGTACCTCTTCAAAGTTTGAATATTTCTGAAGCAACTTGTTGGTTATGCAAAAATAGTGATGTTGAAGGTTGCACAGTGTAGACATTTCTTTTGTTAACCCTACATTAATTTTCTCTTAATTACTCATCAGATAGTTTATAGTTTGGTGATTGATACATGATGACTTTCAAGGACACCATTTCAACTTTCAAAATAAACCCTTCATGAAACACCAATCTTACAACTGTCCTTGAAATAAAGATTACAAAAACAAAGGAAAACATTAGCCATATATGGTATATGTCCCTCTCATGACATCACAAGATTTACATATTGAGCTCATATTTATGCATGATTGAGTGCAAATCAGAAGTAAACCTGTAAAATGGCCAATTTTTAACCGATTTTGATGGGAATTGCGGAAGTTTTCTTGGTTTTTAATGCTTTTTACATCAAATACACGACTTTGTTATTTTGGTGTCATATTTTACGCTGTTGTGGAAGCGGCTTAAAGGTATACCTTTAAGCCGCTTCCACAACAGCGTAAAATTCATCCTCATCCAGACACATTTTCAGTTTATAATTCCAGGGTGCCAAGAGTGTACAAAACCCCAATGTGTAATCAAAACATTCTCAGTACAGTACATGTGTGACATGAGCTTTTGTACTCTGCATTTTTTGAACTTGTTGTCAATCAAAATAGCTGAGCCAATTGAGAATGTCCCTGGACTCCGTGAACAAAAATTGTAATTTGGGGAGAGAGGATTAACGTTGGAAATCTATTTTAGCCTGACGATTACAAGGTTCTTTTTAGAACTAGTGATGTGGTTTTTCAGTAAGAGGAAAATATCTTACATAGAAGAGAACTCTTATTTGACCTTTTCATGAAATGATTACTTAATTTGTTCCACAGAATTATTGGAATAGATATTTCTGAATTTACGATCATTCGTTGGACGATGGGTATGGTTTTCCTGTTTGCGGTGTCCATAATTTGCATAACGTTGTTGGTATCGACAGATACAACTTCCTTGCCTCAAGGACAGAGTAATGAGACAAATATCTGTGGTGAGGTTTGTGAGCTCGACGAGTGGTCACGAAGAGCACGATGCGAGGAACGGGCACTTGACAAAATACCACTTCCATCCGGTTGTGAGGGAGCTCTTATGTTAGAACTGCAAGGAAATAACATAACGCGTGTGGATACTGAATCACTACAACTTCCCGGTTACAGTAATGTAAGAACTTTAGACTTTTCAAGCAATGAACTTTGTGAATTAACCCCAAAGAGTTTTGTAACTATGACCAATTTGAAGATTATTCTCTTATCCAACAACAGATTATTCGAAATTCAAAATGGAAGTTTCACAGGCACAGAAAATCACCTCCAAAAATTATACTTGAACGGCAATCATATAGCCAGACTTCATTCACATGCATTTAGTGATCTGTACACCATTACGTATCTTAACCTGGATAGCAATCAACTAGAAAACGTCCCTTCCACTGTCTTTCGTGGACTACTCAACATACAATTTATTATCTTAAGAATGAACAAACTCGCTCAGATTGCATCGGATATATTTAAAGGACTTGTCAAGCTGAAATTTCTTTCTCTTAACTATAACAAACTGTCACGGTTACCGAATGGACTTTTCACTGGCTTGCAGTCCCTAGAAGAAGTGCATCTTTCCCATAATGCATTGGTTAACATCCCTTCACCAGACAATTTAGGAATGCATAACGCTTTTCAGCTCTTTGATTTATCATATAACAATATCACCGAGCCGGGGAACATCATTCTTCACCTGAATATTTCTGAGAGATTTTATTTTGGAGGAAATCCATACATTTGCGATTGTAATTTTCTCTTCGTGCAGCAATGGTATAACAAATCTGATACGGATAAAAGTAGATATGGTCGCGGCACGAGTCCCGTATTTTGTAACATAGATTCAGTTGAATATCACATCGATGACGTCATAGACGCCACTTTGTGCGAAACCGGAAGTTCATCTGTCTCTCCTCTGTACACGAGCATGTCTTATGCTACTTTAACAGAAGAGTTCAAAGAAGTGAAAAAAGTTCCTCATGTTTTCATCCAAGGGACGCAGATACTTGATGCGGTCGTAAAATTGTCATCCGAGTTGTCCTCTTTTAACAACGATCTCAAAATGCAAAGAATAACTAGGATGGCAGATAACATTTTTGCCGTCACTGTTTACTGTGCAGTTATGCTTACGTTATTCTTCGTTATGTGGATTGCAAAATCAGTTCATAGGATAGTTCGAAAGAGGAATGTAGGCCTTGGCATTAGAATGAAGTTATGTAGTGCTTGCTGACTGAAGAGTAATGAAATGTTTTATGTATGTTGGGGCGGTCAGAGAGTCACCTTAAATTACCGTACAACGCTGAAAACAAGTGTCTGAACATTGAAGGGTGGGGGGAAATAATGTAGACGCAATTTCTCAAGATCATCAGTTGAAGATGGATTTCACTGCTCAATTTAATTTTTATCCACATCAAGTTTAAAGGCAGTAATTCGTCATCACAGACAGCTCCAGCTCTCCCAACCTTACTGCAAGACCTTTCCGTAACTGTCTTAAACACTTATCCAGCCTGAGACACACATCTAGTTGATTGCTTCAGGGCATATCCTGCCCCCTGTGAGCTGGGAGTTTTACAATATACCATATTGCTGCAAGAATGCAGTGGTGTTCACACTTATAACCAGAATGCAAAAATGCATTGAGGTTTCGATGATACATACTATGCTCTTTTCAATAAAATGCTACATTTCACGTAACAACTGGTGACCCAAAGTGACCTTTGACTCCACTTGTAAGTAACTGGTTTGCTTTTCACCAAAACACTTGTATATTCAAAAAGCCAAATTTTCATACCGTTCCTTAAGTGTAGTGTAAATTCTAGAAAGGCAAGAACTAGATTTGTATTCTTTAATAAGTACACTGGAATCATTTAGCAAAGTCTAGAATTTTCTTAAAGTTTCTGGAAGAAGGTGGAATGTTCTAGATTTCCTATACATAGTGCTTCATGCTGGTAACTTCTGGGTCCTTCAGGGGTGTTCTGGAATGTTCCTATAGTAGTAAGATCTCAATTGTTCTTGAACTTTCTGTAATGTTCTTAAATTTAATGATATATATTTAAAGAGGCTCATTGAGTTGATATGGATAACTAAATGAGAGTCTCAAAGGGTCACTACCACATAACAATGCCTATAGTTAGAATAACAAGTCAAGTTTCAAGTTCAAAAGTCACAGAAAACGTTAAAATTTTGAATTTTCCTGTGTCCTGACATGTCGCGGTTTTGTACATAATTTGAAAAAGTGTCTGGTCACAAATTTTTGAAAACCGACTTCAACCGTTCTGTACTCACTCATAAAACGGTTATTTTATGTAGGGTATGGGGATTGTCTCAGATTGACTATTTGCCATTGGTATGTGAAGAAAATTAACAGGTTTGGAAAAATTTGTTGAATTTCATGAACCAACTCAATGAGTCGCTTTAAGAGCCTCCCAGCCTCTGGGTCAGATTGCTGCAAGTTGTCAAAGAGAAAGTGTCTAAGCAGTGATTTGCTGATTGTGTGCTGTACCAGAGGATTTGAGGAGGTATTATTCTTTGTACAAGAAGAAGAAGAAGAAAGAGTTGAAAGTTTGAAGTTGAAGTTTGAGCTGAGGTTCAAGTGAAGCATTACTTCAGCAAGGAAGTCTACAGAAGTGCCTATGCGTATTGTCAAGTGCCTAGAAATTATGTGAGTGGACTCTACGGGAAAAGGACTTCAAAGTGTAAGTAGGAGAGCTTTGTATGCTTATCGCTACTGTAATTTCCATGGGAAACAAGTATCTACCGTAGGGAATAGATCTCCTGTGGACTGCATTTGTGAGATAGCAGGACATTTTGTCAACTACTTGTGAGCGTATGTATGCTTGTTAGACTCCTGTTGTAAAGAGATATGAACCAGAAGACGTTGACTTGTCACAAAGACTTTGTCTGCTCATTTTTTTTTTTTTTGTTTTTTTGGTTTCGGCCATGACATTGAGATATTCTGCAAACAAGGTTTTAAGAGTTTGATGTCAGGTGATACCAGATGACCATTGACCTCCACCAAAAACAACAGGTAAAGTAATTTCAACTCACCATAACACATCCACATACTAATTATGAAATCTATCCAAGTTTCCTACCTTGAGATATCTCATTTTTGACAAGGTTTTCAAAGTTTGACCGATCATGACCCCAGATGTTCTTTCACCTCCACAAAAAACCATATACAGACCACCTTCTCACAATAAGTCATCCACAAACTAATTATGAAATCCATCCACTTTTCGTACCTTGAGCTATCCTAAATGACCTTCAACCTTCACCAAGGACCAAGGACTGCAGATGCCGTCTTCCTACTGACCATAACACATCCACATACTAACTTTGAGCTCTATCCCAGTTTTCTATCTTGAAATAAAATATACAAAAGCTTTTCAGGGTTTAACCTTGGATAATCCAATGTGAACTTTGACCTCTACCAAAATTAATAGGGTCCACCCTTTCATCATAATGCATCAACAAACCAAGTCTGAAAACAATCCAACTTCCTACCTTGGAGATGTCGTGTAAACAAAGTTTTCTCAGTTTGACCCTTCTAACCCCAAATGACCTTTGACCTCTACCAAAATCAATAGGGTTCTTCCTTACATCAAAATGCATCAATATATCAAGTTTGAAATCAATCAAGCTTCCTACCTTGAGATACTGTGTAAGCAAGGTTTGCAGGATTTGATCCCTTCTGACCCCAAATGACCTTTGACCTCTACCAAAATTAATCAGATTCTTCCTTACACCATAACGCATCAACATATCAAGTTTTAAATTAATCCAAATTTCCTACCATGAGATATCGTGTAAACAAGGATTTCGGGGTTTGACCTCACGTGACCCCAAATTACCTTTGACCCCACAAAAATGTATAGGTTTCTTCCTTAGATCATAACGCATCAACCGCATTAGGTTTGAAATGAATCCAATTCTATTACCTTAAGATATCGTGTAAACAAGGATTTCTGGGTTCGACCCCCATGTGTCCCCAAATAACCTTTGACCTCCACCAAAATACATACGGTTCTAACATCATAACGCATTAACATATCAAGTTTGAAATTAATTGACAGGACAGGAAAACAAAACTAGGTCAGACCCCCCCCCTCACTTCGAAAACCAAATCGACGCCCCTGTGACACCACCCATCACGCACAACTAATTTCAAGTCATCTGTTGAGGGCGTTGTTGTCAGATACATTTGGTATTGTTAAATAAATCTATGGGATATAATATGTCGTACGCCCATGATTTGAAGCTTGTTGTCTACACACGAATCCGGACAGCAATTCAAGTTCAGTTCAAGTTCAAGTTCAATTTATTCTCTACAAGAGACTGAGAAATGTAAATAACAAACAAGGTAAACACAATTATTACTTAGAAAGAAAAAGAAAGAATAAAGAAGTGAAAAAAGTGAAAAAAAGAAAAACGGGGAAAAAACAAAGCATCGCTCATACTAATACAGTACAGATAGTAAATCAAGACACTCAAGGGAATACAATAAAGATAATAATAATAATAAAGAAATATAATAATAACAATAACAATAGTAAAAATAAATTAAAAAAGAAAGGATAAATAAATAAAAATAAAGACATACAAAAATAATATTGGTAACAACAATAATAACAATTCGGGGTCGGGGATAAAGGCTAACTAATTAAATTGTTGAAGGACGGTCTGATGTCAGTCGGCCATAACTGGGGTCTATCACCTTTCAATATTTCAGTTTCCTTGATTACCTGTATCATGGATGGTTCTACACTGTAATGCCCCTTGATTCCCGATTTAAGGCTGATGGATCCCACTAATGGCTGCTTACAGTCACTAAACACAAGCGCTGATCGAATTCATTTATATATAAGAGATGTCATTCTTTACACAAAACTAACTTACATGTTTCCCTTGTGTGTATCACTTTTCTAAATGAAAACTACATTTTGGTAACGCTTTGACGTGGTCAACGAGGACATGTATAGGCCTACAGTATATACAAATAGTTCTTGTACCGCATTGTTACAACCTGCACGATGGTCCGGTCTATTCAATTTGAAAATAGTATAACATTGCAAATACACGTATCATGAACTGTTGTAGGGATAACATGTACTTCAAGTGGTTGAACAAGGCTCAGAAAGTTACCAAAACGAAGGACTTTATATCAATTAGTTTTATCATTGTAATATAGCTCAATGCAAACTGCAAAAACGATTGAACGGTCTGGACTATTCGTTTGTAAGAGAAAGGAGCGGGACTGTAACACCGCAGCCCGGGGTGGGATTCAATTCTAGACTGTCTGACTATGAGGCTATGTTTGATGTGGAATTGGTCCCGAAATCACGAAGATCATTGATCCGTAATGTTTTGTGTATGTTTCTAATTGAAGCTGGTCAACAATTTAATGCGACAATAAACAGTTGACTTAATTACAGCTCGTGCGTGTCAGTCAATGAAACGACCCATACAAAAAGGGTTCTCCTAATAAATTGTACTAAAGATAGTAAACGAAATATTAAAGGCATGCTATATGGAAGGAATCGGAGTTTGACCAATGAAATAGTCAGCGGACTGGAATAAACATGTTACTGGATTCGACCAGGAGTACGATTTTAGGGTCTTTAACTCATTTTAAAAAAATTACTGAGTGAAAAATGAAAAGTCAGATGTCGATCGCTCAATTAATTGGGGAACATGTCCCCGAGATCGCCGTCCATGGATTCGACATTAAACAAATGATCGTTAGTCACGTGAAATTGGTTCGGAATTGCAACATAATTAGGATACAGACCTTGCAATGGAGCTTGATGAAATATTGAGGCACTTCGGTTTTTCCATAGCGAACGTGATTGGGGTATGGATACTTTTTGAAACGGGATAACTTTGTGTCTTCCCTAGAACATGACCTCAGCCATTTTACGAAGGGTAGGTCAATAGAAACTTTTCATATGACGTCATAGTACTCCCTGTCGGCTATTTTGGAGTACATGTAACCACGTAGTAGACCACTTCCAGCTTCCTGCTGGATGAATGTGTACACACCAGATATAAAGCACAGTACACACTGCACAGTGTGTTCAGCAAAAAACCATGCGTTCTTGATTTAAGTGACCTCCAGCAGGGCTGACGTACGTTATTTGCAAAGTCTCCGACCCAGGTCTCAATAGTCGCGGTCGATTTAGCGACTCGGGCCGGCTGAGCTGGTTCAACCCAGTGGCGTAGCCAGTGGGGGCAGGGGGAAAGTTGCCCCCTGGAAAATAGTTTGGGGAAATTTATGGAATTTGGGGAAATTTCAAGTTGACGAAATAATACTTCCTTTTTCTATTTATTCAAATTTGTCTCAGTATAAGTAATCTTGTAACATTTCTAATGCGTAACTCGTATTTCCATGCAACGTATTTCCCAAATCTCATCTGTGTCACTGCAGCATGAAGCGCGCTTGACTGGCGTCCCGCAGAAATGCCCTCTCTGCAGCAGCGTGAATGTTCTCTGGCACAGGTGCAGGGTATTTCGATCAGTTCAACGTATACTGCGCAACACTGACAGGCTGTTGGACCGGAGCATAGGATACCATTATCGAGATAGTTCCCTACGTATTGTTGAGCTAATGTTATGTTCATCAACTTGATACACTTTTCGATAATACGTTGCTAATAAATAGTAACGTAATCATAGCCTCGTGAACGAAATATTCCCTCATTTAATTATCACAATTTCCGTTTGTTTTCGTTCCACAACCATCATATTTATATTCGATTTAAGGCTGTCAGCAATACATACCGGTAGGCCTCAGAATTTCCAGTTTTTCTTTTTATATATATTGTGAACAAATTGTCTCCTTAAAGTTTTCAGGATAAGAAAAATATGGCACTCTAACCGTGCAGGAATGAGGCACAAGGAGTGTCATTTCCTGCAATCTTAGGGGTGTTTTTAGCGAAATTTCCCCTCGCGAGACGCTCCGCGCGAACCGATGGTCGCGCTCCGCGTATCACTCTCACCCGTCACTAAAGTTGACAACGCCGTGGGTTAGGTGAGGTTAGCCGAGGTTTAAAAGCCCAGTTTCGAACCTATTGGTTGACAGCGCCCTGGGTTAAGTTTAAGCATTTAATGGTCTCTCATCCTACAAGCTACCGGGCAGGTTATAGACTGATCTTACTCTGTCTTTAACCATGGATGGAGCTAAAAACAATAGCTTATTGTTGTCTACATAGGCGGGATTACGGGGCGCGGGGGCGGGGGCTCGGGGGACACTTTCCCCTCCCCCACTTTTTTCCAGAACTTAGTTTTTTACGTCTTAGTCTGGTTGCTTTTGCTACAGAAATACAAACTGGAACTGACAGAGCTTCGCGAGTGATACTTAATTAAGTTGTATAATGTTTAAACAGGTCATATACTGCATTGAAAACTAAATAAACCAATATTCTTCCAATAAATGTCTCAACGCTGTTTTTTTTTTTAAACGCTTCACATGCACCCGTTTTAAAATATTTCAGGATTGGGGGTTACTTCTTGAAAAACACTTCTTCCATTGTCACTGAAACTTATCACCAGTCCCCGGGCCGGGCGCACAGAGCTGAAGCTCTAGCGTAACTAGTGAAAGGGGAGGCAGGGAGGCGGTCGTCTTCTGGTCCCCTTCTCTGACCAATTGCCTCCAAGCTTTCTGAAAGGACGATGATCTTATTTGACCCTAATCTGGGGCTCCACTCTTTTCCAGCTGAAGTAAAAAGGGGTCCACCCTTTCTCCAATTTCCATTAATTTCTGTATGAGATGTCTCAAAAGTCTATTTTCGGCGTGTTCTACACGTCCCATCACAGATAAGGACTCTATAAAAAATCTCATGAAAAGAACTCTTTGGGAAACCAACGGTCCCCTTCTGCTTAGTACAAATATCCTCAGGTGTCACTCTTATTCAGCTGTAGTGAAAAGAGACCACTCTTTGTCTAATTTTATGTCAATTTCCCTTCAGAGATGAAGTAAAAATCCCTTTTCGGCGCGCTCGCCCCTTTACAGGTTACGGCTCTGTGAAATTCACCTGAAAAGGCTATGTAGGAAACCAAAGAATGTTTGTGCTTCAGTAAGAATGTCTTGAGGGGGCAACCGTTATTCAGCTAAAGTTAAAAGTGGTCGATCCTTTCCCTAATTTTCATTCAGTTTAATTACAGAGATATCTCAAACGTTAAATTTTTCAGCGCGCTTCGAGCGCCCCATCATAGACAAGGGCTGAATTCACATAACAAGAAAAGCCCCCTAGCTTTAGTTCTGAAAAGACGATCTGGGGCACCAAGGAGGGAGCCCTCGAAGAACCTCAATTTTAAGTAATCCATTCTCCCTCCCCGCACTCTCTGCATTATCGATTCTGTCCGAAATTAATCATTCGGAGTAAGGATATAATTGAAAAAGTCAAGTTGTGACATTTGTGGTCTGTTTAGTGCCCATCCTATGTAATTTAAAGTTGAAGATAAAATGCATCATTTTAATGCCTACAATTTTGTAAATACCCAAGAGCTTCCGGGTGCCTTGCCCCCGGATGCCCACCGGGGCTTTGCCCCTGGATCCCACCGGGGTCCTAAGGCGGGTCCCTGGACCCTAAGCCGTTAGGGAGCGCTTCGCGCTCTCGTGGCGTCTTCGGTGCCGTTTGGTAGTCTGTCCAATGTTGCCCCACCCCCACTTACAGAGATAAAATCCCGCCCTGGTTGTCTAGACATAATAACCCTGCAAACCTGGACAGACGTATGATGTCTACCTTATTTTTAAAGGCCTGGTTCGGAAAATTAATCTATTTAATCTGTTCAGAAAATTAATTTAATTGATCACTGGGGGTGGGGGTGATAACGGACCCATGATGACATTGTCTTAATCCTATGTATATAGTAGTCATTTTCAGGATCTTGTAGGTCATGTGTTTACTTAGGTAGTATTACATGATGTCATGATAATCTTGTTGTTATCATAAATCTACGTATTTTGTATGCACCTTGACCTTGAAAATATATGAAGCTGAAAATATACTGAAACTGAAAAATGTTGGGGAAATTTTCGAGCTTTGCCCCCCACGGAAAATATCCTAGCTACGCCACTGGTTCAACCAGTTTCTTGACTGGACGATATCTGACGTAAAATACCTAACACGGCGCAACTAGACCACCTCGGACGGTTGGTCGTTTTGGCCGGCTCAAGTTGTGACGTTTTGATGACGTTAAGATCACTTTTCCGAAAGATCGATCGCTTGCTGGGCCAGTTTAGCTGGCTGGAGCCGCCTAATCGAACGCACATTGTATCTAGTTCTCATGTGACGTCAAAAGACCTTTCACGTTGAGTATTTCAGCAGTGTCTGAGGGCAACCCTGGTATGTCCGTACAGGCTTTCCCTCGGACATGGAGGCTTCCAACCCACTAGCTGTGACTGTCGGTGAGAATACCAAGCAGTAGTAGTTGACGATTGAACGAGTGTAAACCGCAAGAATCCCCATAAATCGAATTGTTTAAAATAGAAGGAAATAAAAAACTATGTATACTTGTCCATGTGGTATATTGGCCTATCAGGTTTCTTGAAAAACGTTAATTAATCTTGTTTTATATTTGCAAAAACAAGGAAACTACATGCTGGAATAACTTTATCAGATATAGCTGCCCTTGTTAAGCGTGTAAGACAATTATGACAGTAACTGTAGAACATTTAAGTAGGTAGTGCTTGCATTATAAATAGCCACTTCTCTATGGTGAAATTACTTCCTCCTTTTCAGAAATCAATGAACATTTGTCGGACATTTTGAATGCTTGTCAAGCAATATTAGAGCTAATTTTTAAAAGCTACTACAAGATAAGTGGAAAAGTTATTTCACTTTCTTACAAATGTTGAAGGAAGTGTGACATGTCAGCAAAAAGTCCTGACTTCACAACAAACGAGTAAGTTTATCTTGAAGGAAAAATCATTTGAAACTACATCAGTATCAGGGATGACGAGGCTGCCGTGCCGTGGAATTTTGGGTCCGCCTTCAACTGTATTTTCAGCCGCCCTATACACGACATTTTTTAACATATACTGTGCCTTTTCGATGGTTAGTCCTTACACTTCAAAATTGGTTGATCTCTTCTCTGAGTATCTTCTACGTTTCTCAAGATATGCGAGTCCAACGTTTGAATGTTTCTAAAGCGACTCGTGGAATATTGAAAAGTGTTGAGATTCCTTTTGTTAACTCTTTATTAATCATCTCTTAATTACTTAATTGTCGCTCAACTGCTGAACCTGCAATGGACCCGCTACGATCCCGACGAGGCAAATGTCGCTGTACTTCTCAGGCTGGTGAAGGAAATACCCGTTTGCCGGTTGTAGCATTACTTGCGTGCACTTTACATAACATGCGAAAATGTATAAAATACTTTTCAAAGGTTCCAACTCAAGTTCATGTCCCTTGCCAGCTTGTGGGATATGACCCACTGGAATCGCGGACGAGATTGAATAAGTTACTTAATTACACCTTGCGTAAGTCGAAACCGCGATAGCTTCTGTACGTACATGTTTTGGCAGGCTTGAGCATTCCGATCCACGTAGTGTACTGTACGGAATAGGATAGTTCGGTAATTCGTTGGCGCATAGAATTATGTGGCTCAACGTGGAGTACACAAGGGATTTCAGCAGTTAGTGCACAACGTTCCTTTATTTTCGTGCAGTGTGTTCATACAACACTCAGCATCAATCTGAATAGCCAACTTGAACGAAAATAGGGACTAAGCCCTACTTAACAGAAGATTAAAATTAAAATGCGTAGGAAGCGGGCTGCGGGGGCGACAGCCCCCCTCCCAGTGGAAAATGAGGGGGCGGAAGCATTTGGAGTGAATACCGTGGGCATATTCTACAACTTTCAGCCCACAGGGGCCTTACCCATAAAGGACCCATATAGATTTACTACCTATGTTTGATAGCATGTTTTTTAACAATTTTCTTCAGGGACCCGTCGACTTTGTCAGGACTGAGGTGATTTTTTTAGGGACAACTTTGTTTTGGGCGACTTTGTTAGCCAACCAGGCAACTTTGTCAGGGGTAATTTAGTAGGGGGAGACTTGAGTGACTGCATTGCCCACACTGTGCCATATACAGGCACGGATCCAGATATTCCAAAAAAGGGGGGAGGCTGACTTAAGAGAAAGCAGGGGTGTGAGGGAGTTGCACAGTAGTTCTAAATTTTAATATGTTTTACTATGTTGATGTGGCGAAAGGGGGGCTGAGACCGTAACCCTCCCCCCCCCCCCCCCTTCGTTGGATCCGTGCCTGATATACGGTTTATTGACCACAATGAAGCATCGGCATTCGGCTTTTACAATTAAATAACTACAAGCCTCTCTTCATTTGGACAGTGAAATATTCAACATTTTTTCCGAGAAAGACTTGATTAAATACGTTGCGTGGTTTATTGACTTCAATTCCTATGGAATTAAGCTTAATTCAGTATGTCGCAGCCCAACATTCCGACACCCCTATCAGTATTCCGACAAATCCATTACGTTCCAATGCAGGCTTTGTTCCAACATCCCTATGTTCCGACAACTCGGTCGTTGATGAATATAGAGGTTGTCGGAACATAGGGGTGTCGGAACATAGAGGTGTTGGAATAAGAGGGCAGTGGCACCCCATTCACTTTTCACTCATAAAAGGATTTGAAGTCACAGGGCCGGTATGAACTGAGGGGTGAAGTTGCCAGGGGAAACTTTGTTAGGGGGATTTTGTGTGGGCGACTACGTGGGCTCGAATTTATAGGAAGGTGAGACTCGACACCACCTCCACCCACCACCACCACTTTTTATTGAACTTGCTCTTGCAGTTGTCATTGTGAAAGGCGATTGACTCGCAGACGCCCTAGCCACTCAGTCCAGCCTAGTTGATCTTCAATTCACCACGGACTGCACTGTGACAGTTTTGCGCTCAATATAACATGATCTTGTTCAGTTTTTTAAGTAATTGACATTTTCCGTTGAAAATTATTACGTTCTATAACATATTTGGCATTTTTCAAGCCAAAACGTCAAATTATCAAGCCATCATATCAAATTGCCTGTTCTGTTCTGTTCTTTTATTCTTTTTCCACCTCGTCAGAGGTATACAATTCAATAACAACATCAACAAACATTTGAAAACGATGTAAAAAGCGAAACAAATTGAAATAAAAGAAGGAAAGAAAGGAAAAAATTGGCATCAGCCATAGCAATTAATACAACCCGTAATAAAAGGAAACAGAGATAATACTTTTAAATCATCGATTAACTTACGTTCAATTGAATGAATAGCACTTGCTGTAAACAAAATCGGTTGGAATCTGGGCCGTAAAACTCTAACTAATATTAAAACATATTCATTATTGGCACAGCCACGAACCAAAACGAATTACCAAACTCGCTTATTGTAAGATTCCCCGTGACAAGACGATTAAAATCCCATTTCTCCGTTAATTTGGACAAGACGACTAATATGATCAAGTAATATAAAATTTTACAGATATAAACCGTCTGCGACAAAATTGACGTCAGGTGTCAGTAAAGGATTGTGGTTCGTTCGCCTGCTCAATGTAGCCTACATATGTACAGGAACAATTCTGCGACCGTCTATATATAGCAGCCCTTTCGGGGTGACAATTCGCACGACTGCTGTAGCAGCTGCGGAGAAAAGCTCAGGTGACTGCTCACTCGAACGACACACTGACCGCACGTGCTGAGTGAGTCTTCGTTCTGCCCTGCCCCATCGATAGCAAACCAGCCAGTCTGCACAGCCACCAAAAGTCGCTTCTTTTCTAATTTGAGTATGCATGACGTCACAGCCTTTGCATATATAATTAGCAAAAACTAACTGTTTTCAAATCCAAATTTCGACATGGAAAACACATAATCTTACAAAATCATCATTAAAATTAATAGAGAACACATTTTCCGATAGTTTTCCAACATTTTTGAAGTATTTTATACACAAAGCAATGAATTTGAGACGATTTTTTGACCTCGTAAAAACAGTTTTCATTCTGTTCGGAAAATTTGGTTTTTTCTCGAAAACAAGTTTTTTGGCACGGTATGCCAGAAAGAGGGTACATCAGAAATTTCCTTATACACCTAAAAAACCTAACATTACCATGAAATATTTCTGAATACGGTCAGGTATTCGCAAAGTTTAGAGCAGGTATTGACACTGCCTTGCACCGTACGTAAAAAGCCCAATTTCCCGTACCGAGGTGTTTGCATTAGTTGCGCGAAAATGGAACTACACCGAGCGAGAAAATATCCTCCACATAAGTATTAATCATGTTAACCTCGTCGAGTCTTCCTTTACGTTTGATTTACATATATATAGCGGGAAAATTACATTGAGGGTCAATTTTTGAAAACCTTGTAACGATTAAGTGGCTATCGATGCAAGGGTTATAGTGATTGTATCTTAAGTACGTCAGTACCTTGAGTCGATCACCACAGTGTTATACAACGTACGTCACGATGTACAACACCTATTAATTGACCGACTCATGGTAACCTTTTGACATACATGGCCATACACTTTGCACGTTACCACATTATACAATCAGTAAATCACAGTTATTGTACTAGACTCATAAATTATTGCAAACATTAACATGACAGAATAATTGTGGCATTAAACTAGACAATAAAGAGGTAAAATGGAGGGATATCGGAATGTATAGTTCTCTTGTAAGGCTTGTTAGTGAACTCTGGGGTAATTAACGCTATACAGTCAGTCCTTATCCTTAGGTGGTGAGGTAAAAGAAATGAAGCCTTGGATCAGAAACACTTTGTTTAGTAATATAAGTTGTGAACAGCATGTGGAACTGGGTGGGTCTTAAGTTTTTTTAGGGAACTGGGTACTCAGTACACAACCCCCACCCCCATGGCACTCTGGCATTGGATCTTCGAAGAATTAATTGATTTGGGCCTGGACTTCAGGGCATCTTATGGGGCTTTGGCCCTCCTTTGCCCTTCAACCTGTTATGTTATGTTATGTTATGTTATGTTATGAACAACTGGAGACATATCAACTGAGAGTCCAAGGTAACAACAGGCCATCAAGTTAATTCAAGTTAGTGACAAAAACTTTGACTGTAATATGCCATTACTATGATATGATGAGGCAATTGCTACATTATTCATCTCTCCTCTGCTCAGTTAGTGGTGTAAAATGAAAACAGTTTATACTTCAAATGAGAAGGCAGTCTCAGAAGAACATATGAGATTTCATCCATCAGAATTAACAGCTGATGATACAGGACAAAAGTGCACAACCAAAATTCTTAAGTCAGTAAATTGGCATTTTGCTTGTGTAGAGAAAAATTGTCCTCTAGGATACACTGACTCAGAATCCCATTTGTGCCTTTATACAAGAAAAGGGTATATAGCAATGCCAGCTCTAATCTTGACCTTAACCCCCAAATGGGCCTAGAGCACTAGTAGGTGTAGGCTATAACTAGCAATTACATTTCAACAGGAACAGGCTGAGAACTAAGGCACAATTAATTCATTTGTGTAGAAATATGATTCAGCACAACAGTACAAAAATACGGTAAGTAAGAAAACTGAGAACAATGGCCCAGGCAAAATAATAAACAAAAAAATCCTGAAACTGACGGAGCTCTTATAGGTGCGCATTCCATATACTCTAAGTATATTCCTCAAGGCATTTCCCTTTTGAAAATTCTTGACTTTGTCTGGTAAAACCATATGAAGGAATTAACGACAGGCTGGTAAAGTGTATGTGTAAATAAATGGCTATAGGGCCTATATCAACTGTTTCATGATGTAGCCTGCAATACCTGTAAGTGTAACACTAATTTGCTTATTTTGGATCTTCATCTTCATCGTTGGGACTGTACATTGCTCCCGATTCAACTCACAAGGTGCATATGACACAATAATTTTGTGCTACAGGCCTCTTAAAAATTTTAACAAGCTTTTTTCTAAAATGAAAACTCACTCATACAGCAAGCAAGGACTAGTAAAGTAGTATCTGTATGATGATCACAGATCATCAGTACACATTCATACATTCACTATGGACCATAGTGTGCAGTTTAAGCATGCATAGGCCGAGGCCTAGTATAGACTAGGCCTGTCTGTAAAATTTTAATGTTATTTGTTAGTGGTTTAAAACCTTAAAAGGGCCTGTCAGTGTATTAAAATTCACTTTATTACTTGACATAATGACTAAAATAGTATCCTAGTTAGCAGCCTAGAATCAAAAGACAATGACAATAGCTTACCATATGTTACCATATGTTAACCATAACGTTACCGCCTTGTGCGATGCTCTACGTGGCCAAAAAGTGCAAAATTCCAACTTGGAAAAACGTTCATTGCGACTATTTTGTTGTTTTGCTCGTAGTGTAATAGGTATCAGTAGTTAGCTTTATGTCTCAAACACTCGATTTTGGAAGTTTTACACCCCAATGATGCTGAATACGGTCAGGTATTCGCAAAATTTGAGGCCAGTCAAAAAACCCCACCAAAAGCTGACCTGTTTTTGATGGAAAATTTCTCTGTGAAATTGCGAAAGAAACAATACCTCACGATATTTTTAGTAAAGAAAAGACTTAAAGATTTCAAATGACCAAGGACACAGCAACAAGGAACGCCTTTTTATGCATTATTCAGAAGCTTGAAGTTCCCCCAGCATGTTAGGTACCTATTCTGCGAAATCCATGATTTTCTCTTGTGGGCGGAGTTTCCATTTTAGAGGATGACGTCACAAGCCTCATTAACGCTTACAGCGAGGCTTGACTGAAACCAGCAGTGTAGTAGGAACAAAATGGAGGTTAATTTATACTTATAGTTCGCGATTTAGAAAGAACACTCAAAAATTACTGATCAGAAAATAAAGTCAGTCTAGGTAGGGGGGATTCGAAGACAGTAGAAACTGCAAATAAGCGTGTATCTTCCAAACTTCTTTTGGTGATGATATAGACTACAACAACGAAAAGTTCAATGGGACCTACAGGTACTATGCTATGAAATGTAACTTATTGCAGTGACCAGACGACAAGTGCGAGTCGAAAGCAGAAACGTTGGCACAAAAACTTTTTCCGTAGGTTGACAATGTAAGTCATCGGCCCAAGTCAGGTCCCCTTATTCTAGGCTAAAAAACAGCTTGCCTGCAACATGTCAAATACTTTCAGTCAATCCACATAGCACATGACCATTATTTTAACCACAACCCTTGAAACACGTCCAAAAATTGGAATACACGAATTTTCCAGTGCCGCACATACGAACAAAAACTAGCTGGCAGCACCACTGCTGGCAGACTTGCGAACAGAAGTTACCGCTTCTTGTCTTCACAGCTGCCAGGCGCCGTGTGAATATAGCGCCACCTGGATGGCCCCGCTGACACAAGTTCTGGAATTACATTCCACCACGTACTTCTGACAGCCGCGTACCCCATACTATGCTTAGTTGACACGATCGTCTCCTGAAACCATTTACAGGTTTTTCTTTGATTAATGCTTGTTACATAAAATATTCCACTTTGTCATTTTCATGTCACGATCCTGTCACCCCAAACTACAATTTTTGTAGGAGTTTCTCAATTGGCTAAGCTCTTTTTATCGACAGCTGATTCAAACAATGCACAGTACCAAAGCTGATTGTACATTGCATGAACTGTACTAAGGGTGTTTTGCTTATACAAATTGAGCCTTTCCATACTCACCCTGAAGCAATAAACTGAGATTGTGTCTGGATGAGGATGAATTTCAGACGATTGCGGTAGGGGCTTAAGTAAGAAGAGTTAGGAGAATTGGTGCTGTTTGGGGTAAAAGAATAGAGCCTTAAAGGTTACTTGACAAGACGCCAAAATTTTTCGATAGTGAGAATTGTCAAATCATGCCAATGGACGGGTCAGCATCCTGCAAAGGAAACAGCCACACCTAAATCCAACATGACAGGTTTTCTACTGTTGTTTTATCGTTCTCACACCGTCGGACTATATGAAACAGCAGATTAAAAATATCCCACACTTAATAGACTCTAACCTATAACTCTTAACCTTTAATTTAACTCTACTAAATCTGATTATGAGACGAAGTGAAAATTTTCTGAAGGGTAGATGTGGCACCATTAGTTGGTGCGGAACGTAGAGAAAATTTTGAAAATGATCGCGGCCCCTCGGATGGCCGAAAATTTCGTTTTCATGCTTGTAAAGAGAATCTAAACATGCAGTTTATAAGTTTAGCTTTTGTGTCCATATAAGAAAAATTCAGGAACATGCTAAGCGATCAAAAAATTTCTACCACTATTATACTAAATGGTCTTGATTCTTTTCGAAGAAACTAAACATGGAATTGAAAATGTGCTAATGCTTCTCCATTGTGACTCTTGCCGAAATAAAAGATCCGCTGAATTGATGAAATTGTCTGTGACTGCTCAAACTCATGTCTGTTAATTCTTTTCTCTTGCGTGATAAATGGCAAACTATTTCTCATCGCAACTGGGCCGAAGACTGCCTTTGGCAAACTATTTCTCACCGCAACTGAACACCCTTCGCTCCGTGTCCCTGTCTCGTACGTCTATGCCTGCTGGGAAAGGAGCCTAAGGGATGGGCCCCTCCCTTTTTATTATTCACCCGGACTTAATATCATATGAGGTTCGTGTATTTGGATTTGTTGCTCGAGAATAACTTGTTCATTCAAACTTTCTCCAACGTTTAGTAACTCTTCTAATGCAAAATGTTTTGATGAGATAAAGCTATTGCTGGTGTTAATCGGTGATATTTAAGGTTGTGATGACAACGCTCTTTCCTTTGTATGCCATGTTGGCGAATTTTAAACGCAATATTTCCCTTTAATTACATTACCGCCTTAGGCATACATTCGACTACTTTGCAAAAAGACACTTTAAAGTCCGGAAGTATATGTCTAATAAACATTTTTCGAGATCGAAGCAAAGTCAAAACAATAAACTTACGGAACTGAGGTAGGTTTTCGGCATTTGACATGAGTAGCCTACGTGGCAGGCTCTTAAGCACAGTGTTTAAGACATGTTCAATGGCAACTAACCACTAACGGCAGGGAGCCACAAATTCGGACCCAACGGTCATCGCATCCGACTGCTATTGGTCTGCAACGGCGACTGTGGACGCACACAGCAAACCCCCTACAATCACAACAGAAATTCAATGCCACACCCTAAGGGCGTATTTAGAGGGGCGCACCCGGCCCCCTATTTACCACTTCCTTTTTATATTCGGAGATGGGTTATTTTGCCTTCTTGTTCGAACATCAAATTGTATGGTCTTCAAATTGTTACAAAATAATACTTTATGTAAAGTCCTCCCGACCCTCTGGCAAAGGGCCGTTGGACGACACTAAACTTTAACTGCTTCCCGAAGAAGCTATTACAAAATAATAGCAATTTCAAAGCCTAAACAGTTTTATATTTTCATATTAAACGACAACAGGCCCAGGGTAAAATTTAAGGGCCTAACCACAGGTCCAGCCTACGAGGCAGGGGGTAGACTGCCCCCTAAACTTCCGCAAGACCAAAGTTTCCTGGAAAAATTCGATCAACCATTTCAACCTTAACAAATCTGGTATATTTCTAGTAATAAGAAAACTCTTAAGCTTTTTTTAAAATCTTTCAAAAAATTAAAATTGCTCGAAAAATTAACAACACAAAGCCACGGTAAAACTTCGATACAAAATTCAAAACCGTTTCAAAAATTCGGCAAGTAATCTGACAGCTGATGGAAAAATCAATTTCTACCTAACCTCACCTCCTAGTCTTGCACAGCACTTTGCCTGAAATGGTAGAATAGTCGGACGAAAGTTGCATAAGAGATTTTGAACGTTTCCAAGTGCCAGGTTTCATGGGCAGACGGGGTGTTCAGGTGTATTCACAGTGGCGTCACTAAGAGGGGGCGACAAGGGCGTGCCCCGAATCGTAGTTTGACCCTAAATATCAAATTAATTTAACGTATTTAAGCGAAACTTACTTGTGGGGGTGTTGCGATGTGTAAATAAGCATAAAAAAATCAATTCAAACGGGTTTTGAAATTCCTGGTGATTTAGGAGGTATTTTTGGCATTTTCCGCTACACTTAGCGCCAACTGGTAGTGGTTTTATTTATATTTAATGGCATAGCTTAGGGAGACGGCGGGGGGGGGGGGGGACTGCTTTGAAAAATGGAAAATTCTGAAATTTACCGTATGTAACACCAGATCATCAAGTAACACCGGTCAATTAATAACAATGCAATTTTCTCAACTTTTCTTTTGTGAAATTTCACATTACATGCCCCTCTGCTGTACTTGTTTTACAAAGCAAAACTTTCTGCGCGTTTCGCGCGCCGCAAAGTGCAACCCGTAAACCGCGGTCACACTACAAAGAATTCGAATCGGATTTCGATCCGATTTTTCCTTAACAAGAAGTCCTAGATTCCCGTTGCTTCACCCTAACTTTTCTACCCCGTATCAAACCCGAAGAAAAATCAATGTAGCCAAAAAAGTGGCTTACAGCTTCTATAACAATTTCCAAATGGCAAATTACAGAGAATTATAGGATACTTTTGTGGTGAACCTTTTTGCCACATTATTGCCAAAACAAGTCTTGCCATAATTCTATCCCTTAATCATTTGTATTTGTTATATGGAAAGAGTTATAATTAGAAAATCTAAGAGACCATTTTCAGGACAGCAAATCTGAAGGAAAAATAATCAGCGTACGAGCGGGGTATGACGCATGAACGAGTTTCAAAAATTTATACATTATAACGAATTCTTCGGTGCATAACGAGTCATTGGATGCAAAATGGTGCTACAGTCGGCCACTTGAATTTATTTAAAAAAATAGAAACATGTCTGTACACATTTTTTAAAAACGCCAGTAAATAAGGGAAGTTTAATGCTGTTTCCTCGGAAGAATGCCAAAGAATTGCGCAGGTGTCCTGAGAGGGACTGCCCCCAAAGTATCCGAACCTGTGCACAAGTGGTCAACATATGGGATCCAGGAAATCACTGTGACACAAAGTGGATTCCGTGAACAAAGTTCCGGTGGGAAAAGGGCCTTTAATACATATCGACCTTTAGAATGACGCATTTGACTATCTTCAAATAGCATAAATACGGACTCACACAGTAATAAAACTTCATTTTTACCATGTTCAGCAAAACTCCCCGACTAGAAAAGCAGCACATTGAATTCATAATACACGAAATACGTGAGGTACGTTCATTGCAGCGGTAGAAGTTGTCGGGTTCGGACTTGAATATGCAACGATTAACCGACTCAAGAGAAAAGGAAGGAGTCAAATATCTATAACGTGTGCGAGCCAAGCGCGCCGAAAAGCAGTACGTAACATTCGATTGAACGGCCTCACAATATTTCTATCGAGAACATAAAAAATACTATTATACTTTCTCCAGCCAACTTTTCTCCCATTTTTTCATTCTGTTGAGAAAGTATTTGAGAAAAATAGATCTAAGGTCGATCAATGTTGAAGGTAACTATAGTTTTTTTAAAATCAAGAAACAGCAATGCATAGCTCACCATATGACCAATTAATGACAGTTATGAGTCATAACATCTGCTTAGGGGTTCAAGACATAATCTGCCATTAAATAATAACTATTTTCCCAAATTTTGGCAAATGATGACTTAATTTTATGATAAAACCAGAATGCAAAAATGCATTGAGGTTTCGATGATACATACATGTTCTTTTCAATAAAATGCTACATTTCTTGTAACACCTGGGGACCCAAAGTGACCTTTGACTCCACCAGTGAGTAACTGGTTTTTCTTTTAACCAAAACACTTCTATATTTAAAAAGCCAAATTTCGTACTGTGCCTTAAGATATTCTGTAAACAAGGTTTTCAGAGTTTAATGCCAGGTGATACCAGATGACCATTGACCTCCACCAAAATCAATAGGGTTCTTCCTTACATCATAATGCATCAACAGATCAAGTTTGAAATCAATCCAAACTTCCTATCTTGAGATATCGTGTAAACAAGGATTTCCGGGTTTGACAAAATGTGACCCCAAATGACCTTTGACCTTCACCAAAATAAATAGGGGTCTTCCTCACCTCATAACGCATGAACATATCAAGTTTGAAATGAATCCGTTTCCCATCATGAGATATTGTGTAAACAAGGATATCGGGGTTGGACCCTATATGACCCCAAATGACCTCTGACCGCCAACAAAATTAATAGGGTTCCTCCTTACATCATAACACATCAACATGTCAAGTTTGAAATCAATCCATGTTTCCTATCTTGAGATATCTTGTAAACAAGGATTTTGGGGTTTGACCCCTTGTGACCCCAAATGATCTCTGACCGCCAACAAAATTAACAGGGTTTTCCTTTCATCATAACGCATCAACATATCAAGTTTGAAATGAATCCAAGTTTCTCACCATGAGATATTGTGTAAACAAGGATTTCGGGGCTTGACCCCATGTGACCCCAAATGACCTCTGACCTCCACCAAAATAGATAGGGTTCTTCCTCACCTCATAATGCATCAACATATCAAGTTTGAAATGAATCCAAGTTTTCCACCATGGGATATTGTGTAAACAAGGATTTTGGGGTTTGACAAAATGTGACCCCAAATGACCTCTGACCGCCAACAAAATTAATAGGGTTCTTCCTTACATCATAACACATCAACGTGTCACGTTTGAAATCAATCCATGTTTCCTACCTTGAGATATCTTGTAAACAAGGATTTTGGGGTTTGACCCCTTGTGACCCCAGATGACCTCTGACCGCCAACAAAATTAATAGGGTTTTTCCTTTCATCATAACGCATCAACATATCAAGTTTGAAATGAATCCAAGTTTCCCATCATGAGATATTGTGTAAACAAGGATTTCGGGGTTTGACCCCATGTGACCCCAAATGACCTCTGACCTCCACCAAAATAGATAGGGTTCTTCCTCACCTCATAATGCATCAACATATCACGTTTGAAATGAATCCAAGTTTTCCACCATGGGATATTGTGTAAACAAGGATTTTGGGGTTTGACCTCATGTGACCCCAAATGACCTCTGACCGCCAACAAAATAGATAGAGTTCTTCCTCACCTCATAACGCATCAACATATCAAGTTTGAAATGAATCCAAGTTTCCTGCCATGAGATACTGTGTAAACAAGGATTTCTGGGTTTGACAAAATGTGACCCCAAATGACCTCTGACCGCCAACAAAATTAATAGGGTTCTTCCTTTCATCATAACGCATCAACATATCAAGTTTGAAATGAATCCAAGTTTCCCACCATGAGAAATTGTGTAAACAAGGATTTTGGGGTTTGACCTCATGTGACCCCAAATGACCTCTGACCGCCAACAAAATTAAAAGGGTTCTTCCTTACATCATAACACATCAACGTGTCAAGTTTGATATTAATCCAAGTTTCCTATCTTGAGATATCGTGTAAACAAGGATTTTGGGGTTTGACCCCACGTGACCCCAAATGACCTTTGACCTCCACCAAAATCAATAGGGTTCTTACTTACATCATAAAGCATCAACATATCAAGTTTGAAATGAATCTAAATTTCCTATCTTGAGATATCGTGTAAACAAGGATTTCGGGGTGTGACCCCTGTGACCCCAGATGACCTTTAACCTCCACCAAAATCAATAGGGTTCTTCCTCTCAGTATGGGGTATCTGTGTACCAAGTTTGAGAATTGTCAGATCTTCCCTTCTCAAGATATCGTGTAAACAAGCAAAGTGTCACAAACACACACACACCAACACACACATACACACACACGCATACACACACACGCACATACACACATACATACACATGCACGCCATCATGAATGCATAGGTTTCTCTTTTCATCTAAACCAACAAATGAAAAAAATGGGATGATAGGATATTTATGATGGATAAAATTCCTTGTCAGCTGGGGAGGTCTATGGTGTTCTCTGCACCAAATAATTATGTAACCCTGCAAGGCAGTATATCAAAGCTCCGAATGACTAGTGGTTGGCTCCAATCGTTTAGGAAATTTCGAAAAATTGGGAATTCAAATAGTTGGAATTGGTATTGCCCATGATTGTAAGTAGAATATCAGCAGTCACTTTTTGTTAACAATGCAACTTTCTGCTATGCCCGCATAATTGCATCTTTGCCCCCCAAAAATTGGCAGAGTGGAGGCAAGTAAGCCCTTTGCCCATAATCTGTATGGCAGTGATGCAGGTTTTTAGAAAGACTGAATCCTTGCGAGATGAGTTGAAGGAAGCCTTTATAGACAATGAAAAGTGGAATTATAGGTTATTTGCCAAGATTCATTTAGATGCTGTTGGAAGAAGGATAGACAACTGACAAGAGACGTTGTGCTTTAAAGGTTGAAATGTTGTGTTTTTATGTTTCCAAAATTTCTGAAAAAGGTGAACCTTTTATTTTGAATAAGACCTATCACAGAGAGCCAGAGAGCTTCCACTTTGCATTATGGATGGCGTGAAAAGTGCACCATGCTTTCACCTTCTTTCAACACAGAATTTTTTTTTAACTTAAACAAACTTTCTTCAAATTTTCCGATGAATACATCTTTTACCATGCTTCAGCGCATAAAATAACATGTAGATGTCAGGATCAAAAGCAAATCCCATATGATCAAAGCAACGCATATCGTATGCATCATTTTCTGTCATAGTGAAAAGCATTTGATAAAATTTATGCACAACCAACATACTCGCCAATAATCCTTTGTGTCCATTTCTTGAAAAAAAGAGTCTAGGTTAAACTAAGGATGTTTCTATATGAATTTACTTATTCAGGAATCAACATATTGCTATGTAATTAGAGCCATTCAAAGTTGAGGAAACAAGTTTCTGATTTCAAACTGGGCGAACCACATATTTCCTAATGTGCTTGTTAGCTTGGTGTCAGTGTACTCACCCATGTAACATGAGTTTTTAAATAGGTCAATAAGGCAAACTTGCACTGTTTCTCACAATGGAAAATAACTTCATATATAATCTACTTCATACATGCAATGTAATCACATGAACCTTTAAAGGCACAACACTTGCAAATTTTCCATGTTAACCAGAACCTCATGGTGACATCACAATGAACATAGTCTTATAACACAGGGCATCAAAACGGACTGTGTTCAGCATTGTGTTCTTAGATAAACTATCTCCTTCCAAGCAGTACATTGAGTTGTTTTATGAAATTCACCAAACTTTTCCAAACCTGTGAATTCTCTCCACATACTAATGATAAAAGGGTCAAACTATGAAAATCCACACATTGAACATACAAAAAGATCTTGCCTTTATTAACAATTCAAATTAAGCTTTTTAGAATTCACGACCAAACACTTTTTTAAATTAATTACAAAACCATTTCAAGACAGAATGCAAAAAAACTTTAGAACTTTAATATTTTTGCACAACTTTTAGATCTGGAAACTAGATCGATTTTGCTAATAATAACCACTGACATGTGATAGAACCCTACAACAAACTTTTTAAGTTATCAGTCTTAACCAAATGTATCCCTCTAACTTCAGTTATGACACGTTCTTAACAAGACTTGGTTGAAGCAAGCCCATGCTGCAATAGACAACAAAATAAACTTTACCTTGAGCAACATAACTCCCATGAACACATGATTACAACAGTGACATAGCGCCACCTATTTTGAAAAAAGTTGACATTACTTACTGTAGTAAAAGAAAGAGCATACATTGTAATATCCATTGTAATCCAGTTATGACTCATAGATTGGTTGCAATAAATAGCACAAGCTCAGTTCAGAATTAGCAATCAATATGTTAAGTTTTCATTGCTTAGGCATGTCTCTCCATAAGTTAGTCAGTTACATCGAGTTTTACATCCCAGTTTTTAATCAATTGGTTCAAGTCGAGCCAGCCACAGTCTGTTTCCCAGTTGTGGCTCACTGGCTTTCCATAGGTAGGATGGATGCCACATGTTTCAGGGCATAAAAAAAGGCTTTTTCGACTGTTGAAAATGATATTCCCATGATTACTGATAAGTGATAATCAGCCTCTGTGAAGACAGTATTAATTATGATATTCCCATGATTACTGGTAAGTGATAATCAGCCTCCATGAAGACAGTATTAATTATGATATTCCCATGATTACTGGTAAGTGATAATCAGCCTCCATGAAGACAGTATTAATTATGATATTCCCATGATGACTGGTAAGTGATAATCAGCCTCCATGAAGACAGTATTAATTACTGACATTTAGACAATGTAGTATTCAATTATGGAACTTCAAAAGGCACAGATCTGTAGCTGATGTAATCCTGAAAGGAGCTGTAAAGAAAGAGATGGTCACAGGTGTCCATTTTTAGTGATGTGAAGCAGCGCCCTCTTTTATTGTTGAGGCCTTTATATACTGTACATCTTCATGTTTTGTAATGCAATTTCAGTGTTTCTGAAAAGTAACATAAACTTTTAAAAGGACTTCACAATGGAAGGCATTCATCAAATCTTGTGTTGCATCTTGTAAAATATTCCCCATTCTCCTCTCAATCATACCCTGTAGATTCAAGATGAAGAGCAAAGTTCTATTATCTTTTACAAATAAGATAAAGTTAGATTATCTTGAAAAGTTAAGCCCCATCTACACGATCATACATTTGGTCAAAAAGATCATCATATGCTAACAGACAAATATATGATTTTTTTTTGACTGATTCACTGACAATTCAAACTATGTCCAACATGTATGGTGTTCAAATATATAGCTGGGCATTCCATCATCCCTACAAATGTTCAAACATAATGCTTGTGAACAAATGTATGACCATTTAGATGAGGCTTCAGGTATCTAATTAAATGCAAACACAGCAATGTACAACAATCACACAGACAGGCAACAAAAGGCTAAAGGGGAACAGCTTGCAATAAATGACTTGCCATGGTAGTCAGAGGGTAATCCTTCACATTTAAATAATTCTAAATTCAATCTCTTTGAAACAACAAGAAAATTTTCTTGTGACTGGAAATGTTTGGTTCAGGTCTTTTGGGGGTTATGATGTCAAGCAAGCATGCAGAGCACAGATGCCTCACCCCAATCAGCTTTTGATGGAATGGCTTTCTGCTAAAGGTAGCCTCTTGTCTATCAAATAGGGCGGTTTAAAAATTCTGGGAACTGAATTGGAATAATTTCAAACATCCCTGTCTCATTACACTATGAGCAGTATTTATCCAAAAAAAATCTGGAGAATTCATCAGAAAAAGGAAATAATTGAAGGAAACAATTAAGGAGAATTAATCAGAAAACAAGGCAAAATTGCATCATAATCTTGGTAACCACAATCAAACTTTTACAGACTCAACATTGACCCAAAAGGCTTCCAGAATGTTATTTCAGACCTTCTTTTAGGATGGAGTGTAACTTTATCCTTGATACTCTAGCTCATGACCAATTATGACTTTCTACTTTGGTCCAAAAGAATGTAACAGTACATATCAAATTCCAAAGAAGACAAAGCACCAGAGACTGGATTCCCAACGTGAGCTTATGGTCAAAAAAGTTTCTAAAGTCTGTCTTACATGACAAATCTTTCTTTCTGGATTTCCATGAGGGCAAAAGCTGGTAAATACTTCATGTAACTTTACGCAAGCTTCAGAGTTGTCAAAACTGCCATGGCAATGTATACAAAGGCATACTGCACAATGGACCTGTGGGCAATGTCGATCCATGTGTCACCACACAAAAACATCATTTGAACGATTAGAGACAATACGATAGGCTCAAGTGTGACAGCGCAAGTTGCAATCACTCACAAAACTGACTGATATTTATTTATTGCAGTTACTTTGCATATCTTTACAGACTGTATAACTTATTTTCCTAAATACAACTGAACAAAGTCCTCAAGCAGTTAGTATGCATTTTGAAATGAAAGTTCTTATGCAAATGTCAGTGAGTCCCATCCTACTGTAGGTCAAAAACTGCTAAACAGGGTATTAAATAACAAAATCTTTACTACCTTAAATTTTCAATTTATAAATTTTCATTCATAGATGCCAAAACTTTTCTCACAAATTTGTATTCTCAAAAAAAACTCTACTTTGGATAATGATGCTCACTAACAAGCAAAATTAGTAAATTAATCAGGGCTGGAAAGAATGTAATCTCCCAGAAAGGTGAGAAAATTGATTCCAGGAAGGGAGCAAAATTTCCTATAACTCAACCTACATGTCTATGTACAGAAAAGGGCAATTTCCTTCCAATTGCAAAATTTCCCTTCAAATGCCCAAATTTCCTGGCCTCTCAGCTTCCGAACTTTTTCCACCAATGGTCTGTAATTAATTTTAGCACCATTTACATGTACACATGCTCCTATAATGGGTTACAAAATGCTCCCACACTTACAACATCTTTCAATACTTTAGTCTGACTTCAATATAAACCAAACATGCTTTCTTTTAATCCACCCAAAACCTAAGGATTAACTTTTATTGTGATTTTGTGCACTGGTCTCTATCTAAACTACCTCTACAGTGTAAAATTTTGCATTTGTTCAATTGAGCTTAACAGATTTATGCTTAGTGTTTATGCACGCACTGCACAAAAAAAAGAATGCAGCACGCTGTGCTGAACTTAGTTTGATGGAGTACCTCGCCTTGTGCCTCACAATTCCATGTGGAAACAATTATTGCAGTAGCTTCTAATTGTACTTGTTCATTTTTTTCTTTTTTTTTCTCTTTGTGTTTCATATCTATTTTTAGCAATAAAATGCTACTTGTCATTATGACACTTTAAACTTGAGTTTTTGTGCGCAGAAAACAACGACTGATTTAAATAAATTTCATCAAACCAAGAGTACACATTTTTACTTCTTTAGTTCAAGATTTGCCTTCAGACAGAAAAATTTCAAATAAAGGTAAAGGGAAATCACACAAAATTATACATTTAGTTAATATTTTCACACCATTGGTTTTGTTTTATTTCTATTTTTCTGCTCCTCAGGTACAATTTATCTCACATGTTCTCAAGTCTTTAAGAGTGCTCTCTTAAAAATCCATAAGTACTTGAGATACCACATCATCTCACTATTCTGCTACTTACACATGGCTTAATTGATTTGGTTTATTAGAGTTTTACCCCTGGGATGGTCATCTATTCTGTTCTCTGCCAAACAATCCAGCTTTTTAGTGTGTTATCCTCATTTTGGGTTCACACTGTGTGGCTTGTTTAACATTCATTTCTATATTTAGACATGATTTCACTTTCAGACTCAGTATTTCAACTTTTCCTCTATAAACACACAGCAATGGAACACTGGGAAGAGCTGTTTCCTGCCAGCTGAGTGGATCTGGGAAGCCAAAAATTTCCTAGCACACCGTGCACTACAGAATCTCATGGTGAAACTTCACTTAAATAGTAGAACTCATTATTAGGAACATTGTCCTTTCTTTTCTGTCATAAGGTAATGGCCACCCTATTTATGCCTCAATTTTAACCTTTCTTGTTAAATCTATCGGAGCCCACAGTCTGTTTTACCAGTTGAGGTTCCATGGATTTTTTCCCTGTTCCATTGCTTATGCAGAGCATCGAACACAATGGCAGTTGGAAACATTTTTATACTGTACTCTTTTGTATCTCAAAGGGAGGTGATATAGAGGATCAACTTGAAACTTGCACTAAAGAGAAGTAATTTTATGGACACTCCCAAAACTTAAAGATATATCCAGAATGTACCACTGGTACTACAAAATCAAACTTACCACATGTGTCTTTTTATGACAAATAATTCTGTGATAGATTTGCAATTCTCCATCTTCACCCACTTTCCAAAGCTCATTGACCTGAAAAAGAGTACATAGGTTACATTATCATTTTAATATCCCCATGTGGAGTGGGGTTTGCAGAATGGTATCCCCTGCCTATCATAAGAGGTGACTGAAAGGGAGGACTTGGATTATTATTTTAACTTCAAAGATATAATAACTGCCTACCTCTCCATCTCCCTGGAACTATGTAGTTAGTTAGTTAGTTAGTCAGAGTTTTACACCCCAGTTTCCAACCAATTGGTTCACATCGAGCCGGTCACAGCCTTTTTTCCAGCTGTGGCACACTGGCTTGTTTTCCCTACTCCATTGCTTATGCTGAGCACCAAGCACAATGGCAGTAGATTTCATTTTCAAAGCCTTTGGTATGACCCTGCCAGGACTCAAACTCCCAACCTCCCTACTGCAAGTCTGATGCTATAACCACTTTACCATGCAGTTGGTCATTGTAACTTTGTTACACATCCCTGTTGTTTCGTCATTTAACACCATCTAACTATATAACATGCATCATATAGTAGGTAAGAAAACAGCCACCAAATTGGCAATTTCTCTGAAGTTGCAAAATATTTTTGTACATCTCTTGAGTAGCTATAAAAATAAGTTCAAAATAACTACAGCCCCTTTTTCAAAACAAGACATTTTGAGACACAAAAATCACTCTGAGATAAACAACAAACAGGAACTTCAGACAGGTGCAATTGACTTGTAACCATTGTGGACACATTGTACCTCAGTCCTTTTAACATAATGCCAGAGTGGAAACTAAACCTTGCCCCTTGAAGGTTTATGTTTGCTCTTCTTACATTTAAAGCTTTCTGTTCCAACCCCTCCCCCACCCCACTGCTTCCCCCATGATCCTCCACCATGCAGAGAGCTGAACTCTAAATGGTAAAGAATCTGTAATAGTGGTCTACAGAAATTTAAAATGAAAACTATTGAAAGAGCCATTTTTGTCAAAACACCAACTTACGTATCCCAAATACAACCACTCAGTTACATAAAAGTGAGATTTCAGTGAATGCTGTTTCCCATTTTTGTATTATTTCAACAATTTGCAATGTGCTGGGTTTGATGTTCCCAGAAATATCAATGTTGATTTTTAATTATTAAGATCTTACCTGGGTAACTTTGTAAGGTACTTCCTGTGGTAAATGTTCCAAAAGTTTTTCCCTGATAGCTTCATTTACTATTTCTTCTGGTGGGAGGTCCGTAACAGCATCAGAATGGTACTCCCAGTACCCTGGTTTGGCAATGTGGATAAAATAATCCTGAAATATGGAAATACAAATTCAGCAGTATATCTACCTCAAACTAGTCACTTAAAACATTCCTAAGCAGAATTCACTGAAACATATCAACAGTTCATAGAGATATGCTTCATAGCTTCAATAAACAAGAACCAATGGTGAGAAGTTTGCAGCTCAAAACTTTCTTTACAGTGAAATTCATTGAAACATATCAAACAGTTCGTAGAGATACACAAAGCTACAATAAATGCATGAGAGCCAATCGTGAGAATGTTTGCAACTTATGCTGTCTCATTCTAAACCAATCACATTGTCTTTAATCTTTAAAATGATGCAGAATGTTTTCTAGAGGAACAAAAATGAAATAACATGGTGCACAGCTTACTTGATAAACTGCTCCTTTGTAGTTCTTTAGATGGAGTTTTATGGCCCAGTTTCCAACCTACTGGTTCAAATCAAGCCCACCATGGTCTTTTTTCCATTCGTAGCTGACTGGCTGTTTTCCCTACTTCACTGTCTATGCTGAGCACCACACATGATGGTAATAGATTCCATTTTTAAAATCTTTGGTATGACCCAGCCAGAACTCCAACTCCTAACCTCTTGACTGCAAGTGGGATGCTCTAACCACTTGACCATGGTCCTTTGCAACAGTTGACATGGCTATTTGTGTTTACAACCTTTTCAGGCTCCTCTGAGATTAGTCAAGTTTATCTCTTTAAATGACATCATCCAGATAGCAATGTTGACATCATCCAGATAGCAATGTATTTTTTAATTTAAAAAAACAAGCCAAACGAAATCTAAACCTGTAAAAGTTTTCTTTCCTGTCAACTGATATATTTTGAAGACTATCAAGTACATTTTCGGTAAAATTTGGACGTTATACATACAAAAAATTAATTGCCCTAATTCACTAAAACACACTACCTATATCACTTTACACATGGAATTTCCCCCTCCCCTGAAACTGTACTCCTCTCTTCTTTCATTGATCCTATGTGTCAACAATAGATATGTTGCTTCATATCAAGGCAAAATCAGTATTATGTATTGTCTAACTACTAGGACATTAACTTTTCGGGTAGTATTGCCCCACCTGATACGTTCTACCACCCCTATCACCCACCCCCAAAGCCCACTCAACCAGCCCCGTCCCCACCCCCTCCAATTTTATATTTTGCAACTTGCAGCATTTTTCACATAAGAAGTAGAAAGAACTTCGACAAATACCTTAAGATTGTCAACACCATCTTTGTTCAAAGCTGATATCATGAACACTTCTTCAAAATTTGGCCAACCTTTCTTCTTTTTAAAAGATTTCATCAATTCATTTAGCTCCTTTTTCCTCAGTTTTGCCAAATCTTCCTCATCAGAATTGTCTTCTTGCACTCTTTTAGGAGACATCTCTTTCCCATCTATCTTACTCAGATGTTTAATAAATTGAAACAGTGTAGCTTCTTTCTTTAAATCACCAAGTTGAAGAGGAGGTTGAGCAGATGGTCTCTGGCTTGTGTCTGTATTTCTAGAATCAATTTTTTGAGGTAGCATGCAACTTTTATCCTTCCCTTCCTCAGTTTTTAAACTTTCCATTACTAAACTATTTGGTGATTGCTCCGTCCAATCTTGAAATTCTTTGGAGTCATCTTCTATCCTTTCAAAAATATTATTACATTGTTCAGCTGAAGAACTAGAATACACAGAATTACAATTTGTTCTCTTCTCAAGCATAGACCTTGTTTGGTTTGAGTCGCTTTTATGAAAATAGTTTTCTTCTTCATGTTCCTGACTCACATTTTCAAAATTATCCCTTGAATGTAATTTGGCATTAAAATTAACACCTCCTCCATTTGTAGTCCCATCAGTATCTCTTTGTAATGTCTGGCCTCTTCCTAATTCAGTTCCATCAATACCTTCTTCAAACCAAGCTCTCTTCTCTCTTTCTTTTGTTACATTGTCCTCCCTTTCCAGTGACCTCTTGTTATCATCAGACCAGTTTTTACCAAGATCAAACTCTTTCCCTCCAACAACTCCCTCGGTCAAATCACTCACAATTTCAAATAGCATCTGTTTGTCTTTTAATAAATCAACCTACAAGAATCAAAGAGAAAAAAATGTTAAAACAAATTCTGGACACATTGATTTAGCTTAATTATTTTTGCCAAAATTCAGACATTTAAACTGCAGTTATACTATTAAGTTAGATGAAGTTTTAGAGCTCACATTACGTGAAATAGCCCTTACTAAAAGGCCTACCACTAAACAGCCTAAAACCCCACTTTTGGGTGGTAAGTCGGGTTTTTAATTGATAGTTAACACCCACAGTTTACGGTCAATCCAATGCCTACTGGGTTTTATCATATCTTTACTGATTTTAAGGTTGAGTAGCTATAAACTTACTGTAGGTGCAAACATCAAGTAAAAACCTGACTTAATTGCCTAAAAGTCGGGTTTTTGACTGTGTAGTGGTAGGCAATTTTACTATGGGCTATTTCACGTAATGCAGTTTTAAACCAATTGGTTAAACAACCTCTATCTTGTAGTAGTCTATGGCTACAAAATGTTTGATTAAAATTTCTGCATACTGTTAACAAAAATTCTTCAAAAAATGTTTTTTTTTAATACATTGATCAATTCAATCCCATTTTATCTGTAATTTTTTTTTACAAATTTACATCTGGCAACACTCAGCTATGAGTTTCACAATTTTATATCTCAACAAAGAAACAACATTAACATTAGAAAATAAATTAAAAGTGAGAAATTTTCCTCCTGATGAACCTTTATTTCCATTCCCTTTTTTTTGAAGCTTTTAGGGCTCTAAACAATTTTGAGCTGGACACATATTGTTCATGTTCCAGTCTCAGAGTACTTTTAACTTTTGAATCACAATGATGCTCTTCAACCTTGGATGTCTAGATGCAATGCCTAGACTTCATGTCTGTATGAATTAAACCAGTAGACCACTAAACAACCCAATCTTGCAAGCCCTTCCAGTTCCTTGCAAAATTCAATGACCTCTACGAGACTGATGAATGGAAAAGGCTTCTGTCACAGCTGCAATTGCACAGGGCTTTGAAGTTAAAAGTGTCCTTAATTTTTTTTTTTGGCCACCTCTTGCCAGCCATCAGGGCTTGTGAGCCATAAGCTGATCCCTTCTCATAAGACCAGTTTCAAGCAAATGCTTTCCCACGACATGACATTCTCAAGGCTGCAGAAGTTTGCAAGCGATTTCAAGCACTCGGGTACTTTTAATAGTGGACAACAGGGGGTCAAAAAGGATACAATACCAAATTCATGGGACTGCATACAAACTATTTCCTTGGGCACAAGGAAAGCTGAGGTCACAATACAACAAATTTAGATCTGATTCTGATCCAAGTTTTGTCAATTTTTGCTAAAATTTTCTTCCTCAAGAAACCCAAATTTGTCAACATGTGTAGATATAGTGATATGAATCAAAGAACTATGAAAAGGAAATTTTAAATTATTTTGTGATGTCACATCAATGCACAGCTTTCATCGTAGCCCTTGTGTCCAATAAGAGCTGCCCATCAGTGTGATGTTACAAAAAATTTGACATTTCATTTTCATAATGTAGACATTCAGTGTAAATCATATATTTACACTGATCCACAAAATTTTGGTTGCTTTCAATGAGAGATGAAGAATATTTGAATACAAACTCACCAAAAGGGGATTAGATTACCATAATCCAATCTAAATTCATTGAGTAAGACCAGAGCTTAAAAAGTACCAAATATGTGTACCAGCTTTACACAGTAAGATGCACTATAACAGACTGTGTAAAACAGACTGCAGCTGTCTAAGTCAGGCTGCAACTACCTCAGCCAGGCTGCAGCTGCCTCAGCCAAGCTGTGACAGTCTAAGTCAGGCTGCAGCTGCCTAAGTCAGGCTGCAACTACCTAAGTCAAGCTACAGCTGCCTCAGCCAAGCTGTGACTGCCTAAGTCAGACTGCAGCTGAATAAGTCAGGCTGCAACTACCTTAGCCAGGCTGCAGCTGCCTCAGCCAAGCTGTGACTGCCTAAGTCAGGCTGCAGCTGCCTAAGTCAGGCTGCAACTACCTAAGCCAGGCTACAGCTGCCTCAGCCAAGCTGTGACTGCCTAAGTCAGGCTGCAGCTGCCTAAGTCAGGCTGCAACTACCTAAGCCAGGCTGCAGCTGCCTCAGTCATGCTGTGACTGCCTGAGTCAGGCTGCAGCAGCTGCAGTCATGTTTTATTTGATGCCCATTACAGTAGCAGGTGGTTAAATAGTATTCTAAAGTATACTATTGTGACTTGTATGTGGACAACACATGACTGCAGCAACTGCAGCTAGGCAGAGACAACTGCAGCCTGAAGTTTTGACATGACACTTCTTGACTGGCTATTTTCAAATGCATGGGTGCATGCAGAAACTGAAGGCAGCCCACACTAATGAAATATAGCAGAACCAGAAAATATGATACTTAAACTAAATGGCGGGAAGAGATTCGACCTTATTTAGAACAAGTACAGCAGGTACATCCTGTTTCTGGTGTAGCGCCATCATTATGTTAGGATCCAAAGTATTGCATGTCCATTTATTGCCAGCATCAACAATTACTGCCACTGAAATAAACAGAAAAGAGAACTTGTTGGTAAAATGTTAGGATGAGGGTTTGGGAGTGAGGATGCTTGAAGTTAGGGGGTGGGAAGTTTTGTTGAAACACAGCGTTAAAGAGAAACATTCTAAGATTTGATGGCAGACATTATTCACCTTACACCATACTTTTGTGTGATAATTTCAGTGCTTCACCATTCCGTGACCCCAAAATGACCTTTGGCCTTCAAAAAGGCAAATCTGATGACCCATCACAAGCAGAATGACCACTGAGGTCAACTTTATCACATTTAAATACAAATTATTAGAGTTGAATATTTTTGTTTGATTTCCAGTGATTCAACTATTTCTGATCTCAAATGAAATTTTATTTAGCCTACTTCAAAAGTGCAACTTTTAACAAACCATTGGCTATTAAAAGCCATGGCCAACTTGGGTAAGACTTGTCCATTACCCTGTGCAAATTGAAGGCTTTTGCATGATTACAGTGTTAAACATCTCTTTGACCTCAAAGGACCTTTGACCTGCTTCAAATGTGCAACTTAACCGATAAGCTACGGGACACTCCAATCTATGTGAAAACAATTCAACATTACCACTAAGAACACATGGTTTGTGAATGATTTCACTTCAATAGCTAATGTCTCCCCTCTCCACACAGCTATATGACCTACTGCCTGTTACCATAACTATCAAGTCCTTGATATGTGATATGATCCTTAAAATTTTAAGGGGGGAATGGTCAAAGAACCTGTACATACCATCTTTTAACCAATGTTAAGAGAAAAAGATAGATGGGTAGAATAAAAGATTGACACACAGACAGACAGACAGACAAACAGACAGACAGACAGATAAACTCATGAAATGACATATAGCTAGGCAGACAGACACACAGAGACAAAGACTCATAGAATGACATACTTAGAAACAGGCAGGCAGACACACTTAACTCATAGACAGGCAAGACAGAGGGGCATTGCCATGACAGAACTTGTTGAGCAAGAACGTCATGAACATCTCACATCAAAGATTGCCCCACCTGAGATGATCCTTACATCAGAAATTGTACTTTGTCAGCTGTGTGAGTGATTTACTCAAATGCAATTCTATTTGTAAACTTTGAAAAACACTAATCATCTGTTCCCTAAAAAAGTAGAATTTTCACTTACTCACCTACATCAGCTTCCTCCAAAACATTTTTAGGATCAATTAAGAGAGGTCTTGGTAAATGGTGCCTGGAATTAAAAATCACGTTAAGTCTGAGTTATCATTTATAAATATTTCCTGATCCCATTGGTGGTAAAGGGCCACCAGTACTACACATACGGCATTTAGACTGTTTCATCAGATCAGACTTGCTCTTTCAAGTTTTAAATAAATATAATGCTGATTTCATTTTCATGATTGGCAGAAAAACTGGTACTTATTTGCAAGAACAAGTCAACATCTGATTTATCTTTGACATTCCAGGAAGTTGTAGACATAACAAACAATTATTTTCAGACAATGTGTACTTGTACATGTAAATGGTTTAAATCTTTAGAGGTGACACTATTTGATTGACAGGTCCCTTTGTTTCTATTGTAAAATCACTTGTGACAAAATCCTTTCCATTCTTTTTCCAAGTAATCCTTAAATAAAGGATATACTCTGCATATGATTTGAGTTGGAATTTTGTTCCCACCAATTGAGTAGCTTAGGCCTATAAACCCCTATTAGCATGACTGGAAACAAACATTTAAACTATATGTTTCAATTTGTGGCCTGTTCATCATTGGATGGAAGCATTGTTCAGGTTTCTACATTTCCCTCAGACTTAAGCAATTCTGTCATCATTGAAAAACAAAATTGTTTGAGTAATTTGTAGAGAAACTGTAATTTTCTTCAAATGAATGATACACCCTGTGTCAGATAGCATCAAGTGATATCAATTTTACAATTTTGCATGAAGGCTGGCAAGAATGTTAATAACAAGTAGAGTGTACGGAATGCATCTCTTCATTGGAGTTTTGATGAAGTGTCACTAATCCTGGTTGATCGAAGCATTCAGATGACAGATAAAAGCAAGATTACTGCCAGAAATGAACATTGTCTTAAAGAGACTATAGGAATTTGTTACTTGTTTCTTCTTTTCTAGCAACTCCCTGATTATTCCAAGGTCAAAGATAATAATGTCAACTCCGTTCAAGAAAGAAGAAAAGGACGATAGCATAATTGATATTCTGATTACACTGGTGATTTACCAATTCAACATTTTACCTCAAATTTGTATTTTTTTAAATCTGGAAGGGATTAAACTGATATGCAACTTTATTTACTGACTTTAATTGGTATAAAGATCAATATGTCAACTCTGTTTCAGAATATTTAAGGATACTTAGTTTGATGTTTCTTTTAGCTGCATCAGAAGAATGAACAACAGATGATGTCAGAGTACATAAAACAACAGATGCAGAAGAGTTAGTTAGATGAGGTAGAATAATTCAGTATCCAACCAACTGGTTTAAGTAGGCCTGGCCACAGTCTTTTTCCAGTTGTGGCTCATTGGCTTTATATTTTCCCCTACTCTATTGCTTAAGCTGAGAACCAAGCACAATAGTAGGTTCCATCTTTGAAGTCTGGCCAAGTGCAACTGCAATCTGAAAGCTCTAACCACTTAACTTAGCAAAGTGGTAGCAGATGCAATAGAAAAACAGTGCCATGCAGTGCAGTGCAGTGGAGTAACAGCAGAACTCATATTGTGTACTGTATAAGCTGATAACCTCACTAAAGCATTTAAGTTTTCTGAGAACTTAAAAATATCTGTTAAAGAGAGGGGTAACTGTTGCTGCTGTTGCAAGCGATATCACAGTATAGTGTGCTCAATGTATATCTTTACTCAAATTAATGTAAACAAAATTGGACATTACCTAGGAGTTGCAATTACTAAAAAAGGAGAGTTGTTCCTTTACTACTTATGAGGAATTGCAACTCTGCAGTAGCATCCAGTGTAAACCTGTCCATGCTGTATGTGTTGCCTAGCCTAGTTGAAGTGATAACAGACCTCAAGTCTAGCATTTTAAAAATATATATTGTAGTCATTACAAAATGAACTTTATACATGCAACTTTCATTGTCAAAGCTTGTTCCATTGTTTAGATATTAACTGTTGAAATTTATTCACTTTAAACAAGTTAGTCTTCTGCAAAACAACTTATGACTTTCTTGTTGTCTGACTCACACTACCTGCCTTCTTTCTCTTTAAAATTAAAACTGTTTTATGACCTTGAACAATTCCTGTTTGCTTGAGTAGCATGTTGCAAAGAGAGGGCTTAATTAATTACATCACACCATAGGATTAAAGGGTAAGCTTAAGAAAAAAAATTAATTTTCCACATGTAAAAGATAAACTAAATCTACCCAGTATGATGAAATTTTCATTAAAATCAGACATGTATTTCTCGCGACATCAGCAAAAGAAGTTACTAGATTTGTGTTCCAAAGTGAGATTGAGGGCAGCAGAGATTATATATCAATTCTTCACATTGACAAGAAATGTTTTGTTTTCCTTTCTTTTGTCTGACTGGTGTGTTGACCTTGGTGTTAATAGTAAAAGGACCTCCAATGGGGATTGCAAAGTTTGAAATGCTCTCATGCCACTTATGCAATCACATTTTGATAATATGGGACTGTTGAAGAGAAAATAGGACGTAAAGTTAAAAGAAAAACAAAAGACGGTCCCATTTATGTGGGGATTTGATGTCAAATGTGCTTGCTTCAAGTTGTCTGTTTGTTGAAAGTGTGACAACTTTACTTGCTCCTATTTTGATATCCATCAGTGAATAAACTTCAGCATTTTACATCTTGGATCAGGAATGTCCTATGAAGATGTGAGTTAGACTGTGTGAATTCTTTTCCCATGTAGACAATTGTAGATATGAGGTACACTTAAAGTCAGTCTGACACTTGTTTCACAGGACCTGGATGTAACTTCTTCCTAAACTGTTTTGTGAAAGAATATAAAGTGAAGGGATGACTGTAGTCTTAAAAAATTCATTTAAAGCCTCACTTTCTTCCATGTTTGAAACTGACAATCCCTGGAGTGTCCAGAATAATCTGAAGCAAAAGAAAACATGCAAGAATCAGTGAAAGCATCTCACAAGCATTTCACTTCCTAGGTTATTTGTTAGATTATCATTTCTGCAGTTAGATGGAGTTTTACAGCCCAGTTTCCAACCTATTGGTTCAAGTCGTGCCTGCCACAGCCTTTTTTCCAGTCATGACTCACTGGCTTGTTTTCACTACTCGCTACGAGAGGCATGAAAGAAATTTCACTGCAATGTTCATACCTATTTGCTGTAGACAAATCTAAATAGTCAAGTGATAGTCTGATTTACAGTAGTCAGGCATAACTGGGGTCCATCAGCTTTAATCTTTAACATTCTTCCCTAACGATAATTGTGTCATAGATGAATATACACAATAAAAATAATGCTTGATTCTGTCACTTTCAATGAATATGAAGGTTCAGAATTGCATAAAGACAATGAAAGTAAGATGATTTAAGGCTGAAAGACCCCACTAATGGGCATCATCACTCATTAGGCATAAGGTTGGCTCTATACAATTTATACCAAACACCCCACTTTTTGTTGAAAAAGTGATGTTACAGCAAGGTCGACCCGACTTCCTATTATCAGCTTTCTGTCAATAGAAGCTGCCATGTCCAGCACTATGTAAACAAAGAGTCTCACGGAAAACCTCATTCATAAAGGCAGAGACTGTTTATTCAGTGCAAGCCAAGTTTGCAACCAGAGCTGCCTCAGCAAACCAGGACAATAGGCTCATCTCTTGGGACACATGTAGGCTGGTTTGTGCTGGCACTGAAGCATGACAAATTGTGTAAACAAGCAGTGACCAGACTGCATAGAGGTAGCTTATGTCTAATGACTGGCTGCTCCAATTTGTTTTTAGATATTCAACAAATTCTGTTATCATTTTTTTTTGGGGGGGGGGGAAGGGGAGGGGGAAGGATAGGGCTTTTTCAGTGAGGTATCTCATGAACCACTTACTTCCAAAGCTGCAAAACAAATGCTATGGCATTACTGTATTTGAAGCAATTCAGGCTGTAGCTGCCACAGCCAAACTGCAGATGCTACAATCTTTCCTTAAAGGGAAAATCCTCACAGGAATTCCAAAGGAAGATATGCAAAATAATTTATAGATCAAGATCATCGACAAACCCTTGTAATAAGGCAAGTAAAAACTCTTTTAAAACTGGTGAAACGAAGTCTGAATTCCTGACTTTCATATTCACTTTCTTGGAAATGAAACTTTTACGAATTTGCAATGTCTTTTGCACTGGTGGCACTTGGATGCCTCAAAATTTGAGACCTGTTGTGTTTGGATTTTTTTCCATAATGGTAAGTGGGCATTTCCTCTAATAAATTACAAATTTAATTACAGAAATTTTCAAATTCTAAAATTTTAACTTATAAATGTACTTACAATTTGAGTTCTCCCACTTGTCACTACTGCTGTAGCCTTTGTCCTTGTTGTATGAACTTTTTGGGACACAGAGAAAATCTGAAACAATGCAAGAGATCACAACAGAACATTTTTTTAAAAAATTCAGTAACTGAAATAAACTTTGATAAAACATTATAATTCTTTGAATAATCATTCCCATTCCCAAACATCTGTAGAATATCTATGACCCACTAACTTTCCAATCCCCCCCCCTCCTCAAAGAAGGAAAAGTGTGACCCTATTTCTCCTTACTTAAAAACATGTTAGGAATTAGGAAGCCAATTGTCTCTTCAAGAGCCCTATACCAGATAAAATGTGAATTTACAGTAGCAAGATTTGTCTTCTGTTTTCTACACAGTGCTCATAAGACAATGTCTTAAAGAGACTATAGGAAGTTGTTTTTGTTTCTTCTTTTTTTAGCAACTCCCTCATTATTCCAAGGTAAAAGACAATAATGTCGACTCCGTTCAAGAATGTAGAAAAAGGCAATAGTAAATGAAGCAGGTGAATTGTTCAGTTCACATTCAGCTCTATGGACTGCCACTAACCCCCCCCCCCCCCACCACTTTATATGAGTGTATTTCTAATCTTTAGACTCTTCCTAGAAGGCTGGGAGGGGCTATGGTTCTTCTTGCACTCTAGCTTGACATTTGATTTCTTGGATTGGACAACTTGTACTGTAGAAGAAGACAACTTCATGATATGGACACTCAACCCAATCCTGCTTTATTGTTATTATTAATTACGCTTTTATATTAGAGTGTCTTAAACTCAATCTCCAAATAGTTCTTCAATTGCAAGTACTAACATTATACAAACATATATTTTGAACGATAACATTGCCTTTAGAATGAACCAAAGTGAACAAAAAACACCTTTTATCACTATCAAAGCTTTTAACCTCATCAATAAAAACCAGCAATGGCTTCATCTTCTCAAAACATTATTCATTCGAAGAGTTAGGGTAGCTGCATCATTCAAAATTTTGAAAGATCAGACAAATTACACACAACAATTATACTTTAACAATTAATAGCTACAATTTTGTCTGAGAGAAACTCACTTTTTGTTAAGAAGGGTCCTTAACTGCCTTACTTGAAAGTAATTTTTCAATCTTTGTGTGTAAATATTGGTTTTGAAAATAATTTTTTTTTTTGTAAATTGCAGCCCACAAGATGTCTCAAGGAGAAAAAGTATACTGTACTGTCACACCAAACATAGAGATATTGTTGCAAACCATCAGAGACAGACACCTCATTGAATGTTGAATGCCGTTAGGTACTGACAAGTGAGCATCCAAGGGGAGGGGCTCAACATTTTTTCAAAAAAAAAAGCTCAGAGTATCAACTATCAACTTCTTAGATTCTTCTTACAATCTGTGAAATGCCATTCCCAGGATGTCTAAAGAGTACTGATTTTTCAAAACTTTCAGTACACTCCACACAAACAGATGGTGGCACTGTGTTTAGATATCCTCTCCAGCAGTATTAAATATTTTGGGAAGAGGATCATGTCTAACCCATTCACACTCCTTTCTCACCAAGGTCACCCTCCCCTTTTTAAAAATGTTTGGATCCCTGCCTTGGTGGACCAGTTTCCTCTGAATAAGCAAGTTCAGTCATTTGTTGGCAAATGGAATTGTGGGCACAGCATGGGATACAGAAACCCAGCTCAGCACATAGTGTGCAATGTTGCTTTGTTTTCCTGCAGTATTTGCATACAACACTAAGCATAAAGGCATATGAACTAAGGGGAACTAGGGTTCCCAATCAAAAACTGATTCTGAATGTATGCACATGATGGTAGTCTAGTGCATGAAATGATAGAGAGGAGCCAGAAGCTAGGACTAGTTGGAAATTTGTGATGAACACTGGAGACTAGCGGAAGAGCTTTTGATTTGCTTGAAACCACCACATGTATTTTTTTATTTTTTAATGCGAAAGCTCCAAAATTTTCTTTTTTAAAGTTCACTCCCTGTTTCTCCTAAAATTTAAAATGACTCATTCTTAATGTACTTTGCTCTTTGAAGAAGCATCTTTCAATATTGTCCTTTGCCCTTTTCAAAATATGAGTCTGCTCCATTTTTAATGTACCTTGTTTCTTAAACTAGCATTTTTCAAGACTCAATATTACAAAACAGTTAGTAAAATGTTGAACAAATTTAAATTATACCATAAATAGTACAAAGAAAATGCAGAAAAAAGATCATAAAAGACAATATACACTGTAGCATGAATGTCTGATAACTTACCCTTCTTCCAAGCAAACTGTTTATAAGAGTTGATTTCCCAGCATTTGGACTTCCAATGATGGCCACTCTCAGAACATGAGCATCAGGTGGTTGGTTTGGTTTTGTGATCATCAGCATCTCATGTGAAGCTGCATAACAGGATGATATGTGACAAAGATGATTACAAAATGGTAAAATAAAATGAGGAGCGATAATGTATTAATGTATTGCGTGCATTGTGTTATTCATTGGTCACATGTCTCACTGACCCCGTCTCATTGGTTTATACCTGTGATAATATCCTAATTTACACCTAAATTAACCCTATACCCTACTAAAACCTAATTCCTAACCATACTGACATAAGTAACCAATGAGACAGGATCAATGAGGTAGACACCTCTACATAATTAGGTAGCATGTATGAAAGCACCTCTACAGTATGTCTGCTTTACTGTATACTAATGTGATGTCACAATAGCAACATAAAGCCAGAATGCAAAAATGCATTGAGGTTTTGATGATATATAAATGTACTGTTTCAAATTTGCCATCATGCACCTTCATCTTCTCATTCAAATGTTATACTAGCATGTTCAAAAAATAATTTTGTTATTCCAGATGCCCTTTTGACCTCCACAAAAGCAATACATAAATACATAGATAGACATCTTGAGATATCCCTTTAACAAGGTTTTCACACTTTGACCCTTGGTGACCTCAGATAACCTTTGACCTCCACCAAAATCTATAGGGACCATCTCCTGACCATAATGCATCTACATACCAAACATGAAATCTATACAAGTTTCCTTTCTTGATATATCTTGTTTAAGAGATTTTCAGACTTTGCCCCCTGGTGACCCCAGATGACATTTGACCTCCGCCAAAGACTACAGGGACCATTTCCTGACCATAACCCATCCACGTACCAAATATAAAATCTATTCAAGTTTCCTATCATGAGATATCACGTTAACCAGATTTTCAGACTTTGCCCACTGGTGACCCCAGATGACCTTTGATCTCTGCAAAAAACAATAAGGACCACCCCTTACCATAACACATCAACAAACTAAATATGAGATTATCCAAGTTTCTGATCTTGAGATATCCTGTTAACAAGATTTTCAGACTTTGATCCCCAGTGACCCGAGATGACCTTTGATCTTCGCGAAAAACACTAAGGACAATCTCCTGATCATAATGCATCAACACACTAAATATAAAATCTAAACAAGTTTCTGATCTTGAGATATCATGTTAACAAGATTTTCAGACTTTGACCCCCGGTGACCCCAGATGACCTTTGACCTCCACGAAAAAACAATAGGGACCATCTCCTGACTATAAAGCATCAACATTCCAAATATGAAATCTACCCAAGCTTCCTATCTTGAAATATCCTGTTAACGAGATTTTCAGACTTTGACCTCCGGTGACCCGAGATGACCTTTGATCTTCGCGAAAAACACTAAGGACTATCTCCTGATCATAATGCATCAACATACCATATATGAAATCTACCCAAGCTTCCTTTCTTGAGATATTGTGTTAACAAGATTTTCAAACTTTGACCCCTGGTGACCCCAGATAACCTTTGACCTCTGCGAAAAACAAAAGGGACCATCTCCAGGCCACAACGCATCAACATACCAAGTATGAAATCTACTCAAGCTTCCTACCTTGAGATATCGTGTTAACAAGATTTTCAGACTTTGACCCCCAGTAACCCCAGATGACCTTTGACCTCTGCCAAAAACAATTGGGACCCATCTCCTGACAATAACCCATCCACTTACCAAATATAAAATCTATTCAAGTTTCCTATCATGAGATATCGTGTTAACAAGATTTTCAGAATTTGGCCCCCGGTAACCCCAGATGACTTTGACCTCTGCCAAAAACAATAGGGTTCTTCCTCTCAATATGGTGCATCTATGTACCAAGTTTGAAAACTGTCAGACATTCCTATCTTGAGATATCGTGTTAACGAGCAAAGTATCACAAACACACACACACACATCCACACACACACACGCATATACACACATACACACACCATCATGAATGCATAGGTTTCTCCTTCATCGAAACCAAAAAATGGTACCAGAATTTTCTTGGCAATTAACATTCTGCAAAAGAACTACAGGACTAACGAAGAGAGCTAAGACAGCACATTCTTCTCAAATAAACAAAGATGAACCTCAGCCAGAAATAAAAAGAGTACAAAGTTGGGTATTATTTCAGTTTTACTTAATTTTTTTAATGATATCTTGTGTCTACTATGTAGCTGTATTGCTATGGCTTTGTATATCAACTATTAGTTGCCTTGTAAAAACTGCCTTTTGTAAATTTATACAAAAAATTCTGAGACTAGTCGAAACCTATGCAAAATGTTAATGCTCTTTTCTCACAGGTTATGTTAAATTAAAGCTACACACAGTGTGCTGCAAAAGCATGCATACATTTTCTTTGTGAATAAAGCTCTCATCCAATCCAATATCCAGCTGCCATTTACACAAGAATGATACTCCTACAGTGATAACAAAGAAGACAGAATTGTGAAATCTTTTAACTGAATAGGATGTTTTAAATTTGTTTCAAATGTAAAAAAAATAATGTAATAACTCTTTATTACAACTTTAATCTTACCTCTGTCTGGACTGACAGGAGCAAAAAAGGAAGGTTCTTTGATATCAGCTGCTGGACTCTTTTCTGTGGGAACACTACTTGTACTGCTATGGCCGCTGAGTTGGTCGTTATGGAAAAATGATTTTGATATCTGATTGACAGATGCACCTTTAAAATGAAGATATGAAAATGAGAGACAGGAAATAAAGAAAATAGCATATAACTGCCCTTACAACAAAGAGGAAGCATAAAGGTGGCAAATTCTCAAATTTTGTGAGAACAATGCTTTCATGATGTCACAATCGGTAAGCCACATGTACCCTCTGCCAAGGGGGAAAATCAACAGTGTTTCAGTGCAACAGTCTCACATGGGCCATCAGTTGCTCCTCAGCTAGCTACATTGAGTTATTGCACAGAACTACAATAGTTCTGACTGTCCAAAAGGGCAGGGCTTGTTAAGTCCGTTTAAGTACTCTACATGGGAGAGTCCTGCTGCTGTACAATACCCTGTATGTTGTTTTTTTTTTTCAAAAAAAGCTCTTCAGTATCTCATGCTCTCACCCTTGTCAGTCTTGCACACAATCATTCCTCAACCCTGCCCCAAACATTTAGGAAACACAATACTGTAGGTGCCTGCACTTCAATTGATTTAAATTCAAATGATACCATCAGGAATAATTTAGTGTTTAAAAGAGTGCATTTCATGTACAAAAATTTTAGAAGTGATGAATCCGTGGAACAAGTTTCCAATGCCTTTGGCTCAACAAATATACTTCAAATTGGTCAACTAAATGCTACCGATGTCCATAATACCATACTGGAAGTACTGTATGTCTGCTTTGCCCAAGATCTCCAGCATACATGTGGTTAAAACTTACACTTCAATTTTATGGCATGATATTTTTGCCTTTACACATACTCAATATACTCCTACTAAGTTAATTTGGCATGGTTTATAGCTTTCCAGTATGGCCATAATTTCAAAATATATTCAATAAAATTCATGACAAATGACCAAAATAAAGAAAAATCATCAAAATGTGGAGAAATAATGTTATCAGTCAACCAGAGAAATATTTTAAAACATTTTTACAGCTAGTTTGAGTAGTCTAAAGCCTCACTAGCTAAACCTTTTAGGATAAAGGCTAGGCTTAGCATTTCCTCCAAAAACAGGCTAACTTTTTATTCCGGACAGATTTTGAGCTGTTGGCATTTCCTTCTTGAGTTTTTCGGGTAGAACTTGTTTATTAAAAGGTCAAAGAAAATCCTGATGGTATGTTTTGCAGGGAGTGATCAACCCAAGGTACATAGGCTATGCCTGGTCCATGAATAAGACTGTTTGCTACACTTAAGGGTAGGACTAGCCCTCAAACAGGGCTGTGTATTTGTTACATGGCCTAGGCTCATTCCTCTCACAACACAGCCCTTGTGGGGATAACGTTCACAAATGTAGTCACTAGCCATGACGCCCGCAGAACGTCATCTCTTGCATCCCCTAATAATAAAATATTCTCACCAAACTTCACACAGATGATCTCTGGCACCGCATTTACCTTTCCGCAAAAGATTTTCACAAAGTGTTATCAAAGAATGGCCTAATTTTCACTGCCAATTTTGACTGTAACAGTAAGTCAACAGGTCATGTTTTCAAGTTCTTGACAACTGTTCTCAGTAGAGGTCAAAGGTCATGAGGGCGAAACGGAATACTTTCCCGGCGCAGCTGTCTCCACATTACCATCTTTCATACAGTAACAATAAGAAGTGAACTTTATTTGAAATGCCGCATAGACTATAAGCTTCTGTCACTTAGCAACTGCATTCCAATCCAATCATACACCAAAAGAAAATGGCTGCTACTGTACTTGTGCTAGATTTTTCTTTAAATCATGTTCCACATGATCCCTATTTGCAGTTATTTTTGTGGAATCTTAACAAAAACACATTTTTCATCTATTGCATGATACTTAAACTTGTGAAAGTATTAAACCAGGTCAGTTATTTCATATTTTGTGCATCCTGGTTAGTGACTACGTTTGTGAACGTTATCTGTGCAAGGGCTGTGTTGTGAGAGGAATGAGCCTAGGCCATGTAAAAAACACACAGCCCTGTTCCAGGGCTAGGGTAGGACCTACTCCATACACAGTCCTAGCCCATATGCCTCTTGAAATCACAACAATGTGGGCAACAAACAAAACGCACAATTCTTTAACTCCTCACTGCTTCATAAATGCACCTATAATTACCTTACTAATTACCATAAATGATCTATTTTAATAACATTCAACTTTCTTGACTGGTCTTTCTTCAAATGGAGGCAAGCAAGAAGGTACAGTAAAACTTGGAGTTAAGACCAATGCAAAAGTGATACAAAATGCATGCCATATCTTTGTAAAATTTGGTGAAGTTTGGACAAAAATGTGTACAATTGAAGGAATTCATCAGTTCAACCAGGCAGAAAATGATTTTTGCATTTTTTACATGAAAATGGGACAAAATTTAAGGAAATTCTGAAACTAAATCCAGCAAAGCTAACTTCAAAATGTACAAATGCTGCAAAGCCATAATGTGGGAATCTCTCATCCACTGTGGCCAAGGACTCTTGTGTGGATACTGTACAGTGGATGTGGCATAGAGTCCTGTTCAAGGACTAACTAAGCCAAGCTACTGACCAACTCACAATACATTCACTAGGCTAGCTTTAAACAGGCTTGCAAAGGTATTATCCACAGATGTAGTATGTAAAAGGGAATTAAAATTGAACAAGCTTTGGTGAGAAAATACTGTTGCATGAAGGCTTACATACCCCAGATAAAATGGGCAAGGGATGTGAATAATTTGTACAGGGTTACCATTAGTTTCTGGACCCGTTAGTTTCTCAGTCCCCTATGAAACGTTAGTTTCCTCTCCTAAAAACATTAGTTTCCTCCCCTACACTTTTGCAATGGGGAATACATCTTTGATACTAGGCCAAACATTTTTTCTTTGAGAACAACATCCACAGTTTAATAATTTGAAATTTTTCCTTCATATGCTTATTTTGTAGAAAGTTTGCCAGTGTACAATTTTATTCAAAGGTCTACAGTAACAATCATGTGGCGTATTCTGTCTAACATAAAAACAAGACTTTAGGCCATTAATTTGTCATTTGAGGCATACACAAATCACAATTTCACAAGTCCTTAAGACTTTCTGAGTGACTTGACTACAGTAGTCTAGCATGTCTGTTTTGCAATTAAATACCTTTCTCTACTTTCAACAATTTATTTTCCTCACATGAAATTTAACTACGTAGGGGAGGAAACTAACTCTTTGAAGGGGAGGAAACTAATTGGTTCCAGAAACTAACGGACCCCTTTGTACAGAGAGCACAAAGACTGTGTTGGAGCCTGGAGGAGTGAATCCAAAACATAGCACATAGGCCTACCTTAACTTAGGCCTAGGCTACTGTAGTTAATATCAAAGTGTGAATGTGTTCTTGTTGACCCAATATCAATGTAGCACAAGGGCCATGATGTGTACGAAGGATTCACTGACCCTGAGTCAGATACCGGTATTATTACTCTGAAGTATTACTGTACTTGCAACCGAAACTGAAATAAATGTTCTGTGTTCAAATTTGACTTCGCGGAACTGGTTTGTACAATAGACCTGTACGAATATGCACCCACCAGAAATCAATTCCACGCCCTTGTTCTACCAAGGAGAAAGTCAAAATTTTCACGAAAAAATGGTTCCCAAAACTTACCTGTTCGACGATTACATACTTTCAAGGTTCTCAATGTCTGTAAATTTCGTGGAAAGTGCGCTGAGCGAACCGAATTGTATGAGAATAACACCTTCCTCATGGCACAGGAGGCTGCCATTTTGTTCGTTTGTTGGATCGGGGAGCCCATGTATATGCCTTTCTTGAGGTTCTCATCTCCAGTAATAACAACCTGTCTGGCAATGCACAGATCTGCAGGTTCTTGTAATGTTGTTACCATATATTTGGCACATGCTCTCGGTGAAGCTCGACTGATAATGTCCACGTAAATTCTTCTTCTTCTTCTTCTTCTTCTTCTTCTTCTTCTTCTTCTTCTTCTTCTTCTTCTTCTTCTTCTTCTTCTTCTTCTTCTTCTTCTTCTTCTTCTTCTTCTTCTTCTTCTTCTTCTTCTTCTTCTTCTTCTTCTTCTTCTTCTTCTTCTTCTTCTTCTTCTTCTTCTTCTTCTTCTTCTTCTTCTTCTTCTTCTTCTTCTTCTTCTTCTTCAAAACGGTGAGACATCCAAAAGGACAATTTTACACCGCGTACGTGCCGTGTGATCAGTCAGGCCCTCAAAGAGTTCATAATGAAATCCACCGGCTTTGGGTGACTTATGGCCCCCGCAATAAGACTCTCTGGGAGGTTATTCCAATCCTGAGTAGTATTAGGGACAAAACTGTACTTAAAACAATTAGTCTTAGCAGAGGGGGGGCGAAAGTGCAAAGCATGCATGTTACGAGAACCACGAGTAGGTTTACACAGATTAGACAGGGGGATGTTAGCTTGGCCATAAATACCTTTGGCAAAAATTATGAGTCTGCAACGTCTGCGGCGGTCAGACAAAGTATGTAGACCTAGATCTTTGAGGAGTGCGGTCATAGAGCCAACTTCACGGGAGTACTCGCCGGATATAAACCTAGCAGATCTTTTTGTACTCCCTCCAATCTATCTTGGAGTGAAATCTGATGTGGATCCCAGACGGAACAAGCATACTCCAACAAGGGCCTTAGTAAACCTTTATAGGCCGCCAATTTAACATCTTTGGAACAAAATGAGAGGTTCCTGCGTAATAGGCCTAAGATCTTATTTCCCTTATTACAAACAAGTTGGATATGTTTGCCCCAGCTGAGATTCTTAGTGATAGTCACCCCAGATACTTAATTGAATCAACCCTTGTCAGATTGGCCCCATTAAGAGTATAATTATAGATTATTGGGTTACGCTTCCTAGTAACAGACATAACATTACACTTAGCCGGGTGGAATCTCATACCCCAAGTTTTGGCCCACTGGCCCAAGTTTATAATGTCCTTCTGTAACTCACTGCAGTCACTGGAATTATTGATGACCCTATAGCAAACACAGTCATCAGCAAACAACCTAACTTCAGAAGAAGCAGCACTAACAATATCATTAATATAAGACAAGAAAAGTACTGGTCCTAGGACAGACCCTTGAGGAACACCGGAAAGGACTGGAGCAGAAGCAGAACTAGTACCATTAACAACAACTGATTGTGAACGGTCAGTAAGAAAGTTATCAATCCAATTTATGACTTGCCTAGACACCTCCAAGGAGAATAACTTCGTCTTAAGTAGTTCATGAGGAACTGTATCAAAATCAATCACATTGGAGTAGGCAGGTTTTTCTCTCAAGAGGGGAGGGGGGGAGTACGTTGAGCGATCGCCGCGATGAAGAAGAGTCTAAGGGGACTGGGGGTCTCCCTCTTTGACCATAAGAAGCCTAGATGGATAATGGTGCAAGATTTTCGACTTTGAGAGGAATAGTCTTCAAAGTTGAATGTGGTGGTTAATGTAACTGGAAATGTTGTCTTTACATGCAATTTAATGCAGTGTACGCTATCTAATTTCCAAGTCAATTGGATACTTTTAGGAGTCAACATAAAAAAAGCATCAGGGATCGGTAAAGGCGTGCCGGACTGAGCATTTCAATTTTGGGTTTTTCTTTACCGAAAAAACTTAATCATGTCAAAACCACTCTCTAAGCGGATCGACATCATCGGCTGGCGCGGAGGGTACAAAAAATTACGCAAAATCGGCCCCTTGAGTGGCCGGAAATGGCATTTAGTCGCAGACTTATACGTTAAGCAATAGTTATCTATTTTAAGTTGCCGTCAAGTTGGCAATTAAATGATCACTTCAACTGAACAGGGATTTACTGTTGCATCTCCTTGCTTCAAATAAGTTTTCAAACTGCAAAGTGATCAGGAAGTTGTTGAAAATTCTTTAACCCGAAAGATGCCATGTCATTTTGCCCGAAAGACTGTCTAAGCGTAGCGCCACCAATTGCGCTTTCATGCTTGCAAAGAGATTAACTTTGTCCGAACTACCGACTAGAATGGATTTAACACCTAACGTATTAGATGCCAAACTACTCTGCTCACCGGATCTGCATGAGCACCCTCCGCTTAATTGGGTGCCCCTCTCTTGTCTACGCTGGCCGTGTATAAAAGTTTAAGGGTCCATTTCCTTCAAAAAATTGCTGAAAAGGCAGCTGTCCTTACATGCAGTCTGGTGCCACAGATGCTACCTTTTGAAGTAAAATTTAAAATTTGACAAAATTTGCGTACTTTAAACGATCCAAAAGGGCCCTCGGCAGTAGCGTAACCAGCGGGGGGGGGGCACTGGGGGGGGGGAAACTCCCCCCCACGCCAAAAAAATGGGAAGGGAAGAAAAAACGGGAAGGGAAGGAATGGAAGTAAAGAAAGGAAAAAGAGTAAAAGGGGGGAGAAGAGAAAAGGAAAAGAGAAAAAGGAGGGAAGAAAAGGAAAAAAGGTAGAAGAAAAAAGGAAAACGGAAAAGAAGCGGAAAGAAAAGAAAGGGGAAAGGAAAAAGAGAACAACGAGAAAAGAAAGAAAGTGGGCCAACTATAACATCAAATCAAGATTAATCTGCATTCATGGAACACTGTTTTGTTCATTATATGAACATTCATTTAGAAAAATATATGAACATTCATTTAGTCGCCTAAAGTTAACAAAATAATATCTGAGGTCCACTTTATCGGAGGAAAGACTTTCCTCTCTTGCTCTTTGCCAGACATTCAGGAGGACTTTAGAAAAGCAATCATTCTCAGATTTGCCACCAATATTTAAAGGAAGTGCAGATTCTTCAATAATCCCCCCAACTATTTAAACTTTCTTACACGAAACCCGGAATCCAAAGCTTTCTGCAATATAAGCTCCACATCACCAAATTTTTGTTTCAAAAGGGCTGAAATTTCGGCGCGCTTCGTGCACAGCAATACATCACCAATATAGTGGTGTTCACTTTGCAAGAAAAATCGAAAAACTCAGCTACTACTTACAAGCCCGAGACATGCCATTTCCCGCTGTCTGAGGGGTCGCGATTTTTCAAAAATTTTCTGTTCGCTCCTCGCCAACTGAGATAGACTTTCTAGCAAGACTTCATATTCTAGGCCGGGGAACCATTGGCCTACCGTACTCAAATGCTCTCATACCCACCTGTCATCAAATAAATTTCAACCGTGTCAGTTGTTTAGTCTTTGTAGATGAATTCTTTAGTTATTGAAGTGTCAAAATTTTATCAATGTTCAATGTTGCAGAGCAGTGGCGTAGCTACAGGAGGCAGGGAGATTGTGTCCATGCTCGAAAAAGTGAAAAATTCGAAAATTTACCACTTGAGACACCTACAAATACAGTGCGGTTTCCCAAGTTTTCCTTTATAAAACTCCGAATTCTTTCTAATAAAAGTTCCATATTCAAAATAATTATTTTTAAAAAAGGCAAAATTTTCCGCGCGCTTCGCGCGCTTTAAGTTGCAACCCTCAAAGCTGCAAGTGATCGCTCTTGAAGCAGTCAGTGGATAATTGATCCTAGCCGCTACAGTTCCGTTTCCCTAAAATTTTCTACAATATAGGCTTTTATTTTTGTCCAAAAAAGGCAACAAAGTTTCGAGAGTTTTCTTAATGTCGTCGAGAAGCCTTAATCCGCTCTCCTGAGATAACACGATCTTCAGGCGACATGCTATCTCAGATTCATGCTAATAGGAAACGCCGATTCTTCGATAGTCCCCCCAAAATGCAAATTTTCTTACAGGAAACCCTGAATCTAATTTATTTGATGCAACACAAGCTCCATATTTACAAATGTGTAAAAGGACCCAAATTTTCGGTACGCATCTTATACAGTAGTGTTCACACTTCAGAAAAAATCAGATTTATTTGAAAAAATTGTTCTTGCTCGTAGAAAAAGCCAAAAAAAATTGAACATAAAAATGTACATTTTGGTCAATGGGGTAGGGTGAGTTGCATGGTCCAATACTTTTGCCCCCCCCCCCCACCACCCAACACTTCCCTTAAGGCCCTAAGGCACCCACAAACTAACACAGCTCAACTAGTACAAAATCGGAAAACCTCCATGCTATTGCCCCCCCCCCCCCCCCGAACAGTCAGGTCTGGTTACGCCGCTGGCCCTCGGGGACAGAAATAGGTGGTGCCACGGCATATGCCACCATTTTGTGTTACTGAAGTAAGTATTTTTTGGATCTTATCCATGGTCCAATGCCCCACCCCCGCGTACGTCACTGCTGCTTTGCCCCTAGAAAATCCACTTCAGCAAACAATTAAGGGGAGGTTTCGAGACAATGTTTAGTCCTGATTTTCATGACAAAATTTTTTATTTGACCCCTTCATGTGCTAAGTAGTGCTCGTGTCTACAGATCGGTTTTCTCGGTGTGTAGCCTATGCACTCGTGCTGCACCGGAAACGCATACCGTCCATTTTCGATTGTAGGCCTACTGTGTCATAACTGCGTCATAACTGTCATCGATCATCTCCGTACCATTCCGTGGCTACACAGTTTGCAGCAAATGATTAGGCCTAATGGAATTTTGTACTCTAACTGAACAGTAAATTAGAGGGAAATTAGACGGTGTTGCCCTTCAGGACCAGCCCAGCAATGAATTGCGCCAATACCAGCTGAATGAGCTAGCTGATGCCCTTCTCCCAACTTCCTCGTCCCTTAATTCTCACCGGCCCTTCATTCATGTTCAATAATCGTGAGTTAATTGGTCAATTGTGTTTAATCCATGACCACAGTCAGCTTCTAGTTCAGTCTTTGAAGGCATCTGGCCGCATTCCACCGTTATGCCATGACATTCCTCAGGAACCCCAAGAATTTGAACCACCTCCATGAACTCAGTCAATCGACCAAGGGAAAGGAGTGTCAGTGGTATTTCCCCAATTGCCTGGTCTATCCGACACGGTTTAATGTATTTCACAGTTGTTATTTTTGCTGAAATTTGATTTCACAAATATACTTTAAATCATGAACAGTAAATGATGGGCCTATTAATTAGGTTTCTCTCGTTATAATTGCCAAGTGAATGTAATCAAAATGATCCGAGCAGTCCCAGCCCAGTTAGGCCGCAGTTGTTGCAGCTGGGCTTCAACTGGGCATCAGCTGGGAAAGGCTAGCCCAGCTGGGCCCCACGTGGGAACACCTGACAAACACAAATGGGTCCCAGCTGGGGCCCAGCAGGTAGCCCAGCTGAAGCCCATCAGGGGCCCAACTGGGCATGTTGGCTGGGGTCGTCCATCCATATCCTCATAAGTTTTCATAAACGTGCAATAATCAAAATCAAAATCAAACTCGTTTCATTAACAACTAACCTCAGCAATATTACACGAAATGCACCCTATGCGCTTCGAAATTAATCTCGAGTCCCATTAAAAGAAATACAGTCTATCGGAAACGGTCCTCTGTTTCATGTGATAAGACATACAATGCCTTAGTTTGTGGATGGCTGGTGCACTTCAGTTCTGTGGTAAAGTGAATTCATATACATAGAGTCTATACGTTGTATGTCTCAGGAAAGCAAGAATTAACCTCAAATGATTTTGAAAATTCAGTTACAAAAACATTATCACCAGTGATGCCGTTAAAAAATAATGTCAGGGGACACAAACTAGGGTTAAACACCTCAGTATGTGCGACAACGAACTGATTACTTTCTGGGCCATAATAGGGACTTTTCGATTTCAGGACTTTAGGCAAAGAGGACGGAAAGCAAAGCCAAAAACAAAACTGCAAGACAGTTTTATTCCATAAACCGTTGACCAGAGGACGAGCGGTGAAGAGATAAAACAAGACCTATAGATTCACCCCCACATAGGGTACATAGGGGAGAATCAATCATTCCGAACTGGCGGAGCTTTCTATTTGTAAACAAAATGTTGTGTAAAATTTTAAAGTTTAGATTAGCCTCAATGATAATTTGAATTAAGCCCTTTGTAGACATTGAACCACCCGCTTGGAAAAATTAAGAACCGTATATCTCCTTGATCAGAAAACTTCACCCTTTGGTGGATTAGATTTGCAATCACGAAGATGGTGTGTGGCTCCCTACTCTCTTAAATCGATAGATTTAAAATTAGTCTTATAGAGTTAAAATAAATCTAAAAGAGTTGAATTAGTGACCAATCGAACATCCGATTGATCACTAATTCCACTCTTTTAAATTTAAACTCCAATATTTTAAATCTTACGTTTTAAGAGAGTAATTAGTGGTTAAGTTGGAGGCAACACAAATTTCATCATCAATGAAATGTCGACAACCTGGTCCTTACCGATTTCATCTGAAGCAAATATTATTTCCAGTCAACCCTTCGGTAAGCTATCAATGATTGTCTGCAAGGTGCTTTTAACTCTTTGGATATTTGTATTGGACCTGGAGTTAGCTAGTTGGATATATAGATATACTCCAAGATACCCCCCCCCCCCCCCCATCGGAACACTACTAGACTAGTCTGAATTTCATAAACAATGCCGTTAACATATACATAATGGCACGATCAACAAAATCCTTATGAAGCAAAACTTTGTGTTTTGGCTTGCTGAAAAGCAGCTGGCGACCCGCGTGTGACTGTTGGATTGAGACACGAGTAATTTTTGTCCGGCATTGGACCAGGCTTACCAATTGTGACGTAGCGTAACAAGACTCACACGTGAAAACACTTAGTAATTGTGATTATATTTGAACAAATTATTATTTTCCACATGCCAAAGCATTTCAAAGACACGGCGTCCTATGATTGTCACGTGTGGTTAAAATGAACAATGAACGTTTTCAAAATGTTGTTAAAATGTCCCACTGGCAATTTGTGTATAGTTATATTTTCCTATGTGTACATAAAGGTTACCTGATTTTAGGCTACATGTGTTGGAGGAAGGTCTCTACCCTTCAAGAAATTTGCATGACTGGACGAATTAAAAAGAAAAAATGTTTTATGAGGGTGAAATATTATTTCAGGTACGAAAAATGTTAGGCACAATATTTTTTATCATTGTTCCAAACTGTGTTCTGAGTTCCAATTTTTTTTTCTCCATAGAGAAAAATCTCCTTTTGCCATCGCCATTGTGATACTGAGGGAACATTAGGCGTACCTACACACCCAGATGCAAACTGAAAAAGGTGAAGCTGTTAGTAGTAGCTATGCATTCTAAGGTCGAGTGAGTATGCCACCGCCTAAACTGTTTCCCAGGTTACAAAAAGTCCTAACTTTTTAAGTAAAAGGTGTAAAATATATGACAGGTTAGTTACATAGAGTTTTACGGCCCAGTGTCCAACCTATTTGTTCAAGTCGAGCTGGCCTTTTTCCAGTTGTGGCCGGTGGCTTATTTTTCCTACTTCCTACTCATTTCTCCTATTTATGCTGAGCACCAAGCACAGTGGCAGCAGGTTCCGTTTTTAAAGTGTTCGGTATGACCCAACCAGGACTTGAACTCCCAACCTCCCGATTGCAAGTCTGATGCTCTAACCACTTGACCATGTTAATTACATAGCACTTTTTACAATCTAAATTGTACCAATACATGGCACTTTTCCGATATATAGACGCCAATTGACACATTTCAGTTGCTTTTTTTTTTTTTTTTTTTTTGCAAGAGGAGGGGAATACACCCTTCGAGGTAGAACGTCTTGAATTTTATTCTATTATCTAACATTTTGCGTCGATGAATTCCGTCAAACAAACACCTACTAACATGACGGTGATCGACAATGTTTGTCACACTAATCCGATGATCACGTGATGTCAAGAGTTTTGTTAGTTAGATGAGGTTTAACGCTCAGTCCCCTACCCCATTGCTCACACTGAGCATCACAGATTACGACATACGTTCCATTTCTACAGTCTTCGGTGTGACCTTGTGGCCAGACCTCAGTGCCGGCTGCAAGTTGGATCCTCTAACAACCTGAGCAACTCGACCAAGTAGTCGATTAAGGGGGTTTAGGGGTGTATTGGGGGATATTGCTAGTGTTAGGGTTAGGGCTGAAGGGTTCGGTTTATAGGGTTGTGTTTAATGTTAAGCCTAACCGTTATCTTAACTGTGATCCCAGACCTCATTATGTTTGTGCTCTCAACATTCTGAACCAACTTCAACACACTCCACTGTTCGACCTTCGAAGGTTGGCGGGGGGGGGGGGGGACACCAGTTATAGAGGGCGTACTCACAGTTCCATCCTAATCAACGTTGCTCTGCGTGATGTGTACAAGTGTAATTACAGCTTTAAGCCAGCCCCCCCCCTCCCCAGCATTTCCCTCGTCAGAAAATCCTCTTTGTTTTTTTTTTTTTTTCATTTTTCCAAATCACGAAAAAGGAAAATTTCCGGCTTGTGAATGCAATATAAAAGAATTAGTGCTCGCTCATTATCAGTTAGGTAAACTTTTCCGAGCTCTGGAAATGACAAAATCCCATATTTACCACATGTATTGCTATTTGTATAAACTGTGTTTTATAGAATTCCAAATTTTTTTCCAATGAAAGCTCTTGATTTTGAAATAGTTTTTCTAAGGAGGACAATAAAGTTTGGGAAACTTTTGAAATGTCATCGGAGGGTCAGTTCGTAGGCCCTAGATAACATTACGTAGCATTTTACATCTGAAAAAAATCAGCCAAAACAGCTGTGAGTTATTTGCTAGATGGGTTATTTTGCAATTCATGGTCCCATGGCCCGCATTTTGCAGGACTCTGTTTTCTGTTGTGTTGTGTGTGGTACAAAAACTTGTCAAATAACAAATAAGAACAAAAACAGAAGAATTACTTTGACCTTTAACCCTGCATTGTTCTGTCAACATCTGACGTAATAACGTCCTTTACATGACTATGTATAATGATTGTTGATCGTTAATTCGCGTAACCGGAATATGTACAAAATACACATAAAAACTAATTATTCAATTGAACCATGAATATTCAACGTATGAAAGAACAAGGAAATGGAATTCTTTTCGAAAAGAATATTAATTTCACTAAATTGTATTGATTGCACTAGTTTTTCATCCAAATTAGGAATACTGCTGCTTGATCTTTGCAACCGCCACCTGCTGAAATCGACAAATATAAAAAACACTACAAAAAGTCGTAATTATCCTAATTTTGACGTCATGATGTACAAAATGCTTTGCATTGCCTATAACTATATATACACAAATATAGACGTCGCTATGGTAACCAAACAAACGGAAGGAACCGAATTTTCAATCAGAGAATTCTACAGGCGGGGGCATAGTCATACTGTCTCTTAATGTTCAAAGTTCAAAGATCACGTAGTAAGTTCATCTCCGATGAAAACAAAAACTTAGGCATACACCCCGCCCGGTGGGCTGTACGACAATGCTTAGTAATTACTGACAGCCTGTTTGGATGCCCACGCTTGCGTCACTGCTTGGCATACATTTGTTAGTTAGTTAATTATATGGAGTTTTACCGCACAGTTTTCAACCAATTGGTTAAAGTTAAACCAGTACCGGCCCCTTTTCCAGCTGTGGTTCACTGGTCGACATAGAGCATGCGCAATATCACATGCGTGTTATGTTAGTTGTTGCGCTTGTTAACGCTTGCACGATTACACGCAGGGAGTAGATCAGTTGGAACCTACCTTCCATTGTATCGGCAGTGTAAGCGCGTCTCCCCAATTTTCTTGCTCCCAGGTGTGACAGCACTTGTTAGTAAACACTGAATGAGTCTAAAGAGTGCTCTCATTGACGTCACCAGTCATGCCCTTTTTGACAGGCAAATTCTAGTGTAGTATGCATTTAGTGTAGCTAGCTGAGACGCAGCTAACGACCCATATAATTCTGTTGCACTAAAAACTAAAAACAGTGTTGATTTTTCCCCGGCAGTGGACGCGGCTTACCAATTCTAATGTCACGTGAAAGCACTCTGTAGAAGTCACAGAGAAATTTTAAGCTTAAGTTTAGGACTTCTATGAGAGGTCATGCACCGGCGTCACTGCGTTGCGCGTCTCTCTATTTTTCCATCCAGGCGTAGTCTAGTTTACAACAATTGTCACTAAGGTGCTACTGTGCACTTGTTTCGGTAACACAATGACTGCGCAGGATCAGTTCCATCCAGTATACCAAATTAAAACGTCACGTGCATGACCTGTATACGGGCGCTTATTGACAATAATTTGTTTTCATCGGCTCCTTCGATCGCTCTTATCAGTAACAACGTCATCTTGTTCGGATGTCTTTTACATTTTATTCTGGACATAGGATGAACCTTTTTCGTCCGGCTTGTCTCTGCGAAGAAAAGCTGAGAGACTGTAGCCTAAGGGGGCGGCAGACACAGAGGAACCCACGCTAGTTAATTTCTTTTAGGCTGCTAGGATTACGTCTGTGCTCGGCAAATGTTGACGCTGAAAAATTCTTGATACAAAATAGATTCGATCTTGCAAGAATGCAGGCTAAAATATTTCCAGAACCTGATCTTTCTTCTTTACACATATGTAAAAAAGTAGAATGGATTATTTTGTAAAAATGTTATTTACTTTGGTTAAATGCTCTTTTAATTTAATTGAATACGATAAAAACTTTGTTGAATATTCGTAAGACCGTACACATTTACCTATAGCAGGGAGGTGTTAAGACCTTGTTTACAGCACGATTCTAGACCAATTAATTTGTAATACAAGTGTCACGTTAGTGGTGACGTCATTCCATCACATTTAACCCGTACTAGTTAATGTTCCTCTCCCACCATATGGATGTAGGGACTAGTAGGAAATGCTCTGTCAATGTAGTAACACTTTTTGGGTGTTGTACGCACATTCATCTTATTCCTATAGTAGACTTATTTTAATTAATTACAAAGTAGGCATGATTTCGTTGGCAAGATAGTTGCGATAATTTTACCATATGATAATATTCTAAAGCTTGATGCGAAGCTTTTATCAAAATGCAGTGTGGTATCACCAGTTAACCAATAAACATTTCATTTAATTGGCTCCCAAATTGCAACTTCACGGCGGGGTTCTGACCAAACCAAAAATTAATATGGTCTATCCACTATGTCTGAAACGAGCCATAGACTTGACAGGCAAAAAGGCCTTATGACTATTGGCCACGTTTAGGTTTGCATTTCTTCCGAAATGGAAACCCTCTGGAAGGCCCGCGGCCAGATTAAGTTCTAAGGGGGGGGACGTTTCGGGGGGGGGGACAAAAGTATCAGGGGACCAAATGAGTAAAAGTGTTAGTCAATGGCAATTTCAAACTTTCCAGGGGGTTGTCAGGAGTATTCGCCTTTCCCCCTTCCCTTAGAATTTTAATGGATCTGTCCTTGGGATGACCTTAGTGATGACTGACCTTGGTTGATTCTGTTTTGGGCATAACAAAATTGCTATGTAATGAATTCACAAAAGTTTTTCAGCAAATTACTGTCCAATAACCTTCGACCTAGTCCAAAAATAACCCGTAAATGCTGCAACATATTTCATCTCAGTAGCGTTAATTTTAGTCTCTGTCCAATCGTGCACACATCATGTCAACCCGCAAGTTTTCTCTGACTGTCTGTATACGTTCTTCGCAGAGTCATTGTCCTTTCGCCATTTATACCGCCCTCTATTCGACGCTCGTTTCAGCTGTAAGTGAGAGTTACAGTTTTTAGAGATTGGCAAGTGGCTCCCTCATACTGGGAATTTCACAGAATGAGAATGTGAAGGGAATGTATTTGTCATCATGTGAACGTTCATGTTTACGCTCATAGCGTCCGAACTGTTAATATGATGTCCGCTATGATGAATAAATTGTGCTGAGGGATGAATTGGCATCGTGTTACACCCTGGGAAGGAACTTTGTTGGGTAAAAGGGTACCTGGATTGACCCGCTTGATGGGTGACGTGATGCATGTGACCACTTGAGGTGTGGTGGTAACTACTAGTGGGTGCAGTGTAACCATGACATGCAATATCCGAGGCACCATGCAAGTACATATTTGAAGAGGTCGCTGATGGGATCATTCCTTGGTTGGGACTGGTCATCGTTGACATGATTCTCGAGCTTGGGTAGCTTTGCTGTAGGTCACCATCTTTGGCCATTTGTGCTACAGCTAACGCTGTCGCTGGCTGGACTGCTGTCATATTATTATCTTCAGTCATGCCACTGTCGTGTGGGTAACACGGCGTTAATTCGTCCACCACCCCCGTGCTACCGGAACCGTTTGAAGTGTAATCCCGCATACGTGTATCCACGTCGTTTTCGACATCCAGACCGGTTTCCCGACGATGCTTGCTATGTGAGGGCGCACTTTCACTTGTCTCAGATTTCGATATTGTTGGTTTTATGTCCTGAAGTTCGTTTCGTTCCTGATCGATGGTGTCCATGTTATAATGCGTTTCGGTCATGTTATTATTGTTATTATTTCCTGCGTTGTGATTGGCTGCTGACGGTTTTACGTCGATCAAAGAATCATTCGATCCCTTGGTTGTGTTTTCGGATTTTTCGCTCGTCTCACCGTGTTCACTGCCTTCAGGATCTGTCAAAACAAAAAAAATTGATAATTACATCAGTCATTTACGAACTAATATAAAAAATGGAAATGAAGTCGTTTATTATGGAGCTCCCGTAGTTACAAAGTCTCGGGGCTTATTCAAAGAATAAACTTTCTTTTCTTAACAAGTGAAGTTTTTTCTCTAAACAACTAGTAAAACAAAATCCCTCCAGAGTTTTTAAGAATTCTATTTTTCCAGCGCTAGAGATATTTCTGGTGTAACCTGACGAGTGGATGAGCCTTCACTGAAGACCAACGAGTGATGAAGAGCTGACACAGGCTTCCTTCGAGACAAAAACACCCCTGAATTAAGCCTCACGTCATGGCTCTGTGTGGCATTTCGAGTACCAATCAGTAATTTTTGATTTGCAACCGAATTAATTTTTGATGATAAACAACACTCGAAGGTAAACATCAGTCCACGCAGAAAAAAAAGGTTTTCACTGACTAGCATTTCACGTGACCTATATGTTGAAGGGATAATTCCATCGGAACCCTTGTTGGCATAAGAAATAACGTGACCAAGTGGTCAAGACTAGAATATTAAGTTTCAGCTTTGTTTGCAAAGTTTGAGCCCAAGCACTGATGTCTGGAAACAACAAAAAACAATGGGAAATAATGAAACATTGTTATTTTGCTATATTCTAATGGAAACGACTGGTTTTATAAACCTAGCCTTTTCAATTAAATCAGAAATAACCTACAGGCTATAATGTTTCGCTCTACTATTTTTGATCATTTATTTAAGGGTTTTTGTGGACATAGCCCGCATGACTGGCCGATGGTTTCTTTGTAAATTTGCTATAACTAATGAGAAATCTTGAAACCAGTTGTAATATAAATGAGCATAGCATGCTACTTTGTTTTTGTGAATTTTTAGTTTGTTAGATCGAATTTTACGCACAGTTTCCAACCTGTTGGTTCAAGTCGAGCCGGCCACCGTGCCAAGGCCATTTTTTCCAGTTGTGGCTCACTGGCTTGTATTCCCTACTCCATTACTTATGCGGAGTATCACGCACAACGACAGTAGGTTCCATTTTAGAGTCTTTGGTATGAATCTTTGTTTTTTGAAAGGTGTGATATTCAAAGTATTCATGGATATTACTTTTGAGGCATTTTCTTGCAAGTGGTAACTTAAAAATACGGTAACGAAACGGTTATCCGAATGTTAGATGCAAACTTCATTTCTGACTGATTAATGAAAAAATATAAAAGGGGGTAAGTGCAGTCACACAAAGTTGAGTTAGTATGGTAGACGGTTCTGTTCCATGATTAGCTTTTGAAGATCACGTGACAATATTTTTTTCTGCTCGGTTGTGAAGTTTGCAATTTATTAGTAGTAATTGCTCGGTGTACTTGAATAAGCAATATTAAGTCCAAAAATATTATGGAAGTAAGCTTGAACAGAAATTAGGAGAAAACTGTGACGTTTAGCCGTTGCTTCGAATTAAGTTTATGACGGCTGTTGTTGTCCTTTAATTTGGATTCTTGCGAAATATTTCCTTGACAAACTTCCGGCAGTATCGTACCCAGTACTTTTCAATGGGAGGACGTAACTGAACGGTTGCTTTTGTCAAGCATACAAAAAATAAATAAAGCGAACAGTGAACAATTTTTCTAAAAAAAAGTTTTTGTTTGTGTGGCAATGAATTCCCCATCTATATTCGCAATTGTTCAAGCGATATTCAGTTTCAAATGCGCATGTACAAGCTAACTCCTAACTGTTGATGGCGCTCGCACAGTTTTCAATAACATCAATTTGAGTGGGATGACCTTTCCATCTCTCATCTTTGCCTCAGTCACACGAACTGACCTGACTGTGTTACACTTCAGTGACACATCCTATCCGTGATAATGACCCTCACTTATCTAATAATTAGTCTGTTTACTTTACCCAATAAAACCCTTGCATCCACTGTTTGTCGATCAGCTTAATGTCTCGGTGGCTGAGCGAGTGTTTCAAACCGCCCCATGATTGATTCACCGTTATATTTACTTACACGTAGTTAACTTTTGCGAATCTCTCACATGTGACTGGCTTAGCCCGTAGGCTCGCAATTCCTTGCTCAGTCCTGTTTGTACATGTATGTGCATACGATAACACAATGAAGGGGCCCGGGTTTCGTTCTGCTGTCAAGATTGAGCTTGCCACGGCATTGACATTGCTTCGTATGAGATGGATAAAAAATTATTCAACACGAGCAGAATGGCATTTCCGTGGGAAACGGAAGAGTAAAAAGTATCATAAGTCCGACTCAAGAGAATACTATTTCCATGTTAATGCTAAGATTGGTAAATTACACGCGGGTCTCTATGTACAGTCTAGCTCCTGGGTGATAAAACATTAATATCCCCGTTAATATTCAATAACTCCGGAGACCGTGCGGGAGCAAGCCCGCTCGTCAAGGTTTGCGTGCGACGCGTCGCTTGATCAAACACGCGTTAAGTGTGGAAAATTGAAGTCCAACATGCTAAAATACTTATCAAAAGTGAGATTTTCCTCGGAAAATTGGAAGGGAATTGAAAACGTACCCCGTGAAACTCTATGTACGCGGAGTTTAAAAACGTTTTAAGGGCGCAGTGGGAATTGGCCGAGTCAGTGGCAATTAAGGATTACTGAGGCGTACGGTTGAAAAGAAGTGGTACGACAAAAGCAAGATACGGCAAAGACGGGTTTTGAGTAAGATGGAACGAATCGATGCAGCGAGATATTCCGCTCGAGTCTCGGTCTTTGAACCGCGTCTCGGACATGTAGCATTTCAAATGAGGAAAGGAGCAACTACGACAGCCCATTTCCAATTTCCATTTTGACACGGAGGTACGGTGACATCTAACTCTCTAGAAATATGGGTTTGGAAAGCTAAAGAAAAAATCTTCCCTCTAATTATTGACTCTTGATAACAAAATAAAAAAAATATTATTATTTTTTTTTATTTTTCCCACGCATTCCGTCTTGATGATTACATGTTGCTTTTAATAACTAATTTAACACGTTAATTTATTTTTATGAAAGACCAAACTGTATACTAATTTAAACAAAAAATATGACAAACCCTAAATTGGGGGGCAATATTTATAAAAAGTAAACCCGCCCCCTCAAAAAAAAAAAAATAATGTAACTTCTTTATTTTTTATCCTGGTTTTGTTTTCTCTGTGAGGCCATGCAGTGAAATAATCCATAGTTATTTTGTTACACGCTGTCTTCATTTCAGGCGACCAACACGATTTCCATGTGCTCTCATTAAAAAATAATGTCATTAAATGGATCAAGAGGAGGTCTAGAATGATTAAAACTAAACGCACTGGCATATTTTGAATAATTAGTACAAAGGCAACGCATCAAGATATATAAATATTTATGATCATGCTTCGATTTTGAATATTCATAACTTAGAGGTTTTGAATGCATAGTATTTATCCTGTGTACTGAAAGGGTTAATAGACGTATGAGTAAAATGTATTCAAGATGTAATCACTCAAAGCAAGCATGATAACAAAACCTCTGATTTCTTAACGAAGTCTTAAAGACTTAATTTATAATTATAACAATCTGCCCTGTAAGAAAATAAGTGACTTAGGCCTACTTTAAAATGATAAATATCATGAATTTTAACTAATTTCTAGAATTTAAGAAACTTTTTTCATTGTATTATATTGAAACAAATTAATTTTCAGCAATAAAAGATATTACTTAGACCCTATACATCTCAAAAGTTTGGAAAAGTGATTATTTATAACTGACACAAAAACGTATGACAAGGAAAATTTTTGATGCAAAGCTGGAATCCGAAAAATAAGATTAAAGTCAGATCGAAAATAAAAAAATGCAATGTGAATGCCTTAAGCGGTTGAAGTCATTTTCCCAGTTATGGGCAACGAATTTTCAATTAGAGCGAATTAATACGTCACAGGATTATCGACTCTTATTTCTTTTATGCGAGTGATTTTATTTTTCTTAACGCATATACATTTTTTATTTCCGCCAAAAAATGAGTATCGTTACTCATTTACGAGACTGTATCTGGCTCTCACAGAATATTTTAATTCGCGTTTAAAGCTCGTGATCGGAGAGAAATAAAAAGTGAATTAATATCAATTTTTGTATTCTTACAAGTAGTGTTATTAGCCGCGAATTACGACACATTAAGTACAAATAAAACACCCATAACAAGAGAAGGTGAGTAATTGTGAACGATACATAAATAATTAGTGTCGTGATCTGATCCTTTCCGCTTGAAGACGCTTCCTAATTGAAGCATGGCTTTCGACTTCAACATAACCAAAAAAGCCTCGAAATAGCATGGCTGTTGCACTGTGCCTCACGAGTCATAAAACTCTGCGAATAAAAAGGGTCTTCGAGACTATCGAAAATGGATTATTTTACTACTCATTTCATGTGTGAGCGAATCCCCACATTTTATGGCAAATTTTGTTTATACATTTTTTTAGTGCGCTGGTGGAGTTTTAGTGAGTTACGCCGGATTGGAGGTCATAGGAAATATGGGGAAATCTCATGAGCAATTATTTTATTCTGAGAGAAAGTAAAACAAAAACTGGAATGGGATGTTTAATTGACACCATTAATGACTTAGGGATGATGTGACGTATAAAGTAAATAAATATGGATTGGCTGACTGATTAGCGGTACTTAATCTTTATTTTTTGCTTCTAAGTTGATGAGAGATTTTGTATTCAAATTAAAGCCGCTATTTGGGGAAATCGTAAATGATCTCTCCCCGTATCTCGTTCCTTACAGAAAGTTAATTACATCCCAGGTGAAACGTATAACTGAGCTTTAGTACTTTATTTCTATTAGAGTTTAATTTTATATGAAGGTAAATCTTGTTGTAACTTAAAAAAAACGACTAAAATTCATTGCGAAGGTGTACATCGAATATCCACTGTGTTTATGTATTCCTTTCAGGACATGATCTGATGTAATAACTTTATCCTTTCATATTATAGCTCTAAATTTTAAACAATCAGCCATTTTACGTATCATTATCTATAAACCACATTGTATTACAAATATTTATCTACGGGGGATTCATATTTATTAATGAACATAACTGAAATTTGTAATTATTAAATAAGGTTAGCTAAATTTCCTGGAGTTATTGAAAACTTCATCTTTTTGTAAATTAGATACAGAACTCTTTTTTATATTTATATTTTTTATTAAGAACATACACTCAATCTTCTCCTGTTGCCACACAATAATAGGTGCGTTCGATTTAGCGGCTCGAACCAGCTCAACTGGCTCAGCCAGCAATCGATCTTTTGGAGTAGTGATCTTAACGTCATCAAAACGTCACAACCAGAGACGGTCAAAACGACCAGCCCTCCGAGGTGGTCTAGTTGAGCCGTGTGACGTATTTTAGGTCAGACTTCATCCAGTCGAGAAACTTGTTGAGCCAGTTGGGCCGGCTCGAGCCGCTAAATCGAACGCATCTTTTATTGTTGTACTGAAAGGAGGGATCATGACGTCACTAAAATAAGCATCTCTATTGGTTCTTGATATGAAACGTCACATGAAGGTACATATGTCAACTAACTAGGGCTTTCTTTTAGGGTTGAATTTAAACTTTCTAACTTTTAATATTTGGTATAAATTTATTCATTTGAGAGCGGTTAACCACATTTGAATAAACAATCGCACTGATACGAAAATACACTAAAAATTTGGCCCCACTTTTACAAAAGTGGGGCCAATTCAAGTACGTGAGACTCCATTCTAAATATGTCGTCTACAAAGTTCAGAAGTACTGCCAAAAACTCATTGTTTTTTCCTACAAAGATGATATCAGTGTGACGTCACTGCATAAGGTCTATTAAAAACTTTACATATGGATCTGGCATTTCTGTTAAACGGCAAGAGCAGTCACCCCAACTTGGAGACGAGAAGTAGACTGTCCTGTTTCATGACTGGCTCTTGAAAGACATGTGACAATATTTTTTTTATCCTCAAAAATGATTTTTTTTGTAATAACTGCTTGGTTCCCCTGAATATACCTGTGCCTGTACGGTACATCATCTGTGTAGATCTCTCGGTATGCATTTACAATAGATGAAAACCCTGAGAATATTGCAGGAAGCTGGTATTTTTGTAGGGTGACAATGGAAGATCATGCCAATGGACCAAAAAAGGTCAAAATAGGCTGGACCTCAAATCAGCCGTTTTTCGACCCCTTTTTGTAATTCTGACACCGAATTATGAAAGAATAGGCCAAATGTTACTAGTCCGCGGAACTCGTTCCCAACCCCAAAATTTTAATTTTTTTAAAAAACCTTTTTTTTTCATTCTCTTCGTATGAAAACAAAATTCGCTGGCAGGAAGGGGCAGGAACAAGGAGCACTGTAACATCATCCTCGTCATGCTGTCGTGGATCCTACTAAATTGCAAAAAATTGTTCTTTAAACTTTGTCACCTTAGTTTTCCATTTCTCATGCGCTGGGTGCTTTCGGAATATTTGGCAAGTCCTGCAAGTTTCCTAAGTCACAGAAAATTAAACGGTACCTATTTAAACCACCGGTACCTAATTAAACCTTAAAATGCAAACCGCATTAGTTATGTGTCCACATTATAGAGGCTTTTCATATGCAGGTAGCGTACCACTATCTCCACTACTCGTGCTTGTGAAAATGTTTTCTGACAGACAAAGCGACCTAAAAATTTTATGGGATGTTGTTTCTGACTGTGTTACTTACAAAATATGATCATTTCTGCATTTGGATTTTGTAGACAATGAGTTGAAATACAAATTGTGCAAAATTCAAGGCAATTTGACAATTTTCAGTGCCATATTTTATTGTATTACTCCGCTCTATATGAAATGCGGTTTTTGAGTAGCTATTATGGCGGAAAACACATAGCTATCATTCAAGGTTCTCTAGCTCAAAATTTCAATGGTCATGGCTTCGATCAGAGGGGTGTATGTCTTGGTTGAAAACTTCTACAGGGAGCTAGGGGGCACGGAAGTAGCCTAATTTAGTGTGTAAGTCAATGGGACTTATAATTAGAGGCCCGCTATCTGAAGACATAATACTTCCTAGCGGCCATGTTGGAGGACACGAAACTTCGTAGTAGAGCCCACTACATTGAAGACACGCTTGCTGGGTGAGCGTGTACCCACGGAGTATAACACAGTGTACACTGTTCAGTGCGTTCCCCACAGACCTATGTGTATTGGCATATATAACTGCGCGGGAAGGGGGTATTATACGTGGAGGAACACTCTGAAGAAGGTACACTCAAAATTTGAGAATGTAATCAGATGGAAACTGAATATAAAATCTAATAAATTATTTCAATACATTTGTTTCAGAAATAACTAGAATTCATCATTTTTTTTAATATCATCAAATTTTTGAAGAGATTACCTATTCAGTTACCATTTGTGTAAATTTTTTTAGAATTTTGTGTAACAAGGGACAACCAACTTAAAGTCACTGAGGATTCGCAACTTTCTTTCTCCTGTTCTCAGGCAGGCTGAACAGTTATGAATCCACTTTCCTGGATAACAAAAACAATCTAAAGCTCTCTCCTGGAGTAAGACATTTTCACTACCCCACCCACCCCTCACCCACCTCCTAAATAACGTCACAAAGAGCATCATCATTGCTATTTTTTTTTTAATTCCGAACAACTTGAATTTTACCGGTTTCATCCATATTCATTGAATAGGGAAATTTGACCCAACCCACCTAATCTCACCACTACCAATCGTGTAAGCCTTTACTTTCAACTTAATCCTTTCAGAGCATGCGCATTCATGCAAAAGTAGCCCATCATAGTTTGGAAACTTTTAGAAAGTTCATATCGGACCGTAATAGATGCATAGAATTTATTTAAAATACTAAATATTTGGTGCGACTCAACTACAAGGTAGAGAAATTCTCAAAATGTTGTTCAGTCGTTTCCATCTATGTTCTGTAGAATAATTCATTTTCCCATATAGGGGCCATTCCTGATTGGTATGTCTGACTTACAGAGGATTAGCCTCTTTTTACATCGGAAGAATAACAAATAATTTGCACAAAATCATCAATAATTTAATATGAATATCCTATGAATATTAGAGAATCTAAGTCGATAACATTTGGCATTAAAACAACCTATCATTTTTCTTCAAAAAAGAAAAAATATTTTCCGGCCTCCTTTTCAACAATACGGTGGCCCACGATGGGGTATATCCGGTCTTTTATTAAGGAGAAATTTAAATTTTTATGTTTTAATTAGCAAGAGACTATTTTACATCTGAAGTTCCGAACCCGGCGACCGAGGTGCTCGTTATCTGGGACCCTCTGTTTTACGTAATCTGCTCTCATGAATCAAACATTTTCTTCAAGCTCGTGAAGTATCGCACCCCTGGCGTAACACAACGTGGAATTATAATGATGAATGAAACAATGAATAATTAAATAGATTTATAAAGAGTATGATGGATGGCTGGTTTTAAATTACCAAACCAACCGAGATAGTTTAAAAATGGATGATAGGGTAGAGGTATTAAGAGTTTATGTAAAATGTGGAGAAATTCGCGCTTTTCTTTTGGTTTTGGCACAACAGTACATGATGGATGATTTATATGTATATGTGTGTGATATGCGTGTTTCTACTCTGTATATGTTGAACACTCACAAACGGCAGTCGACGTTTAAAATCAATAGAGAGATATGATACAACATTGATACTGTGATATGGAACGCAGTTTTGGTCTTAATGTGTTAAAATTAGAAGTAGGGCGTGATGAAAGTCAATTTAGTTCAATTTATTAGATGTGTGCTACCTGCGTGGGATAAAATTGCGTAAAGAGTGTGTTCACAATGAAACCGTTTTTGATTTGCAGTGGAAATGAAGACCACTTTAGTTAAGAAGATACCCAATTGTGATAATACCAATAGGGAATGGCGGGATTGATGGAAAATTTTGCACGAGTTTAAACAAATTTTACTCACTCAGTTCTAATAAAATGAAAATGAGACAGTACAAATTAAGAAAAACGCTTACCAATGTAAAAAAATGCTTGAGGAAATGTGTTTTACAGTTTAAGTGGATGGATAACCTTCAAAAAGAATACATTTTGTCCGCCATTTTCTGTTACCGTTTTGAAAGTCAAACGTTTCATTATTGTTTTTTTTTTTTTTTCTCTTTTCCTAGTTTCTTTCCTTCATTTTTTAAACTTTTTGAAAGCGTCGTCAAAATTGTAGACGTTTCGAGTAGATCTGCTATCCTTGGTCAATACTCGACAAATGATAAAAAACAAAAATCAAAGAAGCGAAAAATAAAAAATGCTATACCACTGCACGGGATTAAGGGCACGAGATATAACCCAAAACTTATTTTGAAGCAACAATCAAATCTCGCAATTTTCTTGTCATTTCTCTGCAAAGAATATTTCATAATATTTTATTGGACTTCAATATAACATATTAAACCAAGCAGTTACTACCTGTAAATTTTACATTTGATGAGGAAAAATATTGTCACATGACGTAAAAGAGCCACGTTTTCCTGTGTCGCTCCTTAGCATGTACGCGAGTTGAAATTTACATGGATAATTCCCACTACAGCAACTGTATGAAGGCCTTCGTAAATGCAGCGACGCTTAAATTTTCTTCAAACAGTTCAGGACATGCAATGCAGGAATCACGTGTGCTGAAACACTCCACTTCGAGATTGGACACATCATTTTTTTTTTACCATGGAAAAGGATAGTACTTAGAAACCTAATTTCTCATTTGATTTAAAATTTCAACCATAATAATTAATGAAGACTTCTTCTCGTTACTTGCTGATGGAGAAATCTTTGACCATGCACGCGGGCATTAAACGAAACCACATACTCAAACGTGTGTTTGTCACGTTAAGACTGTTGTATTAAAAACACCTACTTAGCGACAAAGGTTCTACGTTTCTCACACACATCTGAGAAATTCATGACCAACTTTTTTCTGAATCAAATGAATTTTTATGATGATGAGATGCAATCGTCCATCAAAACAACAAAACGAATACTAAGTTACGGTCCTATTAGTGGAGTGTTTCGTGGTGGGTTCGGTGATCCTGGAAATAACAGGGGTTAAAGATCGTTTAATAGAAAAATTGAGTTGTAACGAAGGCTGCAATTTGTCACACTTTTTCGAGGATACACATTCTTGTTTACTAATGGTGTAACCAATCAAGAGGCTTTCCATCCGACAACTAGAATCAAGAAATCTTTATCCCCTCCTCCCGGCCGGCCTCCCACCTCACCGATTGGCATACACTCATATTTTCCGACAGACTATGACGGTATTAATTACAATCTGTCCAAATGATGTGAATGCGTAGTTCCTAAAACAGTTACATTAAAGAGGATTATAAATATTTAGTTCTAGTGTTTTTAATTGGGTTTTGTTTCTGATTTGAGCCTGTCCTTATTAAAGCGTTTATAAAGAGCGTTGTATAAATATTAAGAAGCAGGAAACGATATTTTTCTCTTATTGAAGTTCACTTCCTTTAGTATAGGAAATGATCATTGTATTTATATATGGCAGGATAAGGTTTTATTGTTCTTTGCGCATGCGTCTTGAAGCAATTTTATGATTACTTCCGCAGCTATACAAAAACATACTTTTCTTGGAATATCAAGGGAAGGAGATTCTCCTATGAGGTACCCTAGTTTGAGTGATAATGAGCTTTTTTGTATCTCTGAACTAAGTAAATTGAAGAACGGGGACACCACAATAAAAGTGCATTCATTAGCTACTCCGAAATTTTACGATTCAAGTTAAGAGCTGCCTAACGAAAAGGTTAGGGAAACTCTCCTGGAGCGGATCTTTTGTCAATGATAAAACATAATTATCTCTGAACCACCCGAAAAAAAATACGCATAGTAAATCTTACAATTTTCCTCTTATTTCTTTTCATAGTTAGTTCTTCATAATATTTTAGGACTTCATTATTGCATGTTCTCAAGGAAAACTAAGGAATAACTCTTCGTTACTTTCACATCATGAGATGGTTAGATAGGTAAGTGAAGTTTTATAGCCCAGTATAACCAACTGGTCTAAGTCGGGTCGGCTATTGCCTTTTTACCAGTTGTGACTCACTGGCTTCACATCATGAAGTAAGACGGTGATACTACACTACTTTAAGTCGGGTGACTGCACATTCCCTAAGTTCCGACATCTCTATGTTCTGACGTCCCAATGTTTCGATAATAACGTACTTTGGTACCGACAAAGTGTACTTTGGCGCCGACAAAATATGAACTTTGGCACCGACAATAATGTACTTTGGCGCCGATGAAAATGTACTTTGGCACCGATGAAAATGTAGTTTGGCGCCGTTTTGTCGGAACATACAGACGTCGGAACATAGCGATGTCGGAACACAGAGATGTAACCACGGACTTCCTATATACATGGACTGAGCATGTAACGCGCACGTCCTATCCGTAGATTGTCGCCACCGACTGGAGTAAAAATGGCACACCAAGATGGCCGCCGTAAAGCTATACTTTTTGTGATTTGACAACGAATCTGCAATATTTTAAACAAAAGTTAAACTTGAATGAGGAAAATATTATATTCCTTCAATACATGTAGTGATTTTGACCTTAACTTGCATTATTTCGAAAATATTTCAAGTTTCTGTCAAATTCTGTTGTTTTGAACTACTGGAGCAAGTCGAAACTTTCCGACACACAAAATTATGGCAGACAGCCATCTTGCTACGCCTATGCGGACATGTGCGGTAGAGACAATCTAACGTACAATATGCTCTGTCCATGTATACGAAGTCCGTGGATAGAAGCAACCCTTTACTTGCACTTGAAAGACTTTTGCTTGATATAAAGTTAGAAACCCACCTTTTTTCTCATCGCTATAGTCGTCTAATTTCGAAGACGGTCTCTTTAGTGGATTTAGTCTTGCCCCTCTGTAAGTTTAAAATAAATAAGAGCTGTGAATAAACTTACATTCAGATACATCTTTCTGACTTAAGACAAACACATTTCATCTTCCAACCTTTTCTTCAAGTTATAATTTACTGCCATTCAGGTTCATAGCCAGGGGTACGGTGAATCTCCTTTCTCCCCCACCTCACTGGAGATCATTTTTGCTTCGCTTCAGTGCCTACTGCAGGTCTGCAGGGAATGATTTATGAATCACCAGTGTAACTTTTGTATTAATATCAATTCCTTCATTTTAAATCAACTAAACTATAAATTAATCTAAAAAACTAGAGCACCAGGATCCAAAATTGGTAGGCGTAGTTTATTGAAAAAAAATTTTGGTTCGAAAATTATTGGGGTTACAACCCCGTCCTCTCCCCCATAGGCGTCGATCTTTATTCGAAGGTGGGGGACCATGGAGACTTACATCAAAAAATTACTGTGTAAAAATCTGAAGTCAATGGGTGAGTTTTCAATATGTGGAGGACATTTTCCCCCACCTCCCCCATATCAATGTCCATGCTTCCCCCTCACCATGAAGGCCAAGAAAACTAACGTATCTCTCCCATTAACTTACCTTCTGGCCATGCCGTTATCTCTGAAACCTTTGGCAAATGGATTGTGATCAATTTTGAGTTGAGTTATCTGTTAAATAAATATAAAAAAAAAGCAAAATAATAAACAAAATCAAAATTTCTACCTTCAATCATTTGTGTGGGAGTTAAATCGTAAAATCCACCAAATCACTTCTCAATGGTATGTAGTATTAGGGATTTGAGTGGGGTGAGGTGGTTTCTCGGGGGAAATCCCTTTGTACGCCTCGTCTGAAAATTACCCTAGTCGTGAGGGATGAGGGCGGTATGCTCCCATACCCTTCAAAATTAAATCATCAGCTTTGGGTTTGAGTCTGAGCGACGGAGAAATAATAAGTACATTTTAAGTAAATAAACAGAAACTGCGCCGTTTGGAATTTTGCACGATTGATTAATAGCGCAAAAAATCACTCGGCCCGTGGGAGACCCTCCCATATGCCTCAGAAGAAAAACCCTTCTGCTTTCGAGCACTTACTACAAATTTCTTATTTTTGGTAGCGTACCTCCTTCTTTCGCTATAGTTTGCGTAACATACAGTAGTGTCATATATTAACAACAGACGTGTATTCAGGTTGTTGCGAGGGCAGGTTCTGTTTATATTATATACCTACATAACACCATGGCCCTACCCATAAACCCTCACTATAGACTGGGGAAAGAGGGACCTTCCTCATTGCATCCCTTCGTAATGGACACATTAAGTCAAGCAATGAGCGATGACCCCTTTTCACTGACCCACAGGCGGGAAAGCCTACCCCTCCTTGAGCATAATGTATTGTTTTTGTTTTTTAAGTGTATGTTACGATGTAGCAGGTGCTGGCATTCCCCTTAAATAGGCTTACATGCGTAAATGTAACGTACAAGGTCCGGAAAGTGCTATTTCCAGCGACCGGTGAGGCATTTGGGAAAAATTCTCCTTGTCCTTATTTTCTGGTGGCGCCAAGCATAGATCGTCTGTTGACAAAATACTGACTACGCGCCTGCCTCCCCCCAACAAAAACTGTTACCAGTAAGACCTTCCTTTTTTTCTTACCGCAATTTTCCATCAATTCCCATGGAATACGCAGAAACACATTTTAAACTTTAAAATAATGCCACCGTATTTATCTGACTTTAATTTATATGACAAGCTTTCTAATTTAAACACCCAGAATGATCATCGTGTAGTCAATCCGGAAGGAGAAGAGGAAATGGGTAACGGAAAAGCTGAAGTAAATAAATACACAGTGCACCACCGTATATCATTATGCTAAAGGAATCACCTTATTGTTAGAAACGCCGGTACATGACAGTTAAATATTTAGGCGTCTGCTACGACGCCTTCATTAGTATCGTTAATTAGGGCTAGCTATCATCCAATGTTCTCATTTGCATAATTAAAATGGTTGTTTCCTCATTTTGACGTATACGATGGGTTTTAAACCACAGGCTCCCCTGTTTACTTTAAGCTATTGTATAGGCCTATTTAAGCTACGATTGTCTGTAGTACTAGACGCGGTGGTCTTTGTGTAGTTGTTTGTGCTGATTTTTCAATCTCTGTGATTACATGTAATTAACTCAGAAAAGAAAATAGGGCCTATCCAAATCGTCTGCTGCTGCAGTAGAGAGTTTAAAAACCCGCACGCGTCCATGATCTGTATTGTGTTGAGCTTCAATTTGGCCTCGTCTAAAACAGATATGACGTAACCGCGGCATTATGAGGATCATATCAAGAAAGCCGCCGCGATATTCCCATTGTCGAGTAATACACCAATTTCCATGTAGGCGGATAAATGTCGCACTTTCTAGTCAATTTACGGTGGACTTTGGCCCATCAATTCTCCTGGTCGCTTCTGACAGTGGCCGCCTGTGTCCCATATGTCGCGTATCAACATGTTTTTGTTGGCCGACAGCTAACAATTCACGTGCCATTAAACTCGCTAAGGAAATTTGCATAATAATAGCTGTGGTGACGTCAAATCCCCTGGGTGCATGGTTCGACGGAGACGGCGCGGTGCTCAGAAGAACGACTGCCGGTTTTAAAGTAAAGGGAGTGGAACTTTAAAAATGCAAATGGTGTTATTATCTTGGGGGTAATTCGCTTTGCTAATCTATCTATGTCAAAGTCCTTAATGGTAGTTCATTCTATTTTGAGTCAAATTTAATGAAGAAACTGTGATTAAAATCAAACTGAAATAGAACTTTTTTGTCAATTTAATTGTTTTGCCTTCCCGGTCTTTTTGAAGTCGGAATTTGTTTATTTTTCTCTCTTAAAATCTAGAAGAGTCAAAGGTTGTAGGTTATGGATATTGAACTATAGGTATAACTTAGTATATCAGTACTAAGAAGTTAAAGAGCAAGGGCAGTCAAATTAACTGGAAGTAGTGTAGCCGTGTCCTCCCTCATGATTGGCTGTTTAGTCATATGTCAACATTGTTTCCCTTCAAATGTGAAATTTACTGCCTGCTTTTCCCTGAATATGTAATATTGAGCTCTTAAAATAAGATGAAAGATACTTTGAAGAGAAATAAAAAAGGAAATTGTGATGTTTAACTGTTGCTTCAAAGTAAGCTTTTTTTGGGGGGGGGGAGACTGCTCTTGACCTTTAAGGAAAAAGTGAGGAAGGTAATGGTTGGCGAATGGATTTGAGGGGCTCAGCGTGGGCTTCACCGAATCGAGCTCAGCACATAGTGTACGGCGTTCTCTTTTTTTCGTTCAATACGTGCATACAACACAAAGCATAAATCTGAATAGCCAACCTGAACGAAAATAGGGACTCGGTCCTACGTAACAGCGCATTGAAATGCATTTTCACACCAAAAAGGCAATTGAGACAAAATCCACTGCACAGAACCACAATTATGATTACTCTTTATGTCTTGGTTGGATTTAGAAACAATGATGTCACTAATTTTCATGTTAACTCAAATTTTGAATCACGTGTTGTAAGTGCGGGTTTGGAGGACGTCCGCATGTTCAAAGCCACTAAACGAATTATTGCAAGTTCAGTAGCCCGACATTGATTATTTTTTTCATTTATGTATTTCTTGTCATTTTCTTCATGGATTGACACGAAGTAGGCTACAAATTACTTTTCTCAGCAATCAAGAGGGAAATAGCTTGAAGAATACATCATTGTATAGTAGTCTGAGTCTGTGTTTTATCTGTGTTTGGCGCCCTGCAGAGAAAAAGGCGACTGAACTTTGCCGACAGTAATGTTTCCAAAAATTAAAAAAAAAACATACATTTGTGTCACACTAATTTTTAATGGATACACATCAAACGATTATTTTTTCTCCTCAGAAAATATAAACAAGTTTGCCATGGAAACTCTTCATGATGATTAATTATTCCGTACCGTATATGTTTAATGTTGAAGCAACTGGCAGTATAGCCTACCAAATAAATGCAGGTTTTAAAAATACTAGCGCTCGGCCAGAAACATAAACAAAGGGGACTTTTTTGATTGGTGGCACATTTTTTGTACATAGGAAATATCTGAGGGCGTACTCCCCGACACCCTCCTCCGCATATGCATATACGCAGATTTTGACTTTTTTAACTTGTTTTTCATGAGAATTTTGTTTAGGTATGCAGAGATCAAAAAGTGATCCCGACAAAACAAAGTCGTGAAGAACTTAAAACATAAAACATCCTTAGAATATCTAAACAGTGACTCTTATTTCTAGAAATGTCTCTTCAAAATGTCTGAGAAATAAAGATAAAAAATACGTATCATATCTCTCAGAAATCTGTACCACAATATTTATAAAGTGACATCACAAGCCCCGCCCCTTTTTCTGAGCTGCCGGGTAAAACTGTATTGCAGACGGCCGACGGGATGGAGGCAGGGGACGTGACTGACAAGAGCAACAAAGTCCCCCGAGTCAGTGGATATATCCGTGCACACACATACACACAAATATATATATATGTGTAATATCAGATAATATGTATATATATATGTATATATATATATATATATGCATATATGGATTCGAGGGGACCTTTTTGCAATTATTTTTCTTCAGGCTTCAATATACTGTACTCAAGTAGCACGTTAGTAATTCAATTTTATGGACAACTTCCTACTCTGTCGGATACTGTAAAACCCACTTTCTGCGTGTTTCGAGCCTTGTTTTAGATTTCAAAGAACGAATAAACTTCATCATCTACGTCTTGTCTGTTGTTCCCCGGGAGATTTATTACACGTTGTGGTAACATCGACTTTGTCACGCTCTCCCGTCCAAGGCACGTTCCGTCCCCAGCCGGCGCACTACGATAGGCCATGCCAATGAAGAAGCATTCGCGGAAATGTGCTCACATTTATATCAAAAAATAGAAGATAAAAGTCATGAAAAATTAACTGGACAGACTTTATTGATCGGGAATTCAGAAAAAAGAAGAGTGAAGAGCTTCCCTCACAGAAAGTTACAGCTCAAGCATTAGCTGGTGTAATTTGCTCGCGGCATAACGCTTCGCTCTTTCATTCGTTCCGCTAGGGTTTCGTAATTATACTGATGTTGCTCTTATTGTACACAAAGTTGTTTGATATGCTTAGGCAACAAGCACGATTTCATATTATATTATAGTCCTTTAATCGACAGGAATTAGACCATAATCAAGCTATTTATTCCAAGTTATAACAAGTTTCCGTGACGCTTACGAACCATGTACACCGTAGCATATGACACTCAATTTGCCCATTTTGCGGTCATTAATTTGGATACTCAGAAAATTGATATGCTCTTCTCATTCGCATTTTTCAGTTACGGCATGTTTTGTTGAAGGTTGCTGAAATGTGAGTGCACTCGCCGAAGGATGTCGTTGCTTTATATGACACACTCTTCAGGGGGATCTTACGTTGACGTGGCAAGGGTTACCCGGTTTCAAAATTAATTAAAATAAACACATGTTACAAAAATTTGATCACATGAAATTACAAGAGCTTACTGCAGCTCTTCATTTGACAAATGTAACAAAAACCTGGGTCTTGTAGACTGTAGTTACCTTCGATGCATGAAAAATTAAAAGGGACATGACACCACTGACTTTGTTATTACACTGTGTAAGGTAAGATGAAGTGATTCCATTTCGAATTGCCCTGTTCCGTCGTACTTATTCACAAATGGCTTTTGTCAATCATGTGACCAATGGGGGCACTAGAATGTAAAAATTGGGGAGGGGGAGCTAATGACAAAGGACAAGGGAGCAAAATTTCTAGGGAGCAGCGCGAAACTGAGCTTAAAGCCCGTCCCTGTTGGTGGGGGTTCCAGGGGGCGAAGTCCCCGGAAGCTCTGAGGTTTTCGTATATCTCTAAATCTCTAGAGAGGTGTATTAGGCCTATTTATTTTTCTCTGTTAACAGACCTAAGTTGGGGAAGTGGCCGGGAGAAAGGTCCAAATTTGGGGGAAAGTTCCCCCTCTTGCCGCACTGTAGCGCCGCCACTGCACGTGACAATATGTTTGTTACTAATTTGCTAAATGCAGTCGGAAGAACTAATAGACAAGTGTTGGAACATCGGTGAACAAGACATGATGGGAAGGATAGTGTACCACAACAGAGACTGCACATATGAGATTAGTGATTTGATATTCATAGTACAATTCTGCGGTTATCACAAATGGTTTTTTCTGACAACAAACTCAGAGGAGAATGAGAGAGAATGTTTTGGAGAAAATACACTTTCAAATGTCAAATTTGCATCTTTAAACGAAAAAGTTTAATGTAACGTTTCAATGTGGCTAGGAAGATAACAGCTAAAGTCATTGTTTGTGAATGTTCTGATCTTTTTGTGGACTTTATCTGTTGGTACATCCAAATTGTATCCCCCAATCGGTCTACTGCTTTACCTTTTAATTGTTCATAATATTTTTATTCACAAACGTCTTTAAGTTTAAGTCGGGCCGGTCGTGGTATTTTCCAGTCGTAGTTCACTGGCTTGTTTTTTCAACTCCATTTCTAATGCTGGGCACCAAACACAATGGTAAGTTCCCTTTTTGAAGTCATTTTATAGGTAAATAATTTTTTACGCCACGTCAATGTAAAACAAATTAATAACAGACAAGACAAAGCAGCACGAATTTGTTAAACAAACATCAAAGAGAGCGCTACAAGCTATCCGTTCTGCTAAAGTGGACAACTGGTTTGGATTTTATATCACTTGAACTTCACGATATGTTCCCTCGACCATTGATCAACTTGAAGCACCGTACTACCTTAGAGGTCGTTTTTTAGCTTGGGTTCCTTCAATGTCCGTCAAACCGATAACTAAAACCTGGTTTACAATCCGTCGGAGAATCTCGACGTTTTGGGAAGAAATTATATAATTTGTATGAATATTACGAGAGCTACAACAATCAATATTGGTTTAATTACTGGTGCATTATGCTAGACGAAACGATTTGGAAACACAAACGTCTGGGGAATAGATATAATTACTGTGGAAACAGGTCAGGGGTTGAGCGCAAACTGTGAGTGTACGGATGTCGCGAATGGTCTGCACGCGACTCAGAAAAGACAAATTCTTTGACACAGGTAGGAGTCCGTTGCTTCAGGGTAGTGGCATTTTAGGCTTTTGTAGATATTGTTAATGTTTAGGACGAAGGAAAGGGCAGCTAGGCTTAGCATTTACTACTTATGTACAGCATGTACAAATGCCCTTTTTGATGAGGAAAGGTGTAAAAGATACAAGCCAAATCATTTTCCTTGCAAACTATATGAACAAAGAAAAAAAAATTACACGTCTTCACTTTTTTTCTTTTGTTTCAAGTTAGACGCAGTGACGGAGCTGCCATATGGTCGGGCGTCGCCGCCTCCCCCCCCCGACGGACCAAAATCGTCTGTCGGAGCCCTTTTTAGGTTTTTAACATACTTCACTCTTGCACCATTTTTTGCAAAAGACACAAATTAATAACGTTTTTTAAGGCCCAGATAACAAAATGCTCGAACAACCACCAGTAACTGTACTATCTGCACTTTATTCTAACTGATGAAAAGGGCCATCTTCTCTAATATATATAGGTATAGGTTTTGCCAAAATGTATCTTCATGCTTTATACGCACGAATGAATGTTGTCGCTGTGCGTAGTTCATTGCTTCTACACCAAGCGTGATTATAAGCTTACAAAATACACAGACTGAAATTAAATTAACCCTCCTGGCCAATAAAAGATGTTGCAAAGGGCTCAACAATAATTGTAGCGCAAATAGCCCCCTTGTTGTCGGGGATAATTGTCAACATAGACATTAAAAAGAGTTTATAAAGATACCAAAATAGATTCCACTACATTTCTCAAAATAATTTGAAGAGGACATTCAGGTTAAAATAGAATAAAACTGTTATAATAGTGGTAATGGTTTAAAAGTTTTAATAAGCAGTTTCCATTTTGCTTTTCTTCAAGTGACCGTTCTTGTGATAAATGGCTATTTCTGACACTGCACGATAATCCCGTGAAAATGTTTACTTCTCTACTTCCGTGGTCTCAAATGCAAGAAAATTGCATCAAATAAGCTTAAATTTAAACTACTTTTATTTACTATGAATTCGGTATCTAGAGAGCCAAGCAGACCTCTTGTCTTGGCTATTCTTTAAATGTACTTAACTAATGCCAATTTCATATCGAAAAGTTTCGATCATATACGCGTTACAGTGTGTGGGCGCATGGAGTATTTTGGGGTTTTTCACTTTATTTCGTGCTCGGGGTTGTGTTTCAAGGTTTGGCTAAACTGAATTTGTGATGATCATACTATTACCCACTCAGGGGACACCTTTTTGATTGGATACACCCCTTACTTTCATCGTTAATCATTAATTTATCGGATTTGATGTTAATGGGAAGAAAGGCTTTTTTCATCCAAAGTTTACAAAATTTAGAGGATTAATACTTGTAGATACAAATACATTAACAAGGCTAAACGCTTTTCTGAGAGCTACATGGCATAGGAAGCAGGGAGAGAAGAATTGGTTTTATTTGGAGCTATAGTTTTGTCGTAAACGGCTTGGGTGTGGCAAGAAATGGTGCATTATTTTAGGGAAATTCCCCCAATTATGACGTCACAAAATTTTGAAATCGTCAAAATTCATGTATTTTGTATGCAAATCGGCATTTTATGAGTTGCTTTCATCTAAACACATCATTTCGACATGCAGAGTGGTCACATGATATAAATTACGTCAATTAATGTTTCTTCGTGTACTTATCTTGATTTCCAGATGCCAAAAATGTACACCTAACGGTGATTAATTTTCATACTTTTTTTAAATCTTAAATCGAGACCTGACAATAACACACAAACTATAATGACTGCCTTCATACTAGAATGTGTAGGAGGGGGATAGAAACATGCGCGTCCGCAGGTAGGGGCAAGGGGGGAACTTGCCCTCCCCTGAAAAATAAAAAAACCCTGAAAAAACGAAGAAAACATAAAGAAAAGACGAAGAAAAATTAACATCAATATTTCTTAACAGTTCACTCAGCGTTTTTCCTGTTAATATGCGGTAATAGGCTTTAGAAATGTCTTTTCGGGCGATCTGAGAGTCATTTTGGGCCAAGATTTTTGGGTCCCCCGCGCCAACTCGGTGGCGCGGAGTTTTTTCTCCTGAAAGAATTTAATCCCCCCCCCCCCCCCGAATTTTCTTCCGCGGAGGCCCATGGATAGAAAATTCAAACATATTTTAATAGAAAAGCTTTCCGGGGAAAACGTCAAAGTAGTCTTTTCCAGGTGTGGAAAATCAAATGGAAAGTTTGAAAAGCCGTGGCTTCGATCGTGCTAAGGCTCAGGGTATTAACTCATTCGAAGCGCCCCTGCAGACCATTTTCGCCCTCTCTGACCGAAATCCCTAGCTCCGCCACTGCATCCATGTTTCTATAAGTTTGTAAAACTGCCTTACACTTTTTGCGTAGTTCCAGTGTGAAAACTATACTTAATAAGTTTAAAATAAACAAATTCTCTTCACTAAAACCTAATAAAATTTTACATGACAATTTCAAAGGAATAGTCTCACTCTGCTCCAAAACAGGGTCGTATTCTCGTCTTTTCCCTAAAAAATAGCCCCACACCAAAACATCTTGATCAATATATGTTAATAGTTGATAATATGAATTTTGTAATCCTGTTGACAAATATTTGAACTTTTCTTCACGTTGTTGCAAGATTTTAAACGGGTGTTAATAGGCAGACGGGTGGTGGAAGGGTTTCCAAGTGTAGCATTAACGATGGGAAGCTCCCAGTCATTTTTTCAAATCACTTCGAAAGAATTGTCAAATTTTCCGCTTTTGCCAAAATAATCCAAGCAATTTCCATTCCTTATCTCCTCGGCAACGCGTCGACTTTGTTCGGGCTGCGAGATATTAGAAGATTTATAGCCAGAAAGGGTTCTGGAGGGTGCAACATTTTTCAACGAGGGCCAATGGTGTAAAATTGTATTAAGTCAATGACAAACTTCAAATTCTAGTAGCGATTTTTTTCGAAAGGAGATGCGCACCCTTTACCTACCCCTTCGAAGAACTTGGCTTCAAGTCTGCTTATTATTCCCCGTAAGGAAGCTTCCTCCCGTCGGGTTAATTCTGGTTCCACCCCTGAATTTCCCCTTCACTCCGAGTGACAATCGGAATTACCCTCTACCTGACGTCGTGCACTGATAAGTGGATAGGGAAAAGTAACACGTCCCATACATATCTGTCCCCTAGTCTAATAAAAAAAAATAAACCTGTTACAACTTCAAGCCCCCCCCCCCTCTAAATATTGCAATGATTAAATTGTCCGTGCAAATTTCAGTTTTTCATATCATATCATTTCATATCATTATTACTTTAATTGTCTTAATCCGTATAAATGTTTTTTATTTTTCTTTTTTTTTGGGGGGGGGTGTCTGTTTCTCTTTAAAACCTCGAAGGTGACTTTAAAATGACAAAATTGGATATTCTATGAAAAAAACATTAAAAACCAAGAAAGAAAATAGCCGCAATTCCCATCAAAATCCATCACAAACTGACCATTTTACAGGGCAAGTTTTGATCTGCACCAAATCATTAATAAAGATGACGTCAATATGCAAATCTTTTGATATAGTGAGAGGGATGTGCCATAAATGACTATTGTTAACCTTTGTTTTAAAATCTTTACATTAAGAACAGACTAATAACATTATTTACTGAGGATTCGTTTTTTAAAAGTTTAAATTGTGTCCTTAAAAATCATTAGTATCAATAGCCAAACCAAGAACAATCGTGTGAATAATTAAGAGGTAATTAATGTAGAATAACAAAAGAAATGTCAACACTCCACTTCATTATTGAAGCTTTAGCAAAAAGTTGCTTCAGGACCATTCAGTCTTTGAAGAGGTGTTTCTTGAGAACAGTTAAAGATACAGATATAATTCCAACAGATTTTTCCTTAGAAAAGTTCACTCCATAATTTTCAAAAAGTAAAATCAGGTTATTTTGCTGACATGTTACACTACCTTTAAGATTGAAAAAAAGTCACTCTCTAAGAGTGAAATTACGATTCGTTCTAAATTTTGAGTGAAAAGTTCAAATCGGAAAAGAGTCTTTCGACTTTCTTACCCTTTAAGAGTAAATATTAAGTTTTAATTTCAGATTCGTCCCTTTTTTCACTCTTCTTGATTTAGAGAGTGAAGCATTTTTATACAATTTACACGATGAAGACATGTGCTCTACAAGTAAACTGGTCTGCGTAGCGGTTCTTTGACTGCCACCACTTAGAATGCCGCCCTTTTGTAGCGATGAGCTGAACGAAAAAGAAAACTTCGTCCGGTCCTCGGGCTACAAGCAAACGTGCACGTAAGTCTTTTCGTTTGTGGCAGGTTTATGACTTGTTTTTGTCATTATACTACCAAGCTAAAATCACGTGACTTTTTTATTTTGAATAATTTAAAAGAAACGTGTCGTTGTTCAGAATTAAAATCTCTTTCCATCGCAGAGATATGTTCTTGGTTACCTTCTTAAAAATCAAACAAAATGAGTTTGAACGGTGCATCGGTTGACATGAGTCACATGGCACAAAAAGAAATTTCCATTAACAGAGAAGCTAGGTCCAAATAGGAGAGGGTCACGCCTGGGAAAACAAGTAGGCTACAAGTGTGCTTTAATTAGCCTTCTATCCGAATATAAACGGCCCATCAGACTTGTTCAGAGAGAACTTACTTAGCAACATTTAATGACACGATCTCGACGAAGGTACAAAAGTCAGACGGAGCACGGAAATTTGAGAGTAATTGGAGTTTCTGGGAAAAGAACCCTAACATTTTTTGTGAGTAGAAGATAACTAATTTTCTAATTTTCCATGGCGCTACGGTTGACTGGTAATTAATATTTTGAAACTGACTAACAACGATAAACATCTTCCTCAATAATGTTTAAAAAACTTATGAAATTAAATAAATTATTTCATGCACAATTCAGGAAAGACGGATCAAAAAATGTGTTTTCAATTAACAGCGTATATATGTGAATATTTGGTAGTAACGGGAAAATTTTCTAAACGCTAATAGCAGGTATGGTGATCGTCTAAGAGGGTCAGAATATTTTGCAACTAAAAATGACTTCAAAACGGTTTTGCTAAATCAAAACCGATCAAACCCCCAGTCTACAAATTCACCCGTAGTCTACAGAAATTTTTAGTTGGTAGCCTTACAGCTCTTCGATTGACATCGAGTGCGAAACGCGCTAAGCAGCTTACATTATATAGCATGTACTGAGAGTGTTCCGATTACACATTAGGATCTTGGAGAATTGGAACTGTATGGGGTGATGTGATGGATAACTTTCTAAATGTAACAACAGGTACTGGAATGTATGGTCACAACGGCAGCGTAATCAAGTATTGGGCTAGCCATGGAGAAGAAACAACTTAAGTCAACTTAAGAAATCCCCTTCTTGAGTAAGCTTTTCCAAGGGAATAAACCTCTTTTCAAAACTCTAAAAATGAAAAAAAATGCCTAAAATCTGGGGGCGTTGTGCTGGGAAGGGGCCGTTTGAGGGAATTAACCTCCAGGTCATCTGACCTCCATCCCATTTATATTTTAACTTCTCCTTGTGATTCGTAACTCCTAAAAGTTATACGAGGCTGGCGATCCTTTGTCAAAAAATCATTGCGTTCCACTTACCCCTCTAAATCCATCACTATCAAACCCGATGACGTCATTATGACGTCGACTTATAATGAAAGGTCTGAATTTCACCTACCTTTTCGTTCTGATATGCCGTAACTGCTATGAAAGTAGTCTCTGGGAATGCAAATGTTACAAAGGAATTCCACCTTAAACTGAAGACGTCATTAGCTTGGACGATGTGAAAGCGTGGTTGATACTTATGCATGGAATTCAAAATTATCTGTGGAGGAAAAAAAATACCAATAATTAAAATTTGGAAGAAATTATTTCCAAATCACACCTTTTTAGATTGTGGACATTTTTTGTCTATCTAAACTTAATTATGCAGCCTTATTTTACCTGGTTATCGTAATTTGTCGAAGTGATCCCGCACGCAAATTTGAAGCCAAATATTCCTAAAAGTATAACTTCTTCTTTCAGAAATATTGATTTATTGTACATTTATTTGTTGAAAAACAAATGCTAAATACGGTTTTCAACTTGTTGTTAATCTTTTAAAACATCTTGCATAAGAAATAGACGCGAGTCTAAACAATTGTCCGACGCCAAAGGAAAGAGTAAAAAAATAATACATAAAATAACATGTCAAAGTTTTTCAGGACGTTTTGGACTTTGAAGTCTATAAAATAATAGTAATTCGAAGATAGGAAAACAGTAAAAATGTCGGCAGTAGCAAAGAGAAAACACGTACCGATGTAATCTCATCGGCTTATTTAAATGTTGATTGGTGAAAGCTGCCTGACAATATAGTCTCAGAGCTCGCGTGTTGCAAACGACATTATAAATGTCATTTGACATAAGTCTATAGCTATGGGACACGGTGAAGGCAAAAAATGGAGTTTACCATCTGTTTGTATCACTTATTGGAATTAAGAACACATGCATGCTTTGTCAAATCATTAATTACAAGATCTGAATTCTCCACATTAACTGTTCAGATCACTCAACTTTAACTGGTTTGAACAACGATAATGACAAACTGCTTCGAAGAAATTTATCTTTTATAATTCATGAGTGCATAGTTAGCAGCGCGAAGTAAGAGGGATTACAGTGAACCCATCTTCTCTTATGTTTGTAGAGGTGGATAAAGCGTGGGCTGCAACAAGAATCCCTCTATTACTCGAAAAACCAAATTTACCCTGTACCCCGAGAAAACCAAACTTTTGGATTCAGTGGGGGTCGACCCTTTCCCTCACGCCGAATCATTTTGCATCTTAGCCCTCTCCCAAAAGTCAAAAATATACATACAGTAAACTAGGGAGCAAACTAACTTCCTTATCCTCAAATTGGGCTGTGATCGCTCTTGTGGTCGAGTCGAATAACACTTGAAAGTTATCCCCAAGCCAGAGATATTGCAAAAGAATAGATCATTAACAACACTTTAACGTTGCCGGATCTATTAGCGTTGATTCAACCGTTTCTATTAACATCGGTTTAGAGGATTAGCATTAAAGTAAGTTCCTCTCACGTTTTAAACTTTCAATGTTAACAGGTCTATATAAGAGGAATTTTCCACTTGAATTGCAACCTAATGGTCTGCATTGTGTTAGGATTTTTCATGTAAGCCTTTTATCCTTGAATGTGTAGGTCTCATTTACTAACATAATGATTTACCTGCTGTCAATCAACTAAAATATAAACGAACGTCCGTGACGTGAGGGTATCAACTGACTAAGACAGTTACCCATTCAAAGGCTTACCAATACTCTCAGCTGTCCATATCATACTCAATCTCGTCAAAGCTCATCAACTTTAAATTGAAAATTTATTCAAGGGGACGAAAGGTGTGTCTCTTGAAATACTCCAATAATTCAGAGTGCACGCTCAATTAGCCCTCAATGCTCAGCAGAGGGTTTTTGATGCTGCTGTGCTCGGAACGTCAATAGAGCTATTTATGCCCTTTGTACTCGGTTGCACCCCCTTATTGATAAAAAAGAGGAACAATATTTTTTGTCATACCTTCAAAGTTCGATATGGGCTCCAACGCTTTTGTGGTGTATCTTTTGTTCAAGTGAGGGGCTCTGTTACAAGGTTTAAAGTTTTTATTTGTCGAGTTGAGAACTAACTGTCTCTGTAAACAATGCGTAAATCTGTGTTCAATAGTGCAGTTAAGTTTTGTTGTTTCAGTAATTTTTTTTCTAGTGCGGACGATTCAAGGACAACTCATCACACAATACGAAAATCCTTTGTCAACGTAAAACAAGTTTGAACTGAAGGTTACACACATGTTTTATCACCTTGAAAAACGATGTTTCCAATTGAATCGTTACAGTGAAAAGGTTTGGTCGGGCTACAGGTGTCTCTGAAATAAAGGAATTTTCATCAGTTGAATACGAGAGGTGAGGATCGAAAACTGAGGCGCCGTATTGCTGCCGAAACGTTTTCATGAGCGTGGGAAAGTTGAAGCATTTACAGAACTTATTTCCAGACTTTTTAAAACTACAAGTTCAATAACAGGCTTTAAAGGCCCTGCTGCTAGCCAAATTTACCAATGATTGGCGATGTATGTAACGCCTAACCTCACAGGATTAGGCATTCCCCTTCCCAGCATTGACGCATCGCAATGTTAAGCGCGTCAGAAAAACTGCGCTATATATTAAGTAATATTTTTAATAGTAGCCTACATTACTCATATGAAAAGTGACGACAGACATGTGTGGCTTGCGAATAGGGACAAGAACACAAGACACACACAACATATGTAGATATATGTATGTAGGTCGAACTTGGTAACATCGACTGCAAATGTAAGTCGAATACCTTATCGAATAAATGATCGAATCAATTTATATATAAATATAAATATATATATATATATATATATATATATATGTGTGTGTGTGTGTGTGAATATATATATATATGTATAGATATATATGTATATGTATATATATATATATATAAATATATATATATATATTGAAAAGGTTGCAATAAGTTCTTACAACACAGCTTTACAGAACTGTTTCGTAAGGGCCAATAATGTTGTAAGAACTTACTGCAACCTTTTCAATATTACAGCTCCCTCCACAGGGTTGAGCACTTTACCATTGCCTGGTTGACATTATTAATTTTTACTATTACGGTTATATATATATATATATATATATATATATATATATATATTTATATATATATATATATCTAGATATATATATATATATATATATATATATATATATATATATATATATATATATATATCATACCCCTAGTGTTGGCACTGTCCTTTTGAATCTGAATGAACTGAAACTGGAAATGAGTATTATGCCGAACGGGCTCTCTTTCTCTCTTAATATACATCCATCTTGTGAACTGACTGTGACAACAAGTTATGTCGTGAATGCGTCTGATGGGTATGTGATACGTTATCACGTGACTAATGGGGACTCAGCGATTAAGTTAAATCAATACATTATGAAAAGGCATTTCGTGTTTCAATGTCTTCATTCCGTAGATTTAGACGTACTCTTACAATAGGCCTAACCTAAATTTGGTCAAAATTACAAGATATTCTCAAGAAAAATTTCGTTTCATAAATAATGGAAGCTATTTTGCTGTACCGGTACTCTCAAATGGTGACCATTGTAGTGATTTCGATGGGTTTTATGTATTTTGGTAAACGTCTATTATTAACCTCATCCACATTTGTTCTTCGATATCGAATGTGATTACAGGGTAGTAACAAATGTTGAAATATATATTTGTATCGACGTTAGTCGTGCAGTGCCTTTGTCATAGGCTATTGTGTGGGACTATAACAATTCGTCTACAGGCACAGGTCTTTCGCAATATTTTATAGAAGAGCATTAAAGGTGTTATTTGATTTACAAGTCATACATCTTAACAAAAGAATGACCAATTAGTGAATGAGTGTCAAAGAATGGGGTAAACATTCCTCCTTATTCTAGTTTGAAATATAATGCTGAAAATAGTGTTTGTCATGCGCCTTTTCTTTTTGAATAAGAGGCTCCGGTCAGCGGCCGCACTGCAATTTATTTATTGCAAAATGAATAATGACCCGTGGGGTCCTTACGGTCGTCAACATACATGTCAAAAACATGTCATGAAACATTGCCGTAAAAATATTTCATTTAAATGAAATATGCGGCCACCAAAAATTAGGCCTAATTCAAAGCAAAGGCCTAGCTAAATCACAAATTTTCAACTTAGGTAGTAAAGTATACCAAAATGGGCAACTTTTAACAATTTCCCATGGATTCTCAGTGGTCCCTGCCTATATCTATTCCAGTCACGCTTGAGACGTTCCATGGATGTTTTCATTGGCCTATTACCCTATGGGCTGGCAAAGACCTACTTTTTGTTTTGTTGGGTCAAGATGTAGTTTCTTATTGTTTTTGTTGTTGAAATTGTCCTTTATCTTATCTTTATTTCTGTAATATTGGCATGGTGACGGGTGTTGGGGTAACATAAACAACATTAAAGGACTGCTGAAATGATTTTCCATCCGTCCCCATACGTATAGACTACCGCAAAGCATATCACTTATTACTTAACTACATAAACGAAAATCTTGGCAGCTCTGCAAAATGTCAATTTACTTTTTTTTTCATATGCATATTCATAACCCAAATCGGATCAAATAAGTTGAAATTAAATCATCCCTTTCGTCATATGCTTGTCTCAACTTACTTACTGTACAAACAACGTTAATACAACACAATACTTAAAAAAAACATGATGAGCCCCTCTTCGAATCATTAACTACAACCAAAAACGATAAATTATTAGACAATTTGAAATAAATCAGACGTTCTCTTTAAAATCACAGATTAATCGTTCGCACGACAACCTTACTGCCTGCCTCAACAGCTGGACAAGTTTGTCACGGCTCGTCGTCGGATTTTAGGTGAGGTTTTCCCGCCTTTACGGACTATAATGATCTCGTAGCGAAAACTGTATAAGTAGATGTCTGGAGTGTTGTGATTTACGGTATTTGCTGTAATTTGTTGGTTTAATCTCCCTTTTATCAATTCTGTGAATTAATTGGTACAATATTTTACACTACAGTGAGGAATTTTTGGAGAACCCTTTGAATTCTGGTAAGGGCGCTTAGCCATAGGGGCTCCCTTAGAACATATATTTGGAATACTTTTATAGTTTTTTCTTTCCATTTTTTTTGCACGAAAGTATTTCCTATTTTTATAAATTACTGGTACGTAAATAGTCCAGGAATCTTTTGCGAGGATTATATATATATATATATATATATATATATATATATATTGAAAAGGTTGCAATAAGTCCTTACAACATAGCTTAACAGAACGGTTTCGTAAGGGCCAATAATGTAGGTCCTCACTCCTCAGAAGCCTGAAGTAGAATGATGTCAATAACGTTAAATACGTATGTGTTCACTAATTCGGCACTTAGGGGGAAAGTTGTTGTTGAAAAGTCGACCTTAGGGGGAAAAAAATTTTGGGGCGAAATATAAGTTTCGCCTTTACGTTTCTACACACTTTTTCTATAGGAATACGTAAACGGACAAGGACGCCCTCCTAGAATTACAAAGTAGATACAATTACTTCAAAGTTGTCAAATTTACGGACACCTAGCTGTTAACACGAACGGATGGTTGGCCATTGAAATAACGTTGTTTATATTTTTAGACGTTAGGGCGAATTCTTTTTCTTATGTATTTCATTGTTATTTTTTCGCCCTATGTACGCGCAGATATAACAATTTCCCCCTAAGGTGGGAATAAGCGTTATATATATATATATATACATATATATATATATATATATATATATATATATATATATATATATATATATATATATATATATATATATATATATATAAACATGACGGAGAAACTGTAAAACAACGGTGCTACAGAATTGAAAGGCTGGATCTCCGAGGAGATACAAATAGCGGAAGGCTAGAATTTAGATAAATTAAACAGCCAAAAGGTTTGAAGTAGAGCTTTCGAGGAATACTACCTCTTTGTCAATACATATATGTACATATATATGTTTGAATATGTATGTGTATAAATGTGTGGGTGTATGTGTATGTGTGTGCGGCGTTTTTGTAGATCCGTATCATAATATTGGTAGAATCTTCAGTACCGGTACCTCAACTTGTCATAACATTGCAGCAGGAACTCTTATCAACTTTTCATTGTGACTGGAGGGACAACTTGTGAGGACTTTTTTATTTTGGACAGCTCCTCGGGGCAACTGTCCTCAAACGTTTTTCATTCTAACAATTTTCTCCCGGACCATTACCACCCATGCACGACAACTACCAGTTTACCTCTGAGACAACTCCCGCATGCACCAAAAACATTTGGAAATCGTCCTGAGTGGATATTTTTCAGAGAATTACTTTTTTACCTTCTTCTATTTATTCTAATTTCACAAGATATTTCATGGTTTCTTCTTCGACTGTCGTCTCGAGTTTTTAATTTGAGGAAAAGTTTTAAATAGTTGACGACGCCTAAAGTGGCGCAAAGCTTTATGCTCATTAGGCTAGCAAGTGCGCCCTTCTGTCAGTTTGTTGCCCTAATATAAGTCGCCTGTCAAGATGTCAACTGCCAAAACTACTGGTATCACACCCTTTCCGGTCTCTAATACACCCTTTTCAGAAACAGCTTAATCATTTTATCGATTTCAGGTTGTTTGAACCCAATTATAATCCTACAACAATTTACATTTCTTAAACAACTCGACTCAAAACATGTTTCGCCTTTACACTGTCGTTCATGCATGGGTCATATTGGATAATACTCGCTGAAGGACTCTCCCCCTTCGTTAAAATGTATTTACATGCTGCATTAGGCAAACTAGTGGTTACCACTCAGTCAGTTGTGTTTTCAGCTCATCCCTATTCATCATTAAGCCCACATCAATTGCCTCTGTTTACGATTATCATTTTCCTCGATCGTCTTCATGGCAAAAAACCAACCGACCGACAATGCGATAAATCCGGCGACCGGGATGGCTTACATAGGCCAGTGCTAGACCCTTGTCTCTGATCTAGCCAACGCTCTATAAAATAAAAAAGTAAAATCCGAGAGTGCTGCATGCCGCGCGTGCCGGGACCAGCTTCTAACACTCAACGGACACTCAGTGTGGTTTTTAAACGGTCGTTTATTTTAGCAGGGTATTTTTACTCTGTTGGTACTAAGCATCGAGGCATCGATCCATAAAAATAATCCTGCCAACCTGGAAAAATTGACAAGATCTTCTATTCGTCGCCATCATCTGTCAGGTGTGTGTAGGTTTAGTGACGTTTTCTCCTTTTTTTCAGACTTTTTTAAATATGTGATGCGTCCATATTGCGCGCACAGATGAGTAAATTATCGTGAGGCCCAAATGGGGGAAAGGAAAAACCAAATGAAAAACTTTATACTGGGTGTCAAGAACCTTTTAAACAAAATAAGTTTTTCCAATGTCGTCTCTGAAACTGTGAAAAAAGTTCCTCTTGTTTCATTTTTTAACTTTATTCCTTCTTTTTCCACTTTTGATCATAATTGAAAGAAAGTGTATATTCCATACCTAACCTTAACGGAAAAAATCCTTGAGATTTTTAAGCGTCTCCAAGCCATTTACTAGGAGTACTTCGAAATTGAATCACCAAAAATACAAATTTGTTGGCTCGAAATTGAAAAGTATTTGTCTGCCTACCACCCTGCCGGAAATATCGACCCCTCGTGAGTCTGTGAGATGTAGGAAAAGACAAGGTTAAAGCACATTGCTCTTTATTCATTAAATCTTACCCAATTATGATACCACAATGTAATTTTAGAGGTGTGAGGGGACAGGTGGATTCCTGTACCGTACTAAAGCCAGTGTCACCAACTGGCCTTGTGAAGACCCTGGGTGTCTCTCAATTCTACATGGTTTTTAGCGACTTTCTCACTTGCTTTGAAAGTTAATTACATTTATTAGCCATGGAGTGCATGCGCTTTATTATATTACGCGGAACCATATCGGCGGTAATAAGTATCGATCTGTAGTGCCGTGCTATCCGTAGATCATAACAGACGTTTTGAAGCATACATTGCAATGACCCAATTTGTGGTATCATTTTTCCTGGTTGTATAAATCATTTTATGGTTTTATACTAACCTTTGACGGCAGCTATACAACTCATCATACAGTAAGACATATGCGAAGTAATCTATTTTTTTTCTTTTGTTTTCTCGGCGTATGAATTTACAATTACGAATTAACAGTGACTCTTAACCTGTTCATTCAATCTCGTTCACTTACTGTGAAACTATATGTGGAAAACAAATCATTTCTTCATGAAAAGTTAAGTACGGTAGCTTGCATTTAAAATCCACTAGAATTTTTCAAAACGATTATAAATATATTGTTTTCAATGGAAACATTTCATTTCATACTATTAAGAAAAGAAATAAAAGATTCATTCCCTACATCAATTATTTTGAATAATTCCCTCGCAAAAATAAATGAAAATTTAAAACAAAACAATGTAAAATGAATGTTAGTAAATTCAGTTTACATTTTATTCATATTTACATAACTCTGACGCAAACAAGTCGAAATAATTGTCAAGTAATCAAATTCTATAATAATTCCGTTGTGGAAGTCAATACTTTAGAATCTTATATTCCAGTTTTCTTTAAGAAAGTATTTTATTACTAAATTTCACCACTGTTTTCAATTTTGCCGAAAGATATCTGTTCATCAATATCACAATCATCGCAGCAATAAGCTACTTGGTCCAATACAGGTGCGTAAAATTTCGATTTTGTTAATTAACGATATCTTCAATTTTCCTTCTACATTTTAGTTCAGCTACAAAGACCGAAAAAAGAACAATTAACCGCTGTGCAGCTACACGTATCCTTTTTGTAATTACATCATAAATTTCAACCGTTTACAATTTTCAACAACTCAATTAGTATACATTTGTCATCAATTAGTCCCACAGAGTGTATTCATAAGAACCTTGAAAGCCACAAATAATTGAATTTCGTTTTCATTGGTTTTGGCAACAGTTATAATTGTCTGTTTATTTTGGTGAAACAAAGTATCAAGTTTCGCGTTAAAGTAACTATCTAAATTTCAATCAGAAAAGAAGATAGGTACAATAAAAGCATTAACATTGGGCAATGACAAAATGAATTTATAGTGGGACTTGCAATAATAATTTCTGTATTAATCGTGGAAGATGTCTTTAAAGCAAGGGCAAGGTATTACGATATGGTAACAGCAACAATAAAAAGTTTGTATACCGCACTAAGCACATTTTCTTAACTTTTAGGGGTGTAGTTGAGAGGGATTTGAGGAAATGATTATTTCCTTCAGCCTCCAATTTTGAGGAACGAAAAACCTTAATTATTTATAAACTCTGTGAAAATTTTCCACATTTTTCCTTCAAAGTTGGCAATGAAGCGAAAAAATCATACATGCGTTTCATTTAAAGACTGGCAAACAGACATACAAAGACAAATCTTGCCTTTTAGTAAAATATCAAAGTAGCAGTAGGGAATAAACCTGGAAAACACACTTACATGTCCGTGTTGGTCAAGATTGTTGTTGGTCAGTTTCAGTTTATGGAAGGTGACCACTTGTTTCATCCATACTGCCCCAGTGGCCGGAGAGTCCGGATGAATATACAACCTACTGGGCATGTGTGGTTCAGCCTTTCCACTGACCACCCACTCCGAGTTATGATATTTGTACCTCGTTTCATCGACTGGTATAATGTCCATAAGAAGAATATATTTGGCATTGGCATCTAAACCGGTGACTGAACAACGAAAGGTTGGAAACATTCTCCTGTTAAAATTAAAGCCAAAAAACGAAGAAAAGCAGTGAGGGACTTGAAATGTCAAGTAAAGTATCGCAAAATCGTTTTACATCAATTTCACAAACAACGTTGTAATTCTTCTTTAATTTGTCACTTTTAGTTTACAATTATTTCAACTATTCAAATTATTTCTTGTTCCAGAATTCATTCGTTCTTTTCTATTTCACATTCCAATTATATTCATTCATTCCACGGTTCATTCCTTCGCATCTTTATTCATTTTCCACAAAGAATAAATTGTATACACTTATTCATTCCATGCATTAATTCAACTGTTCCTAAAAAGCTCTTTATTTCTTGCACCGACTAACTTATTCATGCATTCGTTTTCTGTAAGGACTTATTGAAATTTAAATAAGTGAAAGCAACAATCCATACATATTCCTTCTTTTGTACTTATTTGCACTTTTTGGTTGTTCAAAACGTTTCCGAACCAAAAGTCAGACCCTGCTTTCGCAAGTGTCAAATTTTCCTGTGATACGTCATATGCATTGCTGAAATATATTTGTGGAGAGTGACGTACCAAAAAAAATCTGTTGCAGATAAAACTTTGCGAACGATACAATAAAGATTGGTTTCAGCAATTTCCTTTTGCTTTAAGAATAAGTACAAAATATTCAAAGCATGAATCAAAAAAATTTGACCGGAAAAAAAAGAATAATTGTTTTAAAAATATGTCATATTTTCTGAATGATGATCAAATCAGGCTTTTAATTGTAAACAAACTAGAGCAACTAGTGAAATAGGCTATTAGTTCTGTCCATCAGCTTTAAATCATCTTAATTTTATTGTCTATACAAGGGTTCTAAACCCCGACATTCAGGGAAATTGAGATAATCAAGAGGTGTTTCAGTACTCAACCAATCATGATACAGTTATGCAAAGAATTTGAAAGAGTAGAGCTAGTTGTCCCAGTTATGTCCGAATAAATCAGACTATCACTTGACCTTTCGGATTCAGGTTTTTTGTGGGCTAAAAACTTTTCCTGCTAGGTCTCGTTCTTCGATATGAGCTGTGAACAAACCATTCATCCATACTTCGTATATTATTCTCAACTTCTATATTTTTCATTACGGTCAGGTGACCGTGTATTATCCCATAATATCCTCGAGGTATCAATACATGCCACGGACTTCCTATACATGGACAGAGCATACTGCACTGTAGATTGTCGCTACCGTGCGTGTGAGAAAAATCGCACCAAGATGGCTGTCTGCTATGATTTTGTGTAAAAGTTTGGACTTGCTAAAGCCAATGCCCAGATCTTACAAGAAAGTTGAAATATTTTTCAATGTGGCATGGTAAGGTCAAAATCACTTCATGTATTGCAGGAATGTCATTTTGTCTTCCATTCAAGTTTAGCTTTTGTTTAAAATATTACAGAGTAGTTGTAAAATCAGACGATTTATAGCTTCATGGCGGCCATCTTGGTGTGCCTTTTTGTCCCAGTCGGTGGCGGCGACCTACAGATAAGACGTACACGTTACATGCTCTGCCCATGTAAATAGGAAGTCCGTGATACATGCATTCATCTTATGACTTTTACATTTTACATGAGGTGGTGATGTTTAAGGGGTTTTTTTTAGAACTTTAGTACCTTTTTTATTTTTTAAATTTTAAAAGTATTGTTTTGTATGACTGAACGATTTTTAACAATATGGGACTGTTCATTAAGACAATAATGCAGCCTCGGGGCTAACACTTTGGGTGAAAGTACTTGGGCTGCGTCCTCACACATGCTTCCTCGTGCATCGCTGGTATGTGTATCGCTTGTAATAAACTATTAATCGATCGTGTATTATCTTGCGTGAATGCACGGTTTATGTTTTTTAAATCTTTGGTTATATAATCCTCCATCAAAAAATTAAAGTGACATAGTTTGCTTTGTGGATGAAAACATACATGCCATTTAATTTAAAGTAAGTTAAAAAAAAAATAAAATTTATTTCCAAACTGCTACACTCTCTTAGCGTTAACTCGTTTTAATGGACCCTCCATACTGCAATGCTAACGAAACCCCCGACATCTGTTAAATCATACTATCAAACTATTTTTTAATTAAAAAATCGTAAGATTCGAATAACCAATTCCCTCAAACTTTTTGCAACTAAATAAACTTCTCACGCCTCGTCTCAATCACAGTTAATTACCTACAGTTAAAACGTATAATACATCAAACGCTTGTAAAATCTTCTTTCCATAAAAAACTAAAAATCCAAAAAGGAAGAACCGCATCAATTCTCATCTTAGTTCTAAAAAACACATTACCACAAAAATTAGCACAAAGAAATATTAATGTCAAAGTGAGTTCAAAAATAATGAGGCAATTTTTTTAGTCCAGACGGCGAGTTAAATTGATATCGCATTTAAACCACATCCATTAATAACTATCGGATGCCCTTTGCAAGGTCATCCCAGAATTAGGTCCTTTGCAATGAATTCCCCTTGGCAGAAACAAATAGATAAATAATATAAAACAACGACAATTTGGATAACACCTCCTTGAAATTTGCCTCTCATTCTTGACTCCTTCCCGATTCAGTTTAAAGTCTTAAATCTTTCGTGTTAATACTTTTTCCGCCTCGTCGGAAAGTTAAGTCGAAAGTGATACGAACAAACTCTCACAGTAAACAAATGAGCCATGTCGACACCATTGAAAGGGACAATTAAAACGGGTTTAAGGAGTACTTTGAAAGCCATATGGCCTGAACGGCGGGCCAAGGAAAGCAAATAAAGGAACGTCGGGGAGGCGTTGCGCCGATCATCTTTAGACCATCAGCGGCGGCTACTTGCCTATTGTTCACCTTGTGCCAAACTTTGCTGAGGCAGTGACGTCACAATGGGCGCCATCACATCAACGACGAATACTATTTTTAAATTTATCTTTACTTCGCAGTATCTTGTGCACATTTTGTTAACGGGAAAACCGCCCGGAGGAATTTTTGACAGAAACTTTTCTTTTACTGGAAAACAGGGAATTTTATTCCGACCGTCCATAGGGACTGTTGTCCAGGTTAGGACGCGATTCTGCGTTGAGAACTGTGAAGAAACTAAAAACGAAGTCTACTAGCTTTTAATTTGTATTTAATTGACGGTTTTAACGCTTCGTCACTTTTAAAGATGTGTTAACTGATCCCAAGATAATACGTCCTGTTAAAATAAGATTGAACTTGGAAAGGAAAAGATGACAAATGAGAAAAAGATAGGGACAGAAAGTTGTATGACACAGTTTGAGAGAAGATTTTGCAAAAAGACAACTTTTAAAAAGTTAAAATGGGTAATTCTTTGTAGTCGTAAACTGAGAATGATAGCTGAAGTTGAAATCATACAACAATTTGTGAGAGAACTAACAGATTGTCTGGGAAACTTTTTTTGGCACTTTTGTTTCGTCTTATTTTGATATATGACAGACAAAAATGGTTCATTTATTCAAAAATATGATTTACTTGAAAGAATATGACTCACATAATATTCAGCCTCTGGAAGAAATATACTAAACAAAACTCGGCCGTGGGGAAAATTGGTATAAGACGGCTTTAAATATTTACCTGGGGAGTTGTTGTGACTTTTTCTTTCATCAAAGTTTCTTGTACAAAAACACGAAAAAGGGGAAGCCTGAGAGTAAAACTGACGTTTTCATTCCCGAGTTACTTTCAGACGCGAAAAATAAATGGTAAGCCTATGGAAAAATTCTGATGATAGGGATTTTTCACATGAGCTTAAGTACAATAATTCTGATATTATAACACATTAAAATCACCACGCAAAGGGAATCAACAGCAGGGTATTGGTAATTAAGAACTTCGAAATTAAAGACTTTTTTGTAACTTTCTTTTTTTCTTCTCTTTTTTAAACTCGAAGCTTATGGTAGAAAATCATATTCAATTTCAAAAAATATTTTACCGATACATTTGGAATTTGCTAATAGTAATGTTTTGTTCCGAACTTGAAAGTAAAAAGGACCATAAAACTCCAACTAAGTAACAAACTTACGAACGAACTAACAAACTAACAAGCTTACTAACTTATTAACTAACTAACTAACTAACCAACCAACTAACTTACTAACTAAATAACTAAACAACTAACTATCCAACTAACTAAACAACTAACCAACCTTTTTAAAACATAAGCGTTACAATTTTCAGAAATACAATTTTAAAATTATTTTTAAAATAATACATTATTTATTAAAATCGCATGCATGTCAAAATAACCCGCAAAAAACTTTCTGGTGAACTTGTTATTGCCCCCCCCCCCTTCCTAGAAATTGTTCTCTCCTTGAGAAAATCAGTATCCCATTGCACACATAACAGCCCACTACACGCTTTTTCCGCTCTGAAAAATACTCCCCAGTCCCAAGAAATTTTGATGCCCTTCATTGAAGCTTTTGTAGCTATAGGTCTCGTCATTGGAAGTTGACGCAGGAATATATGCACAAATAGAATGATTCTATGACGTTCCAATCCGAGGACAAAGTATTCACGGGCACCAAAATTTAACCTCAAACTACTTGCAATGAATGTCATTGTCATGGCAATCATTCTAGTGATTTTTTCTTGGTTTATTTAAATTTGAGAAGTAAATGACTGAATGAAATGAAACTATGAGAGTATTGTTTGATTTATGATCTTTTTTTTTTTTTTTTTTCATTTTTAACAAGGCACGAGCAGTGGCGCAGCCAGGATTTTTGGCAAAGGTGACGTAGCGTTTTACGATCTCAGCCAGCGCAAACCATAGCTTGGGGTACAAGAAAAAGTTTGGCGGCGAAGGGCTCCCAGATGGCTGAGGCTAGCATCTCCGGGCCGTTTGATCTGCTTTAAAACTATCCCTTAATTGACATTTCTTGTTATAGAATTTTGTATGATAAGAAATATTTTATCAGAACATTTTTATTGCTACGGGAGCGTAGGCCCCGAACGTCCCTCTATCGACGTCACTGAGCAATAAGACTCACCAGCAAATCTTTAACTTCGAAAGAAAATGTTGCATTTTTTTTTACAGAAAATGTTCATATTACTAAAACTTGTATGTACTGACATATAGATTGTTCAAAATAAGACAGTACGATGGTATTCCTTTCACAAAATCAGTTCCTCACAGATGGAAACAGGAATCCAGCTATTCGTTGCTCATTAATACTTCTTTCACTACCATTTTTACAAATTCAAAGGATTCTAGTTCTATGACTCTACTGTCTGACTATTTGAATGAAGGTTAACGAGGATATTAAGATAGTTCTGTGCAGGCGCGTAGTCAGGATTGTGTCATGGGGGGGTTGGGAGATTGTGTCTTGGGGGTTGGGGGCACGAAATGAGGGAAAAGTCTAAGGATAGAGAGAAAAACCGCTATTTTAGGTGTATTTCGCAATGCGAGATAGGGTCATGGGGGAGGAGGGTTCTGACTCCCAAGCGCCAACCCCCAACCCCAAACCACCATCCCCGCCCCCGTGGCTAAGTCACTGATTCTGTGGTTTATTGGTGGGATTAAATGCTGAATGATTTGATAATAAATGAAGTCATTTTTTTGATTAGTCATTTTTGACGGATTTAAAAAACAATACTTTTTACTTAGTTACCGCAAAACGTCTGCCGATTTTAAAGACTGTACCATGTGTAATATCAGAATATGTAGCTAGAAGTAATACTTTATAAGATCATATCAAAAATAAACAGGACCTTATCAAAGAATCGCCGAACTAATCAATCATTTCACTAGATTTGGTTCAAAATTAACCACAAAAGTTCATTTGTGAACTGGATTGAGTCAAATTTTGACCAGATCCCTCTATTGTGTCCCTTTTTTAGAGTATACCTTCAGTGGGGTAACGAGAATTTTCATTTTGAGGTGGGACTGAGGGGGTGGGGGTAGAGTGTTGAGTGGTGGGGAAAGCAGAAATGACATCATCTAAACTGTCATCGTTTGGCGCGTAGCGTACAGAGAAACTTTCGGCTGAAATGCCTCTCTGACTGTCGGAAATGTCAATTACGAGGGTTCCTTTACACCATTAAACTTCTTACTTTCAAGGGGTTTTGGTGAAGTTTTGTCTTTAAAATGTTTTGCCCAACAATTTTTTTCACCTATAAATTTCAATGGGGGAAAGCGGAGGGGGCAATGTACTTGGTTATGGGATCCCGCTCTCTGCCTTGCCCTGGTTACGCCACTGTGCAGTGTGTACCTTAGGGGCAATTTTGAGTTTTTGTCTTTTATCTCTCAGAATCAAATAAACTTTTGAAACGAAGTGATAAGACAAGGAACCACCATAAATGTCATCTTAAAAACCTCAAGTTGACATGTTTTGTAATTATTCCATCAGCATCTATATGATGGCTTTCTGTAAACCAACCGAGCTTTTTTGTTTGTCACGAGTCTTCCAGGCTCTAAATTATTTACGCCAATTCAATCTCGACTATGGGAATACAATATTTAAAATATAATTTACAATGGGCAGTTATTTGTGCTTTTGACACTCGACAAGAATCTCGGCAGTCTTGGAAACAAACGGTTAATAAAGGCAAACGTGTAGAAGAGCGTTTGATAAGTTAAATTCTTAATTGCGGGCAAACTACTCGTTTTCTGCAGTGACACCTCCCCAACCCCAAACGCTCCCTCGGGAAGCAGCGAAGGTGAGAGCGCGTAGAATCTTTAAGCGTACATACGCTTTTTCCTTTCTTCACGTGGAGCTGTTAACAGATTTTTTGTTCCCGAACTCGTGTGAAATGCTCATTAAGGATTAACAAGGCAGCGCCAACTCTGCAGAAGGTTACCGAAATAATGAACACGATCCTTTTTTTCTCTCTTTCTCTAAATGGCATTTTTTATTTTGAGGTTGTGTTGCTAAAATTTTGTCTTCATAATTTTTTAATATTTCTTTGATAACAATTTGCGAAAACGAGTGAAAATTGGGAGAAAATAAATTGTTTTGCAAATGTTGTTTTTTAATAAAGTTTTTGTTGAAATTTTGGACGCACAAGATGGAATAGTTTTGTTGTTGTTGTATCTGCTACTCAAATAGATTTGTAAATAACAACCTAAGGCATCGGACTCCGAAATATTAAAGGAACAAAACTCTTGCATGATTTTGGGGCTCAATTTGTTAAAGCAATCTCACTAGCAGCCTACAAAGTTCTCTTGTAGAAGCTACGTTCGCACTATCCTCATTCCCCGTAGAACGGGCGCCATGAACCCGACCGGGCTGCAGCCCCCAATTGGCCAAAACCTCGCTAAATCGGTCAGACTTGGTGCCCCAGTCGGGCGGAGTTTTGCCCTGATTGAGGATCTTGAGTCGGGCAAAACGTCAACAACCATTAAGAGAAAGAGTTCCGCACGGCAATGATTGTATAACCATGTACAGATTAGCCTACGAATGTGGATATTACGTAACTACAGAACAAGTAATAAAAAGGAATAGATAATGAAAGAGCCCATAATTTTATGAAAAACAATAAGTTTCTTTGATTATATGGAGATTTTAAAGCGTTAACCTCTACCGTGTACATCTCGTGTTCTCAAAACATAGCCTTCATAATTTCTATGGATACCTTTACGTTGCGTCTAACAAAAGCAATCATTATAGGTTCCTTAAACATTTGGACATAGGCTACGTAAGATATGTCGTTTTAATTAAGACCAATACACTGCTTAGAGATTGTTTTTTTCGCGTAGCAAGACCAAAATCTACCCATACCAAAAGAAAATAAAGTTGTCACGTGGTATCATTCGTTCTTTTATACTTTGGTGACGTTTTGTCAATTTTGCTGCTCTTGCCGGGTTCGCTGTTAGAGCGAGTGTTCGCGTGTAGAGTCTTCGTTAACACAGCGGCTTTTACCAAACAGCCAAGCATTGCATCGTTAACTTTGTCGAAGCGTAGCAAGTAGCGTATACGAACATGGGCCCTCGAGTGGAAGCGCCGTCACCTCTTAGTCTACTCTTCTAGTGTATATCGACCGAAACACTAACATCTATCCGGTCATCGCTTCCGTGAATTTGTTCCCATTTTCTTCTAAGGCTTCTTTCTCCTAAATTTTTAAGTTACCTGTTCTGGTTATCCTAATAGCTTCTGTCCCAATTAAGCATGCTTTTCATGGGCTCATATAACATCCTTGCGACACGCCCACCCACCTCATAACATTCACACACATAAATCTTGCATTAAAAGCGGATTTTTATCTCTAAAAAGAACGAAGGGACAAAAACGTTTCATTTTCCTCGAAAATCTAAACGAAAAATAGACGTATTGGCTTCTATGGCGTATGGGGATGATTATGCGTTTGTTAAAACTCCCACATCTGTACGGAATTTGAAGCTAATCCCAGCGGTGACAGCCTGTGGACCAAGCGCAACGTCCGTTCTCGCATCAACCTCTTACCTATGGGCGTAGAAATTGACTTTCACACCATTTTTAAAAGATGAAGCGAATGCTTCCAATTCTTTGTAAAAAATAACTACCTTTTCAGCATAATACCTTGAATAAAGCGTCTAATAAGCGATGCTCACATTTTGTTAGTGTAGCGTGATTTCAAGCCAGGCACTCACAACATTTTCATTATTCAATGCTTTTGGTTTTCTTTGAAAACCACAAAACGAGATTTATGAGTCATAGTGTCAAGATTTACTTTAAAATGATGGTAAAAAAATCTCCTAAATAAGTTCTTTTATTCCTTATCAAAAGAAGAGAAACTTATTGTTCATCAAAGCAACACGCAATATGACACAACAAAATCCTCAAAACAAAGGAGTTCATCGCTTTCAATGTTTACATCAAACCCTGCTGTATTTGATTGTTTACATATCTACCGGGAAAGTGCTCCGAAAATGAAACTTTCTCTTATTTATCTTAGGAATTATTTCAAATAATAACTTTTTAGCAGAGCCTGTCTGAATGTTAGCCAGGGGAGTTCCCGTCGTCCCGCATTTTCGCTCCAATGGATTACTCTTCAATTGCCAAAATCTTGTTTACTTACTTATGTAAGGGTAATTTCATGTATGTTGGTGAAACCTCTAGGAGCTTAGGTGAAAGATATGATGAACATTTTTCTAACATGAATGAAACAAACTCTGTCTTTTATAACCACAAAACAAATTATCACAATGGTGAAGATTTTGAATTAGATGTTTGTATTCTTAATTCTCACACTGGGGACCCTATGCGAAGACAAGTGGCTGAAGGGGTATGTATGGCTGAACTTAATCCCTTGATGAATAGATCTGAGGAGTGGTCTACTGGAAGGATTGTCAAGAGAAGCACAAGACTATATAATGGTCCTCCCTAGGCTCACCAGTGTAATGTTCATTCATCCGTTTCTGATCCTCTTTCTTTTTGGCAGCACCCTTGTGCTCCCTTATACTGTACCTCTACAGTTCACAGTGTACTTTAACTAGCTTTTCATTGTCAGTTGTATTCTGAGGATGGTCGAGGTCAGACCGAAAATTTAAAAAGAATATATACTGGAGTAATATGGAAAAAAAAAGGAATGTCTTCATTCTTTCTGTCTTCCTTATGGTAAATTTAAGAGTCGGCATGGCTACAACTTACAAGAAATCGAAACCTATATCAGAAAGGACTCTATCTGAGGTCAACCAGATTCTTTGGAATTCAAATTTATGTTTACTTATTATTTTTGCCGAATAATTCCCTCACTATTTATCCATCAAAAGACATCCTTTTCAGAAAATTAAGTATTTTAGACTTCCTCTTGCGAGAATATAGTCTCACACATTGGAAAAAATGTCAAGGGGTTCCCAAGTGTAATTTTACAAACTGAATGGTCACTCCCCTCTCTTCAAAAATTCCTTTCTTTGTGACAAATTATAGAAAATATTAAATGCCTGTTCCAAATCTTACCAAATTAATGAAGCGGAAAAAAAATATGAGATTGACTGTCATGATGATATTACTCCAATAAATTATGAAAGCGATTCACCTGCCTCTCTCAAGACGGGCTTTTTCGATCATTTTCAACTTAACGATTCTGTCACCTTTCTGGAATCTGCACACCTGCGACCTCAAAATATCTATTTCAATTTATTTCTTCATTTCTTCTTTGGTTTTAGACATCTTTTCCTGTTTTCACTAGCAAAAATTTTCGACAAGATTGTTCCATTTTTTTGAAGGAGAAGCGTTGGAGAGAAGATGCTAGACTGTCTTTACAGAATGATGAAATTTAATGAAGAAGGGGAGGGGGGTTTTATAGGGTGGTTGATTGAGCCTACTCTACGATTCACTCTAAAAATGGAACCTACTACCGTTGTGCGTGATGCTCCGCATAAGCTATGGAGTAGGGAAAACAAGCCAGTGAGCCACAACTGGAAAAAGGCCCTGGCCGGCCCGACTTGAACCAAAAGGTTGGAAGCTGAGCCGTAAAACTTCATCTAACTAACTTGAGGAGCCACCACCTTATTTAAAAATAATACTGCGTGCAAAATGAAAGTCAAAGGGTGATTTCTAAAAATTTGGGGGACTTGTCCCCCACTTCCCCCGCCCCGTTCCCCCCGGATCGCTTCCCTTGCAACTCTGATTTGCTTTGTTAAAAAAGGCTCATGATTTAGATTTGCAAGGTTTGATATGATACCAGTTTTGTACAACATTCATTTGTATCTAGTACCGGTTACTTCTTATGGTAGGGACTAACACTTTCCGAAGATGTTCCAGCTGATGTCGTATCGATTGCATTCTATTTAGGGGTAGGAATTAGGTTAGGGATAAGTGCTAAATTTCTCGTAAAACAGTGTGCATCGGCCCGTATATTTTCCTCAAAGGAGGGGTGAGGGGAACGGAACAAGGAATCTAAAGGGGAAAGGGTCGTTTGTAACTTCGGAAGTTCGGCTAATTTTTACTTCTTAAATTTTTCTTACATAGTTGTCACGTTTTTTTGATTTAGAGTGTATGTATATTGTTATGACCTATTATATTAATCAAATTAAGAAGTGTTTCTTTCTTATAACAAATTCTCAAGACAGGCTGGGAATGGTAAACACTTCCCCCGTAGTTACACTCTTAATTCAGAGGAAGGAACTTAGTCATTCTTTAATAGAGTAGGAAGTGTACCTTCACTCCATTAGATTGTTTATCCACTCCTAGAAGAGTGACATTCACTTAACGAAGAGTGGAATTCACTCCAGGAAGAGTGAAAATTCATTTTTCCACCAGTGCCTGCAATGTTCACTCTTTTTCAAAAAAGTGATCACTGTAGGCACTCAATCAAGAGTGAAACTTCGCTCTTTCGGAGGGAATTTCATTCTTTTTAGAGTGAATTTCACAGTTATTGGAGTGATTGATCACTCTAATGGAGTGAATTCACACTTTTCACTACAGTAGAGAGTGATTAAGTTCACCTTTTTGATTTTAGTGTGCACGACAACGCTGCATACAACCCCCCCCTTTCACCAATATAGCGATGTTTTCTCATACGTCGATTGATTGGGTCATAATATATAAACCTCCACTATACCACTCGGAATTCTGGAGTACTTTACTGCAGACGAACTCGGACAGTCAAGTGAAGGTCTGATTTTAGTCGTAACTGGGGCCCATCCCTTTTAGTCTTTCAATTTCCTTGCTTACCTGTATCATTGATGGTTGTTTATTGAATTGTAACTTGATTTCCTAAATTTCACTGAATATGAGGGTTTGAAATTCATGTAAACAATAAGCCGGACAATTTAAGACTGATGGACCCACTAATGGCTGCCTACAGTCACTAAACACAAGCGCTGATTGGATTCGTCTATACCTCTGTAAAACTTAAAAAAGGTATCGCGTTTGCCTTACTTACGATGACTTGTACATTTCATTTACCACTCACCCCTGAGTGTTGTGCACTGTTTTCTGTGGGAAACAGTCAACAAACTCAAAAAACCTTTTTCAAAGATACTTCAAAATATCACTTGGAACCAAAGTGAAGCGATAGTGTGCGGACGGCAAGAGAGGTAGAGCCCTTGCTAATCACCTCTGAATGTACTTTTCAAGATGACTTAATTTTAACAATAGTATAGGTCCACATGTTTGGAACAACTCCCACTCAAAATAAAACAACAGATTTACAACCTTTACAAATTTCAAGCCAGTACCGATGATCTATCTTTCCTTTACGACCTTATTTTCTATTCTGGACTTTTTTCTCTGTGTGTTGGGCTTTTCTCAAAATTGTGAAACATTATAAATTATTATCATGTTTTTAAAACCTGTTAGGATAAATACAAATATGTTACTCGTACCTGTACTCAAGGTACACTCAACAGATCTAAAATTCAAAATAAGTATAGATAAGGTTACTACATAACCAAGCGCATGAGCTAATATTGTTTAGGAGTCAAAAATTTTTTCTAAACACTCTTTGGAAAACACCTTTGAAGCACGGTTGCACTCAAAACACGTATAGGAATTAAGCACATGGTGAATCATGGTATTGAAGGGGACTACGATGCATTCTTCGATCAAACGATACATTCCTCAATCAATCAATACTACACATGGATCCTAAGTTACAACTTTGCGCGATTTGTTATCATTATTAGGGGAAAATTACCTCATTTTGCAAGAAATACTTTACGAAAAACTAAAGTTCATGGACGATTTCTCAAATATTGAGGTTATGTCACACGCCCCTCCCCCATAGTCGCCCATGCATTTCACATCTACGTTACAACAGCTACACACCTTTAATTTGCTCTATGGTGCTAACTACCCGTGGTGGGGCAACGGGGGGGGGGGGGAGCAGAGGGGCATTTTCCCCCTCAGATTTTGTCCTTGCGTCCACTTGTTCCCCACCTTCTGCCCGTTAAGTCAGTTAGGAGCTTGGTTAACCGAAAAAATGAACAATATACTCTGAGACTCAGTTTTTATCCAATGGCATGCTTAAATCTCAAAGCTCCGGGGCATAGACCCCACACTCAGAAGCGGGTTCTTTGGGCTCCATTCGCGCTGCGACCGAAAATTTTTGCCCCATCATTTTCCTTTGCAATTAGTTTGTCCCCACCCCCAATTTTGATAATCTGACACCGCTACTTCTAACTGCCTGTAAAAATTTGATTTCATTTTAAAAGGGAATCGTAATAAATTCAACTGTTAAAAAATCTAGAACATCGCGACTTTAAGTTTTAAAAATAACTGGATGGCTTACAAACCTTAATTTAATATACCTTTGAATGATAAATTGCTGTACGTACTGAAACCCCTTTAAAGATATCATTTACCTTGAGGAAATTATAGCTACTTCTTCTTTGTTATCTTAAAGCCCTCGTCTCTTCATGTAACCATATTGAACGTATACAACCTCACCTCTTGCCTGTCAATGACTTTTGAGGGATTATAATCAATATCTTTGATCTATTTATCCAAGAACCAAGCTAAAAAATCGAGTCATTTACAGAAAATGGTGCGCTTCACTGAGCTATATAGAAAAGTAGCGAATGCATGAAAGCGATACGGATATGAGAAGAAAACATTCGTTTTAAAGCTGCATTATGATTTGAAGAAATAATAGCAAGATCTATAACATAATGTTATCACAGATGTTCCTTTCGTAGTTTGGTCGATCAGTCGATTTGATGCAGAAAGAAAACTTTTGTCAAGTGATGACCGTCGCAAAACCCGCCGAGTGTTTGCGCATGCGTACAGCACGAGGCCAAATATTTTTTCTTGGATTTTCCTGCCTGATTTTGGCATAGCAATAGACCCATATGTAAAGTGTACTTTCAGTCTTTGTGGCACTTGTGAATTCATTAGACTTTTACTGAAGACAATCAACAGGGAGAGATGAACGATAGCTTGGTAAACAGATATCCATGTAAGCATGCGTAAATAGCAATATGTAAATTTAACCTTGTGACCTAGCCGGAAGTACCAAAAATCCCTCCTTTTTCATTTTTTTTCTCCATAATGCTTGTTCGTGTTCATCTTTGGCTTATTTTATAAAAAATGTTGTTTATAAAAATTGACTATCTTCGCAATTATTTAGTCTGCTCGCCTTCTGCCTAATTGGAAGAACATATGTTGCACCTCAGGGATAAAAAAATCTTTTGAATGTCAAACTTGAGTCTATCTTTGTGCACTGCGTAGTTTACCTTCAAACTTAAAGTTGTATGATTATCATGTCTCAAAAACTATTAAATTTGTCATGAGTTCCTACTACGAGAGGAAATGGTAAATGGGCAATCACGTTGATTTAAATTACTCCAAACGCCTCTCGATTTTCACGTAATCATTTTATGTAATTTATGGATTGTTATCCTTGATGAATTTTCGTTTGCTTAACTTTTGGCCTGCCTCTTACTGTGCTCCGAACAGACTCACCACCTGGGGCAACGCCATCATCGGTCCCGCCTCCATAAGCAATCCTTGTAACTATTTTATTATCTATTCGCGTCACTTTTTTTATCATTTTCCAACTTAACCACCCGTCGATATAAGTTATCGACCAGCTTTAATTTGTCAGATGCCCTGTCTGTCTGTACATCCTGCCCTTTATTCTAACAACAAAACCCGTTTTTACAATTGGATAATCTGCCTTGTTCTATTTCAGAAATCACAACCAATCACATATAATACCTGCCCCAAAAACTCTTTATGACAAGAAGCCCTGGGCTATGGGTTGACTTCGTTACAAATTGGCCGGACGCCCTGCTTTTGTATAACTCTGTTGCTTCAAGGCACCGAGGCGCGAACAACAAACATATTTCAACCTACAGTATATTGCACTAAAAAATTAAAGTCAACGAACGAAAAAATGGCTAATATTGGTTTGAAACAATTCTATTTCATCGAGTGACACCAGGAGCTTTGAAACGGACTTTCAACAAAGAAAACCCCCTGAATACACAAAATTATACGCAAACAGAAATTTGTTTTGGGCAAAGATTCTCGAACGCCCTCTTCTGTTCAGGTACAGAACGTTAGTTACCGTACTTTTTCATTTAAACGTTAAAGGGCAAGAGCAGTCCCTCCAAACTTATTTTGAAACAACTAATTCTCACTTTTATCTCCTACTTTCTCTTTCACAAAGTTTTCTTTATATTTCAACAGTTCAAGACCTAAATATTGTATATCTTAGGAAAAACAATGAATTATATCCCATTAATTTTACAATTCAAAAAGAAAGATTTTGTAACAAGATTTTCAAGAGCTTTATTCATAGAATAGGATAGAAAACACGAGACTTTTACAATTTGGTGGACATGATCCTTCTCTTTAAGCAATTTACTGAACTTAACATTAGGTGTGAAAAAATTAGTCTGTGTAACTTTTTTACTTGCCTACAATATAAACATTCTCAGAAAAAAGTTCAGGTGGAAAAAGTTTTGATTGATCAAAGCAGGAGACTAAGTATTTATTCCCAGATAATAGCTTAACTGTTAAATGTTGGCGATAATCACAGGGACGAAACATGTAAGCAAAATGTCACCTTTACAGTATATATTTTTCCCTTTAAAGGGCAAGCGCAGTTACCCAAACTTGAATTAGTGTAGTAGACTGTCCTGTTTCATGATTGGCTGTTTCTCCCCCTTCAATTGTGAAATTTTCTAGTAGCAACTGTTTGATTTAACTTGAATATACAATATTGAACTCATAAAACATGATGGATTATACTTTTGATAATTTCAAGAGAAATAAGAATATAAATGTGAAATTTAGCTGTTGCTTCAAGATAAGTATTGGGCGACTGCACTTGCTATTTAAGCTTCTTGCGAACGCAATAATTTCATAAACCAATGGATTTGAGATCAAACAAATCTATGTGTGTGCCAGTATGCTGCAGTTTTTCGACAATGTGAATCCTTTTGTTTACATCAATCCCACTCCGGTTAGATTATCACACTACAGAATTATTTCAATGTATTTCACAGGGACTGTAATCCGATTTAGATATTCCAAGGGACATATGGACGAACGAAGGCTTTGTGCAACAGCTCAGTACTACAGCAAAAGGCGCAAGATCTCCTGTTTGGTAGCCCAGGGTCCAAACGGAACCCATGGGTTTCAAGCGATAGTTGGTTTCTATTCCACCCAAAATTTCTTTAATTTGACGCAAAAATGAGGTTACGTTGCACTTCTGTTTTCTTCAAGCCTGGAAATATTTTACATGGTATTTTCCCATAAAATTATCGGAGGGGATATGCCCCCGTCCCAAGCCTCCCATGATTTCCACCAATGAGAAGATTTAAGCAAAAGTTTATACAAAATGAGTAAGTAAAAGTTTATAAAAAATGAGAATAAGATAGGGGATACTTGTTTTACACCTTATCAAAAACTTTAATACTCGGAATACGCATTTCTTTCAGATGAGTAGCTCAGGTCACGAAATGATTTCCCCCAATAATTCTTGGCATAAATTAACTCCAAAATAGTGCATTAACATAACATTGACAAGTCCAATGTACGTCTAAAGCTATTCTTCAAGTCATTTACTGCTGCCTTATTAATTTCTGGTATACCCTCTTAGAAAGATAAACTTCAACCGATGGCATTGCCAGTGAAGGTAATTTCACACGCGGAAGTAACCCATTATTCTAAAAACACGACGGTGTCAAAATACGCACGGACTACTTACGTAAATTAATGATATGCTAACGTTGGTATATTTCGGTCATATTTCGGTTGGGTTCATTTACATTTAAAACTATAACATCAATTGGTTTATTATGCTGTTCCTGCCGGCAAAGTTCCCTGTCTTATATTTTGTAATGTCAGTAAAGGGGATCCATCTTTGCAACCGCCCATCTATTTTTTCTATGTCTTTATTCTGTCGTGGCGTGTGAAATTATTCCATCCTGGGTGTTGTGTTTGGCCTGGAAAGCCGCCCGAAGGCCCCCGAAACTTTTTCCTGAAAAGTTAACCGTTTGAGGAGGAGAGGCGACAAAGTTTAATCAGGTAAGAAGATGGAACCTTAGAGAGGCAGGAAGGTGAGAAAAATCAACAGCGATACCAGCCAACCATCCCTAACGTTACATCTTCATCTTCCTTCTATATAAGTCTTATACAAGCTGATTGGCCAGGGACACTTTAAAGATTAAAATAAAAAAGCTAAATCACTGTGAAAATTAAGAGACATTCAGCTTGAACAAAATGGTCCCACCAGGAAGAAAGAGAGCCAATTGACTGTACTTTGAAGTGGATGATTAGAGGTCATCGAGGAACACAGGTTGTAGAGGACGGCTAGGACTTAGTACTCCTTTGAAAATATCGTTCCTTGAGCCGGAGACTGAATTTAGTCCCAAGTCAAAGAAACATTTCGGTGTTTATGTCACATGGTCCCTAAGAGAATTATTTCTTATCGCACGCCCTTCAAACCACACACCGATAGCTTGTTCATAACTCATGATGTTGCAGTTTAAAGATAGGTTATCTTTTGTCAGAAATAGACTTGCTTCAAGGCTTGCTTCAAAATGTTGCGTAGTACTGGCAGATAACTTCCAAAATATTTTTGTTCTTTACAATTGAGGTAAATCAATTTGACCTCGAAACTTCAAACCAGTAAAATATGGAATAATATTCATTTGCGGTTTCGCTGAAAATTTTGTGAGCTCAAAGGTTATTACTTTTAAAGTGTCTGCATATTTTATTATTTTGCATGTAGGCCTATATGAACAATATAAAAAAACTACAAAACATGCTTAATTCATTTTCCTGTGTATGACATCACATGTTTCCCACAATGCAATGTGTTACTATGGTTTGAATAGTTTTTTAAATAGATTCATAATTTCTGAACACAAATGTAATTGAGATGGAATTTTCACGGTAAAAGTGCTTTAGGTTTTTAAAGCTCTAGAAATTTGTCACAGAGAACTTTTCACCAACATTTTTCATCCCTTTAAATCAAAGAATGATCAGAATTTATGTATCATAAAATGTATCTGTACATAAGTTTGCTTAAAACGGTTTTCATGCGAAGAGTCCCCTCAAAACGGTATACGAAAGTTGAATATATAGTTAGGCACATAAGTACTTCTAGTGACGGGACGCTGCGGTTGCACCCAAACCGCAAAACCATCAACCATACCCATGTTTTGGGTATACGTCATGTTGAGTATAGAATATATAGTGAAGAAAACTTCAGACAATTAGCATGCAAAACAGCAACTCCATTAACACAGCACAATCTCATTATGATAGTACAGAACGTCATGCAGACACTCTTAAAAATCTATAAATAAACAATTTACAAGTTTTATTCAGTGGTTCTTTTCATTCTATGTTGGCTTGAGATTGTATTTTTATGAATCATAAGGACTCTTTATACATCTTTGCATCTCCTTACATTTTGAATTTTGGTGCTGCATGCACTACTTCAATCTTTAAAAAAAAATTATCTGCATATTTTCATCAAAAATATATAATAAAAATTGGGAAATCTTTTTCTGTAAGTAGACTCTTATTTCACAAATATCTTTTGTTTTTGAAATATCATATTTAAGTCCATAAAGTTTTAAACAATTGGTTGGAGAACACGTGGTTTTCATTGCTTTTGCTTTCCTTTTTCTTCTTTTTGTACTTTCATTTGTAAAAATTTATCCTTTTTAATGTTCGATACCCTTTCGTATCATACAGTCAACACAGATGTCAAAATATGTCTCCTTTTATTTAATTACGGCTCTAAGCTACTAACCTTTTACATATTTACATATCTATGTCTGGGGCGACTAGTTATATCTGGTGAAATAAAAATATTCATATCATATTCATGACCAGTGTGTCTCGTAGGCACCGTCGGTATACACTTAAGTGCAATGTAGTTTGTAAATAGCTAAAGTCATTGTAAATCTAGTATCATTAAAGGAATGACTTCACTTAATCTAATTTTTGTAATTGATTGAAGTGAAAAAGTCAATCTTGTCCCTTTTATTTGCTAATTGAATTAAATCACACAGGCCCGGGTGGCGCATCGGCCTTGCTTTGGCCGCCCACATCTAAAAGTCTTCGCACCGTGGCTGTTCCGTGCCAGAGTTCGACTCCGTTATCTAAAGCAAACAACCCGCCGAGGAACTCCCGCGCGCCGCGCGACTGAAAGTACGTACCTCAGAGTTAAACAAAACGTTGCTGCTTCGTTGCAGCCTAACTTAATTTGCGTTCATCTTAGCTCCCATATGGGAAGTACGCGTCTTAACTGCATTAAAGAGTGACAAGTAACAACTTGGATAATTCGCTCAGACCCGCCGTCCGTACGCCAATGATTAAGTTAAAGAAACTCGTGAAGTATACATTGAAAGTACAGTTCCTTTGGAGCAAAAAAGTAAATGGCAATAAACATATTACGCCAGGAAAATTATTGCGATTGAATTTTTTGGATATTGTCTTTTGGGTCGTAGATAAACTAAAAAGTACTTGAAGTGGATTCACTGTTGGACCCCTACAGAGAGCACAAGTTCCCCGTGAAATTCGTAAATATTAAAATTCTTTAGACCTTTAAATCAATCGCAAAAAGAAAAATTAAGTAAAAAGAAATAAAGTTTGTATGATTAATAATATTTTGCATTCATAGTCAAATATTAACGTTTTCAAACCATTGATGCACGTAGGTAGGTAGCCTTGAAATACAATTAACTGTTAAAAGTGATCAACGTCAGGAACTTTATAAAGAATAAATTTCGTATCACAACTTTCGGAAAACATATAAACGTAGAAACTGAAACGTGGCCCTATCATTTTGAAACCGCGGGGATAAAGTGCATAGAGGGATAAAGTATGCCTTGTTAACTCTAAATACAGTTAAATCTTGTTAAGTTATAGGACATGACGACACACAAATTGAAACTGTCTGTTTCGTAGGAATTGTTAACTAAAGCGGGGATATCTTTAACTTTAAAGAGCGACGTTGCAGAGGATTTAGATCCGTCACCGAAAGGAAGTAAATTGAAAGACGAAAAAAATATGTCATGAGAAACCATAGGAACAAAAAACTTGTAATTACAAATGAAAGAATTTATTTACGATTGAAAAATGTGATTTCTCAACAAATTATTTAACATCTGTAGCAAGTATTTCACTATCAACAAGGGTTGAGTGTCCTTGAAGAAAACCAACGGCGCTTTCATTTTTTTCTTCTCTTTGCTTTTGGAATCATCTTTAAAAAACATTTTTTCTTTGCTATAATTCCAAAGTACTGGGTGCAATTAATGATCCCTTACATGTGAAGGAGAGGATAGATTCATATTTTGACATTATTACAAATATCCGTAGCTATTGTCGTCGATTCCAAACTTGAGTAAACAAAAGTCAGACGCGTAGAAAATTGAGATGAAGACATCTAGACTTCGGCATATGAAATTTTGACCTACAATTTAACAAAAGATGGTTTGAGTATATATCCTTATATTTGGTAAGTAAATCACGTATTATTTTGATACAGACCGGTGGCCATACAAAATAGGCCTTATAATAAATAAGGCAAAGCCGAAAAGGTTGAAATAATTTTTTGATAAGAACTAGACAAATTTAAAGGAATTTCCTTAAGGTTTGACGAAAGACTGACCCAGCCCCTTTCGGTGTTCGAGTTTGTATTTGAGACAAGGAAAATAATATATATTTGCATCCATTCTGATAAAACCCAGAGTTCATCAAACATAATTGTATTGCTCCCAATCTAATCCTAATTTGGAACTTAAAGACAATTCACAACTCCACGTCATACACTACAACAAACTTGTTAAGATGTGAATATTTTGCAAACTGTGGAAGACTTGTTTCTCTTGCAATATCGCTGTAAGATTTTCTTTTTTGGGGGGGGGGACTTGGCGATTCTAAAGGTTTTTAATATCAGGTGTTATTTCAGATTTCCCTGCAATTAGAGAGAGAGAGAGCAAGTAGGACGTTTCGTAAAAAAAACACCTTGTTTGAATATTTTTGTATGCATAATAGGCCTACCCGAATTTCATGAGAAGATTATAACATTATCACATTTAAATCACAAAAGCGTTTACAAAAGAATTTCCCTTCACATGGAAAAGTCTCAGCCGTCATGGCGAATTTGTTTTCTCCGTTCTTTTTCGTTCTCTCACCTTCGATTCGTCGAGTCGTACTAAAGACCTTAAAAGTGGAACCTAGTACTGTTATTGTGCATAATGTGCGTAAATTTACACTCGATTTTCAGAAACCATTCTTTTGAATAAAAACTTCCCTACAATATTACACATCATTTTTATGCCTCATTTATGTATAACGCACAAAAATATAAACTTATTTTGACGAGAGTTTAAGAAACAATAAGAGAAAGTCTGTTTTGACAATTAAACCTTCCACAATAAATTATACTCATGGTTTTTACCAAGTATAAATAAAAGAAAGCCACTACCATGCCATGATTTCCACGCTTACATGTATTAATGTTGAACGGCTGCGGTGTCCATTCTCTCTTGAATCGGATAATTGTATTCAATAATATTCATAGCGACTTTAATTAAGTTTAAAGTGGCAAAGTTAGAGATATGACATACTTTTCCTGATCGATTTTTGTTTCTCGGCTAAAGTCGAACGGGACACGACTCTTGATGATATTAAATGCATTGAAAGATAACAAATCATGTTAATAAGCTGCATTCGGGAACCTTATGAATTAGATTAATATAAACAAGTTTTAAGTTAGATGTATACGGGACCTGAATGTGGACTTCTTTGGCCTCAATTACATAAATATATTTTAGTGCAGCTGCAAGTGCAGAATGTATGTTGTATGTAATTATTAAATTACATTTCGTTAATACTCTTTAGCAGGGTTTAGAAAGGGAGCGAGTTATATGTTTAGCCAAGGGAGCATCAATTGAATTCATTTGTCCGACCTGCACATATGTGTTCCACTTGTGAGAATTTGCTTCAAAATGTAATAAGGCCATCTCGGTAAATTGGCGAAGATAACATATGTTTTAATCAAACTATATGTACCATTCTCTTTCTCAAAAGGATAATGTGGAGAATACAAAAGGTACACGATACAAGAGCTCATCTTCGGAGCTGTAGAATATGTTGGTGCTTGATCGCTTCGCATAAATAATTATAGATCTCTCGGTTATGCATGTAGTAGTTTTTCTCTCTTTACACCGGCAGTCTCCCCCAAAGGTCATGTTACTTTTACGAGATCGCTGCTTTTATTTAAAAAAAAAAGGTTTTCTATTATCCTTTTGTTCTTTATCGTGATCTTTTCTCTGATGTTGAAACTTTTCTTACAAAAAAATCATGTCTTTTGTTGTCACATTTTATTCGGGGAGGGGGGGGGGGGATTTAAAAAATAGCCTTACTTCCGGTAGCTACCTGAAAAAATGCGGTTTTAAGCCTAAGTCAATTTCCAATTTTTTGGAAAAATATTGTATTATCCGTTGATTGAGCCCATTAAGTTAATGACGCGTATTGTCGGGTTCCTTTTCTTTAATAGTTGAGGAAGTGAAACAAAACACCGTCCTTTTTTATTGAACTGCAAAATTGGTGCTCTCATTTTGACACAAAAGACTAGGAGAGGGAGGGAAATGTAGGCTCCCTCACAAAATGAAAAGATAACAGAGCAGTAAATCTCTTGGTCATAGATGGCCTACGTTTAGGAAACCCTATGATTACAACTCCATTGACTGTTTGATATTCATTTCAAATTTCTTTTTAAGCTCAAAGTACCTGAAAATGACTTAACAATAATGTCTAAACATTGTATACAATATTCCACCGTAAACCAGCGTGCTCCTTTTGTGATTTGAATCGAGTCTTTTAGTTCTGTGTCAACAAGGAATTTAGGTGGGAACTGCCCGAGTCTTACACGCACGGCCTTCAGAACAGCTCATCCGAGTAATTCAACTTTTGTGAAATGGCGTCACTTACGGCGCAGCTCCCCGCCTGATTTCCACTCTCCGAACAATGAGGGAACAATGGCACCCTCCGTGAACCATTGTTGGCCCCTTTCGTACCCGTCCTAGCACGGTTACTGTAAAAACTACATCGCAAGCCGCGATAACAATTGGCAATTTTTTCGGTTTGCCATCCCATGCGGAGGTATGCGACAGGACGTCTCAGCCCATTTAACTTTAAAAGAAAATTAACGTTGATCGGCGCGAGAAAGGCAAACAAGGCAGGAAGCGGGGTACGAGTGTATTTAGCCGATTGGGTGGAAGATTAACAAAAGATACTACAACTGAGATTTAAGGGAGCTATTATCCACGACCCAGACGAGGTGGCGATGGGGTGTCCCGAGTGAAAAGATATCAGCTACGTTTACATGACAAACTCATTTAATTTGATAAGATTTATCAAAGCAACCTACAAAAAATGTTGTACGGCGCAGGTTGTCGGTCCAATAATAAATCGTTGCAATTGAAAGTGCGAGTTTACTACAACTGAAATAATTTGGCGACTAGTACCGATTAGGTAAGTAAATTAACCGTGCGAGCCTATGAGATCGACACTTATATTGTAAAAGGTCCTTGTTAGCGAGATATTTCCAATGAAGTGATTGCTTAAAATATTCACGGACGGTTTTCATTCTATCCCTAATAAACTAAAATATCATTCCTTGTAAGAAGTAAAACAGACACGTACCGTAACATTTAATTGCTTTGTTACTTGGAAATTTTAATCTAAATGCCGAATTTTCTTTGATAATATTCGAGAATTCTTTTTACTTAAAACACAACGCTGCACAGTAATACAAAAACGAGCATTGCTGAAAATTGTCAATCTCTTGAAAGGGCCAAAGCATTTGCTTTTATTTAATTAGTGTATTCCTATATTTTAATTCATGATTGGCTATCTTTCATAAAAAATTTTTGTTTGAAAAGTATGTATTCAGTTAGAAATCGTTCGGAAATCATATGAAAATAAGTTAATTGAACAACGATATATTTAAAGCTGGCCTATTGGGGAGGGGTGACGACGGGGAGCTTCTCGACTAGGCCAGGTTTAACAGTTTGTTAAGGAATGAATGAATGAATAAAATAAATAAATAAAATAAATGAGTAAATGAAAGAATAAATGAATTTGAAAGGATGGGGCAGTAGAGAAGTCATGTATGACAAAAATTGCTAGACTACTTTTTCTTAAATTTGTCTCTGAATAGGATTTTCCCGAAATTGATGTATAGGGTGGGCGGGGTGTAAAACTACAACTGCCCACCCATCCCCAGCCCTTCCCCATATACCCTGCTAACGCAATTGTACTGAAATTTCAAATAAGACGAGGATGAACTACTCTCTAAATTTCTGGAATCCAAAAGAGTAATATTAGGGAGGGATCTCAAAATAAAGACGGGACATTCACTCTTAATGGGTCGGAATGACTCTTGTCTGGTTTATTTTTTAACACACCCAACGATTGGTCTCTAATGTTACTACTCTAGAGTAAACTTTCACTTTAAAAGAGTAATAGAGATTTTGCCTTTAATTGTTTGTGACCGTCCATGTTAGGCGTTGATCACGAAGCGAAAACGTTGAGTATACAAAGATGAGTTAGAAAGTTGGTTGCGGTAATGTGCCAGGAAATAAGTGATGAGAAATTATTCATGCTAATTCCTAAAAATTAAGCTCTGCTTGTTTATAGATTCGTGTTTTCCATGATATTCGCTACAAAAACACCTTTGTAGCAGTTTACATTGTCACTGGGTATATACTCAATTTGCATTGAATGTAATGGTACGGGTTGATCTTCAAGAACGGCAAGAGGGAAATAAAAACATCGGTACTTTTTTGCCTTACTCTGCATCTGTTATTGTGCGGAGGAAATCTCACAGATGTTTATTAGTTTATTGGCTACAAGTGCTCAGTTTGGTTTTTTTCTTTGAAAAATCTGTTGAGAATATGTTATGAGTATTGGTCCATGTCAAGACGTTCAAGTTGGCTTGCTTATCAATATGAGTTTAGCCAACACAAAACCCTCGGTAAAACACGTTTTCTTTACCGAAATGTAAACATTGATTAAAAACCCGATCAGAGCTTAAACTCATTTCTTCCCGAATTAATTAATTATTTACGAAAGGTTAGAATGTCAATTAGGGAGGTGGACTGACTTTCTCACGAATGGGGAAGCTACCGACAATGTTCCTAGTTTGGGTATACTGACGAACAATTAGCTAATACAACAGAAGTCAAGTATTAAGGATGAACGAGCTTTCGTTCCAAAGTACCATAAACGTCAATGACAGTATCGATCAGTCCAGGAAAAAAAGAAAAGAAAAAAGAAATATAAATTGTAAAAGTGTACAGATGTACCGGTATTGGAGTCATTTTTATGTTTTCTGGTGTAGCTAAACTGGTACGTCATATGTAGCAATGATCTAAAAGTGAATACAAAAGTTTGTATTAAAAAAATTGTATTCAGTTCCGAAGAGATTTCCCTTTATTGGGTCAATAGACTGTAGGACTTCCGCGAAAAACACATGTCAAAGATGGGGTATATATCTACGTCATCTACAATTCAGCCAATCATCCGCCACCAGCAACAGGTGACCGGTCAACATTTCCTAATCAATCACTCATGTTCGTTTATGTGTATGCAGCACACGGTAAGGTAGCAACCGCTGTAGTTATAAAAATAAGGCTCAAAAAAGTGGGGGACTGGGACTGAAGCCCCCTCCCCGATAAAAATGTATTGGAACGAATGTTTGCTCCATCCCTCCATACAAGGACGAAAACTTACTCTCTGTTCGTTCTGCCTTCTGTAATAAATGTCACAATTTGCAGTAAATTACCGTCAAATTTGCCCAAATATTGCCCCAAAGTTTACATACTTATAATGAATGACCCCCCCCCCCTAACTCCCTAAACCCCCTACACAGGACCGCGTTCAGATACAACGATCGGTCCCCATCCCTTTTCAGTCACAGTCCAGAGCCATCGTGACTGTGAGGTAAGAGAGAAGTCACCGTCACTGGACCACACGTACTCCAGGATTTCTATTACGCCAGTCAACATCGAATAAGCCAGTTCGGTCATTCGTTTTGGTGGTTACGCATATGCGCACATCGTCGAAATCGTCGGGATAGACAAACCAATCCCGTACCTACAATACGTATTCCAAAATTTGAGTTTACATGAAAATTTGGAGGAGTCATTCTTTTTAAATCCATCCATAATATAAGGACGGATCTCAAGTGCGGTTTCGTGCAGTGGATTGTGTCTATATTGTCTTTTTTGGTGTAAAAGTTTGCATGAACGTACTGACGAAAACAAGTGAACGCTGTACGCTACATGCTGTGCTGGGTTTGTATATCCCACGCTGGGCCCCATGTGGCAACGAATTACCGAACTCGCTTATTAAGGTGTGCACTTTGTTGCAATATTTTACAGTATGAATGTTGTTCCAAAGCAACTCATATCTAAGTAAACACAGCTATAAATCTTATAGTCCCGGGTAGGTTTCGCATGCTTTCCTGAAATCTGAAAATAGTGGATCCATTCGAGCAAATGGGACAGGCAAGAAAACAGGCCTAAATTATGCCATTTTCGAGCCATGACAACCGACACATCGATATCAAAATTGGGGCAACATGGTTCAACCTTCTAAGGCGGGTAAACATTATCCCTGTCAAATATCCCTGCAATCCTATAGGTCTAATTATAAAAAACGAACAAAATATCAGGAGTGTGATAATCCGGCAATGTACATCTGTGTGCAGTCTATACAAGTATAGTAGCCCAACTACCAAATTCCTTCGCTCAAAAAGACTTTAACCCTTTACCGTTGTGCTCCAATCGGGGTGAAAACAGTAAAGATGGGTGACAGCCGGGCTCTCCGTCTGGGTCCAAAAGGACCCAAACAACGGTAAAGTATTAAGACTTTATTCCATCCCCTTCTTAGTAACGAGGATGTGGGACTCATTTTGGATTTTGGTGCCCATGTACACAATTTGTAGGTTAGTTAGTAAGATAGAGTTTTACGGCCCAGTTTCCAGCCTATTGGTTCAAGTCGAGCCGGCCACGGCCTTTTTTTCAGATGTGGCTCACTGGCTTGTTTTCCCTACTCCCTTGCTAATGCGGAGCATCGCGCACAACTGCAGTAGATGCCATTTTTAGAGTCTTTGGTATGACTCGACCTGGGAATAGAACCCGGGCCTTCCGCGTGAGAGGCGGATGCTCTTACATTTAGACCAAACACGCGGTCTACCCTGTCTTTGTAGGCCCACTGTCGAAATTTTGTTTTCTGCCGTTTACCCTGTTGTTGAAACTGTAACAAGTGAATTGGTAATGGTCGCCTTACAACAAAAGTTTTAAACTATAAAATAAGACTCGAGCTTTGAAACAAGGGTCGCTTGAAGCAGTTTCTCAATAGGCCCAGAGGCAACAATGAGGCCCGCCGTTTAACGTATAAGTCAATGGAAGAATAATTAGGGGGTCCAGACTGCAGAGGAAATGAAGCGCGACCCTTCTATTGAGCGTCATGAGTGTATAAATATGACTCAAATACGTATCAAGTGTAGCACCATTTTGCAGTATCTTAGTTTTGTTCTAAAGTCCTCACGGCCCTCTGGCAAAGGATCGTTCGGAAAAAACCAAACTTTTAACTGTTTCACGAAGAAGCTCAGACCATTTACATCATTTTGCAGTATCTTAACCCTTTTCCATAAAGTAACAATAAAATCGAAAAGGGAATAGGACAGCATTCCCCTTAAACACCCCTCTTAATTTCCCCCCCTACCTTCGGAATAGCGACCCATCACACGCTGAGCCCTCTATAAAACTCCCAAGAGACTCCCCGAGAGTGCGCCATCTGCATGGGTCGAGGAAGACTATGAGGACATTCACATTTTCACTTACAGAGCATGTGAGTTAGGTTTGAAGGTCTGCCATATGAATAAGCACCGTACCACCCCCTCCGACATACGGCTATTTAAAGAAGATGAAAAAGTTATTTGTTAAATACGTGGCTGTTATGTGTGCATATTAATAAGCAGGTCGCACATTCACAAGGCCTTTATTTAAACTGTGTAACCCTTTTTCTCCCATTTTCAATGGGCGTTAACTGCAAAGGCGCAAACAGACCACAATACAAAATGTTTCTGATACAAAAACTTCGACAATTTTCTGTTTTGTGATCGAAAACTATTACAACTTATTGTTGTTACTTTAAATTAGGTCAACCAAACACCCGCAGTCAGAATCAATTGAATTCTCTGGCTTTACTTAATCTGACTTCTTTTCAATTTAGGTAGGTCTTGGGTATATGCATGCAAAGGATATCCCTCAGTGTGTAGGCCTACAGTGTACTTTTATATACTGCCCGAGTTTGTTGTTGTATTACTAAAAACACAAACTTCAAGCGTTACCTTGTAGTTGTATACACACACTTCTAAAACTTCCATATGTAACTATGGTATAGACGATATAACGGGTAGGAAGGTGTGGCGGTGGGGGGGGGGGGGCTATAATTACACCGCGTTACATGGCTGGAGATGCTCTAAGTTTTGTTACCGTTACGACAGTGACCACGATGCAGTCCTACAAAAGAAAACTTATAAGCACCCAACTAAGTCTACAATCGCCGTCAAAAGAAAATGAAACAAACCAGTTTTCCCCGTTTCAATGTTGTTATACTCAGGACTGGTCAGTTGTTCCCCAACCAACATTGGAGTGGAGGAAATGTGGAGAGCGGCTAGCATGTGAGATGGATAAAAGGCAATGCAACATCTTGTTAAGAGGGACTTTTGTTTCAATTCTTTTGGTGACGATTTTAGCTTGGGGTTGGCTCAACCGGTGACTACCTATGTTGACATTCCTGTGGTGCTACTATACTCTATTTTCCGAGACTGGTCTACGAAAGGGTTAGCCCATCGAGTGGACGAAGTTTTTTTTGTTCAGCTCATAGTTACGAAAACAATCTTAGGAACAGTAGCCACAAAGGCGCGACGCAGGTTACGAAAGGATCAGTGTTAGAATACTTTAGTTTAGGTTGAGGGGATTATGCCAATGTTGTCAATTCTAAACAGTTTTGGAACAAAAGTAAACAGGCTTATGAAATGACGTCACATTCATCATTTTGGAGATAAAACATTGACGCAAATGGTACGCATGCAGAGTACTTCACGACCTAAGCGGGAGCATTTTAAGACAATGCCCCCACCAAATAATATTTCTACCCCACTTGATAGAAATTGATACCGCATTGCATGTCGTACACCGAAAATTAGGGGAATATTTTGCGCCTCCACAACACAGCACTCGCCCACTAGTAATGTATTAGATTGGTTAGCAGATCAGCTGTTTACATATCTGTTTGATGTAACTGCTGTGATACATGTTTATCTCCAAAAGAGGAAACACTTTCTGCTGTGTGAAATACAGGCGCGTTGCCAGAATTGTGTCATGGGGGTGGTGTCATGGGGGGTTTGGGGGCACGACATCAGGGAAAAGTCTAAGGATAGAGAGAAAAACCTCTATTTTTAGGTGGTTTTTTGAATTGCAAGGTTGGGTCTGGGGGGTTCTGGCCCCTCCCCCCCCCCCATAGCTACGCCACTTACTTGCATAAGAATCATTCCTATGGCCTTTTCTCAGTAGTGGATCATTGGATTGGTTTTTTATTCTCAATTGCTTATTGCGGTGCATCAAACATAATGGTTTTGGTATATGTATACTAGGCCTATCATCGGTTAACACAACTACCCTTCAGAAGTGGCTTAAGCTTCTTGTTAATGACTATTGAATTAATTGATCTGACCAGACCAACATCATAGCATTCAGCTATTGACGTAGGACGCGGAGTTGTGTTTTTAGTGTTTCCATTACCCGCTAATTACATACAACAAAACAGATTTTCAACACACACAAAACAAGTTCTGAGCGACAAAAAGGTCGCTAACCTGCTAATGAATGTAACAGTTTATTTAACTTATAACTTTATGTTGTATAATTAGTGAAATCTCCCCCTCCCCACGAAATATTTGGGGGAAACATATAGTTTTGCCACTATGTTACAGGCAGATTTGAAAAAAAAAACAAACAGAATAAACAAAGTATAACATTGTGGTATACAGTTAACTTCAGAAAAAGTCAATTTGAACCCATTTTTAAAGAATTCATACTGCATTTATAATGCAACATCTACATATTTTTTTTGTAAACATGCGTGTCAGTGACAGTGTATACGGCGCGCTTATTTGTGTGTGTAATGGTGTGGCTCTCGTTCGTGTGAGTGGATTGCTTATAGATAGTCGAGTCACTCGATCGATCGATCTGATGTTCCAGTTGTTGGAATTTTTCCCCCAATCCACAAACCAGATTTACGCCCCTGCTAAATGCCACTGGTGTGTCCCATACTTCAGTACTTGCAGTTGAAACCCTTGCCAGGGGTGGGTTACCGTTAAAGGGAAATATTTCGTTTGTTTTGCAAGAAAAATTCATCCTTTTAAAACTAATATTCATTGACACAGGTTGATAGATTCTCGAAAATAGGGCAGTATGGTGGCCTTTTTTAAGAAAATTCAGTTGTTTGTTGCTAAAGAATAATTTGTTCACCCAAACTTTCAACATTTCAAACGATTCAATGGCCATGGCTCTTCTTGTGCAAAGTACTTTGAAGAGATGTACCTATTGCTGGGGTTTATGGCTAAGACTGAATTGTTGCACAATGTCTGAGCTATTTTCTTTGCACTCTTTGTTGGAGCATTTTAAACACAATATTTCCCTAGAAGTCCCGAAAAAATCCGACCCTGCATATACACTTCCACTTGAGTGGCCATGCATTTTCGCCTATATACCGTTTGGTACATATTGGTGACAAAACGGCATCATATACATTACAGTGTGGGGAATGCGGAACAAACTTTGACCTTTCTGTTTATTGCAATGTTATCAGTGTTTGCATGATCAGATAAATCCCCAAATTTCCTCAAAATATTAAACTTTTATTGTTATTCAGATTTCACACCCAAACATTTAATTTCTGCTGCACCGTTGACCAAACATATCATTAATCTCTTCACCGGCAATATCCTATAATTTTCTGAATGATTTAAAAAGCGAATCTCGCAGGTGTTCATCCACTGTCACTCTGGTTCAGGATCTTTGACGAGCCAAATGGCTTCTTGATCCTCAACAATTTAAACTTTAACTCAAGGAGTAAGAAAAGACGCTCTAAACTAAAAAAAAAAAACAGCTATTCAGATAATTTTCTTTTATCCCATCCTATTTTTTCAAGTACCTTTTATTTTATTAAGAGACTTAAATATTGCATATTCAAGGTAGGGCAGTGACTTGCTTACTCCTTTGTAATTTCACAATTCAGTAAGAAAAATTGTTTCACCTGATTCTCAGGGGTTATGAATTAGGGTAAATATACTGGACTAACTTAAATGACGGGTGCATTTCTCCTTATGAAAAGAGAAAGCATCAAATGTGTGAAATCAAGAAAGGTCCAAACATTTGATTAGAGATCCTATTACCCAGACTATGAGTAAATTCTGGAAACGTCAATCCAAATAAGGGGGAGGGGATTTTGGTGAGAACTTGAAAACCGTACTGACTCATTGATTGACAGTAAGTATACACGTAATTCTTCATCGACTATGCATCAACATTAACTTTAACAGAACAACTTTATCGGGTTTATATAAGTTAATCGATAATGAAATTTAAAACCTTTAAAACTCTTCTTTCAAATCTTCAAAAAATATCTCCCTAATTCTCTTACTTCTCTCTTCTATACCTAACAAATCATCATCCAGGTGAGAGACATACTCAAGATGGGTTTGTTCAAACAGTCATTTATCTTACCAGCTATTGTCAAATGACTTTTTTCCTTGATTTAACTTTCTCGTCCTCCTTTTGTGTCGACCATGAGAACGATAATCACTTCTCACTTGAATAGCGTTACCTCGTAAATATTTCTCGGCCTCTCCTTTCATTAGATGGTCCTGATCCGAACCGCCGAGAAAGGCCGCATACAGTTCGATACCTGGGCCCTCCTTTTACACGCCAGGGGCCATTCAAATAGCTGAAGAGATACAAGCAGCGCACCGCGTCTCACAAAGGCTCGGCTTACTTATCCTTAAACCCCCTTCTTGAATAAACAAGGCAACATGAAAGGCAAAGTAATTAGGGTCCGACAAAGTTGCTGTTTCGATTTTTTCACTCGGGACATTTACCTTTAAATGAGTCCATCTAAAGACGTTTTCTTTAAATTCAATAGGGGGATTTACTTTTAACTGTTCATTCGAACAACCAAAAGCAGGGGAAACGATCACTTGATAAAGACACAAATTAATTTGATGCCGAGCCAGAAGAAAAGGGCTTGCTCTTTTCAAGCCAGGTACATCAATAGAAGTTCCATTGGCGGAAAATTGAAAACACTGTTCAAAATGTTAAAGCTTTGGTCATTTAATAGAAACAGTATCCACTCCAAGGCTTCCCATTAGTCAAAACCGATTGTATGAATTTCTCTCAAGCAGCAGGCCATGGCACAGCAGCGATCGGCCTCTGCTCTTCAGAAATGAGGAGCCCTGTTTTTGTTAAGTGTACACGAGGTTTTCAGTAACAAATCTTATTCGAACAATTACAAGATCAACGTTGTTTAGCAATGCTTGCTTATGATGTTAAAAGGAAGTTGTACAAATAACGAAATCCGTGTCCTACTTTATAATATGTCTCTTGATGCTTGACGTACGACAGAAGAACTTTACATATTCCAATATTCTACAACCCTCGGCCCACAATATGTTCACATGACGTCATAATACTCTCCGGCGGCCATATTGGAGTACATGTAACTACGTAGTAAACCATACGGGACGCGCTTGCCCGTTGAATTTGTAAACACCACGCATATCACAGTGCACGCTGTGCAGTGCGTTCGGCACAAAGCCACGTGTATTCGGCATGAATGTCCTCCAGCATGGCGGTTCCGTGACGTAATTGCAAAGCCTCTATATCCAGCTTAACGTAAGAGACGACTAAAGGGTTACCAAATTTGAACTTGAACCATACTCTAAAATAAATGTAAACTTTGGACTTTTAATCGAGTTGACTGAAATTATATAACACATTTGTGTTGGTATGTCGATTTCCTCTGACTAACCAAGGCTCACTAACAGATTTGCGTCGATTTTTTTCTTTCTCCCATGTATCACACATGACATATACACCTGTACTAAATGTCCCCATTTTAAGCATTCTTTTTTATGTATAATTCAATGATACATTACCGTGCCATAGAACTAAAAGAATTTGAAAGTGTGACACAAATAAATTCGTGTAAATTATTGAGGGTATACTTGCAGAAGAATTTAAGGTTGTTTTTTTCTTTTAATTTTCTAAAATATCAGAAAACTAAGTGCAAAATGAAATATAATTATCTTTAAAACTTATGTTTCATAATCACAGAATCATTATTAATATGAACTTAAGGAGTATTTAGTTGCTTTACATCACATTCTTTTAATCTTGTTATTAACCCTTACATCCCCATTTCTTTATGCTAAGTTGCTCTTTTTAAAAATATTTTCAAAAAAAAAAAAAAAAACAATTACAGGAGAACTGTTGAATTGATCGTTTACTCGCAGTACTCTGCAATATTCTAAAAAGAAATCGCTACCACGAGATTGTCAAAGGAAACAAAACTGAAAACTATGGTAGTAGGTATTGATAGAACATGGACACTGCATGCTAGCTTTGATCACACTTAATACAGAGGCTTACGTAATAAGTAAATTGCCAAAGAGTACTCAAAAACAAAACAAAAAGGGACACACATGAATCGAATTTTGTTTTCACATGAACATTAATTCCGAGAGATACGGTTAGTAGGTGCGCAGCAATTGATTAATGATCGTTTAATCCTCTTTTCCTCTACACATATTTAAAGTAAATCTGCCTGTGTATCCACTGTGTAATATTTCACTTTTCAAATTGTGTTTAAATAAAATAACCAAGGAAGTGTGTTCGTGTATTGTGTCTTGTAATAATAAACACAAATAAAGTGTTAAATTGACATAAATAAACAGAGTGAGTGTATTCATTTTAAAGAATCAATGGCGCAAAGGTATCTCCCTTGTGCCGAAATTCAGGCCGCGGTCTTTATCGGTGAGTTTCCCCTTGGCCAGACCTATCATAAAGCAACACACAAACAAGGCGGCTAGAAATCAATATACCCGTGTTGATTTTAATGCATTGCTAATTTACTCGCGGGATTGGATTTCTATAAACCAGGCGCTTTGAATCTAAGGAGGTGTGATACACATACACATCTACCGTAGGTAATTAACACGACCTTTGCTCTGACCGACGGCTCTGCATTGACGTCCACTCGTTAACGTTGTTGAACAGCTCAAGCGCAGCGCATCATGACGTTGGGCATGTGTAACATGTCGCGTGAAATGTAAATGGTTACGACCAAAATACTACGTAGCGCGTAAATCTGGATTACAAAAGTTGGACCAATGTGATGTATTTTTATCAAAATTTACCGTCCAGGTGGCAAGGTTACTATACCACACATTTTGAGTAGGCCTAATGCAGTAATCAATTTGAAATGGTACGGTAAAAATGCACCACATTTATACGGTGGCAAAAAAATATATGAAGGCTATTTTACAGTTCTACTTTGCAAAAGGCCACAAAGTAGTTTCAGATATTAGAAAAACAAAGGAGATGGACACTTCATCTGTTACTAGTTATCTGACATGTTTACAGTACCAGCCTATTTTGATATTATGAACGGTAATATTTGGGTACCAATAAAACAAATAAAAAACGATTTTCTTATATTTCCGGATGTCTTAAATATAACAAGTTTCTATACATGTAAAAAAAAACATGACAGACCAATGATGTAAGCTTTCTGCTGTACTGAATCCCTCTTCAAATTAGGCTAAACGAATGCTGTTCACGTGAACTGCATGGGCCTACTTTAAAATAAAAAAGCTCAACAGTCTAAATTTTTCTTAAATGCACACTTAAAAAGCTGTGGAGTTACACTTTAGCATAACTTTATTTTCAGAAAAGGAAACCAATAATTTATGTTTGCAGGCATGTGAAAAAGAGTCAAATTTAACTAATGCACTTTCTGAGTCATTCGATTTGAGGAGGAATGCATATTTTTACGTGAGAGGAACGGCTAAATAAAATTTGTATAAAAATAAAGGAAATGTTTAAAAGATTAAGCTTTTGAATTTCTGTCAGCTGGATGAAAATAGGTACCGCAGTAGGCCTATTATGGAACCTGTTGTCACTATTAAATGGAATAAAAGGGGTACTTGACGTGAGTATACGGTACGTAACATGTGTGTATGTCCTAGTATTTGTCCGTGAGTACGTTCTTGTACCCCCGATTGCCCACGGTTTCCTGTACTGGCAGTCTGGCACTTGTGAGTATAGATTTGTACTAACAATAGAATACATTTGCATTGTACTTCTGGTACTAGAAAGCACATACTCGTCATTCTCATACACTGGTTTCAAGCATGCCCATATGCAACATAGTAAATGTAAAATGCTGAAGGTTATAGGCTACATAGTTTTCACTAAAACGTTTAGCCATGCACGTACTTATGATCGGCAGCTAATATTCTTGTTATTCCATTAAACTAGCATCATATACAAGAGTAGTTATAAGAGTGGCGCGACTTCATTTTCCAAACTATTTTTGATGCAAACCGCAATTGTGTGACAATGCAGCTACGGACCAGCTATTTCGCTGAATTGATGCTTTGGGTACACAAGCATACCCAATACAAACATAGGATCCGGAACATTTATGTTGAGCCTACATCGCATTACTACCATCAAGGAAAGAAGGAAGTTAAAGCCATCAGTACTATTTCCTTTTCCTTATAACTATGTTTTATGTTCAATGGCAACGTCAGAATGTCCGAAATTGGGGACAAACTAGGGACAAATGATAACTTGGGAGGGGGTAGAAAATCGAGCGCCGACAAAAACGAGTCTGAAGCGCGCGCTCTTGCGGAGTTGGTCCACGGGTGCAGCCCCGGAAGCTCTAAGGTTTAAGCATAGGCTATCTCTAGATGAAAAAAAGTCTCAGATGAGGTATATTAATTATTATTATTCATTTTTGGTTAACCTTAGTACTAATTGGCCCTTCTTGATGGCAAGTTGGGGCGGGGGGGGGGGGGTGTCAAGAACAAAATCTGGGGGGCAAATGCCCCTCTTCCCAACGGTAGCGTCGCACTGTTTTTGTTTTAACATACCTGCCAGCCTTTGTGATAATCATTTCTGTTCCAATTTCGTGAAACTTTTGCCAAAGTTCTCTTCCTTCAAGTGTAACTTTGATATCTTTGGTGGCAGGATTATTTGATCCTCCCGCTACACCCGTGGAGAGGTCAGGTGGACGCATTCCTGCGCATGCGGCTGCCATCATCTGTTGGGTGGCGGCGGCGTGCGCCACGCTGCTGTGGTCTGTTGGTGTAGGGCATGATAGTGGCGTAAAGTCCCCAAAGTGACTGCTGCGATCTGTTGGACAATATCAATTTCAAATATTTTTCAAAAATTTATTTATTTACTCATTTATTTATTATAACAATAAATAAATGTGCAAAATATTATTTGCTTATGTAATGAGTTTACAAATATTCTATAAAATCACAGTAGCCGATTCGTATTAAGGGTAAGCATGATAAACGATCAGCCTTAATTTTTTTCCTTTAGCTTTCGTCTTAGTAGTAGCCAAGGTGATTAGGATAACAAATAAAATGTACATCTAAACAAAAATAATTCGATATAGGGTTATTTAAGTAAGTCATTGAAGAACCTCCAGAGACAAGTCACTCACGTGACCCAAGTTTGGAATGAGTAAAGAAATGTAAGACAAAACATTCAATTCAAAAAAGAAACAATGACCTTAAATGTTTCTACATTTTGGTATTGTTTGCTTTGAGTGGTTTAGAGTGAAGATAAATATCCCCAAATAATCAGATTGTTGAAATGTTTTACGTGATAAATATAAAGTGATATTTTGCTTCGTACAATATTACAGCACATAAGAGCAATAAGCTTGAAGAACTCAAGTGCCATAACAGCACACTGATCATCAATTAATGACATCACACAATAAGGTAACAAGATCAAGGCTATATTTTAAAAATGTGATTATGTGCTTTTTGTACATTATGTACATTTGATTATATTTTAAAAAATAATAGGCATTCAGCATAAGTAATGGAATAGGGAAAACAAGTCAGTGAGCCCCAACTGGAAGAAAGGCCGTGGTCTGCTCGACTTAAACCAATTGGTTAGAAACTGCACCATTAAACTCCATCTAATCTAATCTAATCTAATCTAATCTAATCTAATCTAATCTAATCTAATCTAATCTAATCTAATCTAATCTAATCTAATCTAATCTAATCTAATCTAATCTAATCTAATCTTATCTAATCTAATCTAACCTAATTTTATGAAATCGTGAAATTTCGTGTTTGAGTATGTTAGAATAATTTGCCAAGACACAAAATAAAAAATATCGTCAATGAAGATTTTTTTATATGGGCTATATTATTTTATTTATATGTATGGAATGCAGTGTAATCGTATTTATCATATTTACCGTAAACGGTACTGATAAGTATATGGGACGGGATGAATTCAGTATGCGTTGAAAAAGCGAACAAATGTCGACAAGCATTATACTAATCAGCAAGGTTGTTCCCACACGGAATTGTAGATAGTCGCTAAAGAGAAATCCTACTTTTCCTGTAATTTTTTGTTGTTATCATTTTCACGTCCATGTGAGTCCGGACAAATATTCATAGAGAAAACATGAAGTTTATAGCAAAAAATCTCCTCATTGATTAAACAGCGTGAGATAATTTTTTGACCCGAAAGTGACGCTATATGCTCCTGAAATTACCCATTTTGCAAATCCCGTCTATCGATTATATGCATTACCATACAATGCTGCTCTCTTTTCTACTGTTCGAGCAAGAAGCTGGAAGACCTTTCCAGCTCCCTCTTTCAAGTTATTTGTGTAAAACAAAACTAAAATTTCAAACGTGTTCAAAGTGACTTGTGTTTCCTCCACAGGCGGGTAGGTTAAAATATATTTGAACTAAAGTTTTTAGTATTTGTTAGTTGTCGTTAAGTCAGTTACGGTTTATTCTGAATTGCCATTGAAAGATTTGTTAAAAGTATTTTAAAGTAAACATCAAGTTTAAATTACGTATAAATGATCACAGTATTCAGAATTCCCTTACTTTTTACTACTTTGATTATTTATTTGGAGCTGAATTTAGTTTTTAAATCAAGTTGTACATTGGTTTCATAGTAACATCTTAAAATTATATATAAAGTTTCGCAAAAGATGTAACTAACGAACTTTAGTAAGGTTTTTCTTTCTATTTAGGCCTACTAGGAGCATACAGAAATTTGTGTAAATAAAAATTTGTGGAAATATTGAAATATATACTGGGAGACTCAGCTACTAGTTAACTAACTCTTACTTTTTAATACTACAGTGCTTTTTATTTTAAAAAAGCTGCGATCTCTGCAATTAAAAAACATTTTTCATTTTTGTCATACTTTCTGTCATTTTTTGTATTTTTCGTTTAGTGGTATGCTAAGGCGTTGGTGACCAAATTAAAAAAGGCCTAGATGATTTATTTTATTGGCTGGCTTTTTCCCACAAAAATCATATTCTTTTCAACATGTACAAGAAAATGAACAATTCAAGATAACGAAAAGGCCTAATTAAAGGAAAACATAGAAGTAAAAATTATGTATTAGTTCTTACCTGGAAATCCAAGATGTTGTGAGGATGGTTGCATATAAGTACCGGGATAAGCAAAGCTGCGCGGCGCTGCTGGCGGTACGATGCCATTAAGAGCAAAAGCGTGAGCTCTTGCCCGTTGTCCTAGGTAATCTTCCCCGCTATCATACATCATTGTTCACAGTTCCGCGAAATGAGAGGAAAAAATTCACTCGACGGGAGAGAATTTTCACGTCACGAGCGAAATTTCCCCTTAACACGACCAAAGATTTGCACACAGACGAAAGACCAATTTTTCACGTTGAGGTAGTCTTCACACCAATGGCTAAGCGTCTTCACCCACGAGGTAAGAAACCCAAACGAATTAAACCTGACGAAATCGAATTTCCGGGTGGTGAATACGGCAAGTTTGAGCAAGCCTACTACTTTCGTCACCTATCGCGGGTATAGCACGTCACTGCGTGACTGTAGCGATGTATATTTTGAAGTTCAGCCTAACAGCTCCTTGGTGAGTCCTTCCTGCCTATGGTGACGAGTGTCAAATGCTAGTGTATTTCTTTGTTTTCAAATACTTTCTCCCCTGCACGTCTAAACACACTCTAGACTCTATCTACCAGGTATGATCAATATGATCTTTTGTATGAACACTTTGCGAAACTTCCAACTTCTTTTCTAAGCTTTTTCTTGACCAAAACCGATATGTTAACGGGACACTACTCCAGGCAACAATTAAACTACCATTATGTTTCCCTAAGATCGTCCACGCGCTTGGTTCTTTGAGCCGTGAAAATCCACTCGCTATTGGCGGTTCTGTACGTCAGTCAGTACATTTCTAAACCACGCCCACTCTTACCGGCGGTTAGTCGGAAAAAGTTTAACACTATATGAGGCGCAGCGTGCATGCAATCTAACGGTGGCTTCCAAACATGTAAGACTATTGTATACAAGCAATTCGCGCATGGATAGGTATGAGAAGATTTATATAAATATGAGTACTATGCTACAGATTACGAATAAAGCCAGAAGTTTATAACTTTGGTGCATTTTGACCACAGGTAAAGCGAGTTAAGACTCTGTGACTAAGTAAATAGACAGGTTAACGAAGGTACTGACACATTTCAGAATCTTTTCATTAATTGTATAGCTGCCTTCTTTGATTAAAGTCACAGTTCAGCGTTAAACTCCCACGATACAGCTGTATGGAGCTTTTAGAAAATGGGTACCATTGGAGTGTTATTGTCTTCTCAGTGACGTCATAATTATCAATTGTGTGGTATAAATAGAATCGTTTTAGGCATATTTTATTGGCTTAATAGTTCCAGTTTTTCAGTGGTTAACGAAAGGTTTCGTAAATCTCACCAAACCTGTTAAGGGAAGTTGTCAACGTCTGCTAAATTGATAGCACCGTTGAAAAGTGGTTTTCATCAAGTGATCTGTAGTATAGCTTTAGTAAACGGGTTGGCAGATTATAAAATATTTCATTGTAGTTAGTTACCAGAGCAGTCGAAGTCAGCCCACTGTCACTTGGTTGGGAACTGGGCCGTAAAACTGTCTAACTAGCTAGCCAACGCATTACCAAAGGGTAGCACCCCGTAGAAAATTTTTCGACCTCTGCTTAAAAATAATGTTTGTATGTAATATGTACATATTATAAAAATTTGCCATGGTCCCTGGAATATTTTAGCCTTTCCCCTAGAGGTATCTAACTTGCTCCTCCATTAGGACCTACTTTGCCTAAACGGGTCTTCCTATGTCATGTCAAACTGAATAATGTATAACGGTGTTTTAAATACACTACTTGATTGAGAGTGTCATTAAGACTTAAGTTAAGAGAAGCAAAAAGTAATTTAGCTTTACATGGCTTACTGTATAGCCTAGCTTCCATCACCATGGCCACAGGTGGCGGAAGCGGGGGGGGGGGGGGCAGGTGCCCTGGCCCCCAATATTTTTTTTATGAGATTTTGTGGGAGGTATGGCACCTCGATAACTGAATGTCGCAAAATGAGTTTTTCAAAAGTAATGAAACAAATTTAAGTTGCTTGTATTACATTTCGGCTATTCTTTTCAGAGTGCAAAAGTTGCAAAGCTTCCAGGGACTTCGCCTCCTGGACCCCCACATTAACGATAACCTGTAGGAGAGTTTACTTTCGCCCTTCAAACAGTTAAAACAAAACTCTTTGCAATCTATCTTTCTTTTTCAAATTATCTTTCTTCTTCTCAAATCAGGTCTTTTTAAAGATACTGAGCGAGGAACATGTCCCCAGTCCCCTAATTGGCCCCAATGACACAAATTTGCCCAAGTTATAATGTCCCTGTTAGGATTATTAGTAGTTCCTATACAAAGATACTTTTTTGCTTTCTTAAAGTCCCATAGAAAGCCTAAAACTTCAGAGCTTCCGGGGCCATGTTGCGGGCCCCTGGACCCTACGCATATTGCCTCGGGGTTTTAAAAAAAAACTTCTTATTGATAAAATGCTCCAAACCGCTTTGGATCTCTTAAAAATGCCCTGTCTTAAACTATCAATCACATGTTCAATTTTGAGTAGCTTCAAAATTTTGGCTTTGCTCCCTAAAATAACTGTAAAGCATGTTTCTACTTAATGAAATGCCATAGCACTTCTCGATTCCATTCTCGTCCCTAACCTCACCCCACTCCTGAATTTAATTCATAGTTTAGAATCCTTAATTTGAATATGATTTTCAACCATTCTGGACCCTCTCAAATCACTAAAATCGCTGAGCTACCGGGGGCTTTGCTTTCTCCTCACCTCACTTTTAAAAATCACCTAAGGTATTAAAAACTTTTAGTATTTGATTGACCCTCTTCTAAAATGCAGTAAAAACTAAGGGAAAGATTTTTGACGCCCGTTAGGGTCTAGTTGGCATAGTTTGCCTGTTTTTTTTTGGGGGGGGGGCACAGTAAAATGCCATTGCCAAAGACAACATATAGACTGGCAGTATACCAGTTATGTTGTCCTTCTTAATGCTAGTCGAATCATATTTGGGTACTTTAATACATGTGGTATCTCTCCTGAAGTTTCAGAGCCGAAATATTGTTATAGAACATATGCACATGACGTAACAGAACAGAAATAGCGCCCTCTAATACGACCGGAAGCAAAAGCTATCTTAAGGTAAAAGCTTCAAATCACAATATCTACATTAATGGTAAACAAAGTGGGTGCGTTTTTATTGAAAGGGGAAGAAGCGATCGCCCCAAACTTATTTTGAAAATACAGCTGAATTCAGATTTTTTTTCTTGTTTCTCTTCTAAATATCTTTTATGGTATTTCATGTCTTTAATATCGCATATTCAGGGTTAACCAGGCAGTAACTGTAAGTAAATTTCATGACTGAGGAAGAGAAGCATTGTCACGTGAATCTCAACAACATATCATGAAACAGTATAACCCACCTCACTAATTCAAGTTCGGATAACAACATGTTTCCTTGAGAATTAATTTACAAAGTATATGGTGATATGATTGAAATTAATACTCACAGATATTAGCCTAGCACAAGAGGTGTAGTTTACTGAACCAAATTTTGCTGACTGAATTTGCCTATCAAGATGATTCTGTTGATTTCAAATAGGCTTACAACTTCCTATGAGCAGGGACATTGAAGTAGATGCACAGTCAATTAAAAGGAAATATTGCGTTTGAGTTACAGGAAAATTTCATCCTTTTAAAACCAATATTTGCTGGCAAAGAGTGATAAATAATTACAAATAAAGCAGTATGGTAGCCTTTTTTTTCAAGAAGCAGGTTTCCCTCAGATAGAAATTCAGTTGTTTGTTGCTCGAGAATAATTTGTTCACCCAAACTTTCAATATTTCAAAAGATGCAACTCCCATAACTCCGATAGTGTATCGAATCGGTGCGCCAATCGAAGTTACGACACGGGTAATCCGTGATGTCATCCAAAATCTGGCATAGGATTTTATTGCATTTTCAAGAGACGACAGGTCATCTTTAAAACATTCATTTATGAGATCTGGAGGTGTTGTCATGACAAGTTCAAGAATAATTTGCTTTCTTTGTTGTATTTTTGTTTTATCCATTGCCTCGATATCACACGATGTGCACTTTTCTCTCATTTTGTTGGTTATTGTAGAACGGAAATAATTTGTAACCGACTATGTAGTTGTATTTTTTATTGACTCTTATAATCTTCGGAGTATGAAAAGAGCATAAACTGAAACTGATAGACAGGTTAGTACGCATAGGTTTCTGATTTGGGCATGGCCGTACGGTGCGGGAGGGCCGGGGTGCTGTTGCCCCCATTGGCAAAAGCCTTGCTGAAACGGGCAGACTTTCGTGCCTCAGTCGGGCAGAAATTATGCCCTTGGGTGGAATCTGGAGTCAGACAAAAATTCACCACCTCCTCCCGAAAAGGAAATTTTGGTTTCCCTGTATAATACCCTTATACTCCTTTGTCTCACTTATTGTAATATCATTTGGGGGAGCACGTATGCCAACAGAATTCAATCTCTCTTCATTTTACAGAAAAGGGCTATTAGATGTAGATGCAACGTAGACTATCGTCATCATACTGCACCTCTTTTCGCCAGGTTTAACCTTCTTAATATTTATGATTTAAATCGGTATCATATCGGGCTGTTTATTTTTGACTAGCTACATAACAGAACCCCGTCAATATTTAGTACCCATTCTCAGTTTCGTGATAGCTATTACCCTTACCCTTGTCGTGCTTCAAATCAGTTTTTCACTCCCCTTTGTAGACTTAGATCATCTCAACTTGGTCTTCGATTTATAGGTGCAAAACTATGGAATTCTTTCCCTTTGGAAGTTACTAACTGTAAAGCACCATATGCATTTAAAAAGCAGCTTAAAGTTCATCTTATTGCAAACTACCTTTGAACTTCCGTCTTTGATCTTCCGTGTTTTGTGTTTTTTTTTTTCTTCCCTTTTGTCGCGTATTATGTGTATTTTAAAGGGGGTGTCAACACCCATAAGCTCCCAGGAGCTTTTAGTTGCCACTCCTCAGTCGCTTACCTTGTTTTGTTAAGTAAAGTTAATTTTATGGTGTGTTTAAGCATGATAATCCTTATACATACTGTAATTTCGTTACCTTTACCACTCTTAGAATGTTGTTATGTATTTTTATATTATGGTAAGAGATTGGAATAAAGTCTTAGTGAAATGAACTGAACTGAACTGAACTGAAATAAAAGAAAAAGTCCCGTACGGCCATGATGGTTTTCGGATAGGATTTCTCTGGGTGTCATGGGCCGAAGTCCCTCACACAGCAGTAAAATCGATGAAGGTAAATGACTGCATCGGGTTCGGATTAACGGTTGGGTATTTATTACGAAATTCTCCCATACCCCAATCAGTCCTCGAAACAAAAGCAGCTGGTGTAGTTAACACAATTTCCAAAACATTAAATTTGTAACACTCAGACAAGATATCATGACTTATTATTGATTACTCTGCTGTTATATATGCATACTTATATTTAATACATATGGATACTTATATTTAATACCAAATTCCGAATTATACATTTATACCAAATACCAAATTTATTAAAATACATTCATAACATGATTGCATTGGGATGTTGCAATTCTTCAAGTCAGTAGGGGAAATGTGTAACCTTATCTATTCAAAGCAAAAGAAAAGCAGGTCAAAGGTCAAGGCGCAAGGTCAAAATTTTGAAGTATAACGAAAGACGAAACATATCAGACTTAAACCGTCGAAAAATATCCCTTGGGATTGAAACTGGGAAACTGGAAGTATTTACAATAATGCTGACGTCACAATTCAACCATTAATACAACCAGTTCTCACAATTCTTTCACCATGACGTTTCTAAACACTGAAGTTGGATCCAGAAAATTTTATTATTGACAAATATCACCTCCTTCCGTTTTTCCCATACCCCGCGGAGCGGACGGTGGTTATCTTAGCTTCTTAACTTCCAAAAAGATATGACTGAAAAAGGAATATGCCATACAGCCTGCTACGCAGGTAGTATTTCCTATGCTAGACTTTTTCTTTTTGGTGGATATAGGGTCAAACGTTCTCAGGATAGTCGCCGCTACCCAATACAAACGTTAAATATAAAGCATATCTTCTTATCTACTAAACAAATCTTCTGTGTCAATTCATGATAAAGTACACTAACAAAAAATATAAAGAAAATGATGTTACCATGGCAACTCGGCATCACATCTTCCTCGGAGTTTTGATGTGGTTATTTTTTTTTAATATCATGTTATCATACATAATCCCGCCAGGCGAAAATGATATTCTTCAATTTACAAACATCACAAAATTTGTTATAGCTAGTGCATTCATTAATCTTTTATTTTTAACAGGATGTTAATTTCGAATATTGTCGCAGGCTAAAACATGAACTGTTTGGTTGACTTAAAACGCAAACAACAACCCATTACGCGTTATATTGCTTGTAGCTTACTGTATGCCGAGTTGACTTCATCAACCGCGTACATATACTCGAATTTTATCTTCAGTTATGTAGCCACGTGATGAGATCGCTAATGATTTGCAGTATATAGGAAATACCACAGGCGTAAAATGAACTGTAGTTTTAGTCCATTAACGATGTGTAACATCTTCTTCATACTTTCTTCATGCGATTGATAAATTATTCATTGTTTCATTTGACGAAACACAGATGGGACGATTCTCGAGAGACTTGAGAATGCACTAATTGTTTGTGAGTGTAGTGGTCCGTTGGACTTTTCCTTAACTTGGCTCTTCCAGCGTGACTGCCTGCGTTGCCACCGAGATGTATCAGGTGGGAGCACAGAGCAAAACCAGGACTCATTCCGTCGCTGAAACGCGAACTGAAAGGATGATAAAAGAAATATCAGTCAGATTCAACTCTGCTGAAAGACAACACTGCGTGATTTATCACTTTTTGGTAAAATAATTGGGAAAATGTTTTAGCCTGAAATCTAAAAGGTTTCTGTCTCAAGGTGACGGAAAATAAATACCTAGGGCACAAGGCACGTGTCCACCCTTTCCTTTGGGCATTCCCCCGCCCAAGCACGCACACACACACACACACACAAGTACACACACACACACAAACCTTTTCAAAATTATACAATTGGTTTTTCCATTTGAATAATCTTCCCAATCTGCAACTAAGAATTTAATGCTTATGGGGGCGCTGGGCTTAGAAAGTCTGCCTACAGCCCCCTCCCTTCCGACACCAATGGATGAATTTTTGGCAACTCGCCTGTTGACATACCTTGTCACTTACGAGAATGTAGATGAAAATTATCTGAGGTCTTCAGACTTTTTCTTGGATTTTTTTTTTTTTTTGGGGGGGGGGGGGTACGATTTACTCAATTAAATTTGTTTTCATCGAGCTATGACAGCAGACAACAGAGTAGAGGTGTTATAGAGAAAGTAATTTGTGATCCAACATCTGACGAACTATTAATGGTTATTTTTGTCTTAAATTGTTATTCCTATAAACACCTGAATGTTGCCATGAAAGGGTAGTAGCTGACCCCCTGTAACCACCCTCCTATGACGAGATTATCTTGTAAGTAAAAGCGTATTGTGTCCGTATGATCTTCAATTTTCCTACCACTCAAATTAAACGGAAATCATAGTTTTTAATCTGACAGTCTGATGAGTCTACTGGTGATGATTGGACGATCACCTCTTTAACATAATTATGGTATTTTTAATGCCGTGATGCATCCTTGAATAGTCTACGGCAAATCTATCAACGAAGAAAACATTTAGGTGAAACTTACACTCTAAAAATGAAAGGAGTGAAATTTCACTCGTTAGAAGATTAAGGGTGAGTAAGTGTACCCAAGAAGAGTGAAAATTCACTCCAAAGATGTTTAAAATTCGCTCCAAAAGAGCGACATTTCACTTTTGATGGAGTGCCTGCAGGGACTACTCTTTAAACAGTTAAAAAGTGTTTTCTGAAAGCATCCTTTCAAAAGTGAACCTTTTTGGAATGAATTTCACTCTTCTTGGGGTAAATTTCACAATTCTTGGAATGAAACAGCACTCTAATGGAGTAAATTCACTCTATGAAAGAGTGACTAAGATCATCCTTTGGATTTTAGAGTGTACGAGGCTTAGAAAGCGTCGCTTCCAGTTATCTGGGAGGCAAAATTTCCTTTTAGGTATCGCCCCAACACGTGAGCACGGTGGCCCTAGGCTTAGAGAGTCTGTATACTGGTACCCTCCCTCCTCCAACGAATTTATGGATACTCACCTAGCGAGATACTTTGTCTCCAAAAATAAGCCAGTTTAAATCTAAACGAGGTCGTGTCAGACTTTTGTTCCGCCATTTTTTGCTACTATTTGCTCAATGATATTCGCTTCCATTCACTCGTGACAGCTGATAATAAAGGGGAGGTGTTGGAGGAAGTAGCTTCAAGATCTTATATCTGACGAATTTAATTATTAATTATTATTTTTGTCTTAAATTGGTATTTTTAAAATTTGATTGCATTTTAAAGAAGATTTTCCTTTGACCGGAAGCCCATTAGTTTTGAAACGATTGTTTCCGAAGCTTTTACATGCCAAGTCGCATTATCGTTTTCTTCTCGAGAATCAGTATTTAGCCATTTGATCAGGGTAATGAGCTATTTACACGCTTTTAAAGTGTACCTTAAGTCTACAATTTTAGAAAAAAGAGTTTAAAACTGAAACTCACACAACCAACCCTCCCGCAGTCATAACATTTACCGGTACTTAATTTGAAATAGTCCACTAATTATAGTCCCATACTTTATGACGATGTTCTTGTACACTTCGCATTAAGTCTTTTGTTTCTTTTTAAAATAAAAAATGATCGCTTGACTTTAAACGCATCCAGTGTTTGTGCGTGATATTTTACAGAGGACATTTGTACGTAAAGACAAGCCACCCTATCGTAGCCTGACCATGCGATCATTTTGGCACAAAGCTTAATATGCTTACAAAAAATAAAGACATACAAAACCATTTTAACTTTTGTATTCAACAATTACTTCATAACTTATTGGGGAATCTGCCATTTTAACACATATGAACAAACTTCAACATTTAATTTACATATCAGTTCATTAGGAATGCCATGTGAAGAATTCGAATTCATTTCCATACCTTTCCAATATATATATATTTTTAAATTTCTAACTTTTTGTATACGGAGAATCTGAGTTTAATTTCAGTGTTTGTCAGCTGCTATATAGGGTAGCAGGCGAAACGAACGTTGATTTACCGGTAGCCTATTCAAGATTGTTTTCAACCATTGGTATCATCAGCAATTTATCTATGCGTGGAAAAATTCGGAAAACCTAGACCCGGACTCATTTGGGGACGATATCACCGGTGAGGACTCCATGTTTCTGCCCGATCAAGGAAATCAAAGCTCTCAACGACTCCTCTTTGTTCGACGACACGGTACAAAGACGACACGGTACGAAGACGGGACAGTCACAAAGTTGAAAGAAGAGTTTGTAATAACCATTGAGAGTCCACCGAAGATTCGTCATCATGCCCTTTCGGGAAAAAACAACAACAGGTACATATGTTTACCATGCATCTTTCAATTTTACTTGATTTTAAACAGAGGTGGAAAGTCCTCCTATAACTACGCAGAAGACACGGTACTTTTCCCATTAGGGGCTATTTGTAACCAGAGGGAAGCCTTACGCTTCCCCTCCTTTTTGACGGCACTTTAAGTGTCTCCGGTGACAAGTCCCATAATCTCCCATTCTCTCTTTACATGAATGTGCAGACCTTACTCTTACCTCTGTGATTGCCGCTTCTATCATTCCAATGACTCGATTTAAGTACTTTGTAGTTAATCCTAAACAAAGTTGGTAAGATCTGCAGTTATTATACTTAGCCTACGGAACATACTTAACGGAGGCAAGTCTTTGAAAACGGACTAGGTCTTTTAACGGTCCCCTAATTCCATTCGATTCTATTTGAACAGTGCGAAGACTGATAAATTACTATTGTTCAGTTATGAATGGCAAAGAAAGATCGATTTAATTGAGTCTAGACTGTTGAGGGCTACCACACGTTTCTATTGGTTCTCGCAGTGCCTAAATAGGTAAACCAGTCTTCCTATTTACTTCACCGCTTTGGTCCGCTTTCGGACCTCAAAAATACCAACAAAGTTTTATAGCAGGTACATGGTAAATACACCAAAAATTACTGAAAGCAAACACCTTCTTAAACACTTTGAGTATTTATATGCACACACCGTAATTTGTTTTAAACGGGGAGGGGTGGGGATGACTTGATAATATGATGGATTTTTTTGGAGGAGGTACAATATGTGTAACTATATTATTGAAAATATCTTCACCACTACTAGTCTAAACAAAAAATTGCAGTCGGACACAGGGGGTTGGGGATAACCTCATTAGCCCCAACGAGAACCAGCCCCTTTCCGTCATCACTTTTACTTCCCATTAAAGAGGGTTCACAGTCCCATCCGCGACAAGTTTTGATATTTTACAGAGGGTATTTATTCTACGAATTTCGGTGAAGTTTCCGTTGAAATCAGATGTGTTTCTCAAGATATGAAGAGGTAAAGTTTCTACATTTTTAACAAATTTTCTTCTCAACCAGCCCATGTTGTCAGAATACTGTTTGATAAGTGGCATGAGAACTTTACAAACTTTTGAATTCCCCACAAAGAGGTCCTATTCATATTATTTTCAAGGTTAACCAAACAGCCTGAAAAATAAAGGGAAACAAAGTATTCCCTATCGATGTGAGTGAGTGGTATAACTTCTGCTTCCATCAAACTCACTTTGGAACACAAATCTAGTGGCTTCATTTACTGATACTTTGAGAAATACATGTCCGATTTGCATGGAAGTTTCCCCAAACTGTGTCGACAAGGACCGTGGAGACGGGGCTGGGTCTTTCGCCCCGCTTTTCCTGCATTTTTGACGGCCTTACATTGATGTTATACTGTTGAACATGTTGGGCCGCTTGGTGATTAGCCCCCCCCCTCCCCCTCCTCACACACACTTCAAAATTTGACCAGCGGCCCCTGATAGACTTGGTTCCATTTTCACATACTGAAATATACAGTAATGTTTGCTTAAACTTCCTCTTAGGTGACGACGTTAACACTTTTAGGAAGGAGAACATCTAGAATCCGAGTGGTTGTTCTTAGTTGTGCACCTTTCCTGTCACTTTTTGAATTTAAAAACAAACAAGTTGCTGGAATACCTTTTCTTGGTCTCAATTTTGCCACCATCTCTTCGTCACAAGTTGAACACGTGACTTCTTCAACATAATCTTCACCTATGTCCGTTTCGCCGGCCTCAAAGAAGAAATCTTGAATTAAATTTCAGTTATTGTTTCAGTGGAGGAATTTCACTTAGTGCAATGAGTTCAGTGACGTATGTACGTTTGATGATTGAGGGCAGCAAAGAAGGTAACAGATGTGCACATACCACAATTCAACGGGATTGTAACCTTCTTTTGTCCCATAGTGGGGCGATGTCGTCGCGGGGAAGGAGAACCCATGGAGAAGGGGGCACTTCCCTTCGAATTCGTTTCGTTATAGTTACCGGTAATTATGGTTACATTTAAAATGATTTTATCTTTGAAAATGTTTCGAGCTGCTCATAAAATAAAGGTTTGCATACTCAAGCGAAGGAAGTGAGCAGATATGAGGTAGAATATTTGCACACACACACACACACACACACACACACACACACACACACGCAAAAACACTTGGCGTAATCGTACAGAGGGTATTACGGCCATTAAAATCTTGCAGGCCCTGGAGTGAAGCCAAGAGACTTGATGCATGTTCAATTGGAGGAAACTATGACAGAGGCGTAGATCTGGTTAGTGGATTGGGGGCAAATTTTTTCAACAGGCAGTCGAACCTCGTATCGTGCCCAGGACCGAAATTGTCTACAAGCAATTCACCCTCATGAACGCGAGCTCACACGTAGGCCTGTACCTACATACACAACAAAACATGCATATACATTCACATTGACACGTCCCACTTAAAGCCCTTAGGCCTAAGTCATCTATGTACCATGCAATGTTATATTTAGTTTATTCTGCCTCTTGTTTTTTAACGATATGTTTTTTCCCCCTCGATATTTTCATTGGGGTGGCAATTGTAACACCGCCCAGGACCAATGTCCCTGCATCATGAACAAAATCTCTTTCTAGACAAAAGAAAACTGGCAAGATATGTTCAAGTATATCGTGTCTTAAAATATTTAAGAGGAAGAAGTGACATTTAATATGAGTGTTTCCATCTATTGGAGCGTACGCGTACCCCGTCCTTCACCAAGTGTAGTCATGAACACACAGTGGCGTAGCCACGGGGGAGGGGGAGGGGGAGTTAGAACCCCCCATGACCCAACCTTGCAATGCAAAAGACACCTAAAATAGCGGTTTTTTCTCTATCCTTAGACTTTTCCCTCGTGTCGCGCCTCCCCCATGACACCAACCCCATCCCCCATGACACTAACCCCATCCCCCATGACACCCCCATGACACAATCCTGGCTACGCGCCTGTAAACACATACCCCAATTAATCACAAAACTGAGCAATATTATCGTAATTTTGATGTATTCACATTCTTCGCTACATACATACAACATAATTCATGCGAGACCGAATGGCCAACGACCCATGCTTTCGTTACTTTTCACAAGGTGCGTAGAATATTCATGCTACGCGTTATTCCCCTAAAAGTCGAGCAACAAGTCACCAGACACCTAGAATAAAAACTACAGCAGTTACGGCGAGGAATACTGACAGAAGTAGCCGACAGGATGGTGCGAAAATCTGTGTTAAAAGCAAGACTTCTTAACGAGCTTTCAATAGCTGTTTTCAAGCAAACGTGTATTCCTTTACACGTTGTATTCACAAGTAATTCAAGGCACATCCATTACTGCCAAAGACTGGAATTTTTTCGAAGGGGCGATTATCAAACTTTGTCACTGCTGAGTTTTCAGAAAGCTCGCTGAGGCAAAACAGATTATACCGTTTAAAATGGAAGCTAGTTAAATCGCCGTTTTATCTTGTTAGTTCACCAAAAATGAGCATAGTCACGAAAACCTTCACATTTCCCTCTTACGTTTGGTGAAAGCGATTTGTTCGTTATTATGATTCATACAGGTTCCAAAGAAAAATTGTATTATATCAAAATAATGCTTTACGGCCAATGGACTTTCTCTTTCTAAAAATGAAAGGGCAAAGCCTTTTTATCATTTTGTTATTATATGCAGGGATTGAGGAAATTGCCCGAATATGTGATGGAAATTTGAAAATAAATCCTTGTCTACTTTGTTAGGTGAAGCTGCCCTTTCCGTCACTGCGTTCTGTTACAATTTTCATGCCGGGACAATATACTGTAGTGTATGGGATTAGGCCTGGCTGAACTTAATTAGAAGAAAGATTTAAGGTCACATCAAGTTTTGATTTGTTAGAAGAGTTCTCATTCTAAGCATTTCGATGAAATTTGCTTTGAAAGCCGATGTGTGGTTCTCAAGATATAAGCAGATAAATCTGTCGTATTTTAAAAAAAGTGAACTTGAAACAAGCAGATATGACATCATATCCTCACATGAATAGACATTCTTCTTTTTTTCTTCAAACTTCACAATTAACTTTCTCAGTTTCAACGACGTCATATTATCAGATTGTGATCGAATAATTAGCAAGAAAGCCTATTTTTTCATTCCTGCACAAGGATGTCTCATCCCGGTATTAACGCCAAGGTCAACGTACCAGTCTGAACAAGAAAGAGGAACAAAGCTTTCTTTGTCTATGTGAGAAAGTGATATGACCTCTGCTGCTCTTATGTTTCTTTTGGAACACAAATATAGTGACTTCATCTACTGATGTCTCGAGAAAGGCAGGTCTTATTAGAATGGAAGTTTCACCACACTGGGTGGATTGGTTCATTTTCACATATGAAAATTGTTGAGTGTATGCTCAAACTTCCCATTTAATGTCTGTTCATGTAAGTAGGGGAGTGGTACACATAACATGACACAGTCGGTCATTATCATAACTGGGTAAGTTTGTCACTGAAGTGACTCGCTGAAAGTGAGTCACGCCAGGGAAAAATTGACTCAGTTTTAGACAGTGAGTCACTTTTTATTTTTTGTGCCCCCATCCCTCACAGGTTCTGGCTTCAAAGTCACCTGATTACGGTATTCATTTATATGGGGATGATGGGAAAATTATCGCTCGCCCTTTTTAGACTTTTCACATGCACTTGCCTTAAAACAAATATCAAATTCATCCCCATTTTCCTAATTTGGCGCTTCATGTAAAATATTGTCAAATGACAAATTCTGTGCTTTGAACATTTTAGTGTTCTTTACAGAAAAAAAGCTTTTTGAACGATGGAAAGGAAATCCGTTAACCTCCTTTCGTGCTTACACTCGCCGGACTACTTTCATAGAAAATTTCTTTTCATTCGCAACATCCTAATTTTTCAACTGTAATATTACAAGTTAGAACACTGGAAGGGTCACTTGACCCGTTTCAGACAACCAAGAGGTTTTCAAACCATAAATTTTCTGGTATGCTACGCGAGAAAATATGGCGGCGCTCTGCTACAGGAGAGCACATGGTAGGTAAAGTTATCCCCCTTTACTGTCATCAGAGACTTTTCGTCACGGACTTCCTAATACATGGACAGAGCATGTAAAATGTTTGTTCTACCCATAGATTGTTGCCACCGACTGGGGCAAAAAAGGCGCACCAAGATGGCAATAATTTGTATGATATGACGACTCTATAATGTTTTGAACAAAAGTTAAGCTTGAATTGGAAATAATATCATATTCCTGCAATTCATGTAGTGATTTTGACCTTACCTTGTATTTTTTCGAAAATATTTCAACTTTCTTGCAAAAGCTGTTGATTTACTTGAGCAACTTGAAGTCCAAACTTTCACACAAAACCATAGCAGACAGCCATCTTGCTACTTCTGTACTCACAAGTACGATAGCGACAATCAAACGTGCAGTATGCTCTGTCCATGTGTAGGAATTCCGTGGGAGATACATACCCCCACTTAGGGAAATGTGAGTGACAATCTTTGATTCTTTCCTTAGTAGGCGTACTAGGTCTGCTCGATATTTTGTCAGCCGACGGCAGCAATTTTCTCCTTTTATGTAACAAGTCACTTCTCTTTCTAAAAAAGCTGGGACAATGCCGTCACTGGCTGTTGGGAAGATAAGACCTATTTATTGATATCTTAACCAGTGGTAGGTTTTTATCCTTTGGCGCTTTGTTTGTTATAACAGAGGCGTCTCTTGATTTTATTTAAATTTATTGGCCATCTTTGTCAATCTCAAAAAAGTGGTACTTTTTAATGCGATAAGAGTAAAAAGTAACAATTAGCTGATCTTTACTTTAACACCGTAAAACAGCAACGTTACCAAGGAGGGGTGGTGTCAGGGGATATGACCCACCCACGTGACACAAGCTTGAAAAACAAAACTATAGCACAGTGGCAAAAAGGCAATGACCATAAACTTTGTAACGGTTGTTGCACAAACGTTGCATCATTTAGCGCCTGGAAATCTAGTAAAGTCATTCCTTTTCTAAAGGAAACAGGGAAACTCTTCCCAACTTACACTCCATAACTCGGCTTTTGAGTTATGACGCAATCCTGGATACGCGCTTGTTTTAGAGTTCCCTACTTTTGTGACACACTCGCGCTCTTTGTTTCCATCATTCCCTCAGCACACTAAACCGAAGAAAATTAACTGAGTCACATGCGGCCATTATTCTACATTATTCCGTTTGAACATAATACGAACATTTTTACCCCTGAGCAAAAAAACGAAATGTTGGGACCTTTAGTTAGAGTACCTGGTAAATTTGAATGGTGTACCCTTATTTAGAAGACAATCATGAAAGTTGCATTGAAGACTGATCATCTTGGGATATTTTGTGGTACAATTGCGGCTTCTCGACGGAAGTAAAAAAGTCCTTCTGAGAGAAGATGCTTCCTTCCCACATTCGGCGCCACAAGGTCTACTTCATTCCTTTTGATTAGCCAACATGGTGTACGTACAAGCATAAAAGCACATCAATTTGCATAAAAATAATTAAAGCATTCTGCTTTTCTTTGTCGGTTTTGAAAGTAGAGAGTTTATTTTGAAGGGAAGAACCATTGCTTAAGAATCTACATGCTTTCGCCATACTGCCATATGAATGTGAATCGAGGTGTAACGTCTCAGTTCAGCCCCTTTTGACAAAAGTTGCGAGTTTGTTTAATGCAATGTACAAAATTGGAGACAGGCGAAGGATGAGAGAAGGCCCTTTAGCCGGGTGGGAGCAAAATATTGCACACAAGAGAATAGCAGCAGCGTTAGGGGCAACAGGGGGAATTTTCCCCTTTAGACTTTTTTCCTAAACCAAAATTGTCCCCAAAGTTCGGTCAGTTTTGAGTTAAGTTATCAAAAAAAATAAAAAAATGACTACTATTCCTTTCCAGAGATTTCATTTTTCTTCAAGAGATATGCTAACACCTCAGAGCTACAGGGACCCACACCCCCATCCCCAAGACCATTCGCTTTGGGCTCGGCATCGTCCTGCGCCCGAAAATTTTTGCCCCAATATTTTCCTTTGACCTTAGCTTGCCCCCAATTATGGCGCCGCCACTTCTGGAGAAGAACCGGTATATACTAATATGCACTTCAGTATGTAAGATCTTTTAGACTATTTAACTTGTTTGTGGAGCAGGTACCATCTCCTGGTCTCCTTTAACATGGGTCCGGTTCATGGAAGTGTGAGCCAGTATTTCCCTTAAGATACTCCTTTTTTAAAGCAAACAGCCTAACTACGTAAAATTATACACGCGACGTCAAGTTCCGCCCTGTACCTCATTTGGTGTGATAAATTCTTGCACAATATAGTGTCTTACTTGATACATTTATGTCAGAAATATAATAACGGGGGAAGTTAATTCTTCACGCCAGAAGCAAACATTTAAACTTGGAGGTGTTACATCAAATTGACATGATTTATGAGATAACATCACACCGAAGTAACTAAACAATAATGCAATTACACCTAGCAACTACTCTAAAAGCTTCAGGAGTTATATCAATAATATGCCTAGCCCCTTGAATGGCTTGTCGTGGAAGGGGCGAAATTTAAGGCGTTAGGAAAAATGTGGTGTAAAGTTTGGGGATAGAATATTCATAAACAGTAATATGTTTGAAAGATGGGTGTCTTAGGAGCGTGGGAAATTAGAAATACCAACAACGTAGATAAATATTGGTAAGCCATTGGAACTTTTGTCGAAGGTTACACTACCGTAAAGTAACCATGACAACTTTCTATTGTTCTCTTTGTTGTGATTACTATGATAACAATAGTAAATGTCTTAAAAAAGAAACAAAAGGCGTCCCAAAGTCGGGGTTCCTCGACGAGGCTAAAATCATATCAGCGGGGTGGCCTGGCAGAACAATATGGGCAGTCGCCCGGAATAGTCCTACTCAACCGTCTTCTGTTAAAGAATAGTCGGGTTCTAGTGCATAGATTTTGTAATGGCTGCTTAGTCATTGTTATTCTATCAAACAATTCAAATATCACTTTTAAGAAAAACCAAAATTAGCTGTCAATCAAATAGTATCAATTTAGGCTAACTTTTATTGCCATTGTCGTATAATTCGCATTTTGTAGTCTGTCAAATACTCATCTGTTCTCTCAACCGTAACTGCATTGACAGTGGAAACGGTCCAAACCTAAGTGGTCTGACTAATGACGTAGCCACGGGGGGGGGGGGGGACTGGGTCATACCTTCCTAACTGATGTCAATGTCTACTTTTTGTTAGCCCTCAGACTGAAATTATATGCAAGGACACCTAAAGAAGGGAAAGGAGAGGAAGACTGATTCACGTCTGCAGTACAGCAAGACAGGACACACTCTTAAATCAAAGAGTGAACTTGGTCACTCTAATAGATTAAAACGGGTAAATACACTCCGTCAGAGTGTTAATTCACTCCCAGAAGAGTGAAATCCACTCCAAGAAGAGTAAAATTCACCACATGGAGAGGGAAAATTTACTCTTCCAAGCAATGATCACTCTTTTTTAATATAATATAGATATATATAGATATATACACATAGGTCAAGGTAATAAATTCGATCATGAATTTTATACCGATCCAAGATAGAGTATAAACTCTTATCAAAGAAGGAACGGTAGAAGAAAAACACCAGAGAGAAAAATTGAGCCGTACGGGGGACCGAACCCACCATCCTCCGCTTTCCGGGCGAAGTCTATGACCACTATGCTATGACAGCTCGTGATTCACAGAGGCCACAACAGACTATAAATACCCCGCGTGAATCAATTTTCTCTCCTTGTTGCCATAGTACTCCCAAGCAGGATGAATAATCAGTAGGTCGAAGTTGGTATATATATATATATATATATATATATATATATATATATATATATATATATATATATATATATATATATATATATATATATATATATATATATATATATATATATATATATATATATATATATATATATATATAACGCTAATTCCCAATTGGTATATCTCCGCGTACATAGGGCGAAAAAATAACAATGAAATACATAAGAAACAGTATTCGCCCTAACGTCTAAAAATATAAACAACGTTATTTCAATGGCCAGCCATCCGTCCGTGTTAACAGCTAGGTGTCCGTAAATTTGACAACTTTGAAGTAATTGTATCTACTTTGTAAATCTAGGAGGGCGCCCTTGTCCGTTCACGTATTCCTATAGAAAAAGTGTGTAGAAACGTTACGGCGAAACTTACATTTCGCCCCAAAAAAGTTTTCCCCCTAAGGTCGACTTTTCATCAACAACTTTCCCCCTAAGTGCGGAATTAGTGAAATATATATATATATATATATATATATATATATATATATATATATATATATATATATATATATATATATATATATATATATATATATATATATATATATATATATATATATATATATATATATATATATATATATATATATATATATATATATATATGATGAGAGCAGCCAAGACCGGCTTCATAGCCTAATTGGTTAAGGCACCTGCACGTAAAGCAGGAGGTCTGGGTTCGAGTCCCAGTGAGGGTGGTCAATTTTTCGCTGAGGTTGATTTCATTTATTCTTTTCACTTTATACGATGCTCAGGGAAAAGCAATCGTTTCCTATTTATTTCTAATTATTTATATATTTACTTTATATATATATATATGTATGTATATAGTGTATGCAATAGTAGTGGTGATAGTAGAAGCATAGTAAACTACATTGTTATCGGAAGTGACTTCTTACAAAGACGCAAATTGGAGTTAATATTTAATTTCACATGCATGCTGTTCTATTTTTCCATTTGCGCACAAAACTAAACAACCAGAACAAATAGAGCAAACGGAAAAGACAAATGAATATCAAAAGCTAATAGGATGTAGGTATAGTATGTGTCGTTTCAGGCAGGCCAACAAATCAGCTCGTAACAAATAATCCATCTCACAATCAAATCAAGTAAACAAAATTAAGTCAGGGGCTTTATTGTTTCGTTGCCCCATGTAAATGAGGGGGACACGCAAGGGGGTCCAAACAGAGCTAACACAATATTCGCATAAAGTACATATATTGCTACCCCTCATTAACTGATTTAAGTCCAATATGCGCAAATAAAACTGAACCGCGAGTATGATCAGTCTTTACAGCGAAAAATGGGGTTTCAACGATATTTTACAGCAAATTAAATACATAACAGGTAGAGCCCGTTTATAAACAGTCCATGGAAAACACACAATGCACACATGTGATAAAAATGGTTTTAAAAAATATGATTTCAGGCGGAATTAATCGAGTAAACTCAAAAATTTTTGAACCCGTTTTTGTCAGTGAAAGAGAATTTTGTTTACCCGGAGGCTCTGAAGGTTGTGCTCATTTGCCAACGAATCACCAAATAAGTCGCCACCGTACATTGCAAAAAATGGTTCAAATTCGCTGTAATTTTACAGAACAAAAAATAAAGAGAAACATAAAGATTACAGAAAAGTTCTGGTAATAAGTTTCAAGAACTTTTCTGTAATCCTTATTTATCTCTTTAGTTTTTACTCTGAAAACCTACTTTAAAGACCCAGTTCTCTCATCCCAAACAGTACCAATTCTCCCGACCTTCTTACTAAAGCCCCTCTTACAGTTGTCTGAAATTCATGCTCATCCAGATACAATTTCAGCTTATTGCTTCAAGGTGAGTAAAGAAAAACTCAGTCTATATAATTAAAACACTCTCAGTGCCGTTCATGCTGTGTAATATAAGCTTTGGTACTCTGCATTGTTTGAATTAGCTGCCAATCAAAGAGCTGAGCCAATTGAGAATTTTGGTACCCCCGTACCAAAATTGTAGTTTGGGGTGAGAGATTTGGCCCTTTAATTTTTCACAGTGTATATTTGAAAAATGGTACATCTTCAGGTATATTGTAAAATGGGTTGGGAAAAATCACCTCTTCTTGTAAATGGAAGAAGGAATTTCACTAGGCCTGCTATTTTTAAGCGTGATACTAGTACTTCTAAAATATTGAATATGAAACTGGAATTAGATTCTACTGATTGGCATGATATTTTGTGTGACAATAACGCTCAGTCTGCTTTTACTAAATTTAATAATAAACTTTGTGATATTTTCCAAAGAAACTGTCCTATGCGTCAAATTAAGTGTAAGAAAAATTTACAGAAATCACCTTGGATTACCTCTGGTATTTTAAAGTCCATTCGCAAGAAAAATGTATTGTATTGTGCGTATAAGCGAAGCCCCACAGAACAGAATTTACTGCATTATCGCAACTTTAAGAACAGATTAACTGCGGTAATTCGAAATGCCAAGAAATCGTATTACTATGAGTACTTTAGTAAAAATAAAAATAACAGTAAGAAGATTTGGTCTGGTATTAATGGGATACTGAACAGAGGCGGTGGGAACACTAATGCGACTGGAATTGAGAATTTACATACAAATGATGATCCGAATAACATGCAAAATTTTGCTAATGATTTTAATAATTTCTTCACATCTGTAGGCGAAAATCTAGCTTCTAAAATAAATGTAACGTACTATAACTACAATTGTTATCTCAATGATATAAGTGTTTTAGATACCTTTATTTTACACCCAGTGAGTCATGAGGAAGTAGTTAGTACTATATTGAAACTTCAAAGTGGGAAATCCCCAGGGTATGATGGCCTTACCAATGATATTTTAAAACAGATACATGGCCATATTATTGATCCTCTTACTCATATTTTGAATTTATCTTTTTCTGAAGGTGTTTTTCCCGAATGAACTTAAAATTGCAAAGGTCATTCCAATTTATAAATCTGGTGGAGCTGAAACTGTATCTAATTACCGCCCTGTTTCAGTTCTGCCTGCTATTTCTAAAATTTTTTGAAAGACTTACATACAATAGATTATCAGCTTTTATAAATAAGAATAACCTATTATATTCCGGGCAGTATGGATTTCGGAAGGATCACTCCACATATATGGCTGCTTTAAAGTTTGTTGATGATATAGTGTGTAACCTAGATAATAGAGTCAGCACCGTATCTTATTTATCGATTTATCTAAAGCTTTTGATACTATAAATCATGAAATTTTATTGAACAAACTGTACAGATATGGAATACGGGGTGTGGCATTTGATTGGTTTAAAAGTTATCTTTCTAATCGTAAACAATTTGTCCGTTTTAAAGGGAAGGACTCTAATCTTAATAATATTAATATCGGCGTTCCGCAAGGTTCAATACTGGGACCTCTTCTTTTTATATTATATATCAATGATATGTATAAGTCGTCAAAATTACTGAAGTTTATATTATTTGCCGATGACACAACTGTTTATTATCATAATCGTGATGTCAGTCGAGCCCTCCAAGTTGTTTCTTCAGAGTTAAAAAATGTTTCTGAATGGTTAGCGTCAAACAAGTTATCTTTAAATATAAGTAAAACTAAATTATTGGTTTTTAATAATATGAAAGGTGACACTGCACGTTTTACTATAAATTTTAAGAACACCATCATAAGTAGTGAAAATTCTACTAATTTCTTAGGGGTTACAATTGATAATAAACTAACATGGCAGGATCACATTCATAACGTTACTAAATCCGTTTCTAAAATCGTCGGTGTTATGAATAGACTAAAACATTATATTCCTAGTTGTTCCTTGTTAACTATCTATAATGCATTAATTTTACCACACCTTACTTATAGTATTTTATTGTGGGGTAATGCCTTGCCAACATATACAGACAAGCTTTTTATTCTTCAAAAGAGGGCTGTACGAACTATATCAAAAGCTTCACCATACACTCATTCTCTTCCACTTTTTCACCATTATAATATTCTAACTCTAAAGGACCACTACAATTACCAGTTAGGCGTTCTTTTGTATAGGCACAACAGCGGTCAACTCCCTCCTGATTTCCATTCCTTTTTCAACCTTAATAGTTGTCATCACAACTATCCAACAAGAAGAAGAGATAATCTTCTCCAGCCATATACTAGGACAATTTTTGCGCGCTCTCACGTGAGAAGTAGCGGGGTATCTCTCTGGAACTCTCTTGACATTAGCATAAGAAATGCCCCTAACCTTAATCTATTCAAGAAGTACTTAAAGAAATCCTTCTTGTTATTGTATGTGGATAATTAATTTTATCTGGCAAAAAAATAAATAAATAAATAATCAAATAAATAAATAATTAAAAATCTGGCTAAAAGTAAGCATCAAACTAGCAGCAATTCTTTGTATACAATCATGAAAATGTTATAGGAGTCATATTCGTATTTATATATTCTAGTTGTGTAAGCAATTAAGAACATCTCAGTTATTAGGGCCAGACTAGAAAAGCTTGCAAGCTTCATCTGGTTCCTTTTCTACTGTCTTCATACTCACGTTTCTTGTAAATATTATTTCGTATTGTATCATAATAATAATGATAATGAATGTACGTTTGCATGTAGTACAGTTGAAAAAAATAAACAATAAACAATAAACAATATATTGAGGGGTGACGCCGTATTTCTTAATATTCCTTACGGCGTAAGATCCGGGTTCGATGCCCAGGTCGAGTCATACCACAGACTCTAAAAATGGAACCCGTTGAGCGTGATGCACCGCATAAGCAATGGAGTGGGGAAAGCAAGCCAGTGAGCCACAACTGGAAAAAAGGCCGTGGCCGGCTCGACTTGAACCAATATTGGAAACTGGGCGGTAAAACTCCATCTAATTCATAACATTCCGCGCTAATCAGAAGTAATACTTTTGCAAGATATGAATTAGAATGAATGTTGCCGAAATGACTGAAAAGTGATACGTACTTCCGCCTCAATGTATTCACTTCCAGAGTAGCCCACTGCAAATATTTGCAAAGCACCAAGATGTGATTTCTTCGGGTAGATGCGCACTGTTTAACGAGGTGTTTCTTGATTGACTGTTGCCTTTGTATTGTATTGATTGTATTCTTTGTTCGGGTTATGGATTAGGTTAGGGATTAGGGTTACCGTTAGCCAGTTAGAAAATTTATTGTTCAACAGTGTGCATCGCCCCAATTTTTTTCTATCCCTATAACGACCAAATTATGACACTATAAGTCAAAACATTGTTCAAGTCTTTGAGGGCATTCTTTTTGTTAGTTTAATTGGTAATACGTCATAAAAAAAATCCTGTTTACCTGGTAACTATTTTATGATAAGACACAAAACATACAAAATCGGTATTATCTTTAAAGAGAGGGGTAAAAATTGGGGTTACCACGATTCAGTCTCCGCGTTTTACCAAAAAACTAAGGACGTGGGAAGGGGGCTATGGTCAACAGCCCCTTAGTGAAAATGTGGGGGTGAAAGTATGCTTCCATAATCGGCTTCCCGGGTCAGAAAACCATTTTCATTCCTCTCAATCTCTATGAATCAATACAAGTGATGATCAAAAACATTCGTCGCCCTGTTTTATGGTCTTCCCGTTTTCGCATTTTTTTTAAATCGCTCTCCCTGGTAGAGCTACCATGCCTCAGTTTTGATGTAAAAAGCTCTCGCTACCATCAGGTATAGCATCAGGAGACTGTTTATTAATCAGGTAGCATCAGAAGGCTGTTTATTACTCAGGTAGCATCAGGAGATCGTCTGTTATGAGCACAGAAAAATCATAATGAAACAAACCTAATTCATGTGTCTCTGTAAACTTTGCGATACTATTTTAAAAGAACAGAGTGAATTATTTAATCACCTGGCCTACAAACTTGTAGAGAATACACTCTAAAATCAAAAGAGTGAACTTAGCCCGTCTTTAATAGAGTGGAAATTGTGATTCACTCCATTAGAGTAATTATTCACTCCAAGAAGATTGAAATTCACTCCAAAAAGAGTGAAATTCCCTTAAAACGAGCGAAGTTTCACTCTTGATGGAGTGCCCACAGTGATCACTCTGATCATTGCAGTCACTCGTGGAAGAGTGAGTTTCACTCTTCCTCTAGTGAATTTCACTCTTTTTGGAGTGAGTTTCACTCCTCTTGGAGTGAATTCTCACTCAAATGGAGTGAATTTACACTTTTTACCCACTCCATCAAAGAGTGACTAAGTTTACTCTTTTGGTTTTAGAGTGTATTATTTGAGTTGTTCACAATTAATGATAAACCTGAAATATGAGGGCGACAAAACAACAACGGTCCAAAAGCAGGGATGTGCATATCTGACAAAATGATTTCCATTTATCGCGTCTTTTCTGCTTTCTGAGGCAATTTCCAAATGAATTCTAATTTTTGTACCATTTTCAACATTGGGAACGAGTTAAAGGTATTATAATAAAAAAGGCAGAAGGGGTAATGTCTGACAGAGAGCTGCTTTGAAGGGATAAATGAAATACGGTACTATTTGTACAAAAGGCCGAATGGCTATGGGTATATAATATAGCCTACTCAGTAAATGTTTATATGGTGAGCGTGCTTTCTTCAACATCTCCCGATATCAGGAAACTGGGTTATAAGATATTAATGTCATGTTGTTAACGTTTTAGAGGTAGGAGAACTTTGCTGAATTCTTTTCATTAGATATCCGACATAAACGTTGAAGAGAGCGATTTCCCGAAAATTGATGGTGTCTTTCTATATTGCCTTGAAGTACTTTAATAAATTTATACGTTCTTTTCGACTTATATATACGCAAGAAATATTTATATCAAGTGGAATTTCCGACTAAATTACTTTGAATAGGTATTTAACTTCCTTTTTTCACATACTTTTAATAGTTTTTGAAAAGCACCTAGAGGTTGTGGTTTTTTGAAGGGGTTTCCTAACTTCCGAGAATTGTCTCGGTACTATCCGTGTATAATTGTGTTTTAAATCAAGCGAAATCGAATTCAGTTTCATAACCGGAAAGTAGCTTTTCATGATATACCTGTCAGTATTCCATGATATTGGTGTATTGAGATACATTTCACATAGGTGTGAAAAGAAGGACAATGGACAGCAGAATATTAGAAGCAATGACTTAACCCTAACCCTAATCCCCAATCCTAAATTAACCCTAACAACAACCCTGCCCATTACCCTATAAATATGGCCCCATTAGTTTAGTGGTTTCTGACATTCTGAGGCAAGCACCCTCGTAGTAGAAGTGTTTTCCAAAAAATTCAAACTTCTGAAGTGACGATCCTTGCATTAACTTTTTATGAAAGACAAATAAAATTAAATAACACTAAATTGCTCTGTATGGGAGAGGGAAGTATACCTAAACCAGTAGACCAAGTCTCAAAATCCTATGAAAATACTGGAAACGCAAAACAAAATGGGCAAAAATGTAAATGAAAAGTTTTGAAATAAAAAATAAACCTTTTCGCACAAAACGAAGACAAATAAGTTGCAACTTCAAATGTGGGGGTACCACGCGGTGCTGGCTCTGTTTTCCGAGCTCAACAGTTTCCAAAACTACACCCGCTAAACAAGGAATATGCCGTACAACCTGTTACGTAGCATGTATGGGGGCAGCATTGTGAATGATTTATAATGCTCATCATACTGTCATAATGCTTTGTTTGAGGTACAAGGTCTGTATCTAACATTTTGTTTCTTTCTCATTGTCCTCAATCGTTTCTATTTATGTACAAGATTCTGACTTTTGACCTTTAAGATCAGGAAAAGTGTTCGGATACAAAACGGAAAAGAGCACCTGAATTCTAACCTCATAGCAAAAGAAAAATCCCCAACATTAATCTGTATCGGACAGTGGGAGGTGAACTGCCATATACTTTAGTTCGTGCGAAAAAATCCAGCGAGACATTGCATCGTTGGTTCTTCAATAAGATATATGGGGGTACTGGTGGTTGATAAAAGTGGGGGAGGGGGGAGGTACGGGTAATTATTGCGGTGTGGACAGTACTTACATTAGACTGACATGACAATTCCTTGATACAGTATGTTCGGCGCCATAAATACTGGGTGTAATTGTGTTCAAGTTCTTTCTGTTGGAACCTACCTTGAAACAAAACACTCATTACCTTTCAGCATTCACAGAAAATGCCACAAAGGTAGAATTTAACTAAAAAGATACTCTCTCAAAGAAGGGGGTAACTCGAACCTGTGAAAGCCCATCGTGACACGAATCCCTAATAAAACCCGTGATCATTATAAAAATTATAGATTAAGCAAACAAGTAGCATGAATTATGTATTTTATCGATTGAATGGTACATCAGGATGCTTTTAGAAGAGCTCCCTGCAAAATTAACCAGATGTTACCACTACAAAGACTCTTAGCTGGGGTTGGAGCAAGAAGGAGCTGGAAGATTGTCCTCCCCTGTAGAATTTGGAGGTTGCTTTTGACTAAATTTTTACACTGTTGTTCCCCTGAAAAATTCGTTCCTAGAAAAATTTTGGTCCCACTTTGAGGACCTTATCTGGCTAGGAGGTTCATGCAATGAAAGAGACAATAAAAGACATATTCCTGTTGCTTTTCATTGAGATATTGAAACAAAAACACATTCCAGACCATGTCTTCCAATTCCAGTCGCAATACCATTTTCCAAGATACTCCACTTTTCAGCAAAGCTTGCGCAAAAAGTAATTTAATGTGGACACATTGTGTCAGATTACTTTTTTTTTTATTTTAATAATTCGATGTCCTGTTAGTCCCTAGAACGTGTTGGAATGTTTGAATATATTGCCCTGTACATCTTATATAGCCCTTAACCGCTTATTTGTTATTGTAAACAATGTTGCGTAATGTTCTCTGCGACGGCATCAAAATTATAACGCTATATGCTATTGAGATGATGTTTTCACCTCCTGAAAGAGATTTTTTGCATAATTTGAAGGCGATGAATTTTGTCCCCGGTAAATGCCTTTAAGACCGGAAGTCACGGAAAAATCATTGGCTGCACAGGGAGAGGGAGGGAAAGGGGGTATTTTCTCCATATTTTGTCCTTGCCCCCAGAAGCGCACCTACCCCCTCACACACTCACACACACACACACACCCTCCTTGAAAGTATTCTGCTAATGCTACGCACACTCTGTTTTGGCTGAAGTGTGCGCAAAACTCGAGACTTTCTAAGTTCCTTTATAAGCCGACAAATACGATGAGAAAAAAAAAAGCCCGCCAGAGGATGTTATTCCCCGTCATAATAGAGGGCGACGTTTAATTCTTCCAGGAAAATGTTATTCCAGGATTGCGGCTTCTACGATTCTTTGTAATAAGGTAATGGAGAGATTTGACAGTTAGGAACCACTTGTATAACTATGAAAGTTAATTGCAACTTGATTTATGTGTTTTATTTCTAACTTGCAGTACAAACTTGGAAAAAATGTTTTTTTGTACATTGGTACGCTCAGTCAATGCTTCGGCCACTTCATAAAAGTCATTTATTCCAACATTTGGGGGAACCGGGAGATCAAAGCGTGTTTTGGAAGGGGTGGGAGGCCTGAGAACACATCACTTACTTGACCGGTCACAAGTCGTAACTTTTCTATACGATTCTGAAGAAACTCGTTGATGATTTTTATATGGTATAATATATCCCGCTGCTTTTCTTGTTCATTGTCGTAATATACTTCAAAATAAGAGCAAAGAAGAAAAACTTTTCTTTTACAGTAAAACCCGAACACGCCGGGTCCCAACTGTGGGCCGGATAACGGAAAAGGTCGGAAAAACGGGGTTTCTCATACATCGTTATTGGCATATGGCTTACCGGCAAGGTAACTGTATAACAATTAAACCAGACTCACCCCCGGTTACTTTATCCAATCCTGTAAACCTATAACATTATCTGACATATTGTTTTTATCCCGACGTCGGGACGAATCCGGACATCAAATGATGGTCTTATTTCTGTCGACTTTAACTGGGGATCTATCACCTTTTAATCTTTCAATTTCCTTGCTTACCTGTATCATGGATGGTCGTACACTAAATTGTATCTTGATTCCTTAAGTTTCACTGTTGATGAGGGTTTGGAGTTGATGTAGACAATAAGTAAAGACGATTTAAGGCTGATTGATCCCTCTAATGAGTACCTACAGTTACGAAACACAAGCGTTAATCGGATTCGCCAATAGTAACTTCAGTCAAGTCACGGTGTTCTGGAGAGTAGACCAATTCTATCCACACAAATTTGATATTCTAAAAGTATCTCTTACTTCTGCAGATTTCTACGGGCGTTATCTTGAAGAGCCCTTGATTTTTCCCCTCCAAGGCACTACGGTTTCTGGTGTTCCCCTCTGACACGAATTGACATAGAAACAAAATAAAATCGGTCAACATGAATGACCGGACAACCCCCTCGCTCCCCGAAGAAACATATATTTCACATAGATACTGCACAACGTCATTTTGGGGAAAAGAACGAATCACGGTGAACGCACGGCGTTGTTTTCGTAGGGTGGCGCACTTTCTGTTCAGTGAGGTCATTTGCACAATGCACGTTTCCACACACACAGAATTGTTTCTGATAATGCAAAAGGAACAATTACCCTGAACAATACCTACACAAGGCAAGTTCCCCCAGAAGAATATTCCGGGTGCCTGTATGTGTGTGTGTGTGTTGGGGGGGGGGGGGGTCTCATGGGACGTTTGTCAGGGAAACAGAACAAATCGTTTAATATTCATTTAAGTCAAATAATATTCGTCAAGCCTTTTGGGCCTTTTTGTCCACTTCTTTACAGAAAACAACGTTATGATTTTTGTGTATGACACCTATCGAAAAATTCAACAATGTGATAATTAGATTCATTTCTTCAATTCCACCCCTAAATAAGAACTGTGAAGTTACCGTAATACATTATACTGACGAACGAAACTTCTCAGAAAAATGGTGTTTCATGTCCACCTCTGCAGCCGCCAGCGTCAAAAGAGGATCTTATTAGAATATCGTCATATCATGAGTAGCATAACAGGTAACTTTTACTATATACAGTTTTTGTGTACACCGCAGCCAATTTATCAATTAATAACTAAAAATCTTACTTTATCTTTATCTGAAAGATTTTTTTACCTCTTTACTTAGGGAAAACATCCCTCCTTATAAGGTACCTAGACCGAATACTAGTAGAATCATGGAACTACTGAGATTTACTAATTTGTGGGTTTAACATTAATATTAGTTATATACTATCAGTTCAAAACTTTGCTAAAATTGCACCTAGCTGTCATACATGCCCTAGCTTCTACCCTACCCCTCTTACATGCGCTCATGCCTGCCACATGACGTCTCTTGCACAAGATGAAAAGGGATCAATCTGGATGGTAAATACACAGGTATGTGTACAATTCACACTCACCCTGTAAGTTTATCTGAGGTACTTGGGTTAAATGCAGTGGAGCTACCAAGGGCAGGGGCATAGTTGGTCACACTTAAACCTCAACTAAATAAACTATCATCCCTAGAATTATTTCCCCCCTTTAGATGAGGTAAAAGAGCTTCCGGGGTTCGCCCTGGACCAGTAAAGGAGCTTTCCCACATGTGACACAACGGGCCTCTAGTTTTTCTACGGACCCTCTCTTCTAAAATCAAATGATTCCTAGCCTGGTACTGCATATGCTAAAACCTAAGAGTTTCCGGACTCTGTTCCTTGCACTCATACTAAGGTATAACTAAGGGGCATAAGTAACAGTAAGGGGAACAATTCAGTAACTAGACTGCGCAGCGCCTCTGTAGCTACAGCCCTCTTTGGTTTTTCGTACCGATGAGCTGAACGAAAAGACTTTGTCCTTTCCGCGGGCTATTCAGTGACCCACAAATTGAAGATAGGCCGTAGACGTAGCTAGATAAAACAAGGTCATAAGTTGAGAGATAAACTCGCCCTAACTGTTCAACACACTCATAAAGGCTTTTCCCGAAGGAAGGTAACAAGAGTCCTTGACGGGCATTGGACTCATCATCTAAACGGAAGTAAGTTACGTTTTTAAAGTCTTCGGTAGGACCCGGCCAGGATTCGAACCCCCGAAATCACGACTGCAAGTCTGACGCTCTAACCACTTGACCATACAGTCATAATGAGAACCATTACCCCAGTCCCATGCAAAGCCCCCAGTCAGCTCATTTGGTCCCAAAATGTGGTTCTTTTTTGGGGACATGTTGTTTTCAAATGTGGAAACAAGTAGCGCAGACAAGTGGTACTCAAGGGACTAGATCCTGCTAACCATCCAAACGAACAATCGCTAGGTTTTTATCATGTATACAAATATTGCCAAATCAAGTTTATGTTCAACTTCATTGAGTCCCAAAAGAAAAGCTCAAAGCTCACAATGGAAACATAAAAGTACATGAAACAGCAAAAATAAATAGATAAAGATTTCAAACATAAAAATACAAATACATAAAACAATAAATCAAAACAGTCGAGAAGGCTTAGACCAGTATAAGATAAGATACAAAAGATAAAGATAATAAGAATAAAGTTTAGTGATTAAATTGGTCATTGACAAGTTGAATACACCACGGGATAAAAGATAATTTATGTCTATTTGTAGCTGCATAAGAACGTCTCATTCGACCACTACGAAGGATTATAGCACAGTTATAATCTTCATACAGGGGGTGGCTAGAATCATTAAGAATAGTACTGAGCTTATGTACAATGCAACTTTCATACGACGAGTAACTAAATTGTGATCTGACCATTCCCTTAAATACGTCCCACTTGCTTAATTGTTGAAACATTACATTTCTTATCTGTGTCGTCGACATTCCCATTCCAACAAGCAATGCAATACAGCCAAACACCGAGTTATAAAAGCCAAAAGGAGTCCTGCTGTTTATGTTAAACTTTTTTTTCAATTAGGGAGACAATTTAATCTAGGGTTGATCTCAGAATTCCATCTGATGTTCATTGCATGGAGACCACCGCTGCCCTAGCTTCACAGATTTGCTACAACAAGCATAAAGTAGGTGTCGATTTGCTAGTCTGGTCTGACCGTTAAATAGGCTAAATCAGTAGATGTAGCCACATCCATGATCCCATGAGTGAATCTAGAGGCTGAAGGGGTACCCCTTCCTCATTTTTCATCTTGAGCATATTTTAGTCAGTGGCGTAAGCGGATTTTCTCTCAGGGGGAGGGGACATGCAGTATGTTGAGTGTTTGCCGGCCAGGGGAGGGGTCTACAGGGAGGGGTTTCCCCTCTTGCCAAAAAGCCTGGATGCAAAATGGTGCAAGATTTTCGACTTTGACAATAATCTTCTTGTAATTTGAATTGTAGTGGATGGGGATAAAACTGAAAATTTTGCATCTTTACATGCAATCTAAAGCCATACGTTACCTTTCCAAATAAAATGTTTTTAAATTTGGGTACCTTAAGAAGTCAAAATGAAAGAGAAGCAATGATCGGCAGAGGCGTAAGGGAGCATTTCAAATTTTTTTCTTGAAAAAAAAACGTAATACTGCAGTAAAGGTTATCTAAGCGGAGTGCCACCATCAGTTGGCGCGAAGCTTACAGAAAATTTCGAAGAATCGGCCCATCCAATACCCGGAACTAGCATTTGCCAGACTTATACGTAGAATCTAAGCAGTAGTTTTCTTTTGTGTCGTTTGCAATAACATGTCCATCTCAAATAAGTTGGCAAACTGCAAAGTGATCAGAAAATTGTTAAAAAATAGGTTGACACGAAACATTTAATTTTGCCTAAGGACTATCTGCGGCGCCTTCAATGGTTGGTGTGAAGTGTACGGAAAATTTTGAAAAATCACGACCCCTCAGATTCCCGAAAATTGCGTTTTTATGCTTGTAAGGAGAATCTACATAGTTTTTATATTCAGCGTTCGGTTTCAATAATACAAAATTGCTTAGTGATAAAAAATACCCACAAAATGTACCACTACCATTAGATGAAATTGTCTTGAATCTTTTCGGAGGGGGGGGGGGGGGGGCTTTACAACGGAATTGAAAATATGCTGTTTCTCTGTTGTGACTCTTGGATACAAGGTTCGCCGAATGAATGAAATCACCTATTTGACTGCCCGGACTCCCGACTCTGAGTTAAACTACTACGGGTAGCTTTACTTTGGGTACCTTTACATGCAATATGGTGATACAAATGCGATCTAGAGGACGTATTTTAAGATCTAAAAATGGCATCCGCCACTGTTCGAAGTATACTTTTAATGTTCATTTTTACGATGTTTATAATATTCTCCAAAATTTATATTCTGCCAAAAGATTTGACTATTCTGAGCGATTTGAAGGACATTTTCGGCCAAAACTTTCCCACAGTTTTCATCCCCCAGAAGAAAGACCTGATTGGGTATAGGTGCTCCACCGGTGGGTATACTGGAATATTTCATGCTAACAAAGGGGAGTTCTGTAAACTACTTCACTTTATGACTAGCTTAAAATATCACAAAGTAAATTTACTCCAAAATCAGACATTTGTCACCTAGAACTACACTTTTTCGCCGGAAGTCTACCGAAATTTCTCAATTAACACAGCTTTCATGCAGATTCACATAAAATAAAAAACATGTAGTGTAGCTCATATAACACAGCATGCATTGAGTGTGTTCTAATTGACCTGTAGGGTAGTTAAACTCACTCGGGTATTACATGAAGCAATAAACAAGTATTGTATTTGGATGAGGATAAGCTTTAGACAGCTGTGAGAAGAGTTAGAGATATTTAAGTTGCCGGGGAGAAATTAATAGAACTGTCTAGGTAAAGAACTAGAAAGCCAAAAGGCTTAGTGATTCCTTGCCATATGATATATTGTAATAATGAACATGGATGCCCACATGACAAGCATGAGATCACTCACAAATACTGAGGTATACTAGTAAGGTCAAAACCAATTTAAGATCATGTGACCCAAAATGACCTTTCACCCTCATGTAAAACAATAAGGAGCAACTACCTAAAAAGACCAGCAACATGCTAAATATGAGCAATTCACAAACTGAGTATGAGATCCCTCCACAGTTCAATGACCACATGAAAATGTCATGTCTACAAGGTTTTGCCCTTTTGTGACCCCACCCTTTGACCTCCACTAACAAGAAAAATCTCCCATGCAGTTATGATGCTGGTAACCTATGTTTTCTATTAACTTGATTAAGACATATTTTTGAAACATGCTCCTTTAAATCAAAATTTCGGGTACTGAGAATGGCTCTCTATATAATGATGTCTCTATGATCCAAAAAAGTTGACTGCATTGAGGTTAGTGTTAGAACAAGCCCTAATCCTAACAGTCATCCATAAATTGGAACATACAGTAGAGACATCTCAACAGAAAGGCGTATTCTTGGCAATTAGTGGTGGTCCTTTTGTATTTGTTTTTTGGTGTAATGCCCTTCCCAATGACTATGATGTCCTTGAAAATAGACAAAAAATGGGAACCCTATTACTCCAGAATCTAACAAGATTTTTAATTTGCCTTAAATTGTCTGCTTGTAGGAACACCACCTAACAGAGTACAAGTCAAGTGTCCTTTGTTCGATACACAGTAGATACTATTATGCTTGTTTTGATTACAAGAACTACAGTACTTTCTGAAAAATAAGCCTTACTAAGAGGGCTAAATAAGTGTCAGACACTATCTCTAGACAGGTAGGAAATGGTTAAATCATGGAAGTAATTCCATGGTTAATCCATTGAGCTGTATGATTCAAGGAGCAAACCACTCAGGACACTGTGGCAGTCAAATGTGATGAATTAGGTAAGATAACAGTGACCAGTAAACTTTCACAGCTTCTGGTGGGTCGGTTACAATTTGATTCATTCAATTAGACAATCTCAGTTCAAGCATGCTCAAGGGTATTTGACCCAAATGATCAGTTATTTAGTTCTTTTTATAAAACTATAAAACTAATTACCCATGGTGTATTTAATTATCTAGTTCCCACTTACATGTCCTTATGAGGACAGAGGCACAAGGTTTGTCTGTAACTTTTAACAATCTTTGATATTAAATTTAATGTTATCTTCATTTTTTCTTTAGGGTTATGGAAGAAACAATGTTTGTATGCTCTAAAAGAAATTTTGGGCATCATACAGAGCACTTAATCTGTTCAAAGTTAACACTTATGAAGTTCCCCACTGAACAATTCCTCTGCTTTGTGGGCATGGAAGCTTTCTCCAATATCTTCAGACTATGTCCACAAATTACCCTCATATGCCTTTATTTAACGCACATGTTCCAAACACTGCTAGAAACTTCCACTTAAGAGTAGGAAATGTATTTCATGAAAATCTATAGGCCAAAATCAGCATACCTATGACAAAGATAAATTAACTAACATGTCAGCCTGATGAACAGTTTTTTCCTTTTTAACTTTTTCAGATTTTGTTCTACCCACTTACTCTTAAGTGTATAAATACTGACACTAAATGTTATAGGGCAAAATTTCAAACCAAAATCAACATAAATACTGTACCAAATGCACTTTAGACATTCTTAATACAGTGAGATTGCTTCAGTACATATTTTGAAATTACCCAACCTGATCATTTACATAATGAAGTGGATTCCAAAAGCTTACCTATGCATCTTACATTACCCATGCCATTCAAAACTATTAACCCTATGCACCAATGAATATTAACCTTAACAGTTACCCTTTTTGAGATAAAGTATGTGCAAGGTTTAACCTCTGATGACCTTAAATGTCCTTCGACCGCCAGTCAAAACAATAGGGATCATCTACTCAATATGGACAATCCACATGCTAAGTATGAGATCCCTCACAGCTACCCTTCTTGAGATATACTGTTTACAAAGTTTTGATGTTTTGACCTCTGGTGATCCGAGATGAACTTTGACCTCCACCAAAAACAATAGGGATCATCTACTAAACATGGCCAATCCACATGCTATGTATGAGAGCCCTCACAGTTACCCTTCTTGAGATACAGTGTTTACAAAGTGTTGACCTTTTTACCTCTGGTGACCCCAAATGACCTTTGACCTCCACCAAAAACAATAGGGATCATCTACTCAATATAGGCAATCCACATGGTAAGTATGAGATCACTGACATTTTTCCTTCTGGAGATATCGTGTTTACAAGCAATTTCCAAGGTATTTACCATTTGACCCCTGGTGACCCCAAATGACCTTTGACCTCCACCAAAAACAATAGGGATCTTCTAATCAATGTGGGCAATCTTCCACCAAGTTTGAAATCTCTCAGAGTTACCCTTCTTGAGATATCGTGTTTAAAAGCAGGCGTCACATACGCGCGCACACACACACTACATCACAATCGCATAGATTCCTTGCCTGTGTACCGGTGCCGGGTCATATATTGAAGACTTCAAAAATGGAAGCTTTGCCATTTTGCTTGGTGCTCAGCATAAACAATGGAGCAAGGAAAACAAGCCAGTGTGCCACAACTGGAAAAAGGGCCGTGACAACTAACTAACTAACAAACTGTCAACTTGAAGCAAGCACATATGACTTTACATCCCACATTAATGGACAGTCTTTTGTTTTTCTTAAAACTATCCAGCCTATTTTTCTCCCAAAAAGTCCCATATAATCTAAATGTGATTGCCTACAAGGCATGAGAATTTTTCAAACTTTGCAATCCCTATGGAGAGGTCCTATTCCTTTTAACGTCAAGGGTCAACACAACAGTATGAAAAACAAAGGGAAACAAAACATTCCTTGTCAATGTGAGGAAGAGATATAATATCGGCTGCCCTCAATCTCACTTTGGATCACAAATCTAGTAACTTCATTTGCTGGTATCAGTCTCGTGAAATACATGTCAGATTAGAGTGAAAATTTCACCACACTGAGTAGATTTAGTTCTTCTTTCAGATGTGAAGTTTTTTCCCTTTTAAGTCATTATTAAGATTGCAGGGCTACTCTCTATGGCTCTGACATAATTATGATTATGCTGCCATACCAGGAGCGGTGATTTAAACAGTTGCCACACGGCGTTAACAACATATATAATACAACCATACACCTATAACATTCCCATCATGCAAAATCAGAACGTAGCAACCACAACGCTACAAATCTGGAGTTGCACATAATTAATCAAGCCGCTCTTAACCTGGGCATTTCCCTGTTTTACTATTCGAATGTTTGTTGCTCTCCATCAACAGTATAAACGGGGAATTGATTCAGTATTGCGATGCCTGGTGAAGTTTCTAGAGTGCCTCTTGTAAGTTTGCATCTCCTTGAGTCCTTGTTCCAGTTGTTGTTGTGAAGGCTACTAACTGTTAATGCATTGTACTGTGTAGGCTTATTCGGTAACGTTAGGCTACATCTTCACTACTCACTACTTCACTATTCACTACTATCATTAATTGATCACTATCATTTCATGAGTCAAAAACTGCCTCCTAAACGACAATGCAGCGTGTAAGTGAAGATTGCAACGTTAGAATAACCTGCGATGCATTTCCTTAAAGCAACATAAAAACCAATTATTTGTCATTATATTTTTGATGTTTAAATGTTTTTCATGGCCAGATTGTCAAGTTTTGGCAAAAGTATTAACCAGAAGTTTGCAACAAATACAGAAAATGATGAGAACGCCTTATAAAAAGTTTTAACTAAGAATTCTAATAGAAGAGAGATTATTCTCTATCATAAATTGAAAACATTTCCGTGAAATATTTATGGGGTTCAATTTGTTTCTTTTCTGAAGTGATTGACGCAAGATTAACTTACTTCATAAGCATTGCTACTTGTACTGCCACCTAAGTTACATTTCAAGATTCATTTTCTACATGTTACTTGGTCCAAACAACACCAAAATATAGCACAAGGAAGAAGACTTATTACAAAATATTATTGTCAAGTTTCATTAATTTTTAAAAGCCTAGATGTTTTCATATTTTTATAGGCTAGGCCTAGTTTAGAAGTTTGTTAAGTGATTGACTCATGAATGATTAGCCCAGTATATTGAGCTTAATCATGAGTTGATCACTTAAAAACTTTGAGACCATAAAGGTATGAAAACCCATACAAAAATAAATGATTACTAATTTAGAAACAGTAATGGAAAGTAACATAATTTTAAAATGACTCTCAACTTAAAAATGAGGGTGCTGAAACTTTAAAGTTTTCAGAGAGAAACAAAGTTTTTTATTTTTTTTCCCAAAATAAAATGTGTGTCTTTTTTTCTCCACTTGAAAGAGCAGTATGATATATATGCTATGGAAAGAAGTGAGTGGTTAGTGCTGCGGAAGAAGGAATTTAGACCTGTATTCAAACTAGGGTTGGGCGGTACCATGAAAATATTGGTACCGGTACTGTGAAACACACAGAACCGGTATTGAGGCAATATCAACTCTCAGGCAGGGAAACTGGGTGGGAAGAAAACTAAGCCACGCACGACCCACATGTCCAGCAAGTTAATGCAGCTGGGTGTTTGATTGGGTTAATTGCCATGCAGGAACCTCCTTCTTTACAGTCATGCACATTTGAACAACATAATTAATACTCAGGTATCCCATTTCAACCTCTACAGTAAGCAAAACATATCCATTCATTTACTTTCCAACATTTTTAACACATCCTTCACCTTAACTCAAAAATGTACACCTAGCTAGACTAACATGTCTATTTCCGTCCAGAAACAAACATGTAATGTTCCATGGGTTGGCTTCTACCATGCTTCTGCCACACAAATAATGTTGCAGGTTGTTTTCACAATTCCTGGAAAACTTACAGTAACTTACACACACCAGATTAATTAGCAGATAATTTACATTGTAACATGCTGCTCTGTTATGTACGGTAGGACGTTTATTGTGCATGCATTTTAGACATCCATACTTTAGTCTGCCACAGAAAGATTCAAATCTAATTCACGATTTTCACCGTGCATACAGACTTCGTGTATACAAAGAACAACTAGCAATGGGCACATACTGCATATGCACATGTGAACAATACAGCGTGTGAACGACTGACTGTACACAGAACTATGAAGCTTCCCAAAGTTGGAAAGTTGCTTTGAAAGTTGTGACTCTTGAATAATTTTGAAACTAAGGGTTGTCCATTTTCCCCGGTGATTGAGAATTCGCTTCTTGTAGCCAGTGTGTGCACTGTTAAACAGTGCATACTGTATTTGTGTAAGAACACAATACTGGCTTACAAAAGTGGGACATTTGGGTCTAAAGCAAAAGATAAGAATGATTAATGATTTAATTGCTGCAATTTGTTGATAAATGTCATCAAAATGTAAAGCAATTTCAAAACTTTCAAGTGTTTACATTTGCTTGTAGCAGAAAACCAACTATTATGTTTATTTTCCAAACACCCTGGGTGGGATCAGTTACCCTGGACTATACACACAGAAATGTATTGTTTGCATGCTTATCTAAAAATTTAACCTACTACAAGTACAGTTGTGCGTGATGCTCCGCATTTAAGCAATGGAGTCCGGAAGACAAGCCAGTGATCCACAACTGGAAAAAAGGCCGTGGCCAGCTCAACTTGAACCAATAGGTTGGAAACTGGACCGTAAAACTCTATTTTTACTAATCTACAATAGCTTACAGATTGCTGCTAACAATTTCTAACATGTGCATCCTACAGTATATACCTGTACGTGCATTGCCAGTTACCCTGGACAATACACACAGAAATGTATTGTGTGCATGCATATGCAGTAGAATGCCTCTTAAAATGAAGACACACTGGTGCAGCAAGTCTAACACTAAATAACACATTGACATAGGTTTCTATTTCCTCCCATCCAAGCAGTACATTATTTCTTCACAGTGGAGCTCTTGTAGCTGATGTATCCACTAAGGGGACATTGGTTGGACATAGAATTTTTTCACTCCATTTTGGAACAATGAAATTGCATAATATATTATTTCTTTATGATTTAGCCAGCGTACCTGACGTACTGTAGTTACTAAGGCCACATTAGTTGGAGTTAGTACTTTTTCACAAAATTTACTAAAGATCAAACCTGTAGATCTAATGATGAGTCATTTTCAAAATTATCCATTCGGGGATCTGACCATGTAGTCTTTAACTTTCAAGGGTAATTCTCATGTGGCGGAGTATTCTATAATTAGTCCACCACATTTAAGGCCAGATTTTCAAATAACCATTCAGAATAATGCTCAAAATTCTTTATTAGAGCTTTATAAAAGACACTTCTGTCGAAGTTTGTGGTACTTTAACAAATTTCTGCTTCATACTTGCTGGGACTTGAAAATCTGGCCATGACTAGGCTAATATATTTACTTTAAACATAAAAAATATGAAGACAAATAATCATTTTTTATGTTGTTTGAAGAATAATATGCAAATTATGCATTACAGGTTACTTAAACATTGCAGTCACATCTTGGCTACACACTGTACTTGCATTTGAAAGACAGTGATCAACTCCTAATTGTGATAGATTCATGATTACTACAGTGACTATATCAAGGACAGCTTGCCAGACTAGCTCCACCTCTGGTCAGTGCCTTGAGTTGATCACTGCTAACAAAATGTAAGCCACTTGCACAATGTACAACACCTAGTAATTGGTCATGGTAATTCAATGATGTATAGTATATGAATAGTGTTATTACAATTAGCTGTGACATTTTGTGAAACTCTAGGCTAGACCATACCAAAGCCACAGGTTGTCTAAGCATTTATACTAAGGCCAGGGTTAGTACTAAACCAAGGTATGACAGCTGGCCATAGTTATATGGCTGAGACCTTCACATTATTCATGATTTTTTTCTTTATAAGCCTAGCCTTGGCTACTTCTTTTGAGCTCTTCTAATTTCTCAAGCAGAAAGAACACTCTCTTGTTTTCTGACCTTACAGTTTAACAAATTTACATTACACCTACAGTAAGCATCCAAGCCTGTGGTTAGACCCAAGGGTGAAAGAGACAATGATTCCCTTAAACCAGACAACACCAAAAGCTGAAGATCTCATCGCAATTCATTAAAAAACAATCGCTTTTACTTTGTCTCATATTCAAAATGTCCCGCTATATGGAAATTACACTCTATGAGATCCAATTCTCCCAGTCTGCATTTTATGAACTAAGATATGAAGATCATCTGCATGAGCAACAACTTTCCACTGTTACATCAGCGATCAAATGGATTTCTTGGAATCTGGAACTGGCATACATGCAAAAATCTTCCTGACACATGCCAATATGTTCACGTAGCCTGCAGTACTGAGCTGTACCAGTACAAGTATTGCCAATGAATACTCTCTGCATCATGCATGTACATGTACATATACATAGTATCATTAGTATGTTCCCACAGTCGCTTGACCACATGTTTTGTCTAATGGTGAGAGCATCCACCTCTCACGTGGAAGGCCCGGGTACAGATCCCAGGTCAAGTCATACCAAAAACTCTGAAAGTGGAACCTACTACAGTTGTGCGTGATGCTCCGCATTTAAGCAATGGAGTCCGGAAAACAAGCCAGTGATCCACAACTGGAAAAAAGTCTGCGGCTGGCGCAACTTGAACCAATAGGTTGGAAACTGGGCCGTAAAACTCTATTTTAACTAATCTATGTACAATAGCTTACAGATTGCTGCTAACAATTTCTAACATGTGCATCCTACGGTATATACGTGCATTGGCAATGTATGGTGATCACGTACACGTATCATGTATATCTATACTGTACATATGCAGGCAGTACCAATTGCTGTGATTGTAGAGTATTACAATAATGACACTTTTTGTGTGCAGAAAATCCATGAATGATAAGGCATATCATACAGACCTCTGCAAATCTCTGGCATGGGCTTCATGGGATTTACATGGTGGGCCCCTGTGCATTGTCATGAGTTTCTATGAGTCTTCAAGTGTACTCAGAACTCAAGGCTATTATATGATTGGGCAACTTAGACTTAAAGTCAAGGAATGTGTTCAGATGCTTTTTATTTTTCGTATTTTTGTTTTAATTATATTAGCCTAAAGAACACAAGGCAGCAGTATGCATTTGGTAAGTAAAAGATTGAATTATTTAAAGTCTCTCTCTTCTCACCCCAGACAGCAAACTGTTACTTTCATCTTTATACTGTAGATACAATAATCCAATATAAAGGAAAGTATTGTGTTAAAAATGCACCGACAGGGTATGCAAAGAAAATACTGTAGCTTTAGCCATTCATATCGGTCTCAACATTTCAATTAAACCACAGCAGCATCTTCTGAAAAGACGGTGCATTAGGAAGATTACAGTATGGAAGTTGTTTATCATATGAATGTTTTAAAGTTTGTGTGAACAATATATACTGGTTTATATGGGGGTAAGAAATTTAGGCCTACATGACTTAATTTCTAACTCTTTTATTTCTTGATAAGAAGGCTGCCATACTGCCCTACTTTTGAGTAATCATTATTCTGTGTCAATAACGATTGGTTTCAAAAATATGAATTGAGGAGATTACATTATTTGATGTAGAAATTGTGATAAGCATTACTTTTAACATTACTGCACCCTTCCTTTGACCTTTATTATTTATTATTTATTTATTTGATCTTTATTACCTTTAAAAGTTTCTTCAGTGCAATGATGGAAGTTTGCATTTTCCTTACAGGCAGACAACTCTCAGGCCAACCCACAATTTTTGTAGTGGTCCACAAAAATTCTCAATTGGCATAGCTCTTTCATTAATAGCAAGTTAAAAGAATGCAAAGTACTGTATGTCATATCACACAGCATATACTGTCCTGAAAGTATTTAATTACATGTTTGGGTTCTTGTGCAGTCACCTTTAAGCGATAAACTGAGATTGTGCCTATATGAGGATGAGTATAGACAGAGAAAGGCTTAAGTAAGTAGGAGAATTGGAACTATTTAGATGAGAAGATTAGGCCTTTAAACTGAGAGTCCTTTACAGATATGCAATTTGTTCCTTTGAAGTCTAAATCTTAGCTGCGAATGATGGACTTTCTATATGATCTCAAGGTCCAAGTACTTAATGACAGATTTAATTCTTTGTCCGTCATATGCTGTTTCCCCTTAAATATTTTTGGCTGAATCATATACTCACATTTGATCTGACTACTCTGCAAAAGGAGGTGGATACACACATACAGTGAGAATGAATACTTAGTGTTAGGTTGGCTAATTTAAAGGTTGTCCATATCAGCTGCTGTAAGGCACAATGCATGTGCATCAGGGTTGGTCATTTTTAATGTTTTTAACCTAAAACGTCAGGATTTAAATCAAATTAATCTGTTTAAATTAAATAAATCAGTGTTAGTCATGACTTTTTCCAATTAGATTCATGATTTTAATTGGCATGATTTAAATCAAACAAACATGTTTGCTGGGCATTATTCTGGTTTTGTGGATCTCTTTTTAGGGCTGATTTATCAGTTACTCAGACAGAGGCCATTTTAGCAGCTGCTGATAACCGTGAAGAAATACAGAGGTTGGTATTCTTCTGGTGTAGATACAGTATATTAACACTTTTTTCACAATGTTTCTAAAGGGACTAAAGTACAAGTATGCCCTCTTTCTGGAAGTACAGTGCTGCCAAAAAACCAGCATGTTTTCAACTAAACAATGTGAGTTTGATGGTGGTTGACCCACAAACTGTTGATTAACTAGCTTTTTTCCATTGTGAACCTCTATAGAACCATGGTAACAAGTCAGTCATGTCACAGTCCAGGATAGTCGTTGTTGTGGCAGAATTTTCGGGTAGCTACTCACAGTTTTGAGCTCCGCGTGAAACAGTCAAGATGGGTGACAGCCGAGCTCTCCGCATGGGTCCAAAAGGACCCAAACAACGGTAAAGGGCTAAAATAAGCCTGTGGAGTGTGTTTACTGCAAAGCTGGTGCCATTGTCTCTGCGTGTGTGCACGTAACCCTTTAGCCGAGTGGTGCAGATATTTTAGATTAACCCTTTACCCTTGCTCCAATCGGGCATATTTGCGCGTCTGGGGAATGGGCGGAAAAGAGGACGTAGCCCACCCCGCATCGGCTTCCGTAGGCCATTGACCCTGTGACCTTAAACTATTGTCTCTCTCGTTGTTGTGGCCGAATTTTCGGGTAGCCACTCGCAGTTTCGAGCTCCGCATGAAACAGTCAAGATGGGTGACAGCTGAGCTCTCCGCATGGGTCCAAAAGGACCCAAACAATGGTAAAGGGTTAATTATCAACTAGTTCACCAACTTGACCCTTGTACCATTTCCTTCATCCTCTTTGTGCCCTCCAGAGGAATCTCTTAGGTATTACTAATGATCAAGTATTTAATGAACCTTCCTTTCATAGAGGGTTAACCTTGTTTTATAGATTGTTTGAAGGATATATTCACACCTGTAGAACTATTTGTAAACAATAAAAAGACTTCAAAAGGAAGCCCCACCAGTGGGAGGGGCTATTTAACTTGAATCCAGTGGAAAATTATAAAGGTTCAACTACTTCTGTAGTAGATTAAACATCATCAGTGGAGTTGGCAGTCAAGCAAATGTGTGGTGATCATATTGGCTGTACTGTACAGTAGAAATTGGTCCAGGCCAGGGGGCATCAAGGAAGTTTATGGCAACTATGGGAAAGACAAATGCTATTTGAACTAGGATATGTGCTTTTGTTTGTTTCAGTTCATTTGGCACTTTTTTTTAAAAGGCCATTGCCCCACGCTCTTTCTGCTGAGATGATTAAGAACAATTCCCAAAATGTATTACTTTTTAGTTTTTACTTTCTCATTTTAAAAATTAACACTTGTATCTAGCATAATGTGTAAATATTGACTTATTGTATATATTATCAACTTGTACTTTACCAGATTTTTGATAGAGATTTTCCAATTGGAAGACCATGATAAAAATCCTCGATGTGCTGTTTTGTTAGACCTTTACTTCTTCACCATACAATTTGCCATTGAAAATGGATTCAGCAAGGAACAGACATCAACTTTTTTCTCAATTGTGAAAAAGACACATGAAGTTTGCATTGGTAGGTAGGCTTCATCTCAGAACAGTCAATGGCATTTATTTATTTACTTAATGATAATCCATATTATGGAAAATACTGACAATAAATTTTCAAATTTTGTTGTGTCTTTTATAAGGTATTTTTGGAACAGTCATTTCCAAAGTAACTATAACTAGCACAGCCAGTTGTTTTGCTTATCTCTATTGGAAGTAATAGAAATTGTTCAAAAAATTTATAATGCAGAATTTTTCAACAAGGGACTCTGTACTATATACCAGTTCTAGTGTTTTCAGTGTTTATTCAGTGTGGGAAATTCTCCAAAATTTTTGAAGTCAGACCTGTAGTGTTGGATGTTGTTGACATGTCTTGCCACTAGATTACATTTTGGAAATGGGTTCAAATTCTTTTCTCTTTTGTTTTTTTTATAATATTTTCAAGATCATGATCATAATTTTATCAGTGTTAATGCTGCTTTTCTTCTCTTCAGAGACCCCATTTGGGAATCTTGAACAGTGCTTTAACTACTTCAAAGAATTGGTTTTGTGCCATGCTGTTAAGGTAAGTATACTATTGCTAGTAACCCTAATGAAAACAAGAAATAATAATAAAAAAAAAAAGTGTGATGAGGGACTTGTGTCTCCTTTGTACACCCTTAAGTGGCCTCACTCACACATATATCATATTGAAAATTATGCTGTTCTGCATAAGTTTTCTAATTTAGCATTCTTTAGATTATTCAAGCTCTGTACTTGACACCCCTATTAAGCTAAAGTATAAGAGATCCTTTTTCTTGTACTCCTCTTTTAGAGCAAAACTCCTTTGGTAGTAAGGTTTGATCTTACTCATCCAATTTTTCCCAGAGAGTTCAAGAGACTTTACTATAGAAAAGTTTTCATAACAATCATTGCATTGGAGTAATAGATTAAAATTTTTCACATGGCCAGTGTAGTTAGCACTCTTTTTCTTAGAGACAGGCAATATAAAAAGTGTTGGCAACATAATCAGCCTGTACTGAACTAAGTAAACCTCTTCAGAAAATGTTTCAGTGGAGTGTTTGATTCAGTGTTTGATGCAAAGTTTCCCAGGTGACCTTGGTCTATCTTTAAAGGCCAAACCATTTTTTTCTCCAGTGCTTCTTTTGAAAATGGTTTCAATCAAAGAGCAGTATGTAGTTTGGGGTGAACTCTGTTTGTCTTTAAATTCATTTTTTAAAGGCAGTCAGTTCTCACTCTAAACTACAATTTTTGTAAAAGTCTGCAGAAATTCTCAATTGGAACAGTTCTTTGACCCACAGCAAATAAAAAGAAAATAAGAACAGAGTACTGTAGGTCATATTACACAACATAAAATGTTCTAAGAGTGTTGTGATTATACCTGTCCATTGGGTTTTACATACTTACTCTGAAGCAATAAACTTAGATCGTGTCTGGATTAGGATGGATGAGTTTTAGACAGTCGTGGGAGGGACTTAAAGGTCCAATTCTCTCATCCCAAACAGTACCAGTTCTCCTAACCTTCCTGTGCCTAAGCCCCTTCTTCAATTGTCTGAAATTCATCCTCATCCAGACACAGTCTCAGTTTATTGCTTCACAGTGAGTATAGAAAGCTCAATGTGTATAATGAGGGAGCTGTTACGGAAGGAGATAAAGCACTTACCTTTCCTTTGAGCTATCAGGATTGCCGACAATAACTCCTAATTGTTGTACTCTCGAAAAGAAAAGACCACATACAAAAGAGATTAGTAAGTGACAACAATAGTTCTTATTGTCTGCCAGATCTCCTACACTTGTGGCATGATTTGAACCATTGCCATAATATTGCCAGTCTTCAAAGAAATAAAAAATTATTGTTTCTGTATGCCAGTGGCCACTTTTTTCCTGGGTTCAGTTGAGCTTCAATTAAGGTTTAGAACATCATAACATATTTTGCTATTCCAGGAACAATACGGAATCTTTTCAAAATTCATATACAAACCTTAGACTCTGTTTTCATTGATGAAAAGAGATGTCAGTGACCAATGGCAAAAATTAGAATAATAAAAGAATCTGATAACTTAGAAGTGCAGTTAAGTCGTTTTGTCTTACAGGCTGACGCAGGTGTCACACTTGTCGGCAATGCTGATAGCTTCGAAGCATTGTCAATATGAGTTCTTTGTTTGAGGATTAGGCTAGTATGAAAGGGTTGATTTCTCATTAGGAGGGCTAAGTCAAACAAACTAACAAGAAGTACCAAAGGACCTGTCAATCGCAGCCTCTTCTCATAAAACGGATTAAAGTAGTCTCAATACATATTGTTTGATTAGATGAAATCAAATGAAGTGCTTTATCTCCTTCCGTAACAGCTCCTTGGTATAATCAAAACACTCTCAGTATAGTTCATGCTGTGTAATGTAAGCGTTGGTACTCTGAATTGTTTGAATTAGCTCTCAATCAAAGAGTTGAGCCAATCAAGAATTTCTGTTAATCCTACAAGAATTGTAGTTTGGGATGAGAGGATTGGCCCTTTAAGTATTTAAGTAGGTTAGGAGGAGAATTGGAACTGTCTGTGGTGAGAGGATTGTGTCTTTAAGGCCTGCACTTGCTCTCTTCCTTCTTGCTTCTTCCTCTCATTACTACTGGTAGCATGGTTAAAGTCAATTTGCCACATATTGTCTCATGAAATACACCATCTATCATAATAATATGCCATAATGGTCTCATGTATTGGCACACCCATGCCTAAGTGTACCCCAAGTCAAATGTGATTTTGATGTGTAATGTTTGCTTGCAGGAACTACACCAGGGTGTTTTAGTTTGGGGTTGGGGAGGGAACAAAGCATGTGAGTGCTCATTTTCTCCTTTTCTTTTCTTCTTTTTTCCCTCTTTCTCTTTTCTTTTTACAATTTTGTACCACTAGGGGGTCAGTCTTATGCAGGGAATGCCCCCCAATGTGATGTATTTTACAAATTTTGAGACCACTGATATCAGACTACAATTTTGTTTTTCAGAGGCCACCCTGGAGTGTAAATTTATTTAGTCCAGATCAGATTCACTTGATCACAGAGTATGTGCTCAACACATACTTCCGGCATTTCAAACTCTACAAGTATGCTTTTACACCAGAGGTGAAGCTAGACCTGTCTATATCGTATGTTGGATTACCAGACACACTGGAATCAGAAGGTATTTGTCCATCTGACAGACTGTTTTCTCTTTTTTGTTGTCTGAAAGAAAATTTTAACTTGCAAAAACAAATGTTTCGGATTGCACTACGGGCACTTTTTCTTTTGTGGAACTGGATTTTCCACTAGACCAAGCTGTCTCATGTTTTCTCCAATCATAAAGTTTGGTTGTCATGGACAATTATAAAACTGCAGTTAGATCATGACTTGCCTTATATAATACCCACTATGCTATTTTGGATAGAAGCTCCTTCCCCCCACCCCCCTCGAGACAATATAGCTACTGGAGCTAGGGAGTTACAGACCATTTTATGATAGGTATTCCCCATCACCCACTCTTACCCGACCTGCCGATGGTAACTGGGTAAAAGGATCAGGCCACCTTACTGATTTGTTGGGAGGGAGGCACAGGTTTGTAGTGTGTCAAGCATGGGCGACTTTCAACAATAAAAGCTTCCAGGAGTCAAGATGAGGGTCATGTCTGCCAGGAAGTTGAGCTGCACAGAGTTAAAGAGCATCAGTTATGATTGGACTTTTTTGAATCTGGCTAATGGGTGTTTCCCGTATAAATGTCTGTTATTTGAAGTGAATAAAAAATACACAACCACTTCTGTGGCTAAGTGAATAGAGATGTTGGGATTTGAAGCAATGTGAAACTTAGCAATTGGGAAGTTCTTCACCTGACTGTTGGTCAAAGTAAGATTCATGTTTCATCTTAGAGCACATGTTATTTCCCTCTGGAATGGTCTTGATTGTTCTCTGCAAAGAAACCAAATTTGATCTAAATTGTTGAGTTGGTAAGTCATCTGACGTGAAGTCGTATATTAAAAGCCACAGCCTTCTCTTACATCTGTTGTTATGTAGCAGCATACAGTAAGCAAGTGTCCTTGAAGGCCTGCACTATTAACATGATACTCTTTCAGGATGAGTTGTAGGTCCAATGCTGAATAACACCCCCTCTCTGCACGGTTGTCACCAGCCCAATTTGTGTGCCGGCTAAACATCTGACTCAATATTTGTACCTCACCTTAAAACCCCATGGAATCCACCTCATTTTTGACCCATTGAATTTTTCAGCTATAGGCTAATGTCAATTCCGTTATTTTTCAGTATAAAAGATCATTTTTGTGCTGGTCAGTAGCCTTGCATTTTAGATGTTGTACCGGTCGGTAATGTCCAGTGCCGGTTAGTCCCGACCAGCGCCGACAGGCGTGGTGACAACCCTGCCTCTCTGTACTCTTAGCCAGGTTGGGAGATTAGGGAAAGTAGAGTTTGGTGACTAGTTAGACAGTTATGTTCCCAATTTGGCTTACACATACTCTTTTGTAGATGTTGCTGGGTGCTACTGTAGCTTCAACAGCAAAGTGAATACTTCCACAAGAATGTTACTTTAAAGGACCAATCCTCTCACCCCAAACTACAATTTTTGTAGTTAGTCCACAGAAATCTCAATTGGCTCACCTCTTTGATTGACAGCAACATTAAAACATGGAGAATACAGCAGCTCATATTATACAGCATGTACTGTTGTACTGAGAGTGAACATTTTGATTACACATTGTGGTCTTGCATACTCACCACGAAGCAATAAACTGAGATTACATCTGGATGGGGATGAATTTAAGACAGTTGTAGGAGGCTTAAGTTGAGAATTGGAATTGTTTGGGGTGACAGGAAAAGGTCTTTAAAGGGGCTCATTGATTAGGTATGGATATTAAACTTAGTGATAGTGTTTGAGGGTCTGCCACATGACAATGCTTAAAGTTAGCATAATAAGTGAAATTTCATATCTGACAGATGTGGAAAAAGTTAAAATTTTCAGTTTTGTGGTGTCCTTACTTGCAACAGTGTTGTGCATGATTTGAAAAAGTGTCAGGACATGAATTTTTGAAAACCAAATTGAACCGTTAACAGTAAGTTGTTATTTGAGTGTAGGATGTGGGAATTATCTAAGTTTGACTGTTTGTCATGCATGTGTGAAGAAAACTGAAAATGTATCTCCAGTCAAAAAATTCAAAAATATGTATTAAACAGTATGAAAAATGAATTCTAACAGTCTCACAGTTCAACTGCCACCTTCATAGGACATTCATTATCCAAGATATAAAATGCCTAAATTATTCACTTAAAACAATTAGTCCATTGCACAACAATTCATGACAGGAATTCCCCATTACCTACTCTTACTCGACTTGCCAATGGCAACTCCGGTAAGAAGGATTAGGCCACCTTACTGATTTGTTGGGGGAGGGCATCCTATTGGCCCAGCATACCTTTTCAGTGTGTCATGCATAGGTGACTTTCAATTTGTAAGGTCTTAGAAGTCAAGATGAGGCTCATGTCTGCCAGGAAGTTGGACTAAACAGAGTTAAGGGGATCAGTTGTTTTGGACTTTTTCTAAATTCTGGCTAATGGGCATTTCCTGTAATGTTGTGAAGTTCTTGTTGTACAACTCTGCTTTGTTTCCCCTTTAAAATTAAAAAATGTTTTTATGACCTTGAATACTTCCTGTTTGTAGTATAGCAAGTAGCACAGAGAGGGCGTAAAGGTAAAGAGTGATCCCCCCCCCCCCAAATTGAAGTAGTGTAGTACACTGTCCTGTTTCCCTGTTTCATGATTGACTGTTGAGAGTCATGTGACAATATATATTATCTCCTCATATGTGAAATTTACTAAGAGTTAGTCCTTGGTTTAAGTTGAATGTGCAATATTTAAGTCCTAAAATATTATGAAAGATACTTTGAAGAGAAATAAGAAATTGTGAGACTAAGCTGTTGCTTCTAGTATTAGTTTGGGGGGACTGCTTGTGCCCTTTAATTATTAATTACATTACCCCATAAGCAGGGCTCGATTTTCATGGTTGTCCGGTTGTCTGAGACAACCAAAATTCAGTCCGGACAACCAAAAGTTAAAAGTTGGTTTTCTGAAGGACAACCACTTTTTTGCCTCCAAGACTATAATGGCAGTTTGATTTTATCTGACTATGCTATACTGCTTTTTGGTGGACCCATTCACCGCCTTTACCATTATCATCTCTCAAACATTGTACTTGGGTCTGCAAGATGAATAATACATGAATACACTCTACTGAATTCCTACAATCAAACAGCATAAAGTTTGTGCGAAAATGTGTAAAAAATGTTGCGGACAACTCATTTTCCTGTTGGACAACTAAAAATAGTGAAATGGTTGCCCGAAGGACAACCATAAAATTTTCTGAAAATTGAGGCCTGCATATTAGGGTAAGAGTGCTTTAACAGTAACTTTCAGAAAACAAAGAAATAGAGAGATTGTAATTTGAGTAGCACAACAATGGCATCACATATTATTGCACAATGTACCATTTTAAATTGAGTTAATAAACTTCAACATTTTATATCTCGGCTAAATAAAGATGGGAGTCAGACTGTTAGAATTCATTTTTCATGCTGTTTAATAATATTTTTTTGAGAATATTTTTACTTGAGGTGCACTTCAATAGGTTTGGAAAAATTTGGTTATATATCATGAACCAACTATACAAGCCACTTGAAATTGTACAATTCAATTCTCATTGTCTTAAATATGACACTATGTATCTCTGTTTATTTTTAAACACAGAGCAACAAGAAACATTTCCAGAAGAGTTACCTGATGGCAGCAGTGAAAAGATCGAGGGTGAAGGAACTGATGGACTTGATCAAGTAGAGGAACCACAAGAAGGTAAATGATTTTAGTGTCAAATGTAGAATCATGATATGGGAGAATCAATTATAATTAATGATGTGTGAGTCAATGAGGGACTAAACTTACCACGATACTTGACACTTTTGCTTCATTAGCACACATCCAAAGGCAATGGCAATAAGTCCACATATTGAGTTTCAATATGGGAAGCTATCAGCTCTGAACATGTGTGTCTGAACTGTAAGGGTGACAATAGAGGAACGAGCTGGTCAATAGGGCTAGGGTGCCACCTACGCTAAAAGTCTGTCAGATGGGTATTGTTAGCAATTAGGGAAATACATAGGATGTAAGGAAGGAAATAGACCCAAGGGGAGAGAGAGACTGCTGTTGTGGCACCACATTACAAGTTAAGCCCGATGTGGAATTCTCTAGCAAATACCACCGACCGACGGTCTTTTGAAGTAAACAATACTGAGTCAGTTACCACAGTACTAGATAACGGCTCTTTGATCCTGCCCGTCTGGTCACACCAGCTCATCTCCATTTACAAAACTTGTGAAGTGTGAATAAACTTTTAAACTGCCTAGTGTCCTCGGATACAGTTCTCTTATCAAAGGTTGTTCTCAACAAGACAATGGACTGTTCTGTCAAGACAATGGACTGTTCTGTGACAGACAGAGGCAGCAAAGCCGCTTACTCATTGCCAGGTGAACTGTGGGCTAATTAAATAGGATCATCTAACTGATAGCACATGCTTGATTAAATGGTTTAGTGAAGACAAGCGGAAGGTGCAAACTCAGTGCCCTTCGGAGAGAACACGTCATGACCCCCATCATTTCAAGATCTTACGGAGGCTTCATCATTATCAACCTATAAAACACTGCCCCATATTAAATCTGAAGGCTTTTACAACACACATAAGTTTGGATTAGTTACCTGTGCCTCACCTATTGAGCACTTTTCCCAGTTTGTTGCTTGCTCTTTCTTGAGACGAGAAATCTCATATAACTGTAAAACTGCATGTGTAGTATGTGGCTGTTAATTCAAACCTGCTTTAATACTCAGTAGAATTTCTTTACTAATGGAACAACTTCTGTGGCATTCAGTGCATATTTTTTCCTTAATGCATTGTGGGAGGTGTTCAGATTTGATGAAATACCCTAAATGCAAGTTCTCAAAGCTTGAAAAGAAAACTTGAAAAGAAAAGAGCTTTCCACCAGTAGACCTCTTGAACCAAGTACTGTATAAGAAAAACTGTGTAAGAAGTAATGACCAAATAAAACAAAAACAAAAAACCAGCAAAACAGCATTCCTTTGCAGCTAAGTACAAGCAGCGATTTCGTTTTGTGTCAGTGCACTTGACTTGCCCTGCAATGCCAATGCATATACATCTGTGTATAGAAATCTCTCCCCAGAATATTCTATTGTTCAGCATTTCCATTTTTAAACCTATTTTGAAAGACCTGAGTATTCCTTTTTCTATAATGTGGAACAAAAGGATGTCATTGTTCTCAGGGTGAAATATGCAGTCCACACATGGCAAGTTTGACAACTTGTTGGTTCCTTGCGGTAGCAAAGGAACCTATGTAGTCAGGTTGGCGTGTGTGTGTGTGTATGTGTGTGTGTGTGTGTGTGTGTGTGTGTGTGTGTGTGTGACACTTGCTTCGGTACGCTCTAACTCAACAAGGGAAGGTTGGATGAAACTTGGATTTGGTACATAGATTTTTCATAGGGAGAAGGTGTGCCCTATCGTTTTTGGTGGAGGTCAAAGGTCATTTGGGGTCACCAGAGGTCAAAAACTAAAAACCTTCTCAACAGGATATTTCTAGTTAGGAAACTTGGATAGATGTCATACTTGGTGCGTGGATGTGTTATAGTGTAAGGATGAAAATGGATATGTTCGGTGAAGGTCAAGGGGTCATCTGAGGTCACCAGGGGTCAAACACTGAAAAACGTTTTAACACGGTATTTTAAGGTAGAAAGGACAGATTTCAAATCAATCTGTGTTTGATTAAGGTCAAAGGTCATCAAGGTCACTGGAGGTCAACTGCTAGAAATGTTATTTAGAAAATCTTGTAAGCTAGATAAAGATAGTTTCAATAGATTTTTTATCTCCCCTGGTTTTGCATGCTTACGCACTCAAACACCTTAGAAATTTGTCCTTTTTGTTGGTTCAGTAATGATTCCTTTGGGTTGTACACATATTTTGGATCATTCAAAGTTTTAAGAGGGCAATAACTGAAATCTGTAGATTTCACTGAGCACAGGTCACTCTGCATTAAACTGGTCTCTCTGCCAATGGAAGCAATGCATGGATTCTACAATATGTCTCTTTAATACTGCTGTGCTCTGTGGGGTAACCTTATCCTCATTCTGTTATCACACTTCATTAATCACTTGCTTCTGCTTGACTGCTGAATAAACCCTGTTTTCTGTGTAGAGCTAGCAAACAGGACAAGTGGTAGATTGTTTTAAAGTAACAGCAAGTTTTATTTGAGAGCAGGTAAAAATAACTTGTGAGAGAAATACAAGGGGTGTTTTTCATTCTCTGACCACATTGTGTATCATTTATTGGTGATAATATCAAATTTGATTACAAGCATAAATACATATGGAAATGAGGCAGTGTTTTTGAAGGATCACCAAGCATTACAAAAGTTGAATGTTAGTAAGGCCACAGAAATTTAATCTTTGATTTCATGTAAAATTAGTACTAAAATACCCCTTGTGAAGATGTTACAAACATTGAGTATGAACTTTTGCTTAGCTCTGTTTCACAGACTGGCTGTACAGTTCTCATAATATCTAGCAAGGAACCACAGTGCCCATTGGGCTCTTGTTTTTAAGAGCTTTTTCTAAAGTCCTCCAGACTCTCTGGCAAAGGGCCGTTCAGCGAAACCAAAACTTTAACTGCTTCCCGAAGAAGCTATTACGTCCACTGAAGGACATTACGTGACCAACCTCATGGCTCTCAGACCATTTACATTATTGGTCTGTCATGTTTGGCTCCATTCTAGACTGGATGAAAAAAAAACAGATACTACACATGATCTTAGCCAAAAGGCCAAGAAGCTTGTGTGAATTCACATTCTTTCTCCCATTTCTCACCCAAGTATTGACCCCAAGTCTCAGAATTTTGAGGGAAATTGTATCAAAATTTTTTGTGCTGTATTTTGGTGTAAAGATTTCAATATGTTGCAATGTACAAAAGCAAAATTTCCTCATAAGGATTTTCCAACAGGTGTGGAATATTTTTGGCTATGAACCATTTTCATATTGCCAGGATCATTGAAAAAAGTACGGTTGCCACTCAATCCCACTGCCTTGGGTCTTGGGTTGTAGATGTTCCAGGTGTGCTTAAAATCATACTCCACAGGAAATTCAGGAGTTTGGTAGGTGTGCTGTTTCATTTTTATGAGCCCCCATCATCAAAAATTCACACCCCTCACAGTGATTTGAGGAGAGTGATGGTGTGCAATTGCACATGCATGCCTAAAAATTCAAGGCCTGCTGCGTAGAGTGAACCAGACTCACAGCCAGACAAGGTACAGAAGGGATGTAAAAGCTTTAAGGTGAATGGAGCCAAATCTTTTTCTGAGTTGCAGACTTGTGAGGGATGGATACTGGAATGTATTACAGCAACAGAAACTTTGAATTCTATAGGTGGGAAAAAAAATTTTCCCCCAAATTCGCCCTTTAACATTGCCTCACCCTTTCCCCCAAAACAATCCTTCCTATTTTCTGGTTAAGTCCTCCAACTGATTTGACAAATTATAGTAAGCTGTGTGACTCATACTACAAATGTCCTAGTCTCCAGAACATGTTATTTAACCTGTGTTAATCACACAATATCTGAGTAATTCAAATCTATTGAATACCTTGGGAAAAGTTTGTCTCTCAGATATCCAAGGTAGCAAAAAAAAAAAAATACTTTTGGGGATTTTATGTTTGCCTTTTGTTTGCTTTTCTTCATAATAGAACAATGAACTTATTGTACTTATCTGTATCAAGCCTGATGTTTTTAAAGTTCAGGTCGAAATACTTTGAACTGTTGAGCTTACTGTTTGATTTAACCAAGGTTTTGGTAGACAAAAGAAACAGAACATATTGTTATGAAAAAATCAGTGAGAAAATACCATGTAGTGAAATCGAACTTGTTTACAACAGAGTTGTGATTTGCTATAGGTATGGCAAAATGCGACTGCCTAACCAAATGTTAATGCATGACCCAGAGGAGTTCCTTTTAAGAATAAAAGAATTTTAGAAACTGAAAGTAAAGGTTTTAATTTCTTTGTGAAATGTTTTTGGAAACATTTTATGAGACATTTTGTCTGCACTTGCAATTTTCAGAGGAGTCACCGGTCCATCAGGAACTTAGAAAGATCATCACAGCTCAGTTGAATGAAGAAATAGAGAAACTAAGGTCATCCCTTGATGAGCAGATTAAACTCAATGATGACTCCTTACAACAAAAGTTGAGCCTTGTTGAAGGTTTACCAAGTGGCAAAGCCAGCAGGGGATCAACTAAAGGCAAGAAGAAATAAGATTTAGGAGATATGAAGTGCTATTCCTTTTTCAAGATTAATTCAGGGAAGAATGGTGGGTTTGAAACCTTTGTGACTCCTAGCTGCTTTAAGTTAATAGACCTTGTGCATATGATGTCACAGAGCAGAAAGTATGCCTGCCCTCACTTGGGGGCAAAACAAACCAAAGCAGACAAATGCAGACAGCTGATTTGTCAACCAGTTGAATACGCGCTTAGTCTGCTACATGTGCAGGGTGAATTCTTATGCGGCCATGTTCTGTTGTTTTGCCCCCAATTATGACGTCAGTGTGTCATCAATGTACACAGTCTATAGGCAGTCATCCAAAAAGCTCCCAGAAAATTAGCAGACTCTGGAAGGGCTCGTGAAATTTTTCGCATATTAATGTACCTTGTAAGCACTCTCATATACTTTTGAGGAAATTCTTTGCATATTAATGTACCTTGTAAGCACTCTCATATACTTTTGAGCATAGCTGTTAGAAACAGGGTGAAGCAAGGTGTTTATTCTTTTTGATCTTGAACAATTAACAAAATATTGTCATCTTATTGTAGGGAGTTTTTCTTGAATTAGTGTGACCTGGTTCAGTTATTCATTGGGAAGGGGGTCAGGAACAAGTGCACTTTTCTTTAAGGAAATGGAAACAATTGATGTCATACCTATAGAGGAGACCTTGAAAGAACTTGGGAGTCTTTCTCAATATTACATTTGAACATAATGCATAGAAATTGTAAGATTAGAAATACAGTAGCATAAAATACAGGCCAAACAGCAATGACAATTTTGAAACTTAATGGAGAGGTTGAACTTGAAAGTGTGATTCAGCAAAGTTTCAGTCCATGGGACATTCTAGTGAAAGATAGAAAATTTGAGAGATGTATTTATCGAACAATAACAGTGTCAAGTTTTCATACTCTGGAATGGTGGAAAAATGAGACGTAATGCATTTCATTCATTCATTCAGTTGTATTTTATTTTAATAAACCATTGTTGGCCAATATTTCACCAGGAAAATTGCACAAAATAATATAAAAAGTAGAAAATAATACAAAGTAATGTTGTACCTTTGAGAAGGTTAATTAATGTTGAGTGTAATGTTAAGTGGGTACCATATACACTACATTTACCATTTTTATAGCCTGATTCAAAACCCCAAAAGTTGCAAAATGTTTGGATATAACTTTTTGAGTTGAATTTCCTGTCACTGCAATATATAGTAAAGATACTTTGTTTTAAATGTACATTTTTTCCCATCAATGCATTGTATTCCTATGGTAAAATAATGAATAACAGTGTATACCAAACTTGGATACCACTGACATCTACCAGAGTTTTCACATCAAATTTAATACATTCTGCTGAATTTGAGATAGTTGAAATCCCTCAAGTCTGGTCTATACATAAGGCTATACTTCCAATGTGCTACAAGTTACAGAGAGTCATACATGGCCACTCCCTAACTCTTCTGGGCTGAGCACAGAAATAGCTCAAAGTTGAGCAGTGCATAACTTTACAACACTAAAGGATGTACTTGCATGGGAAGGGGGGGGGGTTCCTCCCTATCATGAAGAGCCAGTGCCCAAAATGTACAATTTATTTGAAAGACTGATTTTTTCTTCAATGTTATCACTCCATCCCTTTGTTTTGTGTAATTAACAGTAATCACCTTGATATGTAGTATCCCAAGGTTGGCAAAGCCCTAAACATTGGAGCATGTGTGGTGGAGGGCACAAGGGGCGAATAAGTGCTCAAAGATTTCACCTTTGAAGATTTGTCAAAACATGACGAAATCCAGCCCGATGCTCTCCATATAGCAACAGTGTAAATAATGCTCTCATATCCTACTAACCAGTGACCATTCTGCTTATTGACTGACTATACTGAGATAACAGAACAAGGATCCCTTATGTAGTCATCTGGCTATATCTAAGTTCATACAGTAGCGTCTTCTGGCACCCTATCTGCAATTACCCGGAAAAAGGCTTTGAAATCCGGGTTTTTAGAGTGTCGGGCAAGTTACAGTAGCCTAATGGGAGAGGGAAGTTCAGAATAAGGAGTAGGAAAATATTCATTCCCAAGAAAGATGGGGCTGTTACTTACTTTATGAGAGTCAGTAACAGTTTATTTTCTTCTAGTCCTTTATCTGCTTATTAAGATCACATCATTCACCTCAATATCTGGCTATGTCTAATAACATATGTGACAGAAAGCCTTTGTACATTAATGTTTGAATACTTTGACATATTTATATGACATAGTTTGACAAAGAAGTGAAATAATTTTTTTTTTGAAAACAAACGGTTTGCTCATAATGCTGCCTTACTGCTTAGCGAGCTAAATATCTCAAGTTTTAGAGTGATATATCAAATTTAAATGGCATTTATTGTCACATTTGACCTTTACCACTATTCTTTATCACCATAAAGAGCTTAACTGATAACACTTACAGTGTCAAACCATACTTTGTGAAAACAGGCCAGCTTCATACTCGGGTTTTGAATTAAAATGAAAAAATTGACAAGTTCTCAACAGAGTAAAAGGATAAATGTCATTCAAAAGCAGCAATATAGAATAATTGAAATAAGTATGGGAGATACAATCCCCTATGCTCTTTCAGGTCTTAGTGCTAAAATGAGATAAGTGGAGGGGTGAGGGGCTATTCATTGTTCATCGCTTGATGTAGAACCATGAAGCAGCCTCAAGACGACTTCTAATTAGATCATGATATTTTGCATTTTTGCTGTTTCAATGCTCTTCAGTAGAAGGTACCACTATGTTTGCATACTCTATACATTTTATTTGACAAACTTCATTGGAATATGTATGCAAAGCTGACCTACATCAAATTTACAATGCATAGCTCCTATCGATTTGTCAGTCAACATTGCATCAGGCTGATCTGTGACACTCGACTGCATTCCCAAAACATGACTCTTTTGCACCACTCAACCATGCAGTGTTCCATGCTTATGCTACATATTATGTGATAATGCAAAGCTTTTAATAGAATGAGCAAAACGTTTAAACATTTACCTAGAAATCCCCATAAAGCAAGAATACTGTATAACAAAGCCTTTGGTAATTCCATTCTCCATTACACCCATTACACTTGGTACCAACCACTATACAGGTAGAAGTTCCCTTTTACCTAACAGAAAGTCAAATTCAGACATGGCTTATTCAACAAATAAAATTTCAACTATTTGAAATTCCACAATTTGATATGTGCAGAACTGGAGACTGTGTGTATCTTGCATGGCTGTCAATCTGTACCCAAAAGTGTTTTTAAGAGGGGAGTAGGGGTGGGGCACATTGGGCAGGAGAGAAGGAAGACATTTTCATCAAAAATTTACTTCGTTCAAATCTAAAAACCATGTCGCACCTCCCACCCCCAAAATCAACACCCATAACACATTGGCAGCATTCTGTACATGATAACCACACCAGAGGAGACTTATCAAATGCCTCTTTCCCTTTAGACTAATTCACAGTTATGTCACTGATTTTGGCATAGAGCATGCCCAGAAACGTATGCATGCTTGTTAGCTTTTGCACGTGCAGTGATCTGACTGCAAGGCTCGGAATAACTGACGGCACCAATAGCCATGGCTATCATGCAGCCCTTCCTAATGGCCGTGGTGCCCCTCAAAAATGTTCCATTGAAATGATATATATAGACCAATAGCCATTTTGCTAATTTTGGCTGTGCCCCTTTTTGAATCTTACTTCAAGCCCAGTGACTGCACACAGAATGTAGATGAATTAGAATTTACATTTTTAATTGTGACAAAAATGTAATCCCACCCATCTCTGTTGTTAAGCAACTGTTAGGCCATTTATTTGTAATCATGAATGAGTTTGTTTGAAACAACTTTACTTTTTGAAACCCGTAAAGCTGTAGAACATAATTATTTATTGCTATTCAGATAAAAGGAATACTTCAAATAGTTCCAATTTTGTTGCTATCAAAATTAACTGCATATATGCCCCAAACTTTATGAATCATTTTTACCTAGTAATGATGTAACGCAGAAAAATTTTGTGAGTTTCTTCAACTCAAAAATGTTATTTTCTCAAATCTGACCAAACATCTCACAAACTTGCAATCATCAAATTTGATGTTAACCTTGATACTTACTACTACTCATTGGATCACCTTTTTATATATTTTCTATATTGCTAAAATATCAGTTTCCACACTATAGAGAATCAATCATCACAAAAAAGCTAAACACTGTGGTGGTGACTATTACTATTTGTGCTTCATTCCTTGAGTGATTCTACACATGTCTGAGGGGGGAAAACTGGGCAAACTACAGTATGGTACTGTACAGGCTTGTAGAGATGAACACATAAACATGCTAACAAAATATACTCTAACAGGTTTTCACCCCCCAAACTAATGTCCATACAACCCATACTGCAATTAACACCCATCGCAAGCAGTCCATAGATGAGAAATGACTTGCATGTTTTGAAATGAAATGACTTCCATATTTGATTTAAAGGAAGAGCAGCCCTGTGGTTAGATGCCAAGTCCAATTCGAACAATTTTGGCTGGCACAATTTTGTACAGTTTTGGTTTCAAATAAATGCTGGAGTACCAAGTCTAATTCCCATTCATGACAAACAGATACAGTTTTGACATTGAATTTCTAAAAAGATTTTTCAGAACAAAAAGTAGTCACACAAAAGTGTTGACACTGTGAGCAAGTGAATGAAGGTAGTAGTATTTGAAGCAATGAAACAGGTTTTTTCATATGAACTGGCCTTTCAGAACTTGTGAATAAGATTAAGTTTTAAATAATTAACCCTGTACATGCTTACGCCCTCTGAATCATTCAGATAAACAAAACAATGATGCATTCACAACTTCAAAGTTGTCTTACAAACTGACTTTGAATTACCATGCAGGTAGACTCCATACTCTATAGCTTATGGTATAGTGGTATACGGTTGCATTGAAGGAGAACAGGAACCACTGTGCACTATGTGCTGGGCTCTCTGAATCTCACATTTCCCATAATTCCATGTGGCACTTGATGCTGTTGTGAAGCTCACACAACCTGTTTTGTCTGTTAAAAACAGGAACTCAAAGTTCAACCAAATTTTATCTGTTTTCAACAGGTACCTGTTTCCTACACCTTCCTACATTACAAAATTAAATGCAACAAAGTCAAAAATAGCTAAACATTCGTGATTTTGCATGTAAATCTACATCTGATATAGTTTTATGGTGGATCTAAATATCACTCCATATTTTCTCAAATCATAAAAGCCTGGGCTGTGTATTCTTCTAGGCATTAGGCAATAAGATAAAATTAATAACTTATGTATGGTGTACCTGTAAACTGCTCAAGTATTGCAAAGTACATTTAGTTGCACCTACAAATCTACAAGTAAACACTGCATGGCTATGTACTCATCAAAGTAAAACATAGAGGCTCAAGAGGTTCCTAAGTACTGTACTGTGCTAATTGAACTCAAACAGTTTGGTATTACTTGGCTTGGCCAATTCATGATAAATTGAACAGAACAGAATGAAAGATATCTCCACAATAGATAAGTTGCAACAGGGTCTGTTGTAAGTCCATCCTTACAGAAATAATTCTCTCTGCACTAGCTGACCACAGCTGATTATGAGACCTCCCAGACAAGCATACAGTGCCAGTGCTGTAAATGCATGCTTTGTTCAACCAGCTGTGTCATCAAGAACCAGGTTAAATAGCCTGCATGTATGTGCAAGATAAGAACTAAACACACCACCAAGCACTCTGCTATGATTGCAATAAATAAACAACTAACTGTTCAGCAGGCAAAATGAACTCAGCCCTAAAAAAAAAACAGCTTTAAAACACAACTTAAATTTCCTATATTAGAATGCAAGAAGGTAGGTTTCAATGCTCTTCTCCAAAGCAATCATACACCAAAATTTCAGCCCCATATCTCCAAAAATGAGGAAGAAGAAGGCTTTTGTTAAAAAGTTGACGCCATTTGCCCCATTTTTAACCTCACCAATGTACTGTGTACATGTGTGAGCTAAAATCACTACAGGGTAGACTATTACTTATGTAATGCTTAAGTGTCTGAAAGACCTTTTGTCAGCTAAATACTGCAGGATGTTTAAATAAAGTGCCCAATCACGACAACACAGAGAAAGGATGAGCAGACAAGAAACAGGTAGAGTACTCCTCAAATGACAAAAAAATGATGGCAAAGAGGAAGAGCAGTAAGATAACTTAGCACCGGTGATTTTGTAAAGGTAGACACATAGTAGCTGGTTTCCCCCATAATTATATAGTGGTATATGCTGTACCCTTTGTGCTGAGCTTGGTCAGTGTACAGAATATAGCAAATTACCCACAATGCCATGTGGAACTTGACTATTGCCACACTTTGTTAATAAACACCTAACATGAAGTTTTTATTTAGCCACAATTTCTCCCACATTTGCTACCATTTAGCGTCATAATGCAACATCACATCAGGGTACGAATTAGGATAGTAAGAAAGTACCTACCTGAGGATTCAAAGTTTTTATAAGCTTTATCCTGTTGGAAATTTGATATGTAATGACACAGCTGGAAAGTATTCATCTAATATAATTGCAAATTTAAAAACATACCCATGGATGAAAGAGGATGGTATGTGACAAAGAGTTTAGGTTAGTTAGATTCAGTTTTATGGCTCAGTCTGTTTCATGTTGGAACAGCCAAAAAGTTAGGCATTAAGTGCTTGTATTTCATATTACTTACTCAAACAATCAAACTGTATTAAACAACAAATCATAATGTGGAAATCACTTCAACAAATACAAAGATTGATGTAATTTCTCCCAAGCTGTTGCTCTCATGATGATTCTGATCATTTTCAGTATGAATACTGTCCTGACCTTTCAGGACTTTCAGCAGGGGGATGTAGCTGATAAAGAGACCTATAGTACCCAGAATCTCACCAGAAAGATAAAAGTTGACTACCTGGGAGATAAGCCTTGGAATTAAGGATCAAATCCAACTGATAGACAAATGAAAGAAACACACCCCTTTTATTCTTAGCTCTGTCCTTTCAAAAGAACGTGAAATATCTTGCTTGCATAAAAATGTGGAAGGGTATGAGCAGGAAATTAAGTGAAGACTGGCTGGTCTTAATATTTGATCAGTCATTATGCAGCTTCAGATAATGAAAACCCTGCATTCTAAACAGTAAGAAGAATTAAAGACTGTTCTCCTGACATACCAAAACAGCTGGACCTGTACTTTCCTGTTCCTCTTGGTGGCCTTGCAGCAAACAATAGCAATGCTTAGAAGTAAGCAATCTAAGCAGTCTTAGCAGTAAGCAGTCTAGAGGAAAGTAACAGTCATGGCATCAGATGTCCTTTATATTGTTACCTGTTATACAGTTAAACCATGAAAACAAACAACTATGGGTGATGGGTTTGCTTCTCTCACTGGTTCAAAAATAGCAGAGCAGTATTAAAAGATGATACGCATGATGTTCCTGATAGCAACCAAACCTTGCAATGACATGCATATGGGACAACAACGATGCCAATGTGGAAACACTTGATGGGGAAAAACACTGCATGCAACTGTAGGTCACATATACCAGAACATAATTCAAAATGAACAGCAGACCAATTCCAGTCAAAAGTATTTTCCAGAACGAAGAAACAGTCTCAAACAGACATAGTTTTAATGGAAATGACAGGGAAATTCAAACCTTTCTGAAAACCATTAGCCATGCAAAGAATAAAACAGGAATGTGACAAGCCAGGAGTTTAGGACCAAACTTTGATGAGCACATAATATACAATGCATTAAAAGGTTATGTTTGTTATTACATATCAAACTAGTAAGAGAGCTTTAATCAACAAATTGGGGGCATTCTGGCTGATATCTGTATACTCCTGAGGATGTGAGGGTGCAATTTTGATGAAGCCTGCACATTCTTTCATGATAGATGAAGGTCAGGATGCCAGTTCTCATGGAGTTCTTTTCCAAGATATTGTATCACATTTGGAGCTTGACGAAAGATTTGCTGCTCCCAGGCACGAGATTTCCTCCTTTTTTTTCTTTAATTTACTCTTTTATTTTTATTAATTCCTCTTTTTTGCGCTAAGTAGCAATAGCCCGAAGTTTCTGTCATAATCTAAGACACCCCTCAGAGTTCTATCCAATCAGAAGTCTGTATTTTAATGGCACCAATGCCACTTGGGGCCCTTAGACTTGCTCCTGGGCCACAGCCCTGTTTCCTGCCTCTCCATTTCCTTCTTTTTTTAGAAGTCTCAGGCTCACTTCCTCTTTTTTTTTTTAGAAGTCCGAGGCTCATCCCTGTGCTCCCCTTCAGGATAAATTAGGTTCTCTCATTTAGCCAGTTCTTACTAAAATGTCCTCTGACTCAAAGCTTAAGGAAGAAAAAAAGTCAATCAAATACCACAATGTCACAAGGAAAATTCTGGTAAGCAACGCTCTGGACTCCAGTCTACGGAAAGTCTTTAATACTTACCTATTTAAATTGACTATATTTTATTGGTGATATGTTTCTTGTTCTTGTAAGCACATTGATCATATGGAATTTGTGGGACACATTAAAAGAATGTACGTATGTAAAGTATCACCCATCATATGCCACAGATGCTACATGGCAGTTAAGTACCCAAAATCATCCTCACCATGTGATGATGAGGCACTCACCAAAAGGCTTGTACTGAGAAAAGGCACAGCTGTGGCATCCCCAAGTCTGACTGACATGGTCTGTTGAAAGTGAAAGGCAGCTGCATTTGTAGCAGCAAGTATTAGTAAGAAATGAAACAGAAAAGATTTTGTTAGTTAGTTAGATGGGAAACAGAAAAGAGAAATCTAGCATGACAACAGCCACAACTGATTGAAGCATATTTCTTTCTCAGGTGTCAATGTTTCCCAAGAATGAGGGAACAAAAAGCTTGTTTGGGACTGAAGTTAACCTTATTGTCAAAGAAGCAGAATACCACAACTCCTGTTGAGTACAACTCTTATTAGAATCTGGATAAGATGCTCACCAAAAACTTATCACAAGTTGAGAATGAGGTGATTGGAAAGCAAATTTTTCACTTAACCTTGTAACTGTCCTGTTTTCCATTTATAGTACCCACAGTTTCAACAGAATGATAAAAGTTGACTACTTACTCAGAAAAAAGGTTTAAATTCAACTTTCAACTGGCAAATCAATGAAAGGGAAATTTTATATATGGTTCTGTCCTTTCAGAAGAAACATGCAAAATCTTGCTTGCACAAAGCTACATAAAGGTATGAACAGGAAATTATTTTACTGAGATGAGCCACTCTTCATCTTTGATCAGTCATTATGCAGCTTCTGAAAAAAAAGATCCTGAATCCACCAACAGTAAAAAAACATTAAAATACTGTTTTTTTTTTACATAAAAAACAGCTAGAATGTAGACCTGTTCTTCTGTGTTCTGCCTGGTGCTACTACAGCAATTAGTAATGCACAGAAGGATGCAGTTGTCCAGAAAGTCACAGTCGAAGCTGCCATTTAAAATGTTACCAATAATACAGTTATTACATCAACAACAACTATGGACATTGGGTTTGTCTAAAACACAGGAGTTTAAAATTTTTGGGCATATGGAAACAAATCTTGGAATTTAAAAAGCTTATGACATGAGCCACAAATCTTGATGTCAAACACTTGTTAGAGGTCCTTAGAATAAGCAACAGCCATCATTAGTATGAAATTCTGTATGGGTGTACAATATCCCACATGAAAGAGGACCCCCTCTCAAGTGACAACTGAAAAAACAACAAGTCCAGACTGACTCTAGTTGATGTCAGGTTGGGCACTTTTATTCCATCAAAAACAAAGCTACTGTTTCCACAAAGAATAAACAATGCAACAACACAGTATTTTATGTACATGCATCATACACAGTGCAGTGTAACAACGTTACTCTGAACACAGCCCAAAACATTTTATAAATTAGCCGAAATGGCTTCCACAGACTATGTTGGAATTGACAGTGAAGAAGAAGAGGAAGACCTTCACTTGTCAGCATCCTCTTCCAGTTTCGAAGAGTCTGGTGGCTCCGATTCCGAAGTTGGAGAAGAAGAAGAAGAGCAGGTAGTCAGGGCAGCGCTTGGAGCTGAGCCCTATCAGTTCGAGCCACTTGTTGAGGAAGGTGAGCCGGTGCAAAATGCAGTGCAACCAAGGGGAAATTTAAACTGGTATTATTTTCTTGATTAAAAAGAATAATATATCAATATTATCAGCATCCTCTTCCAGTTTTGAAGAGTCTGGTGGCTTGGATTACGAAGTCAGAGAAGAAAAAGAAGAGCAGGAAGTCAGGGCAGTGCTTAGAGCTGAGCCCTATCAGTTCGAGCCCTTGTTGAGGAAGTTGAGGAAGGCGAGCCGGCAGTTGCCGCTGCTCCACTGGTGGAAAATGCAGCGCAATGACTTGGAAATTTAAACTGGTAATACTTCCCCGGTTAAAATGAATGAGTTAATTTAATTAGAATAATATATCACTAGGCTGATCCCTCACCGACTGTATTTTTATGACAAAAAAAAATCCGTTTACGATGCCTCCATGATACATAAATAACACAAACAGCTTCCATGGCATAAAATTACATTAGTGCACAGTGTATAATGTTGGCCAGCCTATAGTACCAAGGGCCTGTGGTTACTGTCGGTACTGTTGAATACACAGTGCCTACTTACTGTAACTAGCAACCAAAATCAAATTCTACATATGATAAAGTACAGTAGAATCTGCCTAGCCTATAATGTACTAGTTCATGTGTAATATTTTGTCCTCTTAAAACATGGACAAAATATTGCTGCCATGGTCAATTAGCATATTTTTGATGAAATTTGAAATTTCCTGCATCTAAATCTAAATATCACTCAAGTTTATCTCTAAATTTCTCATGACTGAATTCATGAAATGGTTCAGTTTGGTATCGTTTTAAAGGTATGAACATGGAGAGTGCAGTTATGTTGGTTAAAAAGGGACAAGTCACAGGCTTTATAAGGTAGAAAACTGAAAACATGAAAATGGGCAAAAAAGAAAAAAAACCTTGAAAAACTAAATTAAAAATATCCAAACTCTGGTGGTTTTTTTCACTATTTTCAAATGAGTATCATGCTATTCCAATCAACTTATCTGTGATTCAAGGCTCCAGGACCCATCGCATATTGCTTACATTCGGCGAGACCCCATGTTTGGTCTGATGGTAAGAGCATCTGCCTCTCACGCGGAAAGCCCGGGTTCTATTCCCAGGTCACGTCATACCAAAGACTCTAAAAATGGAACCTACTGCCTTTGTGTGTAATGCTCTGCATACGCAAAGGAGTAGGGAAAACAAGCCAATGAGCCACAACTGGAAAAAAGACGATGGCCGGCTGGACTTGAACCAATAGGTTGGAAACTGGGCCGTAAACCCTATATAACTAACTTTATGGCCCAGTTTCCAACCTATTGGTTCAAGTTGAGCCGGCCAAGGCCTTTTTTCAAATTGCGGCTCACTGGTTGGGTATGACTCTACCTGGGAATAGAACCCTGGCCTTCCGCGTGAGAGGTGGATGCTCTTAACTGGTTCGTAAAACTCCATCCAACTAATTTGGCGATCTCCAAGTTCAACCTTGTAAGTGTTCACTGCCCTGTTCAGCATGTAGATAGGCTATCAAGTTATCAAATGTGGTCACATACACTGTGTGATTGGATGTTCAAAATGTCAAAACCTAAATACAGCTCCAAGTTTACGGAATTTATGTTATCAGCAAAATTCAGGATATGTGGAGGGATGATTGTAAAAAAGAAAAATAAAGATTAGTAAGGTAGGCATTTAAAGCTCCTTGTATTTATTCCAAACTTCCAGAGTGTTATATTGCTGCATGAAATGGAATTACAAAACAGATAATGACTTTTGTGACACAGAAATGCCTGCAAATTTAGAACACGGAGTAAGACATTTACAAAAGAGTAAAGTCCTGTCTTTAGGTTTGTCTCCCCCATTGGTTTAAAATTGCGCCGATTTGAGTGCTCAGTTGAAGTTGATAGGCATGATTTTCCTGATGGTATTCAACTTAACCCAAACTTGCAACCCCATGCATATTGGACAATAATGACGACAACGTGGAAACACTTAATGGGAAAGGAACATTGCATGCAACGGTAGGTCACACATTCCAGAACGTAATTAAAAACTAAAGTAGCAAAGCTACTGTCGCTCAACCATGCTGATGTTAACAGTGTTTTTTATTCATCTTGAACAAAGTCATGGTGTACACTTAACACGTACCCAGACAACTCAAGTTGGGTGGACCAGCATGTAAACACTGTTCCTCTAGCAGTTGAACTGTGTCAGGGATAAATGTCTAGAGCTAGTTCATCCTGTTATGGTGATACCTTAGGTCAAATAACTCAAAAGTATACATTTAAGAGCATGAGAAATGAATGATAGTAGTCCAAAGGACAATACTGAGCTAAGACATAAAATGTTGAAGTTTATTCACTTGAAACAAATTGGTCTATTGCGCAATACTGTAATTTGTGACTTTCTAGTTGTACAACTCACATAAGATGTTTTGTTTCCTTTGAAAGTTAAAAATGTTTTTATGACCTTGAACACTCCTGTTTGCTGCCATAGCGTATTGCACAGAGAGGGCATGATTAATTACATCACCCCATAAGAGTAAATATATCACAACTTGTTCCAAGGTGCAGTAACTCCAGACAAACCAAGAAAGACAAAGATAGTAATTTTACTTACAGTTCAACATTGACATAAAAACTATTGTGCTATGTACCATTTTATATTGAGCGAATAAACTCAATGTTTTATATCTCAGCTCAGGAATGTCCTATGAAGATGGGAGTTATTTTTCATACTTTTTAATACATATTTTTTTTTTTACTTGAGGTACACTTTAAGATAATGCTGCCTATGAGGGCAGGAATTGGAAACTTAAGTCATAGTACAAAAGACCAGTTTGTGTTGGACAGTGGCATAAGTAATTAGGAAAGAGAAAATAACCAAATGTCTTTCCTCCCCCCTCCCTCAATGCCTCTCTCCCTTGCCATCATTTCCGTCTGTTTTCCTCTCCCTCCCTCCCCAGCTCACTCCTCTGTGAAATTTGTAAACAAAACGTGAAGTACTGGAAGAAACTTCAATGCACCATCCATTTGAAGGATGACAGGAAATGCTGATTTGGGTCCATTCAAATTGACATTATTCCAAATTGTAACATGTAACCAGAATGCAAGAATGCATTGAGGTTTCGATGATACATACATGCTCTTTTCAATAAAAATGCTACATTTCTTGTAACAACTGGTGACCCAAAGTGATCTTCTCTTTTCAATAAAATGCTACATTTCTTGTAACAACTGGTGACCCAAAGTGACCTTTGACTCCACCGGTAAGTAACTGGTTTTTCTTTTAACCAAAACATTTCTATAGTCAAAAAGCCAAATTTCATACTGTGCCTTAAGATATTCTGCAAACAAGGTTTTCAGAGTTTGATGCCAGGTGATACCAGATGACCATTGACCTCCACCAAAAACAACAGGTACAGTACTTTCAACTCACCATACTGTAACACATCCACATACTTATTAGGAAATCCATCCAAGTTTCCTACCTTGAGATATCCCATTTTCACAAGTTTTTCAAAGTTTGACCGATCATGACCCTTGATGTCCTTTCACCTCCACAAAACCAGAATGCAAAACTGCATTGAGGTTTCGATGATACACAAACGTTCCATTTCAAATAATACCATCATGTACCATTATCTTCTCATTCAAATGTTATACTAACATGTTCAAAAAATAATTTTGTTTTCCCACATGACCTTTGTCCCCCCACCAAAAATAGGGATCATCTTCTTACCATAAGCATTCACAAACCACACGTGAAATCTATTTAAGTCTCCCACTTTAAGATGTGTTAACACCTATTAAACAAGGTTGTCATTCACATTTTGACCACCAGTGACCCTACAAATCCTTTAACCTCTACACATTGCAATTTCAAAAGGCTTCGAGCTGACTTCAAGAAATGAAAAATAGGAATCATGCAAACCTTCTTTAAAAGTGGACCCCCCTCATGCTAGGGCAACCCTAAAAAACCATGGTACAATTAAGAAATGACATAATGATGGTTTTGTATAATTACCTGCAAAAAGTCTTGAGAGTTCACAACACTGTAAACTAAGGACCCTCTCCCCATCCTTTCCAGCTGAAAGGTTTAATAATACTTTTAAGACTTTGATGAGGGTTAGATTTCAGTGCAGAGGTTTGAACCAACCCCATAAATACTGCAGAGTCGAGACATTATTTTGCAATGACACTTTGTAACACTAATATATATGGGAGGACTTTTGAACAGCTTCTCATAACACTAATATATATGGGAGAATTTGGTAAGTTTTCCCCTGCTGCAGATACCACCCTGCTACCAAAATATGCTGCTGCATGCTTTATATCATGTTCTAGAACAAACAAAATATTGGTAGGAAAGCTTAATTTCCCACTAGGCTAGCCTAAGGATATTACACAGAAACATACATGTGTAGAATAGGTTCAAAATGTACATATATGCTATACATTAGGCAATGGCAAAAGTGCCAAGACATTAGACATGATGAAGAAAATTACATCGCAGGGAAAAACTTTACACCTAAAGCTCACAAAAGTACTGCAGATTGTTGTATAAGGGTTTTTTACCAATGCCTTTTAAATATTTTTGATGTTCTTGGCCAAGTGGATTTTGCTGATCCTCTTCAGTACTCGATTCTGCTTTGTGAAAGATGTAGCATCGGCTAGGCCTAACTTAGGCCTACGTTAAGCCTAGGCAGAAAGTACTAGCCCACTTGCTCATTCGAACCATACAATTTTGGCCTAAACTTTTCAGTTTAGGGAGCTAGACACTTTGAGATTTCAACAAAGATCCTTAACATGTGAAAAGAGCAATTTTTGGAGGATATTCGTAATTGCGGAATTGAGGGTGAAAATGGTAATTATTCCGCCTAAATCAAGATACTTGGCATCTCTGTAGGGACCATCTCCTAACTTTAACCCATTCACATTCCAAATATGGAATCTATCCAAGTTCCCTTCCTTGTGATATTGTTGTCCCCCCGGTGACCCCAGATGACCTTTGACCTTTACCAAGACCAATAGAGACCATCCTCTGACTATAATGCATCCACAAACCAAACATAAAATCTATTCAAGTTTCCTCCCTTGAGATATTGTGTTGACAAGATTTTCAGACTTTGACTCCCAGTGACCCCAGATGACATATGACTGCCACCAAAAACAATATGAACCATCTTCTGACAATAACACATCCACATATCAAATATGAAATCTATCCAAGTTCCCTATCTTGAAATATCGTGCTGACAAGATTTTCACACTTTGACCCCCGGTGACCCCAGATGACCTTTGGCCTCTACCGACAAAAGGTACCATCTTCTGACCATAACACATCCACATATAAAATATGAAATCTATCCATGTTGCCTATCTTGAAATATCGTGCTAATAAGATTTTCACACTTTGACCCCTGATGACCTTTGACCTCCACCAAAAACAATAGGGACCATATTCTGACCATAATGCATCCACATACCAAATATGAAACCTATCCAAGTTTCCTATCTTGAGATATTGTGCTAACAAAGTTTTCAGAAAATGACCCCTGCTGACCCCAGATGACCTTTGACCTCCACAAAAACAATAAGGACCATCTTTTGACCAAAACGCATCCACATACTAAATATGAAATCTATCCAAGTTTCCTAACTTGAGATATTGTATTGACAAGATTTTCAGACTTTGACCCCTGGTGACCCCAGATGACCTTTGACCTCCACTGAAAACAATATGAACCATCTTCTGACCATAACACATCCACATACCAAATATGAAATCGATCCAAGTTCCCTATCTTGAAATATCGTGCTAATAAGATTTTCAGACTTTGACAGCTGGTGACCCAAGATGACCTTTGATCTACACCAAAAACATTAGGGACCATATTCTGACCATAATGCATCCACATACCAAATATGAAACCTATCCAAGTTTCCTATCTTGAGATATTGTGCTAACAAGATTTTCAGAATTTGACCCCCGGTGACCTTTGACCTCCGTCAAAAACAATAGGGACCATCTTCTGACCATAACACATCCACATACCAAATATGAAATCTATCCATGTTCCCTATCTTGAGATATTGTGCTAACAAGATTTTCAGAATTTGACCCCCGGTGACCCCAGATGACCTTTGACCTCCACTGAAAACAATATGAACCATCTTCTGACCATAACACATCCACAAACCAAATATGAAATCTATCCAATTTTTCTCCCTTGAGATATTGTGTTGACAAGTTTTTCGGACTATGACCCCCGGTGACCCCAGATGACCTTTGACCTCCACCGAAAACAATATGAACAATCTTCTGACCATAACACATCCACATACCAAATATGAAATCTATCCAAGTTCCCTATCTTGAAATATTGTGCTAATAAGATTTTCAGACTTTGACCCTTGGGGACCGCAGATGACCTTTGACCTCCACCAAAAACAATAGGGACCATCTCCTGACCATAACGCTTCCACATACCAAATATGAAATCGATCCAAGTTTCCTATCTTGAGATATCGTGCTAACGAGATTTTCAGACTTTGACCCCCGGTGACCCCAGATGACCTTTGACCTCCGTCAAAAACAATAGGGACCATCTTCTGACCATAACGCATCCACATACCAAATATGAAATCTATACAAGTTTCCTATCTTGAGATATCGTGCTAACAAAGTTTTCAGAAATTGACCCCTGCTGACCCCAGATGACCTTCGACCTGCGCCAAAAACAATAGGGTTCTTCCTCTCAATATGGGGCATCCATGTATCAAGTTTGAAAATTGTCAGACATTTCTATCTTGAGATATCGTGCTAACAAGCAAAGTGTCACAAACACACACACACACACACACACATACACACACACACACACACATACACACATACATACACACGCCATCATGATTGCATAGGTTTCTCTTATCATCGAAACCAAAAAACCTTATACAGACCATCTTCTCACCATAACTCATCCACACACTAATTATGAAATCCATCCATGTTTTGTACCTTGAGCTCTCCTAAACAAGGTTTTCAGAGTTTGACCCCCTAAGACCCCAAATGACCTTTGACCTCTGCCAAAATCAATAGGGTTCTTCCTTACATCAAAATGCATCAACATATCAAGTTTGAAATCAATCCAAGCTTCCTACCTTGAGACATTGTGTTAAAAAGGTTTCCAGGATTTGTCCCTTCTGACCTCAAATGACCTTTGACCCCCACCAAAATATATATAGGATTTTTCTTTACATCATAACACATCAACATATCAAGTTTGAAATGAATCCAACTTTCCTACCATGATGTTTCACGTAAACAAGGATTTCAGGGTTTGACCCCGTGTGGCCCCAAATGACCTTTGACCTCCACCAAAATTTATTGGGTTTTTCCTTGATATATTGTACTCATTAGTGTGTTAAATGTGGCACAGCGACTTGACTCACACACTCCATACAGTTCAGTATTGATCCTAGCCTAAGGTTATCCCTTCGTGCATACACATATGGAGTACTAACATACATTTGATTCCCAGGTCCGGTCCTACCAAAGACTCTAAAAATGAAACCTACTGCAGTTGTAGGTGATGCTCCGTATAAGCAATGGAACAGGGAAAACAAGCCAGTGAGTCACAACTGAAAAGAAGGCCGTGGCCCGCTCGACTTGAACCAATAGGTTGGAAACTGGGCCATTAAACTCTATCTAACTAACTAACGGTGCCAGCACAAGGACTCCCAGAGTCTGTCACTGAAGTGTTTATAGTCAGTGTGTACTTATACATTAAATGTAAATAATTTGACCTGACCCTGATTCCACTACTTATCCGATTTGACCTGGTACGTATACGTACCAAAAGAGGCATTCTTTTGGAATGCAGTCATGCATTATGTTAAACTATACTATACACATTGCACATATTACGGAGCAGAGCGCAAATTACGGGACAGTATATTATATAGCGGTTCAGTTATCGATCACTTACATTCACCATGGCTACGTTGTATAAATATCCTATAGCCCAGGAAGTAAAGTCACAGAAACAGAATCAGTAACCTGTAAGTGTTCAAATTGTAAGTCATAGCTCAAGCTTCAGTACTGTAAAACTGTTGCTGAATTAGTTGCTTGTATGATCTTGTAGTCCATTAATTTGTTGAAGACAGTAAAAATAGGAATTTCTTACAATTTTCAACACCACTTCAGTAAAACTTGCTCACAGTGCTAACACTGGACATATTTCAATCCTGATATAACTGTACTCCAAAGTGCCTTTAAGAAGGGTTTTGGTCCTCCCCTTTAACACAATTACCTTTAAAAAACAAATTTTTAATTTGTTGAGTTGTCTAAAATTTTCAAAATGTTGGAAAATTGTTCTCCTCTAAACAAATCAATTCTCATACACATATATCTAAAGTTTGGAGAACACATCAACCAACTAAATCTGTCATCACTCTTCAATCAACTGCTTTCTTCCCAAAGACCTTGTGCATATGATGTCACAGAGCGGAAAGTATACCCTCCTTTGGTGGCAAAAGAAACCAACACAGACAAATGCAGACAGCTGGTTTGTCAATCAGTCGAATACGGGCATAGTCTGCTACATGTGCAGGGTGAATTCTTATGCATGAGGCCACGTGTTCTATTGTTTGCCCCCAATGATGACATCAATGCACAAGGTCTATAGACCTTACCCGTACGACATGACTTGAAGAGGCAAGTATATATCATTGCAACATACACCAACAAATGCAGCCAATCAACAGAACAGTTCTAAGTTTATATCTGCGCATGCGTTCGTGACCTTTCTGTTCAGGTCAACTGGTAACAAAACATCTAAGCGCTGTGCCTGCTGCACATTGCACATTGTTACATGTGTGTTTTACAACCTCCCATCAGCTTATACAAACGTAAAAGTGTTACCAATTGACTTTTGTCCTGTTGGGCAAAGTTGCTCCATGACAAACTTTGAACTGGTCTATTTGCATGCTGGGTGACATATGTCTGTTAGTCTACTAGTCTATTACATGTGCATGTGATGTCAACATGGCAAGTACAGTAGTCTTCTTGGCTTAACTACAAAAAAACAGTACATAAGCTCTATTGTCTGGCATCTCAGTGACTAATCCTCATCTGAATCTGGGAAGGTGATTATCCCTTCTTCAGTAAACAAAAAGACATCTGTAGTAACCAACAACAGACAGTCCCATCTTCTTCAGTATATATAAAAACATCTGTAGTTACCAACAACAGACCCTCCAATCTTCTTCAGCCGTTGTCCTCATCATCAGGTTTTAACCTCTTCCTAGGGTTTATGGTTTCACTATCATCTGTTTCCTGCATGACTTCCATCACAGCCTGCTCTTGATCCACACTTCTTATACCTCCTTTCTGTAAAAACAATGAGAGAGAGAAACAATGAAGGTGAAAATATGCCAGAAATTGTAACTGATACAACTAAAATTCCTTGTCATTTAGAGGGTAAACAATGATGATAGTTATACAATTTTTCGCAGCTTAGTTTCTAACCAACTTGTTTATGTCAGGCTGATTACGCCATTTTTCCTAGTTGTGGCTCACTGGTTTGATTTCCCTACTCCACTGCTTATGCTGTGGACCAAGCACAATGGCAGTAGGTTTCATTTTTAAGTCTTCAGTATGACCTGACCAGGAGTGGAACTCCAGACTGTCTGGATCCAAGTCAGATGCTGTAACCACTTGAACCTTCAGTCAGTAAACAATGAAATACACTGGGAAAATGGTGTAGACTTCGCCGTAGACTTGAAAGTGTATCAGTTAGCTAACAGGTCTCCAAACACTTTCACTTAGTGGCCCAATTTTCTATTCCTGATTCATTTTGGTCCTATATGAGAGGTCAATGACACTGAGGAGTTTCATTTGGCTCAGTCCTGCAGTCTAAAATGAATGTTTTGCATAATCGTAAATTTTATACCATTACACCTCCCACTCCAATTTACACATTACATATAGAAGCCCTGCAACTTAAACTACATGACATGCTATAACACATGAATCAAGGAAACCTTCAGTAAGTGAAACAATTCAAATGGCTCATGTTGACCAATTCATTCCAATATGATTTTCAATCGCATTTCCTGTGAGTCCACAGGGTTTTTCTGACGTGAGGGACATTTCGCTTCCCAAATCCCAATGTCAGGTCTAGAATTATAACATACCATCTTCCTTAAGGGTCCAAGACCATGTCTGTAACATCTTTTGTGCAATTATAAAGAGGAAATGTGTCCTCTACTTTGCACAATACAACTACTAGTGAGGCCTAAAATCCAGGTAAAGTATCGTCACTTATGCATAAGTGGTACTGTTGAGCACAACTGGTTGATAGATATACTATTAGTGAGACTGAATTGTGTTGATAAAGCAAATACAGTATACACTTTAGGGAATTATTTTTTACCTGCAAAACCTTTGTTGCAACCCTTCCATGGGTCATGACTCCTAGTTTGCTCACCTTGCTTAGCCTTCAACATAGGAGTCTGCTTGGTAGGAATCTTCCAAAAATATAGTACCCCTCATATTGCTCCATTTTTTAATAAATTTCAACAAAGAACAAATTGTTATACCAGTAAGATCTGCATCAGTCACTGCATGGTCTAGTGGTTAGAGCAACACAGCTGCAGTCAAAAGTTCAACTCCTGGCAAGGTTATACCAAAGACTTTGAAACGGAACCTATTTTCATTGAGCTTGGTGCTCAGCATAAGCAATGGAGTATGGAAAACAAGCCAGTGAGCCACAATTGGAAAAAGGCAATGGCCTGGTCAACTTTAACCAACTGGTTAGGAACTGGGCTGAAAAACTCCATCCAACCAAACCTAACCTGCAATCAGTCACCTTTTTAACACATCCTACAACCTAGAGGAAAGTTAGAAGGATATTTTATGACAAATTAATCACTTTTTAAAGGGAAATATTGTTTAAAATGCTCCAAAAAGGAGTACAAAGAAAATGGCTCAGACACTTTTCAACAATTCAGTCTGAATCACAAACTCCAGCAATAGCTACATCTCTTCAAAATACCATGTGCAAGATGGGCCCTGAACATTGCATCATTTGAAATATTGAAAGTTTGGGTGAACAAATTATTCTTGAGCAACTAACAACTGAATTTCTATCTGTGGGAAACTTATTTCTTGAAAAGAAGACTACCATATCAACCTGTGTCAATAAATATTAGTTTCAAAAGGATGAAATTTTCTTCCAAAACAAATACAATTTTTCCCTTTAAATCAGAATATCTGAAGCACTGTCACAGGGTTCATTGACTTGTGCAAGACAATTGCTGCATTTACCCCATCAATTTTAACTTTGTTATTTTCCCTAATACAAAGTTTGTGCTAAAGATTCTCTCATTATTAGTACATCTGCTACATAATACAATTAGATGAAAAAGTTTGAGCAATTATTATTTCATAAATGAGTGGAAGCAAAGCAGTTAAACTCACAGTGATCTGGTAGGATACTGTCATTTCCTTCTTTGATGGAGACTTGTACAGTAAAGCATACCTAGAAATGAAGGAACGAAGACTATAGTTTTAGTGACACCTAACTGAAGAAGGTTCATGCTCTTGTGTAGACGATAAAAATTTCATAACTTGTCAAAGGCAAAATAACATCATGTACCAGATTAAATAGTATGATGGCTTGCCAGAGTGTGAGTGGATGGAGGTGGAGGGAGGCAGGTGGATTGGAGCAGTACATGGCTTTGCAATATACATGTTTTTGAACTTTCATGACCTAAAACCAGCCCAGGGGCGTGTTCCACAAAGAGTTACGCACAATCTTAAGTATGATTACTGTTGACTTAAGTATGGGGAATCAAACTTAAGCTTGTGCGTAAGTCTTTGTGGAATGGGCCCCTGATCTACTAATTGAACCAACCCTTTTATACAAAAAAGGTGCTCAACATCCGGGCTGTATGTACTCAATATTTTGTTCATTTACTCTGTTCAAGGCATTATATGGGTAGGTACCTGAACCTATAAAAATTGTAAGCTGAACGTACAACTTTTAAGCCAACTTTAATACAGGTTTTCTCTAAACCTGACTCTCTTGCATACACTAGTCCCTGAAGGGACAGAAAACTTCTCTTGTCATTGAGCACAAGATTACCGTCTGGAAAAAAACCTTGCACACTAACATTCTAATTTTCATTTTAAATTTGGGGTATTTCTACTATGTGTGCACAGCATACTAGATAGCTCAGAGGCTACAACTACAAACTGTTTTACATTTGCCCTGTAGTCTTCTTAGCAGTACTTTTCACCAGCAACTCTTTTAGTTTGCTTGTGTTGCAGGGAAAACTTATGTACTGTCCACATGATCTCTGTTATTAAGCTCACCTCTGGCTATCTTTCCAAAATAGTATGATTCGTATTGTTGCAGCATGACCCCAGCTCTCCCCCAGGGCTGGGGATAGGTGAGACGTCCCTGCTTGACCCGCATTTACCTTTGTGGTCATTTGGTTGGTCAAAACTACCTAGAAATATGAAAATCATAATTAAATTGATATATCAAAAACACACAACACTTGAAAGTTTTGTACTTTGTAATACTACAAAAAAAAATGCTTTTGAGGAATGATTAGGAATTTGTAAGTCTATATTCCACTTGATTCAATCTAAACACTTATTTTACTAAAAAATAAAATTAAGTTAAAAAAAGGAATTTGGAATATTACCGCCAACTGATGTGCAACGGCCATTTTGATGAGGCTCTGAGCTAAACCATTCAATAATCTTGTCCTCAAAGACATATCTTCAATATCATGTCTGAAGTGGAAAGCAATACTGTCAATGACAACCAGTTTGACCTATAAAATAAAAGATATCGTTATCTCTAAAGACATATAGAATTCGTTAGGAACAAAAAGTGGTAAAATTGAAGCCCAAAGTTTTTTTTTTGTGAAATACCATCTACTTTTTATAGATTTTTACCTCTAGCTCTTTGCAGTTCTATTGTCATGAAAATGACCAAGTTGAGTATTTGATGTAACAAGCATTTGAAATCTAGAAAATAGTCTTTGTGAGTGAGTTCCGCATTAAATTTCGTTTGGGGGCTATGCACTTGCACACATACTGCAAATCATTGGGATAAACCAATCATGCACACGCAACATATCCCAAAATTTGAGTTAACATGAAAATTTTGTGAAATCAGACTTTCTCAATCCATCCATTCTAAATTGCCTTGTTGCATATATGTGGTGTAAAAATTTGCATCTTAATCCGCAAAAAAGTAGGACAGGGACTCCTTATTTTTGTTTGAGTTGGATATACCACTTGGATTTCTGCTTACTGTTGTAATGCACATTCTTTATGAAAACAAGAAAAACCCCTATACTATGTGTTTGACTAGGTTTTGTTTCTCACACTGTGCCCCACAATTCCATGCATCAATGAATAACTTAACTTGAACTTGTTCCTACAATCCATCAAAGTTGACCATTTTACAGAGTAATTCCTGATTTACTGCTTTATTTGTTGTAAATAACTGGTTCAATTAAACCAGAATGCAAAACTGCATTGAGGTTTCAATGATACACAAATGTTCAATTTCAAATAATCCAATCATCAGATGACCTTTGACCTCTTCCAAAAACAAAAGGGACAGTCTTCTGACCATAACGGGTCTGCATACCAAATATGAAATCTATCCAAGTTTCTTATCTTGAGATATGGTGCTAACAAGATTTTCAGCCTTTGACCCCTGGTGACTCCAGATGACCTTTGACCTCCATCAAAAACAATAGGGACCATCTTCTGACCATAACGCATCCACATACAAAATATGAAATCAATCCAAACTTCCTATCTTGAGATATTGTGCTAACAACATTTTCTGCCTTGACCCCTGGTGACCCCAGATGACCTTTGACCTCCATCAAAAACAATAGGGACCATCTTCTGACCATAACGCATCCACATACAAAATATGAAATCTATCCAAGTTTCCTATCTTGAGATATTGTGCTAACAAAGTTTTCAGAAATTGACCCCTGGTGACCCCAGATGACCTTTGACCTCCGTTAAAACAATAGGGTTCTTCCTCAATATGGCTCATCCACATACCAAGTTTGAAAACTGTCAGACATTCCTATCTTGAGATATCATGCTAACAAGCAAAGCGTCACAAACACACACACATACACACACACATACACATACATTCACACGCCATCATGATTGCATAGGTTTCTCTTATCATTGAAACCAAAAAAATGGAGATATTCATGACATGTTGAAACAGTATAAACACACTATACCATTCTTGTTTTCATAATCATTAGGCAAACTGCAAATTCAAACATAACACAAGTTGGGCAAATGGAAGGGCCAGCTGCTACTGATGACCACCAACCGGGATACACAGATCGTTCTGGTGAAGTACACCATTCCCATGGGGATATTGGTACTGTACAATATATAATACATGTCATACTCTCCAAATGTCTTTTGCAACAGAACCAAATAGCAGCTTCCAGTTTCAAACAAAGCCTAGCTCCTGTAACCTAAACCCTAACTATATATTCCTGATGGTATATAGAGTATGTTTACCTTTTCATGATTTTCTAAGAAATTAGGAAGTAAATGGACAAGTGCTATCAGCTCTGTGTAGTTGTGACATCTGAAGTAGTGAATTCCTGACAAAATCTTCTCCATAGTGAAACCTTCAACAGCTGAGACTTGATCTGCCAGAAACATCAAAAGAAGAGATGTACACTTATAATACACACAGGTTATGTTGCTCTAGAATGAAATCTGTATTTCATTTTAATAGACATTTGGTCAAAATACAAGTTTCCAAGCTGCCACTTCCTCAGCAATTTTGGAAGTTTTGTTGCTACAGTATACATTAACATTACTTATATATCTTTTGGTGGTGTGCAAAGCATGCTTTGTTGCTGTACACATCACAAAAGTAGCAGCCCATTGGTAGCTCCAGCTTACAGTTGCTTAAATGCAGTCATTCCTCTCAGCAACATACAATTTTAGCACTGGTTTACAGAAATTGACAAGTAGCACAGTTCTTTGATTAACAAGGAATTCCAAAAATGCAGGATAGGTCACATTACTCATTGTGCACTGAGTGTTTTGGTTACACATTACTGCCTTGTATACTCACCAGAATAGGTGCTCTGAAGCAATAAAATAGGATTGTGTCTGGATGAGGTTAGTTTAAGACAGTTGCAGGAGGGGCTAGAAGCACTTTCGTGGGTTGGGAGAATTATAACTGTCTGGAGTGATGAATAAATGCCTATAAGTCAGCTGTGACCTACAGTTTTACCATAGGGCCTACAGGAGGTATGCAGTTTGGTACAGAATACTGAAATATCTTTTACATAATTACTTGGAAATAAAAGCTTCTGTTGGCATTTCAAAATAGAGTTAATAGGAAACTTCATAATGAAGGAATGAGTATTTCACAGGATGAAATCAATGGTTTGTAAGCTCATGAAGAATTTCTTCTCCCAGTTGCAGTCTTCCAAATATGACACCTCATCGGTTACTCTTATGTAAACATGTAACAGTTTAGGGAAGGAGAGCTATTGCCAGATTTAATTGATGAGACTGAAAAATTGAAGCTGTTAGTGGATTTTATTTTACTATAAATTATTCAGCAACAGAGACAAATTTTGTACCATAGACTTGTTCCTTGATAATATTCCTTTCATGAATTTTTTCATGGATTACTAATTTGTTTGTAAATACTTCCTTCATTCAAACCTTTTCAAAATTTTTAAATGATGCAGCAGGCTCATAAATGATGTAAATGTTGTATCACATAATTGTAAGTAATGATAGATACCATTTTGCCCTTTCTTGTTTCATGCTGAGACAAATTTGTGAATAATGTGCTCAAAGCCATTCTTTATAACATGTTCCAGTGCTATTAAAAAGCAGAAGTGCCAACATTTACATCGAGAAATCAGGGAGGTTTCACAAAGGAATCAAGTAGGTGTTACGTACAACATGACACTTGGGGGAAAATTCCTCTCAAATCAAGGAGGTAGTCATACTTGTTTAGTCTGAATGGACACAAATCCTTGAATTTTCAGGGAGCTTCCCTGAGAATCAGAGAAGGTTGGAATTTTTGGAAAAGGCTTCTTCATCTAAGATGCCTAGAGGACATGCATGACCACATTTTGGAAACAAAAAACTGAAGAAACTCAAAAGTTCTTGAAAATGACCCATTTATATTCAAGCAATGCAAATTAGGTGTGTTAATACCAGGAATTACAAAAAGTTACCAGCACAGTCAGTGTACTTACCTTCAATGCCTTGCACTTCAGCGACATGCTTGCAGTGCTGGCATGTGGCACTAGCAATGTCTGCCGCCCTCTCTGGAATAAAACTACCTTCTGTGTCAATGAAGACTGCTTCCCCTGCCAAGCCACCAAAAGCTTCAGGGATTTGAACATCCACAGCTAGCTGTATGCTGAACATGAAAAGAATGTTTAACCTTAATAATTTGAATACAATTTTCATTTTCAATTTTTTTTTGTTCTTTTCCATTCATTACTTGAAGAGGAGCTATTATATAATGCTAGGTAGTCACTACCACACTGAGCAGACTGTGTTTTCTCAGCTCCTCAGCTTTCTAAACCACTGTCTGCCAAAATGAAGAGGACTGCCTCCAGTTTTGGACGCAAACTTCATTACCATAATATGACTTATTCAAGTACTCTCACATGAATCATGCTCTTGTTTTGAGCGAATGTGTGTTCTCCTGTACTGTAGGATGTCTAGACTGAAACCTGAAATACTTGTAACTAACTGTGCAGTGATTACACTTACTACAAGGGCCTGGGTACGTATTACAATGGCATACCAACTTTGTGCGTGGCATGGGCTACTGCATGATTTAAATGGGAACAGATGTTGTCTTCGTGTGTATATTCACTAACATCCAACCAGTCGCGAGGCCACATATTCCTTTGAATATCCAAAAGAATCTGTGCGGTGTTCACTTTGGCAAGCGTTAGGGATATGACTGACCAAGGAATATGATGTACAGCCTGCTACACGGGTAAGGGAGTCCACATACTGTATGAGGAGGAACCCTTTCACTAGTACAGTAGCCAATATAGAAGAATTCAGCAGGCAAGAAATAGTGATAATTTGCTGGGGCCTTTCAGTAAATATTTTGATTACCAGTACCACAGACGGCTGCACACCATCCAAACCCCATAATAAACAGCTAAAGTTCAGGTTTTGATTTTAAATTCAACTGTTCAAACTACAGGTAGACAAAATAAATGAGAAGATGGAGCCTACAGTTAGCTGACAAATCTCAGGATAAATAGCAAGCAGATTTGTGTGCAAATTGAAAGGTTGCCCTGAGATTGAGCTGATGATTGCCAGTAAGGTTGGAACAACTTCTGTCCTTTAAAGACCTAGATAAAGTATGGGAATTATGGTAAATGTATTACTTTTCATAAAACAGAAAACCTACCACAAAACCTACCAAACACCTTTATTTCCTGAGGTATGTGATTGTAACCCACCTGGACAATTTTAAACTCAAAGACCTGCTGAAATCATAACCAAGAATAGTTTTTTGATTGGAAAGAAATATTCTCAACTGCAGGGTGCCTGCTCTTTGATTGATCAAAATCAAATTTTGAAAAAACAAACCCCCCTCCCCCCTGCAAAAAAAAAAAGTACAGTGGCTCATAACAAGTACAGCAAATACCTACCACAACTGAGTTTTTCCTACACCAGGTGACCCACACAGTTCAGTGATTTTAGTCAAGGGTACACCTCCTCCCAACATATCATCGATTTCTTCACAAAATGTCACAATTCCAGGTGATGAAGTTTCCTTCTTCAGCAACTCCAGAGCAGACACCGCTCCTCTCACCTGGCCTCTCTGAAGTGTACTTCTTGGTTCAGACTTTTTCACAGTTGAGGTGATTTCTAAAGCTTCTTCTACAGATATTGATAATTCTGTACAATTTCACAAGAATAAAAAAAAAACATCTTTTCAGTGGGCTACATCTCTAAAGCCTGTTGGTCACATTCTGTCAGAACCAAGTTAGCAAATCTGATATGTTAAAGAGGTATATACTCTAAGCATTTAAGTGAAAATATTCATTCTTCATTATCCCAATATTAGCAATTAAAAGCTGCAACGTTTACAGAGAACTTGAAACAAGCAGCACAACATCATGGATTTACACTGACAGTTCTATAGGTATGTCAGCATATGTTTGCAAGAACAAGACAACACTGCAATTTTTGGATAAGCCTAAAACTTTTTCAGCATCCTTGTGGGAAGGAATGAATTGTAACATCTTTTCATAAACATCAATTGTAGTCAGAGACTTCTATTTTTTACATATAAGTAGTCTGTGTGTCTATACCCAGATTTAAGATGAATGTGTGAAGAACTGATCACAGCACTAAATTACAGTATTACCTGTACATATTTTTGTCGCATGGTTATATGAAAGTTTGGTGCATTCCAGCAATATTTTGTAAAAATGATTGTCAACTGACCCTTTGAGTCAAAAAAATTATAACCAGGCAAAAGATCATTAGTCTGCTTTATTTTGATATGAAACATGCCTCAGTTAGATGGAAATTTAGAAAGTAATGTTTGATGAAAGTTGGCTCTGTAGTAAAGACTTCATGTTCTTTTATGTCCATAAGTTTCACACACCATAAATTCTAGTGATTGCATCCTTTGTGGGAGTAAAATCAGATACTTCATTTGTCAGACTTTGCCAAAAAATGGTGTTTTGGCATTCCCCAGTCTCTAAACAAGTTAAAACTAAACAAATCAGGATTTTGTTGATGAAGTTGATGATTGTTTTCCATTCATTTTTAATTAGCCTATAAGCCTAGGACTGGTGACCTTCACCTTGGTTCAACCCCGGTAGCACTAACTTATTGTGAAAAGAGTGTTAATCATCGTTCATGCCCAAGATATAATTTATCAAGATCAATATTATTATAGATGTCTTCAGGACAAGCTAAATGATTGGAATGTACAGACTGGAATGTACAGCACGTGGATTCCACCCTGTAACACTACTTCAAATTTTAAGACAAACGTTTTCTACCTCTTTCCCTCATAGCTTCAAAAACACATGTATGTAAACATGCACAACATGTAAATAAACAGACTGTCAAAGTTTCAACATGGTAACATAGTGTGACCAAGAAAACGACAGATTTTTGACACTGCTTCCACAGCTTTTCAAAAAATACCTTGGTGGATATAGATGTAATGTATTTCAAAACCCTGAATGACCCTCTAGGGAAACTGAACTCAAAATGGATTTATTTTTGTAAAAAATGTTCCACCTTTAATCCTTAGACTTCAAATGGCTAGGCTTTGGTGTTGCTATTGGGATATAATGAAATTTGTATGGGGTTAACTGGGTTTCTGTACCCGAAAGTGCACACCTAAGAGCTCTGTCATTTCAAGATTTTTACACGTTATGTTAATGCAGATACGCACTCGACGGGTCTGCGCACTCGACGGTCACCCCATCATACATAACCCTAACCCAATTACTGTGGGTACGGAAATCCAATAAGGCCTAAGTTAGAGCTGGATTCTACTTCTGGGGTGCGCGATATTTACAGTCATGATCCACAGTCATTGATTATTAACTATAGTCATGGCCAGTAACAAGTGTCACACTGAACAGCAAAAGGCATCGATGATGTTTGAAACTAACTTTATGGAAAAAGTAATTTAGCCTATAAAACCTTCATTTGACACAAGTATAATGGTAGGTTCAAACTTCGAACAGGTTCTAAATTCGAACACCTAATTAAAATCATTCATGTAACAGTCATAAGATGGTATTTTCTTCAATTACTTGAAACACCATGAAGAAATAGTTATTGCTCCATATGGTATGGTAAAAATTGACAATTATTTTGCATCGATCAGTGAATAAGTATTCCATTTTAATGAGGTGTTCGAATTAAGAACCTGTTCGAACTTAGAACCAACCACTATACCACTGATATCAAATTCCATTCCATTACTCTCCGTCGCCCAAAAGGAAGTTCTCTGCTAAAATAAAAGGAGCGGAAAACACCGTTTTTCCGGAGCGGAAAGTAACAAGGACTGAAACTACCGTAATCCGACTAGTCCTAACGTTAGGCCTTAACGTTAGTCCTAACGAAGGCCAAGTCTGTCTAACCAACTAGTAACGTTAACTGTGTTAGTTAGGCCTAGGCTATGCCTGGTAAGCAGACCTTTACTAAGTTCTGTTGGCTTTACATCGCTCAGATCTTCTACAATTCTAAAACCTGCCGTTGACAATTTTCTCTTTAGATGCGGCGGGAATGGAAAACTCCCCAAATCTCTCTGCATGGTTCTTATTGATTTCCTGCGTTCCTTTTAGTCGAACTTTTGCACTCCTCGCAGGTTCTGTTACTTGCACTAGGCCTAGGCCTAGGGTTGTGGTGCGTGGCGCTTTTGAAAAAAAAGTTTTCATGAAAGACTTATCAGAGTAGCGACATGAAAACAGCGGGTAGTTTAATATCTCAAGTTGCTTATGTTCTCCATTCAAGTGTGAATTTTCTCGAAGAATTCAATAGGGTGAGTCATTCACTCCAAGAAGAGAGAAATCCCCTCCAAGAAGAATGAAAATTTTGTCTTTTCAGAGAATTCTGCAATGATTGTTCCAGGCGCGGCCCGTAGCCAGCCCATGGAGGTGTGGGTCTTTTTTCCAAGATGTGGACCTTTTTCCAAATACGGAGGAGACTGGCGCGTGTTCTAAGCATGCATTAGAGGTCCGGTGCATGCTTCCCCGGAAAAGTTTGAAATCTGCAGATCACCTGAAATCTTGAGCATCTGAGGGACTTTTGAACACAACAGAGTCCCTTTTCCCCAGAAATTCCACACATGCAGTACACCACTTTTTGAGAAAAAAAAATCATACATGTAATGTAATGTGGAAAAATTGACCTCGATCCCTCAAGTTGTGGTCACGTGGGTCGTTCGAACGCTCCGACCCCCCTGGCTACGGGCCTGTCGTTTTTGTTTTATTTATTTTTGTTTCGGAGTGATCACTGTACGTGGCACTTCATCAAGAGTGAAACTTTCCCCAAGGGAAAGGGGCAGGCACCTCAAGTTTTCGATTTTTTCTTTGAACTGTGAACATCACTGACTGTGTTAGGGACGTAATTTGCGGAGCATCTAGGGTCGAAACTTTTGCTCTTCAAAAAAAGTATTCAAAAATACAAAGCATCTAATGCAAAAAGTTTGGGATTCTGGTTTTCCTGTCAGGAAATTTGAGAGGTAGCGGGTTTTCAACAGAATCTACACTTGAGACTTACTATATTGGCAAGTTGAGAATAACTTATTGCATGACATGGACATCGACCGTTGATGTCGCATACTGTTATCTAAATGACTACAACTGAGCCTCTCCCGATGCTAGTGACATTTTCAAAGCCTCCGAAACTTTTTTTTTGTCTTTTTAGACAGTGTATTTCAAATCAAGACCAATTCAATTGGAGACAAGGGCGGATATGAGAAATTTGTTTGGGGGTAAACTCAACTTGAGACCAAGACGGTCTCAAACAGTATCAGGGGATGCAAAAATGTGAATTCCGGGAGTCTCGGCAGTCACATAGACAATTACATCATTACTGAGTGGATCTTAAATTTAGCCAAGGTCAAAATAGCGAACCATTATGATATTTTCAATTGCGCTGTTTAGTTTTCCCCCGAAAACATTCAAGTCCATTGAATCTAATGGTGTTGGTACATGTTATGTATTAAATTTCTGATCACCTAGCAAGTTGCTTATTTTTTATTTTTATTGCAAACAGAAGCTAAAAATCAAAACTGTTTAAATCCTCTTTGCAAGTATTTTAACGTAATTTTGGGCAATCTGAGGGTTCGTGGTTTTTCAAAAAATTTCTTCGCTCCGCGGCAACTAATGATGAAGCTCCGCCTAAAATATTCTTTCAGGCGAAAAAAAAAACATTTTTCAGATCAGAATGTTTTGTAATAACTTTCCGACCAATAATTGCATTTTTCGAGTTTATTTTGAAGTGAAAATTTTATTGCAAACGACAAAAGAATATAGCGACTGCTTAGATTCTCCGTTTAAGTATGGGAAATGTAATTTCCGTCCTTTTGAGGAGCCTCATTTTTCGAAACTTTCTAACCGCTTGGCGCCAACTGACGGCGCTCATCTAAGGTAGTCATTATAACTGACTTACGTTATCTGGGCAAGAAAAAAATAATAAAATACTCCCATTCGCCTATGCCAATCACTGATGCTCTTTTATTTTGACTCCTAAAAGTATGCAAATTTAAAACAAATTTTACTTCGAAAGGTAGGCTATATATGGCTTCAGATTGCGTGTGACACAAAATTTTCCGTTTTATCCCCATTAACCACCAAAGTTCCCACGCTTTCGCTTACGGTCGGGGATATTTCTCACTTTCTTATCGGAGCAGTGGCGTAGCTAGGATTTTTTCGTGGTGGGGGGGGGGGCTATGGGGGAGCTGGATACTTTTTAGGGGAGCTGTGAGTATACTTTCTAAGAGTAGCGCCAACCTATGGCGCTGAGCGTACATAGAAAATTTTGGATTTTTACACCTCCCAGATGGCTGGAAATGGCATTTGCCAGTCTGAGGTTTAATTGTCTTTATTCTGGTGAGAAAAAATTGTTATTTTTTTTTCTCAGACTCAAAAGATACTTTTGAGATACTGATTACCTTAGTTCGTTACTCCACTGGACTATGTATCCTAGGATTGCAAATCCGGAAACCTGCTGTATGTTGCAAGCAGCTCTTCCAGTGCACGCCTGAGCAGGGTATTTCCATACTAGACGTAGGGGAGCATTTCAGTTTGGTGGCAGAAGATTTTTGCCCGAAATATGTTATTCTGTCCGTAAGACAGTCACAGCGGAGCGCCACCTCTAGTTGGCGCCAAGCATCCAGAAAATTTGAAAATTCGTACCTCTCAGACAGTCGGGAATAGCATTTCCTAGGCTTATAAAAGGGATCCAAGCAGTCGCTATTTTAACTTCCAATACAGATAAACGTTCACTCCAAACTAAAATTCATCAAGGAAGACTAAGCGTACAGAAAATTTTGAAATACCCGACCACTCAGACAGTTGGCATTTCCCGGGCTTATAGGGGGATCTAAGCAGTAACTATTTCGAGGTTACGTTTGCAAAATTGCTCACTTGAAACTAAAATTCTGCCAGGAAGACTATCTACGCGGAGCTCAACCACCGCATGGTTGGCTCAAAGAGAACAGACAATTTTGAAAAATCGGACCTCTGCGACAGTCGAAATGACATTTCCCAGGCTTATAGGGGGATGTAAGCAGTCACTTTTTGATCAGATAATTACCAGATAAAATGTTACACTACCAATCGATGAAATGGTCCCGCTTATTTCCGGGGAAAACTACAAAACGGAATTGACAACATGCTAATAAATTTCACTCTATTGCGACTGTTGGCTAAATTCAATACATATTGATAAAGTTGTGTGACTGCCCGAACTTCCGACTATATATGATTTTACTTTTGAAAAATGTAACATTATAAGGTGTGCTAAAACGAATTTTCAAGCAGACTTATGGGCATAGGCGTACGAGTCGGAGGGCGGGGGGGGGGGGCAGACTCCCCCCCCCCCAAATTTTCTCAAGACCTAAAATTCGGGCAGGGATCTGGAAAAATTCGGGCAGCCGTTTGAGTCTTTAAACCTGGTTTATTTCTACTTACACAGAAAACTCATAGGCGCGCCCGAATTCCTTCAAACACTTGGCCGAAAAAATATAAAAAAGCATCATAGTCACTTCACAATTTTCATGAAAACTCTAAAAGATACCAAAATTCGCGACACATTCGGGCAGCCTATGAAAAAACAATTTATCGTCAGCCTCACTTAATATTCTTGCGCAAACCTTTGCCCGAAATGACACAACATTTGGGCAAAAGTTGCAAAAAAGTTCTGGGATATTTTTAATTGCCAGATTACAAGGGGAGAGAGGATGTACACAGTCTCCAAAATTTTGCCCGAATAAATCAATCAAAAGCTATCTTGTGAAGCACCATATTACTAAATGACAATCACCAATAGTCACCAGAAGGCTGAAACGTACTTGGTCGAGAGGCATTTGGGCAGCATATGAATGAGATGACGATTTTGCACTTTTCAAAATGATCCTCTTAAAATTGTGCGAAACTTTTTAACCCGCAGTGCCGTGGAACCGAAATTCGGGCAATGGTACACAAATCAGCGTAGCTTGTTTGCTCACTCATACGAATTTAGTGTGAATAAATCTGCAAGCAAGTCTGCCCAGTGGCGTAGCTAGGATTTTTTGCAGGGGGGGCAAAGGTATGAAATTTCCCCAAAACTTTTCCCGGTCAATGTGTATGTATTTCATGTAAAATATGCAAACTTACAAGTATAACAACATTACCATGTCATTTTGTAATATTACCTGCATTTTAATCCTAAAGTATAACATAGAGCAATCGGAAATAACAAAGTATATTATTTTGGTAAACAATATCTGGTTTATTTGTATGTACTAACGCAGTGGCGTACGCAGGATTTCTCTGAAGGGGGAAGGACATGCAGTATGGTCAAGGGGAGGGGTCTCCGGAAATTTTTTGACGTTTTCAAGGAGCCTACATGCAAAATGGTGCAAGATTTTCGACTTTGACAGGGACAGTGTTAAAAGTTGAATCGTGGTGGTTCATGAGGATAAAACGGAAACTTTTGTACCTTGACATGCATTTCTTTTTATGCCATTTATGCAACCTTACGAAGAAAAACTTGTCATAAAATTTGCACACTTTTAGGAGTCGAAATAAAAGAGCATTGATCGGTATTTGTAGTTTTCTTGGCCACAAAATGTTATTTTGTCATAAAGATTATCTAAGCGGAGCGCCACCATTGGTTGGCGCGGAGCGTAGAGAAAATTTGGAAAAATTAGACCCCTTAGATGACCGGAAATAGCATTTTCCAGGCTTATACGAAGAATCTAGCCAGTCGCTTTCTGCTTTTGTCGTTTGCAATAAAATGCTCACTTCAAAATATGTTCGTAAACTGCAAAGTGATCAGAGAGTTAAGAGCTAATTTTACCCCAAATATGTTTTTTGCCCAAGAGACCGAGAGAAGCGCCACCATTGGTTGGCGCGGAGCGTAAAGAAAATTTCGAAAAATCACACCCCTCAGATGGTAAAAAGTAGCGTATTTATGCTTGTAAAGAAAATCTAATCATGTAGTCTTTTGATAGATGCCACCAGTGGGAAACAGAGTCTACCTTTTCTAAGTAAAAATTGGAATTTGACAGAATTTGCCTAGGTCTATTTGTAGGTATTAAAAAAAAAATTGGCATCACTGAAAGACCTTGCAGGGACAATCCTTCCCCTTTGAAAATTTTTGAAAAGTTTGGTGTCCTTATAAGCAATCTGGTGCCACATATGCTATCTTTTGATGTAAAATCTGTGTTGATAAAGTTAGACCACGTATTTTTAAGAACAAAGAAAAATGGCATCTGTGAGGGGGCATGGCCCAATGGTCTCCCCTTCGCACGCCACTAAGGAGGCCTAATAGTGGCTCGATCACACACGATATCCTGTGAGAAAAGCAGTCTGTTAAGTGTAGAAGGCCACAAGGTACTCATTGTCCATTTATTGTTACACTCAAAGTGAGCAGAAAGCTATTTTCCCGAACTAGCTTGTAAGCCTCCAAGGATTAGGCTAAGTAACAAAATCTAAGTGTGCCAACGGATCCCGTTAATTCTAATTTCTAGGTTAACTTTAAGTTTATCGTTGGCCATGGATTTTTTCAGCCCCATCCTTCGTTATGTACACAGAGTAAAATCGTACAGCTACTGCTAGCTTATAGAAGAACATAACAACCTCGGGGTCTACGGTAGTGACTTGTCAGTTTTCACGTCCTTTTGCTGAATTCCCAAAGTATCACCTGAATAACAGCTTCCTGTGCACTGAAATGCACTGATCAAAACCCCCGTGCGTATACAAGCACAAGAAAACATTCAATCTGCTACGCGGCGGGGACATTTCTGTGGAACGCGAATTGGGCCGGTTCATTCGACACTGACGAAATCTGAGTTAATTGTTGTATGAAAATACGAATTATGTATGAGAAATGTCTCAAAATTTCTTATTCTACCAAAATTTTGAGATTTTTTTGTGAAATTTTTGCAATAATAAGAAGATTCATCAAATTTCCCCATTTTTATCAAATTTCCCCAAAAATTTTCCAGGGGGGGCAAGTTGCCCCCCTGCTCCCCCCCCCCCAGTAGCTACGCCACTGATAAAGAGTAAAGATCCGGGATGCCGAAAGGCATTCGAGATCACACCCAATTTTTGGTCTCGCGATCGCAATAATATGCGGTCTCGCGGACAAAAAGTTTCATAAACCTTTCGCTTCGTGGTCTGTAACCAAAAACCGTGGAAGAAAAATGCATGATTAGAATTTATTTGCTGTTGTTATGATCCCCTTTGCCATTTCCAAGTCAACCACTGGGCAATACACCTGGTAGTGGTAGGTTGTGCGATAACTGAAGTTCCTGAATATAGGATAGTGGCGTAACTTCGGGGGCATCTGGGGGCTGGAGTCTCCATAAGACTTTCCAGCCCTCAGTAGCTCACATTGGTCATCGGAGATGAAAAATATGACAATGAAATAAAAATATAAACAATAAAAATGATATCATTAACCAAATTTGTAATCTTGTTATAATACTGTAGACACACTGTTTGATTACTTTAGCTTACCCTTGAAGATGAACTCCACAGATTCGAACTTCGTGACTGTGATCTCCCAGGGCCGTCGCGGCCGCTGTGTGGGAATGTCTCACCTTTCAGCCTTTTCCTTTCCAAACTTCGTCAGAGCGATAATAGCCTGACGGAATCTGGTGGAAATTTCAGTTGGAATATTCTCATGTTCGGTTGGACATGTTTTTTCACTTAACCTGCATGCTTTGATTGTTCCAACTAGATCCAAGTGCCGTAGACTTTTCTAATTTATTTCTTTATAAATAAATTTCACACGCCATGTCGCTAAGGGAAGATAGAGATTCACATTGTTTAAAATTATGTTTAATGATTGGCTATTGCCATTGTGTTGTATTGATTGTATTCTTCTTTCTATAAAGTCCTCCCGACCCTCTGGTAAATGGCTGTTCGGCGAACCCAAACTTTGAACTGCTTCCCAAAGAAGCTATACGTCCACTAAAGTGTTATTGGTGAGGTTATAGGAATTAGGGTCATCGTTAGCCATTTAAGAAATTCCTTGTTAAACAGTGCGCATCATCTGAAAAATGTTGCCTTGGCACGCTTGCAACATATTGATATCTTTAAACCAAAATCCAACACAAAAATGTTATAGGACAATTACCCTCAACACTCTGAGACTCAGGACCAACAAATTCTATCAGCAAAACTTGAGTTAATATTGGAGAAACTCAGGAATTTAATGAAGTGATATTTTTGTTTTTGTTTTTACTTTTGTTTTTTATAAGGTGAAAGATAGAAAAGTAAAAAGTATATAAAATTTTGAGGTTTCTATTAAGTGCCACCTTTCAAGAGCAAAATTACTAAGGGGTGATTGACTCAAGTTGGTTTGGGCTTTTTGATTGTAAGACGTATCCATCAGTCCATTGAAACTGAAAAATTTTGCGATAACCCATTGCCAATTCTGAAAATCTGAAGCTAATAGGCCAATTGGAGAAAAAATGTGTTTGGGATTTTTTCCTGAAGAATCTGACCTTCCTATGAGAAAAATCAAGTAGGACTCGGGTCACATGGGCAATTTGTAGCTGGTTAATTGGAATTACTAAATAGCATTTTATGCAGATTTAAGTCTCGTACGACATTTGAACATTTTCAGAAAAAGTTTGGTTTTCCCATTTTGAATGTTTATCGATTATATTTTGAAACATACGCAGAGAAGCGTTTCAATTTGGGAAAAGAAGATTTTTTGCCTGGAAAATATAATCCTGCCAGAAAGATATCTAAGCGCAGCACAACTGTCTGCTGTCTACAGAGCGTACAAAAAATTTCAAAAAATTGAGAACCCGCACACCTTTGGAAACGGCATTTCTCAGGCTTACAACTATGGAGCAAATCAGTATTTATTTTGAGCTTTCGTTTGCAATAAAATTTTCACTTCAACAGAGACCACAGCAACTTGCAAACTGATATAAAATTACCAGATAAAAAGCACCTCTTCCATAAATTTTTATTAACCAGTTAGGCTATCAATCTGTCAATTAATTATAATTCTCCTTCCTGCCCCCAAACGAAGACATATTTGTAAACATGCATTGTTCTGTTCGGTAATCTATTCGACCCAAAAAATGTGTAATTTGCAATCTTGCTGATTTTTCAAGGAAAATTTACCCTGAATGTATGACTTTTTTTTTCTTTTTCAAGGCATATCTTTTCAAGTTTTCAGATTTCGGTTACGCTCCGGATTTATTTTAAAATGAAAACCATGACAGGCTTTTAAAACTCATAATGGCTGCCCTATTTATTCCCAGATTTCTGTCCGAATTTTTAATTCTTCCGAAATTTGGGGGCTATGTGCCCCCGTTTCGAACGCCTAAGTATATTGAAGAAATTTTACGGCAGGAATTTTTGATTAGTATTGAAGATCCACCTGCCCAAAATCAAGACTGATGTTGGTTTAGTATCATGTGTTGTCATGGTAAAAATGGTCTTTGAACTCTCTTGTTCGAATGTTTGAAATCCTGGAGCTTCCACTGAAAATAATTATTAGGTTTTTAAAGAAAAATTGGAAATGGTGAGTTTCGTTGAAGAATATGGTCTTCTAGTAAGCAAAATCAAGACGATCGTCGAAGAAGCTCGACTTAAACCAATTGGCTAGCTAGAGAATAGTCTGTAAAACTTCATTTAACTAACTATATGTAAGAGTGAATAAACAATGAACGAAACGAAGTATGGGCTTCAAATATTTCAAATGAAGCGTTATTTTGCATCCTGGTCCTGTTCAAAAATGCAACAAAATGTCAAAGGGAAGGGGATTCCCCCACCGCTTAGACCCTTCCCCATGACAGCAATTACTCATGCCGTCCTTCTCTTCCTTTGAAACCTGCTGGATGTAGTTCTGCGTCTTTTGCTGATGTGAAAATGGAAAAGAGAACTTATTGGGAAACGCATAGCATGAGAAAAAGAGGCGCAATAGTTTAATGCAAAAAATGAGAGGTGACCAGGTGCGAATCTGGACCAAGGTGTTTTTTTTTATTAAACGTGGACAGGCTAATTTCTATTAAGCATTCATACTGCCCAAAACTGGTCTGTTAGTGTTGGGTACTCCAAATATGCAGTGTTCATGGGCGTCTGGAAGGGGATGGGGCAAGGGGGGCACTTGCTCCCCCCCCCCCCCGGGAAAATCAAACTTAATTAAAAATTATTTATTATTATTAATTAAAAATTGAAATAAAAAAAAATAAAAATATATCATCAAAATATCTTCACTCACAGCGTCAGTTTCTACTAAAAATATGCGGACATTTGACCACAAATAGGAAAAGAGGAGATGGTATGCTGAATAGTGAAATCGTAATTTGGGGCATCCGACTATTGATGAATGCGTTGGTCTTGGTTTGGTCATGTGCTGATCTCAAGTGGCGAAGCGCGGATTTTAACTGGGATATACAAGGTGAATATGGGGGGGGGGGGGGGGAGGGAGGATATGGTTCATAATTGGGTAACGGATATAGGCATACATAGGCTGTTTGACAGTTGTAAGTTTTATCGTGCATAAGCGTGCGAGGCCGTGACCGAGAGGCAGATTTCCCTTCAACAATTTTTTACTTTGAAAATTCTAAAAATCTAAAAATTACGGGCATGAAATTCCTGTTTTAGGGCTGGGTACATGCAGCTTATAACACTCGCCAAGTGTTCTTTCCGGCCATATGGAGGGTTTGTAAGGTCCAAAATTTACCTATGGTGGTGCTCCGCTTAGATACTGTACACAATTCAATCATCCATGAATGACCTTGACCCCCCCCCCTTGCAAAAATTTCTGCGGACGCCCAATGCAGTGTTACAGTTAGCCCACAGAGTGGATGAAGTCCTTTCGTTTAGCCCATCGCTACCAAAAACCAACTGAGGGGCGGCAGCCTTAGCGGGCTGCATCCACAGAGGCGCTTCACAAGCTATGTTATAATGCCCTATAATGTGCTCTATAATGGACAATACATGCACTCTTTGATTCTGAGTAAAAACTGAAAATATGAGTGCTCTTTTGCTTATTTTGTGTGTTTCTATTTTGAATTGTGGCAAGTGAATAAAGTATGATACTGTAGGACTTTTAAGAGAAAATTAGGAGAAGTAGAAATAAATGTCCAAAAGTTAGGAGAAAGTAGAATACATGGGTGTCAACTGAAAGCTTTTTTTATTTTATCCTGCCATAAGCAGACTTTTGTTCAGTTTTATAAGCTAAAAGAACAGCTCCGTTCTAAGATAATACTACCACTAACATGCAGTATACAGACCAACTGTAAATGTAGTTAGTTGGAGTTTTACTGCCCATTTGTTCTAGTCAAGCTGGCCACTGCCTTTTTTTCAGTTGTAACTCACTGGCTTGTTTTCCCTACTCCATTGCTTCTGCTGAGCATCATGCAAAATGGCAGAAGGTTCCATTTTAAGAGTCTTTGGTATGACTCCACCTGGGATTTGAACCCGGGTCTTCTGCGTGAGAGGCGGATGTAATACAATACAATCTGTATATAGTGTATATGAAGTAGGTATTTCTGAGAAAGTGCAATCTACTGAGTCTGCTCCACAGGCTAGTTTTAATCATACACACAATAATCTTTAAAAAAGAAACAAACTCAAAACAGCATAATGAATATTCATGAATTTATTGCAACAGATCAACGAAATGACTGCCATACATTTACAGTAACAAAATATCGACTGATCAAAAAAAAAGAAACATGCAAAGAGATGCATGATATATTATTCCCACATTTATATTTAATCCATTGCAAATACATAAATTAACCTTTAGTGTACAAAGTTTTTACTTTTTAAGCCTTGTTAGTTTTGTTAATATTATTTCCATACCCCCTCTAGACGAAGTAAGATACACCAGTTAGATTACTCCAAATCTTACCTTCCACTTGGTAGAGGAGATGTCTTTTGTTGATTCTATGTTAAGAATCCCTTCTCTCCATTTAATTACAAACTGCTTCAGAGCTGTGAAGTTGAGCTGCTCTAGATTCTATAAACACAGCCCTTCCCCCCCCCCCCCCCCAAAGGATGAAAAACCCCAACTAAGTTTCAAGTCTTCTGACTGGTCCAAGTCTCCAATGACTACATGTCATGGATGAAAGTCCCATGGCACAAATTTCCAATTAATTGCAGACTGTGTTATCTTATTCTCTAAGAACTGGAGGGACTTCACTGAAATCATAAGAATGGCACAGAGTTCTTGTGACTCACAAAATTCCTTGTAAAATTTGGCAAGTTCACTGTATTGTTATACTGATCACCTTCACAATAAACAAATGTTTACACATAAAACTGACGTTTTGAACGATGAGATTGTTCGAATAAAGCATATTTTGAGTGCGACTGAGCTTTTGTTCTATGAACAAGCTTCTACGACCAAACTGAGTTGTTACATCACTGTACTGATCTTGAATCTCACGATAAATAAAAAAGTTATGATGCTATTTCTACGATTTCACCGAAGGCACCATTTTAAAATGGCCAAGCTGCAGTTACTTCATCCCCAAGTTGTGTGTTGCAAGAATTGAAGGATTGCAGAGAGGCAGATAAAGCTAGGATGAGTGAGCTGTAGCATACTGGTTTGACATATATATGATAAAATTCATACAAAATGAAAACAGGAAACAAGGTTGAATAAATTCATCTCAAAGTCAGAACATTTGGATTGAAGCAAATACTGACAACTACAACATGCAATAAAGCTTCATTCAGTTTTGGTGAAAGAGTCCAACCTGTTGTGAAAAACTGACAGCCATCGCTATTTGTGAAACATTTATAACTACTGGCTGAGAGTTATCATTCCAACTGTATGGTTTAGACACAATGCAATAAGTCTAACATTAAACAACTACGAAAGCACAATGGTCAAACAAGCGGTTTTGGTTTGATTTGCATTTTCCCCTGAATTCAAAATGTTTATCTGATGGGAACCCAGTCACATATATTTCAGTGAATGGGTGAAGCCTGTAAACAGACTATTTAAGGATAGCCCACCACCACTTGTCTACCAGAAAATTTTTACCAAAACTGCCTCCCAGATTACTGGAAGTGACACTTTTCAGGCTTTAAAAGTTGTACCTAAGCATATACATATGTATAGTTGAAAATAGCAGCAACATACCAGCAAAATATGACTTCAAAATGTTCCAAAACAGAGGGCAAGGGGGCATTTCACCCTTCACCAGCCCATGCCCTATGTGCCTGGGTCACAATGCCTCTAATATCACATATTCATTATGAATATGCCTGAGGTTAAACTTTGCAATAAGAACTACCTTGCTAATGAGATCCTGCATTGAGACATATTTAGTCTCACACATGAAGTGCAATTATTTATAAAATTTGCAACTGATGCAGAAGTGGGAAACTGCATCACACCAAATGAGAAGATGTGGAAGGGGTAAGATTATATGGGGAGGGGGAGTTGTTCAAACAAACTTTCAGGAATATAAAAATACAGGGTTTAAGGTCATACCATTACATATAATAAGTAAAGATTAAAATGACACCAAAATTTATCTTCACTGTTCTCCCTACCCTATCCTTCTCCCCCTCTTACCCCACACACAACCCTTACCCCACACACAACCACCAAATGGTTAGCTTGTTACCTTAGGAGAGATGTATGGATCCAAAGTAACACTCAACATGTTGAGTGTCTTACTCTGCAGAGTAAGATAGAGTGAACTACCCACCTAACAATGCTACTACAAACAGCAACTTCCAATGACGCTAATTAATTTTGAATGTTGATTACTACACATAAATTTGGTCTATTTTCTAACATTGCACAGTCATACTTGCCACTTCTCTGAATGTTCAGCAAATGTAAAGAAGAGGGTTCCAGTCCACATATTTAGTACTCTTTTAGAAGAAATGCTTTTTTCATGCACAAATCTAGAGTAATCCACAACTGGAGTCCATCAGCTTTAATCTTTCAAATTCTTCGCCTACCTGTATCATGGATAGCTGTACACTAAGTCTGTACCTCTTCAATTCCCTCAATTTCACTGAATATGAGGGTTTAGAATTTCATGCAGACAATAAAATTAGGATGATTTAAGGGTGATAGAACCCACCAATAGCAGACTTTGGCAGCTTCTCCAATTCATCTATACAGAAATGAGTTGTTATACTTGTTAAAAGAGCAAACTTAATAGACAATGTAATAAGTGCACAAAGTCTATAACTAAGAATTCCTACTTCCAGGAGCTCAAACTCTTTCATGCAAGAATGTCCTTTCATGCAACTCTATCTAACTAACTAAGCTCATGCAAGAATGTCCAAACCTACTGAAAAGGAATATAACACATCATATGAAGACAGAGGTAGTTATAAGAAGGAATACTAAATAAGAACAACTGAAAGGTGTCCTTTACCCTTGTCTAAGCCTGATCAGAAAGACTGAAACAGTACTGCAGTGAGACATCATGTCAAAACAGCAAAAAACTGCAGTTTTCACAGCCAAGCTGCAGCAGCGGAAACCTAGTTAAGGCAGCTGCAACCTGCAGTTTTGAGATGGAGCCTTAATGTACTAGTTGCCATACTATTAAAGAAACTACACCATAGTATCATCCACCCTGATGAAATTTAAATTAACTACAATTTTAAAATGCCCCATTTCTCTGGCCATGAATGTAAGTGAAGACACTCTAAATCAGTAGAGGAAATGCCCATTAGCCAGTATTTAGATAAACTCCAACAACAACGGCTACTTTTACCACACAGCTCAACTTTTGGCAGACATGAACCTCATCTTGACTACTGAAAACTATTGTAGACAGTTACCCACACTGAAAAGCTCTAGTGGGCCAATAGAAAGGCCTCCTTGATAAATCAATGAGGTGGTTTGATCCTTCTTATGCGAGTTGACATTGGCAGATCAGAAGCATAGGTAATGGATAATACCTGTCATGATGATCAATTGTTTAAACATGGAATATATGATGGCAAAAACACTTTCAAATCATTCTTAATGCTTTTAGCAACCTACCCTAGTGTGACATTTATGGCAAACAAAAGGACATAACAGAGCCACAAGTAATTATTGACGTCACTGGAACCCCCCATAACTCCCCCTCCCCATAACAGGTATTGGATCTCCCTCCATATTGCCAACTTCATACAAACAGTAAAATAACCAAACTGTTTCACAAAAAAGGAATGTCTTACAGAATTTTAAGGTCAGAAATTACTTTTTCACTTGGATGTCACGACCTGAACTACACAATGAATTTCAATGTCTTACCATGCCGCTACTTTTAAAACATGGTGGATGGGAAAACGTGAGCAATTAAGGGAAGGGGGTAAAAATTCACATATTGAGACCTGTTTACGTTATCTCACATATAAACAACTACTTCTCTTACCCAACTCACAAAAACTCTGATCATTTATTTTATTACTTAAGAGGGAGCTGAGATAGCATTCAAAGCACATTTCATTAAACCTTAAAATGAATAAACATATGAAGTTTTACTGTTATTTTCAAAAATAAAACACAAAAAAAGAATCATTTAGATAAATTTGGAGAAACCAAGATCCTCCATTATTTACAAAAGAAAGTATCCAATAGTATCTTATAATAAATAAATCAATAGTTATGTTATTAAACTACCTTCAACCATTGCAACTACATTAAATTGCATTTAAAGAAAATTACCCAAAGTCCAAACTTCCTCTCACCCCATTTTAAAGAAATAATTCTCTAACCACCAAACAGTACCAATTCTCCTAACCTTTTTACTTTAGCCTCTCCCACAACTGTCTGAAATTCATCCTTTATCCAGACACAATCTCATATTGCTTCAGGTTGAGTAAAAAAAAGCTCCATGCGTAAAATCAAAACACTCTCAGTACAGTTCATACTTGTTACCAATTGTCATTAATATGCCAGATGGTAAGCATACTGTAGGTATAAATGTAAAACATAGGGCAATAGGAGGTTAAGTGAGGACTGAAATAGAATATAAGCTTTGGTATTCTGCATTGATTGAATTAGCTGTTAACCCCTACAAGAATTGTAGTATGGGGTGAGAGAATTGGCCCCTTAAAATTTTTTTACAGTGTGCATGAAATAATTATCTGGCAGCTCTGTTTCACAATAATAAGTTCTTTAAATTGAAAAAGGGAAACAAAAAATATTTGCAGTGTGGTGTAAGTCAAAATTATTCATTTTATGCAACCCACTGGTATTGATCAAGACTACAAATCCCAATGAGATAGTAGGGAATTGTTTACAACACTAGTTCAAAGTAAAAGTGTAAGAGGGAGGCCTAGTCAAATAAGTTTTCCAAATTAGTCTGGAAGTGCTAAAATAGGTACAAAAAAAAATAATGGTAATAATTTCATCCACTGGAAAACAAAAAATGAATTCATTTAAAATATAAATCTAAACATTTCATACTCTTCAAATAATTGGATCTCAATATGAGAGCATTTGAAATAAATTACCAAAAATTGGCTTATTTCTCTGGAAATGCCTTATTAAGTAGTTTTACAATCTCATCGTAGATCACAAATACAATGGCCACATCTAGACAGACTCTGGATAACCGTGGAACGGTGCCTTTGTAAAATCTGGAAAAAAAAAAAATGAAGATTAAGCTATGTAGTCAGGTAGTCTGCCAGAAACCCCAAAAGGAAGATTTACTCCTTTCTAACCTTAAGTCCAAATTGATGGTGTCCTTGGCCAGAGTTACAGGTAGGGGATCAGTGGAGCACAAGATTGCTTTAAGACCTATGTAAGGTGCAATCTGAAGGATTTTCAAAGCTATTTATTTAAGTCAAACATTGCTGCAAAGGTGTCCTCTTTATAATAAGAAACCAAGATACTGACATATTTTAAACTAATGGAAATGAAAGGAGGAATTTTACCCTCCTCCTGGGAAGGGGGAGGGATCAAATTCCTCTTAACACACTCCACGCTTGACGTAAACATTGACAGAGGATGTGACCCCAAGTCCATAGCCAGAAAAGGTGATGCAAGTCCATAGCCAGATAAGGTACTGGATGGAGAAAAATATTCTTCAGAAGGGGAAATAATTTTTGCTAAAGGAGTGGGGATAGAGGGGAAAATTTTTCCCAGGGAGTGAATTCTAGGGAACCCCTGTTTATGGGCAAGAGGTGAAGGAGCTTCAGCTTTATCTCATGTTCTCTCATATTAAATATGTGATGTGTTGCATTAGCAGAAAAAAAAAATTGCTGTTAAAGTAGCAGACACTAATTAAACTGAGTTATCTGCATTTATACTGTTTAATTTAATGTGGTTTTTCTACAACCTCAGAAAGGAAACAATATGGATAAGTAATATATTTACCTTGCTAAATGTGGAAATTCTAAGAATAGCTATATTTCAGTTGTTCTATTTCAGTTGTTCTTGTTTTGATACCTTTATTAAACAACTTTTATCTCATGTTTTCTCACAGAAAGAATGAGATGTGTTGCATTTGCAATAAGAAAACTTTGCTCTTAAAGTAGCAGACACTAATTGAGCTGTGTTATCTGCATTTACTGTTTTATTTAATGTGGTGGATTTTCTATAATCTCAGAAAGGAAACAATATGGATAAGTAATATATATATATATATTTACCTTGCTAAATATGGAAGTTCTAAGAATAGCTATACTTCAGTTGTTCTATTTCAGTTGTTCATATTTTGATAACTTCATTAAACAACTTTTATCTCATGTTCTCTCATAGTAAATATGTGATGTGTTGTGTTTGCAGTAAGAAAACTTTGCTATTAAAGTACAGACACTGATAAAGCTGTGATATCTGCATTTACTGTTTAATTTAATGTGGTGGATTTTCTACAATCTCAGAAAGGAAACAATATGGATATAAGTAACATATTTACCTTGCTAAATATGGAAATTCTAAGAATAGCTATATTTCAGTGGTTCATATTTTAATACTTTTATTTTACAGCTTTATCTCTCATTTTACAACAACAGTATTTCTTATGATAAGATAAATCAGACTCTCATGAAGTGGTTCCAGACAAAGGAAGTATTTAATATATGAGAATATATGAGCTTCAAAACTTTGCAGTGCAATGAAACACAGACCAGTTAATGTGTTGAAGCTACAGTACAGTATGTGTATATCTCTCATGCTGTAGTGTGCATTCACATTTTTAAAGCCTATCTATACAAAATTTTATTTCAGTTGCCATGTTTAACTTTTTAAAAAGTTGTTGAAGTAAAACTCCATTTTCAAAAATAACCCAGTGTAACAAAATAGCTCATTGTGACAAAGCATGAGCATGACTTTATACTTGAGATGAGTGTGTGATCCAGAAATAACAAAATAATTATTTAATTGATTTTGTTTGTTGCAGTTTTATTCTTCAACTTATGAGTTGATCTCAGAGAAGCTCTCTCACCCTGTTGTGCAGCTGAGGGTTACTAAATTGTTTCCCTTGCAGCATTGCTTATGCAGAGTTTAATGCACAATAGCAGTGAAGTTTCATTATAAAGTCTCAGGTGGGGAAAATATTTGATAAATTGATTTTAGTAAGGACACAGCAATACAACAGGATGAAACTGTGCCTGAAACCAACAAACTGCCATATACAGACAGCTCAAAATCTGGAGTTTAATGACTGGCCCTTGTGGCACTAGATCTACAAGCCAGATGATGCACGCATTGTGCTGTAGTAGCACTGGGCTAGCAGACTCTAAAAATTTTTCCACACCTTGTTTGAAGTACTGATATTCCATTGTTACATAATGGGTAGCTAGAAAATGCAATATTTACATAGGCTCATCTACGGGTCAGTCTGTACACTTTGAAACAAATATAAACAGAGAACCCAGTGACTTGGTCCTAACCAGTTTACAAATGCAATTTGTAAACGATTTTTAGCTGGGTCATCTACATCACCTGACTGCACACAATAAAAAATATGAAAATGGCAAGTGCTTAAAGGGCTGAAAAACTTTTCTACATATATAAAGACACTTGTAACTTGTGTCAGTTTTACAAACCTACACTGACCAGGGCTAAGTAAACTCTCACACCATACAAGTAAAGGGCAAGAGAAGTCACCCCAAACTTTAATATCTTGAAGCAATGACTAAATCTCACAACTTTCTTCTTATTTCTCTTCAAAGTATTTTTCAAAATATTTTAGAACTTTGATATTGCACATCCAAGGTAAACCAAGCAGTTGCTACTGGTAAATTTTATATTTGAGGAGAAAACATTGTCACATGACTCTCAAGAGCCAATCATGAAACAGGGCAGTCTACTATACTACATCAAGTTGGGGTGACTGCCCTTGCTCTTTAAGTAGAGAGGTATGTTGCACCCTCCATATGGAAAATGTAACAACTGTAGTGTGATAGTGTGTATGCCTTAACATGTACAGTCATGTGGCAACATACTGTATGGCACCATCAATGCTCACCTGTGATTGGCTAGTTACTTTTTATGCCAATGGACATAACCTTGTCTGGCATATTCCCTAAAATTAATGGCTACTGCTAATAATTGAAGTTTACATGAAATCAAACGAGTCTACTGTTCTTCTAATGACATCATGATAATTGGTTAATGAACTGTCAATTCATACTGGTTTTGGATTTCTATTTTGGGCTAACTTTTTCATCCTAAAGAGTTCATTGTCTAAAGGCCTACTGTGTATTGTGATACTTAGTTCAAAGTTATACCTTGCCAAAAGAGATACATCTGGAAAATTTACATTGAGCTTTCTTCAGTACTATGATAAATTAAAACATAATATATAAAGAAGAACAAACACTTGCAAAATGATAGATTTTTTCAAACCCATGTTTCAAAGGACCAACTGTATGGTCAAGTGGTTAGAGCACCCGAATTACAGCCAGGAGGTCTGGAGTGCAAGTCCTGGCCAGGTCATACTGAAAACTTTAAAAATAGAACTTTCTGCCTGCCACAATGCTTGGTGCTCAGTATAAGCAACTTAGAAACTGGGCTGTACAACTCCATCTAACTAACTAACTCAAAGGATATTACAGTACACTTTTCTGAACTTGGCTTCTTCAGAAAAATATCCTTAATTTTAGAAGAGGGCATTACGTATTCTAAATAAGAACATTAAGATACTCACGCTCTAGGTCCTTCATGTTTCCATATTTTCACAATACAATCCATTGTGTTTTTGTACTTGCTAGCTTCAAGCCCCTGGGAAAAAAACAGAAGGATATATAGTAGGGTGTGTTTCATGTACAATAGTATTGAAGGAAAATTTTTATCCTAAATTCACTTCAAAAAGGAACTATGCTACTGCATTAACTTTGCAGGAATGGGGTAATAAAATTTCCAAGTAATATTCCCACATGGGATTCCAAGAAGCCTTTATAGGTCAACTTATGGGGCCCACACCATTTAGCACCCAAGAATCATAATGAGCCCATAAAAGAGAGTCCATATGACCAGTGGGTTAGTTAAATCTGAAGCCAATGTTGGTAAGTGATATATATGGGTAAACACTACACAATGAGTAAGTGCATAATGTTTCACATATATGAGCTGCCCATATGTGCCTCTTATTTCATTTATTTGTTTTTCACATCATCATACAAGTACACAAACCAAAAATATATATTAATTTATTATTTTATTTCAATAAAGTATAGTATAATGTGAAGGAAGTAGAACAAAAAAACCTCATCATGGGCTTTGCAAAATGCTCTACTCCCTTAAGGGACACACAAGAAACAAAAAATCTAAAACGAAACTTATGACTCTTGGGTGCAAACTTATGCCTATTCTTCATGGAACTCTTATAAAGCAGATGGGTTATAGCATTCAACAACAGGGTTTTAAAAAAGATTCCTCCTGGTCTAGCCTGCCTCCCCCCCCCCAACCACAGCACTGACAAGGCACCATATTAAACAAGCTGTAACTACTGCAGATTAGTTACAATACTTAACACATTATAAAGGTAGTACAGTATCAACCTGCTATAGTAATGTGTGCAGAAGGCCCGCTATGGTCCCCAGTCTCATTAGTCCCATCTCATTGGCTCTCTAGTGTACTTTATTTATATCTGTAGTACCTGTAAATTCAGTCCCACTTTTCAATATTCCATCTCATTGGTCCCTTGCCTAATTTGTCCCCCATCTCATTTGAACTAAGGTAAACCATAATTGAAGATAGTATGATCTTGAACATTGTTCTTGTTCAAAAAGAGAAGGGGAATGAACTGTAAGTACTGTATTCACCACCTGTTGTAAGAAGTGGCTAAGGAGGAGAATTCGAAAGACACAAAATTGAACACAGGTTGATGTGTCTTTAAACTTTACCTACTAACCTACAAGAAGATTTCGGAATGCTACATGGTGAAACTGGCTTAAAATTGTCCCCCCCCCCCCCCAACCCAAGAAAAGAGAAATGTCCATTGGTTTCATTGACTTTGGTAATAACATAGTGTTTATACCGCCAATGCCGTCTGTTAACTGGGGAATGAACAAGAGCCCAATGGGCACTGTGGTCCCTTGCTGGATATTATAAGAACTGCACAGGCAGTCTCCCAAATAGAGCTAAGCAAATGCTCATACTGAATGTTTGTAACATCTTCACAAGGGGTATTTAAGTACTAATATTACATGAAATCAATGATTAAATTTTTGTGACCTTACTTACATTCAACTTTTATAATGCTTGGTGATCCTTCAAAAACACTACCTCATTTCCATATGTATAGCTTGTAATCAAACTTGATATTATCACCAATAAACAATACACAATATGGTCAGAGAGAGAAAATCACCCCTTGTATTTCTCTCATAAGTAGGTCTGCTCTCAAATAAAACTTGCTATTACTTTAAAATAATCTACCATTTGTCCTGTTTGCTATCTCTACACAGAAAACAGGGTTTATTCAGCACTTAAGCAGAGAGCGAGTGATTAATGGGGTGTGATAATAGAATGAGGATTAGGTTACCCCACAGGGCACAGCAGTATTAAAGAGACACAGTGTATAATCGACACATTGCTTCCACTAGCAGAGAGACCATTTTAATGCAGAGTAACCTGTGCTCAGTGAAATCTACAGATTTCAGTTATTGCTCTCTTAAAACTTTAAATGATCCAAAATATGTGTACAACCCGAAGGAATCATTACTAAACGAACATATAAGGCAAAATTTCTAAGGTGTTTGGGTGTGTGAGCATGCAAAACCAGGTGAGATAAAAAATCTGTGGAACCTATTTTTATCTAGCTGACAAGATTTTCTAAATAACATTTCCAGAGGTTGACATCCAGTGACCTTGATGACCTTTGACCTTTACCAAACACAGATTGATTTGAAATCTGTCCTTTCTACCTTAAAATACTGTGTTAAAAAGTTTTTCATTGTTTGACCCCTGGTGACCCCAGATGACCTATTGACCTTCACCAAACATATCCAATTTCATCCTTACGCCATAACGCATCCACACACCAAGTATGAAATCTATCCAAGTTTCCTACCTAAAAATATCATGTTGAGAAGGTTTTTTATTTTTTGACCTCTGGTGACCTCAAATGACTTTTGACCTCCACCAAAAACAATAGGGCACACCTCCTCCCTATGACGAATCTTTGCACCAAATCCAAGTTCCATCCAACCTTCCCTTATTGAGTTAGAGCGTACCGAAGCAAGTGTCACACACACAAACACATACGCACACACACACACGCCAACCTGACTACATAGGTTCCTTTGCTACCGCAAGGAACCAAAAAGTGACATCTAACTTTATTCCACAATAAATGGAATAAGGAAAGCACACAAGTGAGCAATAACGCTCAAAATGGAGAGAGGAAGATTCAATTCTAGAACACCTGCCTTCTAAGAGTGGGAGGGAAGGTGCCATCCTAGTGCTGAAAGCTTATGCCAGTTGAACTTGCAGGCAAGTAGGGGAATAACATTTTATGAAAACAGGATGTGATGGAGCAATAGACTAAGCTTTACCTGCATTCTTGTTTTGACAACATCAAGAGGCGTATTGCCAAACACACTGCAAGCACCAGCAAATCCACCAAATAGAGCTGTAATGAGGGGATTAATGTATTTGTCTGGGTCTCCACCTCTATACCACTCCCTTAAAGAGTCCATGACAAAGAATCTTATGGCCTGGTTACTGCCTTGCTTTAATATGGTAGCTGTGAGTCCTTGGTATGTGCCACGGAGACCTGTCATGAAAGAAGAGAGGAAAATTTGAAACTTGATACAGAGGGCCTAGTAGTTGCAACTGGTTTGAGCCTAGTGAGGCTGGAACCAGGATTTTGGAAAGGTTAGGGAGGGATGGAGGGATACCCATCTTGTGAGTTCTGCAAGTGAAAAACTATTACAAATAGTGTGCTTCAAAAAGTATGGAGGAGGCATTTGCCCCCCATGGAATTGGCCCTGAAGTGGTCAATTGTTAGTTACAGTAGTTGGTTAGTTTTCCAGTTGTGGCTCACTGGCTTGTTTTCCCCACTCCATTGGTCAAGTGCGTGAGCAAGAAGAGAACCTTTTCCAAATGGCTATTACATAAGGTTATGGGACACAATGTTGATGTGCATGATATTTTCCTCCATATTTCATTGCCAAAATGAAGCATGCCAAAACTCTGTCCCACAATCCTTTGTAATGGTTATTTGGAAAAATCTTTTTGAACGGAAATTATTTGGATGGGTGAGAAAAAAACCCTGAAATGGCTGCGGGAAAAAAAGTTTTCACTGCAAACCCTTCCCATCAAAACTGATACCTTTGAGATACAGCCAACCCGTCCTTCCCTTTGATGTAATCTGTGTGTTAAAACTCTCTGATAGTGAATTAACCCCTCTGACAATAAAAAGACCAAAGGCATGGCCAAAGTGTGAGAGCATCAGACTTGCAGTCAGGAGTTTGGGAGTTCCAGTCCTGGTGGGGTCATACTGAAGACTTTAAAAATGGAACCTACTGCCATTGTGCCTGGTGCTCAGCATAAACAATAGAGTAGGCAAAACTAGCCAGTGAGCCACAACTGGAAAAAAGGCCATGGCCAGCTAGACTTGAAACAATTGGTTGAAAACTGGGCTGTAAAACTCCATCTAACTGACAACAAAAAGGGGTCCATGTTTAGGCCATTCGACCATAATTCTGCTTGATTTATTCATTTGACTTTAAAAGCAAACTGTAGTCACTGCAATTTGTTTTTAGTATATCTATGAAATGACAAATATTGTAGGGACTGTTCTCCTTTACCAGCTTTTCTGCTGAGTAGATATCACAGCATAAAATACATCATTTGCTATACTGTACAGAGTGGACTGTAGAAACCTTGTGTGGGTGAGGTTAAAGGTTAATCACCAGGGTACCCTGACTTTCCACACATGTGCAGAAAGAAAAAAAAAAGAAAATTCTTAAACAAGCCTTTTATGACAGAGTTATGTTCAAAATGTAATTATGCCTTTAACAGACTGCAGATTGTTTGAGGAGTAATTAGTCAGTGTGAAACACTATATGAAACACATGGTATGCAAGTTGTGAGACAGATGTGTGGTGTAATAGCAACTGCAGCCGGATGCTTTTTGAGCAACAATACAGTCCTCAATTGTAGTTAAGTACCAATTATGTAAAGTTACTGGTATTTTACACTCATAAAGACTGGTCAATACTTTTATACAAATATGCAGACATCTGCTTCATACCAAAGACTCATCAGCGCTGCATACTGGTTATACAGATATACAGCATTACAGTGCTGCATTGTGATAATATTGATGAAAAGACAAAAAAATAAATTTAAACTGCTGACATTGAAATATTAAATTGTCCTTAAAACTGTACACAAATCTTATCAGCACTTGTGTTTAGTGACTGTAGGCAGCCATTAGTGGGGTCCATCAATCTTAGATTGTCTTTATTTATTGTCTACATGAACTTTAAACCCTCATATGCAGTGAAATTGGAGGAATCAAGATACAAATTAGTGTACAACTATCCATGATATACAAGGAAATTGAAAGATTAAAAGGTGATACAGGTAGACCCCAGTTATGGCCAACTGAAATCAGACCATCACTTGCTGTCTAGATTCATCTATAAAGGCAATGTGTCGACTGGATGTATTTAAGTAGCCAGCTATAAGGTGGGGATATTGCAGGTACATTTAATTTCACTGCCAGATGATAGCCAGAGTAACAAACTTGAAGGAGGCACATTAATGTACTGTTAGAGTATTATAGCCAGTCAGAAAAGAGGGGTTTAAGGTCACTCCAACCTTTGAAAAAGTTTAACCTAGGTAAAAGTTGAGAAGCCTTGATACAAAATAGTGCTGTACACCATTTTTCAGTTGAAAAAATTCGTCTTGAAGGTCTACAGTATTTGTGGTGCTTTTGGACAGTAATATTTTTCCATGCAAGACCTTTTTACTGAGAAAATATTTTTAACCCCAACCCCCCCCCCTTCCAACACAAATATTGAAAGATACATGGAATAGAGTTATTAAAGTTGTTTTGAGCTTATGTTCTAGACAATGCTATAGATGAATTTGATCAGGGCTTGTTTTCAGTGACTGTAGGCAGCAATTAGTGGGATCCATCAGCCTTAAATTGTCTTCATCTATTGTCTACATGAATTTCAAACCCTAATATTCAGTGAAATTGAGGGAATTACTATACAATTCAGTGCAAAACCATCCATATACAGGTAATCAAGGAAATTGAAAGAACAAAAGTAATGGACCCCAATTATGGCAAGCTGAAGCCAGACCATCACATGCTGTCCAAATTTGTCTACACAATCTGCTCTTGATACAAATTGAGTTTGCTGTTGACTAGGGTAACACAAAAGTGCACATCAAAGGGGGAGTTTAAACACAAATTAAATTTCACATGTGAAAGAACCAGAATGCAAAAATGCATTGAGGTTTCGATGATACATAAATGTTCCATTTCAAAGAGTGCCATCATGCACCATTATCTTCTCATTCAAATGTTATACTAGCATGTTCAAAAAATAATTTTGTCATTCCAGATGACTTTTTGACCTCCATAAAAGCCATACATAACTAAAATGACAAACAACAGACAGACAAATGGACAAACAGCTATCTTGAGAGATCACATTTAAAAAGGTTTCCAGGCTTTGACCCCTGGGGACCCCAGATGACCTTTCATCTCTGCCAAAAACTATGGGGACCATCTTCTGACCACAATGCATCCACATACCTAAATATGAAATCTATCCAAGTTTCCTATCTTGAGATATTGCATAAGCAGATTTTCAGACTTGGACCAGCAGTGACCCCAGATGACCTTTGATCTCCATCAAAAACATTAGGTACCATTTCCTGACAATAAGGCACCCACATACCAAATATGAATTCTATCAAAGCTATACTTAACTTGAGATATAACATAAACAAGGTTTTCAGACTTTGACCCCTGGTGGCCCCAGATGACCCTTGACCTCCGCCAAAAAGCGAAAGGGATCATTTACTGACTATAATGCATCCACATACCAAATACGAAACCTATCCAAGTTTCCTTTCTTGAGATATCGTGTTAACAAGGTTTTCAAACTTTGACAACTAGTGACCCCAGAAGACCTTTAACCTCCAAAAAAATTAAAGGGACCATCTCCTGACCATAACGCATCCACATACCCACATATGAAATCTATCCAAGCTTCCAAACTTGAGATATCGTGTTAACAACATTTTCAGACTTTGACTCCGGTGACCCCAGATGACCCCAGATGACCTTAGACCTACCCCAAAACAATAGGGTTCTTCCTCTCAATATGGCGCACCTTTGTACCAAGTTTGAACACTGCCAGGCATTCCTATCTTGAGATATCGTGTTAACAAGCAAAGTGTCGCAAACACACACACATACACACACACACGCACACACACATACATACATACATACACACGCACGCCAAAAACAAAAGGGACCATTTCCTGACCATAACACATCCACATACTAAATATGAAATCTATTCAAGCTTTCTACCTTGAGATATCGTGTTAACAAGATTTTCAGACGTTGACCCCTGGTGACCCCAGATGACCTTTGACCTACCCCAAAACAATAGGGTTCTTCCTCTCAATATGGCGCACCTTTGTACCAAGTTTGAACACTGCCAGGCATTCCTATCTTGAGATATCGTGTTAACAAGCAAAGTGTCGCAAACACACACACATACACACACACACGCACACACACATACATACATACATACACACGCACGCCATCATGACTGCATTGGTTTCTCTTATCATCGAAACCAAAAACCAAATCTACACAGTGTGGTGAAATTTTCATTCAAGTTGAACATACGTATTTCTCGAGATATCAGCAAATAAAGTAACTAGACTTGTGTTCCAAAGTAAGTTTGATGGCAGCAGAGATTATATCACTTCCTCACATTGATGTGAAATGCTCTGTTTCCCTTTGTTTTTTTCAGACTGTTGTGTTGGTGTTTATGTCAATAGGAATAGGACCTCCCCCATCGGAACTGCAAACTTTGTAACCTTCCCAGGCCACTTATGAAATCACATTTTAATAATATGAGACTGTTGAGGAGATATAGGCTGTAATGTTTAAAGAAAACCAAGACTGTCCATTAATGTCAAGATATGATGTCATATATGCCTCAAGTTTATTTTTAGTTGAAAATGTGACAACTTTACTTGCTCATATCTTGAGTACCACACGTCAGATTTTAATGCAAATTTCACCAAAGTGATTAGAATAAGTACCATTATAACACATCAAAACTTGATGACCCTAAACCCTTCTTTTAATAACTTACCTTGCTCTTTCACAATTTCTCTTACACCGTGGAAAAATCCTTTAAATCTGGGATTTTTAGATGTTTGGTCATTAATAAATTTAACTTTGACTGTCTCCATTGGTGTGACTGCTAGAATAGCTTCACTTACTCCAGCTCCTAAACCACAAAATAAACTTCCTGTCTTGCTAAGAGAACCATTATGTCTGTCTCGCCACTGGTTTTTTAGAAATTCGTTAGCACCAAACCTGTTGAAGAGGATACCAAATACATGTAATGTTACAGTAGGTCCACCAACATACAGAAAGTACTGTACCTAAATTTTACCAAATATTGGTTACTTAATCACTTTATGCAGAGAAACATGTTCTGCTTATTATTATGAAAAGTTCACAAACTTGTCCCTTCAGATCAAATTTTCTTGAGACCCAAGGACTTACAAGGAGTGATAGAAAACACAAATGTTGAACATCAAAAGAAGCAGCTGACAGCTAGATGGAATTTCTCTTAATAGGGCAGATTCATTTATCAAACTGGCGGTTATGGCCAAGTCACTCATTTCCTTTCCTCCTGCCCATACTCCCCTTATTTTATCACCAAGAGAGTTCCAATTCTCCTGACCCACTGTACTTAATTCTTCATCTGGAATTTGACAGAAGACTATCAGTTAAATTGTAGTTTGGGGTGACAAATGACTGCCTTTAATCAAACATGGTTGCATGGTCTAGTGGTTAGAGCATCCGACTTGCAGTCTGGAGGTTGGGAGTTTGAGTCCCGGCCGGATCATACCAAAGACTTTAAAAATGGAACCTACTGCCATTGCACTTGGTGCTCAGCATAAGCAATGGAGTAAGCAAAACAAACCAGTGAACCATAACTGGAAAAAAGGCCGTGGCCAGCTAGACTTGAACCAATCAATTGGAAACTGGGCCATAAAACTCTATCTAACTAACGAACTACAGTAACTTAACTAAACATGAAGTAGTTGTAATCAGTATATTTTACCAACTGAAGGAAATGTACCATAACTGAGGCAGATGCAGCCTATGTTTTGACATTGCACTTTTAATAGATGATGATCCTTGTTCTATATTAGCAGCCACTTTAAATAGAAATTAAAGTAAAATAATGATACTGACACCAGGCATGATTTACTGCATACATACAGTGATCTGCACTGCCGGTTGACACCGGTTGGGCCCACCGACACGCAGAATTGCTGACCGGCACAATCTGCCAAAACGAGTTTTCCAACCGGCACGCATTCCCATTAAGAGCCCAAATAAAATTGACCCTTTGTCCCGGGATCGGCAATAAGGAAATTATTTCTTGGTCACTATTTGGAGCCATGGGGGAATCCAGTTCATAACTGTTTACAATATCCAACACAATTCGTGAAAAATACAATCATCTTGTACTCTTTGGCAATAACTGTTTTCTGTTTGCAAATTCCAATCATCGCACTTCAGTTTCAACTATTAAAAAGTAACAGTGCACAGACTTGATTTGAGCAGATGCCCGTACATAGTAAACAATAACATTCCTTAGGCAAACCATACCTCACTGCAGCCTTTGGAATGGAACCATACAACAATGGGCTGAGACCCCTGTACAAGCCAGACACTCCATGGTCCTGTACGGTGAGTTTAACACAATGTATTGGCCCTTTATAAATTGGTTTAGCAGCTCTTTCGTCTAGTTGGAGTTGTGTCTTTACATATTCTGTGGGGAATGTGATACAGATCTCGATACCACCAGCTATACCGCCTGAAAGATGAAAAGAGATGACATAGAAAAGTTTAAATTGAGCAAGGCAAACATTCTAAAGGTTCCTGTACTGTACATGTAAATGCAAGAAACTGGACAGTGAAACTGGGGGGGTGCCATAGAGGGGCTATGCTCCCTGTTCCTAGTTCATTTCTGGGGGTTTAATATTGTATTTCTACAGGTTGGAAACACTGAACACATTTCTGGGAACATTAAGCCTACCTGGAAAAAATGTTCCTTGTAATCATCATCAACCATTGAAATAATACAAAACAAGAGCCCAATGGGCACTGTGGTTCCTTGCTGGATATTATAAGAATGTACAGCCAGTCTCTGAAACAGAGCTAAGCAAAAGCTAAAACTCAATGTTTGTAACATCTTCACCAGGGATATTTTATTACTTATATTACATGATATCAAAGATCAAATTTTTGTGGCCTTACTAACCTTCAACTTTTGTAATGCTTGGTGATCCTTCGAAAATATTTCCTCATTTCCATATGTACAGTATTTATGCTTGTAATCAAACTTGATATTATCATCAATAAACAATACACAATGCGGTCAGAAAGAGAAAAACACCCCTTGTATTTCTCTCACAATTTATTTTTACCTGCTCCCAAATAAAACTTGCTATTACTTTAAAACAATCTACCATTTGTCCTGTTTGCAACCTCCACACAGAAAACAGTGTTTATTCAGCAGTTAAGCAGAAAGCAAGTGATTAATGGGGTGTGATAATAGAATGAGGATTAGGTTACCCCCACAGAGCACAGCAGTATTGAAGAGACATACTGTATAATCCATGCATTGCTTCCACTGGCAGAGAGACCAGTTTAATGCAGAGTGACCTGTGTTCAGTGAAATCTACAGATTTCAGTTATTGCCCTCTTAAAGCTTTGAATGATCCAAAATATGTGTACAACCCGAAGGAATCATTACTGAACAAATGCAAAGGCCAAATTTCTAAGGTGTTTGGGTGTATAAGCATGCAAAACCAGGTGAGATAAAAAATCTATTGAACCTGTCTTTATCTAGCTTACAAGATTTTCTAAATAACATTTCCAGCGGTTGACCTCCAGTGACCTTGATGACCTTTGACCTTAACCAAACACAGATTGATTTGATATATTGTCCTTTCTACCTTAAAATACTGTGTTAAAACTTTTTTCAGTTTATGACCCCTGGTGACCCCAGATGACCCCTTGACCTTCACCAAACATATCCAATTTCATCCTTATACCATAACACATCCACACACCAAGTATGACATTTATCCAAGTTTCCTATCTACAGATATCGTGTTGAGAAGGTTTTTAGTTTTTGACCTCTGGCGACCCCAAATGACCTTTGACTTCTACCAAAAACTATAGGGCACACCTTCTCCCTATGACGAATCTATGTACCAAATCAAAGTTCCATCCAACCTTCCCTTGTTGAGTTAGAGCGTACGGAAGCAAGTGTCACACACACACACACACACACACACACACATACACACACACACACGCCAACCTGACTACATAGGTTCCTTTGCTACCGCAAGGAACCAATTAGGAAACATTAAACCTTAATCAATCATTGTAACCCTGGAAACATCAAGAAGACTCCATACCAGAGGGGCCATGAGCCATGTCCCACATACCTCATTAAAATTTAGCCTCAAATTCATGAATGCACAGGTCCATCTTTGTCAAATTAGGGGATAAATGCGAGGGTGCCCGGTCTTAAATGTGATTTAAGACCGACGATGACGTCATCATAGAGGCTGAGCGGACTGAGGCGATAGCCGAGGTCCGCTGCCTCTGTGATGACGGCATCAAGGTCTTAAATCACATTTATGACCGGGGCACCCTGCTTTTATCCCCATTCAAATATACTTTGAGAAATATGGGTGAAAAACATGTAAAAATTTTAACTAGAAAGCCAACAGGCTTAGTGATTCCTTGCCGTATGATATATCATAGCAAACATGGAAACAAACATGACATGCATGAGATCCCATACAATTATCCTACTTAATTGAGATATAATACTAGTAAGGTCAAAACACTTTGACCTCATGTGACCCAAAATGACCTTTCGACCCCTTAAAAACAATAGTGATCACCTTACCAACACGTCCATCAACATGAGTAATTCAAAATTAAGCTTAGTACAGAATGAGTATGGAAGTACTACCACCAGGGTATGAGATCCCTCACAGTTATCCCCCTAAAAATATTATGTCTACAAAGTTTGATCTAACTGTCACCTCAAACCTTTGATCTCCACACACAAGAGGAATTTCTCACACAGCTTTAATATTCCAGAAAACTGTCTCATTACTTGATAAAGCGGTATTTTGAAACAATTTTTATCAAAAGTTTGGTCAATGGGGACAGCTCTCCATTCTGAAGTCTCTATGTTCCGATGCCTCTATGTTTCGAAAAGTCTGCATTGAGGTTAGTGTTTAAACAAGCCCTCATCGACACACTCTCCTTCAAGCATTGGATCAAATACTGTGTTCTCACATACCCCGCACTCGAGGTAACACTGTATTACCTCACGCTCAAGTAATGTGGGAACGCGGGTTAACGCGGGATCGGTGTTTAAAATTTGATCCACCTCAAATCGCAGGGTTAAGCAGTTTTAAACATCGTGTTTGTTTTAATCAAGCAAGGTCACAGGTATTTATCTAACTGATGACAGGTATTTTCTTACATTTTGCTGTAATCTCTGTGTGAAATATTTGGCCTCGTTACTATGGTAACACTATCCAATCAACGAAACACTGGGTACGTGAGAACACAGACTGGAAAACACAGGGTTAGCCTGTGGTTTTGTCTGATTGTAAACACAAGTTAACACTGGGTGTTGCGGGGTATGTGAGACCAAGCCTAAAGAGACATCTGAACAGAGATGTGTAACCTTGGCTATTACTGACGGCAATTTTTGCTTTATGGGGGAAATGCCCCACCCATTGTCTATGGTATCCTTTGCAAATTAACAAAAGCAGATATCCCTATTAATCCATAATTTAACAAGACTTTTAATTCGCCTTTTGTCTACTTATACTGTAGGTACAGCATAACATACAGTACAAGTTTTCCTTGTTTGATACACAGTATACAGCATTATGCTTGCTCTTATTACCTGAACTACTTTTAAATGACAGCAGCAATGCAAAATAAAATCTTAATACTTTTGAAAAGTGTCATAAAGGGTAATCTTGAAGCAATGGTTCTATGCATTAAGCTTTATGGTACACTTTTTTTTTGGGGGGGGGGGGGATAGTGACATGGATAAAAATGAAATGTGAGACAAGAATTCCCACTCGATGATGATATTTGACATAACTATATAATCCTTCACGCAGGGGTTACTTTTTTGGTGCGGTTATCCAGATATAAGCAGAGATGAGGCAAGTAGTATCCTGATACATTTATGCTATCAAAAATTTAAAACAAAATCTAGAATGAAACTAAGTGACAAATAATCACTGTAGAGCATATTGAAAGTGTAAAGCAGAAACACCAATCTAGACAGACACCAATGTTTAAAGTTTTGTTCAACAAAATTCCTTATACAAACACACTATTTGTTCAATTCCACCAGCTTCTATGTAAAGGACACTAATTTCTGAAGGGTGTCAATCTACAGTATTTCTAAGATGACTTTCAGTTTAGAAACTTGATCAGTGTACATGAACTTCTCCATCTCCAGACAATGGCTAGGCAAACAACTTTTACTTGTGGTCAGATGAGACAAGATAATGTGGACAGTTATTTTATGCTGGATTTAGCAGAGGTGTGACTTTCATGGAGGTCTGACATTTTGACCACAAATAGAGTACTGAATGCCTGCAGGGAATGGCAGGAAATAGGAGTATATACAAACAATGGGCTGTCATGGTTATGTACTGAGATAAAAATAAGCTTTCTTCAGAGGGTTTATAAGAGTCAATTAACACCACTTATACATTAAAAAGCTTAAGTCAATTGAGCTGTATGTTTGTATGAGGTAATCCTTCAGGACACTGTGGGGATAACTGGCAGTCAACTGTGAAAAATTGGGCGAGATAACTGTGACCAAATGGCAAAGAATGGGTCAGTCACAATTTGATTCACTCTATTAGGCAATGACAGTTCATGTGCGCTGAAGGGTATTTGATACCAAATGATCAGTGTAAATTAGGTTCTTTTTGTAAAACTAATTAACTGTGGTATATCTAATTCATCAATTCCCACTTCCAATTAATGCATGCTTGCATGCACATGTCCTCATGAGGACAGTAGGCACAAGGTTTGTCAAATATTAGCACTTTTTCCCACTAAATTTAATGTTTTCTTCAGGTTTACTTTAAGGTTATTGAAAAAGCAAGTAGGTATGTTATAAAAGAGATTCTTGTGCATCACACAGAGTACTCTCTGTTCAAAGTTTATACTTATGAAGTTCCATATCAGTCATCTACTTAGTGTGCACAGAAGCATCTTCTAATATTTTCAGACTATGTCCCTAAATGACCCTTATACAGACTGTTTAAACTCACATGTTCCACATCAGTTTCATGAAAATCTATTTACTTGCGGCTGCAAAATCAGCATACCCATGAGCATTAAAGCATGTATGCCAGCCTGATGAACAGATTTTGCCTTTTAAGATTTTATATTTTGCTCTGCCCACTTTTTCATGTATTAATACTTGGAACTTAATGTAATAACAGGGCACAATTTCATGCCAGAATCAACATACTGTACAGTAACTACCATGTGATGTGCCTTTTTGTGCACCTTAGATCTTCTTCCTATGAGTTTGCTTTAGTACTTTACAAATGCATTTTCAAAATTACCTCACTAAAGAATTTACATAGTGAAGTTAATAAACTGTTCCAAAAAAATTATATACCCTATGCCTATTACATTACACATGCCAAATTATTCTTACCCTTTTACCCTAACCGCTCATGGATATTAAATTCAACAGTTATATACTCTTTTGAGATATAGTGTTTGCAAGGTTTAGACGTTTTGAACTCTGATGACCCCAAATGACCTTTGACATCCAATAAAAACAATAGGGGTCATCTACTCAATATGGACAATCCACTTAGTAAATATGAGATTCCTGGCAGTTACCTTTCTTGACATATGGTGTTTACAAGTTTTTGAGCTTTTCATCTCTGATGACCCCAAATGACCTTTGACCTCCACCAAAAATAATAGTGATCATCTACTTAATATGGGCAATCCACCTGCTATGTATGAGATCCCTCACATTTACCCTTCTTGAGATACAGTGTTTACAAGGTTTTGACCTTTTTCCCTCTGGTGACCCCAAATGACCTTTGACCTCCATCAAAAACAATAGGGACCATCTACTCAATATGGACAATCAGCAAGGTAAGTATGAGATTGCTCACATTTTTCCTTCTGGAGATATCTTGTTTACAAGCAATTTCCAAGGTATTTACATTTTGACCTCTGGTGACCCCAAATGACATTTGACCTCTACAAAAAAAATAGGGACCATCTACTCAATGTGGACAATCTACATGCCAAGTTTGAGATTCCTGGGGGTTACGGTTCTTGAGATATCGTGTTTACAAGCAGGTGTCACACACACACATACACACACACACACACACACACATACACACACACGACATCACCATCACATAGATTCCTTGCCTGCCTTCGGCAAGGAATCAAAAATTGGTCAAATTTTAGAGATCAAGGTTTAATTCTCCTCAGTTTTTTAGCCCCCACTGTGACGTATCAATATCTTGAACTTGAATCGATGCTAGCAAGACGAACATTCTGAACTGCATGTCGAGACCGATACACTCAGTATCCTCTTTAATTTGCTTCCTTTTGGAGAACTATATCAGCTATTTTACAAGCAAATGTTGTTAACAGAAAAACACTGATGACAGTATTGCATCGTTTTGGAGATGAGGTTGAGAGAAAAGTCAAAGAAAGTTACTAACTTCTCGTTATCTGTGTTTACAGTTGTGCGAAGAGCTAACGCTACATACTCTATATGCTGTTAGAGTAGGTGACGGTGCAGCTAGCACTGTGTGTGGTTAGCAGATCTGATCATACTGCAGGAAGGACATGCAGACATAGCCTAGTTGATGTTATGGGTCAGACATGGTGATATAAATTCTTTGTAAGAGATGGAAGCAATTTTAAAATGCGCTTTAGCCTTTAAAGACTGAGGTTACAGGTAAACTATACCAGGCTTCCTAGGGAATTGCCACTCAGGCTACTGAACTTGACCGTTGACGATTACTTTGCCAGCCTGTGGGTCAAACGAGTAACGTTACTGTTGTTTCGCTGTTCAGTCTTAGCGGAATAAGTAACCCCAGCACTGTCACTGTGCCAAAGCCTGTGTATATTGTCGCTAACCTTAGACACTTTAGTAGGCGTAACAATACTGTTATTATAGGCACGTTTTATTTGACCCCTCCACCCCAAATTTAGGGGTGGATTAACACGTTAACAACAGTGCCAGTCATTGCAGCTCAGTTCTAGTCTAGGCCTAGGGTCTAACTTGTTAGACCTATAAATTGAATGTGGGTGTGATCAAAATACCCATTTTTCGGAGCAATGATTCCTAAGCCTAGGCTTACCTATGTCTTTATCACTGCCAGTTATTATTCTTTGGAATGGTAACTCTGAAGACTAGGGTATCAACTTGGCCAGGTCGAAAACGCGGAAACGCGGAAATCGCGGAAACCGCGGAAATCGAAAAACCGCGATGGTTGTCCAAATATCTGTCCGCGTTTCAGCCAAGCCGACCTGGCTATATGGCCAGGTCGAAAACGCGGAAAGTTTTTCTTGCAGTCCTGCAATAGAACTAGAGTCTTACACAAACTGCGATACATGATGTAATTCTACTATAGCTCATTGCTAAGAACGGAAATGTTATGGATGCACTGCCGATGCGGAGTCTTCCGACGTAACATAGTCTAGCCTGCATTACACGGCACAACATACGTAACTTGTGCGAGCGAATGCCAAAGCATACTGTGCCAATTAATTGACATCAGCTCACACCACAAACTGCATACTTAACATAATCCATATGACCTTGGTACTGCATGTGTGAATGGGATTTACCGTAGCGCACTACTGGATACACCAAGGAGTTGTAGCTCCCTGGATACACACATGGAAACTGGTCCATTGTTGAAACTGGTCCGTGCTATAGTGACTGGAAGTTCTGATACGTGTTTCATTTTACGATATTGATAACGGCAGCTTTAACGCAAAGCGTACATGCAGTAAAGTGATGGATAACAACTAACTAAAAATGCTCCAAACCTGATCGGGTTTGGTTCGGTTGGTTGGGTTTTGTTGGATTGGGTTTTGTTGGGTTTGGTTGGTAGGAATTGTTGTTCGGATTATTGGGTAGTGTTGTTCAAACTACTACACAATAATTATCTTAAGATCGGAAAGATCGGTAACATGGCTTTTGTTACACTGAATAGGAAATGGTACGAAAGTGATAGGCCTAAAGGGGCTTAGGCGTAACATGCATAAAACACTTTTCCGTGATTTGCTTTCTAACCTGGCTATATGGCCAGGTCGAAAACGGGGAAAGCGCGGAAAAAGTTACCTCTTTAGGAATTACAGGAAACTTCTCCACGAAAGAGCCAAAAGTGTTGTGGAAATTGATAAAATGTAACAACAAATGCGTTTTAAGTCAAATGACAGACACTGATTAAGGACCGGACCTGCTCATAATTTGAGAGTTACAAACTGCCACGTAATTTTCAATTCAAGATACTTAAACGGGTCTCATGGCTTTTGTTGCACTGAATAGGAAATGCTACGAGTGATAAAAGAGTTTTCGTTTAGGTCTACCATGTGTTAAACACTTTTCCGCGATTTCGTTTCGACCTGGCTATATGGCCAGGTCGAAAGCGCGGAAATCGCGGAAAAAGTTACCTCTTTAGGAATTACAGGAAACTTCTCCACGAAAGAGCCGAAAGTGTTGTGGAAATTATTAATATGTAACAATAAATGCGTTTTAAGTCAAATGACAGACACTGATTAAGGACCGGACCTGCTCATAATTTGAGAGTTACAAACTGCCATGCAATTTTCAATTCAAGATACTAAAACGGGTCTCATAGCTTTTGTTGCACTGAATAGGAAATGCTACGAGTGATAAAAGAGTTTTCGCTTAGGTCTACCATGTGTTAAACACTTTCACATGATTTCTAAGTTAACCTGGCCATATGGCCAGGTCGAAAACGCGGAAATCGCGGAAAAAGTTACCTCTTAAGGAATTACAGAAAACTTATAGACGAAAGAGCCAAAAGTGTTGTGGAAATTGATAATATTTAACAATAACTGCGTTTAAGTCGAATGACAGAGTCTGATGAAGGGGCCTGCTCATAATTTGATAGTTACAAATTGTCATGCAGTTTTCATCTCAAGATACTTAAGCGGGTCCCATGGCTTTTGTTGCACTAAATAGGAAATGATACGAAAATGATAAAAGAGTTTTCGCTAAATCGTGATTCCCATTTATTTGGGTACCAAGGGTACATACGGGGCATTAAATGGTAGTCAGTATTTTTGTCTGTATATGTTGGTCATCCTTATGTTTTTATTATGATAAAGTCGATGAATTAAATACAAAAATATTCAATATTTTTTTAAACGATGAAATTATGAGGGCAAAATGAATCAAAATTAGCACATTTTAGGAGCAAAAAGTGTGACATTTAAACTTGTCATTCCAAAAACTGGTTGCCCTTATTTGTAGGTTTAATTCAGTAATGTCTTTGAGATATAATACTGACGAAATATCCATTTCAACTGTTAAAGGGGATGTCTATGCAAAACTTAAATTTTCAAATGTGAAAGAGGAATCAAATTTTCACATTGTAGTGAAAGTTCCATTCAAATCGGACATGTATTTCTCGAGATACCAGTAAATGAAGTCAGTAGTTTTTAGTTTCAAAAGGCGTTTGAGGGCAGCAGAGCTTATATCACTTCCTCACATTGACAAGGAATGATTTGTTTCCTTTTGTTTTATCAGACTGTTGTGTTGACCTTGACGTTAATAGGACCTCCCTGTGGGAATGCAAAGCTTACGCACGTCACCTATGTAATCACATTTTAATAATATGTGATTGTTGAGGAAAAACCCAACTCTAAAGTTTAAAGAAAAGCAAAAGACTGTGCACTAACATGGGGATATGATGTAATTCTCATAAGTGCTTGCTTCAAGTTCACTTTTTGTTGAAAATCTGAAAACTTCACGTGCGCATATCTTGAGAACCTCTTATCGGATTTCAATGCAAATTTCACCAAAATGCTTAGAATAAGCACCCCTCTTACATATCAAATCCTGTTGTGACCTTAAACCCTTCTTTTAAACTATTTTTTGCCCGAAAGTTTTATTTTACATTAACTCTGCCTTAGGGGCCCGATAACACTTTGTTCCCAGTGTAAATTTTCATGTCCTCATTTACTCAGGGAACATTGGCACCAAGGTCGTCGCAAGCAATGGAGAGATGTGGGGGTGTCTCACCCCGATAATTCGTCAGAGCGACGGCGGTTGGAAAATCTGAAATTCCAGTTGGAATTTTCTCATACCGTCGCTCTACTACCAACTGATGGGACGCCCCACTTTGTGCCGAAAACTTTGAAAGTCGTCAGCCTCGTCATCTTCGACCCATTCCACCTGGCATTCATGCTTCATGCTTTAGTTGGGATAACATCCAGCCCGTCGGAACTTGGGACCATGACACCCCCAAACATGAGGCTCTAGCGACGGTCCTGATTGGCACTATACTTATGGGATATTGTCCATACAGATTTTTAGATTCCCTCAGCTCTGGTGGATTATTAAAGTTTGTGCATGGTCTTAAATATGAAAAAAGTTTGAACTGTTGAAGCCTGAATTCTCGCAAACATGGGAAAATGGCATTTGCAAATGTTGACAAACCGTATTTATGTCCCCTGGAAAATTCACGTTGTGAAACTTTGCATTGAAGAAAAAGGTATATCCTAAACATGTGTTTTTACCGATTTGGCCTGGCAATTATTTCTCCATTGACTTTTGGTATGCAGTGTATGCCACTTGTCAACTTCTTCAAATTTCCGAATTTAACACAGTTCCAGTTTCATGTCCCCGTCGTGCTAATTTCCACCGACGGGGAACAGATTTCTGGACCACGCAGCGATTTCACTCACAAAACTTAATATGATGGTTGTAACTGGCAAATTATTGACTTGTTCAGCTTCACATTGTCCAGAATTAAATGAGGTTTATAAATGTTTTGTAAAATATCCAGATGACTTAAATGCGAATAATGCATTATTTATGTCCCCTTTGCACGGGGAACAAAAGATGTGCTAAATGTGGCAGTTCAGAAAATGTACGAAACTCAGCAAACCATAAAAATGACTCACCCAAAACCATTTTTAATAAATAATTTGATTACCAAAAAAAAAAAATAATTGCTTTCACATCTCAAATTCTAATTCACGGATTTGGCTCCAAAATTGTCATGTCACAGTTTGTAACTCTCAAATTATGAGCAGGTCCGGTCCTTAATCAGTGTCTGTCATTTGACTTAAACCCAGATTTTATTACATATTATTAATTTCTGCAACACTTTCGGCTCTTTCGTAGAGAAGTTTCCTGTAATTCCTAAAGAGGTAATTTTTTCCACGATTACGCGTTTGACCTGGCCATATGGCCAGGTCGAAAACGCGGAAATCGCGGAAAAGTGTTAAACACATGGTAGACCTAAACGAAAACTCTTTTATCACTCGCTGCATTTCCTATTCAGTGCAACAAAAGCCATGAGACCCGTTTTAGTATCTTGAAATGAAAATTGCGTGGCAGTTTGTAACTCTCAAATTATGAGTAGCCGGCCCTTCATTAGTCTCGGTCATTTGACTTAAAACGAATTTATTGTTACATATTATCAATCTCCACAACACTTTCGGCTCTTTCGTGGAGAGGTTTCCTGTAATTCCTAAAGAGGTAACTTTTTCCGCGATTTCCGCGTTTTCGACCTGGCCATATAGCCAGGTCGAAAACGCGGAAATCGCGGAAAAGTGTTAAACACATGGTAGACCTAAACGAAAACTCTTTTATCACTCGTAGCATTTCCTATTCAGTGCAACAAAAGCCATAAGACCCGTTTTAGTATCTTGAAATGAAAATTGGGTGGCAGTTTGTAACTCTGAATTTATGAGTAGCCTGGCTCTTCATCAGACTCTGTCATTTGACTTAAACGCAGTTATTGTTACATATTATCAATTCCACAACACTTTTGGCTCTTTCGTCTATAAGTTTTCTGTAATTCCTTAAGAGGTAATTTTTTTCATGATTACAGCCGACCTGGCCATATGGCCAGGCTCGAAAACGCGGAAATCGCGGAAAAGTGTTAAACACATGGTAGACCTAAACGAAAACTCTTTTATCACTCGCTGCATTTCCTATTCAGTGCAACAAAAGCCATGAGACCCGTTTTAGTATCTTGAAATGAAAATTGCGTGGCAGTTTGTAACTCTCAAATTATGAGTAGCCGGCCCTTCATTAGTCTCGGTCATTTGACTTAAAACGCCCTTATTGTTACATATTATCAATCTCCACAACACTTTCGGCTCTTTCGTGGAGAGGTTTCCTGTAATTCCTAAAGAGGTATTTTTTACCGCGATTGCTGCCACCCTGGCCATATAGCCAGGTCGAAACGCGGAAATCGCGGAAAGTGTTAAACACATGGTAGACCTAAACGAAAACTCTTTATCACTGTGTAGCATTTCCTATTCAGTGCAACAAAAGCCATAAGACCCGCTTTTAGTATCTTGAAATGAAAATTGGGTGGCAGTTTGTAACTCTGAATTTATGAGTAGCCTGGCTCTTCATCAGACTCTGTCATTTGACTTAAACGCAGTTATTGTTACATATTATCAATTCCACAACACTTTTGGCTCTTTCGTCTATAAGTTTTCTGTAATTCCTTAAGAGGTAATTTTTTCTCATGATTGTTAAGACCTGGCCATATGGCCAGGTCGAAAAACGCTGAAATCGCGGAAAAGTGTTTAACACATGGTAGACCTAAACGAAAACTCTTTTATCACTCGTAGCATTTCCTATTCAGTGCAACAAAAGCCATGAGACCCGTTTTAGTATCTTGAATTGAAAATTGCATGGCAGTTTGTAACTCTCAAATTATGAGCAGGTCCGGTCCTTAATCAGTGTCTGTCATTTGACTTAAAACGCATTTATTGTTACATATTATCAATTTCCACAACACTTTCGGCTCTTTCGTGGAGAAGTTTCCTGTAATTCCTTAAGAGGTAATGCACCGCGATTAAGAAAGCTGACCTGGCCATATGGCCTAGGTCGAAAACGCGGAAATCGCGGAAAAGTGTTTAACACATGGTAGACCTAAACGAAAACTCTTTTATCACTCGTAGCATTTCCTATTCAGTGCAACAAAAGCCATGAGACCCGTTTTAGTATCTTGAATTGAAAATTGCATGGCAGTTTGTAACTCTCAAATTATGAGCAGGTCCGGTCCTTAATCAGTGTCTGTCATTAGACTTAAAACGCATTTGTTGTTACATATTATCAATTTCCACAACACTTTCGGCTCTTTCGTGGAGAAGTTTCCTGTAATTCCTTAAGAGGTATCTTTTTCAGCGTCAATTCTGGCCATATAGCTAGGTCGAAACGCGGAAATCGCGGAAAAGTGTTTAACACATGGTAGACCTAAACGAAAACTCTTTTATCACTCGTAGCATTTCCTATTCAGTGCAACAAAAGCCATGAGACCCGTTTTAGTATCTTGAATTGAAAATTGCATGGCAGTTTGTAACTCTCAAATTATGAGCAGGTCCGGTCCTTAATCAGTGTCTGTCATTAGACTTAAAACGCATTTATTGTTACATATTATCAATTTCCACAACACTTTCGGCTCTTTCGTGGAGAAGTTTCCTGTAATTCCTTAAGAGGTAACTTTTTCCGCGATTTCCGCGTTTCCGCGTTTTCGACCTGGCCGTATCAACTTGACACAGTGTACAGTGTCTCAGTGTTACTGTTTATCTTGCTAACATGTACTTGGCTTACTGTATGACATTATGGTAGGCCTACTGTACATGTGCTGTGCAAAACTAGTATGGGGTGAATATGGCATGTTGCTATGCAACCTAGCATGGGCTTAAAATATTGTACACAGTAAGTATAGTGATCACACTCAATTCAATTCTCCTAAATTCTTGAAAACCATTCGAGACCGGTTTCGATCGAATGCCATTTGAGACCAGTCTCGAATGGTTTTCAGCCAATCAGAATGCAGGAAATCAATACAAGAATTTATGAATTTGTTATAAAATTTTCAATAATTAATGGCTCTTGGTTAATTAATCCTTATTCAAATGCCACCTCCCATCCAAGTAAAAAAACACAGAACAGGTAGGATGAAGAGCACACTAAGTACAGTATACTCCAGGCTGAAACCCAGACCAAAAATTACCACACATATTCAAACTAAATACTATCTGTACTACTGTATGAAGCAATTACAAACTGCTTTTAAAGTACAATATGCAATTAATGTCCAACAAGGTTACAGTTTCAAGTTTCAAAATCACCAGATGGAAAAACAGCATACTATAATACAATAACAACAACTGGGTGATAATTTTTTTTTGCGCAAAAATGGAGCACACAATGAATTTTACACAACTACCATTTTACTTGAAGGTTTTGATACAATTAGTGTGTGAAGTTGCAGAGATTTATGTTTTATACAGTAAACATGTTCTTGCTACTGTACTTTGTTGAGAAGGAATTTCTTGTAACTTAACTATGTCTGATACAATTCAATTTGATGTCACAAGCTCCGCCCCCTTTAAAGGGCCAAATCTACGTCGTATGCATTTAGTGTAGCTACTGTAGTTGGGAAGGATCTAACGACTTGTGACTGAACATTTCATTAAAACAGTGATTATTTTTGCCCGGCAGTGGGCGTGGCATACCAACAGTGAGTAGCGTGAAAGCACTCTATACTGTCTGTATAATTCATGCAGTACATCCTTCAAATGTTGAACAGAAAAAAATCACCATTTTGTTTAAAGTATAAAAGCATTTTTCAGCGTACTAGTATGCCGTATATTATAACCTACAGTACCACTTACTGTCTGGATCTGATTAAATTGGCCTCACCCTTCCAATAAGATGTGGGCTTCTACCCACAGTCTTCCGTCAGTCTAAGTAAAGTCATCTAATTCCCAGATGCAATGATGCTCTAGGGGAGATGGTAACATTTTACAGGAAATATTGAAGACTGTAGGCAACTGCCTTATAAATTTACATGATCTACCCTCCAACCTCTTTTTTGGTTAGAAAAATAACTCCCGGTCAAGAAAATGCGAAAAGGGACATTGAATTATTGACATTTTATGGGACTACAGTATAATAAACAGGGACAGATATCATTTGTCATGGCTAAAGGGAACAGTACTTTACTCTGGTGTTTTCTTGATTTCATCAAATCAATTATGAAAATGAGATAAAGATAATAAAGTTTAGCCTGGCAGTCTTGATTCTAGGCTGTGCAGTGACGACGGAAAATGACTATGAATTGTATGTGCAGTCGAGTGCAATTGATAAGTATCCCAAGATGCAAGACACTGCTATGGTGATAACTTTTCAGCCTTTCTAAAATTGCCCTCCAACAAGTAGGATTTTCAATGGTGCGGAGGTGGAAGTTGTTGCTCTCAGAGCTACTATACAGTATGTGCTGAGTTTCCTATCAGTATCATACTGTACTGTAGCCTATGCATTACAAATTAGTGTGCAACTTCCATATTGTCACAAGATATTTAGAGGAATGGATCAAGTAAAGTTGGGGATGAATTAAATACACTGCTCTGCAGAAAATAGATGGAATGAAGCCAAAAGTCTGAAAAATTAATACTATGCAGTACATTAGTTTGTTATAAACTATGCCTGAAAATGATTTTGAAATGAATAGCCTTATACTGGAGGTCCAACTTGATTTTAATTTCATTACAAATCCAATGTTTTGTTTAATTCATTCAGAGCATTATGACCACAAATTATGACTTACTGAGCTATTGTATGAATTAGCTATATTCCATTGTACAATGTATTGTTGCAAGCTTGTCCTTCTCAAAATACTGCAGTTTTTGGGTCAATTTCTAAAAACTTTCAAGAAATGCAATAACCTAATATTTTAAGGGGCACACTGCAAGATTTTATTTCTTATTTTTTGAGGCAACAATAATTGTGCAGGTTTTTATGCATGTTCAAGAAAATTAGGCTGAAAAACCCCTAAACATTGTCTCTACACTAGCCTGGAGTAGCTACTGCATACTGTAGCCAGTCCAATATGGAGGTCGTCCTTTCATTTCTATACCTACAGTAGTGCAGAGTACTGTGTAAAAACAGGGAGGGGTTGATTGAGTTTGTGGATTGGGGGAGGGGGGGCAAAAACTTTCCAACAGCAGGTCCAACCCTCGATCATGTCCCAGACCAAAATTGTCTGTAAGCAACTTAGCCACCCAGCACCCATACAAATTCAAGTGCACACCAGTAGGCACACAAACAGGCATGCATACACACTTACATTGACACTCAAAATTGAGGATCTCTTGAACCCTAATGCATTTGTATACCAAAATGTGACATTTTGTTTATTCTGCCTGTTGTTTTTTTTTTTTTTCATTTGCCGGAAAGGTGGGGGGATGGGGGGGGGGAGGACATGCACTACTTTGCATGCAGCAAAAACTGCTAGGTTTGAGAATTTTAAAAAAAGAATCCCAGACAAGGTGCAAATACATGAACTGTATTCCAATGCAAAACTGAGAACCATACTCATTTCTGGCAATTACATTTACATGGGTATATACTGTACAGTATCTATCAACTAATTAGTAAAACCTGAAAAGCTAAAAATGTTTAAAGAAAGTTAATACCCTAATGTACACAGTAACTTTTTAGAGTAACTTTAAAGCACTAAGTGAAGCCTCCACTGTACAAATTCTAAATTCTAAAAGAAATGAACTACACATGTACAGTAGGCCTATGCATAAACCTATACTGATGTCTGATGAATACATAGCTCACATACAACTATTTATACTTTGATCTGTAACAAGCCCCTTTTTCAAATAACTTTAATCTTTGCCAAACAAAAATATCTGACATTTGACACTAACATTGGTTCACAAAGAGTAAATTGTTGATTCACAAATGAGCACACAACAGATTTTTTTACTTCTGACTGGCTCTATCATACTGTATTTTATACATAGTTTCAGTGCCATAGTACCTACAATATGCTGTATAATACTATACTTGACTGCACTGTACATTGCAAAGGGCTAAAATGATAGCATTCAAAATTTCCAAATTTCTTTCTTCAACCTGTCCCTTTTTTCCGTAAGGTTGTCCTTTTTCAGCTTTTCAGTTGGGTTTGCAACATTAAGTGGATACATACTACCAACCAAGGAGAGCACTGCTTGGGTCTAAAATAAGACTCTAATGCAGTCCTTTGTATGTGAAGTGTTAACATTTTAGTACAGAACTTAAAGCGATGTCAGTAAAACCCAAGAGTGTATGGTCTTTCTTTCACTGAAGCTAGGTAGTGGAACCCATTAATTCAGTGTCATGCATACAGATGTGCATTTGATCTCAGTCCAACCTGCAAATACTGTGTTATGTGCAGAACTGCCAGTACTCTATTATAGTTCAGCATATATCTGTCCACTGGCAAAATTTTCCCATCTCACACCACATTCCCTAAAGACAATTATTACATCATGCATGACAACATACAGTCTAGCTTTACTTTCTACTGTAGCTAGCAAAACCACCCAGTCAAATCATTTTGAATTATCCCAGAATGAAATTTGCCCATGTATCAATAAAGAGAGATGGGGTGGTTGTTTGAGAATCTGGCAGCGAATGTGAACAGTACTGTACTTCTTACCCCGCCCAAAACCCCATCCCATTTTTGATTTTCACCCAACCCCACAGAAAAGGAAACATGGACCAAATGTTATATCCATACCCATCTTACTGTACTTTCCAGCATCTGAGAGCAATCAAGACAACATTGCATGTCACTGGGGACAGTGGACTGTGTTTCAGAGGTTTTTCTGAATATTTTACTATCCTGCCATAGCATCAACTTACTCCAGGGGTCTCAGAGCTCAGCTTAACAGACATGACATCGGTGTTTGAAATAACCAACAGCATATAGCCAAGGCTATGGTGCCCTTCCTGATGGCTGTGGTGCTCATCCAAAATGTCCCATTGGACTAGCTTGTACCTATAGCCATTCTACTCATTCTGGCTATGCTCTTTTGTATTTTGAGCCATGTAAAATCATTGAAGGGTGGGGTGGGATATAGGATGCAATTCACCAATCATGCATGTGTGCTTGCTCCATCACAAACAGTGGCGATGCCATAATGTCAAAATTCAGGGAACATCAAGGGCAAGGAACAATGTTGGGGGGGGGAGACAAATATTTTTTGGTGCACAACAAAACCATGCCCAAAGAGCCTGTTTCTAGGGGTGCTAGGGGTGGGGTTCTGGGGGCAAGGTCCCAGAAGCTCTGAGGTTTTAGCATACTGTTTCTATGAATGTAACATTAGGGCTCTGGAGAGGTACATGCTTTATTTTTTTAACCCAACTCCTAACTGACCTAACTTGGGGAGGGGCCAAATGCCCCCCACCCTTGCCCACCCCACCCCCTGTTGTACTGACACTGATTTACAAAACAGTATGAAAAGTAAGGGTGAAGCATTTTATTTTTAGTTTTCAATTATGTGACAGCAGCCCTGCTGCAGAGTTTGTTTTTATTAGCCCATCACAAGCTGTGCAAGGTTCACCTTTTTTTACTTGTGTTTGCAGCTATCTTTGCAAAAGTTTTAGATCCCTGCACAGTCTGTTCTACTCATCTGTAAAAAATTTGGCACAGCTTAACAATTTAAACTTACTGTCACATGTAAGAGAATTACTCATAGACAAGCTGTTGAACCCACTTTTACCTGTAACCATATCACTTTGTAAAACTTGGCACATGTATGTAATTGGCACAGAGTTACAGTACAACACTGCAGAGCTGCCAAGTCTCAAAGTACACAGTACATTGTAGTATTGTAGTTTCAACTACATTTGAATATCTCTAGATACAACTGTCTAAAATCCACACAAATACCTACTGTACCTACCCTGGATGTTTCCATTATTATGTAACTGCATACGAACTACTACTGTACGTTAACAAAGTGCAGTATACTGTAAATGTTGATATCATAATAACTCAATTGGTCACTTATGGTACATAACTTAGTATCAGGCTTACCAGCATGTGTAAAGTACTGGTATATCTTCCACTTGCAATTTATTTCCACTGATCAGCAAACATGATCAATATGAAAGCAATGGACAGCTTACTGTATGTATGGTACTTTTGTGTAATACAGCACTAAATCTTGTTACCAACAAAGGTGCCTTTCTTTTGTAATGCATAATTTATAACAGGTCCCCATAGACAAATAAATTCATGGTTCTCATAAGTTATTGTATCAGTTAAGTAATTTAGAAATAAGCTGGTTTGGTTATAAGTCAGTGCATGGGATTGTGGGGCACAGCATGGTATACACAAATTAAATTCAGTACCACATTCCCTTGTTTTCACGCAGAATGTGCATGTAACTGACTAGCCAACCAGAATGAAAAAAGGGCCTCAGCCCTATTTTACAGCAGATTTATAATGCTTATATTTTTAAGCATCACAAAAAGTTTCCTTCCATTACAACAAAATTGCAACTTCTTTAGAATTGAAAATTGCACAGTTGCTGGTATGATTTTTTCAATATTTTTTATTTTTATTTTTTGTTTCTGTGTTTTTTTTTTTACTTCTAAAATCCATCCATGTCACGAGAACTGTCTCCCCTAACCTCCAACACTTAGCAAAATGACTACATACAGTAGCTCCATAAAAATGTAATTATTTCAAAGGGGGAAGATGTTCGCACAGGACTAATAACCCTTGTTCTACAGGAATGTGCAAATATAAGCCAATACCTGACATTGGCACATTCAAAACTCATGTTCCATCTTATACAATAACTATATATGACCTTCTGTTCACCTGGTAAATTTCCAACAGAAGGAGATCACCTTCAAGTACTATTCCATTTCTGATCTTCTTCAACCATTCCTACTGTACAAAGCAAAGTATTGCTCATTAATACACTGTGTCTAGGCCTCTCAACCAGCAAAGTCACTCCAAGGTCAAAACACAATAGCCCAGTTGACTCTAAACTCTAGTACCACTGTATACACAGAAGGTGTGATCACCATAGAGCATTCTGATTGGTCATTTAGCCTGACACACCTCCACTTACAATCAGCTGATGAGGTCACACTGTTGACACAAAGCCAGACTGACTGATGCAATAATGGACTGCTACACATGTTCTATTGTTAATAGTGTGCTATTTAGTGTACAACATCTGCACTAACATAGGATGTGTTAATCACCCATAGCAAACTGTAGTACAGTGTTTTCATGTACTAGCTGTACAGTAGTGTACTGTAGAGGTTGTGTGTGCTCTTTTGCAAACTGTTCAAACTGTGGAATTGGTATTAAAAATTAAGCAAATGGAAAACAAATCTGCTACAGTTTTAGATTCTACATAAAGAATGCTTCCATCATAAGAGTAAATCAATATTAAGTTTTTCTTCTTTTTAAAACTGCAAGTTGAAAAATTTCATCAGGAAACCTCTCTTAGATTAGGTTTGAAAAACATTTGCTGTTAAAGCTTAAAAGTATTGAACTTGAATTCTTCTGAATTGAACTGAATTCTGGGATACTGTAGCAAATTGCTATGCAAACCAAGCTCTTTTAATTTTTAACTCTTGAGGCTTGACAACCATACTCAGGGATTCTTACAAAACAAAACCAGGGGGTTTTTTACTGCTAAACCGTACTGTAGGGTTCCCAAATTGATGCTATCCTTAGCTTAAGTTATAGATGGCTAAGGGGGACAAAAGATTGCTTTAAGACCTCTGCAAGGTGCAATCTAAAGGGTGCTAAAGACCATTCATTCATTACGTAAGTTCAAACACTGAGCACTACGAAAATATCCTCTTTCTATAGAAACCAAGATCTTGATAATTTTCTTATTTTATGGAAATGAAAAGGGGGATCTTACCCACCCCCTTCTGGAAGGAGTCGGGGAAGGGGCAAAGTTGATTTTCCCTGCAGAATGCACCAACTATATTACAATACCATAAATACCCAAAAGAGGAAATAATACATCAGTGCACAAATACTTTTCTTCAATTTAAACTTTTGGTTCAATGAAGAATATCCCTGCCGAAAGCAAACATAATATTCTTGTCCTCCATCTAGATCATTATTTGAAGACTGCTCCATACTAGTGCAGTTCTTTAGAATTATTTTCATACTTTTAAGCTGACCCAAAAGGTCCTGGAAAGTACAGTAAACAAACCCAATCATTCTTCTAAGAAAACATCAGAACTATCCACACAAATGACTGCCAAATTTGACCTGATAGCCTGACTTCAGCCAGACCAAAACTTGTAAACAAACTGTTTTTGTTTACAAGTTTTACATTGGTACTTCTTGGCAAACACCAAAAATTGCTTCTTATTAGGTTGGTAGTAGGAAGCATTGGAATAACTACAATAAAACACCCTGATTTCATGCTCTAGTAGGCATTCATCAGATCTATGCAAGTCACTGTGGTTTTCTATTCATTGGACAATGAGTTACGTAATCTTTTCATCCCATAAACTGCCAAGGTTTTACTTTCTACAAAGGAATCACTGAATTGAGGAAACAATGGTTAGGAAATGACTTGTGCTATTTGTCATACTGGACTGTAACTAACAAGAGGAGAATTTAAATATTAAAATATACCCATAAAGGATTTATGACTTTTTCAAGCTTAAATTACAGTAGGGTCTATAGACGAATACGATTAGTGCTGTTTTTAGCGACTGGAGGCAGCCATTGGTGGGGTCTTTCAGCCTTTAATCTTCTTCATTTATTGCCTACGGGGATTTCAATTCCTCATATTCAGTGAAGTTGATAAAATCAAGATACGCTTTAGTGTACAACCATCCATGGAACAGGTTAGGAAGGAAATTTAAAGATTAAAGGTGATGGACCCCAGTAATGGCCAACTAAAATCAGCCCATCACAATCTGTCCAAATTTGTCTATACTTTATACTGTACCACTGATGTTACTAGTCATGTTGCAAATCTGACATTGTGCTTAGTGCTCAGCATAAGCAATGTGAGTAGGGCAAACAAGTCACAACTGGACAAAAGGTCATGGCCTGTCCCACTTAAACCAATTGGTTAGAGGTTAAGCCACATACTGTAAAACCCATCTACAGTAAACTCAGCCACCTATTTTCTTGATCACGTACAGAAGGGCCAGACGATCTGCCCTGAAGGGATGATGAAGCTCTGAAAATCTCATCTTGAGAACTTGAGCATTTCCACTTGCAAGTTGATCCCCTGTCCATGGTCAAATCTGGATGTGGTTGCCTGCTTATATTCAAGTGGGAACATACTGTTATGAACTATGCTAAAGTTTGTTTTTCCTGTTTGATAATTGCCAGCTTATAATTTATGTTTCCTGTGCCTAATCAAGGTATCATAATTAAATCAAAATCATAATCCTTGCTAGACAATAATGATTTAACAAGATTCATTTCAAAGAACAGCAATTTCCCTTTCAGATCACACTAGCAAGAAACTTGGATGACTTCTTCATCAACATCTTCAAAACAAAGTATACATTTTATGTTCATTTTTTGTCTTTAAAACAAAATGAGTCTACGGCTGCTACAGTACTTCAGGTATGGGACAGGTGTGTAAAAACCCCAAAACCTTGACAAACCTAGTAGGTACCATAAACACAACTAGAGGCCTAGCCTAATAAAAAGTTGGTGATGGCATGCTTCAATTAGTGAGGTCAACCATTAATGTACTGTACAATAATGGTAGTCAATGTTACTTCCATGACAATTGTATTTTTGCACAGAAAATCCAAGAAAGTACTATAGGATGATCATGTAGAGTTTGGGGTACCTCCAGCGTGGGCCTAGTATGGAATGCACCCTGACATTTCAAGGACACGGAGCTCTATCAGGGATTCTGCTAGAAACACAAAAAAAGGGGGGAAGGGATTGATTACCACTAAACTCCAACTCCAAATTGATTATGCCCAAGGTTAAAGTTACAAGTTGGTTCCGGGGATAAAAGCTTATTTGAAGGCCCTGTAAGATGCAATCTGAAGTGGTTTAAAGGTCATTCAGTTGAGTAAGTTCAAACACTTCTGAAAAGGTTTCCCCTCTCTCAGAAAAAGAAACAAAGATATTGAAAATTTTATTAACTTGTATGGAAATGAAAGGGGGGATTTTTACCCACCTCAGGCCGTCAAATTTCACTAGAATGATTGTTCCCCATAGCAGGGTGGTCACCTGATGATTAAAAAATGAAAGGCAAGAACTGGTTAGGCCTACCACCAATCAGTTACCACCCATGCATTTATAACAGAACCCAAAAGTGGGTTCCCATGGGTAACCATGTTAAAAATGACAGAACCCACAAATGGGTTCCCATGATTTTTAAAATCCAATGGCTTGTACCTGTACCTTCTTTTGGAATGGGGGGGAGGGGCAAATCTCTCCTTTCCCCCTCTGCCACAAACACTGCAGGCCTGTATATCCTTCAGTCAAAAGTTAAAGCTGCCTTAAAAGTTAAAAACTGATGTAAAAATGACAGCAAAATGTTAACTAGCTACTGTAAGCAAGCTTGCATTAATTGAATGACATCTGCAGTGCATGACATGCTCACCTGCTAGAATAGCTTTCAATGGATTCGTTTGTTTTCCACCTGTCCTTTGACTTTGAGGGGCTGCAGCAAAAACTGTCAGCGGTGCATGACTGTTGAGCGGACTTGTTGGTAAAGATGCTGTAACTACTGGATGATTTGGAATAGAGCTCATCTTGTGTTCTACCAAGTGCAACTTGAATAAGGCTAAAATAAATTTTGCTCCACACAAATAGGCTATGTTCAGAAGGGGAGAGTTACTTCACGAAGGAAAAAATAAGTAACACGCAGTTATTTTGTCCAAAGGGCATCAGCACTAAAAACCGTTTCTACTTTCGTCAATAGCATCGATGCAATATATTTCTTTGGCTTAAGCCACTGAAGCGAAAATCAACAGGACTAACGTTACTATTGAGGCCTATTTACTGAACAGTAAACATTCTGTTAGGCAGTATGTACAGCTAACGACGTTGAATCACCATCCGAATTTTACAAAAAAGAATCCTGGAAATTTCGTCAGACGTCCACAACTTCGTTGAAATGCTCCTGTAATGTCAAATGTTCTGGAGCACCACTATCACTATATCAGTATCAGATACTTCAAAGATATACACTTTACTTGGCTTTTTATTCGCACAGACCATGTCCATCCAGTCAAGAGAGTTTAGCAACATACAACATAGAGTGAAAAATCATATCATGCGCCGCGCAGCTAGCTGCAGCCAACGTTACGATGACGAACGTGTTTTCAGTACATTAATACGGTGCGAATGAGTGCTTAAGAAGTCCATGGTGTACGTACGTGTACGCGTAATTGCCACAGGCCAGCTGAAAGCCCATCCCCCAGGTCAAGAGGTTATGTATATTGAATATTTATAAGGCGTTAAGGTTAGGGATTCGGCACTCGTTTCATGTCAATTATATTAAATTTGTTTTACATTTCAGAGCAGCCTTAAACAAACAAAACTACTTTAATTTTAATAAAAAGTTATTTTTTACTATTTTTAGAAATTTAGGTTTTCCTGTCTTTGCCGGTGGCCTACGTAGTTATTTAGGTCGGCAGTACAGTGTCCCCTCAGTATGGGTGGCCATCAGGGCAAAAAAGACAACACCGCGAAACAGAAAAGACAAACGTCAAAAGGAAAAAACAACGCCGGAAGGAACATTCAAACGTCTAAAGAAAAAGACTAACGGCAAAAGGAGAAAACAAACCCCGAAAGGAAAAGACAGAGACAAAAGGAAAAGTTAAAACCCAAAAGGAAAAGACTAACGTAAAAGTGGAAAACAACAAACGCCAAAAGGAGAAGACAACGCCGAAAGGAAAGGACAACGCCGAAAGGAAAGGACAACGTCGGAAGGAAAGATCAAACGCCAGAAGGAAAAAACAAACAGGCAAAAAATACATCAGAGCAAAGCGGGAAAGCGAACGCTGAAAGGAAAAGACAAAGCCAAAAGGAAAAAACAAGCACAAATAGAAAAACACAAACGCCGAAAGGAAAATACACAAGACAAAAGGAAATGACAACCCTGTAAAGAATAAGACCAAAGTCAAAGGAAAAGGCAAAAGTGAAGTGGAAACGATCGACTAACGAAATGTGACAAAGACAACGAGCAAAGGAAAAGACAAAGTAACGTCAAAAGGACAAGACAACATCAAAAGGAGAAGAGAAAGCGGGTACTTACCACGGACTTCCAAATACATAGACAGAGCATGTAACGCGTATGTCCTATCCGTAGACTGTCGCCACCGACTAGGACAAAAAAGTCGCACCAAGATGGCCGTCGTGAAGCTATAATTTGTATGATTTGACGACAACTCTGTAATATTTTAACTTGAATGAGTAACAATATCATATTCATGCAATACATGTAATGATATTGACCTACCTTGTATTATTTCGAAAGTATTTCGACTTTCTTGCAAAATCTGTTGATTTAAACTACTTGAGCAAGTGCCGGCAAACTTTCACACACAAAACCACAGCAGACAGTCATCTTGCTACGCCTATACTCACACGTACCGTGACAATCTAACGCGCAGTATACTTTGTCTATGTATAGGAAGTCAGTGGTACTAACCCACACTAGGGTGTCATGAAACACTGTTTCCACCTATCCGAAAAGCTCTCTACAGGTATGAGAAATTTTGGCAATTTTAAACAGATTCAAGAAATATCTGAGATGCTTCAAGTTATAATGAGAAACGTACTTTTACATATCCGACAGTTACTAGATCTGAAAACCGATGAAATGTGGGAAATGATCACGGGATTTCATGAAATTTATTCTCACTTTGTAAAATTAATCCTGAAATGTGGAATTACTGTATGCACAAGCATTCGATTCGCGCGAACTGAAGTTAGACTTAAAGTTATACTAGGCCACAGTGTGGACAGTATTAAAGTTAGGCTGCGTATGTAACTTGTAAGTGGAACATTAACACAATAACATTTAGTATTTGTTAAGAACTGACAATAAACACACCGGACAGTGTGAATGGCTAAGTCTTTCTTGAGATTTACTTTTCGAGCGCAGGAAATTTCCTGAGCTCTACCTTCTCTTTTAATATTTGTAGACTTTTTCATTGACTTTTGCCTTTTTCTTTCGACGGTCGTCTTTTTTCCTTTTGACTTCAGAGGCGTACACAGGATTTCTATGAAGTGGGGGGGGTGCAGTGTGAGTGATCGCTGGCCAAGAGGACGGGAACATTTTTGCCGTTTTAAAGGAGCTTAGATGCAAAATGGTGCAAGATTTTCGACTTTGTCAGGAACAGTGTTATAAGTTGAATTGTGGTAGTTCATGAGGACAAAACTGAAACTTTTGTGTCTTTACATGCAATCTTATGCCATTTACGCGATCCCTTTCAAAGTAAAACTTGTCATTAAGTTTGTATACTTCTATGATAAAAAAAAAAGAGCATCGATCGGTATAGGCGAACGGGAGCATTTTAGTTTGAGTTTTTTTCTTGGCCACAAAACTTTATTCTGTCATAAATATTATCTAAGCGGGGTGCCACCATTGGTTGGCGCGGAGCTTAGAGAAATTTCGAAAAGTTAGACCACTCAGATGGCCGGAAATAACATTTACCAGACTTATATGAAGAATCTTAAAAGTCGCTATCTTCTTTGGTCGTCTGCAGTAAATAAATATGTTCGCAAACTGGAAAGTGATCAGAGAGTTATTAAAGGCCCAGTTCTCTCACCCCAAACAGTACCAATTCTCCCAACCTTCTTACTTAAGCCCCTCCCCAAATTGTCTGAAATTCATGCTCATCCAGATACAATTTCAGTTTATTGCTTCAAGGTGAGTGAAGAAAAACTCAATTATGTAATCAAAACACTCTAAGTACCGTTCATGCTGTGTAATGTAAGCTTTGGTACTCGGCATTGTTTGAATTAGCTGTCAATCAAAGAGCTGAACCAATTGAGGATTTCGGTACCTCCGTACCAAAATTGTAGTTTGGGGTGAGAGGTTTGGCCCTTAAGAGCTACTTTGACCCCCAAAATGTAATTTTGCCCGAAGGATTTTCTAAGTGGAGCGCCACCATTAGGAAATAATCGCGACCCCTCAGCCTGGCCGAAAATTGCGTTTTTATTCTTGTAAAGAGAATCTAAACATGCAGTCTTTATGTTTAGCTTTTGTTTGCAATAAGAATAAAATCAGGAACATGCTTAGTGATCAGAAAATTACCAGGTAAAATGTACTACCGCTATTACATTACATTGTCTTTATTCTTTCCGGGGAAACTATACAACGGAATTGAAAATATGCTAATGCTTCTCTATTGTGACTCTCACTCGGTTAAATTAAAGATCCGCTGAATTGATGAAACTTTCTGTGACTCCTCGAACTTCCGTCTGTTAATGATTTTACCTCTAACATCTCTTGCGTGATAAATGACAAACTATTTCTCAACGCACCTGAACACCCCTCCTCCCTGTCCCCGTCTCGTACGCGTCTATGTAGGTCGGGAAAGGGATGGGCCACTCCCCTTTGGAAATCCTTAAAAAGGTAGGTGTCTTTAGAGGTAATCGGTGCCATCGGAATTTGACAAAATTTGCCTTCTCTTAGGAATTAAAGAAAAGGAAGAAATGGCATCACTGAGGGGCCTTGCACAGACAATCCTTCCCCTTTGAAACTTTTGAAAAATTGGGTGTTCTTACATGCAATCTGCTGCCACACATGCTATCTTTTGAAGTAAAATCTGTCTTACTAAAGTACGGGTACGTGTTTTTAGGACCTTGGCATCCGTGAGGTGGGGCGGGGGGGGGGGCATGGCCCAACGCCCCCTTCGTACGCCACTGTCTGACTTTGTCTTTTTCTTTAGACTTTGGTCTTTATTTTGACTTTCATCTTTAACTTTTGGAGTTTGTCTTCCCTGTTTTGCTGTGTTGTCTTTTTTGCCTGTTTGTCTTTGCCTTTGAGCGTTTGACCTTTCCTTCCGGCGCTGTCCTTTTCTTTCGACGTTGTCCTTTCCTTTCGGCGTTGTCTTCTCCTTTTGGCGTTTGTTGTTTTCCACAATCACGTTAGTCTTTTCCTTTTGGGTTTAACTTTTCCTTTTGCATTTGTCCTTTCCTTTCGACGTTGTCCTTTCCTTTCGGCGTTGTCTTCTCCTTTTGGCGTTTGTTGTTTTCCACTATCACGTTAATCTTTTCCTGTTGGGTTTTAACTTTTCCTTTTGCATTTGTTCTTTCCTTTGGACGTTGTCCTTTCCTTGCGGCGTTGTCTTCTCCTTTTGGCGTTTGTTGTTTTCCACTTTAACGTTAGTCTTTTCCTTTTGGGTTTTAAATTTTCCTTTTGCATTTGTTCTTTCCTTTGGACGTTGTCCTTTCCTTGCGGCGTTGTCTTCTCCTTTTGGAGTTTGTTGTTTTCCACTTTAACGTTAGTCTTTTCCTTTTGGGTTTTAACTTTTCCTTTTGTCTCTGTCTTTTCTTCTCGGTGTTTGTTTTCTCTTTTTGACGTTTGTCTTTTTCTTTAGACGTTTGAATGTTCCTTTCGGCGTTGTTTTTTCCTTTTGACATTTGTCTTTTCTGTTTCGCGGTGTTGTCTTTTTTGCCCTGATGGCCGCCCATACCTCAGGCCTTGTTGCCAGGGAGATTTACACAGCTACTAACAAAGCAAAGCTCGCGAAATAACTAACCGGCCTTACAGTTATCACACCGTTCATGCCATATGACTACATTACGTTTCATGACCACAACACACAGCCGGCTAGCTATTAATATTGCATGCATAGCGCGTATATTTACAAATCACAACAAGTCGACCAACAGGGACAGACGGAACATCACTCGTTATAGGCCGAGTTGACACATTCCTTCCAAGCAAGATATCACTGAAAGGTATGTTTTTCTTAGTTTCGGTTTTGTATTTGGGATCAACCAAATTTGTGTCTTTGGCTGTAATAAATGAAACAGTTGCCTACGATGAGTGTAGGCCTAGTTACTAGGCTTAGGCTATAGGCTATAGCCTAACATTAACAAGTTACAGTAGCCTAACGTTAGCTAGGCTAAGAATGGCTTAGTTGGGTAGGTAACTGTCCTAATGGCATGCTACCGTTGTTAGTTACAATAAAGTCGGCACTGCTCACTCTTCCTCAAGAATGGTTAGGATCTATAGCTAGCTGGCCTATATGTTTGTGTGTTTTGGTTACTCAACATTGTCTTCCATCTCGAACAGGTGAAATAATAGAATACAGGGTGGAGCAAGTGGTAGGCCTACAGTGGCAATGATCTGCATCTTGCAGTCATGAGGTCGGGAGTTCAAGTCCCAGCTCCGACATTAAAATTGTTGTCTAGGCTAGTTTTCTGGCTTACAGTTTATCTGCTATCCCATAATCATTGATGTTAAACTGTAAGTTTGTCAAGAGCTAGACTGGCATTGCCAGCTTGGCCTTAATATTTGGGTGTTGCCGAATTCCCACATGGGAGGATCAAACAAACAAAAAAGGGCCACTCTTTAACTTGCCACTTAAGTTAGACAGATTTAGTCCATGTTAGTCAACAGATGACACAGTAAGCTGTTCGTAACTATCATAGGCCTAGGCCCTACAGTAGGACTATCCACAGGTCTGAGTGAGTGGCTGAAAGATAATGTTTGCCCTTATGCTGTTAGGAATTCCCCTCTAGCCTAGGCCTATTGAATCTTTTAGAAATCAAATATGTATATTTAACTTGACATCTTGAGGAGATCCCAGCATACTGAATCTGAATAAATTTGTGTGTCAGCAAGTTGTTTCACACCTACAACCTTATGATAAGAATGGTCTTGAAAAATTTTAGGATAAAAAGTCAAGTATAATTGAGGTAAGAAATTAGAAATCATGAATAATATTGCGGGAAGCCCTCTGCAGTGTACAACAATCATCATCATTGTTGGTACGTTGCAGAAGACACATTGGGCATAGAAGCAACAGAAAGATTGAGAGGAAACTAGCAATGTTACTTAGCTTGTCTTTTATAAATGTACCAACACTTGGACAACCTGTGGGAGCCTTAGCCAGTGTAACATTTAGCCTAACTTTTTGTTAGGCAGACTGTACTCACAGCCAGACGAACAAACAGGCAAACCCAGATAGGCATGTAGACAGTTTTCCAACTAGCCCAGCCTACATTATTAGGATTGTTGGATAGATGTTTGGTATGCATGAATTTTGTCAATGATATTTAAGGCCAAAAACTAGAGTGCCATCCCAAAATTTTGTCAGGTTTTGTTTGGGAAAGGGTCCAATGTTTATTGCCAGCAAAATGCCTGGAAAGCCAAAAAATACATAGGAAGATTTCCTTGGAATATCTGTTGGACTTTCATCAGTATCATTTACCAACTTGAGATAGGCTCTGCTTGAATGTTTCTGAAGAAATTTGTTGTCAAACATTAGACTAGGCCAATGCAAAATAATGATGTGAAGTGATGGTTGCACAGACCTGTGTTAACTTCTCTTTTTTTTTTTGGCAGGCAAATTCTGCATCAGGGCTAAACTTCTAAAGTTTTCTTTAGTGGGCCACATATTTTGGTAGTGGTTGCTGCAGGACAGTGATTTCACCACAGCAGATCGAGGCTACAGCAGACTTGAACTTCTCTTGACTCAGTCAAGTCTGATCATGTTTTGATCTGCAGCTGTAGCAAATTTTAGAGAATGACAGATCGGAACTCATCAATCAAGTCATTCTTTCAATCAATGTATGAATATTAAAATGCATTCTTTTTCAGACTGGTTCTTTGCTGTAGGCTAAGCCTAATTAATCTTCCAAGAATGTTTTAATTTCTTTCCAACATGCTTAACATATTAGATGATTGAATTAAGTTATTCCACAACCAGTTGTCTAAGACTCACATGTGGCACCTATCCCTGGCTGCACAAACCATCACTACGGTAATACAATTTAGCACTAACTCAGATGATCTATCTATGCCAAGTTGCCAACCCATGCCAACCAGTGATGGAGATAAAATATTGTCACATGATTATCAAGTGCCAAGGATGGAACAAAACAGTGTAATCTGCAAGACTTATTCAAGTTGGGCTTATCTCTTAAGTTCTTGTAATTTGTTTTCCAACCTGAATTTTTTTACAGCTGGACTGGGATTGTCTGATGAGCATTACTTGACCCACAGACTATAGTTTAAGAATCCCTCATTTTATCACCGTTAGGAAGTGATATTGATGGACACAATTGAAACTTCCTAAATAAAACCCTCAGAAAATACTGTGACTGTTGTTACAATCGTCATAAAATGAAGGATGAAAAAACAAAGGTTAACATTAACCACATACATTTACATATGTTTTTTTCTTCTCTGATATCATCCTTGTAGAAAAATGGCAAAACTAGTGAAAGCTCCACCAAAGTTTGACCACTCAGAGTGGACATACTCAAATCATGCCAACTACAATAGTGCAGAGAAGCAGAGAGCAAGTTCAGAAAGACTCAGAGCAGAAAGTGATAGGCTCATAGATGAAACAGAAGAAATGGCAAAACGAACTCAGAGAGATGTCAACAAGAAATTTGGTAAGAGGTTTATTGTTAAACAGGCCTTTGTGAGCCATGAGACAGAAATGATAAGGTGTGATGTATTAAATAGAAAGAGGGCCTGGTACATAAATAATTGGGCATAGTGAGATGCAAATTCTAAGCAGAACAGCTCAAAAGAGAAGAAAGTTAGCGGTTGAATCATGCTACAGAAGTTGGCTGCAAATTGCAACGTTACTAGGATATTAATGTATGAAGTTACTTTTTAATAGTGTTCCAAGGTTATGCTTTTGCTTGGTTGCTTAGTAAAGTTCTTTCATCCAAGAGCAATCAAGGGTTTTCCTATTTGGATAGGCCTTTCAAAAAATACCAAATTTGATGTACTGTAGTAAATTGTAAAGTAAGTTGTCTACCAATGTGAAGTTGTAATTAAAAAGCTATTGGTTTCTCCTACATTCGCTGTCTTTTAACATCATAAGGCAACTGTCCTCTGAGGCCTGATATTACAGTATCATAAGGTCATATCTGCTGCCCTCTAATATCTCTGGTATCTTTGGGAATTGAAAAATAAAGACTATAAGCCACGGACTTATATACATGGACAGAGCGTGTAATGTGTACGTCCTATCCGTAGATGGTCTCCACCGACTAGGACAAAAAAGGCGCACCAAGATGGCTGCTGTGAAGCTTTAAAGGGCCAAACCTCTCATCCCAAACTACAATTTTGGTACAGGGGTACCAAAATTCTCAATTGGCTCAGCTCTTTGATTGAGGACAGTTCTGTTATATTTTAAACAAAAGTCTTTGACCTTACCTTGCCATATTTCAAAAATATTTTAACTTTCTTGCAAAATATGGGATATACTTGAGCAAGTCCAAATTTTGAAACAAAACTGTATCAGACAGCCATCTTGGTGTGCTTTTTGTCACACTATGGTAGCAACAATCTACCTTACAGTATGCTCTGTCCATGTATAGAAAGTCTGTGCTATAAGCTCATTAATGTATTGCAAGCATCCTAGAAAGAAATTTTATAGGTTGTTATGTTGAAGATGGACAGTTTCCTTTAATTGTAGTCTCTTTTAACAAAACAAAACAAAAAAAAAAACACTTTGCTTTGAAAGATGTTTAGGAAAAGGTAGGCATGTATAGACCACAGCCATGATTTTCTCACTCATGCTCAGACTTTGCTACCTTGGCTGAAGCCTTTTGAATATTTTATTATTGTGTTAGAAATCACAGAATTGATCTTGTCTTTTTATTTCTACAGAACAGAGAATAGATGATATCAACTTTTGGAAATCAGAGTTAGATCGGAAATTACTTGACTGTAAAGCAGAAATTGACATGCTGCTATCATACCAAACACGGTTGGAGAACGCTTTGGAGGCCTGTAAAGAACCACTAGCCATTGTGAATCGCTGCCTGCAATTTAGGTATGGGCCCATCTGATTTCATAATCTGTCTACTAGTTTCTAAAAATGTTCTAGCAACATTTGTCTCCAAACTGTTGTATCAGGGAAAATCTGTAATAATCTGCTTGGAAAAAACTTATGTACTTTCTTTGTTATCATGTGATTATAGATGAAAATGTCAGTCCATTAAACGAGCACAATCAAATGACATTGATAACAAAACAAGAGTGTTGGTGGGTGCTACCACATGACAATGCTTGTTATTTATGCTGCTAGAATTGAATAAGACATTTAAGCCAATGTTAGGCATTTTCTCATGTGAAGCTTGTCTCTGTTATTGTGGCAGTTAACACCATTTAAACCAACCTTGTTGCTCTATTGAGCAAATAGTCTTTGAATTGGGCAAATGCCTTTAACTTTATTGATCTCAAGATACCTGAACAGGAAGTTCTCTGATAGATTTTGGATTATTAGTTGCCAGGTTGAGATGGCTAAAAGTTGCTATTGGCTTCTAGCATCATGAGCATAAATTAGTCAAATCGACTTTGGTCCTACTTACCTCACCTGTTTCACAAATGGACTGGCACTGGCAATGAAACAAGAGTGTGTTCAGGGATAGTTCCTATTAGAGCATAGGGCCACCTACAGAAGACATTGCCAGTGAGTATTCCCCGGTAAATGAAACAGTCCATTGTTTCCTGTGTTTGTTTCCTAGTGGAAGCTTAAGAATTTGTGCTTTGTGATTTTATGGATGTATTGTTTTATACTCTAGTTACACATGGTGTCATTAATTCCCCTCCCCCCCCTTCCCCAGTCTACTCCTGATTATCGTCAAGTGTTTAAGCTACAACGATCAGTGTTTGTTGGTGTAAAAGATATTCATTTTTTTGTGCAGGGAAAACCGTGTTGCAATTGATCTTGTCCATGATGACGTTGAGAAAAATCTGCTAAAGGAGCGTGAAGTCATCGAGAGTGTAATGGCACTCCTGCAAAAGACACTTGAACAGACCATTGAACAAATTCGTATCATGAGATCAAAGAGGTATAAACTAGAAAAAGACCTCAATGACAAGTTTACGGCTTTGAACATTGATGAAGATTGTCGAGACTGCAGGGATGACAACCCTAACATAACCTTCAAACCTCTAGCAGCCAAAATTGAAGCCAAGTAAGTTGCAAAAAATTGCTTTTAAATAGAGTAAACTTATGTGCTATTTTATTTGTTTTTGTTGACAACACAATGCTAGAAGTTGTATGAAATCTTCTTAGTCTTGAAAAACTTGTATTTTTGAATTCACACTACTAGTGGAAGAAAAATACCCACCCATTTCAGGAAAGTGTGAAATGTACAGTACAAAATTATTCATTTTTGAAGACAATTGGGTGCTTTTTACGTGGACAGCAAAAGTGTCATTTGTTTGTAGGAACTTTTAAGTTCAACTGGTGGTTACAGTATATGAATTTTGAAAAGTATCATTTGTTCCTTTTATAACACACACATTCCTTTCATCAGCCCAAGGAAGGCTGTTGGTCATGGTAATTCTAAACTCTTGATGCAGTTAGTTAGATGAGCTTTTGCAGCTCAGTTTCTAACCAATTGGTTTAAGTCAAGCCAGCCACTACCTCGAATCAATTTGAGGCTCACTGGCATGTTTTTTCTACTCCATATGCTGAGCACCAAGTGCATTAATCAGGATCCTAATATGTCATTCCTTCTTTTTCATTTCAGCTCTGTGACACCAATAGACTGGGAGACATTCTCCAATGAGAACATCCTCAAGGCAGAACGTGATCGCAAAAATGCTGTTGATTTAAGAGCAGTGATTGACAGTATTCTAGACACAACAGCTAATGACATGCAAAAGCAAGTAGATGACACAAATGTGGCCTTTGATAAACGTATCAGAGAAACACAAGATACAAAATCCAAGCTTGAAAGCCATCTTGGAAAGGTAAGAAACTTTAAGTGCAATAAGAGAGGATACTGTAAACAGTTTAACCCTTTACCATTGTTTGGGTCCTTTTGGACCCATGCGGAGAGCTCGGCTGTCACCCATCTTTACTGTTTCACGCGGAGCTCGAAACTGCGAGTAGCTACCTGAAAATTCAGCCACAACAACAAGAGAGACAATAGTTTAAGGTCACGGGGTCAATGGCCTACGGAAGCCGATGCGGGACGGGCTACGTCCGCTTTTCCGCCCACTCCCGAGGCGCGCAAATATGCCCCGATCGGAGCACAATGGTAAAGGGTTAATTTAAAATATCTGCACCACTCGGCTAAAGGGTTACGTGCACACATGCAGAGAAAGTGGCATCAGCTTTGCAGTAAACACACTCCACAGGCTTATTTTTAACCCTTTACCGTTGTTTGGGTCCTTTTGGACCCATGTGGAGAGCTCGGCTGTCACCCATCTTTACTGATTCACGCGGAGCTCGAAACTGCGAGTAGCTACCCGAAAATTGGGCCACAACAACAAGTGAGACAATAGTTTAAGGTCACAGGGTCAATGGCCTACGGAAGCTGATGCGGAGCGGGCTACGTCCGCTTTTCCGCCCACTCCTGAGGCGTGCAAATATGCCCCGATCGGACCACAACGGTAAAGGGTTAACACATTTTGGTGAAAAACTCCATTTCTTTAGTAAAATCAGTATAAAGTGAAAAAATTAGAGGTCATCAGCTTCGATAGATTTTCTCTGTTGTAGGTGTCCTTATGTTTTTGCTATCTCATAAGTTTGTTTCAAGTTATTATTTTGCCAGTGAAGCATGGGAAACATATGTGAGTTGAATTGGGGCTATCCTGATTTTCTTGGAAAGTCCCAGTTTTGATTTTGACGACATAAGTTTTTTCTTTTTTTTCTGTGCCAGTGTTTATCAGAGTCCAACTCCACATTGAAATGTCAGTTTGGCAATATCCATGAAGTGGACTCTTTGCAATAACCTGTTCAGCAGTTTTTCCCAGTCCCTAACCCCTGTTGCTTTCCTTTTTTAAGTGGAAATGTCAAAGATATTCCCACAATATAAAATTTTAATCTATTTCTCCAATTTGTCTTGCTAACTTTTTCATTATTTAATGGCATTTAATCACTTTGATTTTTCTGAAAGGATGTCAAACATAAGCAAACGTTACTTTTCCATTTAGGTTCTTGGTGAAATGCAGGAAATGGAGAAAAATATACAGAAATTGCAAAAGGCAATTGAAGACAAGATGGGACCAATGAAGCTCTCCCAGACACGACTTGATGCCCGTACAGGGAGACCAAACGTTGAGCTCTGTCGGGATCCTGTGCAGTACAAACTTATTAATGAAGTGGCTGAAATTGAGACTAACATCCAGAAGCTTCAAGCAACTCACGCTCAGGCTGAAGCAGATTTGAAGGGACTGATTCGCAACCAACTAAATTTAGAGGAAGACATCGATATTAAATCAAAGTCCCTCTACATTGATGAGAAAGAGTGCATGGGACTTCGAAAAAGTATCAACATTAAAAGATATTGAAAACTGATGAAAGTATTTCAGAAACAAATATTTAAAAACTGAAGATAATTGTCATGAACATTGAAACTTTCAGTATCTAGTTTATTCCCAAATAGTTACTTTGAAATCAACAAAATGTATTTAAAGTTTATGTAAATCCCACAAAATAATTAAATAGACTTGATTGACACTCATAACTGTGCTCATTGCTTAATGTGCTAGTCATGCTTTTTCTTTTAAAAATTTTAGTTCAGAATCTTTCTGGAAACATGACAACCTCTAAGTATGGTACTGTTTGAAGCTCCAAGTAGCTACAAAATTTTTATGTTTAAAACTTTTACTAATTTGTGTTGTTTCCTTTAAGTTAAAACTCCAAAAATTTTGTAACAAGTTTTACAGAAGCATCACAGAAAAATGTTGGAATTACTTCAAGTTATTCAAAATTGGCTTAAATTAGTGCCCTCTGTGCTCTTCAGTGGTACAAGTCTCACTTAGAATGTATTGCAGGTTTACATGTTTATATGCCCTGTAATTAATGTGACTTTTTTTCAGGTTTAAATAATTGTTTATAGGCATAAGTTTACCTGTTCACTAGAGTTTGTGCTAAAAATAAAACCTTGACAGTATCAATACTTGACAAATTCTTAGAATATGAAGTTGGCACAAGCTCTTTTGTCTTATATTCTTTACTTTTTTATTTCTCTAAATATGTACATTTTTGTGAATAAACTGTGAATAAAATGAATGTAGGTTCTGTAGTCATGTTTATATTTTTTTTTTTATAGTGATGCACTGTTGGTGAAGATTTATTCAATAACTCGAAAAGAATTTTTGCAGGCTACTGCATCCAACAAAATTGAAAAAGGGGGAATGAAGGGGGGACCAATTACAATAAGCATGAAATTCCACCATGTGCGGTTGTACGATATTTATGAAGGTGCTGGCACAAACTCGCATGCTAGTATACCATACAATGAAGTATTGAATCATAACACATTTTAAATCATTGCTACAGGGGATATTGGTCTGGTTGATACCATGCAACTGTTTTGTTTTTGTCTATTGCACACCATACGCCAGCTTAACCTGGCTTTCTGTTTTCCTATCTGATTTACCCATCACAAGGTAATTTGACAGTTCTAAAATACATGATCAATATCAGTGATATCCTGAAATATCATGACCTCCATTATGCTTACCTCTTCAATATGACAAAATCTTGAATTTTGGGACTATTTTCAGGATATTTTTGTTTCATTAATTGCACATTATGATGAAATCTCCCTGGCGCAGTATACCAAGAAATTGCAGATAGGGAGACAGGAGACTCTTTTTCAAGAATCAACTGTGAATACACAAGGAAACACTCTTCTGCTTGCCTGCTGTTGCTATATATATAATCAGTCAATTGCAGTGTGGTCAGTGGGATGTGGGACCATTATTTACACTTAACTTTTCAACCTTGATAAAGGTCACTAATGGAAAGACCCAAAAATAGGTTCCCTTGGTATTTGAAATCCGATGGCCTGCAATCCTGCCAAAGAAAAGAGGAAGTGTTGACTTTCAGTGGTTGACATATACACATTATGATCAGCATTCCAGTGCATATTTGCTCAAGAGTTGGTGCAGGTTTTTTTTTTTCCCTAACAGAATTTTGGAAACTTTCCATCAAGTTTCTCAGACACTACAGACTGGAGCAAAAATGACACAGCCCCTCTATCAATGACTTAGCCCCACTATCCCAGATAGCAAATGGGTAAGCTCCATATTATGTAAATGACAGTTATTCTATTTTTCACTTAAGAATTGTAAATATCACATATGGACAGCCTACATGCAAGCAGGCTATTACTGTATACACTTCACCATTGCCTCAGCCAATATGGGCCACAGGAGGATGCCAAAACGGGTCATATAGGGCCCTAATATGTATGCAAATTTACACAAGGCCCAAAGGATCCCACTTTGGAGTTAGAGTTAGATGGAGTTTAACGGCCCAGTTTCCAACCTATTGGTTCAAGTTGAGACAGCCACAGCCTTTTTTCCAGTTGTGGCTCACTGGTTTGTTTTCCCTACTCCATTGCTTATGCGGAGCATCACGCACAATGGCAGTAGGTTCCTTTTTTAGGAGTCTTTAGTATGTTCCCACTTTGGAATGTTACATGGATGGAATAATACCACACTTGCACATACTATATTAACCATTTACTTCAAATGCAAAAAAATATTCCACAGACAATACAAAAACAGAGAATCAGACATTCTGTGGATATTAAAGTGTTTTATTATTTAATGCCATGATGCCACTTTAAAATATATAACTCTTCAAATATCTTTTCTAATGTGATTTCCTTTGCTGCTACACAAGTATGAATGAATTGGTGTAACACAGTTTCATACATAAAGTTTCAGTTTAAAACTGTAGCTGTGGCCAAGGCAATGAAGGGAGAGGCATTTATGTTAGCATTACTCTCAGAGTTTAACAGTGAATATTAAACGTTTGTTCCAGCACTTCCCCTTTTCTTTTTTAACTGACAATTTATCAGAATTAACAGAGATCTTTCCAGTGAGAAGAACTTATAATTCTGTGATTATTGCTGTTGAATGGGAATTTTGTAATATTTGTTGGGTAAAAAAATTCCACATAGACTATACAGCTTCATCAATCTGGGAACCAATCATTTCCAAAGTCAGACCATGATAACAGATCATTTTTTGTTAGTTTAACTCTATGTATAATTGTGGTGCAGAATTTAAGTCATCAAAAAATCATTAAATCAAACCCTCGCTGCCCCTTTACCTTAGAAAACAGGGTTCAATCCTCATTCAGGTCAAAGTTATGTTGGTTTCTCATCCAAGTGAAATCTTAACAGGCCTTTCAAAAGAAAACAAATTGGACATAAATTGTGGAATTGGTTGGCCACCTAAGGTAAAAGTGTCATTCAACATTGCTCATGTTAGTAATACCTTAGCACAGTAAAACAACTGCCCTTCATATCTTGAATCTCAAAAGCATATGCACAATTTACACAACTAAAATTCCAGCAATATGGTCAGTTGCATAAAATAAAGTAAACCATGATTCATATGGGCCTACCTGATGTTCCCAGGGTTCAATGTTCCCAAGGCTTGATGTTCCCTGTTTACGTACATCTTGATGACTTGGCGACGATTACATGGTTTGTTATTCCTGGGGTTCAATGTTCCCAGGGCTTGATGTTCCCTGTTTACGTACATCTTGATGACTTGGCGACGATTACATGGTTCATTATTCCTGGGGTTCAATGTTCCCAGATGTAGGGATGTTCCAAAGATTTGGGAACATTGAACCTCAGTAAAAGCAAGCCTTGGGAACATTGACATAGCCCGGTACATATAGTTAGTAAGTTCCAGCAGTTAATTACATCAGGTATTACAGCTCAGTTTCTAACCATTTGCTTTAAAATCAGGGCCAGTCACAGCCAATACTTAAATTTTCAGTTGTGGCTCACCGGTTGTTTTCCCTGCACTCCATAGCTTATGCTGAGCACCAAGGGCAATGGGAGTAGGTTCTATTTTCAAAATCTTTGGTATAACCAGGTAAGGAGTACATTCTGGCTGCAAGTTGGATGCTCTACCATGATAGAGATAGAATACTGTCAATGAACACATACCACAATCTGACTACTGTTCATACTTAAAGGTAAAGAGCTGCAGTCTTTTCAAACTTATTTTGAGGCAACAGCTATACCTCACAAATTTCTTATTTCTTTTTCCAGTATCTTTTGTCATATTTTAGGACTTCTATAGTGCATATTGTAATTCCTTGTAAATTTCATACTGGAGGAGAAAAAACATTGTCACATGACTCTCAACAGCCAATCATAAAACAGGATAGCCTACTACACTACTTCAAATTGGGATGATTACTCTTGCCCTTAAAATGAAAATATCCCCTCACATTTTACAGACAACAGTTTGAATTCCAATATCCCCTCCCCCTTTACATCCTATTTTGCACATCCCATTTGGTACCTTTCAATAGCTCAACAATATTTTTGCTACTCAATTGTTGTATCCAGTGAAGAACTCCACTCACATTGACATGGATCATATATGTTCTGAAATGTAATAAAACTTCCTGAGAGGGGAATAAAAAGGAGATCTGTAAATTTGCTGAGTTTTCAAAACAAAAGGATGGGAGTTAGATTAGATAGAGTTCAACGATCCAGTTTCCAACCTATTGGTTCAAGTCAAGCCGGCCACAGCCTTTTTTCCAGTTGTGGCTCACTGGTTTGTTTTCCCTACTCCATTGCTTATGCGGAGCATCATGCACAACGGCAGTAGGTTCCTTTTTTTAGAGTCTTTGGTATGACTCGACCTGGGAAGCAAACCCGGGCCTTCCATGTGAGAGGCAGATGCTCTTACCGTTAGACGAAACACGGGGTCAACAAAAAATGGTTAACTCAATATGACACTTGAAATGTATTATATCCTATAATATGCCACTCCCATCCAGAATTGGCTCTTTCCCTCCTCCCCCAACACTAGACAAGTTCTACCCATTCCATTCCCTTCCCTACACCTGGTAATTGTCACCCTCAGCTACCCCATTCATCTGTCAGCTTTCAACCCCTATTCCTGACAATAGACATCTTGGGAAATGTTCACATGCAATGTACCTTGGGAATGGGTCAAAGGTGAAGTTGTACCTACACCTTCATGGCAGTTGTCCACTTACGTGACAAATTGGATTTGTACACTTGTGACTATTACTAACAATACAGTAAATGCATATGCAGGGATAACACACATCACTGAGTATGCTACATACCTACAAAACAGTTGTCATGGGACATTTGATCCTATGGCCCAGCCAGAAGTGCAAAATTCTGAACTTGTCTATTGTCACCCAACCAAGTCCCAAAATAGATAGGTATCTCATCCACTACAATTATCCTCAAGGCAATTACCCACAAGAAAATTTGAAATTGTCTGGCTGTAGGGGTGGGGCAGCAGGAACCTTTAAAGGACCATTTCTCACACCTTAAACAATACCAATTCTCCTAACCTTCTTACTTAAGCCCCTCCCACAATTGTCTGAAATTCAGCCTCATCAAGATACAATCTCAGTTTATTGCTTCTAGGTGAGTACAGAAAAACTCAATTTATATAATCTAAACACTCTCAGTACCATTCATGCTGTGTAATATAAGCTTTGGTACTCTGCATTGTTTGAATTAGCTGTCAATCAAAGAGCTGAGCCAATTGAGAATTTCGGTACCCGGGTTCCAAAATTGCAGTTTGGGGTGAGAGGTCTGGCCCTTTAAGAATATGCATAAATGCAGCTAGAAACTGTAGAGCACTTTTGGATACTATTTGTAACGGCAAATAATGGCATCATGAACTAAAGCAAATTTCAGTGGACATGCAAATGCTGACATACTGTAAGCTCAAATAACATAAAAAAGATCTAAAAGATAATTAAAGTTAGTAAACAATATTGGAAGCCTCTATGAGCCTAAAAAGGTGTAATTTTTGGCCTTGCAAACTGACCTTATTGTTTATATTAACATTTGTTGACCCAATTATCACATTACACTGAGCTTTGAGCTAAATCATAGTGACACGTGTCATGATCCATTACAATGAGTCCACTGCAGTGCAATGGTTTAAATCAATTTTGCTCATGTGATTACAGGCTTGAAGAAATATACTGCCAGTGGCAAAATTTTGGTTCAAGGAGGCTGGGGGTAGGAATCAGCTGGGTGCTGCCCCTGACCAAATAGCAGGTGAACATAATGTGGAAGAGAAAATTCAGGGAGTTAAATGCCTTCTCAAGATTCCAATAGTGATAGACCAAATTATCTATTCTCATGAAAAGTCCAAGTGGGGAAGTTTTTCACGCCCAAAATGATGATGTTACATTGACATTTTCAGGTCTGGCAAATCAGGACTCTGGAACAATTTGAGATACATTTAGAATGTATTACTGCAATCACACAAATTGCCTCTAACTCAGACCTTGAACAATTTTGTCCACATTAAAACCCAGATTAACATCAAACCTACCTGTGAAGACAAACTAACAGAGACTACCTACTGTGAATGGAAATAGCATGTATCCATATCAATGAATTAGCTAGCTTGGCCGTACCAAAATAAAAGCCTCAACAAATATGTTTATTGAAAACACTGAGGAAATTGTAAATCTTACCCTAAAGTCCTTTTTCCAGACATTTGTTAATTTGCTCTTCACCACAAACTAAACCACAGTCCACCTCTACAGTAGGGTTGTTAAACCCTGACTCTGACTTGCGTTCAGACATAAAAATGACGTTTCTCAACCCTCTCTAACTGTACCTTAACCCAAAAGGCAAAACTACTCTTTGTTAGCTGGAGTAAGAGTGGCTTGTGTGAACAGCATGTTAGTCAACTGGAGTTGGTTCAATTGCTGTTTGGTGGGCGGTAAGTCTATACAAGTTCCTCCAGCTGCCTTTTGAAGATATCCAGTGGCACCACGATGTAATCAGTGCTGACCCTGGCTTGATGCTATGATCAAGTAAACATTTTTTCATCATACTGTGTAGTGACTGATTTCAATTAAAATCTGTGTTAAGTAAAAAAAAAAAGGATATTAGGGTTTTGATATTGTTTGAGACAAAAGACAGAATTATGTAAGCAGTTGCTTTAAGTTATGACCAACATAGAAATTCTTGTTTTCAAACACTGATACTTAAAGAGAAAATCATTTAGTTCCTATAATTTGAATCAAGGAACCCCACAACATAATAGATTTCACCAATTTGGGAACTGGACTTTTACCTTGATTTACGAATCCAGCATGGCAATGTGAAGCTATATTTTTGAGATTAACTTTATGATAGTGGGAATCCACCATCACAAGGTTCCTAATTTGCATTTCCAGCAATTATGTAGGATCCACTTGCTTCTGACCTTTAATCTAAGAGGTTTTCTTATGGTGATGAAATTATCAGGAAAATTATCTAAAAACAGTCTGTGGCCTCACCATAATCATACTTGCCAACTTTTCACAAAAAAAGAGGAAAGCCTATCCAAACATAAAGAGCTCCCTCTACTTACCTCCACTCCAATGAGGATAGTAATCATCCATTCCAATCTAAGTGTATGCTGCTCTGTGACATCATTCCTCATGAGGTCCATTAGCTCATGACAATGTTTAAGTTTTTCATTCATGACCTGACAATCAGAACATCAGTTCTTTTTTTGTTAAGAAAATTAAAACATCAACACCATAGTTAGCGGCTGTAATACATGAGTGAATATACACACATCGCTTTTGCAATGTGAGTATTATCTTACTTTAGGCAAGTTCAACTTTCCACGACCAAAACTTTTGTACCATTTTCATATGAAAAATACTAATTAGTCAATTGTAAGTTCTGCTTTCCAACAGATATTTTACAATGATGATCATTGTCTTTAAAAGCATAAACTCTGTGGCACAGCCACAAACATTTTAGAGCCAGGTCAACTACAGGAGAAGTCTGCCAGCCTGGTTGAGAGGTCTAAGGGGAGGGGATGCTCCCTTAATTTTGTCATTTACACCAGCAAGACTGTAAAAGCTGTCAGGCTTCCTTCATATTATTTTCTGCCATGGAAGCTTATTTCTTTCTGGCCAATATCATGTTCATTCCACCAAGATTGTGCAAGGCCAGAAAAATTTTACTCTTCAACAAGCAAGTTACATTCCCCTACAAGTTCTTCATGATGTTGTATGTACAAAAGTGTTTTGCTCCAATATACCACTGTAAAGTTGCAAATAGCTACTGAAAAAAATAATGTAGTGATTGAGAAAGCTGCTCTTGCACAACAACTTGAGCACATTCACCAAATGGATGTTTTTCCAGATCTCCAGTCAGCGTATCGGCCGTATCATTTGACGGAGACTGCGTTGCTCAAAGTTACCTCGGACATCCTGATGTCTATGGACAAAAAGCAAGTCACACTTCTAGTTCTCCTAGATTTAAGTGCTGCCTTTGATACCATTGATCATTCAATACTGGAGGTGGTACTGGAAAAAGATTATATAGCATCACTGGTGATGTACTTGCCTGGGTGAGTTCTTATCTTAGGAATCGTACTCAGCGTGTGCAACTTCAGTCAGGTGTTATGTCTGAATCGTGACCACTCCATTATGGTGTGCCCCAGGGAAGCTGCTACAGTCCTGTGGCTTTTTTGTTGTATGCCAGCCAATTATTTGCTGTTATGCAGAAGCATTTACCCCAAGTTCATGTGTATGCTGATGACACCCAACTTTACTTAGCTTTTAACCCCAGTCAAGACACAAACCAATGGAAAGCAGTTGCTGATATTGAAAACTGTGTGAGGGGTTTGAGAGCTTGGATGTTGTAAAATAAACTAAAAATAAATTATTCAAAGACTGAATTTATGCTAATTGGCTCCAAATCCGATTTAGCCAAAGTACATGTGAATTCAATCCGAGTAGGAGAGTGTGTGGTGCAAAAAGTCCCGTATGTGAGGAATTTAGGGGTGTGGTCTGATGAGCACCTTGACCTGCAGCTACATATTACCAAGCAATGTCAAAAAGCTATGATGCATCTGCAAGCCATTCATTCTATTAGAAAGTATCTTTCTATAGAAGCCACTCAGAGTGTATTGCATGCTTTTGTGACATCATGTCTTGACTATGGAAACAGTCTTTTAATTGGTGTTCCCAAGGTACACATAAGTAAATTACAGATAGTACAAAACATGGCAGTTCGTTGCTTGCATAACCTTAAAAAATATGATCCTATTTCCTCCTACATTTCTTCTGAGCACTGGCTCACAGTTGATAAAAGAATAAAGTTTAAATTGATGTTAATAGTCTACAAATGCTTAAATAATCAAGGGCCAAAATATCTCAATGACATGCTGATAAAAGATTTTAATGCCACTCACAATCTCAGATCTAACAGTGACACATTACGATTGGTAGTTCCACGCACCACTTCCAAGTCGTATGGTGACCGTGCCTTTATGGTTGCAGGTCCTAGACTCTGGAATTCCCTTCCTTTCTCTCTCAGAAGTGTCTCGAATACCTCAAAATTTAAAGCAGGACTAAAGACTTACCTTTTCAACCTATAGTATTATCTCTCATTTATTACTTGTAAAGTGCACGTGAATGACTATGTCACATCGTGTGCTATATTAAGTCTAATATATATATATATATATATATGTACAAAACACAAGGACTTGATGTAAATTGCATTTATGTCCACCATTCTGGATAAATTCCTTCTTTCATTCACTCCCTTCCTGAAGTTCCTTCTCTAGTCAAACTGACCTTACTCTACCTCTCTCACAGACTGCGTGTTTGGTCTGACCGTAAGAGCATCCGCCTCTCACGCGGAAGGCCCGATTTCTATTCCCAGGTCGGGTCACACCAAAGACTCTAAAAATGGAACCCTACTGCCATTGTGTGTGATGCTCCGCATGGGCAACAGTGTAGGTAAAACAAGCCAGCGAGACACAACTGGAAAAAAGGCCATGGCCGGCTTGACTTGAACCAATAGGTTGGAACTGGGACGTACAACTCCATCTAACTAACTCTACTTCTCTCACTGTCTTCCCCTGTCTATTCAGATAAAATCACTCATTGAATTTTATGGCAAAAGGTTAAACTTAAGTCAATCCCCAAATCCTACATACAAATATATATTTCACGAGTGATAAATTAACATTTCAGCCCAACGGGCGCTGTAGTTCTTTGGTGAATGTATTGAACTGAACCATTACCAGCATACAGAAAAAATCTAGCTAATTAAGTGAAGGTTGCCTGTTAATTTGGTGAACCCTACATGACCTTCAAAGTTGTTGGCACTGAATGTTGCCAACTGTACATCCACCAAATCTAGTGAGATATTAATTTATTATCTTCTCCACAATGTTTTCAGTGTTTGACCTCAAGTAAACCCAGGTGATCTTTAACCACAAATGTCACAACTCTTCTTTCTGCAATAACACTTAATTCTGTATATATAATCTATCTGTGCTTCCCACCTAGAGATATTGTGTTTACAAGGTTTCCATGTTTGACAGCTATTGTGACTCCAAATGACCTCTGACATCCACAAACAAAACAATTGCTCTTCTTGCCATATCACTTCTACACACTAAATATGAAATCCATCTAAGATTCTTACTTGAGATATCATTACAACATGGTTTTCATTATTTGATCCATGGTGACCCCAAATGACCTTTCACCCCCACCAAATATACCAGGATTCATCTTTGAACCATAATGCATCCACATACCAAGTATGAAATTTATCAAGCTCCTACTGTGACAGTTATGTGCTGTTCATGACATTTTGGGTTTTTGACCTCTGTTGACCCCAAATGACCTTTGACCACCACCAAAAATTGCAGGGTTTATTGATGCACCATAAGGTATTTGCACATGTAAAATGAAATCAATCTAGGCTTCCTTCATTGAGAAACTGTCTTTAAAAGCTTTTCAGTGTTTGACACCTGGTGACCCCAAATGACCTTGGACCTCCACAAAAAACACTAGGGCAGGCCTTTTCACTGTGGCTGTTCCATATACTAAGTTTCATTCAAATTCAACTTTCCCTTGTTGAGTTTCAGCTTATCTAAGCTAGCATCACAGACACACAAGCAGACACACACACAAGCAGAAGTACATGGCATTTTTCCAGTTGCATGGGACGCAAATGTACCAAAACTTTTCTAATGCAATTCCAACAAATCAACTAAACTAACTAATATATAGATTAAAATATTGGTGAGGCAACTTTCACTAAACTAAATCACAGAGAACACAAAACTAGATCTGGAGACACAGGTAAACACAAAGAGCTTGCCAGATTACTGATTTCTTCCCCCATGAAAGGTAAATAAAAAGAATACACAAATATATAAACACACAGACACACACATGCACACACACACACACATTTATGAATGCACAATAACATCCCTTACCACAAACCAAAACACACGTACATGCTCTTACCTCAGTTCTTCGAGCAACACTTAAAAAACGACAGGTTTTGTTGAAAAGTTTTTCCAGTTCTTCACGATCCCAGTAAAAATCTGGAGTATTCAGGAGATCAGAGCTGAGGTTTATTCGGTGACTGAGAGAATACAACTTGCCCATATGTTTCATTGTATTTTTATGAGACATCTTTAGCTTTCCCTGAGTCTTCAAAGTCTGAAAATAATATAACCAAAGATGTACGCACCATTCTATCTTGACATGATATCAAGACATGGCACCACTCTGCAATGTAGACCAATCCCGACAGTCAACAGATGTTATGATTTAAGTTGGACATAACTGGGGTCCATTACTTTTAGTCTCCCAATTAATTCCTTTGCTTACCTGTATCATGGATGGTTGTACACTAAATTACCAAATTGTATTTTGATTCCCTCAATTTCACTGAACATGAGGGATTGAAGTTCATGTAGATAACAAATGAAGACAATATAAAGGCTGGTGGACCCCACTAATGGCTGCCTGCAGTCTCTGAACACAAGCGCATATTGGATTTATCTATACGATGATATGGCACAACTTTATGGAGAGTGAAATGTACAAACAAAATTTGAAAGCAGGCCTTTGTAAAATGTCATGCACAGTTTCAGGTGAGTGTAAATTAAAAAGAACTGTGAAAGATTAAAAGTACATTCTTTGCAAAAAGAAATGATCATTTTGTTTTGAATTGTGAAATATTTTTGCTACAGTTTCAAGTAGATACACATTAAGGAAAGGTATTTGAAATATTTTGTTCACAAACCTGCCTAGTAATAAAAGGAAATACACTCACCTCAGGAATGTATTCAATGGAAGATACAAATTTATCCAACATATACTCCCACATGGCCAGTTTAACTGTAAATGGGAATTAGAAATGAAAGACAAATTTACTTACTGCAATAAAAAAAAAACTGTAAAAACGAGTATTTGTACAGTCTTTGAATCACATACTAAAGCACAAATCAAATATAAATTCATTTTCTATCACAGTATGTCCTTTCCACTTCACATGTTTTAAAGGATTTAGGAACTCTGATATTCATGGGGTGAGGTACCCACTTCCTAAACAGTTGCCACCCTCAGTCTAGTCATGACCCCAATTTGGAAATAGCTTCAAAGAAGTCATTACTGCCACCACCATATTTAATGCTATATTTTGAGCAGGAATTAGAGTATAGACAATGTAATAATTTGAGGTCCCAAAGAGTGTCAGTGGGTTAGAATTAAGCTTCTTGCTAATAATCTAAGCTGTAAGACAAGTAATGCTTTAAGTTCAATAATTGATTAAAAATGCAAAAAGAAAAATAATTCACACTATTAAGCACACAACAGATGATCTTCTTGAATGGTTTGTTATAGTCTTTACAGGATTCATGATTCCAGGGAAAACTGAGTCAAGTTGCAAGTCTGAAGAAGAGTCAGGTCACCTGATTCAGTCTCACTGTTCAATATCTTTGCTGGCTGTGTTTCCCTAAGTTAAGTTTGCAAGCTGTCTAGTATGAATCAGATTAGCATCATATTTTTGAATGCAAAATTGTACTTGAGGAATCAGAGTGCACTTTTGTCTTATCTAATTCCCCCCCCCCCCATTTTTTTTCACAAATTTCCTTCTTCGAGAGGGTCCAAATTTCATGAAAATTATACAAATCCAGATTTTAAATATGGAATGCTAGCAACTCCTTTTTTCCATAAAAAGTAATGCTTCCCATGAAGGTTTGTGCTTCAGCTAATTGACCTGTGGCAGCCAACTGTACACAGAAATTGTTGCATTCCTGCACACTGGTGTGTGCAGGATTTTTGTTTGGGTGTGGTCAACCATAGTGTCTGATAGCCAGCCTAAAGAAGAAATTTAAGGGCGGAGGACACCCCCCTTTGAGAAATCTTTCATTTTAACTCAGATGCATACTAATGAAACATGTAACATGAGTTGAAGTTACTTTTTGTTTAAATACAACTTTTTCAGAAGTTGACCATGGGCAGGCGTGGCCCCTTGCACCCCTACCCCCCTCCCTCCACTATATTAATGTTGCTGCACTGTCCAAGAGAAGGGCTCTGTACACTTGGTAAGGTGGATTTGTTTTTATTGTAACATCTTAAGCAATATCACTTTTATGAGCTGTATTAAAAGCAACAGAGATTTGCACAGCAAACTACAGTACTGTGCACTGGCCTAATTAAGTGAGACCCCTCCCACTGACACAAACACACTTAAAGGGAAATATTGCATTTTTTTGCAAGGGAAATTCATCCTTTTAAAACTAATATTTATTGACACAGGGTGATAGATTATCAAAAATAAGGCAGTATGGTAGACTCCTTTTCAAGAAATAAGTTTTCCCACTGACAGAAATTCAGTTGTTTGTCGCTCAAGAATAATTTGTTCACCCAAACTTTCAACATTTCAAATGATGCAACGTCCATGGCTCTTCTTGCGCATAGTATTTTGAAGAGATACAGCTTTTGCTGCGGTTTATGATTAAGACTGAATTGTTGGATAGTGCCCGAGCCATTTTCTTTGTACTCTTTGTTGGAGCATTTTAAAGGCAATATTTTTCTTTAAGACAACCGTCTCTAATATGTGCTGAATCATGAACCCTTAAAAGGCAAAGATATAGCAAACCTGATAACATCATGGCATTGGAAAACGTGAATTTTTCTAGCATTGTGACATCTGGAAGACTGCTGGCATTAAAAACAAAACTGTCTTTGATTAGCCTGGTGCTACCTCTGAAAGTAAAGACACATAAATGGAAAGAATATTACATGTATGCTTCAAATAATCCACAAAATCCAAAACTGTCTGCAACTAGATATTTCAGAGATCACAAATACATCTTTAACCGTATGCCAATGGGACACAAGATGAACCCTCAAACATCCATGGGCCATGTCATATTTAATATTGAAAGGATTCACACCATGAAAATACCCAAGAGACTAAGTAACATCTAAAGCAAAATCTGCTAATGATTGGTATAAGATATACAAACAGACACAGATCCAAGGGGTGGGCATATGGCAGACAGGCAGGTAGCTCCTTCCCCAAACAAAAAAATTATTTTTGTTGGAAATATTGTTGAAAACCTCTCACTTGTCAAGTTAACATGAGAGGTCCCACTTAAAGCAATCTGCCCATTGTAGGTTACCTACCCATGTCACCCCCTCCCTTTAGACATATATATATATATCCATTACTCTGTCATCGCTTCTTATAGACCTCTTCTGAAAATTTACGTGGCTGTCCTAAACATTTTGAAGTTGCATCTGACTTTCTAACTTTTTTTATATTTTGCCACTCCCCTTAAGATTTAGTAAAAATTTACACTCTGTTCTTGTACCCTCTCCCCCCCCCCAAAAAAAAACATTAAGTCCTTTTAGTGTTTACTTCCATGTCTGGCTGTAAGTCTGGCAAAGGTGTTGTTAGGTAAGGCATGTAGCAGGACTATGACAGATGCCCGAGAGGCACTAGCTACAAAGGTGCTTCAGAATACCAATATAAATTTAGCTGGGGAGTCTGAAAAATTATCACGGATCCAGAAATTTGGGGAAAATGATCAATTCATTGGGGAAGCATCTTATCAGACCTGATAACTTACTCATCATAGGTGTAGTTCATCTGTTCATTTTCCCAGTTTACCAGAGCAATCTCATAGGGTTCAGACTGATGTTTGGCAGCAATCTTCATTACCTTCTTGATCTAACAAGTCAGAAAAGAAATAAATCTCACCCTTACTCAGCTATTCTAGGGGAACTCTAAGAGTTGAGTTTATTCCCCAATAAATATAATGCAATAAAACAACAATTTGGTGGAAAAGCACAAAGGCAACATTTACCCCCACTGCTGAAAATCATGCTCTACCCCCAAATATGTTTGCATGATTAGGTCAAAGCATGTTTGGTATACCTGGTCATCCATTGTGTATCACCTGCTTACGCTCTGTCAATCCAAGAATTTCACGCTTGGTCTGGGCATTGTAATTTAACAGGACTGGGATGTGTTCAAAAATGACAGGCTGTGAAGCATACCAGGAAGAAGTTAAGCAACATCTCCACAGGTCTGACTTTGATTCCCAGGCCAGGTCGAACCAAATACTTATAAAATGGAACCTACTACTGTTATGTGGAATGCTCCACATAAGCAATGGGCTAGGGGTAATATTCAGTGTCCAACAACTGGAAAAAGGCTGTAGGAAACAGGATCAATTGTGACAGCAAAACCTTTTACCTACATGGAGAATATGATCCAGATCTGACAGCCCCTCGAGCACAGCTTTCAAGTGTCAGCAATCTTTGTGAACAAGACACAACATTTCTTTACATGCTGTTCTATCCAAGTAATAGGAAGAAACAGCTCCGACTGCACTACTGATCTTGTGGTCAATTGGAAAGGATATAATATAATAAGTTAAAGGGAGTCACCAACTAAAGTATGAGATAAGAGTGCTATCAGCATCATCTACCTTGGCTAACTTCTGCAATTAATTTCCTTTCTTTCCATTTTTCCATGCCCCCACCCAAGCCCCCAAACTTCCCAATAAGACACTATGGATCTCACCATTGGTTCAGGAACATTCCAGAATACCAGGCATCCGTTCCTAAAGACAAACATCTCAGAGGGTTCCTCCATTTCTTCTGCTGTGATCACATTCATATGCAGAACATCATGAGCATCTACAGAGAAAGAAAATTGAGATCATTAGAACTACAGATATCATTTCTGAAGAAATAAGAGTGATACTGTAAAAGAAAAAGGTAAGAATATCAATTGAAGTTATATTCATTTCTTTTTTCTGGTAAGGAAAATACGCCAAATATTGCATTCATCGACATCATCACAAATTGTGCATCACCAAGTGCCAAACTAAAGCGTATTATCACTCTCCTTTCCCATGTTGAGAACTAGCATGTGATATCTTTACACCCAGGAAAAAACACCCCATCACATACCCTGCAAACCAGACTCTTCTCAGCTACTGTTTATGTATCTCAAACACAAACCTCACAAGCAAAGAGGACTATGTCTCCACATCTGAAGGCAAAATTATTTATATACTTGCCTTTTTATGAATGTCCCTTAAAAATAATCCCCTGAAACTGAAACCTGTACAGTACAACAAATTTTGGTTGCATTTAACCAACTGCACAGTGGATACTAGATGTAGTAATCACTGCCCAGTAGGTGGGACTACCATGGATTACTGCCACAATGCCATATACCACTACATGGGCTGCATGATTTAAACTCGACCAATTGTATTAATCATGGTTTTGAATAATCATTTGTATAAAGGTCACATACTTCTATGAGCACACAAAAAATTAGTTTGGTGTTCACTTGGGCAGACATTTGGGATATGACACAGCAAGAAATACCCCATACCACCTGCTATGTAAGCAATGTCCTTTTTAACATTACATCTTCATTATGCCTCTTAATGTATTTGCACACTATCAATTCTTTTATGACTATTAAAATAGAAAAGGGTAGAAGGACTACAGAAAGACTAAAGCAGTGGTTCTCAAACTTTTTCAAAATACCGCCCCCATAAGGCATCCATGACTGACCCAATGCCCCCCTCCCACCTAACATGCTATCATATTTATAAGTCATTTATAAGTCTTTGACTTTGAGCTTTCAACTTTCAATTTCCAGCACCAAAATGACCCAGATAAGTTTTATATTGGGTAAATTTTTGTCAGTAGTTTCTAAACCTTTTGGAGAAGACAGTCTGAGTCAACCACTCTGCAACCTCCTAGGTTCCTTTATTGCACGAATGTATGAGAACCTCCAGGGATCTCCTAGTCAATGCCAACGTCCCCTTATTGCTTGCAAACTCCTCAGCGCCCCCTTGAAACTTTGCAACGCCCCCCAGGGGGCGGTAGGGACCACTTTGAGAACCACTGGACTTAAGTGTAAGATATCCTCCTCTTTCAGTCTGCTAACCTTTGTTAGCTCACACATTCAATGTTTTTGTCTCAAAGTTTATTACATATAGTATGAGATATGTACGGACCTGTTGGCAAGGAAGCAACCTGGAAGCTTCCCTGGGTTTGAAGATCTAAGCTTAGATGTTCCAGGTGAAATTCTTCTGCCAGGGAAAATGCTGTTGATAACCACTTTTCCTGAAAGTTAAAAGAAAAGCTTTTGATAAAGAATGACAATTTTTAAACTGAAACACTTACTAAAATTAACTACTACCAATTAATTGCCAAAAATTCAAATCTCTTGCTGGAATATTTGGATTTTACTTGTGATGTCTGCACCTACAGTTTATTGCCATTTCAAATGCATCACAATTACAAAGTTAATAAAAATATGGCAATAGCAGTCTGTGAGTCTAAACTGTAGGTCAGGAATTCAAGCAAACACAATCCACCCAGAGATTATGATTTGATTTTAAACTGTTTGGTAGTAGGTGGTTTGAGAAGGGTTGCCATTTGTCCAGTATTTTGCCAGAAAATCCACATTTTGAGCATGTTGTCCTACATTCAGGTTCACACTGTGGCAGATGTTCAATATTACTGTATTCGTTTTTTCAGAAATTACTGAAGCCAAAAAGTTTCCTGGGACACTGTGCCCGAAACTAAACATGAGGTGGACAAGTCCTTTGAAGTTAACACACTGTGGCTGATCTAAAATACTCCTCTAAAATACTCCCTTGTGATCCTCTGCTTTCTCCAGTCAGCAGGCAGGTAGCTTGTTTGCTTCAGCTAACAGAACAACTGACTTTTTATCTTTGCTTATGCATGGGTGACTACTAGCTGCAAGTTAGTGTATATTGCTACTAATCCAGGGTCAACTTCCAAATGCCTGATACTCCAGGTCTGCCCTGTAGTTACAGTACCAGAGTTCTAAAGTAAGGGTGCTCTGCTTAGATAGCAGCTATGGTTCAATGTCCTTTTTTTTCCCTGTGATCAGGGAATTGCCATCCTAGTTTGGAGCCATTTAGGCCAGGGCTGTATTTCAAGTCATGTAGTGGGCAAAAGTATTTTTGCGTGAGAGGGACTAGAGAGGGCTGGCAAGCAAAAGGATGGGGGGGAAACACACATGTACCCCCAAAGACCTTTCCACATGACTAACCCTTCCCAGTATTTATCTTTGTCATCATGTTGGAGAGAGGAATGTAGGCAAGAATGGGGGAAGGGAAAAAAAAAAGAATGGGGAAAGGGGGTACATCGAAGGCAAGAATGGGGGAGGGAAAGGGGGTACATCAGTTAGATTCAGCAAAAGAATGCTCATCATTTTTAACAAAGGCATGACAGTAAAACTGATATTACCTCATCTTTAGGAACAAATGCAGCTGGCTTTCTTGTCCTAGGTCTTGCTACTTTTGTTGACTTTGCAGGTTTTGCTGAGGAAGACGATCCTTTTGAAGGTGATGGGTAAATTGACGCTGACATTTTCCTCACAATGTTAAAAGATGATCCTTGAGTAAGGACATTCCTTTCATGACACTGAAGGTACATACAATCCTGGAAATTTGCCTTTCTGCTATTCCATGGGTACACACTGAGAACTCTCGATCTTGTATGATATGAACAACATTTATTGGCTGAAAATGCACGGGAAGCATTGCATACATGCCTTGCTTTAGTTCTGCCATCGAAACCAAAACTGATTTTGAAATAATTTAGAAAGGCAGTTTGTTGGAAAGGCTGATGGCATGGCATGAAGATACTTGTAACATATCTGCTAAGTGTCCAGGATGCCCTCATCACCATTTTGAATTCTGATGTTGAACAAGAAGCTGAGTGCTATGAAAAAAGAGAAAAGGAGAAGAAACATTCAATAATAGAAGAATGAGGTGATGTGAAATGGATATTTTTATTGAAAAAAACCATGCCTGTAAATAAATACAACACAGGACTCAAGTTTTGTGATTGTCCAGAACAACTAAAATTCCATGCAGACAACAAAATGTTATTATAAGTTGGTCACCAGATGGACAATCATTTTTTTCCTTGGTACAGTAAATATTGAAAAGCAGCAAATTTTTAATCTGTTTCAAGAATTTTCATGTTTCAAGAGCTTGCTGATGACTCTTTTAACTTTTGTCATCATACTGTACTTCAATATTAATAGAGTTTTCCTAGTGTCTTAAACACCACAAGTGGTCTATTCAAGTTGCCATACATTAATGTGGTTTACATGTGCACAGGTTCAAATCCCACTCCAAGTACGTTGGTTTTTTCTGTGACATTCCTCCCACTTGGCTTGCAACTGAAAGCTGTTGTCCAGCCAATAGGCATAACATTAAAGTTGATTGTGCACTGGAATGAAGCACCTTCAGGTGGAAAATGTAACCGGTCCCCTTTGCTCTTTTTGCATGAAGGGACTGTTGGTGCAACACGTTCAGTATAGTCTAAATCCCCTCACTCAATTTGATTAGTTTATTTCCCTCCCGCACAACTCTGGCTCAAGCTAAGGCCCCATGTTCCAAAACCCCTACAGTCAGACTCCTTCATGTTCCAATATCCGTATTGTTCCAACAGTTCCATTGTAGACACAGCATTTTACTAGATTTGAAAACCAAAATAATGTGTGACAAAGCGTTGTGAGAAAATAACTGTTCAAATTTCGCAAAGTTGGTCCATACAATATGGTTCCTTACTGTACATGGTATTAAATACAGATGAACGTGATACAAAGAAAAAGAACTGAAAGAAAGATTTACACTGTATGTAAAAATCAACATTGTGTCCAAGTTTTATGTTTGGATATGGGGAATGATGGGCATCCATGAGACAATCAAAGTCCTCTGGAACCTTTAGAAAGTCAAAGTCTTTCCCACTCAAACCAAAATGAGTTGTTGGTCTAATTCATGACCTGAAAGGTTTTTAAGTGGTACTGTACTTAGTGCTATCAACTCATCGGGTGATCAGAAGCCTATGGAACGTTCTTCTGAAGGTTACTTTATTTCACCATACAGTTTGTACTGAATCCGTTAGTATGAGTTAAGTAATGATTTTTAAAAGAATATGAGAAAGCCAATACCATAAATTCTTCTTCGGCATTTTGCCTCGCTTAGGGTTCATTTCGTGTCAAATCACCTAATTTTTGAGAAAGTTGTTGCTCAACCGACTCAAAAAATTTCCAAAATATTTGTATGTGTAGCCAGTGATGAAAAAACATATCATGAAAACTTATGCCAAATTTCTCAAATTTTGACTGAATTTAAATTCATTGAAATTTTGCAAATCAGTGGCAAATTGGCATTTTGGCTTTTTTGTCAATTTTAAGGACAAATTTCTCAGCAAATACAATTACCAATCAGCCTGTAATGATATAAACATAATAAACCTATCATGGAACAGGTTTCTGTAATATGAAGCTTTTCAAATGTTGTTTTGTGGAGTTATGGCTTCCTAAAGTGGCCCAAATTTGCATTTTTGACTATTTTCGTCACACAATTGGCCAAGTTTAGGGATCAATATCTCTGCAAGTGCAATACCCAGAGCCCTGTAATTTCTTGAGATAGTTGTCTGGTACACAGAAAAAACAGAATGAAACTTTAAGGGATTTCTTTTGTTTCAGTTTGAAGAAATTTTGCCTTAAAAATGCCATTTCTTACTGAATTGTGGCACACAGAGGATTTTGGGGGGCACAAATAGCACTGAAGGAGACATGGAGAGTCACTGTATTTTTGGTTGTTTATTTGGGTTACAGAGTTCTTACAAAACACAAAGTTTAAGAGTTGTAGGTACTTTAGTTTCTTATTTATCAGCTGGCAAAGTTGTGTCATGGCACAAAGTGGCACATGTTTGGGGTCAAAAAGGTCAATGTGGGTCAAGTTCAAAATTCTGAAAATTTTTTGGAGGAGAGATATATCTGTTCTCTATATGATTTTAAAAAATCCTGAGGGTTAAATTCCTAAATTCGAGGCCTGTAATGTGTAGATACATGAAGCAACATTTATTACCATCATATCATAATTTAATAAGTCACACAATGTCAGTTATTCCATATTGACCGAGAGTAATTTTCTCTTTGCCTCCTTTTATTTGAACACATGTCTTAGAAGTGAAGAAATTATCCCATTTTTTTAGGAATATGATAACCCCCTATAAATACAGCTCACTGTTGAAGGGGAAGGGTCTAGTATAAATAGTATTCATCGAAGCAAGCTTTGAACAATTTCTTCTTTTAAAAGTATGATGTATTGATATCAAATTTACAAACTATTCCCAAAAATATAAGGACCAATCCTCTCACCCCAAACTACTGTACGCTTCTTATAGGGGGTAACAGAAACTCTTAATTGGCTCTGCTTTTTGATTGAGAGCTAATTCAAATGATGCAGAGTGCCAAAACTTAAATTACTGTACACAGCATGAACTGCACTGAGGGTGTTTTGATTATATCCATTGAGCTTTTCTGTATGAGTTCACCCTGAAGCAATATAAACTGAGATTGTGTCTGGATGAGGATGAATTTCATATACAGCAATTGGGCTTGTAAATTAGGATTATAAATGACAATCCTGATTAAAGGTACATGTGAAGGAACAAGTCTAGTACATTAACCCTTAAAAGCTACAGTAATTCCAGCTTTTCTCTTTTGCCAGCCAACACACTATTGTTAACAGTGTTATTACTGTATGAATGATTCACAATGTGGAAAAGCAATGACTTTCATGATCCAGTCTTGTCCCAGGAAAGAATTGAGAGGATTATTTTTTGAAACTTTCAAAATAAGCCTACTTGCAATACATTGCATTAGGGCTGTCAGCGATTAGCAATTGCCTATTAATAAGCAGCCACGTAATCGTTTAGTAAAATGTTACATGCCATTAATCACATCTCCTTGCCCAGGGGTCGCTGACTTGCATTATTGTTCTTCACAAGTTAAGCTGCATTGACAAAGCATACGATGTCTACAGTATGAACAAAAAGCTCAAAAATTGCACAGAGCTATGGCATGCACCTTTTCTCCACCCAACCCCCCCTAGTTCACATGTGATTGGGTGCGATGTCATGGGGGACGTTTTAATCCATGAACTCGAAACACAGAACCTGTTGTGACAGGCTTTACTTCAACACCATCAATACATTTATAAATGAACATGATTATTTGTTTAATTTACAATGGAATTTGAAAGCACTAAACGTACGCATACACCGTAGTGTCTTCTAGGTATCTTGTGCCCCACTGTGCACTTCGCCCTAATAGTTTAATCCCAACAGCCACATGTCAATTCACTACTGGCCCAGGTCTCCAAAAATTTTAACTTAAAATTAATGTTTTTCAAGATATAACAAGTTCAGCTTTCAAACCATATTATTCTTCATATTCTTCATTCTTCATATATTACTCACATTAACTTCTATCTGAATCAAACTTCAGTGGAAGCAATTTTATGAAAATTGATTTTCACAAAATGTTTTGTTGCTAAAAATAAAGGGGAAAAAAGTTAAAACGGAGTCTGCTTTGAGGCGGACCTGTGCGTTGTATTATCCGTACGCTAACACAGAAATGGCCAGCGATTGCAAATTACTATACTATGGATTCACACACATATGTACAGTGTATGTTTATTACCGATATCTACATGTTTCTACACGTTACTACATGGGTTGGTTATTTTCTTTTTAAAATGTACATAGAAACAGGCACGTAGTAACAAATAGATAACTCAAACCAGTTGGACAAAACACAAACGTTAACCATCAACTATCCACCCACAAAATACGGAACAAAAAGGTTTGTCCCAAACAGAAACGACACACCAACTCCACCCCAACACCTAAGCAACCCGTCAAATCAACCACAACCGTCCTCAACATCAACCACTGCCCGTCACCAACCCCACACCAAATCCCAAGAACATCCTACACCATGCCCGAAAGCACCAACACGCCCAGATGCAATACCACGCCTGAAGGCAACAACATGCCCCAAGGCAACAACACGTAAAAAGCACTGGGCAAATACAGGTTCACCTTGCCCAAGGGTGCCCTGGAGGCAGTTGTGGCAAAGGGTAACCTCATTACTCCCACGTTCAAACAAACTCCACAACCAGATGCAGTTTTACCTCCTACACGGGTTGGTTATACATACGCAAATGCGATTAATCGCCAATTAATCGCAAAAAGATGCCATTAAACGTTTAGTTCCCTAATCGCAAACTGACGGCCCTACATTGCATTCTAGGAGCATAACTGGAAATGTAATGGAGGGGGCCATATTGCAAATATTGGATTCTTCTTCTTCTTTCTGGTACTCCAATGCGACAAGACAAGGCATTCGATGGAGAATAGTTGGTGTTCAGGGTGGATTACTGATGTTGAAACCAGTTGTTTATTCCCCTCTTGAAGGCGCTCTCATTTTCCAGTTGGGCTATGTCTGGGGGGAGCTTGTTCCAACTGGATATGGTTCTCGGAAGGTAGGAATCCCAAAATGCAACAACACTACAGGTAATATTTTTAAAGGACTGTGAATTTGTCCTAATATGACTGGAATGGGGGACAAAAATATTCTGAGTAGGAATGGCCAATTTGTTATGTAAGATCTTGTGACAAGTGGAGAGGTCAGCAATATCAGGTATACATTCAAGATTTGTCAGATCATATAGGTGTGTTAGAACATAGGTGTCAGAACATAGGGGTGTCTGAATATAGGGCAGTCACCCGGGCTCATAAATATGCTCTAAGCCGGGGGGTTCTAAAACCTGTGGGGACGTCACGGCCGTGATGCATGGAATTTACTGTCATGGCTCACCGTCACGTCACATTCTAAATTAGGTCCTGCTGTACTTTTTCAAAGTTGTGTATACTTAGGCTCACAGGCACCATTACTCCATGAAAGTTCTACGGTTACTTGGCATAGTCATTTGCACTTGGAAATGAAGAAATACTGATCGTAATCTGACATTGTTTTTCCGTCACAGCTCCACCACAACAATAACTGACTGTCACGTCATGGAGGGTGCAACCAGAGAAATCCTAAGCTTTAGCTGCACCCTTCTTGCTGTGTAAGTAACCGACTGCATGTTTTTGAACCCAATCGTATGTAGTGCTGTTTTTTAGACTCGCTGCGCCAGCGTGCTTTCATTGTTAAGAGGTGTTCTATATACGCACACAATACATTCTTCTGTGTAGAGTACAAAGTAATTGTTGCGGGCGAACTCTGGTGTGTATGAAAAACGAATGCACTAGTTGATCTTTTGTTGCAAGCACGTTAATATGTAAATGTGTGCAAGCTTTGAAATCGGGTAAGGAACTGTTGAGCCCATCTCAGTATAGTCAATGTTGGTAAGCCTTACATTTTATCAAAGTTATGTTACCTTCACAGATTTTGGTCCTCATCACGGATTTTAACCTTCGCCACGTACATCACCTCACTGAGTCATTACGGATTTTAGACGATCCCTCTAGGCCTAAGCCTACTTTCATTGAAGCCCTGCAAAGTGCCAGTGGCACTTGGGAAGTCTTGGCAGGCTTCCAGTCCCACTTTTGAGATGAAGAAGTCGGTTACAGTTAAGTTTCCGCCCTCGCTACTTTCGCCCCTCAAAAACGGTGTTTTCCGCCCGTTTACTTTTAGCAGAAAACATCGTTTTGGGAGGCTAAAAGTAATGGAATGGAATGGAATATGATTTCAGTGGTACTTTTGTCAAATGAAGGTTCCATCAACTTTTCATTAAAGTTTCAAACTTCATCGATGTCTTTTACTATTCAATGCGACGCCCGTTACTGCCATGTTGACGTCTCTCCAAGGAACATTCTCACTGTAGACTTCAGTTATACTAATTCGTACTTACGTACAGGTAAATGGCATTCAGTGCTGTGAACAATTGTTCACACAATCGGCATTAGCCTACCTACAGACAAGCGGACTACTTATACATACAGTAAAAAAATATGAGTCTGTGACTAGACTTGCCGTTTAGAAAAAAGGTCATACAATTCATTCTTTTCGATGAGGATACTGAAAAATTTTTAGGCCTATCCACAAATTTCGTTGTTTTCTTGTACCTGGATTTGAAATTTGAAGTTGACAGTTATTTTTAACACTTGTAAATTCAAGCATTACTTTCGGCCCTAAGATTTTTAGGGGTGGAAAGTAGCGAGGGCGGAAACTAACGGACCCCAAAGAAGTCATGACACCAATATTGAAATAACACAATGCTTGTTGTAAATGTGGAGTAAATTTGGATGAAAAGGCAGTAAATTTAGGCATATGTTACAACCTGTCCTAGTTGCCAGAAGAGGATGTATTTGTAAGGTCGCGGAAAATATTCAGTAGCTCCCTATACATAGGCCTATATATGTAAGCCCTTAGTACAGGGAGCAATTTCGCGACCGTCTATATGTCTACATAACATCTGGGCCTAGCCTAGATAAGTTAGGTTTGTCTTTTACAGGGACTAATTTACGTTAGGCCTAACTAGGCTATCCTATTTTTACGTTCCAAAGGCACGAACCGTCGAACTTCGGAGCTTTCTTGCAGGTTGACGCGATTTTGATGCCGCAGTTGCACAAATTCCAGCTTAATGATTGACATGCAATTTTTGCAGGATTCCTGAGTTCATTGACAATCAGCATTCTACAACTGGCACCAGGCCTATGCCATTAAACTGATCAGCTGGATCAGCTATGCGGTTGATTGATGCGCTTGTATCATAGTACTCTGAATGTGTATATGTACGTGCGTGAGCCACACCAAACAGGTCATGTGCGAAATGTACGACGGCGCGCTCTTTCTATTTATAGATACGATTGCGCAATACAAGTATTAGGGGAATCACCTGTGCTGTAAAGTGTGCACATTCCCAACGAATCCAGATTGGATTCTTAAGTGATTTTTATTAAAATCCTCCCCATCTCACCGGAAAGAACTCAAAATTTGCCAACTTGAGGGTGGAGTTGGCTCGGTGGTTTGAGCGTACTGCCTTGCATGCTAAAGGTCCCCAGGGGCCCATTCCACAAAGAGTTACGCACAATCTTAAGTTTGATTCCCCATACTTAAGTCAACGGTAAATCATACTTAAGATCATGCGTAACTCTTTGTGGAACGGGCCACAGATCAAATCCCGGTGGAATCAGGGCCTAAAAAAAATTAACTTGTTCAGCATAGCTGTTCACAGTGATGCTGAGGGGGTTTAAAAATGGGTGAATTACAAAATTGGGTATCTGGTTTTCCGTTTCAGGAAGTTGTCCGTTTCAGGAAGTTGTCCGATTCAGAAAGTTGCCCGCTTGCTCAGTTCAGCTGTTGAGCAGTGGTGCAGAGCAAGTAACCGCCACCCCACCCAGCCTTTGGGAAAGTGGCTAAAGACTGGGAATGCACTCAGGTCCTTCGAATGGGTACGTTAAATGGCGGTCCCAGGAGCGGAATTGGGAGCGATTAGTACACGCCTGCCTCGTTACCTCTGAGCACTAGTCGAAAAGAGAAGGCAAAGTTCGCCGGTGTTCATCCACACTCACTCTGGCATAGGGTCCTCAATGAGCCAAATGGCTTCCTGACCCTCAAAAGGTTAAATTAAAAAAAATTTAAATTAAATTGTGTTATAGCGTGTTCGATTACTCACCCGAGTCAACTCGGGTCTGGCCTGACTCCGTTCGATTAGTCTGTGACGTCAGCATTCGCACTTACTCCCCCCAGGCCTAAGTGAGCGACCCCTTAAGCCGGTTAGTTGGGAAAGTATCCCAACATCCTTAGTAACAACATGGCTGCGAACGGGTTTATGACAGTGATGGGAATAAGTTTCAGCATAGTTATTATACCTTATGTACACTGTGTATGCAAAGACGTAAAAGCTGTATGTGCGTTAGTAGTTTTTGTAAGGTGCGTCCGTAACTGTCCGTAAGAGCATGTTGAGCTCTTCAAAAAAGTTCATTACGTGACTTTGAGGATGCACACGATCGATCGGTAGTGATATGGCTCCATTGAGTGATGTACTGTTTCTGCTGGGAAGTGAAATTAAAGTTGACCCAAGGGCTAAAAGGGAACTGCAAACTACCTCCTTATCAGTGCGTTTTTAAGATTTTTGAATAAATGAAGAAATCCTATGTTCTCGGGTTTCATTTTCTCTTTTTAAGCATAAAATACTGGTTCCGAGGCTTGGCGTTTGGAGACCTTCGCTGAGGACATTCAGTAGGCCCTACAGGCTTACCATACCGCAGTCAGTGTGCGGTAAGGGTGAAGTAGACCTACTTCACTACGCTAGGTGGGCTTCCTAAAATTTTGTACGAGCATAGTCAATGATAAATATTGTATAAAACACTAGTCTGTTGAACCGTTACGCTCGTTTGTTAAAATGGTTTAATCCAACTAGTCTAATGGTATACAGTGCGATTGCTACGTGCTTCGAAATTTCGCGGAATTGTTGAGTGTGCTTACCAAGTTACTGTTGCTAGCCCAGACTTCGATGGTCCCGCTATTTTAGTTTGGGTACGGTTTAGTCACTGAACGTGACCGTATAATCCACTCCTTCTAGTCACTCCTTACTACGATGAAGTGTTTACTATAGGAACGTAATGCTGGGTCCTGTTCAAGGGCTAGGTGCAGTTATTCTCGCTTTACGGCCGTTCTAATTTAAGACAGAAATCTTAATCAAACGTTTCGCAATAATATACGCCCTAATTGAAGTCATTACAGTTTGATAATTGTTCACAAGAGACTCTAGAAGAAATCAATTTACCATGTCTACATATATACAGTACGTATGGAGAGTGCGAAAACAAGGCTCTCGTGTACTATCAACGTCACGTGACTGACGAAAACCGGAATCTCAACATAAGCAGTCAGTTCGCGGAGTTTCCAAACCAGGGAAAGGTATGATAACTATGGTGTAAGGGACTGAAAGAGTGGTGAAAGTAGCATTGACCAAATAAACAAGTTTGGAGCGTGTAAAACTGACTACCGTCAGGTTTCATTTTCTGAAATAGCCTAGCTGGCTGCTGTCACTTCTACGTGTAACGTTAGGCCAAGGACTTCCTATACATGAACAGAGCATACTTGCATGGTACATTGTCGCTACCGTACGTGTGAGAGAAAGCGCAGCAAGATGGCCGTCCGCTATGATTTTGTGGGAAAGTTTAGACTTGCTCAAGTATATATCCATATTTTGCAAGAAAGTGGAAATATTTTTGAAATATGGCAAGGTAAGGTCAACATCACTTCACGTATTGCAGGAAGATGATTTTTCCCCATTTAAATTTAACTTTTGTTTAAAATATTACAGAGTCGTCGTCAAATCAGACGATTTATAGCTTCACGGCGGCCATCTTGGTACGCCTTTTTGTCCCAGCCGGTGGCGACCATCTACGGATAGGACGTATACGTTACATGCTGTGTCCGTGTATATAAGTCCATGCGTTAGGCATAGACCTGCTGGCCGGCCACACAGTGTTGTGGGCACTTATGTTGTGAACCTCGTAGTCTGCCACTATTGGCTAATGGCACAGAGTCTCCCTTAAAAGCGTTCTTTTACTTCCCCCAACTGCGCATATCCGCCAGACCCTAATGTGAAAGCACGAGTAAGCAAGGGGAAGCAAATCGAACACACTATTAATATATGATTATGGAGGAAAACGAAAGTCAATACTAATTATTCCATGACGTCACGTTGACGGACAGCTTTTACTTCGGACTGCCAGTGAGCGTGTCCCATAAAAGATGTCTGTCCGTGTGACGCCTTAGAAAATAAATAAGTCAATATTTTATTTTCATAGACATCTAATGCAAATCATATATTTACACTGGTTGGCAAAGTTTTGGCTCTCTTCGACCAAGGTGAAGAAGATATTAGTTAAAACTCAGAAAAATCACATTGGAATCCGATCCAAATTTGCTGAAGTGTGACTTCAGCGTTTAAGGGCTGCAGGCGTAGAGCCACGATGGGGGATTGGGTCCTTCCCCAAGAAAATTCGAATGAATTTGTTAAAAAATTGTAACTTCGATAAAAGGAGAGGGGACATGTTCCCGGTGCCCTTACCTGGATCCGTGTCTGTTACCAGCAAGTGTTCATGGGTTTTCCTCAGCTGGTTGAGCAAGGCTGTATTTGCCCCCAAAATTATGACATTTGTTCGAATTTCCGCAAATGATGACATCTCAAGCTTGAGTAAAACGATTAAATGAGATGGACGGATGTTCAGTGGATGTAATTTAACAATATATTTGCTAGGGGGCAGAGGTTGTACTCTTTAAGGATAACATGTAATCTGAGGATAATATCTAACCCGAGACAATCATCTAAGGTTTCTAAGCGAATCGCCACCTATCGGTTGGCGTGGGACCCTTCCAAAAATTTTAAAACTTTCTACCCTTCAGATAGACGAAGATGTCGTTTCCATGATGCTTGTAAGTAAAATATAAGCAGTCTTTACTTTTTTGAGTTTCGTTTTAACAAAGCTTTTTGGCCTGCCTAAAATTGCTCCTCAAAAAATCGACTGAGAGCTTTCCAACCGCCTACACGCTTAAGCTTTCAACTAGTATTACCATGGAGCTACTACCTTGCCTTGACAGGAGGAGAAACATCAACTTCAATTCATACCAACTCAATTAGTCTCAGACATGCTTAAGGAGATCATTCTCTAGAGATAGATGATAAGACCAAAGAAGTATTAAGTTTGTTTGTCTACCAAGCTCTAATTCACACTTTTTGTCTCTTGTAGTCTTATTCAGATTTTTAATGTCAGTACCCTAACAAATTGATTGAATATAATTATCATTAAATATCGATGAAATTTCTAACAACCAATAGTAAGAAATTCATGATAAAATAATAAAACGCTGGGTTGGAGGTTTTTAAGAGCAGGCACTGGTGCTATAAAGTTTAGCAAAGTACCATGTGCAGGTTGTTTGAATAGTTACGAGTCTATATTACAAAGTTGGAATGTAAAGCCATTTTATCATCATCCCAAGACACACTTGCACATGTGTATATACTATGGCTACGATAATGCTCAATTGGTTAATACTCTTTGATTGACATCACAATTTGAAAATTCAAAATTTGGTAGCTTACCGAGCACCTTGGATTGCACATTATTTCCTTCCGTTGCATAGGACATGGCCTTAGCCCTTTACCGTTGTTTGGGTCCTTTTGGACCCATACGGAGAGCGCGGCTGTCACCCATCTTTACTGTTTCACGCGGAGCTTGAAACTGCGAGTAGCTACTCGAAAATTCGGCCACAACAGCGAGAGGGACAGTAGTTTAAGGTCACGGGGTCAATAACCTACGGAAGCTGATGCGGGGCGTGCTACATCCGCTTTTCCGCCCACTCCCGAGGCGCGCAAATATGCCCCGATTGGAGCACAACGGTAAAGGGTTAAGCAATAAAATAGGTATCTGATTGCATAAGGAGGTACTTTATACCAGTTCCGCAGCTCCTTTAGGACAGGGGTAATCTCCTCGGTTCTGAAGAATGGAAAATTTGGGAATGTGCCATTTTTGACACCACCCAGCTACAGTGCTGTTTTGCCAACTTTTCTTTCATAAAATTCCTAATTATTTCCAATACAAACTCCATATTTGTTACAATTTGTTGAAAAAGCAAAAATTTCATTCCTCCATGTGCCGGAATTTGCAGTCCTCAATCCATTAGCTTTTCCGAGTCCTGGCAATGGAAAATCGTAAATTTTTGGTATGCAACACCAGATCATCAAGTGACAACGGTAAATTCCTATATTTTCTTTTACAAAATTTCAAATTTTAATTTGATGTACGCTCTTTATTTTGAAATATTTTGTCCTAAAAAGGTAACAAGGTTTCCGTAACTTTTTGAGTGGCGTCGTAGAGCCTAACTTTGGCAGGCCTCAAAAGGTCCATAGTTTCAAATATATGTTTAAAAAATGCAAAACTTTCGGAGCGCTCTGTGGCCCGCGAATTATGTCCGTACACAGTGGTATTCACATTTTAAAACGAATTCGGAAAATTTGGGTACGTACCGCTTGCTCCGGAAAAAAGTCTACCGAAACCACGGCTTTATACATTTATGGAGGAGAGCTACAAATTCCTCAGTTGGGAGAATTTGGACCGTTTGGGCTGACGAGAATTGTTTTTTAACTCAACTTGTGCATTGGATAGCACTGTGCAAATAGCATGTACATTTTTAGGATTTTTACGACGAATGGAAGGAACCTTTATCCAGAAGCGACAATACGCTGGGTAAGGAGAAATTTGCGACTTTATCTAATCAATGTGCATTACATTCAAGGGACTACGTGAGAGCGTGCTACAGAGTAAACCTCAATGTGCTGTTGGTTCTCCTCCGAGTAACACCGTGAAGCCTGATAAATAATGTTAATGGTCTGAGGGCCGTGAGGTTGGTTAAGTGTTGTCCTTCAGTGGACGTAATAGCTTCTTCGGGAAGCAGTTAAAGTCTGGTTTTCGCCAAATGGCCCTTTGTCAGGGGTCGGGAGGACTTTAAAAATAGCCTGATCGGCCTGAAAAGTTTCATCCTTTGTTACTTAACTTTCAAGTTTCGACAGTGTCCGTTTCCAAGTTTTTAAAACCATCTTTATTACTTACCTTTCAGGTTGATCCTGTCGTCTTATGCAGCCTCAATGCAATAATTTGCTGTGTGCATACTAGGGAATCTTCGAAACTTTTGGGCGATTAGAGTGACTTGCAATACTGGAATGATAGACAACAATCCCCGATGTATACATCAAGAAGGAGCAGACGACATGAAACTATGTGCTTAGTTCCTGACGCTTTTTAACCTTTTTGACTGCTTTTTGACGCTTACGTGAAATTCTAATTTTTTTTATGTACGAACAAAAGCTTGCCAGTGACGTTCACAATCGTGAGGTGGACCAGAATCCCCCGAATGATGTGTAGACGTGTCAAGCTGGGTAGACCCAAAATGGCACCTCCCTCTTACAATATGGAGGTGGTCATCTTTACGAATTTATGTTTAACGTTTTTTCAGTTTATTTTCGTGAAGTGTCACTTTTTAGTGGGTGAAAGGTTGAATGGGAACGTATCTAGAAAGCTTTAATCAAGGGGGCACAAGACTTGATTGTTCGTTACCCTGCCGACACAACAGAGGAGGTGGTGCTGGACTAATTTCCGAATACAAAAGGGGGATCAATGTAGTTTTTGACGGCACCGTGAAACCCCCATGTGGCAGGAAACGGCCTCGTGTGGTTTTGTAACGTCAAAAAAGTTTTAGTACGCCCCAGCAAATGGTGGTGGTCTATCATATAGTTTTAATTGCACTTAACCCCTAACAATATTTTTCCCTTTCTGTCGTGCCTGGAATGGATGGGGTACGCAACAACATTCGCGAATGTTTACAAGCTACATAGGGCACACTAAATACCCTCATGTATTATACATCTATAAAAGTTCTCCTGGAAGTCAGTGTTATGAAAGAATTAATTAAGGAGAAAACCTAATTATTGCATTTTTTCTCATTTTGTTTTATTTTTGCTAATTTACGTACATTCAGCTTTAAGTAATTTCATCTTGATTCCCGCAATAAAAATGTCTAATTCACATTGCATAATTTTTGTATATATATATTTTAGACGGAATATCGGTATTTTTTGGCACTGATTTTCCTCGAGCCAGGCCAGCTGCCTCATTTTCCTCCTTTTTACTTTCTTCTACAAGCTGGTGGAATCAGGGGGGTGCTTGTTGGCTAGCAGCTCCCTGGGTGGATGTTAAATGGGACTTAATTTTGTTGATAACATCCTCTACACTGGGTCTCCTTCGGTAGTCTGCGTCGCTGCATTCTTCTCCAAGTTTCCAAAGATAACCTCGCGATGGCAAGCTTAAACTCTTAAAAACAACGCCAAGACCGAAGACCTCAGAGGAAACGTTATAAGGTTTTTCCCCTCGTACTACCTCAGGGGCAATATGAGAGCAATATTTCAAGATCCATTCCATCTGGTCTCTTGGATTGTACTGATATTTTGGCTTGTCATTCATGTCTACGGCTTTCCCGAAATCTATTATCTTAACTTTTGGGTTATCCTTTCGAACGAAACCTGGTTCTAACAAAATATTGTCAATTTTAAGATCACAGTGGAGTACTTTTGCACAATGAATGTCCTTCACAGCTTCGCATATCCGAAGGGCGATTCGTGTGGCTTTGGGAGGAGGTAGAACTTTGGCTTCTATAGCGAGAGCTAACATGGTCGACCGAAAGGTTTTGGGCTCGCCAATAAACTTCTGAACTAATACAGGGACCTGTGAATTATTCCCGGGGTTTGTAATCCCGAGGAACTCAGGTACGCAGTCAAGATGTTTGAGTCTCGTAAGTGCGCCAACCTCCAACTGCAAGTTCTGCAAAATGAGAGAATGATAAAGCTGAGTTGTTAATGTAATAAATGTCGTGAAAATCAATGTCTAATTACAAACATGTTGTGTAGTGATTTTGTACAAAATTCGTAATTTTCATATTTTTGTTGCAATTAGTTTGATTAGCTGCAAAAATCTCTGAAGCATAGCGGATGTGTTGCATGGATCGGAGAATAAGAATTGAGACGTTATCCCCCACCCCCCAAAAATGAAAGACACCCCCCCCAAAAAAAATTAAAGACCCAGGCGACGCGTAGTCAAGGAGATGTGGGGGGTGAGTGTTCCCTCATTGTGAATATTTTTGGTATTTATAAATGTGTATGATATTATATCGTTATCGTTTTCGGGTTCTATTAATATACTCAAATACAACTTGCAAGGCCTGAAAAGTGTCATTTCCAGAGATCTTGAAGGCACTTTCGGTCACATTTTCGCCAGCTTCCCACCAGTTCATCGCGGCGCTCTAGTAAGGACGTCTTATTACAGGTTTTATTTCGCCCATCCTTAACAAATTCCTACGCTACTGGACCCAAGAAAATGCATTTGGGACAAATTTATGAAACACCGGGGTTGTCGAACAGTTTCTTAGATTTAAGAAAGGGGGCTGAACCATATTTCAAATCTCAAATTTCATGTAACTTTGTACATTTAAAGCCAAACAATGTGGGGAGTTGTACGGTAGTTTATGGCTAATGTTTCTTGTTCATTTATCACACCTTCTTTCTTCAGATGGCTCACCTCGACTACGGTATGTTCGTCTACATCATCCTTATTAATTTTAACAGCACACAGTTTTCCAGAAGATAATTGCTTCATGAGTTTCACTGTACCAAAACATCCGCTTCCAAGAGTTTTGGGTTTGTTAATCCTCCTGTCAATAACATCTTCCAAATCTGACCAAGGTATTTCTAGACATGATGCAGGAAGGTTAAACTTGTTGGCGAGTTTGTTTTCGTTGGCAGATGGTCTGTAAATTAAAAACAAAAGGGTTCAAACAAAATAGTTTTTTTTTTCAATCCCACCTGTACATATATCTAAAATCGGATAATTAAAAATGATACAAACTTAAGATTCCATCCGAACTGTTGTCTGTACCAATTTGCAGAGTTGTCACGTGTCACGACTCATATCATTAATTTTAAAAAGGTAAATGGCTGGAAAATGTTCATCAAAATTTTCCTCAAAGAAATGAAATAATAGAGTGACTCGAGTCACTGACTAGACTCGAATCAGATTAGATGTAGCAAATGACTCGACTTCAAAACTGAGTGACGCGTTACATCTCTGCCAATTTGTTTCGGTATCTCTGAATGACAGTGAAATTAAATAAAGCCCTTGGAATAGTTGCACTGGCGTTGCACTTGAAACAACTTCCTGATCACTTTTCAATTTGCGGACTTATTTTGAAGAAAGCCTTTTATTGCAAACTATGTACAAAAAATGACAGCGACTGCTTAGATCAGGCTTCCTCAAATTTGTGGCGGACGACGTGGTTTGGAGTGGCGCAAAAAATTACGGGGAGAATATTGAAAAGTTTAACTTTTCATAACTTTTTTGACATGAATTATTCTGTCTCAAAAATAGGTATTGTAAATAAATCTAATTCTTCCCACAGACTGACGTCACATACCGACAAGGATATAATAACGTCTTTCTTACAAGATAGTAAAATCACCGTCACTGTTTACATTCATTAGAGTCAGGGCATTATCGATTCAGCGTTGCCGGTAAATCTACAAAAATTGTAAAATTTGTGAAAAACTTTGGCCGGGAAAATTAAAAAAATTTTGCACAATTTTGCATGCAAGCCAATTGTGAAACGCAAAAAGGCGCCCCCCTCCCCTTATACCCCTCCCCATGACGGCGATCGTTGGCGCATTATATCAGTGACATTTAGAAAAGTGATGCTTCAGAAAACTAAATTGGGGAAGCCTGGATGATATTCTACGCATAAGTCTGGGAAATGCTATTTCCGGCCATCTGAGGGGCCGATTTCTCCAAATTTTTCGAGTTTTTCCTTGAAAAGGCCAAAAATTTCCAAAGGGGCGGTAGACCCCTCCCCCGGACCGGCGATCACTCAACATAGTGCATGGCCCTTTAAGGGAAAACCTGCGTACGCCACCAATTGCATTGAAAATCCACGATTTTCCAAAATGTATTAAAATATATAATTTTCAAACACGGTTATTTTTACGAATATGAAATAATGTGAATGTTCTTCTAAAGGTAAAGCGTCCTGACTTCACTTGCATTAAAGATTAAGCTTTTCCAAGAAAAAAAAAAAACCTTTGGAATTATGCCAATATCTTTTACCGGTCTCGAGATGTGTACCTCTTTAATGTTTGAACCTTTCTTGAGCAACTTGTTGCCCTATGTAAAAATGGCGTGGAGTGTTTTACAGTGTTAGCATTTCTTTTGTTAGCCCTATATTAATTATCTTTTAATTACTAGTCAGATACTTTACGGTTTGCAAAGTGACCCTGACGGCTTTCAATAACACTATTTGAATTTCCAAAATAAAATCCTCAAGACAGACTAATGTAACAACTGTAAATGTTATGAACTTTCAAAAGCAAAGAATAACATTAGCCATATATGGCATGTCCCTCTCTTGACATCTCAAGATTTGCGTACTAAGCTCACGCTTATGCATGATCTCGTTGAAATCATACACTTTATGCATACAATTATCAGATTTCGACGCCCACAAAGTTGTTGGAATGTTAACTTAAATCGTAATAGATATGTCCAGTTGGTAGCCTATCATATTACTATTAGTTGGTACTATATATGCTAGAAGGAATGTGTATCCTATCGTACAAATTGAGTGAAATGATAAATTCTCTTGTAAAATGGTCAATTTTTAGTGATGAATCTTGATGCAAATTGTGACTATTTTGTAGATTTTAATGCTCATTACGACGTCGACGATGTCATTTTCATGTTACCAGGCCTTTGAATTCAAGCTGTTTACTATGCAAATAAAGCAACTTACGGGATATGTTTTAATTATGCAGGGGTGGGGAAGGACTTCCCGCAAAAAAAAAAAAGTTGCTTGAAAGAAAAAAAAATCGGTTTTCCCAAAAAGAATCATACGCCTCCAGCTCCATCCCTTTTCTTTAGTGAACATTTGTGGAAGAGTCGAACGAATGAAAAAAAGTTTGCAAGAGAAAGCATTTATTTTACCCAAAACTGTTTTGTAGCAAGTCTAGCTGTGCTTTACCAAATCCTTGGCAAGGCAGTTTACTGCCAATTGACCAGAAAACTTCCATACGGCGAGCTCATTTAAGGAGAATGGTGGGAAATGTAGCTATGTATTGCCGAAGGGGGTTGGGGCAAAACATTTTTCAAGAGCATTTCTCCCTATGACATCTGCCTTCTGGTGAGGCTTCAGTGCTTACTCAGCATTCAGTTTGAGTCATTTACAAGTTATGCAAGACATTTTACCTCTTAGGCAATTCTGTTGCCTTTGGTGATGTTGGCTTGGTTGCCCTCGATGATGCTTTCGGCATAAAGGTAGGTCCCCACATATTGGACCATGGTTCAGCTGCTTGATTTGTCGCACCCCAGCCAAAGTTGATGGTTCCCTGAAAATGAAGAATTTCGCATTAACTTGGATTACTGAAGAAAATCATATATATTGTCTCAGACAAATTTTTAACAGTTTAATGTTTCTCTAGTTTATTCCAAATGAATCTCAGTGAAACTAATTTTTTTAAATTGTTTCAGCTTACCCATGTAGGTGCTGCAGCTGTTCGGTTAAACGTTTGATCGTTGAGAAGATGATGGGAATTCTGCAGTCTGACTGAACGATGACCAGTGACATCACCGTTTCTTCTTTGAGAAGAAGGCATAGAAGTGTCCCACAGAAAGCAGTTTCCCCAGTTCTTATTCGCTCCACTTCCCTGCCATCCGAATCGATCATTAAAATTTGCATTGACATTAAGCTGTCCACCAATTGCTCCTAAACCGAGGTTCCTCCCACCTTGTCTTGTCGATGGTGCATCCATTAAGTTTGTAGAGCTGGACGCATTGCCAACTTTAATTTCAACGCCGGTTTGTCGGTTGTGTTGATCCAAATCATTCGGACCCACCGGAATCGCTGCTGCTTTTCCGCCTTGTGGCCCATTTCCACAAGGTAGCACGAAGGTTGGTGGACCGGTGGGCGTAAGACGTTCACAGGGGACAGGCACAATTCGATGGTTAAGGTTGTTGTTGTTGAAAATATCATGTACCTTGTGAGGTGAGATTGCTGTTGTAGTATGACTGGGAACTTTCATGGAAGCGTGATGTAGACTTGCAGTTGTTCCTAGCTCAGGTGACTGCCTGTGCTCACGGTTGTTTGGTATATTGGTGCTAGGACTTTGGCAAGAGATTTCGACCGAGGTATTTGGTGTCATGACTGCAGAAGGAAGTGGTAGCGCTGCTTCACCAACAGTGATAGGACGGCGACTGACATTTCTTGCATACCCTTTGTGGTCGGGAGTTGCTGGAAATATTTTCGTATTTCCTCATTGTCAAGGCCGCTTATACCTTCGGCCGGTTGGTTGACTTTGCATATAGTAAGAGATACACATTTGCGCTTTGCAGCAAAACAAATCTTTGTCACTCGAATGGTGGTGGGTATCGAACGGAAAGAGATGTGTTGTCCCTCACGCCGACAGAAAGAGACAGTGGTATTCAAAGTTTTCCGTTGCCAGAAAAACCCGTACATCGGAGGTCCAGAGGAGGCCTTGGGAGAATATTTTAAAAGTTTGAAAACTGCAGAAGTTGTAGCAGGATAGCTATGATGATCGGCATAACGGTCAAGTCGGCAATTGTTGTCTCTGCTTGTTGGACGCAAGAAGCAGTCAAATCCAGTGTTTGTTGAGCTGGACCCAACAGTTTGTCGTGGGCGGAGACCCTCGAAGACTGTGAGAGATTGTTGGGCAAAATCTCCTCTAACTGTAGCAGAGTGGTTGATTTTGGTAACGATCAGTGAGACGCAGTTACGCTCTGTACCAAAGGATATCTGTGTAACACGGAGGGTGGCAGGAGTTGATCGAAATGAGATACGTTGACCAACGTGTCGTATATGAAAGACGGGGGTATCCAAGGCTTTGCGTTGTGAGGAAACCCCGTAACTCGCTGGTGCAGATGCAGGGCCATAGAGATACCTGACAGAACCGGCAACTGTATCAGGAATACTCTGATGAAAGGTACCATTGACCAATGGATAAGTGATGTCAGGGATCGGTGTACTGACGTTGAAGTCGCAACTGAGAGGTCTTCTGGAGATGAAGTTGTCATCTCGTGGTGATGGAAGAAATTCGGGAAATGCAGCGATATTTGACGGATCTCGAGGTGTAATCCCTCTGGGTGCGGCAATGAAAGAGGTAAGTCGCTGGGTAGTTCCAGAATTTTGCACTAGAAATGAGAATGAGAGGGAAAAATGAAGTACAAAACTTGAAGAAGGAGTACGTTGAAAGATGTGATTAAATACGTTATACAGTTATACCATTAAAAACCGTTCAAAATCGCTCTAAATTTACAGAACAAAAAATAAAGAGAAACATAAAGAATAGGGAAAAGTTTTAGTAAATAGAAATGAGTTTCCAGAACCTTGCCATAATCTTTATTTAATAATTTATATTTTCGTTCTGTAAATGTACCTTAACATTTTACAGTGTATTTTGGCCAACCTAAGATAAATTCGGTTATGTATTTGGGACCCTGTCCTTAGACTCCCACAACAACCTCACCTTGTGGTTAGAGTATATTGAAACATTTTAGATAAAACACAAAACAAAAAGGATGTTCCTGATATTTACAGTACACCATTTTCTTTTTTATTGTTCATAAGTAGCGGCACAATTTTGCGTTTAGCCAGTTTCGATGGCGAAGACAGTCCACAAATTTCAACGCTTATTATAAAGTGTAAACGCTGGAAAAAATGTAACTTCTTCGACAAACAGTCCCTTACCCGATGATAACAGCAGATTCCCAAATTTTCCCTCAAAGACGAAACCATTGATTGGATCTGTAAAAAGTGAATAAGCAAGTGTGTCATTTCAGGGTGGATTGTGTCTTTGATGGAAGGCCTTTGCCCACTGCCATACCTAGACTCTTTACATGGACCAATACACACTGTTTTGCAAGAAAAACTGTCTAACAATTGAGACAATCCCTAACCTAATACCTAAGTCTGACAAAAAATACAATCGATACAAAACAATGGCAACAACCAATCAAGGAAATCCTACTCAAAATTGCGTATTCTGTTTGGAAGGGGGGGGGGCAACCACCTTTATGGTCCAATTTATTTTAAAGTGTAAACATAACTGTATTAGGAACAAAATTAACTGCATGGGAAGCGTGGCGAGATTTTGCTTTTCTAAAACAAACATTTCAAAACACGAAACATGAATTGCAGAAAATTTTGGACTTTGGGTTTCTTGTGAGAAAATTTCTAAAGTTTGGGGATTATTGAACAATCTTTTTTTCTTTCGTATCAGCAAATCCAAAATTGGACGGCGACTGAAGATTGTTGTAGGTATATGATGATATCTCAGGCTTGCGAATTGTGGCTCTCCCGACGACATCAAAAAGTTCAGACGATACCTAAAATAATGTTATTGCTTGATCGACATGTTACAGTTGATCAATTGCGATTGTATGTAGGTACATAGATTGAAATAACAAAGAGTGGTAAAATTTAGTAAAAATCTCCGCAACGTTTTGGGTAAGTATTTGCTATTGTAGTCAGATAGGGTTTTAGGCCTCAAAATCGAGTGACACCCTCGGCTTTCTTCAGTTGTGGAGACGCTGGATTGTTTTAAGGTTTTCGTTGCTCATGCACAGCATCACGAACATCATCATAAAGAGTTTTATTTTTACAAATGAAACAAATAGTTTTATTTCGGCATCCATTTCTAGTCAGTTTTAAAACAAATGTTTTCAAATATTTGACAAGATTTTGGTTCTTGATCCGATTGACTAGATGTTTTAGAGTGAAGCACGGGGTGAGACTGGCTATTAATTCATTTATCTCCCGAACCAAAAGTAAGGTTTTACTTTCTTACCGGTCGTGTAATCCAAAGATTGAAATCTGTGAACATCATTGAAGTCAATGTGTGGTTGAATTCCACCACGAAGGCAGTCTGTGACGAAATTCAATCAGTCGTGGTTAAAATTGGTAATGATAAGAGTATTTTAATTTTAAACTTCGTTTAAATTATTTATTATATTACAAAGGTAAAAAGAATCAATGGAAAACTTGGGTTCATAGTCAGAAGGGGTTGTTAATTCATTGTTCTTGTCATCATATTTGCTTGACGTCTCCTCGAAACATTGTGGGGTAAGGGGTCCCGAGTCTCTCGTCCATCCATGCTACCCCTATTACCCGATTACCCCATTACCCCGATTACGTTCTAAAAATGTAACTAGTACATGTGTGCAAAATATGTGCCACAATTTAAATCCTCTCGCATGGAACGATGTAATCAATAGTCGGTATCCCAATAGCTACACAAAAATGAATAGATTAAAACACGCAGACAAAGGCCTATTGATGTCTTTTTATTTACCAATTGCGATATTTTCGTACTGGTGCACATCAGTAAAAGTTTAATCACAATTAAATATGTAATATACATGAGTATCACAAATATTTATGACGTGATGAAACAGTTACTTTAAATAGTTGCTCAACATTTGGTTAACAGTAATTTTGTCCAGGCTTTTGGTTGCCCGAAGTCGGACGAAGTCTTTTCGTTCAGCTAATCGCTACGAAAAACCAAGTCTGAGGGGCGGCAGCCACAGAAGCGCTACGCAGGCTTGGCTTTTGGGTACTAAAGAGGTCATTTTCTTAGTAGTAGGTCCCAACTAAATGAACTGAAGGGAACCATGACAATTTACTACTATCTTAACAACAAGCTTGGAGATACATTAAAAAACTTTAAACTGAATTAATCAGGGTAGGAGAGGTAAATAACCAGAATTTTTTAAACATTCGACTAAATTTTGATTGAAATTGAGTCCACTTGGCTTAAATTTAAATCAAATGTAGTGACAGTGCTTTTACTAAAATACACATTGGTTGCTCCCCATGGTTGGTTCGTTCTGCAGAATTTGATTTAATGTTAAACTTACTTTCAAATTCTTTCTGCCAAAAGTCCACAAAGATTTCTTGCTGTTCATATAGCGTGAAATCGAGGAAATCTAAATAAGAAACAAATTGTTCATATATTTTTCTTTCTGTTTTGTAAAGGCATTAATTGGTTTCAGAACTTTAGAGAAGTAATTGTACATCTCTAAAATTGATTCATACTTCAGCGTAGCTGTATAAAACTAGAAAAGTTTAACACCGGTCAGTTCGACGCTATTTTCCCAATAATACTTGACTTTTAGAAGTAAAAACATTCCCCATGACACATGTCACTTGGTGAGGGGGCACTAAAAACATTCTTATCCTCAGGTACCCGAAACTAAGGTTACCATTGCATGAAAGTATCCACTAGGAACCCACCTTTTGTTGTTATTTTTTCAGGAAAGGCGCTTTTTATTGCACAGAAAATTTTTAATATCGGCAAACCCAAGCTGACTGGGTCCACGTTTAGAACATTCAAAGAAGAGATGGCGATTTGTTAAGGACTTAAATTTAAAAAGAAAATAGCAGATAGAAAATGTCTTACGTTTGGATTTGGTTAACAATCAATTACAATTTGATTACCTTTTGATAGTCACTGTTACTGTGATGCAGTACAATTGTCAAATGAATTGAAAAGAAATGTAGGCCTATTACCAATTTCGTTATTCTCATATCCTAAGTTAGTACACATGTGTCAAAAGTAGAATATATACAGTAAAGAAGAGATAAGTTCAACTGACTCTTATAAATCTCGTCATGAAATATCGTTCGCTCTGAAAGAAAATGAATTTTAAAATGAAGTTTTAAACAAACCGTTTCTAACCTCAGAACTAATTTCACCCGTTCCAGCGTAAAGGTATGAGAATTTTCGTAACGAAAGATTTTTAAAGGGCTTGAAAGCAACACTCGCTACCTTAAATTAAGAAAGCTTACGATTCCGTTGTACTAAATTGGAAAAATTGCTTTTTTTCACGAGACTAACCGATAATTTGCGAAAGGTGAAGTTTTGAAGTTTTACCTAGGAAAGGTTGCATGTCCTCTCCTCACACATAATTTTTCTTACAGACCCAGTATATCCTTAACCCGTACCAATAAAGGGTCTTATTTCTCTTTTCTTTATTGCTTATGACTAGGTACGAACAAACAGGGAGTTGCTATCCAAATAAAAGCTCCCTGGAACAAATAAAAAAAATATTAAAGAATTAAAGATATTTTACCTGGTGTTAAACGAAGCAACAAAGAGACGTCTTCAACGGGGAATTCCCTTGAAGACGGTGTCCGTTTGTGATCTACAGGTCAAACACAAATAAATTTATTTCAGGTGAAACGATTGGAAAAGAAAATAATTGAAAGCGGTCTTGAAATTCTCAGGACAATGAGCAGAAAGTATCATATATTTGAAAAGATTAATACACATTTTGTACAAAAGAGCAATTAAAACAAATGGTCAATTGTACATCAACCTTTAAACGGAGTACAAAGCCCAAAACGTCCCTCTGGTAGGATGTAGTGAGCTTTTGGTGAAGAAAATGAAACGAGGAATTGTTTGAGTTTAAACAAAAAATTGTGTTATAATTTTTTTTATGTAGTAGGCTTATACTGATAAGGCTTACTCTAAATGTATCCACAAATAAGGTATGTTTGCTAAGTAGAAAGTTGGGAACAGCTTGAAAACTTAGACAACAAAACCGGTTCACGTTAAGGACGGGGTGGTTATACAAAGAAGATAGACAGGTGTGGTTTGACATAACTGTTTCACACGTGTTGGGTAATTACAATATTAAGAAATAGCCTAGGTTTCAGTGCTTAAGTATCTTCTAATTTTGAAATGGCTTATTTTTATCAAGCCATTGATCGATAAAAATACCACATTCATTCGAGCTACTTTGAAATATGGTGACATCCCATATACTGTTCAGATATGTTGATATATAGCTTATACAAACAATACCATTACTCACATGTTTCCTGAAACTCCTCACCCACCCAACCCCAAAGAACTAATTTTTTATAAATATCAATTGTTGATTGAATGTCAAAGCTTCTTAGGCCACATAAACACCGTGCTTACTTAAAACTGAGTTAAAGCTACTGGAAGTATTGTTATTAACAGAATTTACCAACCTTAAATTTAATAAAATATGAGTCAAGGAAGTTAAGTAAGCATACATACCTCGTCCGAAGCTTAGGAAATGGCGGCCATTCCTAACTAGGCTTGAAAGCGTGTTATAAGCACACAGTGAAAAGGTGAAAAACATTTTCTCAGAAAATATTGGTAGCACTTTATCCGTTAACTTTGAAAGTTGTGTGATAACGTTGTCAATGTAAATTTTACCATTGCTACATCCTTCTGTGACGTCATGATGCCAACTTTGCGCCATCGTGTGACTTTGCGCTTCTGAGCGTTCAAATGACCGTTGTGTGTGCGGGTCGTATTCACACGGATGCGATTGTTTGCTTCAATATAGACGTGATGTCGGAGAGTTTCAATTTGGCATAGACATTGTGCGTTAACGACATACTGACGTCATCCTTTGAGCAGTACAGTGGAACACGTGACCACACGCATAAGAATTCGCCCGCACGTGTAGCAGACTATGCGCGTATTCGACCGGTTGACAAATCAGCTGTCTGCATTTGTCGGTGTTGGTTTATTTTGCCCCCAAAGGAGGGCGTACTTTAATTCCCCTCTGTTACTTCATATGCACAAGGTGCTTACCGGTACCGGATGCCACTGATGACGCGCAACGCAGTGGCGTCGGTTCATGACCTCTATTGAATGCAATTCCATTCAAGTTGAATCAAGATCGTTTCTCCGCGCGCTGCAACAAACCAGCTTTGCGTCTTTGAATCTTTGCAAATATCTAAACTTTACCATGATCTCTTGGACAGAATATCCCTTAACTGAAAATTTTAATTCCCGAAATACCATCGGCGTATTTCGATACTAGCGTCATAATATGTACCAAAACTATCAGATCAAATTTTTCTTCCACAAAGAGACGCTATACATTGACGTCACAACGACATTTTAGTAAAGCGCAAAAATAATGCGTCGGAAAGCCTACCTAAGGTACATGAGTTTGATAATTTTGTTGTACAACGCATCGTCTTTGCAACTTGAGAGAAAGAAAATAAATGAAGACACTGTACAAGATATTTCAAGGTACTGTCGTTTCTGTCATCTAAGTTTATCTTATCATTCTGTTTATCCAAGCGTTCAAACTGCATATTTAAACGGAAATTACAATCAAAAGGATAAGCACAGCAACGTGCGTGTGTTGAAGTTGCGTGAATAGCTAACCGTGCCAAGGGCGCACATGATTGTTACGTAGCGATAAAAGCATAAGAAGAATTATCACAGGGCGCACTTCAAAATATTGTATCGATCGGTGATATGTCACTTCACCATGACAACAATACGTCGTAGAGCGTACTTTATGCCTTGTGACATCATATGCATAGGTCTATACATGAATTCGGTTCCAAATAAGTTATTTGTGGGGTCCATTTTCTTATATAAAATGAATACTTAAATTCAATTCAATCCTGAATAATTGTAGTCTAAATTATTACTAAAATTAGAGCTGATGGAATTTAGGAATTTTTCACCACTACTTATTACTTATTACTCTTATCAGAGAAATTCTTAGCTTAGGATTTCTACGGATCTTTTGCATATGATGTAACAATGCAAAAGGTGCTTAGTCCTTAGGCATTGACGACTCTGACGTCATTTTGGAAAAAGATCGTCGAACCACCCTGTATCCGGTTGACACACCAGTTGTCTATATTTGTTGGTATTGGTTTGTTACTCTCCCAAAAGAGTGCATTGCTTTTTTGCACTGTGAAATCATATACATAAGACCTGTAACAAACGATACAAAAAAATGCAGGCACCTGATTGGTCGGCCAATCGGATTGTATAGACCGTGTGTATATGATACCATGAGTGGAAAGTACGTCCTCCTTTGGGGGCAAAACAAACCAACACCGACAAATGCAGACAGCTGGTTTGTCAATCAGTCGAATACGCGCATGGTCTGCTACACGTGCAGGCGAATTCTTATGCGTGTTTCACGCGTTCCATTGTTCTTCTGGAACGATGACGTCAGTGTGTCGTCAATTCACAAGGTCTATGGAAGTAAGTTTGTAAACACGTGAACGAACTCTACTGCGTGTTGCACACCAATCTATGTTGGCTATGTCCTACGCAAAGATCGCATTCTCATCATTCCAGATTGACGTAAGTGGTGACGTCAATGATAAGGTCCCAGAGAAATCTTAAGCGTATGATTTTTCTGCGGTGTGCGTCTCTCTAGTTTGCCATTCAGATATCCATTATGGACCAACTGTTACTAGGGTACTTCAGTGCACGCGTATTGGTAAAAACGCACTGCGCATGATCAGTGACGTACAGTATGACAAATTAAAACGCGCTGACGTCACCTCTATTGACATATTCGTTTTTCTACATGTGTTCGTGCATAAATACAGGTATTGCCTTTATTCTAGCCGGAGTGAATTTGGCAATCCCTCCAGTAATTCCTAAAACCCACCCACCCGAAGGGCAGGCATTGCGAACCGGATAAAAGAGAAAGAAACCGCAATTGTTCCCAGTAGAGGGTGGACTGCATACCCAGCGTAAATTACCCAATGTCACGGAGGAGTATATATATCCGTACGGTAAAAGATGCAATCCTGATTAGCTTAATTCCTTATTAGCAATATATTAACAATTTCCCTGCGAAAATCAATTATTTAAAAAAATATTGTTCAATGACAGTCCCACACTTTCCATGTATAAGGTAAGAAAAATTAATTTTTCAAAGTTTGTGTAGAAAGCCTTATCGTGACATTTTGTAACCTCAACAAACTTCTGTCGTCCCAACGAACTGTTTGGGTTTGTTCATAGCAAGAGTAGATCTTTCAATAAATGCCCCAAAATATCCAGTTTTTGTTTCAAAGAAACCCATACATCTGAAGTTTCCACCATAGCATATAAACTATTTTCTTTCTACGCTCCACATTTTCAAATGCTTAGAAAAGGCAACGCAATTGCCGGAAAATTCAAAATTTTGGTGTATATTCTTAATACATACGATCAAATGTATGGCTTATCTTTATTCGCCCCAGCAATCTAAGATTTTACGAAAAGAAAGATTCTTCAGAAGTTTAGATTCTTAAATAGTCACCATCTTTTCTTTGTGAATGAATCCCAAATTTTCTCCACTATATGGCTAAGCTCCATACATTTTCAGATAATTGTTTAAAAGGGAAAGGTTTGGGCTCGCTTTGCTCGCCCTAAAATTCCCCTTACAAATTACGCATGCAGTTCACGTACTACAATACATGCTCTGGTCCAATCATTAATTCACTGCAATATTCAGCAGCAGATTTCAATTGCCCGCAGCCGAATTTACCCTCAGGGAAAAATATCGAGGCAAGAGTTGTACGGCGAGGCTGTAGGCCTAATTCAGGTAACAAACTGTACCTTAGAAAAAGGCCTGCAGGCATCCTACCACAAGACAATACCACATTCCGAGAAGAAAATCCACTCAACACTCTTACCATGTTCATTCCGTATTCCACACCCAAATCTGACAGTTTTAAATATTGAATATTTTAGGTTACTTAGGCTATATAGCAAAGTCTCCCTCTATAGCTATGTAGCTGTGTTCGTATGCCTACGTGACTTAGTCATGTAGAGGTTATCCCGGTCGGTGCAGCCCATATTGACCTGTAGGGTAAAAAAATCCTTTTTGCCCACTCTCGTATTCAAACAAATATTTTTGAGGGGGGGGGGGTTGATGCAGATCCGTGCTAAAGCTGGTTGAGCCAGTCTTTTCTCGAACGTTACCTCATCTACCATTACTTTTTCACGAGAGAATTAACCGGTCTTCTTTACGTTTTTGAGAAGACCCATTTCTTCTGGGCAGTGAAAGATTCTGAGCAAGTTCTGAGCAGCTTACCATGCACTTCGTCAAGTTCAATTGAGTTATGCCCTGACTAAGTACACATTTCAAGGTAAGACGGTTCTCTTGCCTCTAAGTGTTAAATATAGTGTTCGAGGGTTTAGTTTGGGATTCACAGTGGCGTCCGGGTGCACTTGGCCATGACCCCTTCCCCCCACTTTGCGAAATTTTCGGTGGCAATTTGGCAACTGCCCTGGAAATTTTATTTCTCAATCACAAATTTTACTTCCAAAAATAACCAATTCAGTGCCAGATCAAATGTAGGGACATTAAATTATTCAAAGTTTTTCCAAAGGGAACCCCATGATGCCAGGTTTCATTTATCTCTAGCTGACAGTTTTTAATCTGGAGCCTATCAGAGAACTTTGTGTTCAGATATCTTGAGATAAATGAAGTTAATGGGGTGTGACCCCTTTAAAGACAGTTCACACAATAGAACAAGCTGGTTTCTAAAAGGGATTACGTTTTGCAATTATAGCGATAAGCTTTACCCGGGAAAAGGCCCTTTTATCGTGTAGTATAAGCTAAAATACCCTATTCAATTCTAGCAGCATGCCTTTCCCTAGACCCATCCCCAGGAAGGTGATAAAAAGGCATGCCCCTCCCCCCTCAACAAAATCCTGGGTACGCCACTCGGGATCGATACTACGAAAACCCGAAGAAGGTATCTTTCATCATCTTAAAGGTATCTATATCCATTTTTTATACTTTCGGCGCTAACGCATAGGGTGACGTCAACCTTTGATAGTAGTTTACGCAATATTTCAGAAGGTGGAGCTACCCCTCCCCCAGCTACCACAGGTCGACCATTTGGGCAGGTAGAAAGCAAATCCGTCACAAGTGAAAAGTTTTTATACCCCCATGTAAAGAACTGCTCCCTTTAAAATTTAGTAGGCATAATATCCAGGAATGACAGTGCTGTGTTTCTTTTTTCGATGCCCGGCAAGGGGCAATTCCAGTTATCTCATGGGTATCTCTGAATCCAAAATTTCCTGTGTACGCTTCACGTCAATCACGGTAGCGTTACGCTTAAGCTGTGTTTCCACGAGGCGGACGCGGACGCGGGCGGGCGCGGAGGCGAGCACAGGTGTTGAGCCTGTAACCATTGCTTCCCGCGCATTTCCTTTCAGGTCACATCGTCAAAATGGTCCGGGTCAGTCACATCATACAGGTACGGTTTTTGACGCACCAGCTCGATAAGCTCTTCGGTTTGCTTTCTTGATAACCGCGGTTTGGGGGCCATAGTGATTACGACTGCTGAAGAGTTGAACTACTGACCTCGCTGTTAAAACGGTATCCAACACAATCGGCTATACAACTCTGTGAAATTCAACACATATGCGATTCGCCTATTTTTCAGTGTACTTTGCAGTTACTACAAGCTCGTGTGATAGCTGAAAAATTCCTGAGAAATGATTGCGAAATACCATGCGAGCACTCGCGGGCGCGGATAAAATTGCTACATGAGCGATTTGAAAAACCGCGTCAGCGCCCGCCCGCGTCCGCCTGGTGGAAACGGCTCCATTGAAAATAACGGTGAGCAATTTTTTTTCGCCCGCGTCCGCGCCTGCGTCCGCCTCGTGGAAACACAGCTTTAGGTAGTATTTCCACCAGATTTGGCCACCCCACTTTTTCGTACCTTGCTTTGATCTCTCACAAGGATACCACGAAATGAGCCAGATTGTCAGGAACCAGGTCGAAAAATTAGACACCAGTGAGCTTTCGGGCAGATGTCTACAGTCACACGCCCAATACGACTTCAAACCACTCTTACAGTTATTTGTCAATGTAATCCTTGTGAGACTTACTGGTGATATAGCGACAAGAGGGGATGATAATTGATAAAAACGGGCGAGAATGGTGGAAATAGTGAGCGTCTGTTGTTACAAAAGTGACCGTTCTTTTAGTTGTTAAAACCTGTTCTTAATCAGTTGATGAAATTTGGACGAGCAGAGTTGTTTGAGAAAGCGAGGGGGGGGGGGGGTGTGTTCACAGTGTCACCAGCAAGAGCGTCGAAAATTCCTGGAAAATGACAGGAAGTTCTTCAAAGACTGTTACCTTTCATACTTTGCTGCCAAAATTCTCTGTATGGTAAAAATTGAGCTAAATCTTTAGTATGAAATGGATTGTTTCTCTTTTTCAGGACTCGCAAAGTCGGAGATAAAGCACGGCAAAGTAAGTTGAGAAGCTTACTGATTCTCGATCTGAGAGTCTGCCATTTTGTACCCATGATAGCAGTGGCGTAGCTAGGATTTTTTCCAGGGGGTCAAAGGTATGAAATTTCCCCAAAACTTTTCCCGGTCAATGTGTATGTATTTCACATAAAATATGCAAACTTACAAGTATAACAACATTACATGTCATTTTGTAATATTACCTGCATTTTAATCTTAAAGTATAACATAGAACAATCGGAAATAACAAAGAATATTATTTTGGTAAACAATATCTGGTTTATTTGTATGTAATAAAGCAGTGGCGTACGCAGGATTTCTCTCAAGGGGGAGGGGCATGCAGTATGGTCTAAGGTGAGGGGTGTCCGGATCTTTTTTTTTACGTTTTCAAGGAGCCTAGATGCAAATTGGTGCAAGATTTTCGACTTTGACAGGAACAGTGTTAAAAGTTGAATCGTGGTGGTTCATGAGGATAAAACTGAAACTTTTGTGTCTTTACATGCACTCTTATGCCGTTTATGACCTTACGAAGTAAAACTTGTCATTAAATTTGCACACTTTTATAAGTCCAAACAAAAGAGCATTGATCGATATTTGTGGTTTTTGTTGCCCACAAAATGTTATTTTCTCATAAAGATTATCTAAGCAGAGCGCCACCATTAGTTGGCGCGGAGCGTATTGAAAATGTGGAAAAATCAGACCCCTTAGATGGCCGGAAATAGCATTTTCCAGGCTAATACGAAGAATCTAGCCAGTCACTTTCTTCTTTTGTCGTTTGCAATAAAATGCTCACTTCAAAATATGTTCCCAAACTGCAAAGTGATCATAGAGTTAAGAGCTAATTTTACTCCAAATATGTAATTGTGCCCATTTTCTCTACGCTCCGCGCCACCATTGGTTGGCGCGGAGCGTAGAGAAAATTTCGAAAAATCAGACCCCTCAGATGGTCAAAATAGTGTATTTATGCTTGTAAAGAGAATCTAAACATGAAGTCTTTTTTATCGATGCCACCAGTGGGATACAGAGTCTACCTTTTTAAGTAAAAATTGGAATTTGACAGCATTTGCCTAGGTCTATTTGTAGGAATTAAAAAAAAGTTGGCATCACTGAAAGACCTTGCAGGGGCAATCCTTCCCCTTTGAAAAATTTTGAAAAATTGGGTGTCCTTATAAGCAATCTGGTGCCACATATGCTATCTTTTGAAGTAAAATCTGTGTTAATAAAGTTAGACTACGTATTTTTAAGAACAAAGAAAAAATGGCATCTGTGAGGGGGGCATGGCCCAATGGTCTCCCCTTCGCACGCCACTAAGGAGGCCTAATAGTGGCTCGATCACACAGGATATCCTGTGATAAAAGCAGTCTGTTATGTTATAACAACCATGGGGGTCTACGGTAGTGACTTGTCAGTTTTCACATCCTTTTACTGATGAATTCCCAAAGTATCACCTGAATAACAGCTTCCTGTGCACTGAAATGCACTGATCATAACCCCCGTGCGTATACAAGCACAAGAGAACATTCAATCTGCTACGCGACGAGGACATTTCTGTGGAACGCGAATTGGGCCGGTTCATGCGACACTGACGAAATCTGAGTTCATTTGTTGCATGAAAATACGAATTATGTATGAGAAATGTCTTTCAATTCCTTATTCTAACAAAAATTTTGAGAAATTTTTGTAATAATAAGATTCATCAAACTTCCCCAAAAATTTTTCCGGGGGGGGGGGAACGTTCCCCCCTGCCCCCCCCCCCCCTCAGTAGCTACGCCACTGCATGATAGTAAGGAATAATAGATTGGAAGAGAGGATTAGAAATTTAACAAAATGAATTCAATGCCCCCGTAAGTCAAAACAGTCAGTATTGCTTGAAAAGGAGGAAAAAACCACTCGATACAATGTGAGTGGACGGTTGCGTCTCTTTTAATATTTCAAGTCTCACCAGGTTCAAACTGCGGTAACTTTATGTGCAAAAATTTGGATCATTGCGCAAAGATAATTAAAACAATTACATCTGAATGTAATAATTTCGTTCTTCTGAATCATGTTTCCGTCTCTGAAATGGTGACATGAACGTTAACGTTATCAAAGAGCTGAATCGTTGAATGTAAGGAATATGACAACTGCACTTGACTTTACCAGGGATCTTAACAGTTTACTTTGTCATGGATCGGTGACTTCTTTACTTTGTTCGGAAGTTGACTCCAATGGGCGCTGACTCCTTTGCTTTGCAAGGGGATGTACTCCCTTATATGGTCAGGGCTCGCCTGGCTCATCGACTTTGCTGATAATTAATTGTGACTCATTCTAAGGAGTTCCCATATCGAATTTGGTTTCTAGTGTCTGCTATGTTTACTCGGGCTTAATTGAGAAATATTTACTTTAAAAAGTAGTATCCGGGATATTTAGCCTATATTTCCATTAAAACACCCTCCCCGTGCTCATAAATACTAGATAGGTCTCTATGCATGTGTGTTTACAGCGTTTATTTCAACCAATTGTTGTGACCTGTGTTCAAAATTTTTGGATAATTCTTCTTCCAGTTCACCCTGTGGTCTATAAGCGCTATTACTTAATTCATAACTATTACAAACTGCTGATTTAACGCGTTTCTTCCCATAAAGTACAAAACTATCCGCTTGTTGATACAAAGTTTAAAAAATGCACAAAATGACAGGGTGTTAATTTTTTTTTATTTTACCCTAAGATTTGCATTTTGTTAAATACCGTACAAGTAAATTTCCTTTAAAACATCATCAGAGAGATCGAACACGAAAAACTCGTTCGGAACATAAACATGAAAATTAAGGTCCATTGTAAGGAACAAATCATTTAATAGTGACCACCAACTTCTTTCCTAAGAGAAGCCCTAAAAATTTAAATCGACGAAAAGCTAGAGTCATCTTCTTAATCGAAATAGGCATAAGAAGCGGGGGCTCCGGGGCGATAGCTCCCACCCCCAGTGGAAAATGACGGGGCGGAAGTATGCTTCCGCCCCTAACTTCCCGGGTAAGAAACCCCTCTTTCATTTGTGTGTTATTCTCAACTCTTCTTTGTCATGAAATTCCGAGTTCTCTTCAATACAAGCGCCAATTTATAATTCATAATTTTAAAAAGGCAAAATTTTCGCGCGCTTCGCGCGCCTCAACGTGCAACTCCCAACTCGTAAGTGTTGTCTCATAAATCAGTTTGACAAACCTTTCCAAGCTCTGGAAATGACAAAATCGAAATTTGCCATTTGTGACACCAGATCAACAAGTGACACTAGCAACTTTTGTGCTATGTTATAAATTTTCTTTCATAAAATTCCAAATTTTCTTCAATATAAGCTCTTGACTTTGAAATAGATTGTCCAAAATAAACAAAAAAGTTTCGGAAATTTTTAAAATTTTAATTGGAGAGTTTCAGTTCGTAGGCCTTCAGGATAACATTATGTGGCATCAATGATCTTCAGTCGATCACCGTGCAATCATTCTCAGATTTGCCAACATAAAAAGAGCAAATTCTTCGATCAATAATCTCCCACGTTTTTCAAATTTCCCTATATAAGAAACTCAGAATCCACAAATTTTTGTGCAAAATAAGCTCCATATCCACAAACATTTGTTTCAAAAAGACAAAACTTTCGGAGCGCTTCGCGCGCCGCAAATTACCGTACGTCCCTATTACAGTGGTGTGCACACTTCAAAGAAAAGTCGAAAAATTTGGGTGCTTGCCCCTTTCCCCTGAAGAAATCTTTTTACCTCCTTGCTGCTTAGCTACTACATAGAAGCCGGAAAAATGCCATTTTCGGCTGGCTGAGGGGTCCGATTTTTCAAAATTTCCCCTAGGCTCCGCACCAACTGACGGTGGCGCTCCGCTTAGATAGTCTTTCGGGCAAGACTTCGGGCACGGAATCATTTGCATACCGTACTCAAATGCTTTCATACACCTTTCATCAGATATCTTCCAACCCTATCAGTTGAATAGTCTGTGAGGAGATGGATTTTTTCAGTAATTTGAAGAATTAAAATGTCAGCAATGTTCCTCGGTTTGGAGAGGGCAAAATATACTGAAATTGTTGTCTAATGTAGCATTGCTGGTAAAAACGAAGAATTCTACTTTCTTCAGTGCCCAGTTTTATTTGAAAAATGATTTACAGTATACAAATTTTTATTTTAAAAAATCGTTCTTTCTAGTAAGAAAAAAAGCGAAAAATTTGTTTTAAAAATTTGCATTTTGGTCAATGGGGTAGGTTGAGGTGCATAGTCCAAAACATGCTCCCCCCCCCCCCCCCCCCCCCCCACTTTCATATTGCTTCCTACGCCACTGTTACTCTATTTGGACGGATTTTCATCTCTACAAAGTTGAGGTTGCAGTAATGAAAAATATACCAGAATTTATTCTGACCGTCAGCTCCGTTATAGACACCATTTAGGTTTGAAGTAGAACCAGCGTTGCTACAGCTTGCACTCGTTCTAAAATAATTGCAATAAGTAGAAATACTATAGCACGCTTGGCAAGTACCGTTGTCGTACCACCAGGCTCCTCTGTGTCCTTCAGCATAGTTGTGGAAGGCACACTCGTCGTTATCCATGTCATGTGTGCTGAAGGCGATGCCGTTGGTGTAACTCATACTATTGCCTGAAAAATATCAAGGAAAACGCTCATATAACCATATTTGTCGAAAAATATATTTAGTTCTTTAAAGGCAGTTATTTATCAAGCCAGACAGTTACAATTTTCTCAACCTATTTACTTTTAACCCCTCCCATAAATGTTTCATCCTTATCAAGACACAATCCCAGTTCGTTGCTTCAGGGTATATCTTGGTGATTACACAAGGCCATTTATGTGTAATCAGAACACTCTCAGCATATACTGTGTAATATAAGCTACCGTGCATTTTTTAACTTGATGTCAATCAAAGAGGTGCGCCAACTGACAATTTCTGTAGACTACTGGTAAAATTGTAGTTTAGGGTCACGTAAATGACTGCCTGTAAAGTCATCTTCATTCAGACACAATCCCAGTTAATTCCTTCAGGGCGTACCGTATATCCTGCTAAGTAAACAAGGCCTAATGTGTAACCCGAACACTCTCAACAAGAGCTGGATAATAAAAGCAAGCTACTTTGCATTTTTTTAATTTGATGCCAATCAAAAGAGTGTGCCAATTGAGAATTTACGTAGACTCCTTATAAAGTTGTAGTTTGGGATCATAAATGACAGCATGCCTTTAATGTACTTACAAGAATATTAGATCGGGGTTCGTGATTTGACAAGGGACCAGATTGTCATCAAAAGTTGTATTTCTTTACTTAAAATACCTTGCTTGACACCCGAATTTTCTACTTCACTTGGGCTCCCCCCTAGACTTGCACCAAGTCTCTCGAGATGTTCCCTCTCAGCTGTAAGGATTCTTCTCTGTCACTATTCTCTCTCTACGTGTCACCCCTTTGACCTCTCCCACTGCACCTCTGCAGACAAACCAACTTCTCACACTCTCCTCTTTCCACTTCTTTCGTTTTAACGCCAATATACACACTGTGCAAACCAACCCTTATCGACCAACACACCTCGACCGGTAATGCCCGCTAACAAGTTTTTTTTTTTCTAAAAGTCACTAATCACTAATCTCTGTAGCCAATGAAAAGCCTTCTGTTTGTAAACAGACAGAACAATGCACCGTTCATCACACGATTATCTTAATGAATATCCAGCAAAAGTCGCAAAATGCAAAAGCTGATTGGATAATAGAGAAAACTATCTTGAAATATATTCATCTAGATTCTTAGATGAATTAAACAATATAGAAGTTAAAGATGATGACGTAAACAGTTGCAAAAGATACAAGCTCTCACGGCAAGCCGCAAATTTGAACTGGCCGCTCAGCAGGCTCGTGTGTGTGAGCTGTGAACAGTCTTAGCGAACCGTTGTAAACAGGTGTTACAGCACTCGCTCGTGGAAGTTGCAGCGACGGGGCAGTGAGAAGTAATATCAGCACAATGCGATAGAATCACCGTGAAGAATAGGAACAGAAATAAAATGAAAGGTGGATGGAAGGAATACGTGAGAGACTTGGGGCAAGTCTAGCTCCCCCTCCCCTCGCCCCCCTCCCCTCGCCCCCCCCCCCATTAGTGCAAAATCCAAACGTAGGCCTAATGGTGAAAGATGAACAAAGGTAAAATAAACCAGTAGGTGCAAGAAGTTTGATATAAAGCCAGTTTATATTTTCATTTTGGTATCGTTATTATATTGAGGCTTATGTTGATGAAAGACATTGTCTGTATCCCGAGCTCCTCCTGAAATACCTGTTGTATCTTACTCTGATTGTATGTTTCGTACGAAGCTCTATTTAGGACATGGTGAAAAAATTATTACGTACGTACGTAGTAGTTATCACGTACGTACGCCGTAGTAGTTATCACGTACGTACGCCGTAGTATTATTACGTACGTACGTAATAATTATTACGTACGTACGTAAATATTACGTTCATACGTAGTATTATTACGTACGTACGTGATAATTATTACGAACGTACGTGATAATCATTACGTGCACGTCGTAATAATATATTCAGCAGTATTGACGAAGGTAACGAACAGACACCTCACAATGGAAAGTAAGACGAGTCATGCGGAGGTAATTTTATGTAAAATAAGGGAACTTCATTCGGAAAAGCTCACATATCTTAACTCTGAATGGGGGGGGGGGCTCTCCAAAAACTTCACATACGAGATATGTTCGGACAAATCCGTAGTTATAGGTTTGGTTCGTTTGAATTCTCAGGAAAACTCTTGTGATACGTGGGATGATATTGTCCTACCTAGGAAAGATTAATCCCATAACTATTAAGTGAAGCTTACAAGAGGAGACTCAAAGCCTTTAAACTAAAATGTTCTTTCTTGCTACCTTGAAAGTTACAAGCCATATATCATGTTGTGCTCTTGCTAGACGCGTTTCGCTCATAAAAATTACTTACAGAGGCGGATTTCTGTTAAACGAAGGCAATATTTGCCAAAGTGTCATGCTCAAGAAGGGACGATAATTACCAACGACAGGCTAAATGCGATTCAAGATGGGATAGCAAGTTTTATAAATGATTGAGAAAATGTACCTATCAGAATGCTGGTGTATAGCAGATGCTGTTGTTATCCACCCGGGCGCATCTGATCATACGCTCTGACAGTCTGAGCACTGTCAGTGACAACAATGCGTTGCTTCACATTACTATTTTTTTTTTTTTTTTGTCATTTCACAAATGACAGTTGTATGGGTAACAAGTACTTGACCTATTTCATTCATGAAACAAATGCGTTGTCTAACTATTCATTCATTGACTTGCGCATTCCTTCCGTTTTGATTGAACAGAAGAAACGAGAAAAGGTGCGCCATCTTGTCTGCATACATGCATAACGGGAGCGATCGTCGGAAACTGGAAGGAGCAAAAATAGATCCTTAAAATTTGCAAAATATTTCATTAAATTGCGTCTGGGGATAGGGTGAATACTACTCTCCTTAGACTCCTCCCTAGGACCGCGGTCAGAACAACCTTCAGTCCACCCCCCCCCCCCCCAATCCTAATCCTATAGTCGAAAAATCTAACAACGCCTTTTAAACGAACAAAAGATAAAATAAGTGATAAAATCGTTTGAATCCTCTGTTTCTTCAAACAAAACTGTTAAAGGACCGCTGTCAAGCTAGCATGGGAAGGGTCATTTTCGGTCATGTAGAATGTAGGAAGAACAAACATTTTTAGGTGCGCTCCTAGCCAACTCACGGTGACGCCCCGTTTAGAAGTTCGGCCCAAGTCGTGCCCCCGGTACATAATTCCTGCAAACGTGCCTGGTCATGTTACCTTAGAGTAACATTAATGCTGTATGCGTTACTTAATGAATAAGTCTCATTTGGCGGACTATTATTGGTGAATGAATTTCAAGTTTGGCCCGCAAATAACGGACGAGGTGAAGACGGATCCGTTTTGCAAAATTTGGATACCAGACGGTTTGAGAGAAAATTGTACTTCTACAAATGTGGTTTATTCATATTCTACCACCGAAAAATGGTTGAAAAAGCTTAATTTATAGGCTATCAGCAGTTTTGCAAGGCTGACCATGCGTTGGGAATAGCAGATCAGTATTTAAACAACCTGAATGCAGGAGTCTTACACAAATAGCTAGAATGTTAGAACAATGTATGTAACGTTAAGAAACGCTCAGTCCTTTTGTTAGCGAGGTTGTTAAGTAGGCAGCTTGGTATCCCCTACCTTCGCTTTGCTGCTCTTTATGTACGTAATGTATTACGTACGTACGTGATAATTATGACGTATGTACGTAATATTATTACGTACCTACGTAATAATTTTTTTACCATGTCCTAAATGGAGCTTCGTAGTTTCGCTATTCTAGGGATATTTATTTCGTTTTTGAACAAGGCTACTCGTTGATCTAGTTATAATGACTTAACTACGTCGAAGAGGTTTGCCCTTACTTAATTGCATTTGAGGAGAAAGTCTATATGGAGGTAGAATAAGCCTGTTTTGAAAGTTTCCCTATTGGGCTAACAGCCATAACATGAGTTTTGAAAAAAAAAAACCTCTCTCCCTAAAATCGAAAAGTTTGTCTTTGGAGATGTAGCAGCTACTAAACACCAGCCATTCTTATTCCAGGCAATGGTTAAAACGTTCGGGTTTTGCAAAACTACATTTTAATATTCACAGACAAGTGACACATGCTTTGTCCTTTGCGGTGATGCTAAAACTAAATTTACTATGCAAGTAAATATCATTTAATACTAATGCAAGTGTGATACTTTTTGAACAGACTGGAGTGTATCCCATTAGCCTTCTGTAAATACATAAGTGTTATTTGACTTGACATTGCAATTAAAAAAAGTTAGGTTAATCCTGGCTCGATTAGAGGCCTCTGATGAAAATATAAATTAAGGAATGCTATATATAAGTTTAGACACCTAATCTATGAGAAAATGAAAACGTGGTTGAAAATTTAAATCAAGGCTGTGAATAAATTCAAACATTGTGCAGTGTAATGTCTAAATCTATTCATAGTCCTAATGCCAGGGAATCGCCACGTTTAACAGTTCGGGAGATAACCTTTTTCGGGTGAACATGAGAATTCACCCGATCGGGAGAAAATTTGCAACATGAATATTCATGAACTCTTGGTGTGTACCTCTTCACAGTCGTCGCTTTGTTTTATAAATGTGGATATGTTCAAATACAAGGTAATTGTTCACCACCACAAACAGAAATCTTAAGAAACTTTCAAGAACGTACTAATGGGCTCAATTGCTTGCACGAGTAACTTACACAACTTTCTGCAGAAAAATTTAACAAACCTTGCGGCTGTGTTGAGTCTATCATTTAAGCTTAGGACACAGAACGTGGCAAAATTGCTCGATATCTCAAAATTTGCGCGGTGAACTACCAAACATGATCCGGCTTTTTTGTTCCGCTTGCAACAAAGTTTCTAAATATTCCAAAATTTCTCTTTCCTAAGACCGATTAAATTTTCCAGGTGTTTTGAACGTTTGTTTCCGTTTCAATTGCGCGGTAGGATCGCAAAGCATCAGGGGAGAAATCTGAAAATGGCGCCAGCCATGGCCGTATTTTCCCCCGATCGGGTGAAAACCATTTTCTCCCGAAAGAGGTTATCTCCCGAACTGTTTAAAAATACAGCAGACGAAAATTAAAGTAGCATATTATAGGTAAACATTAAGTAAAGGTTATGCGTTGTAGTAATAAACGTAAACAAATGCTTATTTCACAAAGGCAAGGGGCACAAAGACATTGCCGTCGTTGGAGGAACCATGCATCATTTAAAAATTAACCCGCACCATTTAATAGACGACAAAGGTAAAATTTTCGTCAGTTTAGCAATAGATGAGTATTTTAGTTACGATGGGTAAAATTCTGAAGAACATTCTGTACGTTTCGAAAAACGTAATTTTCTTTTCGGATTAAAGGCTTTCTTTTAGCCAGGGTTAACTTTTAAATCCATTTTCATCATGCGCTATAGTAGCAATCAGTAAACACTAAACAATCGCATATGCCAAATATTGACAAAGTGTATGTACCTGTATTCCCAGAATGACTGCCAATACTCATTCGATACTTCTCGTTTTCGTCTCCGATTTGAAATGAGGTATATTTGGCGTATAATGATGAACCATCCGAGGCAATTATATCAACACGTAACTTGTACTCCGTCTGATTTGTTAGGTAGAATATTTTGTCGTTTCCGAGCCAGAAGTCATTGCCAGCATCTCGAGAACCGAACCCCCGTTTATATTCATCCCAGTCTCTGTAGAAATCTGTCACCCCATCAGTGCGACGCTGGAAGACCTTATTAAAAAATAAACAAGAGTTTGGGTAATATTTTCCTCAGACTGTCGCAAATATTCCAATGAAAGTGTTCATCATATTATTGTAAAGCCTAGGAAGATTTTCCCCGCGGACCTGTATTACTCCTAGTGGACGTACATTAAATGCACTCGTATAATACCGAACATGTACCACAAAAGAGAAGTACATATTCGACGCCTGCTACGAAAGTAAGATCATTTTGCGAGACTTTTTAGCTACCTCCTTGAGAAAAACAACACAGAAAAAAAATCGACAAGGTTAATTTAAATGATTCTCAATTTCTATAGCCCTGGTCGGGGGTCGGCCTTGAACAAATGCAGCCTTTTCGAAAGTTTCTGAGCTGTAAATCCGTAACGAGCTACATAACTGATCAAAAGATGAATGATTTTATTTGTATTCAAATAAAATAGTTCAATTGTGTTTATGTAAAGATGTGTATCTTGCAAAATGAGGAAAACCCCATTTTAATCATTTAGTGGAAAAAATGTTTAAATCAAATTGTGATAAGTGAAACATTGCATATTTAATTTTTCCTTCATTTTTCTTTTGGTTTAAAATTATGACTGATTCAATGAAATTGATATCAGTGTACATTAAACGTATTTAATGTATTGAACTGTCAAATAGACAGGCACACGTCACGAAGAATAGAACTTACAGTCCAACCGCCACCATCAGTGGTCATATCACAAAAGACGGTGAAGGGGGTTCCACCAGGCCACCCTGTCGGTAGAATGGTATAGACTCCATCTGTTGTATGACCAGCTTGTTGTGCCTCGTAGCAGTCTCGGAAACTATTTCTGATGCAAGTCTCGCCGTCGCCTTCATAACCTTCATTGCAGTAACATTTCCGAAGTTCATCTTTTACTCTGCAGGTTGCATCGGTACTGCATACGTAATTATCATTGCAACTTAGTTGATTACCGACGCAAGTACAATTTCGTGTACAATCTGTGTTTATGAATGATTCTCCAATCTGGAATAACGATTAAATATTTTATAATTTAATAAAGAACTGCTATCTCAGCCAACCCACCCACAGCTGGGCCCCAAATGGGCTCCTGCTGGGCTACTTGCTAGCCCTCGTTGGGTCCATTCGTATTTTTCAGGTGTTCCCTCTCTGGACCGAACTGGGGTAGCGTTTAACATTTGAAGCCCAGCTAAAGCCTAGCTGGGCTTCAGAAGTTAAGGTTGTGCTTTGGTGGGGTCCAGCTGGGTTTCAGCTGGTAGGTGCTAGTCCATTTGGGTTACACGTGGAAACACCAGACAAGTTTGTTGCTTTTCCTAAGGTCCTCCCGACTCTCTGGCAAAGAGCCGTTCGGCGAAACCAAAAAAGTAAGTAGCAAGTAGCCTGCAGCAGGAGTTCAGTCGGGCCCAACTAGGTATGTTGACTGGTATGTGGTCCAATTAAAAGTATGCATTCCCAAATTTTATGTACTAGCAATTTCCTTCACCCTACACAACTTAAGCAGTCATTCCTACCGAAATATACGAGTCTGTCTCATTCACAAAACATCCTTCGGGTACACATGTCTCTTCACATTCAATATGGCAATCTGTCTGCCCGGTTGGATCACTACACACATCCTGACAAGTACAGCTTCCCTGAGTCATGTTAAGCGGACAAGTTGAGGCGATGCAACCTGTGTTAAACAAGAGGTCAGACAGTTTTTCAAGCTGATATGGAGTGACTGTATGTTTAATGCCCTTTCCATTATATACAAATAGGCAAATATGATATATAATAATACAGAGGGTAAATTGGTGAATTGTGACATTGTTAATAGCAATATGTAACTACACAGAAAACGTCTTCGAAATATCCATGGCAAAGAAAATTCGAATGCGGTAAATTTATATATCTGCGTAAAACTTAAGAGTGATGCGTAGGTACACTTAAATAAAGAGTGCTAAAATTTACAAGAAAACTCTTCAACGTTTCGGGTAGGCACCCTTCATCAGGCGGCAAATCAGCTACTGATCACAAAAAAAAAGATTCAAACTTACTGATTTCAATGTGACTACATAACTCGACTGGCGGGGTACATTACAGTGCAAGTTATTGTGTACGTACTTACTAAACGACGCAACTTCGTGAAACCATGGATCTGTTATTTGGAAGGAGGCAGAATGCTTTGAAATGAGGTTCAGTAATCCGTCTTTTGTATCAGTCTTGGCATTTCTATTATGCTTGTACGAGATTATAAAGAAGACAAAAAAGGCATTTGTCGTCTGCTACGGTTAGAGTAGGACCGGCAGGTTTTTTGCACTGCCACAGCATTGCCATACGGATACGCGTATGAAAAATATCAACTCGGTCATATGTCGAAACCTGAACAAGAATTTACATCTGGCTATTTCAGGAAACCTCGGGAAACGTCTGACATTGTTGTAAAAAAAATAGACTTTTCCCCATACAACTTATATGCATATCATGCCATCTAGAGGGAAGGGCCAATTGAATTCTTTTTTTTTTCAGTTGTTCAGTCGTTTCGAGTGAGATTGTATCTGTTTTAAAACTGTTGGCGGTACTAACCTACCTATCAAAGCATTGCTCTGCATGAGTCACTTGTCTAAGGAGTAGTTGTCTTGAATGAGATGGTGTCCCGGGAATGATATTGAAGCGGCGTCGCGAGTAAAGGATGGAAATACCTTTGCGGCAATATTACAGCTTATCTTCATTCCTTTAAGTGGGCCTTAAAGTATTAGCATAAATTAAAATTTCCGTTACATCACCTTCCAAATTACAGCTCCCTAGTAAAACCCAGTAAAACGGCGCAACTGTGTGCTTATCTAAAGCGTCAAGACTAATCTAGAGCGTCAATACTCGATTTAATGTATATTACGCAGTTGATATTTTAACGCCTGGTAAAGGGTACTTTACCGGATACAGTTTTTTCAGAGTTTCTTCTGAATTTTAGCACTCTTTATTACTTCCGTGTACCTATTTATGCGATTGAAGCAAGGAGCCTTCGATTGATGGGCATACTCACTCCAGTTACTACGAAACATTTCCGCTGACACCACTCTATAATCACTCCATTCATCGCTGATACGGAAAGATTTATACTTCAGGTAGAAAGACGACCCATTAGCTACCATAATGTGGATATGAAGCTCATATACTGCTTGGTTTGTTAAATAAGATAGTTTGTCGTGACCAATCCAAAATTCACTGGACAAAAACCCAAATCCATTTTTATAATCCTTCCAATTTCTCCTGAATGCAAGGGAGCCATCAAGTTGCCGTTGGATAACCTGTTAGACAGACGGATAGATATGAATCATCAATGCACCAGCTGACATCCTTAAGGTTATACCCCACTCATTACCCACACTCTTCAAGTTAAAAGAATCGGGGTTAAATTTAACCATTATCGGTGTTCTTTACTCTTACTCAAAGACAATCCTGGTTATATTTTAACGCAAGTCCTGGTTAAACTAACTCAAATCCTAGTTATTTTAACCAGAATTTGTGTTAGTTTATCCAGAATTTGCGTTGAAATTTAACCAGGATTGTGTTGGAGCTAATAGAACACCTATCCTGGTTAAAATAAACCCCAGTGTTTTTAGAGTGCAACAATAATAATTGTTGCAACAATTATTATTGTTCAATAAAATGGTTTAAGCGAAGCGTGACCCCTCAGAAAATAATGTAATACACATTTCTATTATACTTTCACTTGGACCAATTAAACAGATATCTATCTGCATCTAGAAAGGGACTAAAAGGTATTGTTATATATATTTAAAACTTAAACATGTTTCGCCGTCAAACTTGTGTTTTTTTTTACTTCGCCAGAGTAATTCAACTTGAGAGAGGGTAGATTTAAATTGCAATATATTTCCATGTTTCAAGCAACTGCCTATTTGCACATTTCTGAATAATTATGAATAATGACGCGTTTCTCAGAAAAATAACTAAAACAATACATTCCAGTGGCGTAGGAGGCAATATGAAAGTGGGGGAGGAGGCGGAACAATTTTGGACCATGCACCTCACCCTACCCTCCATTGACCGAAAGGTACATTTTTTAATTTTTTAATGCTAATTTTTTTCTCTTTTTTACGAACAAGAACAATTTTTTTTTAAATAAAAAAATTATGATTTTTTTTCTTAAGTGTGAACACTACCTTACTAGGAAGGTGAATTGCGACGCGCCCGAAAATTTGGGTCCTTTTAAATAAGAGCCTTGTACTTCACAAAATTGTTTAGATTCAGGGTTTCCTGTAAGGAAATTTGAATGTTTTGGGGTACTACCGAAGAACCTGCGTTCCCTATTAGCATATATCTGAGAAGATCGTTGTTGTCACATAATGTTATCTAAGGAGTGCAGATTGAGGCTTTTCGGCGACATTCAAAAAGCTCCCGAAACTTTGTTGTCTTTTTTAGACAAATTATTTGAAAATTAAAAGCCTATCCTGAAAAAAATTAGAGAAACGGCGCTGAAGCGGCTCAAACAAGTTTACCACTGACTGATTTTTGAGCGACCACTTACCGTACTGCCTTAAGGGTTGCAATTTAAGACGCGCGAAGCGCGAGGAAAATTTTGCCTTTTTCAAACTAATAATTATAAATATGGAGCTTTTATTAAGAAGGATTCGGAATTTTATGAAGGGAGAGTAGGGAAAACTGCACTGGAGTTGACTGGTGTCTCTGAAGGCAAATTTCCGAATTTTCCACTTTTTCGAGCTGCAGGGGGCGATTGCCCTGCCTCCATATAGCTAAGTCACTGCTCTGCAACGTTGATAACATTTTGACATATCAATACCTAAAGAATCCATCTACACAGACTAGCCTACTCAACTGACAGGGTTGAACGTTATCTGATGATAGGGGAGTAGGAGAGCATTTGTGTACGGTAGGCCAATGGTTCCCTGCCTAGAATATGAAGTCTTGCTCGAAAGACTATCTTTAGTTGGCGAGGAGCGTACAGAAATTTTTGAAAAATCACGACCCCTCAGACAATCGGAAACTGCATTTCTCAGGCATGTAAGTAGTAGCTGAGTTTTCCGACTCTTCTTCAAGTTTGAACACCACTGTATCAGGGACGTATTGCGGCTCGAGAAGCGCCCGAAAATTATGTCCCTTTTTAACGAATATATGAAGATATGGAGCTTGTATTGCAGAAAGCTTAGGATTGTGGGTTTTCCTTTAAAGAAATTTAAAAGAGTTGAGAGGTGGGGGGGGGGGGTACTGAAAAATCTGCACGGCTTCCTTCATGTATTGCTGGCAAATCTGAAAATGATTGCATGACGACTGAATCGTTGTTGCTACATAATGTTATCTAAGGCCTACGAAATGACACTCTCCGATGACATTTCAAAAGTTTTCCAAACTTTGTTGTCCTTTTAGACAAAATTTTCCAGAATCAAGAGCTTTCATTGAAGAAAATTTGGAATTCTATGAAAGAGTTTACAAAAATAGCAATATAACTGCCGGTATCTCTTGATGATGTGGTGTCACATGTGGTAAACAACCAATCTTGCCATTTCCAGAGCTCGGAAAAGTTTACCAAACTGATTTATGAGCGAGAACTAATGAATATTGTATTGCATTGCGCCGGAAATTTTGCTTATTTTGAGATTTGGAAATATGAAGAAAGGGGTTTTCTGACCCGGGAAGTGGGGGGGGGGGAGCATGCTTCCACCCCCTCATTTTTCACTGGGGGGTTCTGTCGCCCCCAGCCCCCCCCCCGCTTCCTAAGCCAATGATACATTCCTCAAATCTGTGAACTTTGATTTGATGGAGAAAAAAACTGTTTAAAGACTCTCATTAACCTACCGTCCATCCACCAGGTTCAATATCATTGTTACAATACACTTCGAAGGGATGCGGATATCTATCTGGTTTGATAGTATACACACCACTAATATTATCAGATTTACACTGGTCACGTGCTTCTATACAATCCCTTGGATATATCGGTTGTTGGTGAAGCATGTAAGAAGAACCTGGAACAAAATAAGAATAAAAACATTTTGGACTTGAGAATAGGAAACAATTTTGCATAAGTTATACTTAAAGGGACATCCATCTCTAAGTTACACTTAAAGATGAGCTGTCATCTCATGGAAATTGCAATAAAAGCTGTTACGTCTGGATGAAGTCACAGACTACCCTTGTATTAACTTCGATTTCGAACTGATCGTCGAAATCGCAAATGTTTTCGATTGACTATCGATGATGTAACATTATTAATACTTTATAGAATCGGTTCGAAATCAAATATTGGCAGGGTTATTCTGTGGCGTCATCCAGAATTGCATTTTAACGAGACGACAGGTCATCTTTCCCTGTACTGATGAAATCTTATTTTACTTTCACCTCAACTCACAGAAAACTCCCTAACATTCTTCTAGTTTAAAGAACCGTTGTTACAAACGTATTGCTGTGGAACAGGAGAGATTCAGGACGCCGAGTTGTTGTCAAAAGAACAATTCATACACAAGAAGATGTATTTGTGGACCACACACTTTCTCAAATAGAAAAGGTTTAATTTTAATTTCTGTGTAAGGCAAAAGAATTACGTCAACGAAATATCAGACATGGTACAAGTATGTTGCCTAAGATGAATATTCAACAATTTCCTTGATCGATGTTAAAAACACGACATCAAACTAAAACAAGGCCGTAAAGCAATATTATTTCCCAACAAATCTTAGGCAAACATATATTTTTGAGTATTTAATCCAGTTTCGAAAAAATCACCAGTGAATATCTTAAAGGGAAATATTGCGTTTGTTTTACAAGAAAACTTCATCCTTTTAAAACCAATATTCATGGGCAAAGAGTGATAAATAATTACAAATAAGGCAGTATGGTAGGCTTTTTTCCAAGAAATAAGTTTCCCTAAGATAGAAAATCAGTTGTTTGTTGCTCAAAAATAATTTGTTCACCCAAACTTTCAATATTTCAAGATGCAACTTCCATAGCTCTTCTTGTGCATGATATTTTGAGGATATGAAGCTACTGCTGGGGTTTATTGTTGAAGCTAAATGATTTGAAAATGACTATAGGTATTTACTTTTAATGCTTTGTTGTAGCATTTTAAACGTAATACTTCCCTTCACGCTTTTTTGTACCGGTGATTAACAGCTGTTCGTGTTAAGGGTCTTTCTTCAAGCCATTTGTTAGATTTTGAAAGTTTTGAGTATTTTAGCCTCTAACACTTAGCAAACTTTGATTGATGCGTAGTTGAGTTTTTTACGTCAGTCATGGCTTTGTGCAAGTAAACAGCAAACCTATTAGAATGGCACTTTTTAGTTAAAGGGCAGTCTCTCTTAAGAAACACCAAAAATATAATTCTCTCATTACAGGTCACATCCAAAAGTTTCTAATATTTTCAAACACGGAAAACTTTAATAGTCGATGGGAAAAAACTACTTTGTTAATTTCACCGCCTTCTATACTAACATCTTTCCCCAAGCACGGGTAAATGTGACTTTGCAGACGATTAACAACAAACTCAAATTTTGTTAACGCAAAAGGAGATTAAGTCTACTTGTAAATTATTGCGTAACACCAAGGAGTTATTATTTAACAAATAGCTGTCAATCACCCCTTGGCAAGTGCTCGATATTACGTTTGCATTTCTCGATCGATTTAATAAGTAGTACTAATGAACAGTAGCGTAGCCAGGATTGTGTTATCCGGGAGGGGGGAGGGGGCTGGATCACGACAGGAGGGAAAAGTCTAAGGGGAGAGAGAAAAATTGTGTTTTTTTGCATTTCAAGTTTGGGTCATGGGGAGTTGAACCCCCCAAACCACCCCGTGGCTACGCCACTGCAGTAATGAACGCACACAGGTTTTAGAATCGAAATGATTTTAAAATGCCAAGATGGAGAATACTTTCTTCTAGTTAAGCCAAGAGGGAGACTGAAGGCTATTCCAATAAATGCAAGATTATTCTTCACAAGTAACTCACTAGCGCGATAGTATTTAAGTTGGATGTATCAAATTTTTTAAAGAAATAAAAACATTGAAAGGTTCCTTAGAGAATAGACATGGTCCCCATTTCGATGAATGTGTTACAGCAAAAGTTATTATTCAAGGTAAAAAGAAATTTTACAAATATAAATAACTATCCGTATACGCGGCAGAGTTCCATTCTTTTAAGAAATTGTTCTGCTTTCCAACCGTGCCGTTTTTCTACGGACTCAGTGCTTCTACTTAGGCAGTTAGGAGGTAAGTCGAAACTTCCCACTTTTGAATTAAACAATGGTAAACATATGATACAAAGTTACAGCGAAACAATCAATGCTATAGTTATTTCCACAGACAGGGGAGTTGTATAGGCGAGACCGTCGACCTCTCCCAAAGCATCAAAATATTAATTTGCTATTAAGCTTTGTAACAGATAGTCATTATTATGGACTGTTTGTTTTTAGGATTGGGTTTTTGCTCAACATTTTTTCAAAAGCAAATACTAACCTATCGTTAACAAAAGTGCCCTACAGAAGGGAAAACTCATTGAGAAAACCTTTGACTGTATTTTTATACAGCGGTCAACCTTACGGTCTCAAAATCCAACAAAAGAATCTTTACAGTCTAGATTTGTTCCAGCAAATGGTTGCCTGTCGCTTCAGAGTTGTTTTCTAATCATTTTTGTTTTAATTTTAAGCAGCGATTTTTAGCAGTGATCTCCACTTGCTATTTTGTCAGATTGCTGCACATGGACAAAATTCACAAAGGTGTTTTAGCACCAGGACAAAAAAGTGCCAGCCGGACAATAGGTGGAAACAACGGGGGAAATTATCACTCCGTGAAACCTTTCATCAGAGCAAACAGCAAAAATTTTATTGTAAACATTGAGTAATTATTAACAGTGATGTTCCTATTCATCAGAGAAAGCTATAGGTAAGCGATAGACCTATAATAACATATATCTACGATTTTAAAAAAGATTTTTTTCAAAGTGATACATCTTCTCTGACAGGGATTTATTTGCCCTGAACCTTTCGGAGCATCCCGACAAATTAAACCAGGGAGGACAGACAGTTTGGCTATTTTATTTTTTAAAAGAATAATATGTAGAAACTTTACTTCTTAGTTTTATATTACCAGAAATGTGCTTTACAGCCATACCACCTGGTGTTTATTAGAATATTAACGGTTTAGCCAAAGCAATAAAAAAAAATCGATAAAAAATTGATGGAAAGAATTTATTGAAATCCTTAAAAGATGTTTTACTTCTTAATTTGGAAGCAATTTTTGCTGCACTCACCTTCGCATGTTGATGTAACTTTGTTACCAAGAAGACAAATCGACAAAATCAACACCAAAGTCTTGTATATGAATAGAATGTAAGTCATGTTGACAGTTACACGAGACGATGAAGAATGACAAGCAGATCCATGACAACATTTACTGGATATATACCTGACAATACAAGTCTAATCTACGGAAGACTGTAGGTTCCGGAAGAAGGAAGTAACAGCGTCGACCTGATACCATGGTAGCAGTGATCACTAAACAGCTGCGGTTGAAATAAATTGACGGTAAAGTGTGTTCGAAGGAATGATAAGCGATTCCTTAATAAGGATTACATCTAACCTGGCTGTCTGGGTAATAGAAACTCATCAAACAGCTATTGAGATGGATAGGTCTCTAAACTGGACAGTAAATGGCTACGTATTTAGCTACTACGCAGTCCTTCATTCGTAGTAGCTTCATAGTCATTGCATATTTACATCAGGGAAAGAATTACACAAGCTTGATGTAACACGGTTCACTTAAGTCTGTGTCTGTGTTTGTTGTCGCCAGTTTGTTTCGACCCAGATTGCATGACTGAAATGTGTCCGAATTATGCGATTTCCTTGCACGCCAGGGGATTTTGCTGCTTGTGTCCTAGTTTGCCCTACTGAAAATATTTTATACCAGAGGCTGATGAAGAATTTCCGAAAAAGGAAAACAGTTGGAGAAAGCGGGTGATGTGAACTAAGTTGCGATTCGTTGCCAAACATTCGTATTTTTTTGGTTTTGTATTTTGTTTTTTGTATTTAAGCGTTGCGCCATGGTTGTCACATAGAGAGGTTTTGAAAACTCTCCACCGCTCAGACAGCCGAAAATGTCATTTCCTTTGCTTGTCGCTAAAATGAAGGCAGTCCTTGTTTTGAAGTATCGTTTGCAATAAAATTTAAATAAAAGATGAACAACCAGGCGCTTTTCCGGGATATTCAGTCGGGGGGGGGGGGGTCAGCAGACTGTCCAACTTTGTGGGAAAATTTTATGTGTGTGACGATCTAAGCGGAGCGCTACCATCAGTTGGCGCGGAGCGTACAAGGAAATTTTTGGTTTTACAAACCCCCCAGATGGCCGGAAACGGCACTTCCTGCGTGCATATCAGATGGGTTTTGAGGTAAACAGAAGTGGCCGAACCTCCAAAATCTCAGTGAGTGTTCACAGACCAATATGTTCGTGATATATTTAACCATGATGATAGGTTAAGCTCTTGATTTCGCGTTTAAAATTCTTGCGTGAAGTTGGAGGATATCACCCGGCAAAGAATAATTTAGCAACTTTCAGTGATGTTTTTAACAGGGAACCCAAAAGTTTGAGTTTAAATGTTTTTTGTGACCTTGTTAGGTTACAAGCCATAGTGTGGTGTGCTATTGCTAGACGCTTTTCGCCCGAAAAGATTATTTTCGGGGCTCACCAGTAGCATGATATGTAATAGGTAGGCAATGGTGCCAGAGTGTCACGTATAAACTGGTGGGATATTATTCATATAAAACATTTGGAGCCCATGTTCGGGTCAAAAGTGCAATAAGTGAATAATTGTAACTCTCCGTTAGCAGGTGTGCCGGGTAAAGGTGTGACTTGACTGGCTTGAGAGAGTTACGATATGAAAGCCCTTTCCGATATAACCTTATCCCAGTGTTATTCGCAGGACCGACCAGTGTGTCGGAGGTTCCTATTGAAAGAGTTTACGGTTATGTGGTAATCGAGAGCAAGTGTAGGATGTACCGTGTTCTAATAATCAGAGAAATAGCTCAAACGCTCGGTAGGGTAATGCCGATGTTGGGCAGAAAGGCTTTGGTGCTATTTGGATAAGTGCGGTGGGTGAGTCAGAGTACCACTTGTACGCCCAGAAAGAAAATAAAATATGCGCAATCTGATTGGTTGACACGTATGATAGATAAATTTACGCGATTTTGCCGGTAATCGGCCAATATGGCAACCTCGGGCTGCTTGGCCCGAGACGACGGGAAAGAGCTGTGCCGAATGCTTCGACTAATTACGAAATTGGATGAGCAAAACATCGCGAATCTCGTGTTCTTCTCCAGTGAGCAAGCACAGGAATGTGTGTGACCAGGGCTGCTCTGCGTGTGAGAGTGTGAAGGAGCTGAAATGCCTATATCACACGCCAGATGTGTGTGACCTGGAGAGTCTGGCCGTCAGGCCTGAGATCGAAGTTCTTTGCACGCACGGATGGTGCACGCGCACGGTGAAGGTCCTGGGAACTCAAGGCGAAGGGTCAAGAATTGGTATTAACAAATCTTTAGAATGAAATGTGGGCTAAATTTAATAATCACATTTAGTAGATAATAAAGAAGAGTAGACTCGAGACTCATCCACCGAAAACAGTACTGGTGCATGGCTACATAATCTTTCCGGTACTGGAACGGTTCCTGGAGACTGTGGATTCCTGCAATCCTCTCGAGTTACGTTTAGTCCGTAATACTATAAATAAGCTACACTGTAAATAATAGCTTGAGAGTGATTTCCCTCAACGGAGCCAAAACGTTTCTAAAAGCGATAAGGGACACTAGCGTTTCAAACTGTCCAAAGTTTTCAAATACACACTGGGCCCTGATCTAAGTTTCCCCATCCATGTTCCAATTTTCGTCAATTACTGCTTTGATTTCCGCACCTTGTTGTTACAAATGGGGATTGACATTGATGTCACACGTTGTCATGACAAGTTCGGCACCACGTCGATCATCAAAACCCTCAAATCTTTCAACCCATCTTGTCTTACAGAGCCCCTTTAATTTCTGCTGCCGTGAATGCTGACCTTCATCTCTTGAATGAAGAATGACAATGACTTTCTCAAAGAACCCCAGGCGCTTGTGTGGCATTCAACAAATCGGTTTGTTCAGTTGGCATCATTTTATTGGTTAAATCAAGGCTCATGAATGTTGGATGACCAAGTTATGATTTTTTTTTTCAAACGGATCAGTCATTACGAGGAACGGACTAGTTTTAACCTTTCAAAAAATCTTAATGTCGGCGCTAGCAGGGGTCTGGACCCCCAGGACCCCCCCCCCCTTTGGACACGCTCCTGGCAACCTGCAAAGTGATATCAGACAACCGACGCTGACCATCGGAAAACAGCTTTTATACGCATTGGTTACATAAACTAACTTCAAGAACGAACCCTTCTTCTTCGAGACACTGTCGAAAATTTTAAATTTTGCTTTACGTTTCTCCGCCATTATTGTATCTGATCGCTGTCTCTCTATATAATGGACAATCAAAATCAGGGAAGTATCGTTCACAGAAGTGCATGAGGCGGGGCAATAACCCACCGATTCTTCTTACAGACTTGGAGACGTGTCTAAATGACTAGACATAAAACGGTGCCTCCTTATTGCAATATAACGAAGGCAGTCAGTTTTATTAAAAAAAAAAAAAAAATATATATATATATATATATTCATGAACTGGCATTTGCTTAGTGGTTTAAAGGTTGAACGTGCAAGTATCTATCAAGTTTTAATCTAGGGAACGCAAAGAATTAATTTTTCTTTCCCCTGGGGAGGGGTTAAAGCTAAGACGATTGATATTTATCTGGACTGTATATCACAGCCTACGAGAGTCCTGTATTTGATATTTATGTTGCGAGAAAATAAGGGTTAATCTGAAGAAGTCCCCTAGAATATTCTCTCAGATAACCGTCATGCCTATTTCCGCGAATATTTCTCATTGTTGATGTAGCGAAAAGGGAGGGGTTGAGGTCGTAAGGCTCACTTGAACCCATGCCTGGATACGCAACTTAGAGAGGGCACAAATTTTCGTCCTGAAAAAGTTAAACTTAAAAAATTACAGAACGGATCTATTTGAAAAGCAAAGCTTTTTACTGCAAGTCGAGTAATCTCATCCCCTTGATAACAAGAGTGTCGGGTTGAGATCAAGCTTATCTCTGAAGAGACGCGATGTATTGACCCATGGAACAGCTCCCTGATTGAACAAGTTAGAAGTCATTCAAAAACGAAAATGGGTTGCTTCCAAATGAAAGGCGGGAGCCGTTCTTAGCACTACCAGGGAGTTGTAAGCGACAACTCCCTCGCACTACTATGTTTGGCCCTGCTATTAGTTTAGCAAATTCCGCACACTTTTCTTTTAATTGCAAAGTGGCATTCTGCTACATAAAGTTAACAAACGCTAGCAAAATAGATGGAGCTATTTACACTCCTGATGTATACGTGTTAAAAAGGCAACGCAAATGAAGATCTTATAAATTTCGAACTTATAACAACTCATGGACTTATTTGTTTCAAAGCTCTTTAAAACATTTATTGAAACTTCAATATCTGACGTTGTGATTCATCTAGAAATGTAGTTTTCGAGGATATTTTGTGGAATTTTAGCGTCATGCCTAGATTGCTTTATAAAAGGAGCGGGTCAATTATCTAAGTCTTCATAGAAACAGTTTGGTTGTGCACACTTTTTAGGACCTCAAATCTAATTAAGGGCGTATGTACGGGTAGCAAGAGACGGGAGGGGGGGGGGTGTGCACGTACTGCCTCATCGCGCGGTATCCCTCCTGGTGGTATGAGCCTTGGTCGCGAATGTTTTCACACTACGTAAGGCACACTAAATACCCTCAAGTATTATACATCTATAAAATTTTCCTGGAAGTCAGAATTATGAAAGAATCAATTAAGGAGAGCATCTAAATTATTATTATTTCTTTTCTCATTTTGTTTTATTTCTGCTAATTTACATAATTCAGCTTTGAGTAATTTCATCTTGATTTCACCAATAAAAGTATCTAACTAGTATTGCATAATTTTTTGATACAGATAAATATTTTGGATGAAATAACAGTAAATTTTGGCAAAGATTTTCCTCGAGCCAGGCCAGCTGCCTCGTTCCAGTTCATCTTGACTTTCCTCTGCTACTGTACTAGATTGAATCAGGGGGCTGTTAGTTAGCTAGCAACTAACATTTTGGATGAATGTCCAGTGGGACTTTATTTTGTTGATAACACTGGGTCTCCCTCGGTAGTCTGCGTCGGTGCATTCTTCTCCAAGTTTCCAAAAATAACCTCCCGATGGCAGGCTTAAACTCCTAAAAACAACGCCAAGACCGAAGACCTCAGAGGAAACGTTATAAGGTTTTTCCCCTGGTACTACCTCAGGGGCAATGAGCAATATTTCAAGATCCATTCCACCTGGTCTCTTGGATTGTACTGATATTTAGGCTTGTCATTTATGTCTACGACTTTCCCGAAATCTATTATCTTAATTTTCGGGTTATCCTTTCGAACGAAACCTAGTTCCAACAAAATGTTGTCAACTTTAAGATCACAGTGTAGTAATTTTGCTTAATGAATGTCCCTCACAGCTTCACATATCCGAAGGGCGATGTGTGTGGCTTTTGGAGGTGGCAAAACCTTTGCTTCTATAGCGAGAGCTAACATTGTCGACCGAAAGGTTTTGAGCTCGCCAATGAACTCCTGAACTAATACAGGGACCTGTGAGTTATTCCCGGGGTTTGAAATCCCGAAAAGCTCAGGTACGCAGTCAAGATGTTTGAGTCTTGTAAGTACGCCAACATCTAACTGCAAGTTCTGCGAAATGAAAGAATGATAAAATTAACATGTAAATGGGATAAATGGGAATAAATGTCGTGAATATTAATAATCTAATTGTAAACATGTTGTAAAATGATTTTCACAAAATTTATAATTTTAATATTTTTTGTTTCAATTTGTTTTGTTTGATCAGCTGCACAAGTCTCTAAAGCATATTGAATATGTTGCAATGATGAGAATAAGACTTGAGACGTCATCCCTCTCCCCCCCCCCCCCCCCCCCAAAAAAAAAGACCCAGGCAGACTAGCAGTCAAGGAGATCTGGAGGCAAGTGCTTTCCCATTGAGAATGATTTCGGTATTTAATAATGTGTTTGATATGATGATATCGTTGTCATTATCGGGCTCTATCAATATACTCAAATGCAACTTGCAAGGCCCGAAAAGTGTCATTTCCAGAGATCCTGAAGGACACATTTCTGCCAGCTTCGCTCCAATTGATGGTGGCGGCTACTTATAAAATCGGATTACAAGTTTTATTTCGTTCATCCTTAACAAATTCCTACGCTACTGGGCCAGAAAAATGCATTTGCGACTAATCTATCAAACACTCTAGTCGTCGAACGGTTTCCAAAATGAAAGGAAGGGGGTTGAAATACATTTCAAATCTCAAGTTTTACTTCACTTAGTACGTTTGAAGTCCAACAATGTGGGGAGTTGTACGGTAGTTTATGGCTAATATTTCTTGGTCATTTATCACACCTTCTTTCTTCAGATGGCTCACCTCGACTACGGTACGTTCGTCTACATCATCCTTATTAATCTTAACAGTACACAGTTTTCCAGATGATAATTGCTTCATGAGTTTCACTGTACCAAAACACCCACTTCCAAGAGTTTTGGGCTTGTTAATCCTCCTGTCAATAGCATCTTTCAAATCTGACCAAGGTATTTCTGGACATGATGCAGGAAGGTTAAACTTGTTGGCGAGTTTGTTTTCGTTGGCAGATGGTCTGTAAATCAAAACAAAAGGGTTCAAAAAATATTTTTTTCAATCTCACATGTACCTATATCTTCAATCGGATAATGACAAATGCTAAACACTTAAAAAATCACCTAAACTATTGTCTGTGCTAACTTGCAGTGTTGTAACGTGTCACGACTAATGTCATTAATTTTAAAATAGTAAATGGCTGGAAAATTTCCATCATAATTTTCCTCATGGAAATAGTAGAATGACTCGAGTTACTAACTCGAGTCCCACAAATGACTCGACTCGACTGCAAAACTGAATAACTCGTTACATCTCTGCCAATTTGTTTCGGTACCTTTGCATGATAGTGAAATTAAATAAAGCCCCTGGAATAATTGCACTGTCGTTGCACTTGAAACAACTTCCTGATCAGTTTGCAGTTTGCGAACTTATTTTGAAGTGAGCCTTTTATTGTACAAAACTATGTACAAAAAATGACAGCGATTGCTTAGATTCTACGTATAAGTCTGGGAAATGCTACTTCCGACCATCTGAGGTCCCGATTTCTCCAAATTTTTCCAATTTTTCCTTGACAAGGCCAAAAATTTTCAGAGGGGCGGTAGACCGCTTCCCCGGACCGGCGATCACTCAACATACTGCATGGCCCCTTAAGGGAAAACCTGCTTACGTTACCAGTTGCTTTGAAAAAGCACGATTTTCCAAAATGCACTAGAGCATATCATTTTCAAACATGGTTTTTTTACGAATATGAAATAATGTTAAATGTTCTTCTAAAGGAAAAGCGACCTTTCGTTACTTGCATTAACGACTAAGCTTTTCCATGAAAAAACCTTTGGAATTATTTCAGTATCTTTTACCGGTCTCCAAATGTGTACCTCTTCAATGTCTGAACCTTTTTTGAGCAACTTGTTGCCCTATGTAAAAATGGCGTTGAGTAATGAAAAGTTTTAGCATTTCTTTTGTAAGCCCTGTATTAATTATCTTTTTATAACTCGTCAGATACTTTACGGCTTGCTAAGTGACCCTAGTGGTTTTTCAAGGACACAATTTAACTTTCCAAAATAGAACCCTCAGGACAGACTAATTTAACAACTGTAAATGGTATAAACTTTGAAAAAAACACAGAATTACATTAGCCATATATGGCATGTCAATCTCTCGACATCTCAAAATTTGCGTACTAAGCTCACTAGTTTTTTTCATGATCTAGTTTAAATCATACATTTTATGCATACAATTATCAGACAAAGTAGTAAGAATGTCACTCTAAATCGTCATAGATATGTACAGTTGGTAGCCTATCATATTGCTATTAGTTAGTAGTATATATGCTAAAAGGAATGCATATCCTATCGTACAAATTGAGTGAAATGATAAATTCTCTTGTAAAATTGTCAATTTTAGTGATGAATATTGATGCAAATTGTGACTATTTTGTAGGTTTTAACGCTTTTTACAACGTCGACGATGCCATTTTCATGTTCCCATGCCTTTTAATTCAAGCTGTTTACTATGCAAATAAAAACAACTTACGGGATATGTTGTAATTATGCAGGGGTGGGGAAGGACTGCTTGCAAAAAAAAAAAAACAATTTGCCTGAAAGATAAAAAAAAAAAAATCAGGTCTTCCCAAAAAGAATCACACGGCCTCCAGCTCCATGCCTTTTCTTTAATGAATCTTTTTAGTGAATGTAACAAAGTTTGCAAGAGAAAGTATTAATTTAAACCAAAACTGTTTGTGTAGCAAGTCTAGTGGCCCATTCCACAAAGAATTACGCACAATCTTAAGTTTGATTCGCGATACCTAAGTCAACAGTAAATCAAACTTAAGATTGCGCGTAACTCTTTGTGGAACGGGTCCCAGCTGTGCTTTATCGAGTCCTTGGCAAGACAGGTTACTGCCAATTGACAAGAAAACCTCCTCACTGCAAGCTCATATGAGTTAATGGGAAATGTAGCTATATCTTGCCTAGGGGGGTTGGGGAAAAACATTTTTCAAGAGCATTTCTTCCTATGACATCTGCCTTCTGGCGAGGCTTGAAGCTTACTCAGTTTTCAGTTTGAGTCATTTACAAGTAATGCAAGACATTTTACCTCTTAGGCAATTCTGTTGCCTTTGGTGATGTTGGTTTGGTTACCCTCGATGATGCTTTCGGCATAAAGGTAGGTCCCCACATATTTGACCATGGTTCAGCTGCTTGATTTGTCGCACCCCAGCCAAAGTTGATTGTTCCCTGAAAATGAAGGATTTCGCATTAACTTGGATTACTGAAGAAAATCATATATATTGTCTCAGACAAATTTTAACAGTTTAATGTTTCTCTCGTTTATTCCCAAATGAATCTCAGTGAAACTATTTTTGTTTTTAAATTGTGTCAGCTTACCCATGTAGGTGCTGCATCTGTTCTGTTAAATGTTTGGTCTTTTAGAAGATGATGGGAATTCTGCAGTCTGACTGAACGATGACCAGTGACATCACCGTTTCTTCTTTGAGAAGAAGGCTTAGAAGTTTCCCACAGAAAGCAGTTTCCCCAGTTCTTATTCGTTCCCCTTCTCGCCATCCGAATGGATCATTAAAATTTGCATTGATATTAAGCTGCCCACCAATTGCTCCTAAACCGAGGTTACTCCCACCTTGTCTTGTCGATGGTGCATCCATTAAGTTTGTAAAGCTGGACGCATTGTCGACTTTAATTTCAACGCCGGTTTGTCGGTTGTGTTGATCCAAATTTTTCGGACCCACCGGAATCGCTGCTGCTTTTCGGCCTTGTGGTCCATTTCCACAAGGTAACACAAAGGTTGGTGGACCGATGGGCGTAAGACGTCTACAGGGAACAGGCACAATTCGATAGTTACGGTTGTTGTTGTTGAAAATATCATGTACCTTGTGAGGTGAGGTTGCTGTTGTGGTATGACTGGGAACTTTCATGGAAGCGTGGTGTCGACTTGCAGTTGTTCCTAGCTCACGTGGCTGCCTGTGCACACGGTTGTTTGGTATATTGGTGCTAGGACTTTGGCAAGAGATTTCAGCCGAGATATTTGGTGTCATGACTGCAGAAGGAAGAGGTAGCACTGCTTCACCAACAGTGCTAGGACGGCGACTGACATTACTTGCATACCCTTTGATGGTCGGGAGTTGCTGGAAATATTTCCGTATTTCCTCATTGTCAAGGCCGCTTATACCTTCGGCCGGTTGGTTGACTTTGCATATAGTAAGAGATACACATTTGCGCTTTGCAGCAAAGCAAATCTTTGTCCCTCGAATGGTGGTGGGTATCGAACGGAAAGAGATGTATTGTCCTTCACGCCGAGAGAAAGATACAGTAGTATTCAAAATTTTCCGTTGCCAGAAAAACCCGTACATCGGAGGTGCAGAGGGGGCCCTGGGAGAATATTTGAAAAGTTTGAAAACTGCAGAAGTTGTAGCAGGATAGCTATGATGATCGGTATAACGGTCAAGTCGGCAATTGTTGTCTCTGCTTGTTGGACGCAAGAAGCAGTCAAATCCAGTGTTTGTTGAGCTGGACCCAACAGTTTGTCGTGGGCGGAGACCCTCGAAGACTGAGAGAGATTGTTGGGCAAAATCTCCTCTAACTGTAGCAGAGTGGTTGATTTTGGTAACGATCAGTGAGACGCAGTTACGCTCTGTACCAAAGGAAATCTCTGTAACACGGAGGGTGGTAGGAGTTGATCGAAATGAGATACATTGGCCAAAGTGTCTTGTATGAAAGACGGGGGTATCCCAGGCTTTGCGTTGTGAGGAAACCGCGTAACTCGCTGGTGCAGATGCAGGATCGTAAAGATACCCGACAGAAACGGCAACTGTATCAGGAATACTCTGATGAAAGGTACCATTGACCAATGGATAAGTGATGTCAGTGATGGGGGTACTGATGCTGAAGTTGCAACGGACAGGTCTTCTGGAAATGAAGTTGTCATCTCGTGGTGATGTAAGTAATTCGGGAAATGCAGCGATATTTGACGGATCTCGAGGTGTGATCCCTGTGGGTGCGACAATGATAGAGGTACTTCCAGAATTTTGCACTAGGAATGAGGATGAGAGTAAAAAAAGAAGTGCAAAACTTGAAGATGGAGTATGTTGGAAGATGTGGTTAAATAAGTTATGCAGTTACACCTTTAAAAATAGTTGAAAATTGCTATTAATTTACAGAACAAACAATAAACAGAATCTTAAAGAATACGGAAAAGTTCTAAAAAATGGAAATGAGTTTCCCAAACTATTCCGTAATCTTTATTTTATTCTTTACATTATCGTCCTATAAATCTACCTTAACGTTTTACACTGTATTTTGGCCACCCTAAGATAAATTCGGTTTTGTATTTGGGACCCTGTCCTTAGACTCCCACAACAACCTCACCTTGTGGTTAGAGTTTATTGTAACATTTTAGATAAAACACGAAATAAAAAAGGCAATTACTGATATTTTCAGTACACCGTCTACTTTCTTATTGTTCACAAGTAGCGGCACAATTTTGCGTTTAGCCAGTTTCGGTGGCGAAAGCAGTCCACAAATTTCAACGCTTATTATAAAGTGGAAAAGCTGGAAGAAATGTAACTTCTTTGACGAACAGTACCTTACCTGGTGATAACAGCAGATTCCCAAATTTTCCCGCAAAGGCAAAACTATTGATTGGATCTGAAAAAAGCGAATAAAAAAATGTGTCATTTCAGGACTGATTGTGTCTTTGATTGAAGGCCCTTTCCCAGTGCCATACCTAGACTCTTTCCAAGGGCCGATGCGCACTGTCCAGCTAGAAATTTCCTAACTGGCTAACAACTGAGATAATACCTAACCTTATCCCTAACTCTAGCAAAAAATACAATCGATGCAATACAGTGGCAACAGAAAATCAAGAAATTCCTTGTTAACATGCAATGCGCATCCTGTGTGTGTGTGGGGGGGGGGGCAACCACCTTTATGGTCCAATTTATTTTAAAGTGTAAACATAACTGTATTAGGAACAAAATTAACTGCATGGGAAGCGTGGCGAGATTTTGCCTTTCTAAAACAAACATCTCAAAACACGAAACATGAATTGCAGAAAATTTTGGACTTTGGGTTTCTTGTGAGAAAATTTCTAAAGTTTGGGGATTATTGAACAATCTTTTTTTCTTTCGTATCAGCAAATCCAAGATTGGACGGCGACTGAAGATTGTTGTACACTGTTAAAAATTTCTGTAAATTTACAGACTTTTTTTAACTTAAACTTTTTGTATTTTACTTTTAATAGAGATTTTCTGTATCTTTACAGACACTTTGTATTGCTACAATAAAAAAAGGTTGTTTAACATGTATTTTCTGTTTATTTGAAAAACCATTTCTGTCTGCTTTTTTAACCAAATTTTACTGCTTTGTAAAACTTTTTCTGTAAATTTACAGAAATTTTAACAGTATTTTGTACTTTTCTGATTTCACATAAATATACTGTCATTTAACAAACATTCATTTTGTTTTTAAGCTGAAAAAGAAACAAAAATAAGCCCAAACAAACAAACAAATAAGAAATAGCCAGAAAATTTTCAATATATAACATGCATCGTTCTGCGAAGTTTCAGTTAAAAAAGAAAACATTTTTGGCAAATTTATGGCCCTATTTGAAAATTAACTTACATTTATTATAAAAGCATACTTAGTTATTACGTTCTTAGTTATAAATATCATACAACTGGTGTTTTGTCACACATTTTTAAGTAAAAAGAAATTGTAAGGCCCTAATTTCAGAGCACTGACAATTGGTATACTGATGTCAACTGATCGCCACAGGCGCTCATGCACTTGATGGGAGCAAATTAAAAACGTTTCACAAATTTACTTGAAAGGGTCTGAAAATTTACCACTTTATGACGTAAATCTCATTTTGCATAAATGGGTGGAGCTTATTTTGTAGGCATTTTCCTAACAAAGGGATTGCTGTTGCTTTGAATAATATCTTCCATGGCGTTTTTTAATCAGGAAGTGATAAACTTATTGTTTACCTTGTCTGGAAATGTTTGCAACCAATGTATTTACATTCTTTGTCATATTTATTTTAAAAACAATTATTATATTGTACAAAAAATGTGACTTTCCAATTACAAAGTTCCTAGAGATGGCAGTCTACTTGAAAATAGTATGACAACAAAGCATTCTCAATGTGTTTTGATTGAAAACAACTTCGTAACGACACATTACGTTGATAAGCAAATACCTGATTTACGTAATGGTGAAGTGAATGTTACGTAATAACATATGAAAGGTAAAAAAGCGATATTATAATAAATATTAAAACGTCGGGAATGAAAACAGTAGGCTGTAAATTCACATAAAATTAAGGTAAACAAAAGAGAACAATTCTGTAACTCGATTTTACAGTAGACTTTTGTAAACTAATTTACATGCAAAAACAGTAAAGAAAAAACAAACCCTTAATGTTTTTTTACATGATTACAGTCTGGCTGTAAAAAAAAACATTATTTGGTTGGAAAAAAATTTGCCATAAAAATTATGTAAATTTACAGAGAAATTTTTTAACAGTGTAGGTATATGATGATATCTCAGGCTTGCGGATTGTGGCTCTCCCGACGACATCAAAAAGTTCAGACGATACCTAAAATAATGTTATTGCTTGATCGACATGTTACAGTTGATCAATTGCGATTTTATCTTTCTTACATTTTGATAATGTCATAGTCTAGTCAAATTTGAATAGGATATAATCACTACTCGCGTCGACTGGAATCTTTTTTCGTACTTCAAAACTTTGATTAGATTCGGCTCATAATTTAACGAATATTGTTTCATTTTTATGAATGAAACAAATAGTTTCATTTCTGAACCATTTCTAGTCAGTTCTGAAACAAATATTTTCAAATATTTGACAAGAGTTTGTGTCTTGGACAATTGACTAGATGTTTTAGAGTGTAGCACGGGGTGATACTGGCTATTAATTAATTTATCTCCAGAACCAAAAGTAAGGTTTTACTTTCTTACCGGTCGTGTAATCCAAAGATTGAATTCTGTGAACATCATTGATGTCAATGTGTGGCTGAATTCCATCATGGAGGCAGTCTGTAAAATTCAATCAGTCATGGTTAAAAATTGGTAATGATAAGACTTTTTCAATTTCAAACTTCATTTAAATTTTTTATTATATTATAAAGGCAAAAAATCAAAGGAAATCTTGGGTTCATAGTCAAAAGGGGTTGTTACTTCATTGTTCTTGTCATAATGTTTGATTGACGACTCCTCGAAACATAGTGGGGTAAGGGGACCTGAGTCTCTCGTCCATTCATGCTACCCTATTACTCCCATTACCCCTTTTACCCCATTATCCCGATTACCTTCTGAAAATGTAAGTTGTAAGTGTGTGAAAAATATGTGTCAAAATTTAAATCCTCTTTCATGGAACGATGGAACTAATAGCCGTTATCCCCATAGTTACAAAAAACTAAATAGATTGAAACACGCAGATCTAGGCTGTGGTACGTCTTTTTATTAAGCAATTGCGATATTTCGGTACTGTGTGCACATCAGTAAAAGTTTAATCACAATTAAAAACTCAATACACATGGGTATCACAAATATATACGAAGTGATGGAACAGTTACTTGAAATAGTTACTCAGCATTTGGTTAACAGTAATTTTGGTTGCCCGAAGTCGGACGAAGTCTTTTCGTTCAGCTCATCGCTACGAAAAACCAAGTCTGAGGGGCGGCAACCACAGAAGCGCTACGCAGGCTAGGCTTTGGGGGACTTAAGTGGTCGTTCTCGAAGAAATAGGTCCTAAATAAATGAACTGAAGGGGAGCATTTTATAAAAGTTTACGACTATCTTAACAACAAGCTTGGACATATATTTAAAAAAAAATAAATCGAATCAATCAGGGTAGGAGAGGAAAATAACCGGAATCTGTTAAAAATTCTACGAAATTTGGTTGAAGTTGAGTCCGCAGCTTTAATTTAAATTAAATCTAGCGACAATTCTTTCATATGTGAAAATCCACTTTAGTTGCCCCCATGGTTAGTTCGTTCTGCAAAATTTAATTTAATGTTTAACTTACTTTCAAATTTTCTGTGCCAAAAGTCCACAAAGATTTCTTGCTGTTCATGCAGCGTGAGATCCAGGAAATCTAAATTAGAAACAATATTTTTTATATAATTTTCTTTCTTTTTTGTAAAGGCATTGGTTGCAGAATTTTATAGAAGTAATTGCACCTTCTAAAAACCGATTCATACTTTAGCATAGCCGATTAGCTGTTTAAAACTAGAAAAAGTTTAAAACTGGTCAGCTCGAAGACATTTCGCCGATAATACCTGACTTGTAAAAGTGAAAACATTCCACATGACACATGGTGAGGGGGCCCTAAAACATTCTTATCCTCGGGTACCCGAAGCCAAAGTTACCACTGCATGAAAGTATCTGCAAGGACCCCACCTTTTGTTATTACATTTCTCCCGAAAGGCGCTTTTAATTGAATAGAAAACTTTAATATTGACAAACTAAAACTGACTGTGCCCATGTCTACAACAGTCAAAGAAGAGATGGCGATTCATTAAGGACTTTAATTTAAAAAAAAATTAGCAAATAAAATTTTTTTTACATTTGATCTGGCTAATAATTACTTACAATTTGATTACTTTTTGATAGTCTCTGCTACTGTGACGCAGTACAATTGTCAAATGGAATGAAAGAGATTTAATCCCAATTTCGTTATTCTCAGATCCTAAGTTACTACACATGTCGTAAAGGAGAATACATACAGAACAAAAGACATAAGTTCAACTTACTCTTATAAATCTCATCATGAAATATCGTTCGCTCTGAAAGAAAATGAATTTTAAAATGAAGGCTTAAACAAATCGTCTCTAATCTTCACCCATTCCAGCTTAAAGGTATAAAAATGTTCTTAAAAAAGTACCTAAATTGTTTTCCACAAAATGGATTTTTAAGGGGCTTGAAAGCAACATGATTTTAGAAAGCTAACTATTCCGTTGTATTAAATTGGAAATATTATTTTTTTTTATTCGAGACTTACTGATGACTTACAAAAGGTGGAGTTTTAGCTAGCCAAGGTTGCATGTCTTCTGCTCACTCACTGTTTTTCTTTCAGACCGAGTTTATCCTTTAAAGGCTTTTACTTAGTTCTTTTTTGTTTATTGCTTATTACAAGGTACGAACAAACAGGGAGTTGTTACCCAAATAAAAGCTCCTTGGAACAAATAAAAAAGATTTAAAAGATCTGGTGTAGAGCGAAGCAACAAAGAGGCGTGTTCGACGGGGAATTCCCTTAAAGACGGTTTCCGTTTGTGGTCTACAGGTCAAACACAAATTTATTTCAAGTGAATCGTTTTGAAAAGAAAATAATTGAAAGCATTGTTGAAATGTTCAGGACAGTGAAAAGAAAATATCGCGAAGATATTTTCGTATATTTGAAAATATTAATACACATTTTGTACAAAAGAGCAATTAAAACAAATGGTCAATTGTACACCAACCTTTAAACGGAGGACGCCGCCCAAAACGTCCCTCTGGGAGGATGTAGTGAGCTTTAGGAGAAGAAAATTAAACGAGGAATTGTTTGAGTTTAAACAAAAAAAAGTGTTTAACTTCTCTTTTATATAATATGCTGATAAGGCTTACTCTAAATGTGTCCACTCAAATGGTTTTTTTTTTGGCTAAGTAGAAAGTTAGGAAAGCGTGAGAACTTAGACGACGAAGACCTATTCACGTTAGATGCGGGGTGGGTAAAAAAAGAAGATAGACGGGTGTGGTTGCATAACATAACTGTTTCACACGCGTTGGGTAATAACAATTTTAAGAAACAGCCTAGGTATCAATTCTTAAATATCTCCTAATTTTGAAATGGCTTTTACTCATCAAGCAAGTAATCGTTAAAAAATAACCACATTTATTCAAGCTATTTTGATATATGGTGACACACTGTAAACACAAATTAGTCAAGCGGTGCCTTAAATGACCAACCACGTTAGTCACTCACATTTGACTAATTTTTTTATGATATGATATATTTAGTAGTAATGGACCAAAGAATATTAGTCAACACTTAGTCGTTAGTTAGATAGAGTTTTACAGCCCAGTTTCCAACCTATTGGTTCAAGTCGAGCCGGCCAAGGTTTTTTTCCAGTTGTGGCGCACTGACTTGTTTTCCCTACTCCATTGCTTATGCGGAGCATTACGCACGACGGCAGAAGGTTCCATGCATAGAGTCAGTCAAAAATTAGTCAAGGAAGCTTAATATTTGTTAGAAACTACTGCAACTGGGTCAAATATTAGTCTAATATTGGTCAATATTTCGGGCACTGCTCGACTGATTTGTCTCTACATGAGCATTGCATATATATTGTTCAGATAACTATATGTTGATGTCTAGCCTGTGCAAACAATAGAAACTTCCCCGAAGTTTCGACTATCACGACCATTACTCGCATGCTTCCCGAAGCTCCTAAACAACCCAACCCCAAATTACAAATAACAAACTTTTTTATCAATATCAATCGTTGATTGAATGTTAACCCTTTACCGTTGTTTGGGTCCTTTTGGACCCATACGGCGAGCGCGTCACCCATCTTTACTGTTTCACGCGGAGCTCGAAACTGCGAGTAGCTACCCGAAAATTCGGCCACAACAGCGAGAGAGACAATAGTTTAAAGCAACGGGGTCAATAGCTTACGGAAGCTGATGCGGGGCGTGCTACGTCCGCTTTTCCGCCCACCCCCGAAGACCGCAAATATTCCCCGATTGGAGCACAAGGGTAAAGGGTTAAGGAATCCTAGACCACATAAACACCATGATTACTTAAAACTGAGTTATGGCTACTGGAAGTATTGTTATTAACAGAATTTACGAACCTCAAATTTAAACAAATGTGAGTCAAGGAAGTATAGTTAGCATACATACCTAGTCCGAAGCATAGGAAATGGCGGCCATTCCTAATTAGGCTTGAAAGAGTGTTATAAGCACAAAGTAAAAATGTAAAAAAACATTTTCCTCAGAAAGTACTGGAAGCAGTTTATTCGTTAACTTTGAAAGTTGTGAGATATCGTTGTCAATGTCAACTTTACCATTACTATATTCTTCTGTGACGTCATGATGACACCTTTACGTAGTCTCCTCAATTTGCGCTTCTGCGCGTTCAAATCATGTAGGTGATTGTTTGCATTATTATTAAATGCAGTTCCTTTCAATCAAGATCCTTTCTACGCGCGCTGCAACATAAGTTTCGGTGCAGCTTTGCGTCCGTTTATTCTTGTAGGTCTAAACTTTACTATAAGATGCTTAGATCATGCTTAGACTGATACTTTTATTCCTGAAATACCATCTGCGCATGTCGATACTAGCGCTATTATAAATACCATATGAAATATGTTAACTGAATCTTTCTTGAGATCCATAATTATTGATAAAATTTTTCTTCCCCAAAGCCATGGCATGCCTTGACGTCACACAGGCGTTGTAAAAAACAAAATTGTGCGTTGGAACTCCTTGGGTAAGGTACATGATTTTCATTAGTATGTTGTAGGTATCGTCTTCAAAACCGCACGCAGACTTTGATTCGTATCCGTCTGATGCAAGTTTTGCAGAAAGAAAATAAATGATAAAGACATCGTATAAAATATCTCAAAGTACTGACGTTTCTGTCATCGCCCTCTATCCAAGTGTGGTCAAGGATTGACCATTTGAACTTAAGTTATTATCAAATGGATGCGCATAACAAAGTGCGTGTATTGCAGTTGCGCACGATATTTACAAAGGTCTATAATGATACGGTAGCACATGGTTACGGTTACGTAACAAGGAATGGGTAGAAAAATTACAGGGCGTATATTAAAATTATGACGTAGGTGCGTTACATTCACTTTCCCATGACAAAAAAAGTGTGTTGGGGTGACGAGAAGGAATACGTCGCACTTTGTGCATTGTGACATCATCACGCTGTCCACGAATCCAGCTACCAAGTGATTCTTTGCCGGACATTTTGTGGCATCCATCATCCCATTTCCTTGTCTAAAATCTGATCTTAATCTGCTCATGATGGGATATAGAGTCGTTTGTAGCCATCTGGAATATTTGAAGTCAAGATTACTACTAAAAGACCAGCAATTTTTCACCACTTCTTGACTGTCTCATTCGTGCATAGATCTTCTGCATATCATGTCACAGAACGGAAAGTTTTGCCCCAAGGATGACGTCGAAAAAAAAAAAAAACTTTTTTCTTAAAGTCCCCTCGACACTTTGGCGGAGAGCCAAGGATGACGTCGATGTGTCGTCAATGCACAAGCTCGATAGATCTCATCATCGAAATCCTGAGCTTAGGATTTCTATAGATATTATTCACATGATGTCACAATGCAAAAAGTACGCCCTCCTTTTTTGAGATAGTCCTTATGCATTGGCGAAGCCAGTTTGGTGAAATTGAGTGAACGGTGGTGATTGCACCACCGCGTATCCGATTGGTTGACCAATCAGTGGTTTGTATTTTAAGTGTCGGCTTATTATTCCTCTAAAAGATTACATTCCCTTTTTTGCATTGTAACATCTATGCAATTTGCCTCAAGCAAACTTTACCAACCAATGTAGACAGCTGATTAGTCAACCAATCGGATTGTGTGGACGTTAGTTTGTAAAAATGTGGGTGAAATCTGACTGTGTGCTTCACACCCATCTGTGTATGCCCTACGCAAAGATCGAATTGTTATAAAGCCGCGGTCACATTACATTTCGGATCGGATTCTGATCCAAATTTTGGGAGTTTTTGTTAAAACCTTTTCCATCTCTGGTCGTAATGAGCCAAAAAATTGCCAACTTGTGTAAATATATGAGTTGTACTGCAATTTCGTGAGGTCACTTCGATGGATAGATTTTATGCATAATTGAGCACTGTTTTAACAAGGCCTTTGTTGATTGGCTGTTGTCATTGTATTGTATCGATTGTGGTCTTCGTTCGGGTTAGGGATTAGATAAGGGAGTAGGGTTATAGTTAGCCATTTGGGAAATTTCTTGTTAAAAAGTGCGCAACGCCCCGATTTTATCGGATTATAAATATATGTGGTTGTGACGTCACGAAAAATCAGTCGGCATTTTTTGACATCATATTTACAGACAGCAAATCATAAATTTACAGTGGGCGACAAATTTTTGGCTCTTTCAGAGAGAGATTGAGAAGATTTTGACAAAACCCCAAAAGTTCGGATCGGAATCCGCTCCGAATTCGCTCACACTAGTAGGACTCGGGATTAAGCGTATTTCTGAGTCAGGTCTGTAGAGGTCATATAAAAATCTTAAGCTATAGGATTTCTCTGAGAGGCCATGCACCGACGTCACTGCGTTTTGTGTCTCTCTTCTTTGTAATCCATGCGTCATGCAACAACTGTTACTTAGATGTTATCGTGCACGTGTTTTGTTAAGAAAGCTACTGCGCCTGATTAGTGACTACAGTATGACAAATTAAAACGAGCTGACGTCACGTGCATGACTTCTTTTGCCATGCTTGTTTCCTGCATGTGGTCGTGTATGGATGAATCCGATTAGCGCTTGTTTCTGGTGACTGTGCGCAGCCATTAGTGGAGTCCATCAGCCTTGAATCGCCCTTATTTATCGTCTGCATGAGCTTCAAACCCTCATATTCAGTAAAATTGAAGGAATTAAGATACAATGTAGTGTACAACAATCCATGATAAAGGTAAGCAAGGAAATCTAAAGATAAAAAGGTGATGGACCCCAGTTGTGGCCGACTGAAATCAGACCATCATTTGCTTTCCGGATTCGTCTATAGAGATAATGCACGTGCGTCAGCGCATTTTATTGGATGAAAACGATCAAAGGCAGTCGTTGTGTTACCGAAACGCGCGCACAATTGCACCTTAGTAACAATTGTTGTAAAATGGTCGCCTGGATGGAAACACAGAGAGATGCGCAACCCAGTGACGAAGGTGCATAAGCCTTGTAATGCAGATGATTGCCTTCACTCCAAAAACCCACCCCACCCCAAGGGAAGGGGTTGCGCACCGGATTAGTGGAAAATATTGCATTTACATGTTTGATCTTTCTATCGAAGTAAAGGCAAAGACGGAACAACAGAATTATCGACACAAAGTGTGCGGGATGATGTAAAATTATCATTGATTAGAGGTTTCGATTGGCAATTTATTTGAGTGTTAGTTACTTATTCCCAGCCGAACAAATGGATGGGGCCAATGGGATTAGAGGAAAGTACCCTGTCGGAAGGGACTGGATACGTACCATTAATTACCCAATGTCTTCTGATGAGTCTTAATCCGTACGATAAAGAGATTAAAGATACAACTCCGAATAGTATTATTCATTCCCACAACTATCTTCTTGAGTTTGCTAACAGGAAAGACATGAACTCCAAAAAAAATCCTCAAATTTTCCAATTTCCCAACAAAAATCCATTTCTTTTTAAACATCGTTATACGCAAGTCCATAACTTTGTAAGTGTTGGGAAAGAAAAGCTTAAAATCTTTTCAATTTCATTTTAAAATTCTTATCGTAATATTTTGTAACCGCGGCAAAATTCTGCCGACCACACGATCTGTTCGGATTTGTTCGTAGCAAGAGCAGACTTTTCGATACGTACCCCTTATTATCCAGTTTTTGCAGCAACGAAACCCAATACCCATACAGATAAAGTTTCCGCCTTAGAATTCCAAATATTCTCTTTTCCACGTTTTTAAATATTTAAAACAGTGCCGGATTATTCATAATTTTAGTGTATATTCTTAGTCGGTACTTAAAGCGGCTTATTGCTTTGGTTCGTGAAATTAAAAAAAATTTCCAAACCTGTTAATTTTCTCAACATACCAATGACAAATGGTCAATCTGAGATAATCCCCATACCTACTTACAAATAACTGTGTTATGAGTGAGTACCTAACGGTTCAATTCTGTTTTGAACAATTCGCGACCAGACACTTTTTCAAATTTTGTGCAAAACCATTTCAGGTCCGGACCCAACAAAACTAAAAATTTTCACCTTTTCCGTAACTATTGGATATGAAAAATGGCTTACTATGCTAACTATAAGCATTGTCATGTAGCAGTGACCATTTAACACCCTCATTAAGGTATCGATAATCAGTAAGCCCCTTTAACGAACTTCAGTTGCCATATCATTTTGCTCGGGGAAGAAAAATTCTCATGTAAACTACGATTATATAAAATTTCCGTTACGTAAAACTCAAACTTTTCCTCCAAAAAATTTCTCCAATTTAACTCCTGATTTTCAAATATTTGTGTAAAACAGGAAATTTTCACATTTTGTCAGTGGGCCTTTGTTCGTAGGTCTAAGATAGCATATGTAATCCTAATTATCTTTCCTCATCCCCACAATATAAGATTTAACAAATAGAAAGAGCAGATTATTCAATAATCCCCAATTTTTCTCTGAATGAATCCCAATTTTTCTCCACTTTATGTCACATTTCCATATACTTTCAAAAAATTGTTTAAAACTCTTCGTTCGCCTCGAATTCCTCTCCACAAACTAGGCATGTAGTTGAAGTTACGAATGTTGTTTTGTCTCAGGACAAAAGTCACAAAGCGAGAGTACAAGCCTAGTAGTTCAGGAAACAACATGTACCTGAGAACTATAAGCCTGCAGGTATCCTAGCCAAGGCAACGCCACATTTCGCAAAGATGATCGACTAAGGGAGCTGGAAGAGACAGTCCACATACAATTCTGGCAATTATCGATCTTGAATACCGTATTTTACTATTATATAGCAAACTCTCCTCCCTGTTAATGTAAGCATACCTGTGTTCGTATGCCTACGTGACTCGCTGTCAGTGTCAGCCCATACTGACATTGTACTGTATGAAAACCCTTCTGGAGCAATACAGATTCAAACGAAAATTTTTGGGGGGAGGGGGATGGGTGCAAATTGTGATAAGGGTCGTTTAGGCAGTATTGTCTCGAATGTTACCTGATCTACTCTTTCCGCAAGAGAATTAAATAGCCTTCTTTTTGAGAACCGTTTTTTTTAGGTAGTGGCAGCTTTACACTGCGGCACATTTAACCCCTTAAATAAAGACTCAGTATCATGACGATTCTCCGCCTTTTGGCCATTAGCGGCTCACCATAGGGGCACGGGGGGCACTTGCCCCCCCCCCCCCCAAAAAAAAAAAAAAAATCCAAAGCATGGTCTTCAATTTTCCAAAAATAACGTTATTCGATATGACATGAATAACAAATAGCCTTTTCTTATTCTTGACAAACTATCCCAGCCTTTTATCTCATAAAAATGTCAGCTACCAGCACCAATAGCAGTATTGGATCAGTACTGTTATTGGTGCTGGTAGCGCTACAGGTTTACAGGCTCATTCGACCACTGGTCATATGAGTTAATATGATTCGAAAAGTTATGATATCAGTTTATTTCCAATGGTGTGCAGCTCCTTGAAACAAAAAAGTCCAGAACAAATTTATGTTTGATATTTTGAAGAGGAACATATTCTAGGCATAGCTTACTGGGGAAACTTTTACTCATTTTCCATGTTTGGTTCTGGAGATATTAGAATTGAAGTTGACATATTTTCTACAAAGAGTGAACTTGCAACAAGTAGGCGTGATGTCATGTATTCACATTGACGGAAATGTTTAGTTGTTTTTCTCTAAAATTTAACACCATATTTATACAATTTAACTATGATATGTTGTAACCATAGGTGCATCCCGAGCAATGGAAGTTTAAAAACTTAGTTTGCCTTAAGGGCAAGATAGCATCCCTAATCACTTCAAAATCAAACAGCAGGATCAAAAATAAATAAAAAACAAAACAAAACATTGACCACCAATATGAATACATGACATCGCACCTGCTTGGTTCAAATTTACCTTTTGTAGAAAATGTGTCAACTTCGGTTTTTAATATCAACAGGTTCCAATTTCAAAATGGATTTCCAAAATCCAAGTCTTCTCACAATTTTTATCAAATATGTCTGTTTTCTTTGGGATTCATGTTGACGATACCCAGAAAAAGTGCCACTTGTGGCTATAACCCGTCACTCTTTGTCGCACGTGCGACAAGTAGTTAGTCCGTTCATCCGACTCCTTGTCACACGTGCGACAAAGAGTCCGTCTTTGTCACTGGGAATGCCATTTTTGGCACCAGTGGTCGACTCCTTGTCGCACGTGTGACAACAAGTCAGCCTTTTTTCCATGGAATAACGTATGAAAATCTCGTATTGGGCTACAATATTGTCAAAAAAAAGGAAAAGTTTTGCAAAAGGAGCTGTCCAGATAGAGGTAGAAAATCCATTTTGAAAATGGAACTTGTTTATCTCGAGAACCGAACATGAGAAATGAATGAAAACTTCACCAGAGTGCTTAGAATATGTCCGTATTTAACATATTAAACAAAAATTTGGTTCTTGACCATACTTTTCAATGGAGATTTTACTTTGCGACAAAGAAAATGATAAAATGTCACATCGTCCTGTAAACGAGCCAGTACATTTTATCTGGTAGTTTTCTGATCATTTTGCAATTTGATTTTTTTTTTATTAAAGTGACGATTTTATTGCAAAGGGAAGCTCAAAATAACGACTGCTTGAATTCTACTTACAAGTCTGGCAAATGCAATTTCTGAGAGGTGGCGATTTTTCAAAATTTTCTGTACGCTCCGCGCCAACTGATGGTGGCGCTCCGCTTAGATTGTCTTTCTTCCAGTCAGTCACCACTTCTCATGCCCCTCCCCCCCCCCCCCCAAAAAAAAGATATTTTTGCACGACATTCCATGATACTATTTGAGACGTCTTGGTCTCAAGTTGAGTTTGCCCCCAAACAACCCCCACCAAACGAATTTCCTTATATCCGCCCTTGCTTTTGGCTAAGATCAAGTGTAGTATCTGTTCTTTCCATCCAGTCTAGAATGGAGCCATACATGACAGACCAATAATGTAAATGGTCTGAGGGCCGTCAGGTTGGTGATGAAATGTCCTACAATGGACGTAATAGCTTCTTCGGGAAGCAGTTAAAGTTTATTTTCGCGGAACGACCCTTTGCCAGAGGCTCGGGGGGACTTAGAAAAAGTATAAGACTGTCTAAGGGCCGTGAGGTTGGTCAAGTGTTGTCCTCCAGTGGACTTAATAGCTTCTTTGGGAAGCAGTTTATAGTGTGGTTTCGACAAAGTTATTTGCCAGAGAGTCGGGAGGACTTAAGAAAAAGTATCATGACAGACCAATGATTTAGATGGTCTAAGGGCCGTGAGGTTTGTCAAGTCAGTATTGTCCTTCAGTGGACATAACAGCTTATTCGGGGATCAGTATAAAGTTTGGTTTCGCCGAACGGCTCTTTACCAGAGAGTCGGGACGACTTTAGAGAAAGTATCTGTTCTTTTCATCCCGTCTAAAATGTAACCATACATGACAGACCAATGATTTAGATGGTCTGAGGGCCTTGATGTTGGTCAAGTATTGTCCTTCAGTGGACGTATAGCTTCTTAGGGAAATAGTTTAAAATTTTGTTTTGCCAGAGAGTTGGGAGGACTTTAGAACAAGATTCGGAGAGAGAATCAAGGCTACCATGTAATGACGGGATCAGGAACCATACATTGCACAATTAGCTGATATTCAGTTATATAGCAGGTGGTCGGATACCGTACAGCCACACTCCTAACGCGTCTCCAAGACACACATTTAGTTTTTTGTTAATGTAATCCTTTTCGAATCACTCTTTGGCTGAAATGGCCCTTCCCAAGTCTTTATACAGTATTGCATTTATAAAACACCCAAATACGAAAACTAAAACACCCAAATCTCATCTCAATTACCAGGCGCGGATCCAGAAATTTCAAAAAGGGGGGAGGGGGGCTGAACTTAAAGAAAGCTGGTAATAGGGACGTACGGTTGTTCTCTGTCTGAATATCTCAGTGGCGTAGGAAGCAATATAAAAGTGGGATGGGGGGCAATTTTGGACCATGTACCTTTCCCTATACCCCACAAAGAAGAAGAAACAAAGGGTTTATTTTTGATGCTTAACTTTTCGATTTTTATTCGAGCAAGAACATTTTTTTAAATTAATAAAAAAAAATCTGATTTTTTTCTTCAGTTTGAACACTACTGTACTGCGCACGTCGAAAATTTGGATCCTTTTACACATTTGTAAACATAGAGGTTGTATGGCAAGAAATAGTTTAGATTCAGGGCTTCCTGTAAGGATATTTGAATATTTGGGAAACCATCGAAGAATCTGCCTTTCCTGTCGGCAGGTTGGCATATATCTGAGATAGCATGTCGACTAAAGATCGTTGTTGTTACATAATATTATCTAAGGAGTGCGGAATGAGGCTTCTCGGCGACATTCAAAAAGCTCCCGAAACTTTGTTATCTTTATAAGACAAAATATTTAAAAGGAAAAGCCTTTCTTGAAGAAAATTTCAGGAAAACGGTACTGTAGCGGTTCGGAAATGTTTACTACTGACTGCTTTATGTTTACTACTGACTGCTTCACTGCTTTACCACGTAGTGTATAAAGGGTTAAGTTGCAGGTTAGGGCGCGCGGAGCGCGCGGAAAAACTTGCCTTTTTTAAAACTAATAATTACAAATACGAAGCTTTTATTAGAAAGAATTCGGAATTTTATGAAAGAAAAGTTGGGAAAACAGCACTGTTTTTGACTGCAATACAGCTACCGGTGTCTCTTGACGATGTGGCGTCACATCTGGTAATATCCGATTTTGTCATTTACAGAACTCGGAAAAGTTTACCAAACTGAATTATGAGCGAGGAATGATGCTTTCTATATTGCATTTTGCGGCGCGCCCCCTAATTTTTGACTGGTGGCGGTGGTCCTCAGCCTTACGCTTCCTTCGCCTATGGAATATCCAATTCTGCCCGCAAGACCAAGCGATGCTCCACCATTTGTTGGACCGGAGCGTACAGAAAATTTTGAAAAATCACCATCACTCAGACAGGCCCCGAAATCGTCATGTCCCACCGACTTGCAAGTAGAATCTAAGCAATCATTATTTCGAGCTTTCGTTTGCAATAAAATTTATACTTAATAAAAATGGTCAGAAAATTACCAGATAAAATGAACCACTACCATTGGATGAAATGGAAATGTAAAGATAATAATTATGATGAGTATAAATTCGAGCAACTTCATTGACCGGCAAAAATCCCTTCTGAACTTCAAGGGAGGATGGCAATGCATCACATATTGGCTACCTAACCTTTACAAGTTTCATCGAAATTTACAAGGATCCAATGTGTTTGAGCAGCCCGATTAGCTGAAACAGAAATCAAAATCAACGTATAGCCCAATTATTCGTGGTCAGCATCAACAACTTTGCCAGGGCTAAATTCTTACATGTAGCATTATAATTAACACTGAAAACATACTTTGAAAGTTTGTGTTTTGCGTTTCTCCGATATGATTGTTTTTCATCGCTAATATAACCAATACCTGATCCACTGGCGCCACCCAGATGGCCACAACAACATGATTTGGTCCATAAGTTTGCACACCCTGGCTTTATACCATAATGAACCACAGTTGGAAACTGGGACAAGACTACCGTACCGACAGTTCACAGCCACCACGATACATTGCACGCATGGGCTGACGTGCGACTGCGTGAACATAGTTCAGTCGGTAACCCTGGTAAAGTTATGACATAGGGATATTGACCGACTGCTATTCACGTTATTCAAATCTTGTTGTTGAGGCCACGGAGTTGCAGCTCCCTGATACAGGTTATGATGAAGGCAAGGCGGCAGGAAAGTATTAGACATCCTTTTCACTCGGGCTTAATATCATACGATATTCGTGTGTTTGAAATTGTGTTGTGAGGGAAAGGACGAGCCTGAAATGGCCTCTGGAATATTCTCGTAGATAAATATTTGGTGTATTGTTATCGTTGATGTGACGATATAAAGGGGGGAGGCTGAAGCCGTAAAAGCCCCCCTTGGATCCGCGCCTGATTACCATGTGTGACATTAGTGGGCGATGTGTGACAAACTGGTGACTCAAAATATTGCGACATTAAGCGGACGATAATTGTGACAAAAAATGGTTAAAATTGTGAAAAAAGTGGGATTGTGTTGAGTCCAAAGTGGTCGGTGTTCCTAACCACGTTGTATTGGTATATGTTGATGCAAAAATCTGCTCTTTAATTGCCTCGTTAAGTTTGGACTAGCATAGTTGTTTGTGAAAGCTTGAATTGGTGGGAGGCAGATTTCACAGCATCAACACAACAGCAATAGCGTATAATGCTGACGTATTAGGTTGCGGTCAATATTCTGCTTTAACCTGGTATACATAGAGCTAATTTTTTTTAATATCAAATGAATTGGTTGCCCTCCACCTTGCAAAGCTGAAGGTAAAGCACGACAAGGAAGTTGAGAAGTTCACTGGCTCTAGATCCGAGGGTCCTCCATGTTGTAACCATACATGACAGCAGTTCTTGAATTTTTAAGGGATCTTTCTCCATCACTTTGTCTTAGATTTGGACTTCTCTTTAATTTTACTTTACTTTACTTCACTTCACTTCACTTCACTTCACTTCACTTTACTTTACTTTACTTTACTTTACTTTACTTTACTTTACTTTACTTTACTTTACTTTACTTTACTTTACTTTACTTTACTTTACTTTACTTTTCTTTACTTTACTTTACTTTACTTTACTTTACTTTACTTTACTTTACTTTACTTTACTTTACTTTACTTTACTTTACTTTACTTTACTTTACTTTACTTTACTTTACTTTACTTTACTTTACTTTACTTTACTTTACTTTACTTTACTTTACTTTACTTTACTTTACTTTACTTTACTTTACTTTACTTTACTTTAGCTAGTTCGGTAATTCGTTGCCGCATGGAATTGTGGGGCACACCGTGGGATTCACAAACTGAACTCAGCACATAGAGTTTACGGCGTTCCCTCGTTTTCGTGCAGTACGGCCATACAACACTAAGCATAAGTCTGAATTGCCAATCCGACCGAAAACAGGGATTCAGTTCTATTCTAAGGCAGATTATAATGCATATTTTTCATGATCAAAAGACAATTTAGTTACAACTAGTCCGCTGCACAGAACTACACTTATAGTTCCTTCTTAAAATATGGTTGGATTAAGAAAGAATTATGTCACCAAATTTCATGTTAACTCAAATTTTGGAACACGTGTTGTAGATCCGGAATTGGTTTCTTTATATTTCAATGATTTGCAGGATGTGCGCATGTGCATAGCAACCCCAAACGAATTACCAAACTCTCTTAGTGTGACTCGTTCTGACGAGTTTCCATGCAATTGTCTTAGACTTTGAGCGTTGTGGAGCATTGTGGGAATTAATAAACCTTTATTTTTCTTAATGTAACCCTGACTGTATTTCTTAATTCTCATATCTTAGATTGAACCATGATTGATCGCCCTCCAATAAAGCAATCTAAACGGTTGGAAAGTTCATTGCCAACCGTTTTGATTCCAACATGTTGCATTCACATTGACGAATCCGATCAGCGCATGTGCTAAGTGAATGTAGGCAGCCTTTAATGGGGTCCATCAGCCTCAAATTGTCTTTGTTTTATTGTCTGCATGATTTCAAACCCTCACATTTAGTCTAATTGGGGAAATCAATATACAATTCAGTGTACAACCATCCATGATACAGGTAAGAATGGAAATTGAAAGACTAAGGTAATTAAGGTAACTAAAATCAGACCATCCCGTACTTGGGTGTCCGGATTCATCTGTAAGTTAGGGGTTTAGTAGCTGGTTTTCTAAAAGACACAAGACTCTAAATTGCACAGCTACCAAACATAGTAGTGCGAGGCGGAGGACGGTGGAGACAGCTTTTGGAAGACTGTCCCCCAATTTTAGTAATAACTGAAATTCGGGCAACGTCTGGTAAAATTCGACCAACCATTTAAAAAACTTTGACATGCCATGTTTATCATAATAGTCTTGGTCAAGACGTTATTACATTAGTTTTAACCAAAATTCAGTTTAGAGGGCGGGCTTTAAACTTAACTATCTTGCAGGGAGATTTGCCCCAATACAAAGCTCAAAAAATGTTGTATTTTTAACTAGTATTATGGTCTTGACCAAGACTATGTTTAAAATAACACAAACAACTCTAACATTGCCCGAAATGTATAAGAACAATAAAAAGTATCATAAAGAGGGTGTCAATTACATGGAAAATAAAATGTAAATTTTAAAATTCCCAGATATTCGGGCAGTATATCATCGCCAATTTTCACAGTCAAAACTATGCCCGAAATAATTTGAATACACGAAGTCTTTCAAAAGTTGGCCAGAGAAATAAAAGGGTATCATAGAGTCAAGGTAAATTTTTATATAAAATAAAAAATACAAACTTTTGCAACACATCCGGACACCTTATGAAGAAGCATATTTGTTTTTCTCAGGCCCACCGCATAACCTTGAGAAAATTTTGCCTGTTATATTATAATATTTGGGACAAAGTCTTGGGGTGTTTTCAATTGCCAGACTGCACGGACAGACGGGGGTGTACAGGTATATCCAGTGCCTAACATTTTGAACCAAAAAATCAATCAAAATCCATCTTAAGTTTATATTTTATTTTACACCTCCCCCCCCCCTTATGTCCCTCCCCCAGGACAACTGTAAAAAACGGAAACGATAGCTCGATTTGTTTCTTCTTCACCTCAAAGATGGCTATCCCTTTCCCTTTTTTCTTTATTCATTTGTTTTTATTGAAAAATCTCATTGCAAAAAAGGTCAAAGAAATGACTGCTTAGATTTTGCTCCCAAGTCTGCGGAATGTCCTTTCAGTCCGTCTGTATGCGGGGTCGTAATTTTTTAAAATTTTCTGTATGCTCCTCCCCAACAATTTATTGAGGCCCTCCGCGCCTCGACAATCCCGACAGCATTACTGAAGAACGACTGCTTAGACTGGGCTGACAAGCCTGGGGAATGCCATTTCTGATAGTGACAGGAATGACAATTTTTTAAAATTTTCTGTACACTCCGCCAGAACCCATGACATTGCTTTGCTTGGTCTTTAGGATGAAATTTTTCGGGCAGATATTCTTCTGCCCTAAAAAATAAAATTCTTCAAAAGGTTCTTTTCACCCCGGGCCAGAACCGATGGCAGCGCTCCGCTTGGTCTATCGAGTAGGATTACATTTTTGGGGCAGACATTCTTTTGCCCCTAAAACTTAAATGCTCCTGAATACCAACATTCCCTCGCCCCATAGGCGTATTATATGCTAACAAAAATCGTGGGGAGAATTTTTACTTGAGGTATGTTTTGAACCTTTATTGTGAATTATTGATCATATCGTGACTATGTTAACAGTGATCTGGTGTACAGAAATCTTGCCCCCCCCCCCCATAATGCAAAAACTGGCTTTTTGTGAGTTGTAATTCAGTAAGATGTTTAACAGTTAAACATAAACAACAACATAAACTAAAATTATCAATGATAAGTGCCGAATTTGGCCATCCGACATGACAGTCTGAGCTTTGTGGTACTTATCGAAAAACAAGTTCTTCAATATGTCAATTTACCCTACGGGTTACCTTTGTAGCCGCTATTTCGTCATTCATAAATTTTAAAAATTGCTGGCCCAAAGTTTTCCTTCCTTAGAGTATATGTGCTGTGAAACAAAGATTACCAACTGTACACAACATACAGCAATTAAAGTGGAATATATATTTCTGTGCAATGAAATACACAAATTTCCATTGACCCTTATTTCAGAATCAAACAGACATAAAACTTGCTGTATAAATAGATAGGAATGGAAAGGTTTGAATGAAACTGTAACATAATGAGCACTTTGGCCAATAGTTCAGTATTTAGCGCCTAACTCTTGTCAAGCACATCTGCAAAGATTAGGAATATGAAAAACTGTAGATTTCCATCTCGACTGAGCTGAGGTTGCTATCGTCAGATTATATGGATGGGCGAATTTTCATCTCGACAGAGCTGAGGTTGCAGTAATAAAAATAATAGTAATAGTAATCACTATGATAATAATGAGGCCAGAAAACGTTCCGACCGTTACCTCCGTTATAGACACCGTTGAGGTTCGAAAAAGTGCCAATGTTGTTACAGCTCGCCCTCGTTTCAAAATGATCACAATTTGTAAAATTATGATAGCACGCTTCACAGGTACGGTTGTGGTACCAACAAGCTCCCCTGTGTCCTTCAGCGTAGTTGTGGATGTCGCATTCATCGTTATCCCGGTCACGTGTGCTGAAGGCGATACCGTTAGTGTATTCCATACCATTACCTGCAAAATATCAAGAAAACTCTAAGGCTACCATAACTGTCGAAAAATATATTCAGGTTTTTCAAAGCAGTCATTAATCACCCAATACAGTTCCACAACCTATTATTGCTTCCGGACTTGTGGAGTATACAAAGTCTTAATGCGTAATTAGAACACTCTCAGTGCATTCTATGTAATATGAGCTTCATTTTTTAATGTGATGTCAATCAAAGAGCTGATCTAATTGAGATTTTCTGTAGACTACTGGTAAAATTGTAGTTTTGGGTTATGTGAACGACTGCCTTTAAACCACGGACTTCCTACACATGAACAGAGCATACTGCACGGTAGATTGTCGCTAAGGTACGTGTGAGAAAAAGCGCACGGCGGCCATCTTGGTGCCTCTTTTTGGTCCCAGTCGCTGGCTACAACCTATGGGGTAGAACGTACTTGTTACATGCTCTGTCCATGTATATAAGTCCGTGCTGTAAACTCATCTTCATTCAGACCAGACATCCAGTTTATTGCTTTAGAGTACATATCCTGCTGAATATGTAAGGTCCAATGTGCAATCAGGACACTCCCAAGAAGCGCTGGATAACAAAAGCTGCTTTCCAATTTTTTTCATGTGATGTCAAACAAAAGAATTTGCCAATTGAGGATTTCGGTAGACTTCTGGTAAAATTGTATTTTGGGGAGACGATAGATTACCTAACGTACTTACAAGAATATCAGACCGGGTCCATCATTTGACATGGACCAGACTGACGGTCCCTGATGTAATCGAAAATTGAATTTCTTTGCTTAAAATACCTGCTTTTGGCAGCGATATACCATATTCTACTACACTTGAGCCTCGTTCTATCTACGAAGGTAAGAAAATTCATTGGTGCAAGGAAGTCTAATTTTGAAAGAAGTTTTTTGACCATACGTTTGGGGGTATGTGAAATCGTTTTGGTTTCGTTATAATGCAATATTTTCCTGTTGTATCTCAGTCTGTTTCTATGTCTTGCTATTCCGTGGAAAATAATTTCTTTTTTTTTGAAAATTTCGTTTTTGAGCAAGGTTGATCTAACTAAATTACAAATGCATTTGCGAAGAATTTCTCCTTGGAGGGAGGATGTGCCTGGCTGAGGGTTCCCCACCTTGGCTAACAATTACCACAACATAAATTTTGAAACCTCTCTTCCTGCATCGAAACATTTGTCTTTGGAGATGAAGCAGCCACTGAACACCACTGTTGTATCAGGTGATGCCTGTAACTTTCATGTTTTTCAAATATACTTTAAGACATATATACATTTTAATGATTTTATACATATTATATATTTACAGAAAAATGCTTTGTTCTTGACGATGATGCCTAAAACTAAATTTATTTTGCAAGTGACTATCGTTCAGTGTGTATGCAAGTGTGATCAATTTGAACAAAGTAGACTGTAACCCATTAGTCTTATACAAATGTATTCATAACAATTTGACTTAACACTGAAATAAAGTATTAATTAATTTCTGAATCGATTAGAGAAAGTCTGTTTCAAAATATAAACTAGGAATGTCATAAATCAGTTCAAACACATACTATATGCTCATATGAAAACGTGGTTGCAAGTTAAACTCAAGACTATGAATAAATTCAAACATTGGGCAGAGCATAATGTTTGAATCTATTTTGCAATGTCCTATATACCACGGAATCGCCACGTTTAGATATAAAAACGGAAAGTAAATAGTTATAATCATATGGTAGGGGTGCATGAACTTGAAGGAAATTTCTTGCGTTGTATTAATAAAAGTGTTATCGTAAAAAAACAAATTAATGCTCATTTAAGAATGGTAAATTGCATAAAAGACATTGTCGTCGTTAAAGGAACAGTCATTTAAAAATAGCCCCGCGCAATTTATCGCCAGTCCGAGCATCCAACCATTGTGTTTTTCATTAAGAAAAGATAAAATCCCGACTGATACTCTTTACTTTATGAATAAAAATATAAGTTTCTCCTAGATTAGACTATTTTTTAAATACGGTAACTTCTAAATCCATTTTCATCATGTACTTAAGTAGCAGATTTTAAACGCTAATATCTCGAAATATACAAAATATATCTACCTGTACTCCCAGAATATCTGCCAATACTCATTCGATACTTCGCGTTTTCGTCTCCGATTTGAAATGAAGAATATTCAGCGTATGATGAACTATCCCAGATAATTACATCAACACGAAGCTTGTACTCTGTCTGATTTGTTAAGTAGAATATTTTGTCGTTTCCGAGCCAGAAGTCATTGCCAGCATCTCGAGAACCAAACCCCCGTTTGTATTCATCCCAGTCTCTGTAAAAATCTGTCACCCCATTCGTGCGACGCTGGAGGACCTTATGAAAATTAAACATGTAAATGTTTGTTTTATACGTGCAGAGATTTATCTTGCAAAATGAGGAAATAAACATTTACATCATTTAGTAAAAAATGTTTAAATCAAACCGTGATGCGAAACATTACATATTTAACTTTTCCTCCATTTTTTTTTTTTTTTTTTTGGTCTGAAATTATGACCAATTCAACATTATTTATATCAGTAAACATTCAATGTTTTTTATGCATTTTACCATGAAATATAAAGGCTAAGCACTTACAGTCCACCCCCACCATCAGTGGTCATATCACAAAAGACGGTGAATGGGATTCCACCAGGCCACCCTGTCGGTAGAATTGTGTAGACTCCATCCGTTGTATTACCAGCTTGTTTTACATCGTAGCAGTCTCGGAAACTATTTCTCATGCAAGTCTCGCCGTCGCCTTCATAACCTTCATCGCAGTAACATTTCTGAAGTTCATCTTTTACTCTGCAGGTTGCATCGGTACTGCATACGTAGTTATCATTGCAACTTAGTTGATTACCAACGCAAGTGCAATTTCGTGTGCAATCTGTGTTTATGACTGATTCTCCAATCTGGAACAACGATTAAATGTATTATAATTTGATGAAGAACTGCTCTCATAGCCAACATCCCCACAGCTGGCCCCCAAATGGACTCCTAGTGGGCTACTTCCTTGTCCCCAGCTGGGCCCATTCATGTTTGTCAAGCGTTCCCTTGTGAGACCGAACTGGGATAGCTTTTTCCAGCTGAAGCACAGACATAAGATGTTAAGTGTGTGCTTTGGTTGGGTTCAGCTGTAGTCCAGCAGGAGCCCATTCGGGGCCCAACTGGGCATGTTGGCTGAGATGTGGTCCATTACTAGTATGCATTTCCAGATTTTATGTGCTACCAATTTCCTTTACCCTTCACAATTTGAACAGAATATCTTACCGAAATATGCGAGTTTGTCTCTGTTACAAAACATCCTTTGGGTACACACGTCTCTTCACATTCAATGTGGCAATCCGTCTGCCCGGTTGTATCCCTACACACGTCCTGGCAATTACAGCTGCCCTGAGTCATGTTGAGCGGACAAGTAGAGGCAATGCAACCTGTGTAAAGAAGATGTTAGACATTTTTAGAGGCATGTAAAATAGAGTGTATCTTTAATGCCCTTTCCGTTGGAAACATATATAGACATTGCAATCACAAAAAGCAAAAATAATACAGAAAATGAATTGATGAATTGTGTTAAGCTTACTAGCAATGTAACTAGGTAAATATTAAGCGTCTTCAGAATATCCATTGCGAAGAAAATTCCACTACGGTACATTTATATATTTGCGTATAGCACTTCAGAGTGATGCGTAGGTAATCACAAGTAATGAAGAGAGCTAAATTAACAAGACTCTTCATCAAGCGGCAAACTTTGTAATGATTAAAAAACGCGATTTAAATGTGCCTACACAACTCGACTGACGGGGCGTCCATTACAGTGCCGGTAACTGTGTATGTATACTTACTAAGCGAGGCAAATTTTAATATAAATTACGCCTTGTATAATTTGCCATATGATGACGGATTTTTACCCGAAAGGTTCTGGAGCTCTCTTCTAAATTTTAGCACTCTTTATTACTTCTGTATACATATTCAACACTCGTACAGAAAAGAGTGACCTTCGCTCCAAACAGAGTGTCCAGAATTATCGCTTCTAAATACGAGTGGAATTCTTCCGGAGTGGAGTGAAAATTCACCCCAAATTGAGCTATATTTCATTCGATGTGTAAATAGTCGTTGCATTTGGAGTGAGTTTTTACTCCACTCAGGTTGAATTTTTCTGTTACCTAGAATTTTACTCTTACCCTAAAAGCGTGTTCATTCTGAATACCCTTTTCGGAGTGATTTTACAGTGTATCTGTTTTAAGCAAGTATTCTTCGATTGATGGGTATACTCACTCCAGTTACTACGAAACATTTCCGCTGACACTATTCTATAATCACTCCATTCATCGCTGATACGGAAAGAGTTATACTTGAGGTAGAAAGACGACCCATTAGATAGCACTATGTCAATATGGAGCTCATACAGTGCTTGGTTTGTTAAATAAGACAGTTTGTCGTGGCCAATCCAAAATTCACTCGACAAAAACCCAAATCCATGTTTATAATCTTCCCAATTTCTCCTGAATGTTAAGGAACCATCAAGTTGACTTTGGATCACCTATTAGACAGACGGATACACATGTTAACAATGCATCAGTTAATAACCTAAAGATTTACACACCCCACCCATATCCATCACCAGTTTTTGTTTATTTAATACAACAACATGTCGTGTTTCTTTAGAAGGAAGGAAATGCTCGTTTCCTTTGTGTTTTTACGGTTGTTCACTAATAAATAGATATATATATATATATATATATATATATATATATATATATATATATATATATATATATATATATATATATATATATATATCTACATAGGGCCTAAAGTACTTTTTATTTACATCTAAGATTAAAATATGTTTCGCTGTCAATTGAGGTCCAGCTGGTATTGCTACCGCACTAGAGAAACTCACCCTCGGAGCAGCAGAAAGGGCGAATTTAAATTGCAGTCTGTTTGCATATTCTTCAAACAGCAGTGACCATTTGCGCATTTCTGAATAATTAATCAAGAATAATGACCGGTTTCCCAGAAAAGAAGTTTAAATATTACATTAACCAAAATTTTTCAACTTAATCTTGATTGAAGAAAATACTGTTTTTACTCTCGTTTTGACCTACCGTCCATCCATCAGAAGAGATGTCATTTTTACAATACACTTCGAAGGGATGCGGATATCCATTTGGTTTGATAGTATACACACCACTAAAATTATAAGATACACACTGGTCACGTGCTTCTTTACAATCCCTTGGATACATCGGTTGTTGGTAAAAGAAGTAAGAAGAACCTGTAACAGAATAAAAATTGAAAAAAGTGTTTTTTACTGGGAAAAGAACAATTTTGCACGTCATATATATATATATAAATATATATGCGACCTGTCATCTCATTAAAAATTCAATAGAAACTGTGATTTGTGGGTGACGTCACAGAATAACCTCGTCTTAATGAACTGCAATTGCGAACTGATTCGATTCATCGTCGGTAATGCGAACGTTGTAGATACGCTATTGCTGATGTGACATTATCGAATCAAAGTTGAAACATGGATAATCTGTGACGTCATCCAGAATCCGAAATATACTCTAAGAAGGTTTTTAGGAATTCAACGTTTTTTCTAAGCACTTTCCTGTCTCCACTGTGTCTACAAGTTTAGATACTAAACACACGTGTCTAATTCCTAAAAATTTCGCTTTGAAACATGTGTAACTGCTTGACATTTAGCGTTTAATTGCTAAACATGTTTGGTTTTATACGTGCTTACAAAGTGGGGACAAATTATATGTTTATTGCTAAACAAGTTTTCTGGTTTTGCTTTGTTTGAATTTTCATATGATAGATCAACTTTAATTACTGAATCGGATTTTCATGGTATTGTTAATGTTAAGATGGTCAATGAGAAGATGACCACATTAATGAACAGGCAAGTAGAAAGACTTTTACGACGGTATTCCATGAAACTGGAGAAGGTGCCCTGATAATACCCGCGTCAGATGACTTTACAGTGAGTCAAACTATTGTCTGAAGTTGCCCTGACTTCTTCTGACTTTAAGTAAAAGACACAAGCACGACCGTGCACAGCTCTCCGACAGAGAGCGCAGATTGTTCTTTGTTGCTTCAGATATGAAGAAGAAAGAAGTACTTTTAACGAAATGTGAACTAAACTCCTTCTCATTTATGCACTCGTTAAAATTAAACAGTTGTTACAAAGTTAACGTACTATTGTGGGGCAGTCGAAATTCAGGACTTCAGGCCTTAATCATAAGAAAACTTCATCCACAAAAAGGAATATTTGTGGACCACACACTTCCTGAAATGGAAAAGCTTAATTTCAATTGGCTTGAAAGCCCAAAAACTTGCATCAACGAAATAACCGATAGGTACAAGTTATTATCTGATACGAGCAATAATCATCTCGATAGATATCATAGATGAAACAAGAAATCAGACTTAAACAAAGTTGTACAATAAAACAATGTTACTTCCAACACAAAGTGAGAATAAAATATATTTTCGATTGATTTATCGCTATGACATCAGTGAATAACTTAAGTTAAAAATATACCCAGAAAATTATTATAGGAAAATATTAAAACCAATTTTGGAAAAATAAAAAAAAACATATCAACGACAGACAAAACATTTAGCAAACTTTTATTTTTTCCGCTTTTGAAATTATAAGGGAACGACTGGATGTGTTCACTAAACGTTAAGTTAGCTTATCGGAAGAGTGTCTTACCGTCGGTTTAACATTTATGATATGATTTGTTGTCTACGTGAAAGTGTAAATCTAAAAGTAGATAATGATTGCAGAAAAAGTCTGGAAAACATGTTTTGATATCCTTATGTTTTTTTTTTTTCCTTTGAAGGCTTACAGCGATATTGAACATTGTCGATGAAAAGGAATGTGCGCGACAAACATTTGTTTGTAAATCGTCATTTATTCAGCATGATATTGGAAATTAATGTGTAAAGTTGCGTTGATAACGTTTTCATTATTTCAAAGAAAAATAGAGCAAACGTCCTTAAATGTAACATTTAATACATCTCTATCTCTCTATTTGTATGCTGTAACTGATCGGCTTTAACAAAAACTCGGAAATGAAACCCTTTCCCAGTAGGAATTACCAGTGATAAAGTTGGGTAATGGGCTTTGTTTTTAACGGTATTTTACTGTAACTAGAAGCGGATAGCAAAAGTATTGTTTTATTTTAATTTGTGAAAACTAATTTTTCATGGATGCATAACATAGAATTTGACGAAATTAAGGTAACAAAAGATAGACAAACATAGCATTAAACAAGATGGAATTGGTTATTGGATGTTTTCATCTCCATGTTTGCAAATTACCTGTTTCAATGTTTGTATTGATTACATTTTGAGTTGAGATTCAAAATTTGTCGATCAAAGTCCCCTTCAAACCACTATTGCTACAATCGTTTAGAATCCTGCTATATGATTTTTTTCCAATTAACACCACTCTCAAAGGTCTTTAAGAATTTTCTTGACACCAAGTCTTTCGGTCAGTTTGTAGACTGGTAATATTCAATTGAATGTTTTCATCCCTGTGATAAGCAGCCGTTTGTGTTTTTGATCTTCCACTAAGCCATTCTTGAAAACTTAAAATATGCAACTTATTTTAGCATCCAACACTTCGAAAGCTTTGGTTTCACGACGTTAAGATTCTTACTTCAGCCATGATCGTGCACAGGTTAACATCAAGCTAAGTAGAACGTCACTTTTTAGTTGAAGTGTTCTATATCAAGAACGACAAAAAATGATTTTCACATACCAGCACTTTTAGTGCATTAAAAGTCACATCCAAACATTTACGGTATTTTCAAACACCTTTAATTTCAGAGGTCGATTTAAAAATATTTATTTCGTTTTGAAAATTTAATTACCTTCCTGTAATAACTTTTTTTCCAGTTGCAGTAAATGTAACCCTTCAGACAATCAACCAATTCCGGTTTTATTCAAATTAAAGTCTGAGCACAAGAAGAGTATACTTGAAAGTTCTCTTGCGTATTACCCAGGACTTTTATTTAAGAAACAGCTGTCAGCTGTTAACTACAATTTAATGGCTTGTTACCATACAGACGAGAAAACTCCATCCTTGAGAAAAAATAATTATATTTTGTGAATGAAACCGTATAGCCGGATAGCGGTTGTCCAGCAGTCTCAAAATCCAATGAAAAACTCGTCAAAGTCTTTGCATTCTACATTTGTTCCGCAAAATCTCAATTCTTGGCTAGTTGTCTGTTTCTTCAGATTTTTTCTCGTTAATTTAAATATCGTTTTGGCCCTCTTAAGCAGTTAGCAGAGTTTCCCACTAGGTGTTTTGTTGGATTGTTACACAGAGACAAAATTTACAAAGGTGTTTCAACACTCTTATAAAAATGTGCCACTTGCACAAAAAGTTGAGCCACCCTGAAAAAATGTCATCTGAAACCTTTCCGCAGCAATCAGAAAGAGAAATGTTTTTAATTCATCAGAGAAATCTATACGTTACCGATACGATATAACTTTTTCCCTAAGATATGCATCCTCGCTGACAGTGATCTGTTTGCCTCCAACCTTTTTGGAGCATCCTAACAAAATCCAAATAATTGAGAAGACTGACAAATACTTTGACTTTAAATTTTTCAAAGGAATAACATTAAGGAACTTGACCTTTCCTGTATTATTTAAAAAGTGTACCACAAATGTGTGTAACAGCCATATCGCCTAGTGTTTATTATTTACGCGGCTGGTTTAGCCAAGTGTATTAAAGTTGTCGATAACAATAGATCGAAAGAATTTCGGAATCCTCAAACGGTTTTTACTATTTAATTTGGAAAGAATATTTGCAGCACTCACCTTCGTATGTTGATGTAACTTCGTTACTTAGAAGACAAATCGACAGAAACAACACCAAAGTCTTGTATATGAATAGAATGTAAGTCATGTTGACAGTTACACGCGACAATACAGAATGACAAGCAGATCCATGGAAAAATTATTTCACTGATTTTCACTGACAGATGAAAGTTAAATCTACGGAATTCTGTAGGTTCAGGAAGAAGGAAGTTAGAGCGGCGACCTGATTCAATGGTAGCAGTGATCGCTGATTTTGTTCGAAGGAATGTTAAGAGATTCGGTGATGAGGATTTCATCTAACCTGGCTTTCTAATCTTGGGTAATAGAAACTCATCAAACAGCGATTGGAGAGGAGTAGGTTTCTTTATAAATGTGGACGAGAAATGTCAAAGTATGGAGCTACTACACAGCCCTGCATTCGTAGTAGCTTCATAGTCAATGCATTCTTACATGAGAGAAGAATCTCATAAGCTTGATGCTTACACGGTTCACTTTAGTCTGTGTCTGTATTGTCGCCAGTTTGTTTCGACCAAATTGTATGACTGAAATTTGTTCGAATTATGCTATTTCCTTGCATGCTACGGCATGGTATTTTGCTGTTTGCGTCATAGTAAGCCCTATTGAAAATATCATACACCAGACGCTGATATCTTAAGACATTCCGAAAAAGGGGAATAAACTTGGAGGAAACGGGTGAAGTGAGCTAAATTGCAATTCGTTGCCCAACCTTTCCTATTTCCTCTCCTTTTTTTTGTTGATATTGTTATTTGTATCTATAACCGTTTCGCCACTGCTTGTGAGTAAAATGAACAAAGTCTTTTTTGAGGATTCGTTTGCAAAAAAATTAAAAACTTGTCAACTGATCAGAAAATTATCTGACAAAATGTACCCCTTTCATTGGATAAAATGATAATGCGGTAGGCTGACCATTGGAAAATGAGCTTGTATACGCATTGGTTACATTAATTAACTCCAAGAACGTAACTTTCTTCCTCGAAAAACTGCCGAAATTTTTAATTTTGCTTTACGTTTCTCCGCCATGATTGTTTCTGATCGCTGTCTCTCTATATAATGGACGATCCAAAGCTGGGTAGTGGCGTTCACATGAGATGGGTCAAAAATCCCCCGACTCTTCTGACAGACTTGGAAACGTGTCTATAAAGACTAGATCCAAAACGGTGCATCCTTATTGCAATATGATGAAGGCAGTCATCTTTATAGAAAAATGTGTTACCTTTTATTTTCCTGAATTGTCATTTGTTTAATGATTTAACGTTGAAAAAGCAAGTATCACTCACGATGTAATCAAGGGGACGCAAGGCTAAATGTTCGTTTCCCTGGAGAGGGGTTAAGCGGGAGGCGGTTGATAATTATCTGGTTTCATAGCCTACGCGGTTAGTATATTTGATAATTATGTTGCGAGAAAAGGGAGGTCAGTCTGAAGAAGTCCACTAGATTATTCTCCTAGATTACCATTAGACTAGTTTCCGCGAATTTCTCATTGCTGATGCAGCGAAAAAGGAGGGGTTGAGGTAGGAAAGCCCACTTGGACCCATGTTTGCACAATCCACTGAGAGAGGGCACAAATTTTCGTTTTGAAAAGTTTAAAGGCCCAAACCTCTCACCCCAAACTACAGTTATGGAACCCGGGTACCGAAATTCTCAATTGGCTCAGCTCTTTGATTGACAGCTAATTCAAACAATGCAGAGTGCCAAAGCTTATATCACAAAGCATGAACAGTACTGAGAGTGTTTTGATTAGTATATAGAGTTTTTCTATACTCACCCTGAAGCAATAAACTGAGATTGTGTCTGGATGAGGATGAATTTCAGACAATTGTGGGTGGGGCTTGGTTAGGAGAATTTGTACTGTTTGGGGTGAAAGAACAGGGCCTTTAGGCTTAGAAAATTACAGCACGGACCATTTAGAAGTGCAAAGCTTTTTCTGCAAGTCGTGTAATCTCATTCCCTTGTACACAACAAGTGTCGAATTGAGTTCAAACTCGTCTCTGAAGTAATTCACTTGATTGGTGTATTGACCCAGGGAGCTCCAACCTTCTTGATTGGCCAAGTTTGAAGTCATTCAACAGCGAGAATGGGTTGCTTCCAAGTGAAAGGTCGAAAACTATTTTTAGCTTAGTATGGTCGAGCATGCTACAGGTCTGGCGAATTCTGCTCACGAATAGACCGGCAGCCCAGTGCTTTGGGGTAAATGAACTAGGTACCAATAACGAAGTATATCACCATGAAGCGAATCACCTGGAATGTTAAGATATGTGAGTCTGCCGTGCACCATCCGTTGCCAGTAGGTCTGGTGGGCAATCTATTAAAACGTGTAAGGTGTCATATGAAAGACAATCAAATTTCCTATTAAGTGAACCATATTTTATGGATATTGTGCTGAATTTAGTTACCCTTTGGGGCAAAAAGTGTAATTTTTAGCCAAGTTCTCCCGAAATTTAAATTACATTAATTCACGTATTTCCTCACATTTTTTACAATTCTCAAGATAATATATTGAAACTTTCCTAAAAATTTTTCTTATAAATGGGTACTATTCCGTCAAAAAACAAGGTGATTGCTTTTTAAAAACGAAAGTTACAGTCTTTCAAAGTTAATAATTTGAAATTTCAGGAAATAGAATTTTGTACCTAAAATAGTATCTCGCCCTGTTCTCATTTCGCATCGGCTCAAATCGTACAACTGATTGAACCCAAATACAACCAATATTGTACACTTTGGGTTTTGAATATAACATTCAGGACTGTGATTACAAGATACATGCTTGTGTTGATTTTCAGCCATCTTGTATCAAATCCAAGATGGCCGCCATCGGTCAATTCAATTTTGGCCCATTTTTCTTGAATTGCAGCATTTAATGCTCATTTTCGATTAGAACAACGGCGATATTTGGTCAAATGGCACCAGACGATACAACCCAGGACACTCTTTTCTGTACACATAGCTTGTAAACCAAGGTGGCGGCAAGGGGTCAATGTACTATTTTCTCCTTATATCTATCTTTGATTCAGAATTTTCGATCAAGAAAGAAATGAACACCCGTTTGTTTGTGCACTGGGATGCAATCTTCAGTAGTCCTAAACTTCGTTAAGTAAATTTTGGATCTATTCTAAGGTGGTACTTAACGGCCAATTGATTCAGGCACTCCCATCACTCCACCACCCCACACCTTTCCTCGACAGTTACCCTATAGGGACATAAATAGCTAAATCAATTTCATTGCTCACTTCGACGGCTTTCAGATATATTCGTAGTGTTTGGACAAAATATGGGCAATTTTTAAAACTTTGTACCCCTTCATGCAGACAGACGAAGATGGCGTTTATCATGATGCTTGTAAGTAAAACATAAGCTGTCAATACTTTTTTGAGTTTCGTCTTAACAAAGCTTTCGCTCTACCTAAAAACTGCCCCCCCCCCCCCAAAAAAAAAAAAAAATCGACTGGGGCCTTCTAACCGCCCACACGCCGATGGATGCTAGGGTGTTGGAGATTCGGTGGCTTAAGCTTTAAACAAGTACTATCATGGAGCTACTACCTGGACAGAAGGAGAAACCTTAACTTTAATTTATGTCAATTCAATAAGTCAGGTATGCTTAAGGAGATCATTCGGTAGAGACGGATGATTAGACGTAAGAAGTATTAAGTTTCTTGTCTATCAAGTTCGAATTTACACTTCTTGTTCCTTGTTGTCCGATTCCAATCTTAAATGCTAGCACCCTAACAAATTGATTGAATGTAACAATCATTTAATATCGATGAAATTTCCTACAACTAGTAGTAGGAAATTCAGGATACTGAAATATTCAAAACGGTTGGTTAGCGGTTTTAAAAAGCAGGTACTGGTGCTATGATCAAGTTAAGCAAATTGTGCAGATTGTTTGATTCGTTATGAGACTACATTATGGAGTTGGAATTTAAAGTCGTTTTATCATAACCCCAAGGCACACTTGCTAATGAGGGGTACGATAATTTTCAATTGGTTAATACTCCCTGATTGACATCACAGTTTGAAAATTCAAAATTGAAGGGTAGCTTACAGAGTAGTTTGGAATACACATTATAGCCTTGCATACTTAACAGCACATGGCCTTAAGCAATATGGTAGGTTTCTGACTGCATAAAGAGGTACTTTATACCAGTTCCGCAGCTACAGAGGACAGAGGTATTCTCCTCGGCTATGAAGAATGAAAAGTTGGGATATGTGCCATTTTTTGAGACCACTCTACTGCAGTGCTGTTTTACCAACTTTTCTCACATAAAATTCCTAACTATTTCCAATACAAACTCCATATTTGTAACAATTTGTTGAAAAAGCAAACATTTCTTTCCTCCGTGCGGCGGAATTTGCAGTCCTCAATCCATGAGCTTTTCCGAGTCCTGGAAATGGAAAATCGGAAATTTGCCGTATGTCACACCAGATCATCAAGTGACACCAGCAAATGCCTATTTTCTTTTACAAAATTTTAAATTTTACTTTGATGTACGCTCTTTTTTTTTTGAAATATTTTGTTTTAAAGAGGTAACAAGGTTTCAGTAACTTTTTGAGTTCCGTCGTAGAGCCTTAACTTTCGCAGGCCTCAGAGAGCATTATGTAACAGCAACTGTCTTTAGTTGCCGTGCTTCATCACACTTGTTAATCATTACAAGTGCAGATTCTTCAATAAACCCCAATCTTTTCAAATCTCCTAACAGGAAACTTAAAGTCGAAAATGTTCTGCAACAAAAGGTCCATATTTTCAAACATTTGTTTAAAAAAGGCAAAAATTTTGGAGCGCTCTGTGTCCCGCAAATTTTTTCCGTATACAGTGGTATTCACACTTTAAAAAGAATTCGGAGAATTTGGGTACGTACTGCCTAGTCCGAAAAAAGTCTACCGAAGCCACGGCTTTATACAGTTATGGAGGAGAGCTACAAATTGCTTAGTTGGGAGAATTTGGACCGTTTGGGCTGACGAGAATTGTTCTTTAACTCAGCTTGCGCATTGGATCGCATTGTGCAAAGAGCATGTGCATTTTTAGGGGTTTTACGAAAAATGGAAGGAGCCTTTATCCAGGAGCGACAATACGCTGGGTAAGGAAAAATGTGGTATTCTATCTCATCAATAGGCATTACATTTAAGGGACTACGTGAAAGCGTGCTACCGAGTAAACCTCAATGTGCTGTTGGTTCTCCTCCGAGTAATATCGGGAAGCCTGATGAATAATGTTAATGGTCTGAGGGCCGTGAGGTTGGTTAAGACACGTTTTAATCTTTGTGACGCCCACGTAAAATTCTACGAAACTGATCTGTGGTGTTAAATAGTTTGATCAATTTGACCTTTGCAGTAAAATCATTAAATCATATGGGAGGTTCTTCTCCTTTACAGTTAGCTACTTAGATGAAGTTTTATGGCCCAGTTTCTCACCAATTTGTTAAGTCGAGCCGGTCACTGATTTTTCTAGTTGTGGTTCACTGGCTTGTATTCCCGGGCCTTGTTCTACTGTCAAGATAGTAGATCCATATAGTCATACGTTCCAACCGTTGTGTGTAACAGGCACGTCGTAAAAGCTTTCTAAGTGGAGTATATCAACCCCGGTATGTCTCAAACATGACGGTTGTAAGCCCCTTTTGTGACATCACTGAGAACTATCTATACCTTGACATGAAAGTCCGCACTGGCGCCGTAGGAAGCAATATTTGGACTAAGGCAAATTTTGGACTTGGTACCTCACTCTGCCATCTTGACCAAAAGGTTCATATTTGATGCTAAATTCTTCCTCTCTTTTCAACTAGCAAGAGCCATTTAAACAAAAATCAAAAACTGTATGCAATAACCAATTTTTCAAATGACACTGCGCACTGAAAAGGTGGAAACAGTGACGTAGGTAGACATTTTTCCAGTCTGGCAAGCACCCAAATTTTCCTACTTTTTTGAAGTGTGAACACAATTTCTCTTGGAGCGTAATTTGTCGCGCACGAAATTCAAGTTTGGCCCCTGTTAAACAAGAACTTGAAAATATGGAGCTTGTATCATATTTAATTTTATAATTTGGATTTCCTATATAAGGAAATGTGAAAAATTACTGAAGAATTTGTATTTCATATTGGCAAGTCTGAGATTGCACAGCGACCAAAGATCGTTGTTGCCACGCAATATTATCCACGGCCCACAAATTGAGACTCAGCCTCTCCGACGACATTTTTTGAGTCAGGGGTTGACACTGGAGTTTTATGAGAATGATGATTTTATGAGAGAAAATTCATGAAAAAATCAATGCGATTGCCGATGTCATTAAATAATCTATGGATTTTGTCATTTCCAGTGTTCGAAAAAGTTTGTCAAACGAATTTATGACCGAACACCACTGTATTAGGAACAGCAAATTGCGGCGCGCGGAGCGCGTGGAAAATTTTGCATTTTTGAAACAAATAATTTCTACAAATATGGCGCTTGTATTGGAGAGAAGTCTGAATTCCATTAAAAAAGAGTTAAGACCATCACACAAATGGAAAAAGAGGTTTCGTAGAGCGCGCGGGGAGAGGGGGAGGAATACTTCCGCTCCATACTTTTCACTGGGGGATGTCGTCCCCAATCCCCGGCTTTCTACACCCTTGAAAGTCCGTTATCAGGCGAAAAACGTTTGGATTACTATTAAAAACCTAAAATTTAAATAAAAAATTGAGGAAACTGCAAAGTGATCAGATAATTACTAGACCGTTGGAAAATGAACTAGTATGCGCGTTGGTTCCATAAATTAACACTAAGAATCTGACCGCTGTGCCTCTATTTTATGCACGAACAAAAGCTTGCCAGTGACGTTCGCAGTCATGAGGTGGACCAGAATCCCCCAAATGATGTATAGACGTGTCAAGCTGGCTAGACCCAAAATGGCACCTCCTTCTTGCAATATGAAGGTGGTTATCTTTACGAAGTGATGTTTAACGTTTTATCAGTCTATTTTCATGAACTGTCATTTGTAGTGGGTGGAAGATTGGATGGGAAAATGTGTAGAAAGCTTTAATCAAGGGGGCTCAAGACTTGATTGTTCGTTTCCCTGCCGGCATAACCGAGGGGAGGGGTCTGGACTGATTCCAAAAAAAGGGGGATCATTGTAATTTTTTGACGTTAGAAACCCCCCATGTGGCCGTTTCCGGCCACATGGAGATTTGCAACGTCAAATTTTTTTTCAGTACGATGCAGAAAATGGCTGTGGTCTATTAAATAGTTTTACTTGCAATTAACCCTCTACCACTATTTTTTTCCTTTCCGCCGCGCCTGGAATGTTTGGGGTGCGTAACAACATTCGCGAATGTTTACAAGCTACGTATGGAACACTAAATACCCTCATGTATTACACATCTATAAAAGTTTTCCTGGAAGTCAGTGTTATGAAAGAATAAATTGAGGAGAAACTTTAATTATTGCTTTTTTCTCATTTTGTTTTATTTCTGCTAATTTACATACATATCATTCAGCTTTGAGTAATTTCATGATGATTTCACCAATAAAATGTCTAATTCACATTGCATAATTTATTTTTGTGTAGCCTGCATATAAATATTTTAGACAGAATGTCGGTATTTTTTGGCGCTAATTTTCCTCGAGCCAGGCCAGCTGCCTCAATTCCCTCCTTTTGACTTTCTTCTACAAGCTGGTTGAATCAGGGGGCTGCTTGTTGGCCAGCAGCTCCCTGGGTGGATGTTAAATGGGACTTAATTTTGTTGATAACATCCTCTACACTGGGTCTCCTTCGGTAGTCTGTGTCGCTGCATTCTTCTCCAAGTTTCCAAAGATAACCTCGCGATGACAAGCTTAAACTCCTCAAAACAACGCCAAGACCGAAGACCTCAGAGGAAACGTTATAAGGTTTTTCACTTCGTACTACCTCAGGGGCAATATGAGATCAATATTTCAACATCCATTCCATCTGGTCTCTTGGATTGTACTGATATTTTGGCTTGTCATTCATGTCTACGGCTTTCCCGAAATCTATTATCTTAACTTTCGGATTATCATTACGAACGAAACCTGGTTCCAACAAAATGTTGTCAATTTTAAGATCACAGTGAAGTAATTTTGCTTTATGAATGTCCCTCACACATTTTCATATCCGCATGCGAGTGGCTTTGGGAGGAGGTAGAACTTTGGCTTCTATAGCGAGAGCTAACATGGTCGACCAAAAGGTTTTGGGCTCGCCAATAAACTCCTGAACTAATACAGGCACATGTGAATTATTCCCGGAGTTTGTAATCCCGAAAAGCTCAGGTACGCAGTCAAGATGTTTGAGTCTCGTAAGTACGCCAACCTCCAACTGCAAGTTCTGCAAAATGAGAGAATGTTAATGTGTTAACATTGTTAATGTGATAAATGTCGTGAATATCAATAATCTAATTGCAAACATGTTGTGAAGTGATTTTTACAAAATTCGTCATTTTCATATTTTTGTTGCAATTAGTTTGATCAGCTGCACAAATCTCTGAAGCATAACGGATGTTTTGCATGGGTCGAAGAATAAGACTTGAGACGTCAACCTCCCCCCCCAAAAGAAAGACCCCCCCCCCAAAAAAAAAAAAAAGAAAGACCCGGGCAGACGCGTAGTCAATGAGATGTGGGGGGGGGGCACGTGTTTCCTAATTGAGAATATTTTCGGTATTTATTAATGTGTATGATATGACATCGCTATCATTTTCGGGCTCTATTAATGTACTCAAATACAACTTGCAAGGCCTGAAAATTGTCATTTCCAGAGATTTTGAAGGCACTTTCGATCACATTTTTGCCAGCTTCGCGCTAGTTCATCGTGGTGTTCTACTTAGAAAGTCTGATAACAGGTTTTATTTTGCCCATCCTTAACAAATTCCTACGCTATTGGACCCAAGAAAATGTATTTGGGACTAATTTATTAAACACTCGAGTTGTCGAACGGTTTCCCAGATTTAAGAAGGGGGGGGGGGGGGGAGGTGGCTGAACTATATTTCAAATCTCGTCAAACAATGTGGGGAGTTGTACGGTAGTTTATGGCTAATGTTTCTTGGTCATCTATCACGTCTTTTTCCAGATGGCTCACCTCGACTACTGTATGTTCATCTACATCCTCCTTATTAATTGTAACAGCACACAGTTTTCCAGAAGATAATTGCTTCATGAGTTTCACTGTACCAAAACACCCGCTTCCAAGAGTTTTGGGCTTGTTAATCCTCCTGTCAATAACATTTTCCAAATCTGACCAAGGTATTTCTAGACATGATGCAGGAAGGTTAAACTTGTTGGCGAGTTTGTTTTCGTTGGCAGGTGGTCTGTAAATTAAAAACAAAACGGTTCAAACAAAATAGTTTGTTTCACCCATCTGTACCTATATCTCAAATCCGATATCGACAAATGCTAAAAACTTAGAAATCTACCTGAACTGCTGTCTGTACCAATTTGCAGAGTTGTAACGTGTCACTACTCATGCCACTAATTTTAAAAAGGTAAATGGCTGGAAAATTTCCATCATAATTTTCCTCATGGAAATAATAGAGTGACTCGAGTAACTAACTCGGCACGAGTCACATTAGAAGTAGCAAAGAACTCGACTCGACTGCAAAACTGAATAACTCGTTATATCTCTGCCAATTTGTTTCGGTACCTCTGCATGATAGTGAAATTAAATAAAGCCCGTGGAATAATTGCACTGTCGTTACACTTGATCACTTTGCATTTTGAAGTGAGCCTTTTATTGCAAACTATGTACAAAAAATGACAGCGATTGCTACTTCCGGCCATCTGAGAGACCGATTTCTCCAAATTTTTCCTTAAAAAGGCCGAAAATTTTTCAAAGGGGCGGTAGACCGCTTCCCCGGACCGGCGATCACTCAACATACTACATGGCCCCTTAATGGAAAACCTGCGTACGTCACCAGTTGCTTTGAAAAAGCACGATTTTCCAAAATGTATAAAAACATATCATTTTCAAACAGGGTTTTTTACGAATATGAAATAATGTTAATGTTCTTCTAAAGGTAAAGCGACCTGACGTTACTTGCATTAAAGACTAAGCTTTTCCAAGAAAAAACCCTTTGAAATTATGCCAATATCTTTTACCGGTCGCGAAATGTGTACCTCTTCAATGTCTGAACCTTTCTTGAGCAACTTGTTGCCCTATGTAAAAATGGCGTGAGCAATGAAAAGTGTTATCATTTCTTTTGTAAGCCTTATATTAATTATCTTTTAATTACTCGTCAGATACTTTACGGCTTGCTAAGTGACCCTAATGTTTTTCAATGACACAATTTAACTTTCCAAAATAAAACCCCCAGGACTGACTAATGTTACAACTGTAAATGTTATGAACTTTGAAAAAGCAAAGAATAACATTAGCCATATATGGCATGTCCCTCTCTCGACATCACAAGACTTGCGTACTTAGCTCATGCTTATGCGTGATCTAGTTTAACTCATACACTTTATGTATACAATTATCAGATTTCGACGCCCGCATAGTAGTGGGAATTTTAATCTAAATCGTCATAGATACGTACAGTTCAAATACCTTTTGGAATGTAGCCAATCATATATATTAGACGGTACTATATATACTTGAAAGAATGCATATCCTATCGTACAAATTGAGTGAAATGATAAATTCTCTTGTAAAATGGTCAAATTTTAGTGATGAATCATGATGCAAAATGTGAATATTTTGCAAGTTTTAATGCTTCCTACGACTTCGACGATGTCATTTTCACGTTTCCAGGCCTTTCGATTCAAGCTGTTTACTATGCAAATAAAGCAACTTACGGGATGTGTTATAAATATGCAGGGGTTTAGAAGGACTTCCCGCAAAAAAATAAATAAATAAATAAAAAAATAAAAGGAAAAACAATATGCTTGAAAGATAAAAGAAAAAAATCGGTCTTCCCAAAAAGAATCATACTGCCTCCAGCTCCATCCCTTTTCTTTAGTGAACCTTTGTAGGAAATTCGAGTGAATGTAACAAAGTTTGCAAGAGAAAGTATTTATTTGACCCAAAACTGTTTGTGTAGCAAGTCCAGCTGTGCTTTACCAAGCCTTGGCAAGACAGGTTACTGCCACTTGACCAGAAAACTTCCACACGGCTAGCTCATTTAAGGAGTTGATGGGAAATGTAGCTATGCCTTGCCGAGGGGGGCTGGGGCAAAACATTTTTCAAGAGCATTTCTCCCTATGACATCTGCCTTTTGGCGAGGCTTGAAGCTTACTCAGCCTTCAGTTTGAGTCATTAACAAGTTATGAGAGACATTTTACCTCTTAAGCAATTCTGTTGCCTTTGGTGATGCTGGTTTGGTGGCCCTCGATGATGCTTTCGGAATAACGGTAGGCCCCCACATATTTGACCATGGTTCAGCTGCTTGATTTGTCGCACCCCAGCCAAAGTTGATGGTTCCCTGAAAATGAAGCATTTCGCATTAACTTGGATTACTGAAGAAAATTATATTGTCTCAGACAAATTTTTAACAGTTTAATGTTTCTCTCGTTTATTCCCAAATGAATCTCAGTGAAACTAAATTTTTTAAATTGTTTCAGCTTACCTATGTAGGTGCTGCAGCTGTTTGGTTAAGTGTTTGGTCGTTTAGAAGATGATGGGAATTCTGCAGTCTGACTGAACCATGATCAGTGACATCACCGTTTCTTCTTTGACAAGAAGACTTAGAAGTTTCCCACAGAAAGCAGTTTCCCCAGTTCTTATTCGCTCCCCTGCCATCCGAATGGATCACTGAAATTTGCATTGGTATCAAGCTGTCCACCAATTGCCACCAAACCGAGGTTCCTCCCACCATGTCTTGTCGATGGTACATCCATTAAGTTTGTAGAGCTGGACGCATTGTCGACTTTAATTTCAACGCCTGTTTGTCGGTTGTGTTGAGCCAAATCTTTCGTTTCGGGTAAGTAATAGCTATTGTAGTCAGACAGGGCTTTACGCCTAAAAATCGAGTGGCGCCTTCGGCTTTCTTCAGTTGTGGAGACGCTGGATTGCTTTCACGTGTTCATTGCTTATGCACAGCATCACCAATAACGGTAGGAGATTCCTTTATTCTACCAAGTCTTTTGTATCACTCGACATGGGAATTAAAAACGCACCACCTCTCCCCCCATTCTCGACATGAGAAACGTCATGTTCTGTCAAAACAAGCAGTTTGCGTTTGCTATTGCTTAACAATGAAATACCATCAATGTTCTTTGAAGAATGAGATTTTGAAAAGTAAACTCACAACAGAAACTGATTTGAAATCAAGTTTAATGATGCTTTTGACTGGTATAAATTAAAGTACTTGTGTATAGCGGTTCTAGGGGTATAAGTGCAAGCCTCGTTTTGGGGAAAGGGGGAGGTATATGGAACGCCGTTTAAGATGGTAACATCGAAAAACGGAAGAACGCCTTTATTCCTGGGATAGATGGCCATTTGAACCAACATCGTCATGTAAAATAACGCCACCAAATGGAAGTACGTTATATGTGATCGAACGCCGTTTGAGTTGGTTACGTCGAAAAACGGAAGAACGTCATCATTCCTGGATAGATGGCCATTTGAACTAACATCGTCATGGTAAAATAACGCCACGAAATGGAAGTACATCGTCATATGCGATGGCGGTTTTGGCGTTCCATAGAGGTACACCAAATTGAGAGATTCTCTGAGCGAAATATTATGTATGGCTTCAGCGGTACTAGCCTACATCATTCCGCTTAATTTTTTTCTTACACTCTGAAAATGCCAAAGTATAGTCAAATTTGAATAGGGTCTTATCAATACGGGCGTCGACCGGAATCTTTTTAAACTTCACAACTTTGATAAGATTCGGCTCATAATTTAATAAATAGTTTCATTTTTTATAGATGAAACAAATAGTTTCATTTCTGAACCACTTCTAGTCAGTTTTGAAACTAATCTTTTCAAATATTTGACAAGATTTTGGTTCTTGATCCGATTGACTAGATGTTTTAGAGTGTAGCACGGGGTGAGACTGGCTATTAATTCATTTATCTCCAGAACCAAAAGTAAGGTTTCACTTTTTTACCGGTCGTGTCATCCAAAGATTGAAATCTGTGAACAACATTGATGTTAATGTGTGGTTGAATTCCACAATGAAGGCAGTCTGTGACGAAATTCAATCAGTCGTGGTTAAAATTGGTAATGACAAGACTATTTTAAGTTTAAACTTTGTTTAAAATTTTTATTATATTACAAAGGCAAAAAAATTCAATTGAAAATTTGGGTTAATAGTCACAAGAGGTTGTTTATTCATTTTTCTTGTCATCATATCTGGTTGGCGACTCCTCGAAACATAGTAGGGTAAGGGGACCTGAGTCTCTCGTCCATCCATGCTACCCTATTACTCCCATTACCCCTTTTACCCCAATACCCCGATTACCTCCTGAAAATGTAAGTTGTAAGTGTGTGAAGAGTATGGGTCAAAATTTAAATCCTCTCTCATGGAACGATGTAACTAATAACCGTTATCCCAATAGCTACACAAAAATGAAAAGATTGAAATAAGCGCACATAGGCCTACGTCACTTTATTTTCCAATTTCGATATTTACGTACTGGGTGCACATCAGTAGAAGTTTAATCACAACTAAATATTTTATACACATGGTTATCACAAATATATGCGAAGAAGTGAGATAGTTACTTTAAATAATTACTCAACATTTGGTCAAAGGTGATTTTGTCCAGGCTTTTCGGGACTTAAATGGTTATTCTCTCAGCAAAAGGTCCTAAATAGATGAACAAAGGGAAGCATTTTATAAATATTTACGACTATCTTAACAAGAAGCTTGGATGACCATTAAAATCTTTAAATCGAATCAATCAGGGTAGAAGAGGTGAATAACCGGAATCAGTTAAAAATTCGACTAAATTTGGTTGAAATTGAGTCCATTTAGTTTAAATTTAAATAAAATATAGTGACAATCCTATTTATAAAAGAAAATCCACTTAAGTTGCCACCATGGTTAGTTCGTTTGGCAACATTTAATTTAATGTTTAACTTACTTTCAAATTCTTTCTGCCAAAAGTCCACAAAGATTTCTTGCTGTTCATGAAGGGTGAGATCCAGGAAGTATAAATAAGAAACAATTTTTCGATATAATTTTCTTTCTTTTTTCGTATATGGCATTGGTTGGTTGCAGAATTTTATAGAAATAGTTGCACCTCTCTTATACTTCAGCATAGCTGTTAGCTGTCTAAAGCTAGAAAAGTTTAACACTGGTCAGTTCGAAGCCATTTCCTCAGTAATAATTGACTTTTAGAATTAAAAATATTCCCCATGACGCATGTCACTTGGTGGAGGGGTACTAAAATTTTCTTATCCTCTGGTACTCGAAACCAAAGTTATTACTGCCAAAAAGTATCTACAAGGAAGCCAACTTTTACTATTGTTTTTCTCCCGAAAGGCGCTTTTTATTGCAGAGAAAATTTTTAATATTGACAAATTAAAGCTGACTTCGCCCACGCTTACAACACTTAAAGAAGAGATGGCGATTTGTTAGGGTTTTAATTCAAAAAAAATTAGCAATAATAAAAATGTTTGACGTTCGCATTTGGTTAATGATCACTTATAATTTGACTCCTTTTTGGTAGTCACTGCTTCTATTATGCAGTGCAATTGCCAAATGGAATGAAAAGAAATGTATTCACAATTTCGTTATTCTCAGATCCAAAGTTACTACACATGTGTCATTTAGGAGAATACATACAGCACAAAAGAGATAAGTTCAACTTACTCTTATAAATCTCATCATGAAATATCGTTCGCTCTGAAAGGAAATGAATTTTAAAGGGGCTCATTGAGTTGATATCGATAAGTTAATGAGAGTGATGAAAGGTCACTAATTACATGACAATGCTAATAGATAGAATAACGAGTCAAGTTTCATATCCATTAGTTAAGGAAAAAGTTAAAATTTTGAATCTTTTGCGTACTGACTTGTAACAGTTTTGTGTATAGCCTAGCCTAATTTAAAAAAATTGTCTGGTCACGAATTTTTGAAAACCTTATTAAACCATTAAGTACTCACGCATGAAATAGCTTTTTGTTTGTAGAATACGGGGATTGTCTAAGATTGACCATTTGTCAGTGGTATGTGAAGGAAACTTAACGGGTTTGAAAAAAATTGTGGAATTTCATGAACCAACTCAATGGCCCGCTTTAATACGAAGGCATAAACAAACAGTCTCTAACTTCAGAATTAGTTTCACCTATTCCAGCTTAAAAGTTAAAAAAGTTTTCGTAACAAAGTACCTAAATTATTTTCCACAAAATGGATTTTTAAGGGCTTAAAAGCCACTTTTGCTACCATAAATTTAGAAAGCTTACTACTCCGTTGTATAAAATTGAACAAATTGTTTAATTTTCGAAACTAACCGATAAATTGCAAAAGGTTTTAGCTAGCAAAGGTTGCATGTACTCTCCTCACAAGTGCTTTTTCTTACAGACGCAGTTTATTCTTAATGCATATTTTTAAAGGCTCTTGTTCAATATTATTTTTTGCTTATGACAAGGTACGAACAAACAGGGAGTTGTTATCCAAATAACAACCTCCCTGGAATAAATAAGAAAAGATTCAAAAGATATTTTACCTGGTTTTAAGCGAAACAACAAAGAGGCGTCTTCAACAGGGAATTCCCTGAAAGACGGTTTCCGTTTGTGATCTAAAGGCGAAACACAAATAAAGTTACTACAACTGAAACGTTTTAAAACGAAAATAATTGAGGGCGTTGTTCAAATTTTCAGGACAGTGAAAAGAAAAAATCTTAAGAGATTTTCGTATATTTGAAAAGATTAATACACGTTTTGTACAAAAGAGCAATTAAAACAAATGGTTGAACTGTACACCAACCAAAAAGTGTGTTTTAAATTCTTTTTTATCTAATATGCTGATATGGCTTACTCTAAATGTATCCACAAATGTGGTATGTTGACTTAGTAGGAAGTTACGAAAACCGTGAGAACTTAGACGAAAAAGATCTGTTCACGTAAAGGACGGGTGGGTAAACGAAGATAGTCGGGTGTGGTTTGATAAGTAACTGTTTCACACGTGTTGGATAATTACAGTTTTAAGAAAAAGCCTAGCTATCAATGCTTTAATATCTCCTAATTTGGAAATGGCTTATACTTATCAAGCCATTAATCGATAAAAAAATATGGTGACACACTGTAAACACAAACTAGTCAAGCGGTGCCTAAATTGACCAACCACGTTAGTCACTCACATTCGACTAATTTTTTTATGATATCCGACTAAATTTGTAGTAATGTACTAAAGAGTATCAGTCAAAACTTAGTCAAGGAAGCTTAATATTTGTTAGAAACTAATTCAACTGAGTCAAATAATAGTCAATATTGTTGACTAACGTGATTGGTCGATTTGGACACTGTTTGACTGATTTGTGTCTACAGAGCAGTGCATATATTGTTCAGATAACTATATGGTGATATCTAGTCCATGCAAACAATAGAAAATTCCCGAATGTTTCGACTATCACGACCATTACTGGCATGTTTCCTGAAGCTCCTAACCCACCCAACCCCAAATTACTAATTTTTTATCTAACATAAATTGCTGATTGAATGTCAAGGCTTCCTCTAGGCTCCAAAAACACCGTGCTTACTTAAAACTGAGTTATAGCTACTGGGAGAGTTATTATTAACATAACTTACGAACCTCAAATTTGAGCAAATATTAGCCAAGGAAGTTAAGTTAGCATACATACCTCGTCCGAAGCACAGGAAATGGCGGTCATTCCTAATTAGGCTTGAAAGTGTGTATAAGCACAAAGTGAAAAGGTAAAAAACATTTTCTCTGAAAGTATTGGTAGCACTTTATTCGTTAACTTTGAAAGTTGTGCGATATCGTTGTTAACGTCAGCTTTACCATCACTAAATCCTTTTGTGACGTCATGATGCCGCCTTTGAGTGATCGTCGGCTTTTGGGCGTTCAAATCACCTTTGTGCGTGCGCGTCTTATTCTCACGAATGCGATTGTTTGCTTCATTATAGACGTAACGTCAGCGGGTTTCAATTCATCGAAATCCTGAGCTTTAAGTTTAGGATTTCTATGTTTCAATTTGGCATACCAGATGCCACTGGTCATGTGTTACCCAAACGCGCGCACGATACCACCTTAGTAACGGTTGTTGTACAATAGACGCTTGAATAGCGAAATAGAAGAGCCACAATGCTGTGACGTGGGTGCATGACCTCTGCAGGGGTTATGCACCTACGTCACTGCCTTACGCATCTCTATGTTTCCATCCTGGGGTCCGTTTTACAACAATTGTTACTAAGGTGCTGTTGTGCGCGCGTTTCGGGGACACCAAGACTACCTTTGATCTTTTCCATACAGTAGAATGCGCTTACGTCACGCGCATAATCTCTATTGAATGCATTTCCGATGAATCAAGATCCGTCCTCCGCGCGCTCTAACAAAACAGCTTTGCTTCACTCTGTAAATATTTGCAAAAAACTAAACTTTACCGTGATATTTAGGACAAAACATCCTTTAACTGATGTTTTTTATTCCCGAAATACCATCGGCGTATTTCGATACTACCGCCATAATACGTACCAATTACAGACATTCACTGAACTCATCTTGAGAACTAAGGAAGCTAAGGAAGCACAAGATCAAATTTTCTTCCACTATATACATTGACGTTACAACGACGTTAAGTTAGAGCGCAAAAAAATGCATTGGAAACCTTAGAGGTACATGATTTTGATAATAATGTTGTACGACGCATCGTCTTTTCAATGTGACAGGAAGGAAATAAATAAAGACTCTGCACAATACATTTCAAAGTACTGTCGTTTCGGTGATAGACCTTTATCAAAGTGGCGTTAAAAACTGCATAGTTGAACCCAAGTTACAATAAAAATGATGCCCACAGCAACGTGAGTGTATTGCAGTTGCGTACATAGTTTACCATGCTAAGGAAGCTCATTATTGTTACCTAACAATTGAAACATAAGATGAAATACAAGTATATGGTGTCGATCGGTGACATGTCACTTTCCCATGACAACAATATGTCCGAGTGCGTGCTTTATGCATTGTGACATCATATGCAAAAAGTCTATACATTAATCCGGTTACCAAGTGAGCCGTAGATCTGTCCGCCATTTGTGAGGACCATCTTCACATTTTTGTGCCATGGATAGTTTTGTTCAATTCTAAACCTGAATAATTGAAGTCAAAATTAATACCAAAATTACAGCTGATGGACTTAATTCAGCATTATTTAAGTGCCGGAATCGTCTGTAGGTCTTATGCTTCTGATGTCACAATGCAAAAGGTACATCCTCCTTTGTAGGAATAGTCCTTATGCATTGACGTCTCTGACGAAAAAAAGGAAAATAAGCCGTTGCCGACTGGACTTGAATGAATTGTTGGAAACTGGGCGGTAAACTCTATCTAACTAACTAACTGACGTCATTTTGGAGACATGTGACTGCACCACCCCGAACCCGATTGGGTTGATAAATCAGTTGTGCGTATTTGTTGGTGTTGGTTCGTTTTTCTTCCAAAATAGTGCATTGCATTTTGTGCATTGTAAAATCATATACAGAAGACCTATAACAAACGATACCAATAAATGCAGTCACCTGATTGGTCAGCCAATCGATTGTATGGACGTGAGAGCAAACTCTCACTGCCTGCTATACCCATCAATCTACACATGCCCCACGCAAATACCGCATTGTCATTCCTCCAAAATGACGTCAGCGCTGACGTCAATATATAAGGTCTCGGAGGAATCCTATGCGTATGATATTTCTGTGGTGTGCGTTTCTCTGCTTTGGCATCCAGACGTCCATTATGCAATAACTGTTACTTAGGTGTTTTCGTGCACGTGTAACATAAAAAACCTACTGCGTCTGATCAGTGACGCACAGTATTGCAAATTAAAACGCGCTGACGTCCCGTATGTGACCTCTTCAGAGGTTATGCACGTGACGTCAGCGCTTTCCAATGGATGGAAATGATCAAAGGTAATCGTGGTGTAACCAAGACGCGCGCACAGCAGCACCTTAGTAACAATTGTTGTAAAACAGACGACTAGATGGAAGGACGGAGAGATGAGCAACGCAGTGGCGTAGGTGCGTAAGCCCTATTTCCATATTTGTTTTCAGTATGTGTTCGTGCATAATGCAGGTGTTGCCTTCGTTCCAGCCAAAGTGAAGGCAATTCCACCAGTAACCCAGTTCCTAAACGCACCTCACCCCATGGGGAGGGATTGCGGATGGGATTACTGGAAAGTACTGAATTCACAACTTTGACCTTTCTATTGCAGTAAAAAGAAAGACGGAACAGATTAACAGAACAATGGACAGAAAGTGTTCGGGTGGTGTGAAGTTATCATTGATTAGAGGTTTCCATTGGCAATGTATGCGAATTGCCTATACGCTGCCAACAAAGGGATAACGCCAACGGGGTGGGGAGAGGGAGGCAATGATCCCCTGTGGGGGTTGACTGAATGCCTACCGTAAATTACCCAATGTCTTCGATGGAGTCTTAATCCGTAAAAAATGTAAGTAGATTGACGTTGCGACTTATATAAATGAGTGAACCAATGCTTTATGAATAGTCGAATAAAGATGTAATCCCGATGAGCTTAATTCCCACGATGATCTTTTTGAGTTTGCTTACAGGAAACGCTCCAATGAAAACCTCAAAATTTTCCAATTTTCTTACAAAACTTTGCAAAAATGTTCTTCAGTCTCAGACTTTTGAAGTGCTATGGAAAGAAAAGCCAAAAGTTTGTCCAATTCCGTTCAATACGGTTATAGTTTGTAACCTCAACAATTTTTTTCCGTCCTGACGACGTGTTGGGTTTGTTCAGAGGGAGGGTATAGACTTTTCGATAAACACCCCAAATTATCCAGTTTTTGTTGCAAATCACCATTTTGGCTGACATTGCCCATTCCAAGTCTTTATAAAGTATTGCAAATGCAAAATCCCCAAGTACGAGTTATCTCATCTTAATTGTCATATGTAACATTAGAGACTGGTGGTCCGAAAAATTGGGTGAGAATTATGGAAAAAGTGGGTGCCTGTCGTGACAAAAGTGACCAGTGTTCCAAAGCAAGGTTTCTATTATCAAAAGTATTTTCCGTCAATGTGGTATACTTGCAGCTAATTTATTTATTTTTTTTATTTTTTTTTTTTTTGCCAAATGGATTTCTTGCCCTCGCCTTTGTAAATTTTGAGATAGCAAGGCAAAAACTGTTGAGAAGTTCACTGACACTCGATCTGAGAGTACACCATGTTGCAGTCATTATGATGCAGAGTAGTACCGTAAGTGATAATGAGAAAACATGCTTAGAAGTCCAAAAACGTCAGCTTAAGATCTACGTAAAGGGCAAGAGCAGTCATCCATACTTTATTTTAAAGCAACAGCTTAATCTTACAATTTTCTTCCAACTTCTCTTGAAAGTATCTTTCACAATATTTCAGGACTGCAATATCGCATGTGCAAGGTAAACCAGGCAGTTACTCCTAGTCTTGTAAATTTCACAGTTGGAGGAGAAAATACTGTCACATGACTCTAAAGAGCCATTCATGAAACGGGACAGCCTACTTTACCATTTCAAGTTGGGGTAACTACATTCAAGAGCAGTCCCCCAAACTTATTTCGAAGCAACAACTAAACATCTCAATTCCCTTCTTATTTCTCTTCAAAGTATCTTTTTTCATATTTTTAGACTTCAATATTACATATTTAGGGTAAACCAAGCAGTAAATTTCACATTTCAAGGGAACCAATGTTGCCACATGACTCTTAACAGCCAAACATGAAAGAGGACAGTCAATTACAAGTTGAGGTGACTGCTTTGCTCTTGCCTTTTAAGTCAAAACAATAAGTATCGCTTGAAAATGAAGGAGAGCAAAACACTCGGACAATCAAGTAAGAGAACGGTTTTATTCCTGTTTGTTCCAAGTCCATTTTAGTTTCAAACTGCCGTAACTCTATGGGCAAAAAATTTCGATAATTACACAAAGAAAGTAAATACTAATATTATTTGACTGTTAGACATTCGTTTGTCTATAAAATGTTTCCCTCCGTAAAATGGTGAAATAAAGATTTACATAAATAATGAGCTGACTCGTTGATTGTAGTCCAAAGTAACATATCAACTGTACTCGACTTTACCAAGTATCTTTCTAGTATACTTTGTCATCGACAGTGACTTCTGTACTTTGTTCGGGATCTGAGTCCTTAATTCCTTTTGTCAAACAGCTGGCTCCTTTACTTTGCCATGGAACTAACTCTTTTACTTTGTCAGGGGATGAAGATCTTTACTTCGTTCAGTCGTTAGGGAACTTTGCCAGGTAGTTGACAGGAACTGACTCCTTTGCTTATTTTCCCGGGGTCCGTCTGACTCATCGCCTTTGCTGATTATTGATTGTGTCTTGTTCTGACGAGTTCCCAACTCCCTTACATTATTTTCGAGGATCGAGCATTGGAGAGAATAGTAAACCATTATTTCTTTTAATACAAGCACTACGGTGTTTCTTAATTATTCTCAGATCTTGGATTTGAGGGAAGTCTTCGGAGACAACATTTATTTCCCACGGAACAAACTTGTATGTGTTCCATATGCATAAGGGGCCCGTTCAATTTTGCACCAAGATTAGTATGGGTCCCATAAGGGTAGCCCACATGCATGAGGTATGCTAAAGTGTTGGCCCTTATTTCCCCATATATCAATCGTTTAAATGGGTCCAGAACTATCCCATATGGGTTCTATGGGTCATGTGGGCTGGTCCACAGAGTTCCTTATCAATTCCGGGTGCAAATTCATATGGGTCTCACATGGTCCAAGAAATGGGACCCGTACGGGTCCGGTACGGGAATGTTACCTGGGCTTCTTCAAAAAATGCAGAATATTTTCTCTTTCTGAAAGTCAAAACGGCATCCTCAGTAGCATATACAATTTTGATACAATTTTTCTTGAGATTTAGTGCATTATGAAAAATCTGTGATGTCATCGGGGCACATTAATTTGATATTGCATTCAATTTATTGATAATTTTGATGCCGCTGCAGTGAATACTAAGCGACATTGTTTGTTATACCCTATATATGGTGTAGAGTAATGCTAAATTTACAGGGAAAGATATTTTAAACATTCGAACAGTGTCAAATTTTAAGGATAAACAGGCCTTTCAATTAAAAAGAAAAACAAAAGCCTCATGGGGAGGGATTGCGGATGGGATTACTGGAAAGTACTGGATTCACAACTTTGACCTTTCTATTGCAGTAAAAAGAAAGACGGAACAGATTAATAGAACAATGAACAGAAAGTGTTCGGGGTGGTGTGAAATTATCATTGATTAGAGGTTTCCATTGGCAATGTATGCAAATTGCCTATAGACGAATCCGGAGAGCAAGTGATGGTCTGATTTCAGTCGGCCATAACTGGGGTCCATCACCTTTAATCTTTCGATTCCCTTGCTTATCTCTATCATGGATTGTTGTACACTACATTGTATCTTAATTCCTTCAATTTCACGGAATATGAGGGTTTTGAATTCATGCAGACGATAAATAAAGGCGATTCAAGGCTAATGGACCCCACTAATGACTGCGCAACTTATTTCGAAGCAACAACTAAACATCTCAATTCCCTTCTTATTTCCTTCAAAGTATCTTTTTTCATATTTTTAGACTTCAATATTACATATTCAGGGTAAACCAAGCAGTAAATTTCACATTTCAAGCGAAACATTGTTGCCACATGACTCTAAACAGCCAAACATGAAAGAGGACAGTCAATTACAAGTTGAGGTGACTACTTTGCTCTTGCCCTTTAAGTCAAAACAGTTAGTATTGCTTGAAAATGAAGGAGAGCAAAACACTGGGACAATCAAGTAAGACAACGGTTTTATTCCTGTTTGCTTCAAGTCCATTTCAGTTTCAAATTGCCGTAACTTTATGTGATAAAAACTTCGATAATTACACAAAGAAAATAAATACTAATGTTATTTGACTTTTAGACGTTCGTTTGTCTATATCATGTTTCCGTCTGTAATATGGTGAAATAAAGATTTACTTTATCAATGAGCTGACTCGTTGATTGTAGGCCAAAGTAATATAACAACTGTACTTGACTTTACCAAGTATCTTTCTAGCATACTTTGTCATCGACAGTGACTTCTGTACTTTGTTCAAGACCTGATTCCTTAATTCCTTTTTTCAAACAGCTGGCTCCTTTACTTTGCCATGGGACTAACTCTTTTACTTTGACAGGGAGTGAAGATCTTTATATATTACTTCGTTCAGTCGTTAGGAAACTTTGTCAGGTCGTTGACAGGAACTGACTCCTTTGCTACGGGTCCCGTACGGGGATGTTACCTGGGCTTCTTCAATAAATGCAGAAATATTTTCTCTTTCTGAAAGTTAAAACGGCGTCTTCAGTGGCATAAAGCGTTCGGAAGATTCCATTTTTTTAAAGTAATACAATTTTTCTTGAGATTTGGTGTATAATGAAAAATCTGTGATGTCATCGGGGCACATTAATTTGATATTGCCTTCAATTTATTGATAATTTTGCTGCTGCTGCAGTGAATTCCAAGCGACATTGTTTGTTTTACCCTATATGGTGTAGAATAATGCTAGATTTAGAGGGAAAGATATTTAAACATTCCAACAGTTTCAAATTTTAAGGATAAACAGTACTTTCAATTATAAAGAAAAACAAAAGAAATCTGACTCATCATGCCCACAGTACATAACTTTCTGTGGCTTACCGGAAAGAAGAGGTATTTAAACAAGAATAAGCAGTAGTCTTTAAGTGAGATATTGATATTTTGAATTAAGAAAAGGTTGTTGCAACAGGAGATGGAGGACAGGAGGGGTTTTCTTACGAGACTCAAGTAAAAAACCAGTGTGATTTGCCTTTAATTATGGAGCTATGCCTACTACCTTTAAAGTAATAGCTCCATGATTTAACCAAGTAAACAGCTCAAGAACGTAAGGCAGAAGTAATGACTCTACAAGGATAATGCTGTGGACGCTTATGTAAACTAAATGTCCAAAGTCTCAGCTCCCTAAGGTTTAAAAGCTCTACCATAAGTATTTGTACATCGCAACTTGAAAAAAAATGCGGTTAGATTTTGCAATATCAAATGAATCGATCACTCTCCCAAAACATTGCATTATAAAGTTACAGATAAAGCTGCAAGGTAAAAAGTTGAGAAGTTCACTGCCACTTGGTTCACCATTTTGCACTCATTAAAGAGAGGGGAACTGGATGCTCTTCTCGAAGTCACACAAATGTAAATTGTGAGGCCACCAAATATCATACTTACAGAGAATTTTTACTGTAAGTTTGCCGGAGGCTAGTTTGCTCCTTGGTATCTATCGTGAACTATGTTGTACAAAGTAATCTGGTGTGTAGAGATTTTGACCAACCCCACCCCCAATATTTCCATTGATTGACTGTTTAACTTCTTGTAAATCGGTTAGTTAAGTAATTGTTTAACATGCACAAAAGAGTTCGCAAAATTCATCATTGAAAAGCGTCGAAATTGGTCACCCGACATGACAGGTTTCTGGTCCTTTCAACTCTACATAAAGGTATCTGATTTGTTTGTACGGGCTTAACTTGAGAAATATCTACTAAAAAACTATGATTGGGGGTTGGTTTCCCTAAATTCCCCTTTGGCTCCATCCCCTCATTAACAACCCTCCAACATCGCATGAATCGATCACCCTCCCCAAGCCTTGCATTGCAAAGTTACAGATACAGCTGCAATTAAGTTAAAAAGTTGAAAAGTTCACTGCCACTCGATTCACCATGTTGCACTCATTAAAGATCATGATCATAAATACCAGCAGGGGTGACGACAGGTAGGACCATGCCCCTTGTCGGGGAACACCCTCCCCCTGTCTGTAAACGTCGGTTGTTTCGTCGGAGATGCCTAAAAATAAAAGAAAACATAAATAATAATAAAAAAAACCTACAGGGACTAAATCGAAGCTCCTGGATGGGTGATCTTGAGCACATTTTTTTCTTTTTTATCGTTATTTTAAAACAAATCGGCATCGATTTTCAATCACTTTTTCGTAGCTCTGTTAACCTCATTCCATGTATCTTGTCCCATCTTCACTGTACCGTGCTTTCAATGTCACCCATAACCAAGACCTATTTGGCCAACCCCGTAAAAATGGACAAGCAGCTGACTTGTGTCCCAGGTTTGGTACCAAATGATTTCCTCGTGGGTCCAGGCCTTCTGGGACCTAAAATAATTAGATTATAGGGGTTTCCATACTAGCTGGTACACCATATCTGTATTATGATAGGAAATAAGAACGCAGTGGTCCTTGAGTGTCACTTCAATGTTTCTTTTGGTGTTCCGTACCTTTGTTGCCCACAATGGGGCCCTGTGCTCAAAACTTTCGAGCTGCTACCGTGCTGCAGTGTATTTTGACCCTTAATACTTCAACTTATCATATCAAGTGAATGTCCAGGCCTACCCGTCGCCAATAGACCCAATGTTGATTCGGTACTTCCGGTTCTTGAACTAAGTTTTCTCAGGGCCAATGATTTTGCTGTAAGGCCCCTGGGTCATCGTATGTCACGGAAATTAGAAAAAATTGTTTTCTTTAGTGGATTTAATGCAATGTACCATCCAGTGCACTGGTACCATCGAAATTTCCAATCGAATCAAAAGTTCCACAGGTCGTAGCTTCAACATTAATTCCTTGGGCCCTTAGGATTGACAGGGGCCTATTACCATTCGATACCCACATGGGTCCCTTCGGTACATGAACGTATACATTTAGTACATGATCGTATGAAATCAGTACATGACCGTATGCAATCTTTGTATATAATTGTAAGCAGTTAGTACATGAACGTGTACTTTTACTACATCGCATGAGTTTAGATGATCATCGGATGTCGGTGAGCCTTTGGCGGACTTCTGGTACGCCGAAAGGCTCACTCAGTATGGAATGCGGAAGGGACAATAATAACATGATGATCTTACGTTTTTACATGTACAACATGTGTTTTTAGATGTTCAACGTGTGATTTTACATGTACATCTTAACATTTAACATGATGAACTAATGTCATAGTCTGAGGGGTTCGACTTCTGAGGCTCCTCTTAGATAGTCTTTCGGACATAATTATATTTTCGAACCAAAAATCTTCCGTCCGCCCCCAAACTGAAACGCCCCGTATACCTGCGGCATGTCAATATATAAAGTATAAAACTTGAAATATATGGGCAATTTTTCCCCAGGTAAATTAAATATGATCCGAGGGCCTCTGCATTATGATATTCAGTAACCCCAACAAGTATGCAAATTGGTCCGGGCGCCCTACTTTATTTTTCTTATGCTGTCAAAAAGTCATATTCTCCCATAACCCCCCCCCCCCCCAAAAAAAAAAAAAAACTGTCATAAAATTACAATTTTGTTCCAATGTAATCTTCGGATTTTCAAATATTTGTTAAAAATAACAAAATTTCCCAATTTCAAGGGATCCTCCGTACAATAAAAAACCAAAGCCAACTTCTATCAATCGCCCGACATTTAAAAAAAATCTCTCTTTAAATTCCACATTTATCCAATTTAATAGGTTTTAATTTTCAAATCTTTAATATAAAAAGGAAAAAAGCTTTCGGGAAAATTTCAGTTTCTCCTGAGAGCCTTGTACGTAGGCCTAGTACGATAAATTGCGTAATCCCCAAAGAATTTCATCTGTCGCCCATGTAAAGTTTTTGATTTTGCTCATAAGAGGTACATAATAAACACTCCAACTTTTTAGTGGTCCTTACAAAAAACTGCAATTCTTCTAAAAGTTTTCTTCAAAACAAACTCCAGTTTTACATTTGTTTAAACTTAAGCCAAAAATTTCAGGCGCAATACGTGTGCCACAAACTTTGCCTAGTCTTGTGCTACAGGAACTAAATCATTTCCTTTTTCGGGGCCTTGACGTGCTGTCCCCGCTGTCGGGGAGCTTGGTCCCCTGTCAGACAAATCCTGGCCCCACCCTTCAATACCAGATAGTTCGATAGACATGTGTAATTATTGTGGTATTTTAACCACGTGAAATACTCGAGTTCAACATTTCTGGATAAAAGTTTTGTGCCAATTCATCATGAGGGATATCGCTGTAAGCGCTATTACTTCATTCATAAATATTACACACTGTTGGCTCAACATGTTTCTTCCCACAAAGACCAAAGCTATGTGCTTTTGAAACAAAGCTGTTACTACACACTATAAATAGCACTTAATGTGGTAAATATTTTTCTCGGCAATGTATATTTTGAAAAAACATAACATTCCACCGTCCCATTTTAAATTTTAATGAAAACATTTGAGGATCAATCATAATGCATGTTACAATGAAAACGTATTAATGAAACTTTATTATAAGTTTGGACTAATTTTATCAATCACTTAGTAATGAACATGGTACTTCTGTCAAAAAGACCATGGGAGAATTTGGCGCCTCTTGAATTTAACTGTAACTGGACGAAAATATGTAGCTATCCTCGTCTTGCTCTATGGACGGACGAATTTTCATCTCGACTGAGTTGAGGTTGCAGTAATAATTACAATACCAGAATACATTCTGACCGTTTCCTCCGTTATGGACACCGTTGAGGTTTGAAGTAGCACCAATGTTGTAACAGCTTGCCCTGGTTTCAAAATAATCACAATATGCATAACTATCATAGCACGCTTCACAAGCACTATCGTCGTACCACCAAGCTCCTCTGTGTCCTTCAGCATAGTTGTGGATGGCGCATTCATCGTTGTCCTGGTCACGTGTGCTGAAGGCGATACCGTTAGTGTAATACATACCATTACCTGAAAAATATCAAGAAAACTCTCATGCTACCATAATTGTTGAAAAATTGCCAGGTCTTTGAAGGCCTGAAGTCTACTTTTTTCTAGCCCCTCCTACTAGTGTCTAAAGCCCATGCTCATCCAGACATAGCCCCAGTTTATTGTTCAGGGCATACCTTGGTGAATCAGGGAACTGGGAGACAGGGAGCTGGAGGTGAATATACGAGACCCTAATGTGTAATCAGAACACTCTCAACATATGCTAAGTAATGAAAGCTACACTGCAGTTTTTACTTGATGTCAATCAAATAGCGCCAATTGAGAATTTCTGTAGACTACTGGTAAAATTGTAGTTTAGGGTCAAGTGAATGGCTCCCTGTGAACCCATCTTCATTGAGACACAATCACAGTTATTTCCTTCTGGGAATATATCCTGTAAACAAGGCCTAATGTGCAACAGGAACACTCCCAACAAGAGCTGGATAATAAAAGCAAGCTACTTCGCATTTTTAATTTGATGCCAATCAAAAGACTGTACCAATTGAGAATTTATGTAGACTCCTTTTAAAATTGTAGTTTGGGATCATTAATAACTCCTTTAATGTTCTAACAAGAATATTAGATTTGGATGGGTTCCTGGTTTGACACAGACCAGACTGTAACCGAAAACTGTATTTCTTTGCTTATAATACTAAGCTTGGCAGTCGGATTTTCTTCTTCATTTTGGCTTTCCACCCCCCCCACCCCCACCCCCACCCATTAGTGCAGAATCTGAACGTAATGGCGGAATATAAACAAAGATAAACCATTGGTGCAACGAAGTTTGATTTTGGAAGCAGTTTTCGTCAACAATATATATATTTTTTTTATTGGTATCATTATTATATTGAGGCCACTGTTGATGCAAGGCATTTTCGGTATCCCGAGCTCCTCCAGAAATACCTGTAGTAGGCAGGCATATCTCAACCTAATTGTATGTTTCGCCATTCCAGGGATATTTATTTCGCTTTTGAACAAGGCTACTCATTAATCTAGTTATGATGACTTAACTACCTCGATGAGGTTTGCTCTTACTTAATTGCATTTGAGGAGAAAGTCTACATAGAGGTAGAATGTGCCTGGTTTGAAAGTGCCGATCCTTGGCTAATAACCATAACGTGAGTTTTGAAACAACCTCTCTTACTAAAATCGACACGATTGTCGTTGGAGATGAAGCTGCAACTGGACACAAATCATTACTTATAGCCTAGGCAATGGTTATAACGTTCGGGTTTTGCGAAGGTACATTTTAACATTCACAGACAGGTGGCACATGCTTTGTTCTTTACGGTGATGCTAAAGCTAATTTTACTATGCAAGTTACTATCATTCAAAACTAAGGCAAGTGTGATACTGTTTGAAAAGACTGAAGTGTATCCCATTAGCCATCTGTAAATGCATAAGGATTATTTGACTTGACGTTGCAATTAAAAAGTTAAGTACATCCTGGCTCGATTAGAGGCCTCTGAGGAAAATGTAAGTTTAGGAATCCGTTTAGACAAGACTGAATAAATTCAGACATTGTGCAGTGTAATGTCTAAATCTATTCATAGTCTTACTGACAGGGGGTCGTTACGTTTAAAAATACAGAAGACGCAAATTAAAGTAGCACATTAAAGGTAAATATTAAGTAAAGGTCATGCTTGTAGTAATAAACGTAAACAAATGCTCATTTTACAAAGGCAAATGGCACAAAAGACATTGCCGTCATTTAAAAATCAACCCGCACCATTTAATAGACGCTATAGGTAAAATTTTAGTCAGTTCAGCAATAGATGAGTATTTTAGTTACGATAGGTAAAATTCCGAAGAATATTCTGTAAGTTTCGTAAAACGTAATTTTCCTTCCAGATTAAACTCTTTCTTTTACCCACGGTTAACTTTTAAATACATTTTCATCATGCGCTATAACATCAATCAGTAACTACTAAACAATCGCATATCTCAAAATATTTACAAAGTGTATGTACCTGTATTCCCAGAATGACTGCCAATTCTCATTCGATACTTCTCGTTTTCGTCTCCGATTTGAAATGAGGTATACTTGGCGTATAATGATGAACCATCCGAGGCAATTATATCAACACGTAACCTGTACTCCGTCTGATTTGTTAGGTAGAATATTTTGTCGTTTCCGAGCCAGAAGTCATTGCCAGCATCTCGAGAACCGAACCCCCGTTTGTATTCATCCCAGTCTCTGTAGAAATCTGTCACCCCATCAGTGCGACGCTGGAAGACCTAATTATAAATAAACAAGAGTTTTGCTAATATTTTCCTCAGACTGTCACAAATATTTCGATGAAAATGTTCATTATACTATTGTAAAGCCTAGGAAGGTTTTCCCAGCGGACTTGTATTACTCCTAGTGTACGTACATTAAATGCACTCGTATAATACCGAATATGCACCACAAAGGAGAAGTACATATTCGACGCCTGTTACGCTAGTAAGATCATTTTGCGAGTCTTTTTAGCTACCACCTTGGAGACACAACATAGACAAAATTTTCGACAAGGTTAATTTCAATGTTTCTCAATTTCTACAGCCCTAGTCGGCGGTCGACCTTGAAAAAATGCAGCCTTTTCGAAAGTTTCTGAGCTGTATATCCGTAACGAGCTACATAACTGATCAAAAGATGAATGATTTTACTTGCATTCAACTATAACAGTGCAAGTGTGTATATGTGAAGAGATGTTTGACAAATTTAGGAAATACATATTTTAATTTTTTAGTGCAAAAATGTTTAAATCAAATTGTGATAAGTGAAACATTGCATATTTAATTTTCCTATATTTTTCTTTTGGTCTTAAGTTATGACTGATTCAGTGAAGCTGATATCAGTGTACATTAAACGTATTTAATTCATTTAACTAATATCATTTAACTGTGAAATAGAAAGGCAAACGTCACGAAATATAGAACTTACAGTCCAACCGCCACCATCAGTGGTCATATCACAAAAGACGGTGAATGGGGTTCCATCAGGCCACCCTGTCGGTAGAATGGTATAGACTCCATCTGCTGTATGACCGGCTTGTTGTGCGTCGTAGCAGTCTCGGAAACTATTTCTGATGCAAGTCTCGCCGTCACCTTCGTAACCTTCATTGCAGTAACATTTCCGAAGTTCATCTTTTACTCTGCAGGTTGCATGGTTACTGCATACGTAGTTATCATTGCAACTTAGTTGATTACCAAAGCAAGTACAATTTCGTGTGCAATCTGTGTTAATGAATGATTCTCCAATCTGAAACAACGATTTGATGTTATATAATTTGATAAAGAACTGCTATCCCAACCAACATGCCCACAACTGGGCCCTCAAATGGGCTCCTGCTGGACTAGTTGCTAGCCCTAGCTGGGGTTCATTCGTGTCTGTCAGGTGTTCCCCCGCTGGACCGAACTGGGGTAGCTTTTAACATTTGACGCCCAGTTAAAGCCCAGCTGGGCTTCAGATGTTAAGGTTGTGCTTTACTGGGGTCCAGCTGGGTTTCAGCTGGTAGGTGCTAGTCCATTTGGGCTACGCGAGGGAATACCAGACAAGTTGGTTGCTTTTTCCTAAGGTCCTCGGCGAAAATAAAAATGTAAGTAGCAAGTAGCCTGCAGTAGGAGTCCATTTGGGTCCAACTAGGTATGTTGGCTGTTAGTTAAAAGTATGCAACTAGCATGTATGAACTAGCAATGACCTTCACCCTACACAATTTAAGCAGTCATTCTTACCGAAATATACGAGTCTGTCTCAGTCACATAACATCCTTCGAGTTCACATGTCTCTTCACATTCAATATGGCAATCTGTCTGCCCGGTTGGATTACTACACACATCCTGACAAGTACAGCTGCCCTGAGTCATGTTAAGCGGACAGGTTGAGGCGATGCAACCTGTGTTAAGATGTTAGACAGTTTTTCAAGTAGATAAAGTGAGTTTATGTTAAATGCCCCTTCCATTGTATACATAATTATCGCAATCTCAAAAGGTAAATATGATATGCAATAATACAGAGGGTAAATTAGTAAATTGTGACATTGTTAATAGCAATATGTAACTACATAGAAAACGTCTTCAAAATATCCAGTGCGGTTAATTTATATATCTGCGTGAAATTGACTGATGCTTGGGTAAACATTAACAAAAAGTGCTAAAATTTACATGACAACTCCTCAACGTTTCGGCTAATCACCCTTCATCAGGCGGCAAATCAGCTACTGATCAAAAAAAAAAAAAGATTCAAACTAACTGATTTCAATGTGACTACATAACTCGACCGGCGGGGTACATTACAGTGCAAGTAATTGTGTATGTACTCACTAAACGATGCAACTTCGTGAAACACAGTAAAACGGCGCAACTGTGTGCTTATCTAAAGCGTCAAGACTAATGTAGAGCGTCAAGACTCGATTAAATATAAATTACACAGTTGATATTTTAACGCCTGGTGAAGGGTACCTACCGGATATAGTTTTTTCAGAGTTTTGCTTTAAATGTTAGCACTCTTTTTACTTCCGTGTACCCATTTATGTAATTGAAGCAAGGAGTCTTCGATTGATAGGCTTACTTACTCCAGTTACTACGAAACACTTCCGCTGATACCACTCTATAATCACTCCATTCATCGCTGATACGGAAAGATTTATACTTCAGGTAGAAAGACGACCTATTAGATAGCATTATGTCAATATGGAGCTCATATACTGCTTGGTTTGTTAAATAAGATAGTTTGTCAAGGCCAATCCAAAATTCACTGGACAAAAAACCAAATCCATTTTTGTAATCTTTCCAATTTCTCCTGAATGTCAGGGAGCCATCAAGTCGACGTTGGATAACCTAGAACAGACATATATTATCAATGCACCAGCTGATATCCTAAAGGTTACACCCGACTCATTACCCACTCTCTAAAAACACCGAGGTTAAATTTAACCAGGATCGGTGTTCTATTTACTCAAACGCAATCCTGTTTAAACTTTAACGCAAATCCTGGTTGAACTAACTCAAATCCTAGCGAACTTAATCAGAATTTAAACCAAGATTGTGTTGAAGTAATAGATCCTGGATAAATTTCACCCCAGTGTTTTTCGGGTTCACCCAGCGGTTATCGTTCAATGAAATGGTTTAATCTTTTAGAAAAGAATGTAATACACATTTCCATTTTACTTTCACGATTGACCAATCACACAGATATTTATCTACATCTAGAGAAGGACTAAAAGGTATCATTATATACATTATATATATTTAAAGCAGGTTTCATCGTCAAACTCGTATTTTTTACCTCGCTAGAGTAATTCACCTTGAGAGAGGGTGGATTAAAACTGCAGTCTATTTGCATGTTTCAAACAACTGTATATTTGCACATTTCTGAATAATTATGAGTGATGACGCGCTTCTCAGGAAAACAACTTAAACAATAAATTCCTAAAATTTGTGAACTTTGTTTTGATGATAGAAATACTGTTTAAAGACTCTCATTAACCTACCGTCCATCCACCAGATTCAATATAATTGTTACAATACACTTCGAAGGGATGCGGATATCCATCTGGTTTGATAGTATATACACCACTAATTTTATCAGATTCACACTGGTCACGTACTTCTTTACAATCCCTTGGATAAATCGGTTGTTGGTAAAAGAAGTAAGATAAACCTGGGACAAAGTAAGAATTAAAACATTTTTACTTGATACTGGGAACACAACAGTTTTGCACAAGTTATAATTAAAGATGACTTGTTGTCTCATGGAAATGCAATAAAATTGTGATTTCTGGGTGACGTCACATAATAACCTTGTTTTAACTTCCGTTGCGAACTGCTTCGATTCGTCTTCGATAATGCGAACGTTTTAGATACGCTATTGCGGATGGGTATAAGCGAATTAAAGTTAAGACAAGGTTATCATGTGACGTCATCCAGAATCCGACATACACTCTTAAAAAGGGTGTGTAGAAATTAAACGTTTTTCTAAGCACTCTTCTGTCTCCACTTTGTTAAGACGTTGAGATACTAAACACGCGTGTCCAATTACTAAACATTTCGTTTCTGAACATGTGTAATTGCTAAACGTGTTTAGAATTAAAATGTGCCTACAAAGTGGAGCAAAACAGATGTTTCATTGCTGAACACGTATTCTAGTTTTTACTGCATTCTCATGATACCACGGATTATCTTTACCAACCCAACCGTATTTTCGTAGAATTGGTAATGTGAATATGATCATTGAGAAGAAGCTTACATTTCACGACGGTATTCTATGGATTGATAGAATTAGAGGAGGTGCAATTATAACACCGTCAAATGACTGTGAGTCAAACTCGACGAAAGTCGCTTTGACTTCTTCTTGGTTGAAAGCAAAAAAAAAAAAATGAAACCAGATCATGTACAGCTTTCTGCAAGAGAGCGCAGATTGTGTTTCGTTATACTTCAGGTCTGAAGAACAAAGAGCCACCCCTGTCTCTAGTTGAGAAACAGTTGTTAAAAATGAATTGATGTATAGCAGGCGAAATTCAGGACGCCAAACCAATACCATTAAAAAATTCCTGCATAAGAAAGAGATAGTTAGATGGATGAAGTTTTCGACTCAGTTACTAACCAATTTGTTTAAGTCGGGTTGTCCACGACCCTGTTTCCAATTGTGTCTCAATGGCTCGTTTTCCTTATTGCATTGCTTAATTAAGGTGAGCACTATGACAGTTTGTAACATTTTTAAGTCTTCCGCATGACCCGGCCATAAGTCAAACTCCTGACTCAAGACTATCTTCGTCCACAAAAAAAGGATATTTGTGCATGGACTACGCACTCCCCAAAATAAAAAGGCATAATTGTACTTTCTATGAAAGCCACAAGAGTTTCATTAACGAAATGACAGATAAGGTACAGGTTATGGGATGAACATTGACAAATTTTCTCGATTAATGTTACTTAAGAAACACGATATCAACTATCCAGCTAAAGCAAATTCGTACAATGAAGCAAATATTATTTTAAATATATATTGAAGCCAACAAACATTTTTCACTGATTTATTGCAGTTTGGAGGAAATTATCAGTATCAGTATATAAAAAATTAATTGTCAGTATCAGTATATAAAACATCAATCGAAGAAACAAATAAGGACAGATACATAAACAGATACATACCAAACTTATTAGAGAAATAAAAGAATATCAACGGGAAACAAGACACAAGTTGGCTGGAGTAATTTTTAAAGATGTTCTTTTTTTAAATATGAAGTAACGACTTGTTGTTTTCACTGAACGTTTATTTAACTGTAAGGAAACATATATATCTGATTTAGTTTGCAATAGCAATAGCTATTTATAAGGAAGCATGGTACAACATTTGACAAATTTAGGTAAAAAAGATAGGCAAAGAAAATATTAAACTAGATGCAGCTAGTTTTATATGATATTTTAGCCTCTCAGATCTGTTTGCAAATTATTTCTTTAAATGTTTAAAGTGATGAATAAAACCTAAATCTTTTGATGAAACCAGTTGAGAAGGAGGGTAAAATAACACCCTTCCTCTTTTGAACTACGTGCACAGCGGACCTTAAGTTTCGCATTGTCTAATTCATGAAATTCCTTTAAACGTAAACGGAATAGGCAGTGAAGACGTCGTTATCTGCCACACTAAGAGCTCATTGGACGGTTTCGCCATAAGTTTTACATTGCCATCAGTCATGCAGGTTAAGTAAAATTTATCTGAACTTGTCCCGCCAGGTTCCTCGCTTTAGAGGTTACAGCGTGTCTCTTTTACCTCTTTTAAGGCAAAAACATGATTTTCGCTATTATAGGAACAACTCGGAATCCTTTGAAATATCATCAAGGAAAGTTAGACCACTTTTGATTTTTCAAATAAGTGCATAAGTTCGCTGATATATTCAATGGATTAATAATAACAATTGTTCATTTTATCTTCAAAGTGACTGAAAAGCTGTTTTGATCAATATCCGTGACAACGCTTACATGCATCGACTGCACAGATATATTCACTGTAGAATGTTGATAGTGGTCTCTGCAGATTAATTGCACTTTTAAAGGGGGAGATTATGAATATTATTTTAGTCGATATTTCTCATTCCCTTATCGAACTTTCCTTGAATCATTATCATTTTTGCAAGTAAACAACAAACCTAGTTGAACGTCACTTTTTAGTTAAGTGCGTTCTCTCTCAAGAAACACCAGAACTATAATTATCACATTTTAAGGTTGCATTCAAAAGTTTCCAATATTTTTAAACACCTTAAATTTCAGTGGCTGATTTGCAAGAACTACTTTGAAAAATTCACCGCCTCGCTCTTCTAACTTCTTTCCGCTAGTGCGGGTGTATGTGACTTTGCAGAAAATTAATCAACAACAAATTCAGATTTTGTTAACGCAAAGGAAGATTAAACCCACTTGAAAGTTATTGCGTAAGACCAAGGAGTTGTTATTTAACAAATAGCTGTAAATCAACCCGTGGTAGGCACTCGAGATTACGTTTTATTTGATAAGTAGTACTAATGAACACAAGTTATAGAATCGAAATAATGTTGAAATGCCGAGATGGAGAATAATTCCTTCAATCAAGGCAAGAGGGAGAATAAAGAATATTCCAATACATGCATGAATATTCTTCACAAATAGCTCACCATCGCTATAATAATGTAAATAACTGTCCGTATAAGCACCAAAGTTCCATCCTTTTGAGCAATGTTCTGCTTTTAAATTGTACAATTTTTCCACGGACTCAGTGTTTCTACTTAAGAGATAAGTCTAAACTTCCCACTTTTGAATTAAACTATGGGCAACATATTAAACGAAGTTTCAGCGAAACAATCAATGCCATGGTTATTTCCATAAACAAGCCAGTTATATAGGCGAGACTGTCGATTACTCCCAAAACATCAAAATGTTAAATTGCTATTAGATTTTGTAACAGATAGTCATCATTTTGGATTGTATTTTTCTAGAATTGGGGTATTGCTCAATATTTTACAAAGGAAACATTATCTTTCGTTGACAGAAGTGTCGTAAAGAATAGAAAACTGTGTCAAAATCTGCCATTGAGAAAAAAATTTTAATTGTATTTTCATACAGCGGTCTGCCTAACAGTCTCAAAATCTCATAAAAAAAATTTTGCAGTCTAGATTTGTTCCAACAAACAGAATTTTTTCTAATCATTTTAAGTATCATTTCGCCTCTCTTAGTAGTGTTCTCTACTTGCTGTTTTGTCAGTTTGCCGCACATGGACAAAATTCACAAAGGTGTTTTAGCACCAGGACAAAAAAGGGCCAGCCCGACAAAAGGTTGAAACAACCGGAAAAAATGATAAATACGTGAAATCTTTCAACAAAGCAAACAGCAGAAATATTATTGTAAGCATTAAGTAATCATTAGCAGAGATGTTCCTATTTATTAGAGAAAGCTATAGGTAAAAGTTACACCGAATAACATTTCTTTGATTTTAGCAAACTTTTTTTTTAAAAGTGATACGGTACATCTTCTCTAACAGACAGCTTTTTCCCTTCAACCGTCTGGAGCATCCCGACGAAAATTAAACCAGTGGAGGACATTACACAGAAATTTTTGCTATTTTATTTAAATTTGTTAAAAGAATAGTATTTAGGATCTTGACCACTTCGTATTATTTAAAAAAAATGTACTAGAAATGTGTGTTACAGCCATACCACCTAGTCTTTATTTCTATATTAACGCGACTGGTTTAACCAAAGGTATTAAAAAGTTGATAACAATAGATGGAAAGAATTTATTCAAATCCTTAAAAGATGTTTAACTTTATAATTTGAAAGCAATTATTTGCAACACTCACCTTCGTATGTTGATGTTACGTCGTTGCTAAGAAGACAAATCGACAAAAACAACACCAAAGTCTTGAATATGAATAGAGTGTAAGTCATGTTGACAGTTACACGAGACAATACAGAATGACAAGCAGATCCATGGCAACTTTTACTGGGTATATTTCTGACAATCTAAGTCTAATCTACGGAAGACTGTAGGTTCCAGAAGAAAGAAGTGAAGGCCTCGACCTGATACGATGGTAGCAGTGATCACTAAACAGCTGCGGTTGAAATAAATTGACGGTAAAGTGTGTTCGAAGGAATGTTGAAAGATTCCGTAATAAGGATTTCGTCTAACCTGGCTGTCTGGGTAGTAGAAACTCATCAAACAGCTATTGGAGATGAATAGGTTTCAAACCTGGACTGTAAATGGCTAAGTACAGAGCTACTACGCAGTCCTTCATTCGTAGTAGCGTCATAGTCAATGCATATTTACACCAGGGAAAGAATTACATAAGCTTCATGTTACACGGTTTACTATAGTCTATGTCTGTGTGTTGTCGCCAGTTTGTTTCGACCCAGATTGCATGACTGAAATGGGTAGGGATTTTGCGATTTCCTTGCATGCAACGGTATTTTGCTCTTTGTGTCCTAGTTTGCCCTACTAATAATATTTTTTTACCAGACGCTGATGAAGACATTCCCCAAAAAGGAATTAAGTTGGAGAGTGTTGTGAGTTGAGTTGCCATTCGTTGCCCAACATTCGTATTTCTTTTTTTTTGGGGGGGGGGGGCGGGGGTATTTTTTGTTTCTTGTATCTAAGCGTTGCGACATGGTGGTTGTCTGACAGAAAGTTTTGAAAACTTTCCACAGCTCAGAAAGCCGAAAGTGTCATTTTCTTTGCTTGTCGGTAAAGCAGTCTTTATTTTGAAGTATCGTTTGCAATAAAATTCAAATTAAAGATGAGCAACCTGCAAAGTGAACAAAAAAAAATTATCAAACAAACTGTATTGCTGACCATTGGAAAATGAGCTTGTACATGGTCACATAAATTAACTTGAAGAACGAACCTTTTTTCCTCGAAAACTCGAAAAAATTAAAATTTTGCTTTACGTTTTTCCGCCATTATTGTTTCTGATCACTGTCTCTCTACGTAATGGACAACCAAAATCTACGAAGTGGCGTTTGCAGTCGTGCATGAGGCGGGGCAAAAAACCACCGATTCTTCTGACAGATTTGGAGACATGTCTAAATGACTAGACATAAAACGGTGCCTCCTTTTTGCAATATACCGAAAGCAGTCAGTTTTATTAAAAATATTTCACCTTTTATTTCCATGAATTGCCATTTGCTTAGTGGTTTCAATGTTGAACGTGCAATTATCTATCAAGTTTTAATCTAGGGAACACAAGGAATTAATTGTTCGTTCCCTGGGGAGGTGTTAAACGGGAGGTGATTGATTTTTATCTGGACTGTATATCACAGCCTACGAGGTTCGTACATTTGGTGTTTATGGTGCGAGAAAAAGAAGGTCCAGTCTGAAGAAGTCCCCTAGAAAATTCTCTCAGATAACTATTATGCTAATTTCCGCGAATTTCTCATTGTTGATGTAGCAAAAAGGGAGGGATATAGGTCGAGAAGCCCACTTGAACCCATGCCTGAATAGGCAACTGAAAGAGGGCACAAATTTTCGTCCTGAAAAAGTTAAACTTAGAAAATTACAGTCTAGATATATTTGAAAAGCAAAGCTTTTTTACGGCAAGTCAAGTAATCTCACTTCCTTGTACACAAGAGTGTCGAGTTGAGATCAAGCTCATCTCTGAAGAAACGCGGTGTGTTGACCCATGGAGCAGCTCTCTGATTGACCAAGTTAGAAGTCATTCAACAACGAAATGGGTTGCTTCCAAATGAAAGGCAGGAGTGGTTCTTAGCCCTACTGTGGTTTGCTCTGCTATAAGTATTATAGGCGGCGGAGGATGTTTTTTTATTGGGGGGCCACAAGTTTTCGGCAGCCGACATAATGGTGACGCCGTAAGGCGTCCGGTTTTGCGCGAAGCACAAAACCCCATCGGCGTGGGGTCCAGGGGCCGCTGAAGGGCCCCTGGTGGGGTTCAAGGGTAAAAGCCCTGGTAGGGGTCCGGGGGGGGGGCTGGATACCTTTGTAGGGGGAGGCTGGAGTTTACTATCTAATCGTAGCGCCACCATCAGTTGGCGAGGAGCGTACAAAGAAAATTTTGGATTTTAAAACCTCCCAGATGGCTGGAAATGGCATTTCTCAGGTTTATTTGTCCCTAATTCTGGTGAGAAAAATTTGTGATTTTTCTAAGATAAAACACACTTTTAATGTACTATTTAGCTCAATTCATTACTCCATTGGACTATGTATCCTAGGATCGCAAATCCGGAATCCTGCTGAATGTTGCAAGCAGCTGTTCCAGTGCACGCTTGAATAAGATATTTCCAGAGGCGTAGGGGAACATTTCAGTTTGGAGCAGAAGATTTTAACCCGTAAAATGTAATTCTGCCCGTAAGACAGTCAAAGCGGAGCACCACCACTGGTTGGCGCGGAGCGTCTAGAAAATTTGTACCTCTCAGACAGTCAAAAATGACATTTTCCAGGCTTGAAAAGGGGATCCAAGAAGATAAACGTACGTTCGTTACAAACTCAAATTCAGCCAGAAAGACTAAGCGGAGCGCCACCATTGGTTGGCTCGAAACGTACAAAATATTTTTAAATATCCGACCCCTCAGACAGTTGAAAAAGGCATTTCCCGGGCTTATGTAGGGATTTAAGCAGTCGCTAAATTGAGTTTCCTTTTGTAAAAAAAAATCACTTGAAACTTAAATTCTGCTATGGAGCCCCACCATATGTTGGGGCGAAACGTACAGGAAATTTTGAAGAATCTGACCACTTCAGACAGTCAAAAATGTCATTTCCTATGCTTATACGGGGTCTTAGAAGTCGCTAATTCGAGGTTCTGTTTGCACAAAAATGTCCACCTGAAACTAAAATGCTGCTAGGAAGACTATCTGCGCGGAGCGTCACCACTGGTTGGCGCGAAGCGATCACAAAATTTTGAAAAATCGACCTCTGAGACAGTCGAAAATGACATTTCCCAGGCTTATCGGGGGATCTAAGCAGTCGCTATTTGATCAGAAAAGTACCAGATAACTAAATGGATCACTACCAATTGATGAAATGGTCCCGCATATTTTCGGGGGAAACTACAAACCGGAATTGAAAACATGCTAATGAATTATACTCTATTGCGACTCTTGGCTAAATTCAATACATATTGAAAAAATTGTGTGCCCAAACTTCCGACTATATATGATTTTACTTTGGAAAAAATTAGGCCTATGGGGATCTTAGCAGTCTCTTTTTTGATCAGAAGAATCAGATAAAATTTACTACTACCATTGGATGAAATGAAGTAAGTGATTTTTCTTCTATGAGTAACACTTTTTGACAGAATTGTCACGTTACAAGGTGTGTTGAAATGAATTTTCAAGCAGGCGTACGGGAAAACATTCTCACCCTGCATCATTAAAGTATCGAAAAACAAATTACCCCATTCTCATAACTATTGCCCCTATTTGGCTCTAGAGTAGAATAGATGGCAAACTTTTGGGCATCTGAACACCCTCCTGTCCATCCGTTGACTTACTTTGGCAATTGAAAACGTCCCAGCATTTTTTTTTAATCTTTGCCCGAATATTTGACCATTTCGGGAAAATTTTTGCAAGACTACAGTGTGAAGTTGGGATGATGAAAACCTTTTTTCACATTTTACCCAAATGTGTCGCAGATCTTTTTTATTTTCCATGAAAATTGTACTTTAAATATAGCGTCTTCTGTTTTTCTGCAAAGATTTGAAGCTATAATCGGCCATTTAGGGTATTGTGTTACACAAGGTTTAAAAACAGTCTCAAGAATAATTGTTTCTTTTACGCCACAGGTTTCCCAAATGTGTCGCGATTTTTTTTTATCTCTTAACCTTTTGTAACTAGGTTACCCTTAGTATGATACTTTTCCATTTTCGGGCAAATACTTGAAAGAATTTGGATATTCGACAATTTCGGGCATTGTGTTGTAATTATCTGTGAAGTAACGGTCATAGCTTTTTGAGCTGGACCCAAATATTCTACCCACCACACCAAGTATGATTTTGGAACGATTTTGTGCATCCCCAGAAATTGAAACATGAGGTAGAAACATGCCAGATGCTAGGAGCACACTTTAATTCACACCAAGGTAGCCAATTTTAGCCACTCCAAATCTGTTAGAAAATTATCCATCCTGAAACCCGACGTGCAAAAAGTCAAGAGATTCAGTAGATATGCATGAAGCTTGTCACAGTCTACCTGAATTTATTCCGAAATTCACAGTGGGGCACAATTGCAGAATACCCTGCAACTGTTTGAAGGGCGAAAATAAACTCTCTAACAGGTTATCATTAACGTGGGGGGTCCAGGGGCGAAGCCCCTGGAAGCTTTTCAACTTTTGCACTCTGAAAAGTAATATTTGAGCCAAAAAATAGCCGAAATGTAATAAAAGCAACTTCAATTTGTTAAATTACTTTTGAAAAATTTATTTTGCGACATTTCAGTTATTGGGGGGCCATGCCCCCCAAAATCTCATAAAAATTTATTGGAGGAGCCAGGCCCCTGCCCCCCCCCCCCCGGTTCCGCCGCCTATGCAGTATAGCTAATTTCGCACTCTTTTCTTTTAATTGCCAAGTGGCATTCTGCTACATAAAGTTTACAAACGCTAGCAAAATGGAGCTATTTACGACGATCTTATCGACGATCTTATTGACGATCTTATCAATTTCTAACTTAAAAACATTTGACCCAGGATAACATTTGTGGTGGATATCGCAGAGAATGGGGTACAACTCACGGACGTAACTGTTTCAGAGCTCTTTAAATCATTTATTGAAACTGTAATATATGAATATATGTTCCACTGACGTTGTGAAAATGTAGTTTTCTAGGATATTTTGTGGAATTTTAGCGTCATGCCTTGATTGCTTCATAAAAGGAGGGGGTCAATAATCTAAGTCTTCATAGAAATGATTTGGTTGTGCACATTTTCTTAGGACCTCAAACCTAATAAAGGACATATGTTCGGGTAGCAAGAGAAGGGGGGGTGCACGTACTGCCTCATCACAAGGTACCCCTCCTGGCATTAGCGGCTCGCCATAGGGGCACGGGGGTACTTGCCCCCCAAACGTTTCCAAAGCATGGTCTTCAATTTTCGAAAAATAAAAGTTATTCGATATGACATGAATGAAAAGTAGCCTTTTTCTTCTGATCTGGGCAAACCATCCCAGCCTTCTATCTCATACAAATTTAACTGTCAAGGATATAGTTCGTAATTGTATCAAAATTGTAGCTCAGTACCGGCCGCACAGAAACGTTGATAGCACTACCAGCACCAACAGCAGTACTGGATCAGTACTGTTTCCCATTAGGATTGAAGTTTTTGAAGTTGACAATATTTTTTACAAAGAGTGAGCTTGCAACAAGTAGGCGTGATGTCATGTGTTCACATTGATGGATAATGTTTAGTTGTTTTTCTCTAAAATTTGACACCATATTTTTACAATTTAACTGTGATATGTTGTTACCATAAGTGAGTGCATCCTGAGCAATGGAAGTTTAAAAACTTAATTTGCCTTAAGGGCAAGATAGCATCCCTAATCAATTCAAGGTCAAAAAGCAGGATCAAAAGTAAATGAAAAACAGAACAAAACATTGACCATCAATATGAATACATGACATCACACCTGCTTGGTTCAAGTTTACCTTTTGTAGAAAATGTGTCAACTTCAATTGCTAATATCTCGAGAGCCGAACAAAGGAAATGAATGAAAACTTCACCAGAGTGCTTAGAATATGTTCGTTTTTAACATATCAAACGAAAATTTGGTTATGGTCTGTCCTTTTTAACGGAGATTCTACTTTGCGACAAAGAAAATGATAAAATGTTACATCGTCCGGTAAAGGAGCCCGTACATTTTATCTGGTAATTTTCTGATCATTTTGCAGTTTGATCCTTTTCATTTTATTAAAATGAAGGTTTTATTGCAGAGGAAAGCTCAAAATAACGACTGCTTAAATTCTACTTACAAGAATGGCAAATGCAATTTATGGCTATCTGAGAGGTCGCGATTTAAAAAAAAAAAAAATTCCCTACGCTCCGCGCCAACTGATGGTGGCGCTCCGCTTAGATAGTCTCTCGAGCAGTCAGTTTCCACTTCTCTTCTCATGCCCCCCCCCCCAAAAAACACATTTTTTGCGCGCGACATCCCCTGATACTACGTGAAATGTCTTGGTCGCAAGTTGAGATGGCCCCAAACAAATTTCCTTATATCCGTCCTTGCTTCCTGGTGGCATGAGCCTTGGTCGCGAATGTTAACATACTACGGAGTGCACATTACATACCCTCACGTATTTTACAGAGCATTTTACAGAGAAATATTAGAGAATATCTAAATTACTTGCTTTTCTTTTCTCATTTTGTTTTATTTTTGCTAATTTACATACGTTCAGCTTTGAGTAATTTGATCTTGATTTCACCAATAAAAATTTTCAATTCACAATGCATAATTTTTTGATACAGATAAATATTTTAGATGAAATAACAGTAAATTTTGGCAATGATTTTCCTCTAGCCAGGCAAGCTGCCTCGTTCCCGTTCCTTTTGACTTTACTCTGCTACCTGATTGATTCAAGGGGCTGCAAGTTAGCTGGTAACTCCCTGGATGGATGTTAAATGGGACTTAATTTTGTTGATAACATCCTCTACACTGGGTCTCCTTCGGTAGTCTGCGTCGGTGCATTCTTCTCCAAGTTTCCAAAGATAACCTTTCGATGGCAAGCTTAAACTCTTCAAAACAACGCCAAGACCGAAGACCTCAGAGGAAACGTTGTAAGGTTTTTCCCCTTGTACTACCTCAGGGGCAATATGGGAGCAATATTTCAAGATCCATCCCATCTGGTCTTTGGGATTGTACTGATATTTTGGCTTGTCATTCATGTCTACGGCTTTCCCGAAATCTATTATCTTAACTTTCGGGTTATCCTTTCGAACGAAACCTGATGGTTCTAATAAAATATTGTCAATTTTAAGATCACAGTGGAGTAATTTTGCACAATGAATGTCCCTCACAGCTTCGCATATCCGAAGGGCGATGCGTGTGGCTTTGGGAGGAGGTAGAACTTTGGCTTCTATAGCGAGAGCCAACATGGTGGACCGAAAGGTTTTGGGCTCGCCAATAAACTCCGGTACTAATACAGGGACCTGTGAGTTATTCTCGGGGTTTGTAATCCCGAAAAGCTCAGGTACACAGTCAAGATGTTTGAGTCTTGTAAGTACGCCAACCTCCAACTGCAAGTTCTGCAAAATGTAAGAATGATAAAATTATCATGTAAATGGGATAAATGATATAAATGTCGTGAATATTAATAATCTAATTGTAAACATGTTGTAAAATGATTTTCACAAAATTTTTAATTTTAATATTTTTTTGTTTCAATTTGTTTGGTTTGATCAGCTGCTCAAGTCTCTAAAGCATAGCATAGCGAATGTGTTGCATGGATGAGAATAAGACTTGAGACGTCATCCCCCCCCCCCCCCAAAAAAAAAGACCTAGGCAGACGAGTAATCAAGGAGATCTGGGGGCAACTGCTTTTTCATTGAGAATGATTTCGGTATTTAATAACGTGTTTGATATGATATCGCTATCATTATCGGGCATACTCAAATGCAACTTGCAATGCCTGAAAAGTGTCATTTTCAGAGATCCTGGAGGACACATTTTTGCCAGCTTCGCTCCAATTGATGGTGGCGACTTCTTAGAAAGTCTGATTACAGGTTTTATTTCGCCCATCCTTAACAAATTCCTACGCTACTGGACCCAGAAAAATTCATTTGCGACTAATCTATCAAACACTCGAGTTGTCGAACGGTTTCCAAAATGAAAGGAAGGGGGCTGAAATACATTTCAAATCTCAAGTTTTACGTCACTTTGTACGTTTGAAGTCAAACAGTGTGGGGAGTTGTATACGATAGTTTATGGCTAATGTTTCTTGGTCATCTATCACACTTCTTTCTTCAGATGGCTTACCGCGACTACGGTATGTTCGTCTACCTTATTAATCTTAATACCACACACAGTTTTCCAGAAGATAATTGCCTCATGAGTTTCACTGTACCAAAACACCCGCTTGCAAGAGTTTTGGGCTTGTTAATCCTCCTATCAATAACATCTTTCAAATCTGACCAAGATATTTCTGGACATGATGCAGGAAGGTTAAACTTGTTGGCGAGATTGTTTTCGTTGGCAGATGGTCTGTAAATCAAAACAAAAGGGTTCAAAAAATATTTTGTTTCAATCTCACATTTACCTATATCTTAAATCGGATAATGACAAATGCTAAAAACTTAAAAAATCACCTGAACTGTTGTCTGTACTAACTTGCAGTGTTGCAACGTGTCACGACTCATGTCATTTTCCTCATGGAAATAGTAGAGTGACTCGAGTTACTAACTCGTCAAGGGCCCCATTAGAAGTAGCAAATGACTCGACTCGACTGCAAAACTGAATAACTCGTTACATCTCTGCCAATTTGTTTCGCTACCTCTGCATGATAGTGAAATTGAATAAAGCCCGTGGAATAATTGCACTGTCGTTGCACTTGAAACAACTTCCTGGTCACTTTGCAGTTTGCGAACTTATTTTGAAGTCAGCCTTTTATTGTACAAAACTATGTACAAAAAATGACAGCGAATGCTTAGATTCTACGTATAAGTCTGGGAAATGCTACTTCCGACCATCTGAGGGGCCGATTTCTCCAAATTTTTCCTTGAAAAGGCCAAAAATTTTCAAAGGGGCGGTAGACCCCTTCCCCGGACCGGAGATCACTCAACATACTGCATGGCCCCTTAAAGGAAAACCTGCTTACGTTACCAGTTGCTTTGAAAAAGCAGGATTTTCCAAAATGTATTAAAGCATATCATTTCCAAAAAGGGTTTTTTTATGAATATGAAATAATTAAAAAAATTTAAATATTGTCACGTTCGTATACAAATTAACTCATAATTTGCTTCCTAAACTATTTTCCAATTTTTATACTCACAATTTTCTTGTACATGGCCACAACACACGCCAGTCGGGTAATTTACATATTCCCACTACATCCTCATCTTATAGCAAAAACTCTTTAAGGTATCGTGCGGTCAGACTCTGGAATACCATTCCTAATTATCTGAAAGGCAAACCAACCCTCACTTCATTCCGTAGTAATTATACTAGGTATATTAACAATGATTGTTGATGCTTTATTCCCTTTGTTCTTCCCCTCGGGCAGGGTGGGGTTTCGGCATATGCTGTTGTGGGTAGGGATTGTCTGCTCATGGGATGGTTTATGTAATTTTAGTTTGTTATTGGACAGTTAAGTTTTCTTTCCTTTTTCCTTGTTTTCCTTTTAGGGAGTGCACTCTCGACAAGCCTTCGGCTTTTAGTTGCACTTCCTTCCACTCTCATTTTATCTTTTGTAATTTTGTTGAACTATGTTATTGTATATACTTGAGTGGTGAAACAAATATATGAAGTGAAATGAAATGTTAATGTTCTTCTAAAGGAAAAGCGACCTTACGTTACTTGCATTAAAGACTAAGCTTTTCCATGAAAAAACCTTTGGAATTATTCCAATATCTTTTACCGGTCTCCAGATGTGTACCTCTTTAATGTATGAACCTTTCTTGAGCAACTTGTTGCCCTCTGTAAAAATGGCGTTGAGTAATGAAAAGTGTTAGCATTTCTTTTGTATGCCCTGTATTAATTATCTTTTAATTACTCGTCAGATACTTTACGGTTGCTAAGTGACCCCTGGTTTTCAATGACACAATTTAACTTTCCAAAACAAAACCATCCGGACAGACTGATTTAACAACTGTAAATGTTATGAACTTTCAAAAAAGCACAGAATAACATCAGCCATATATGGCATGTCAGTCTCTCGACATCTCAAAATTTGCGTGCTAAGCTCATGTTTATGCATGATCTAGTTTAAATCATACACTTTTATGCATACATTTATCAGACAAAGTAGTAAGAATGTTAATCTAAATCGTCATAGATATGTACAGTTGGTAGCCATATTACTATTAGTTGGTAGTATTATGCTAGTAGGAATGTTTATCCTATCGTACAAATTGAGTGAAATGATAAATTCTCTTGTAAAATTGTCAGTTTTTAGTGATTAATCTTGATGTAGGTTTTAATGCTTTTTACAACGTCGAGGATGCCATTTTCATGTTCCCAGGCCTTTCAATTCAAGCTGTTTACTATGCAAATAAAGCAACTTACGGGATGTTTAATTATGCAGGGATGGGGAAGGACTTCTCGCAAAAAAAAAAATAAATAAATAAAAAAAAAAACAATTTGCTTGAAAGATAAAAAACAAAAAAATCAGGTCTTCCCAAAAAGAATCATTCGCCCTCCAGCTCCATCCCTTTTCTTTAGTGAACCTTTGTAGGAAAGTCGAGTGAATGTAACAAAGTTTGCAAGAGAAATTTAAAGTATTTATTTTACCCAAAACTGTTTGTGTAGCAAGTCCAGCTGTGCTTTACCGAGTCCTTGGCAAGACAGGTTACTGCCAATTGACCAGAAAACTTTTACACTGCGAGCTCATTTAAGGAGTTGATGGGAAATGTAGCTATATCTTGCCGAGGGGGGGGGGGGGTTGGGGCAAAGCATTTTCCAAGAGCATTTCTCCCTATGACATCTGCCTTCTGGCGAGGCTTGAAGCTTACTCAGCTTTCAGTTTGAGTCATTTACAAGTTATGAAAGACATTTTACCTCTTAGGCAATTCTGTTGCCTTCGCTGATGCTGGTTTGGTGGCCCTCGATGATGCTTTCGTCATAAAGGTAGGTCCCCACATATTTGACCATGGTTCAGGTGTTTGATTTGTCGCACCCCATCCTAAGTTGATTGTTCCCTGGAAATGAAGCATTTCGCATTAACTTGGATTACTGAAGAAAATCATGTATATTGTCTCAGACAACTTTTTAACAGTTTAATGTTTCCCTCGTTTATTCCCAAATGGATCTCAGTGAAACTAAATTTTTTTAAATTGTTTCAGCTTACCCATGTAGGTGCTGCACCTGTTTGGTTAAATATTTGGTCGTTTAGAAGATGATGGGAATTCTGCAGTCTGACTGAACGATGACCAGTGACATCACCGTTTTTTCTTTGAGAAGAAGGCTTAGAAGTTTCCCACAGAAAGCAGTTTCCCCAGTTCTTATTCGCTCCCCATCCCTGCCATCGGAATAGATCATTAAAATTTGCATTGGTATCAAGCTGTCCACCAATTGCTCCTAAACCGAGGTTCCTCCCACCTTGTCTTGTCGATGGTGCATCCATTAAGTTTGTAGAGCTGGACGCATTGTCGACTTCAATTTCAACGCCGGTTTGTCGGTTGTGTTGATCCAAATCTTTCGGACCCACCGGAATCGCTGCTGCTTTTTCGCCTTGTGGCCCATTTCCACAAGGTAGCACAAAGGTTGTTGGACCGGTGGGCGTAAGACGTCTACAGGGAACAGGCACAATTCGACAGTTAAGGTGGTTGTTGTTGTTGAAAATGTTATGTACCTTGTGAGGTGAGGTTGCTGTTGTGGTATGACTGGGAACTTTCATGGAAGCGTGATGTAGGCATGTAGTTGTTCCTAGCTCACGTGGCTACCTGTGCACACGGGTGTTTGGTATACTGGTGGCAGGACTTTGGCAAGAGATTTCAGCCGAGATATTTGGTGTCATGACAGCAGAAGGAAGAGGTAGCGCTGCTTCACCAACAGTGCTAGGACGGCGACTGGCATTACTTGCATACCCTTTGATGGTCGGGAGTTTCTGGAAATATTTTTGTATTTCCTCATTGTCGAGGCCGCTTATACCTTCGGCCGGCTGGTTGACTTTGCATATAGTAAGAGATACACATTTGCGCTTTGCAGCAGAGCAAATCTTTGTCACTCGAATGGTGGTGGGTATCGAACGGAAAGAGATGTGTTGTCCTTCACGTCGACAGAAAGAGACAGTAGTATTCAAAGTTTTCCGTTGCCAGAGAAACCCGTACATCGGAGGTGCAGAGGAGGCCTTGGGAGAATATTTGAAAAGTTTGAAAACTGCAGAAGCTGTAGCAGGATAGCTATGATGATCGGTATGACGGTCAAGTCGGCAATTGTTGTCTCTGCTTGTTGGACGCCAGGAACAGTCAAATCCAGTGTTTGTTGAGCTGGACCCAACAGTTTGTCGCGGGCAAAGACCTCGAAGACTGTGAGAGATTGTTGGGCAAAATCTCCTCTAACTGTAGCAGAGTGGTTGATTTTGGTAACGATCAGTGAGACGCAGTTACAAAACTTGAAGAAGGAGTACATTGAAAGATGTGGTTAAATACGTTATGCAGTTATACCATTAAAAATTGTTCAAAATCGCTCAAAATTTACCAAACAAAAAATAAAGAGAAACATAAAGAATAGAAAAAAGTTTTAGTAAATGGAAATGAGTTTTCAGAACCTTTCCGTAATCTTTATTCTTTATATTTCCGTTCTGTAAATGTACCTTAACAGTTTATAGTGTATTTTGGTCAACCTAAGATAAATTCGGTTATGTATTTGGGACCCTATCCTTAGACTCCCACAACAACCTCACCTTTGGCCGCAGTTTAATGAAACATTTTAGATAAAACACAAAACAAAAAGGGAATTCCTGATATTTCCAGAACACCATTTTCTTTTTTATTGTTCATAAGTAGCGGCACAATTTTGCGTTTAGCCAGTTTCGATGGCGAAAACAGTCCACAAATTTCAACGCTTATTATAAAGTGTAAACGCTGGAAGAAATGTAACTTCTTTGACAAACAGTCCCTTACCTGATGATAACAGCAGATTCCCAAATTCCCCTTCACAGACAAAAGTATTGATTGGACCTGGAAAGGCGAATAAACAGATGTGTCATTTCAGGCCGGATTGTGTCTTTGATTGAAGGCCTTTGCCCAGTGTCATACCTAGACTCTTTACAGGGGCCTTTGTGCATTATTTAGCAAAAATTTTTATAACTGACTAACAACTGAGATAATCCCTAACCTAATCCCCAACTCTAACGAAAATACAATCAATACAAAACAATGGCAACAGCAATCAAGAAATTCCTTCTTAACATGCAGTGCGCATCCTGTTTGGGTGGGGGGGGGGGGGAAGCACCTATATGTTCCAATTTATTTTAAGGTGTGAATATTACTGTATTAGGAACAAAATTTGCCTCAGGCGTGGCGAGATTTTGCCCTTTTTTAAACAAATATTTCAAAACACGAAAAATCAATTGCAGAACATTTTGGACGTTGAGTTTCCTGTAAGGAAATTTCTTCAGTTTGGGGATTATTGAAGAATCGTTTTCTTTCGTATTAGCAAACCCAAAATTGGACAGTGACTGAAGATTGCTGTTATCATTAAATGGTATCTCAGGCGTGCGGATTGTGGCTCTCCCGACGACATTAAAAGTTAAAAACTTAAACATTTTGCTCTTTTATGCGACCGATAATATAATGTTATTGCCTTACTGACATATTACAATTGATCTATTGCGATTGTATGTAGGTACACAGATTGAAATAATAAAGAGTGCTAAAATTTAGTAGAGATCTCAGCAACGTACGTTTCGATTTAGTATTGCTATTGTAGTCAGACAGGACTTTATTAGGAGTCAAACTGTAGCGGTTCTTTCAGTTTTCTTCAGTTGCTGTGGAGACACTGAACTGTTTACCCTTAAATGTACAGCAACACGAAAAACGGTGGGAGATTCAATTATTTTACCAAGTGTTTGGTTACACCCGACATAGGAATCAAGCACGCACCCCCACTCCCCTTCCCCGACATGAGAAACGTCGTGTTCTGTCAAAACAAGCGGTTTGCGTTTGCATTTGCCTAACAATGATAAACCATCTATACTATTTGATGAAGAAGATTTTTAAAAGCAAACTTACAACAGAAACTGATTTTTTAAAATCAATTTCAACGATGCTTTTGACTGGTATGAATTAAAATACCTGTATTGCGGTTCTAGGGGTATTAGTGCTCGCCTCTTTTGGGGGGAAAGGGAAGGTAAGCCAAGCCAAACTGAGAGGTTCTCTGAGTACAATATTATGTGTGTATTCAACGGTACTTGCCTACATCATTTTGATTAATATTTTCCTTTCTTACATCCTGAAAATGCAATCGGCCAGTCAAATTTGAGTAGGCTCTAATCAATGCGGGCGTCTACCGGAATCGTTTTAAAACTTCAAAATTTTGATTAGATTCGGCTCATAATTTAACGTTATTTTTAGTTTTAGTTTTTAACGCAATAGTTTGGGTTTTTATGAATGAAACAAATCATTTCATTTCTGAACCATTTCTAGTCAGTTTTGAAACAATTGCTTTTAAATATTTGACATGATCTTAGTTCATAAACCGATTGACTTAATGTTTTAGGGTGTAGCACGGGGTAAGACTGGCTATTAATTCATTTATCTCCCGAACCAAAAGTAAGGTTTTACTTTCTTACCGGTCGTGTCATCCAAAGACTGAATTCTGTGAACATCATTGATGTCAATGTGTGGTTGAATTCCACCATGAAGGCAGTCTGTGATGAAATTCAATCAGTCTTGGTTAAAAATTGGTAATGATAAGACTGTCTTAATTTTAAACCTTTTTGTCATCATATCTGGTTGGCGACTCCTCGAAACATAGTGGGGTAAGGGGACCTGAGCTTCTCGTCCACCCATGCTACCCCCATTACCCCATTACCCTGATTACAACCCATTACCCCATTACCCTGATTACCTTCTGAATATGTAAGTAGTAAGTGTGTGAAAAGTATGCGTCAAAGTTTAATACCTTTGCAAGAAACGATGTAACTGATAGCCGCTCTCCCCAGAGTAAATAGATTGTAAACACGCAGACTCAGACCTGTCTTTTTATTAACCATTTTGCAATACTTACGTACTGGGTGTTCATCAGTTAAAGTTTATCACAACTAAGTATTTAAAACACGTGAATAAAACGAATATATACGAAATAATTTAAATAGTTGCTCAACATTTGGTTAACAGTGATTTTGTCGAGGCTTTTGGTAACCCGTGGAACGGACGAAAACTTTTCGTTCCACCCATCGCTTCGAAAAACCAAGTCTGAGGGCCGGCAGCCTACAAGGCGTTACACAGGCCAGGCTTTTGGACACTTAAGTGGTCATTCTCTAAGTAGTAGGTCTAAATAATGAACTGAAGGGGAGCATTTAAACAACCAGCTGGGATATACATTAAAAAAAAAACTAAAAATCGAATTAATCAGGGTTGGAGAGGTAAATGATCTGAATCTGTAAAAACTTCGACTGATAATTTTTTATAAAGATTGATTCTACTAAGTTTAAATTTTAAACAAGTGTAGTGACAATTCTTAAATAAAAAATCCATATTAGTTACCCCCGTGGTTAGTTCGTTCTGCAAAATGTAATGAAATGTTTAATTTACTTTCAAATTCTTTCTGCCAAAAGTCCACAAAGATTTCTTGCTGCTCATGAAGCGTGAGATCAAGGAAGTCTAAATAAGAAACAAACTGTTCATATATTTTTCTTTCTTTTTTGTAATGGCATTGGTTGCAGAATTTTGTGGAAGTAAATGCACATCCCTAAAGACCGATTCATATTTCATCATAGCTGTATAAAGCTAGAAAATTTTAACACTGGTCAGTTCCCATGACACGTGTTACTTGGTGAGGTGGTACTACAACATTCTTATCCTTTGATACCCGAAACCAAAGTTATCACTGCCTGAAAGTGTCTACAATGGCCCCACCTTTTGTTTTTATTTCTCTCCCGAAAGGCGCTTTTAATTCCATGGGGAAATTTTGATATCGACAAACCTGACTGCGTCTCACGTTTACAGTTTCAAAGTATGGCACGCCAAAAGGCTCACCAAATATGATGATGTTCTAAAAATACACCTTCATGTACTAAAATTACACGTTCATGTACTAAAATTACACGTTCATGTACTAAAATTACACGTTCATGTACCAAAAATATACGATGATGTACTAACTTCATATGATCATGAGGTAAATTTACACCATCATGTACTAAAACCATCAGTTCATCATGTTAAAAGTTACGTTGTACATGTAAAATCACACGTTGTACATCTTAAAACACACTTTGTACATGTAAAAACGTAAGATCATCATGTTATTATTGTCTCTTCCGCACGCCATACAGAGTGAGCCTTTCGGCGTACCAGAAGTCCGCCAATAGGCTCACCGAATTTGATGTAGTAAAAGTACACGTTCATGTACTAACTGCTTACGATCATGTACAAATTTCATACGTTCATGTACTGATTTCATACGTTCATGTACTGATTTCATACGATCATGTGCTAAATGTCAGTACATGATCGTAAGAAATCAGTACATGATCGTATGAAATCAGTACATGAACGTAAGCAAACAGTACATGAACGTATGAAATCTGTACATGATCGTAAGCAGTTAGTACATGAACGTGTACTTTTACTACATCAAATTCGGTGAGCCTTTTGGCGGACTTCTGGTACGCCGAAAGGCTCACTCTGTATGGCGTGCGGAAGAGACAATAATAACATGATGATCTTACGTTTTTACATGTACAAAGTGTGTTTTAAGATGTACAACGTGTAATTTTACATGTACAACGTAACATTTAACATGATGAACTTATGGTTTTAGTACATGATGGTGTAAATTTACATCATGATCATAGGAAGTTAGTACATCATCGTATATTTTTGGTACATGAACGTGTAATTTTAGTACATGAACGTGTATTTTTAGAACATCATCATATTTGGTGAGCCTTTTGGTGTGCCATATCAAAGAAGTGGTGGCGATTGTAAAGAACTTTAATCTTTAAAAATCGAATCAAATCGAAAAATGCTTCACATTTGCATTTGTTTCATAATCACTTACAATTTGGCCACTTTTTAATAGTCATTGCTACTGTGATACAGTACAATTGTCAATTGGAAGGAAAGGAATGTAATTCCAATTTCGTTGTTCTCAGATCCTAAGTCACTATGTGTCGTAAAGGAGAATACATTCAGTACAAAAGAGATAAGTTCAACTTACTCTTGTGCATCTCATCATCAAATATCGTTTGCTCTGAAAGAAAATGAAGTTTAAAATGAAGGTTTAAACAACTTTTCTCTAACCTCAGAATAAATTTCACCCGTTTAAGCTTAAAGGTATAAAAATTTTCGCAACGAAGCATTCCAATTATTCTTCATAAAATGGCATTTTAAAAGGATGAAAGCAATACTTGCCACCTTAAATTAAGAAAGCTTTTATCTCCTGTTGCATTAAATTAGATTTTTTCAAGACTAACTGATAACTTACGACGAAAGGTGAAGTTTTAGCTGGCAAAGGTTGCATGGCCCCTCCTCACAAATACTTTTTTATGGACCCACTTTATCCTTAATGCATACAATTAAAGGCTCTTAGTTCTCCTTTGTTTATTGCCTGTGGCAAGGTACAAACAAACAGGGTTATTTTTTATATCCATATAAAAGCTCACTGGAGAAAAAAGAACTAAAGATATTTTACCTGGTGTTAAGCGAAGCAACAAAGATGAGTCTTCAACGGGGAATTCCCTTGAAGATGGTGCCCGTTTGTGATCTACAGGTCAAACAGAAATAAATTTATTTCAAGTGCAACGATTGGAAAAGAAAATAATTGAAAGCTTTGTTGGAATTTTTTGGACAGTGAGGAGAAAACATCGTGAGATATTTTCGTATATTTGAAAAGATTAATACCCATTTTGTACAAAAGAGCAATTTAATCAAATGGTCAATTGTACACCAACCTTTAAACGGAGGACGCAACCCAAAACGTCTCTCTGGGAGGATGTACAGAGCTTTAGGAGAAGAAAATAAAACGAGGAGATGTTTGAGTTTAAACAAAAAAGTGTGTTATAATCTTTTTTATATAATTTTGCTGATAAGGCTTACTCTAAATATATCCACAAATGTGGTATGTTGGCTAAGTAGAAAGTTACGAAAACCTTAGACCAAAAACAACTGTTCACTCAGATCACAAAGATTTGTCCACGTAAAGGGAGGGTGGGTAAGCAAAGAAGATAGACGGGTGTGGTTTGATAACATAACTGTTTCACACGTGTTGGATAATTACATTTTTAGAAATAGCCTAGCCTAGGTAAAAATGCTTTAATATCTCCTGATTTGGAAATGGCTTATACTTATTAAGTCATTAATCGATAAAAATGGTGACACACTGTAAACACAAATTAGTCAAGCGGTGCCTTAATTGACTGGCCACGTTAGTTGCTCACATTTGGCTTTTTTTATGACATCCGACCAATTTCGTAGAAATGTACTAAAGAATATCAGTCAAAGCTTAGTCAAGAAAGATTCATAGTTGTTAGAAACTGATTCAACTGAGTCAAAAATTAGTCAAATATTAGTCAATATTGTTGACTAACGTGATTCGTCGATCTGGACACTGCTTGACTGATTTGTGTGTACATGAGCATTGCATATATTGTTCAGATCATTATATGTTGAAATCTAGCCTACGCAAACAATAGGAAGTTCCCGAATGTTTCGACTATCACCACCATTACTCGCATGTTCCCTGAAGCTCCTAACCCACCCAACCCCAAATTACTAATTTTTTATCAAACATAAACTGCTGATTGAATATCAAGGCTTCCTAGGTTCATAAACACCGTGCTTACTTAAAACTAAGTTATGGATACTGGAAGAGTTGTTTTTAACATAATTTACGAACCTCAAATTTAAGCAATATAAGTCAATGAAGTTTAGTTAGCATACATACCTCGTCCGAAGCATAGGAAATGGCGGCCATTCCTAATAAGGCTTGAAAGGGTGTTATAAGCACAAAGTGAAAAGGTGAAAAACATTTTCTCAGAAAGTTTCGGTAGCACTTTATCCGTCAACTTTGAAAGTTGTGTGATATCGTTGTCAATGTCAACTTTACCATTACTACATCCTTCTGTGACGTCATGATGCCACCTATGCGTGATCGTCTGACTATGCGCTTCTGATCGTTCAAATACTGTTGTGCGTGCGCGTCTTATTCACACATACGTGACTGTTTGCATAATTACTGAATGCAGTTCCGTTGAATTAAGATCCTTTCTCCGCGCGACAGTACATAAGTTTTAGTCATGGTTTCAGTGCAATATTGCGTCTGTAAATTCTTGTAGGTATCTAAACTTTTCCATGATCTGCTTAGATCCTTCTTAGACTGATATTTTTTTTCCCGAAATACCATCTGCGTATGTCGATACTAGCGCTATTATAAATAATATGAAATATATATTAACTGAATTTTTCTTGAGATCCGTAATTAATAATAAATTTTTTTCTTCCCCAAAGCGATGCCATGCCTTGTCGTCACACCGACTTTATAAAAAAGCAAAATGGTGCGTTGTAGCGCCTTTGGTAAGGTACATGATTTTGATAATTATGTTGTTAGCATCGTCTTTACAACCGCGAGCAGACTTTGGTGCGTATCCGACTGATGGAAGTTTTAGAGAAAGAAAATGAATGCGGAAGACATGCTACAAAATCAAGTACAGACGTTTATGTCATCGGCTTAATCCAAGTGGGATTAACGACTTATCATTTAAATTAAAATTACAGTCAAAAGGATGCTCATAGCAAAGTGCGTGTATTGCAGTTGCGCATGATGGTAACAAATATCTATAATGCTACGGTAGCACACGGTTGTTTCGTAACAAGGAATGGGTAGAAGAATTACCGGTGTGTATTACAATTATGACTATAGGTGCGTTACATTCATTTCCCATGACAAAAATGTGTTGAAGTGACGAAGGAAGGGCGTTTATAATATCATTGTGACGTCATCACGCTTACAGTCTGTTCACGCATCCGGCTACCGAGTGATCCTTTGCCGGACATTTGTAGGATCCATCTTCCCATTTTCTCGTCTAAATGTACCACGAATACTTTTATTCAATTCAAAACCTGAACTTAATCTGCTTACTATGGTAAGTCAAGATTACTACTCACCATTATTTGACTGTCGTATACGTCGACGAATCCGATTACCGCTTGTTTTTAGTGACTGTAGGCCGCCATTAGTGGGGTCCATCAGCGTAAAACCGTCTTTATTTATTGTTTACATGAATTTCAAACCCTCATACTTAGTGAAGTTGGAGCATTTAAGATACAAATTAGTGTACAACCATCCATGATAGGGGTAAGTAAGGAAATCTTAAGATTTAAAGGTGATGGACCCCAGTAATGGCCTACTGAAATCAGACCATCACTTGCTGTCTGGATTCGTGTAACTGACGCGTACTTCCGCGTGCTTGGAAAAAGAACGCAGTTGATTTTGTGTTGTAAGCGCGTAAGAATGTAAACGCGTGCATAGATGTGCGCTTATGAAGATATCATAGAAACTGACCAATCACATTGAACCAGTAGGTCGATGAACTTCAAACAAGACGTTGTGCGTTAATGTTCAAATGTTCCTCAGAAGAAAGCCTCGAAGAAGCCTAAAACTGTTTCATGTAAGTGAATTTATTGAAGAACGGTGTTTGCAAAAATTGCAATGTTTTAAAATCACACGTATTTATCCTACCGGAAGGTACCAATTTGCCTGTTGGCCCTCCAAACGACTGATCAGTGATCAGCACTTCTGCCCCTCAGATTCGGCCTCCATGAAGAGTCACCCAGTCAACACGCAGCTGTACAGTTAATGAAGCCAAGTGACCACTTCTCTAGCATTCCCGCCTTTTTTAGATCTGCGCAAATGAGATTTCGCGGAACTGTGACTGACAAGGGGTCTCCCCCTATATGTTGAATAATGTATAAGTAGGCGTATAAATGGATACAACGACACGGTAAGTGGACATTTTGATCTTTCCTTCTCTTAGAAATCAAAGATTTTTTAGGTTTTTTCAAACATATGCTGCAAAAATACTCTCCCCAAAAGAGGCAGTCGATTCTTATGTCTCAAATTAGGACCTCAAACTTTGCGAGTACCTGACTCATTGAGGGATGTAAAACGATTATTTTGTATTGACGTTTGAAGATTATAGTATAGGCTTTCTGTTGATACCAAAATTACTTAGTTTAATTTATAAATTGTTTTGTAAACAACTGCTAAACCCGAAGGGGCATTTAGCGTACAGTATGTATGTAGTATGTTCTATAGTACATAATGGTATTGGCAAATGTAAACAGTTAACGTTGTACATCCTACAACGTTACTGTTAGTACTATTGCAGTGTGGCTCGGATAACGTCGGCCATAACAAAATAATGAACGACTATATTATACTGTGGGATTTGCAGGACAGGTACCCATTGCATTTACATTCTTAAAAACTTCCAGTTTTGTTTGTAGACTTGTAGTCTATGGAATTTGAAGCTTCAGTTTTTATGGCATTCAGTAACATTGCAATGTTGACAAGTGGGAGGGGGGGGGGGGGCTAATAACAATAAGTTACATGTAACTTTGTTGTAAAGTCGGTAAACCTGGGACTGGTATGAATCATGATCAAGTCAGCCTGGATTAAGTAAACAAACTCCAAATTTAGCGGGTTCAACTTCAGTCTGGACATATTCACGGGTTATTATTCTTTCTTACCTGATAGTTACTGTGCCACAAACAGAAAAGCTCAGTCCTTTCCATCATTTTCCATAATATATCGACCTACAGTTTAGTGGTATAGCTGTACTGTAATTAAGTTCAAGTTGTCTATTTCTATAAAGTCCCATAGGTAGCCTACAAATTCAATTTGTACAATTTCTAGCCCCTTTTAAGCTTATACAGTATCATTTAAAAACCTTACCCCATGGGCAATTACGTACTACCATCTAAACTGTGACTTGTATTTTAAAACTACTGGTTAACTTTAATGAAGGAGTGAGGTTTCAGTGGAAACAGAAATTAGTGCTGTGAGTACTGGCTGTATGGCATATACCTAGCTTATATAATTTTTATTCAGTAACACTGAATTACCATCCCTCAAACTCATGAAGCCTACTACTGATTAACAGACAGTGGTTATGACAGCCATGATATATGTTCACTGGCAGTGGTCAGTTTTGTCACACACTCTATAGCTATACCCAACTTTGTCTTAAAATGAATTCTCATCAGTGTGGCACTCAATTAAATGAAAACTGTAAATTCATCCCTAGATTTTTTTACATTAATTATAAATTTCAGATCTTTAAGGAGGTGACATAAAGGAGAACCATATTGGGCAACGTTTAGGTAGTTTCCTGCAAAAAACTGTATTGTTACGTGACTGTTTGAGATACTATGGCATATCAAACTGACCTACTGCCAGTAGAAATGAGCCTGGAACATTCCGTCACCTCATAAGAGGACAGGATAGTGATGAATTTTTATCCTAGCAGTCCAGCTATCATCATGTTATTTTTAGGACCAGTATTTCATGTGAAAAAAAAATTCACAAGGAATTCAAAGTAAGATATCCCATTTGCCAAACCTCAGCTGATATACTGCTAATTCCCTTGCAACCTTATTAGTATTTGCCTTTGCCTTCAGTACTTTTCATTTTTACCCAGAGTAAATGAGGAAAATCAATAGCACTTGTTAAAAATTGTACTGATGACCTTTCCTGCAAGGCCCTTCCTGTCTAAGCAGGCCCATTTAGAAGGTCTCTCATTCATTTTCTTGCTCAATGTATTATGGTGACTGACTGAGTGTACTACATGATGCATAGAATTTACTTATTTTTTTCAAAGAATGAACATTGGATTGAAGTTGATAGAGTGTCCTAGTAAAAAGATTTTTAAACCAGCTTTTCAGTTAGCCCAACTTTTTATAAAGTGAGGTTATTTTCACTGTTTTGGTGCAAACAAGATGCAGTTTTGCTCTGTGTCAACAGAGCTTGCCATCATGACTATGACATTGTATGTGTGTACAGGCATATCACATTCAAACAAGTATAGCCTTCTAGTGCAACACTACTGATTAGTTTAATTTGTAAATGGCATTACAACAAACAATATGTTGCAAAAATGTCGAAGGAGCAAGCATCGCACCATTTTCTCCGAAATGGGAACAATATTGGTGAGGATGGATTAGGCTGCAGTTGTAACGTTTTACGTAGGGCGACCTGCATTAACGTTCATTTCGCGAAAGTAGGCTCACTATACTGTGTACCTACTCTGGGCGTCAAAATCGATTCGTGGTGGAATTTACCGAGTACCTGACTCATTGAGAATATTTTATAGTGCAAAAATGGTACCACTAGATAGAAAACAAAATTTTCTCTCTATTGAAGTGAAAACTGAGAAGTTTAAAACAAGACCAAATAAATGCTGAACGATTTTGCAGAGCATTTGAAACCCATTTTTGACGTTTCATAAAATGGACTAAAATCCTCCCTTTTAGCCGTAAGTTCACTCAGAACCAGGCACCGAAAGTATTTTTTACATCTTATTCATTGATTTTCACAGTTTTAAAGATTTTTCGGTTCCTAGTTTCTGAGATAATTGACTTTAAAAGTCATGACTTTTAGCTAATTAGTATTCAAATTCTTATGACGTCACGAAACGTCATGCATAAAATGTAAGAGAAGGAAGCTCTTTTCGAGCAGTTGCGATGTGACTGCACCGCGACATTTTAAGTTTTGTATTATGTTTATAATATCTTTGTCACAATACAGATAGTACGCCCTCTATTTTAGAAATAGTTCTTATGCGCTGACGACACGCTGAAGTTCATTTTGGAGAAATTTGAATCAACGATAGTGGTCTCGTATCCGATTGGTTGACCAATCAGTTGTCTGTTTTTTTAGTGTATGTTTATTATTCTTCCAACAGGGGGCATTTGCATTTTGCATTGTAACACCATAGACCTTATGCCACCTAACTCCAGCAGTGCATTGTGGGAAGGATTATTCCGTTACTGTTCCAATTCACAATTATCTCACAATTATGAAAATGGCATCTCCGTGGTAACGATCTACTTCTGTGGTCATGTCCTTGGAATTATCCTTCCCAGGTTGCAGTTTTCAAGCGCCCTCTTTTTGATTGGCATAAGGTCTATATGCAATTTGCCTATAGACGAATCCGATAAGCGCTTGTTTTTAGTGACTGTAGGCAGCCATTAGTGTGGTCCATCAGCCTTTATTCGGATTCATTAATTGTCTACGTGAATTTCAAATCTTCATATTCTGTGAAGTTGAGCAAATCAAGATACAGGCCAGTGTACAACCATCCATAGAACAGGTAAGGAAGGAAATTTAAAAATTAATGGTGATGGACCCCAGTAATGGCCGACTAAAATCAGACCATCATAACCTGTCCGGATTCGTCTATAGACGAATCCGGACAAATTATCCTAAGCTTCAGGATTTTTCCGAGAGGCCATACACCGACGTCACTGCGTTGTGCGTCCCTCTTCTTTGTCATCCATAAAACAATTTTTGTCGTATACGCGTGTACACGAATCCGGACAGCAAGTGATGGTCTGATTTCAGTCGGCCATCCTTGGGGTCCATCACCTTTAAATCTTTCGATTTCCCTGCTTACCTCTATCATGGATGGTTGTACACTAATTTGTATCTTAAATTCTCCAAGTTCACTAAACATGAGGGCTTGAAAATCATGTAAACAATAAATAAAAACGGTTTTAGGCTGATGGACCCCACTAATGGCGGCCTACAGTCACTAAAAACAAGCGCTAATCGGATTAGTCCATTGGTAAGACTAAGCTACTGCACCGGATTAGTGACGTACAGTATGACAAATTAAAACACGCTAGCGTCACGTGCATGACATCTATTGTCATGTTTGTTTTCTACATGTATTCGTGTAAATGCAGATGATTGCCCTCACTCCAGTCTGAGTGAAAGCAATCCCTTTGTGTTCTTGTCCGGCCGGTTTGAGTTGTCTATTTGTTACAACGTGCCTGTTTCTATGTACGTTTTAAAAAGAAAGCAATCCCTTCAGTGATCAACCCCTTAAACCCACCCCAAACCCAAGGAAGGAGGTTGCACACCGGATAAGTGCATGGAAAATATTGGATTCACAAGTCTGATCTTTCTGTGGAACTGATCAACTGATGAGTAGGAAGTTCTAACTTTTCAAGCACGAGCACAATTGACTATGTCGAGTATCTCCTGAAATTTTTCCAAACATTGTTAATTTTGAAGTTAACGCTTTGGATAAATTTATGTCAGATGATCAAAATGGTATACACATTAAAATTAAAGGTTATTGCAAGGATTCACCATCGTGTACAAATGAAGCTTTACCCGTTGAGTGTAATGTTACTATGACGAAAATTGTCTGGGATAATATTAAAAGTAATAGATAAAAGTAAAAGTAGCAAATCCTACTAATCAGTGGTTGAACAATGACTGCAAATTAGGAAGATCAAGGTACATAAAATAAAAGCAATCATACAAAGTTAATAAATGTGAAAATTCTAAGTAAGAGCGGCGGTGTGTATGCAAGCAGTATAAAACAGTACTAAAAAAAAAGCAAAATGCAATTATTTTACTAATCTTCACAATGTAATGAGGAACATGAAAAAGTAGTATTAAAGAATTATTGGGATTTGATTAATGCTAGTTCGTCAGAGAAATGTAGCTCTCATATTTCTATTGATGAATTCAAAGTTCATTTCATGAATCTAACTGTCTAAGGGGGATCTTGTGCATTTAAACGTATTTTCAAATTTTAATAGCGTGACATCTAATGTAAATGAGTATTTGAATGATGATATAACAGAAGGAGAGGTGACCTTGCAAATACAAAAACTTAAAAGCTGAAAGTCACCCGGGATGGATAATCTTTTGAATGAATTTTTCAAGTGCAGCCCAATTAATGATATGAAACTGGTAACCAAACTTTTTAATATTGTTTTGGCCACTGGGGTGGTGCCGATGGACTGGACAATCGGTGTAATCAAGCCATTATTCAAAGGAAAAGGGTCGCCTAATGATATCGATAATTACCATAGTATCACCTTTTTTAAGGTAGTCTGACATGAAAATAACAAAATTGGGTTTTGGGTGTAAAAAGCATTGAAAACCATGAAAATAGCCACAATTTCCATCAAAATCCATAAAAATTGACCATTTTACAGGGCAATTTCTGATTTGCAGTTAATCATTAATAAATATGAGCTCAATATGCAAATCTTGTGATGTCATGGGAGGGACATACCATATATGGCTAGTGTTATCATCTGTTTTTACAATCTTCATTTCAAGGACAGTTGAAACATTAGTTTGTCCTGGAGGTTTGAGTTTGGAAGTTTAAATTGTGTCCTTGAAAATCTTCGGTATCAATTACCAAACCATAAACTAACTGAAGTTTAATTGAGAGATAATTTATATAGGGTTAACAAAAGAAATGTCAACACTGTGCAACACTCCATATCACTATTTTTGCTTTAGCAACAAGTTTCTTCAGAAACATTCGAACTTTGAAGGGATATGTCTTGAGAACCGTAAAAGATATTGAAATAATTCCAACGGATTTTTCCTTAGAAAACTTCACTCCACAACTGCTAAGTGAAGTGAGGTCATTTTGCTGACACGTAACACTACCTTTAAGCTGTTTGGGAAAACTTTTTACTTCTACTTTAAATGTACGCTTTAAGGAATATCTAGATAACACTTGGTCTTTGAGGGACGGGCAAGCGGGTTTTAGAGCTAATTATTCTACACTTGATCATATTTTTATTTTATTTCCAGTTATAGATATCTATTTGAGTAAAAGAAGACGTGTATTCTGTGCCTTCATAGACTATAAAAAGGCGTTTAATTTGGTCAATAGGACTTTTCTTTGGTCTAAGTTAATTACAAGTAATATTAATGGGAGAGTTCTTAACCTAATTCAGTCCTTGTACAGAAATGCTAAGTCATGTGTAAAAAATATTGGGCAAACATCTGACCTTTTCGACTGTAATTTAGGAGTTAGACAGGGGGAAATATGTCTCCAGTGCTATTCGCTATCTTTTTAAATGATTTTGAAAGGTTTATTAGCCGTTATTATAAGGTTTTAAATATTTTAAGCGAGTCTTGTAAGGATCATTTAAGTGATGTAATTTATTCTGTTAATGTTATTTTTATTGCCTCTTATACGTCTTCGGAGGATGAAAAGAGAATAAACTGAACTAAACTGAACTGTCGCAGTAAAAGCAAAGACAGAACAGATTAACAGAATTATCGACACAGAGTTTCCGGGATGGTGTAAAGTTATCATTGATTAGGGGTTTCGATTGACGATTGATGCTAATGTTAGTTACTTATTCCCAGCCGGACAAAGGGATGGGGCAAACGGGATAAGTAGGGAAGTCCCCTGTCGGCAGGGACTGCATAGCTACCGTACATTACCCATTGTTTTCCGATGAGTCTTAATCATGGACTTAAACGTGGACAGAGCATACTGCACGATAGATTGTTGCTAACGTACGTGTGAGAAAAAGCTCATCGAGATGGCTGTCTTCTATTTTACTGTATAAAAGTTTTAACTTGCTGAAGTTAATTCCCAGATTTTGCAAGAAAGTTGAGTTATTTTTGAAATATGGCATGGTAAGATCAAAATCACTTCACGTATAGCAGGAATATGATATTGTTTCTCATTCAAGTTAAACTTTTGTTTAAAATATTACAGAGTCGTCGTCAAATTATACACACTCTAAAATCAAAAGAATGAACTTAGTCACTCTTTGATAGAGTGAAAAGTGTGAATTCGCTCCATTAGAGTAATAATTCACTCCAAGAAGATTGGAATTCACTCCAAAAAGAGTGAAATTTCCTTGAAACGAGCGAAGTTTCACTCTTGATGGAGTGCCCACAGTGATCGCTCTTAAAAAAAGAGTAATCATTGCAGGCACTCGTGGAAGAGTGAATTTTCCTCTTCTTCTAGTGAATTTCACTCTTTTTGGAGTGAACTTCACTCCTCTTGGAGTGAGTTATCACTCTAATGGAGTGAATTTACGCTTTTCACTCTATCAAAGAGTGACTAAGTTCACTCTTTTGATTTTAGAGTGCAAATTTTAGCTTCACGGCGATGCGCCTTTTTCGTCCCAGTCGGTGGTGACAATCTAACGATAAGATGAACACGTCACATGCTCTGTCCATGTATAGGCTATAGGAAGTCCGTGGTCTTAATCCTTACGATAAAGAGATAAAAGATGCTTACAGGAAAGGCATGCACGCCCATAAAGAATCCTCAAATTTTCCAATATCCCAACAAGAATCCATGTCTTTTTTAAATGTCTTTATTTGCAAGTCCCTGACTTTTGAAGTGCTGGGAATGAAAAGCTAAAAATCTCTTCAGTTTCATTTAAAAAGCCTTATCGTACTATTTTGTAACCTCGACGAAATTCTGCCGACCCCACGATCTGTTTAGACTTGTTCGTAGCAACGGAAGACTTTACGATAAATATCCCTAACTATCCAGTTTTTGTTGCAACGAATCCCAATACCCGTACATATAAAGTTTCCGTCATGCAATTCCAAATATTCTCTTTTTACGATCCACGTTTTTAAATATTTAAAAGAAGGCAACAATCGTGCCGGAAAATTCAAAATTTTGGTGTTAGTCCTTAATCCATGCGATAAAATGTACGTACTTAAAGCGGTTCATTGAATGTTTTAGTAAAATTCAAATTTTTGGTGTAAGTCCTTAATCCATACGATAATATATATGCACTTAAAGCGGCTCATTGAGTTTTTTAGTGAAATTCAATAATTAGCTGATAAGATATCAGTTATACAGCAGGCTGTCTGATGCCGTACATCAACATTCCTAATGCGTCTCCAAGACACACATTAAGTTTTTTGTTATTGAATTCCTTTTTCGAACCACTCTTTGGCTAAAAAGAACCCTCCCAAGTCTTTTCACAGTATTGCATATGTAAACCCCCCAAATACGAATTAGCCCAATCCCAATTACCGTGTGTGACATTGGTGAGCGATGTGTGACAAACTGGTGATCCAAAATATTGAGACAAAAGTGGACGATAATTGTGACAAAAAAAAGGCTAGAGTAGTGAAAAAAGTGGGATTGTGTACAGTGGACAGTGTTCCTAAACCACGTTGTTTTGGTTAATGTAGTTGCAAAAAACTGTTCTTTAATCTCCTCATTAAGTTTTGTACTAGCATAGTTGTTTGTGTAAGCTTGAAGGTGGAGGGCAGATTTCACAGCATCAACACAATAGCAACAGCGTAGAAAGCTGAGGTATTAGGTTGCTGTCAATATTCTGCTTTAATCTGGTATACATAGAGCTAAATTTTTTAATATCAAATGAACTGGTTGCCCTCCACCTTGCAAAGTTGAAGGTAAAGCACGACAAAGAAGTTGAGAAGTTCACTGGCTCTAGATCTGAGGGTCCGCCATGTTGTACTCATACATGACAGCAGCTCTTGAATTTTAAGGGATCTTTCTCCTTTGCCTTGTCTTAGATTCGGACTTCTCTTTACGTTACTTAACTTCGTTCAGTCGTCGGGAAACTTTCTTTCTACTCTTTTTCAAGGAGTCGACTCCTATATATGCTGGGGATGCATACTCCCTTATATTTCCAGGCTCCGTCTGACTCATTGAATTTGCCGATAATTTATAGGCTAGTTCGGTAATTCGTTGGCGCATGGAATTGTGGGGCACACCGTGGGATACACAAACCGATGTGCATAGTAACCCCAAAACGAATTGCCAAACTCGCTTAGTGTGACTCGTTCTGACGAGTTTTCATGCACTTGTCTTAGACTTTGAGCAGTGTGAAGAATTGTGGAAATTAATAAGCCTTTATTTCTCGTCCTGTAACCCTCACGGCATTTCTTAATTCTCACATCTTAAATTTAACGATGATTGACCGCCCTCCAATAGAGCAATCTAAACGGTTGAGAAGTTCACTGCCAACCGTTTTGATTCCAACATGTTCCATTCATATACGAATCCGATCAGCGCATGTGTTAAGTGAATGTAAGCAGCCTTTAGTGGGTCCATCGGCCTCAAATTGTCTTTATTTTATTGTCTGTATGATTTCAAACCCTCACATTTAGTCTAATTGAGGAAATCAATATACAATTCAGTGTACAACCATCCATGATACAGGTAAGAATGGAAATTGAAAGACCAAGGTGATGGACCCCAGTTATGTCCGACTAAAATCAGACCATCACGTACATGGCTGCCTGGATTTGTCTGTTAGTGAGGGGTATAGTAGCTGGTTTTCTAGAAGACACAAGAATCTAAATTGTACAGCTGCCAAACATAGGCGGGCGAGGCGGAGGGCGGCGGGGCAGCTTTTGGAAGAACGTCCCCCAATTTTAGTAAAAACTGAAACTCGGACAAAGTCAGCTAAAATTCGAGCAGTCATATAAAAAACTTTGACATGCCATGTTTATAATAGTCTTGTTCAAGACGTTATTACATTATTTTTAACCAAAATTCAGTTAGAGGGCGGGCTTTAAACTTGACTATTTTGCAGGGAGATTTGCCCCAATACAGTGCTGAGTATTTCTGAAGGAAATATAGGACGTACTCAAAAAAAGTAGCAAACGTTGTACTCTTAAATAGTATTAGGTTCTTGACCGAAACTATGTTTACAATAACACAAACACCTCTTATTGCCCGAAATGTGTCAGAACAATAAAAAAGTATCATAAACAGGGTGTCAATTTCATGGGGAAAAAATGTTAGTTTTAAAATTCCCAAATATTCGGGCAGTATATCATAGCCAATTTTCACAGTCAAAACGATGCCCGAAATTATTTGAATATACGAATTCTTTCAAAAGTTGGCCCGTAAAATAAAAGGGTATCATATATTCAACGTTAATTTTTATACAAAATAAAAAATACAAAATTTTGCAACACGTCCGGACACCTTATGAAGAAGCATATTTGTTTTTCTCAGGCCCACCGCATGCCCTTGAGAAAACTGCCTGTTATTTTAATATTTGGGCAAAAGTCTTGGGATTTTTTTAATTGCCAGACTGCACGGACAGACGGGAGGGTGTACAGGTATATCCAGTGCTCAATATTTTGGACCAAAAAATCAATCAAACGCCATCTTGTTAAGTTCATATTTTGAGTGACACCCCCCTCTTCATGCCCCTTCCCCAGGACAGCTGTCAAGAACGGAAACGATAGCTCGACGTTGTCCCTCCTTTACCCCTGAAAGATGGCTACCCTTTCCCTTTTTTATTTATTTATTTGTTTTTATTGAAAAGTCTCATTGCAAAAACAGGTCAAAGTAATGACTGCTTAGATTTTGCTCCCAAGCCTTCGGAATGTCCTTTCCGGCTGTATGAGGGGTCGCAATTTTTCAAAATTTTCTGTATGCTCCTCCCAAACAATTGAGGCGCTCCATCTCGATCGTCTCGACAGGATTACTGAAGAACGACTGCTTAGATTGAACTGACAAACATGGAAGGGATGATAATTGTTCAAAATTTTCTGTACACTCAGCCAGAACCCATGACAGTGCTTCACTTGGTCTTTAGGATTACATTTTCCGTGCAGATATTCTCATGTCCGTATGACTAAGCTTTTTCAAAAGTTTCTTTTCACCCCGCGCCAGCACCGATGGCAGCGCTCCGCTTGGTCTACCGAGTAGGATTTCATTTTTCGGCAGACATTCCTCTGCCCCTAAAACTAAAATGCCCCCTAATACCAACATTCCCTCGCCCCATAAGCGAATTATATGCTACCAAAAATCGTGGGGAGAATTTTTACTTTAAGTGTGTTTTGAACCTTTATCCTGAAGTATCGATCATATCGTCACTATGTTAGCAGTAATCTGGTTTACAGAGATCTTGAGTCCTTCCCGCCCCTATATTGCTAAGACTGGCTTTTTGTGAGTTGTAATTTAGTAAGATGTTTATCAGTTAAACATAAACAACTAAACATAAACAAAAATTATTAATGATAAGTGCCAAATTTTGGTCATCCGACATTTCAGCATTGTGGTATTTTCGAAAAAAAGTTCTTCAATTTGTCAATTTACCCTGCGGGTAATCTATGGAACCGCTTTTTTTAATTTGTTGGCAGGTGTTATTATTTTTTAAATTGCTGGCCCAACGTTTTTCTTTTCTTAAAGTATATATACGGTTGTTGAAACAAAGATTACCAATTGTACACAACATACAGCAATTAAAGTGGAATATATATTTCTGTGCAAATTAGGTTTTGTAAAATACATAAAATTCCATTGACACATATTTCAGAATCAAACAGACGTAAAACTTGATGTATAAATAGGTGGAGATTGAAACGTTTGAATGAAACTGTAACATAATGACCACTTTGGCCAATCGTTCAGTAATTAACGCGTAACTCTTGCCAAACACATCTGCAAAAATTAGGAATTTCTAGAAATTAACTAGACGAAAAACTGTAGCTATCGTCGGATCATATTGATGGGCGAACTTTCATTTCGACGGAGATGAGGTTGCAATAATAATAATAATCATCTTCATCATAATGAGTCCAGAAAACGTTCCGACCGTTACCTCCGTTGTAGACACCGTTGAGGTTCGAAAAAGTGCCGATGTTGGTACAGCTCGCCCTCGTCTCAAAATATTCACAATATGTATAACTATTATAGCACGCTTCACAAGTACTGTTGTCGTACCACCAGGCTCCTCTGTGTCCTTCAGCGTAGTTGTGGATGTCGCATTCATCGTTGTCCCGGTCACGTGTGCTGAAGGCGATGCCGTTAGTGTAATCCATACCATTACCTGCAAAATATCAAGAAAACTCCGATGCTACCATAATTGTGGAAAATTTTTGGCATTTTTGGGGTGGTGTCGGGGGATTTGATGTCAATCAAAGAACCAGCCAAATTGATAATTGTTGTAAACTACCGGTAAAATTGTAGTTTGGGGTGACCAACGACTGCACTTAATGTAATTCAAAAATATTAGACCGAGGGTCTTGATTTGACATGGACCAGAATCGCGGTCCCCTAATGCGTTCGAAAATTATATTTCATTGCTTAAAATACTCGGCTTGGAAGTTTCACGTTCTACTACACTTGTGCTTCGTTTCACCCATTTGTGTAGAATCCAAACGCAATGACGGAATAAGAAAAACCATTGGTGCGAGGAAGTTTGATTCTGGGAGCTGATTTCGATGGTAGTTTATATTTTAGTGGAATCATTTTGGTATCGCTTAGCAGAGTGTGTTGATGCGATAAGTTATCTGTACCCCCTCCAGGAACTCGTGTGAAATTTCAGTCTGTTTATATATGTCTCGCTATAATAGGAATATGGATTTCTTTTTAGCAAAGCTTTTCGCTGATCTAGGCATAATGACTTAACTACCTCAATGTGGTTTGATGTCACTAAATTGCAAATGCATTCGAGAACAAATTCGTCATGAAAGTAGAATGCGCCTGGCTTGAAAGTTTCCCACCTTGGCTAAAAATCATAAAATGAATTTTGAAACAACCTCTCTCCCTGGAACGTTGGTCGTTGGAGATGTAGCAGCCACTAAAACCTCATCACTCTTAGTCCAGGTTTTGCCTAAAACGTTCATGTCTTTGATATATACTACTTAACATTACAGACACATGCATTGTTCTTCAAGGTGATATGTTAAAGCTACATTTACTATGCAAGTGACTTTCTCACTCGGTGCTAGTGCAAGAGCGATAGTGTTTGAACAGATTAAAATATGTATGTCATTAGCCGTAGAATGTAAATGCATACTTATTTGACTTAACACAGCAAGAAAAGTGTTAATTAAATATTGAGTTGATTAGAGATCATGTGTTGAAGATATAAATTATTGGAATGTTAAATATGAGTTCCGACAGATAATATATGAGCATCTGAAAACGTTGTTAAAAATTACAATCAAGCCAAATTCAAACGTTGTGCAATATAATCAGGGAGATGTAAGGGAAGGAATAACATCGACTAAATCTGTCAGACAAAATGTACTTGAAAATAATTAAATCCTCTTAAAGCACCGAAATATGATTGACTATCAGTCACTTTTAAGTCGCACAATTCCACTATTATTCTAGTTTCTTCATTAAAAAAGGAATGAAGCTTTTTGAAAACCAATGGGGGTCTAAATTTCTGTGATGACATTTCAAACAATTCCGGATTGTTCCTGAAATAGAGAATAATGTATCTTTTCTTAAAAAGAAATAAAGAAATACACCGTACTCTTTTAAAAAATGGCACTTTGCGGCATCAGTTGAAATAAATTTTGCTTTCTTTGACGGCTGACAATGTAATACTAATGGAGGGAAATCATCCTAAGAGCTCTTTCAGATGTAGCAGACGACGAAAACAATTGTCTTCAATGTCAAATCCCTGTTAGTTTAGAGAAATTTCAGGAATCCGACAAATTAAATGCAAAACTTAAGTGGCGGCTACGCACATAGGACAAACTGACAAAGGAGAAGCATGCGTGGTTTCTTTTTCCCTTACAGCTCCCTGATATAATATATGAATCTATTCATAGCCTTAATGCCAGGGAATCGTCCCATTTAAAACTACAGAAGACGAAACTTAAAGTCGCATATTATGGGTATACATTAAAGAAAGGTCATGCGTCACAGTAATAAACATAAACTGATAAACGAATGCCCATGTAACTAAGGTAATGGGCACAAAAGATATTGCCGTCGTTAGACGAACCATCATTTAAAAATCAGCCCGCACCATTTAGTAAATGATATAGGTGCCCTTATCGCAAGTCCGCGCAATCAATATGTATTTTCGTTAAGTTAAGATGAAATAACGGATACTCTGTATGTTAAGGGAAACGTAATTTTCCTTTCGGATTAATCCTACTTTAGCCAGCGTCTACTTTTAAATCCATTTTCATTATATACTATCGTAGCAATTGGTAAACATTAAAATGTATATAAAGTGTATCTACCTGTACTCCCAGAATGACTGCCGATACTCATTCGATACTTTTCGTTTTCATCTCCGATTTGAAATGAAGAATATTCCGCGTAAAATGATGAACCACCAGAGGCAATTATATCAACACGCAACTTGTACTCCGTCTGATTTGTTAGGTAGAATATTTTGTCGTTTCCGAGCCAGAAGTCATTGCCAGCATCTCGAGAACCGAACCCTTGTTTGTATTCATTCCAATCTCTGTAAAAATCTGTCACCCCATCAGTGCGACGCTGGAAGACCTGTCGGAAATAATTATTTTAAAATGGTCTTCATATTAGTAAAGCCTGGGAGCATTTTTGCCCACCTGGTGGACGTGCATTACTCCTGGTGTACCTGTAAATAATGCACTCGTAATACTGAGAATGTACTATAAAAGTGAAGTGCATTTTCGACACCTGCTATTAAAGTAAGACCAGTTTTGTGAACATGATTTAGCTACCTTCTTGCAAGGCACAACATGGGCAACATTTTTAAATCAGGTTAATTTAAATGATCTCCAGCTTAGGTAACCTGATTGGTCTTGAACAAATTCAAACTTTTTAACGTTTCAGAGGTATAAATCCATGAAGCGCTTCATCATTGAGCAAAGAGTGAATGGTTTTATTTGTATCTAACTGTAATAGTGCAAGTGTCTAGACCTGTATTGAAGAGTCACATCTTACGAAATGAGGAAATAAACATTTCAATTAGGCTATTTAGTGAAAAATATTTCTTCATATTTAACCTTAATTCATTTTCTTTTGGCATAAAACTATGACTAATTCAACCAAATTTATATCAGTGAAAATCCATGTGTTTAATGTATTTAACGGTAAAATAGAAAGGCAAACGTCACGAAGAATAGAACTTACAGTCCAACCGCCACCATCAGTGGTCATATCACAAAAGACGGTGAATGGGGTTCCATCAGGCCACCCTGTCGGTAGAATGGTATAGACTCCATCTGTTGTATGACCAGCTTGTTGTGCATCGTAGCAGTCTCGGAAACTATTTCTGATGCAAGTCTTGCCGTCTCCTTCGTAACCTTCATTGCAGTAACATTTCCGAAGTTCATCTTTTACTTTGCATGTTGCATCGGTACTGCATACGTAGTAATCATTGCAACTTAGTTGATTACCAACGCAAGTACAATTTCGTGTGCAATCTGTGTTCATGAATGACTCTCCAATCTGGAATAACGATTAAATGTTTTATAATTTGAGAAAGAACTGATATCCCAACCAACATGCACACAGCTGGGCCCCAAGTGGGCTCCTGCTGGGCTACTTCCTAGTCCCCAGCTGGGGCCCTTTCATGTTTGTTAGGTTTTCTCTCGGAGGGCCGAACTGGGCTAGCCTTTTTCAGCTGAAGCCCAGCTAGAACCTACCTGGGCTTCAGATGTTAAGTTTGTGCTTTGGTGGGGTCCAGCTGTAGCCCAATCGTGCAACTGGGCATGTTGGCTGGATTTGGTCCAATTATTAGTATGCATTCCTAAATTTTATGAATTATCAATTTCCTTTACCCTACACAATTTAAAGAGTCATTCTTACCGAAATATACGAGTTTGTCTCTGTCACAAAACATCCGTCGGGTACACAGGTCTCCTCACATTCAATGTGGCAATCCGTCTGCCCGATTGTATCCTTACACACATCATGACAAGTACAGCTGCCCTGAGTCATGTTAAGTGTACAAGTTGAGGCGATGCAACCTGTGTTAAGATGTTAAACAGTTTTTCAAGCAGATATGGGGTGGGGGTATCTTGAATGTCCTTTCTATTGGATACATAATTATCGCATTATCGCAATCTCAAAACGCAGAAATGAATTAACTTATGTAGAGGGTAAATTGATGAATTGTGACAATGTCAATAGCAATGCAACTGTAAAGAAAACGTCTTCGAAATATCCATGGCGAAGAAAATTCTAATGCGGTAAATTTATATATCTGCGTAAAACTCAAGAAGGATGCGTAGGTACGTATTAATAAAGAGTGCTAAAAATTTAAAAGAAAACTCAACGTTTCGGGTAACCACCCTTTATCAGGCGACAAATGATCTACTGATCAAAAAAGCGATTCAAAGAGGGAATTGTTATTGATTTCAATGTGACTACATAGCTCAACGGACCTGGTACATTACAGTGCAAGTAATTGTGTATGTACTTACCTAACGATGCAACTTCGTGATACACAGTGAAAAGTCGCAACTGTGTAAACTTATCTAAAGCGTCAAGACTCGATTTAATATAAATTACGCAGTTGATATTTTGACGCCCGGTGAAGGGTACTTACCCAACACGTTTTTTCAGCGTTTTCTTCTGAATCTTAGCACTCTTTATTACTTCCATGTACCTATTTATGTGATTGAAGCAAGGAGTCTTCGATTGATGGGCATACTCACTCCAGTTACTACGAAACATTTCCGCTGACACTATTCTATAATCACTCCATTCATCGCTGATACGGAAAGAGTTATACTTGAGGTAGAAAGACGACCCGTTAGCTATCACTATGTCAATATGGAGCTCATACACTGCTTGGTTTGTTAAATAGGATAGTTTGTCGTGGCCAATCAAAAATTCACTGGACAAAAACCCAAATCCATTTTTATAATCTTTCCAATTCCTCCTGTATGTCAGGGAGCCATCAAGTTGACGTTGGATAACCTACACCAGACGGATAGACATATATTATCAATGCACCAGCTGATATCCTAAAGGTTACACCCGACTTATTACCCAGTCTCTAAAAACATCGGGGGTAAATTTAACCAGGATCGATGTTCTATTTTCTCAAACATAATCTTGGCTAAATTTTAACGCAAATCCTGCTTAAACTAACTCAAATCCTAGCTACCTTAATCAGAATTTTAACCAAGATTGTGTTGAAGAAATGATCCTGGTTAAATTTAACCCCGGTGTTTTTGAGTGCACCCAACAATTATTATTATTCAATAAAATGGTTTAATCGTTTAGAAAAGAATGTAATACACATTTCCATTATACTTTCACGATTGACCAATCACACAGATATTTATCTACATCTAGAGAGGGACTAAAAGGTACCATGATATACATTATATATTAAAAGCGGGTTTCGTCGTCAAACTCGTATTTTTTACCTCGCTAGAGTAATTCAACTTGAGAGAGGGTAGATTAAAACTGCAGTCTATTTGCATGTTTCAGACAAATGTCTATTTGCACATTTCTGAATAATTATGAGTGATGACGCGCTTCTCAGGAAAACAACTTAAACAATAAATTCCTAAAATTTATTTTGATTGAAGAAATACTGTTGTAAGACTGGTATTAACCTACCGTCCATCCACCAGATTCAAAATCATTGTTACAATACACTTCGAAGGGATGCGGATATCCATCTGGTTTGATAGTATACACACCACTAATATTATCAGATTCACACTGGTCATGTGCTTCTTTACAATCCCTTGGATAAATAGGTTGTTGGTAAAAGAAGTAAGATAAACCTGGGACAAAGTAAGAATTAAAACATTTTAACTTGATATTGGGAACACAACAATTTTGCACAAGCTATAATTAAAGATGACTTGTTGTCTCATGGAAATACAATAAAACTGTGATTTCTGAGTGACGTCACATAATAACCTTGTTTTAACTTCCGTTGCGAACTGCTTCGATTCATCTTCGATAATGCGAACGTTTTAGATACGCTATTGCGGATGAGTATAAGCGAATTAAAGTTAAGACAAGGTTATCATGTGACGTCATCCAGAATCCGACATACACTCTTAAAAAGGGTGTGTAGAAATTAAACGTTCTTCTAAGCACTCTTCTGTCTCCACTTTGTTAAGACGTTGAGATACTAAACACGCGTGTCCAATTACTAAACATTTCGTTTCTGAACATGTGTAATTGCTAAACGTGTTTAGAATTAAAATGTGCCTACAAAGTGGAGCAAAACAGATGTTTCATTGCTGAACACGTATTCTAGTTTTTACTGCATTCTCATGATACCACGGATTATCTTTACCAACCCAACCGTATTTTCGTAGAATTGGTAATGTGAATATGATCATTGAGAAGAAGCTTACATTTCACGACGGTATTCTATGGATTGATAGAATTAGAGGAGGTGCAATTATAACACCGTCAAATGACTGTGAGTCAAACTCGACGAAAGTCGCTTTGACTTCTTCTTGGTTGAAAGCAAAAAAAAAAAAATGAAACCAGATCATGTACAGCTTTCTGCAAGAGAGCGCAGATTGTGTTTCGTTATACTTCAGGTCTGAAGAACATAGAGCCGCCCCTGTCTCTAGTTGAGAAACAGTTGTTAAAAATGAATTGATGTATAGCAGGCGAAATTCAGGACGCCAAACCAATACCATTAAAAAATTCCTGCATAAGAAAGAGATAGTTAGATGGATGAAGTTTTCGACTCAGTTACTAACCAATTTGTTTAAGTCGGGTTGTCCACGACCCTGTTTCCAATTGTGTCTCAATGGCTCGTTTTCCTTATTGCATTGCTTAATTAAGGTGAGCACTATGACAGTTTGTAACATTTTTAAGTCTTCCGCATGACCCGGCCATAAGTCAAACTCCTGACTCAAGACTATCTTCGTCCACAAAAAAAAGGATATTTGTGCATGGACTACGCACTCCCCAAAATAAAAAGGCATAATTGTAGTTTCTATGAAAGCCAAAAGAGTTTCATTAACGAAATGACAGATAAGGTACAGGTTATGGGATGAACACTGAAAAATTTTCTCGATTAATGTTACTTAAGAAACACGACATCAACTACCCAGCTAAAGCAAATTCGTAAAATGAAGCAAATATTATTTTAAATATATATTGAAGCCAACAAATATTTTTCCTGATTTATTGCAGTTTTGAGTAAATTATCAGTATCAGTATATAAAAAATCAATTATCAGTATCAGTATATAAAACATCAATCGAAGAAGCAAATAAGGACAGATACATGAACAGATACATACCAAACTTATTAGAGAAATAAAAGAATATCAACTGGAAATAAGACACAAGTTGACTGGAGTAATTTTTAAAGATGTTCTTTTTTAAATATGAAGTAACGACTTGTTGTTTTCACTGAACGTTTATTTAACTGTAAGGAAACATATATATCTGATTTAGTTTGCAATAGCAATAGCTATTTATAAGGAAGCATGGTACAACATTTGACAAATTTGGGTAAAAAAGATAGGCAAACAAAATATTAAACTAGATGCAGCCAGTTTTATATGATATTTCAGCCTCTCAGATCTGTTTGCAAATTATTTCTTTAAATGTTTAAAGTGATGAATAAAACCTAAATCTTTTGATGAAACCAGTTGAGAAGGAGGGTAAAATAACACTCTTCCTCTTTTGAACTACGTGCACAGCGGACCTTAAGTTTCGCATTGTCTAATTCATGAAATTCCTCTAAACGTAAACGGAATAGGCAGTGAAGACTTCGTTATCTGCCACACTAAGAGCTCATTGGACGATTTCGCCATAAGTTTTACATTGCCATCAGTCATGCAGGTTAAGTAAAATTTATCTGAACTTGTCCCGCCAGGTTCCTCGCTTTAGAGGTTACAGCGTGTCTCTTTTACCTCTTTTAAGGCAAAAGCATGATTTTCGCTATTATAGGAACAACTCGGAATCCTTTGAAATATCATCAAGGAAAGTTAGACCACTTTTGATTTTTCAAATTAGTGCATAAGTTCGCTGATATATTCAATGGATTAATAATAACAATTGTTCATTTTATCTTCAAAGTGTCTGAAAAGCTGTTTTGATCAATATCCGTGACAACGCTTACATGCATCGACTGCACAGATATATTCACTGTAGAATGTTGATAGTGGTCTCTGCAGATTAACTGCACTTTTAAAGGGGGAGATTATGAATATTATTTTAGTCGATATTTCTCATTCCCTTATCGAACTTTCCTTGAATCATTATCATTTTTGCAAGTAAACAACAAACCTAGTTGAACGTCACTTTTTAGTTAAGTGCGTTCTCTCTCAAGAAACACCAGAACTATAATTATCACATTTTAAGGTTACATTCAAAAGTTTCCAATATTTTTAAACACCTTAAATTTCAGTGGTTGATTTGCAAGAACTACTTTGAAAAATTCACCGCCTCGCTCTTCTAACTTCTTTCCGCTAGTGCGGGTGTATGTGACTTTGCAGAAAATTAATCAACAACAAATTCAGATTTTGTTAACGCAAAGGAAGATTAAACCCACTTGAAAGTTATTGCGTAAGACCAAGGAGTTGTTATTTAACAAATAGCTGTAAATCAACCCGTGGTAGGCACTCGAGATTACGTTTTATTTGATAAGTAGTACTAATGAACACAAGTTTTAGAATCGAAATAATGTTGAAATGCCGAGATGGAGAATAATTCCTTCAATCAAGGCAAGAGGGAGAATAAAGAATATTCCAATACATGCATGAATATTCTTCACAAATAGCTCACCATCGCTATAATAATGTAAATAACTGTCCGTATAAGCACCAAAGTTCCATCCTTTTGAGCAATGTTCTGCTTTTAAATTGTACAATTTTTCCACGGACTCAGTGTTTCTACTTAAGAGGTAAGTCTAAACTTCCCACTTTTGAATTAAACTATGGGCAACATATTAAACGAAGTTTCAGCGAAACAATCAATGCCATGGTTATTTCCATAAACAAGCCAGTTATATAGGCGAGACTGTCGATGACTCCCAAAACATCAAAATGTTAAATTGCTATTAGATTTTGTAACAGATAGTCATCATTTTGGATTGTATTTTTCTAGAATTGGGGTATTGCTCAATATTTTACAAAGGAAACATTATCTTTCGTTGACAGAAGTGTCGTAAAGAATAGAAAACTGTGTCAAAATCTGCCATTGAGAAAAAAAATTTAATTGTATTTTCATACAGCGGTCTGCCTAACAGTCTCAAAATCTCATAAAAAAAAAAATTTTGCAGTCTAGATTTGTTCCAACAAACAGAATTTTTTCTAATCATTTTAAGTATCATTTCGCCTCTCTTAGTAGTGTTCTCTACTTGCTGTTTTGTCAGTTTGCCGCACATGGACAAAATTCACAAAGGTGTTTTAGCACCAGGACAAAAAAGGGCCAGCCCGACAAAAGGTTGAAACAACCGGAAAAAATGATAAATACGTGAAATCTTTCAACAAAGCAAACAGCAGAAATATTATTGTAAGCATTAAGTAATCATTAGCAGAGATGTTCCTATTTATTAGAGAAAGCTATAGGTAAAAGTTACACCGAATAACATTTCTTTGATTTTAGCAAACTTTTTTTTTAAAAGTGATACGGTACATCTTCTCTAACAGACAGCTTTTTCCCTTCAACCGTCTGGAGCATCCCGACGAAAATTAAACCAGTGGAGGACATTACACAGAAATTTTTGCTATTTTATTTAAATTTGTTAAAAGAATAGTATTTAGGATCTTGACCACTTCGTATTATTTAAAAAAATGTACTAGAAATGTGTGTTACAGCCATACCACCTAGTCTTTATTTCTATATTAACGCGACTGGTTTAACCAAAGGTATTAAAAAGTTGATAACAATAGATGGAAAGAATTTATTCAAATCCTTAAAAGATGTTTAACTTTATAATTTGAAAGCAATTATTTGCAACACTCACCTTCGTATGTTGATGTTACGTCGTTGCTAAGAAGACAAATCGACAAAAACAACACCAAAGTCTTGAATATGAATAGAGTGTAAGTCATGTTGACAGTTACACGAGACAATACAGAATGACAAGCAAATCCATGGCAACTTTTACTGGGTATATTTCTGACAATCTAAGTCTAATCTACGGAAGACTGTAGGTTCCAGAAGAAAGAAGTGAAGGCCTCGACCTGATACGATGGTAGCAGTGATCACTAAACAGCTTCGGTTGAAATAAATTGACGGTAAAGTGTGTTCGAAGGAATGTTGAAAGATTCCGTAATAAGGATTTCGTCTAACCTGGCTGTCTGGGTGGTAGAAACTCATCAAACAGCTATTGGAGATGAATAGGTTTCAAACCTGGACTGTAAATGGCTAAGTACAGAGCTACTACGCAGTCCTTCATTCGTAGTAGCGTCATAGTCAATGCATATTTACACCAGGGAAAGAATTACATAAGCTTCATGTTACACGGTTTACCATAGTCTATGTCTGTGTGTTGTCGCCAGTTTGTTTCGACCCAGATTGCATGACTGAAATGGGTCGGGATTTTGCGATTTCCTTGCATGCAACGGTATTTTGCTCTTTGTGTCCTAGTTTGCCCTACTAATAATATTTTTTTACCAGACGCTGATGAAGACATTCCCCCAAAAGGAATTAAGTTGGAGAGTGTTGTGAGTTGAGTTGCCATTCGTTGCCCAACATTCGTATTTTGGGGGGGGCGGGGGTATTTTTTGTTTCTTGTATCTAAGCGTTGCGACATGGTGGTTGTCTGACAGAAAGTTTTGAAAACTTTCCACAGCTCAGAAAGCCGAAAGTGTCATTTTCTTTGCTTGTCGGTAAAGCAGTCTTTATTTTGAAGTATCGTTTGCAATAAAATTCAAATTAAAGATGAGCAACCTGCAAAGTGATCAAAAAATTATCAAACAAACTGTATTGCTGACCATTGGAAAATGAGCTTGTACATGGTCACATAAATTAACTTGAAGAACGAACCTTTTTTCCTCGAAAAACTCGAAAAAATTAAAATTTTGCTTTACGTTTTTCCGCCATTATTGTTTCTGATCACTGTCTCTCTACGTAATGGACAACCAAAATCTACGAAGTGGCGTTTGCAGTCGTGCATGAGGCGGGGCAAAAAACCACCGATTCTTCTGACAGATTTGGAGACATGTCTAAATGACTAGACATAAAACGGTGCCTCCTTTTTGCAATATACCGAAAGCAGTCAGTTTTATTAAAAATATTTCACCTTTTATTTCCATGAATTGCCATTTGCTTAGTGGTTTCAATGTTGAACGTGCAAGTATCTATCAAGTTTTAATCTAGGGAACGCAAGGAATTAATTGTTCGTTCCCTGGGGAGGTGTTAAACGGGAGGTGATTGATTTTTATCTGGACTGTATATCACAGCCTACGAGGTTCGTACATTTGGTGTTTATGGTGCGAGAAAAAGAAGGTCCAGTCTGAAGAAGTCCCCTAGAAAATTCTCTCAGATAACTATTATGCTAATTTCCGCGAATTTCTCATTGTTGATGTAGCAAAAAGGGAGGGATATAGGTCGAGAAGCCCACTTGAACCCATGCCTGGATACGCAACTGAAAGAGGGCACAAATTTTCGTCCTGAAAAAGTTAAACTTAGAAAATTACAGTCTAGATATATTTGAAAAGCAAAGCTTTTTTACGGCAAGTCAAGTAATCTCACTTCCTTGTACACAAGAGTGTCGAGTTGAGATCAAGCTCATCTCTGAAGAGACGCGGTGTGTTGACCCATGGAGCAGCTCTCTGATTGACCAAGTTAGAAGTCATTCAACAACGAAATGGGTTGCTTCCAAATGAAAGGCAGGAGTGGTTCTTAGCCCTACTGTGGTTTGCTCTGCTATAAGTATTATAGGCGGCGGAAGATGTTTTTTATTGGGGGCCACAAGTTTTCGGCAGCCGACATAATGGTGACGCCGTAAGGCGTCCGGTTTTGCGCGAAGCACAAAAACCCATCGGACTGGGGTCCAGGGGGCCGCTAAGGGCCCCTGGCGGGGTTTAGGGGGCAAAGCCCTGGTAGGGGTCAATGAGGGGCTGGATACCTTTGTAGGGGGAGGCTGGAGTTTACTATCTAATCGTAGCGCCACCATCAGTTGGCGAGGAGCGTACAAAGAAAATTTTGGATTTTAAAACCTCCCAGATGGCTGGAAATGGCATTTCTCAGGTTTATTTGTCCTTAATTCTGGTGAGAAAAATTTGTGATTTTTCTAAGATAAAACACACTTTTAATGTACTATTTAGCTCAATTCATTACTCCACTGGACTATGTATCCTAGGATCGCAAATCCGGAATCCTGCTGAATGCTGCAAGCAGCTGTTCCAGTGCACGCTTGAATAAGATATTTCCAGAGGCGTAGGGGAACATTTCAGTTTGGAGCAGAAGATTTTAACCCGTAAGTTGTAATTCTGCCCGTAAGACAGTCAAAGCGGAGCGCCACCACTGGTTGGCGCGGAGCGTCTAGAAAATTCGTACCTCTCAGACAGTCAAAAATGACATTTTCCAGGCTTGAAAAGGGGATCCAAGAAGATAAACGTACGTTCGTTACAAACTCAAATTCAGCCAGAAAGACTAAGCGGAGCGCCACCATTGGTTGGCTCAAAACGTACAAAATATTTTTAAATATCCGACCCCTCAGACAGTTGAAAAAGGCATTTCCCGGGCTTATGTAGGGATTTAAGCAGTCGCTAAATTGAGTTTCCTTTTGTAAAAAAAAATCACTTGAAACTTAAATTCTGCTATGGAGCCCCACCATATGTTGGGGCGAAACGTACAGGAAATTTTGAAAAATCTGACCACTTCAGACAGTCAAAAATGTCATTTCCTATGCTTATACGGGGTCTTAGAAGTCGCTAATTCGAGGTTCTGTTTGCACAAAAATGTCCACCTGAAACTAAAATGCTGCTAGGAAGACTATCTGCGCGGAGCGTCACCACTGGTTGGCGCGAAGCGAGCACAAAATTTTGAAAAATCGACCTCTGAGACAGTCGAAAATGACATTTCCCAGGCTTATCGGGGGATCTAAGCAGTCACTATTTGATCAGAAAAGTACCAGATAACTAAATGGATCACTACCAATTGATGAAATGGTCCCGCATATTTTCGGGGGAAACTACAAACCGGAATTGAAAACATGCTAATGAATTATACTCTATTGCGACTCTTGGCTAAATTCAATACATATTGAAAAAATTGTGTGCCCAAACTTCCGACTATATATGATTTTACTTTGGAAAAAATTAGGCCTATGGGGATCTTAGCAGTCTCTTTTTTGATCAGAAGAATCAGATAAAATTTACTACTACCATTGGATGAAATGAAGTAAGTGATTTTTCTTCTATGAGTAACACTTATTGACAGAATTGTCACGTTACAAGGTGTGTTGAAATGAATTTTCAAGCAGGCTTACGGGAAAACATTCTCACCCTGCATCATTAAAGTATCGAAAAACAAATTACCCGATTCTCATAACTATTGCCCCTATTTGGCTCTAGAGTAGAATAGATGGCAAACTTTTGGGCATCTGAACACCCTCCTGTCCATCCGTTGACTTACTTTGGCAATTGAAAACGTCCCAGCATTTTTTTTAATCTTTGCCCGAATATTTGACCATTTCGGGAAAATTTTTGCAAGACTACAGTGTGAAGTTGGGATGATGAAAACCTTTTTTCACATTTTACCCAAATGTGTCGCAGATCTTTTTTATTTTCCATGAAAATTGTTCTTTAAATATAGCGTCTTCTGTTTTTCTGCAAAGATTTGAAGCTATAATCGGCCATTTAGGGTATTGTGTTACACAAGGTTTAAAAACAGTCTCAAGAATAATTGTTTCTTTTACGCCACAGGTTTCCCAAATGTGTCGCGATTTTTTTTTATCTCTTAACCTTTCGTAACTAGGTTACCCTTAGTATGATACTTTTCCATTTTCGGGCAAATACTTGAAAGAATTTGGATATTCGACAATTTCGGGCATTGTGTTGTAATTATCTGTGAAGTAACGGTCATAGCCTTTTTGAGCTGGACCCAAATATTCTACCCACCACACCAAGTATGATTTTGGAACGATTTTGTGCATCCCCAGAAATTGAAACATGAGGTAGAAACATGCCAGATGCTAGGAGCACACTTTAATTCACACCAAGGTAGCCAATTTTAGCCACTCCAAATCTGTTAGAAAATTATCCATCCTGAAACCCGACGTGCAAAAAGTCAAGAGATTCAGTAGATATGCATGAAGCTTGTCACAGTCTACCTGAATTTATTCCGAAATTCATAGTGGGGCACAATTGCAGAATACCCTGCAACTGTTTGAAGGGCGAAAATAAACTCTCTAACAGGTTATCATTAACGTGGGGGGTCCAGGGGCGAAGCCCCTGGAAGCTTTTCAACTTTTGCACTCTGAAAAGTAATATTTGAGCCAAAAAATAGCCGAAATGTGATGAAAGCAACTTCAATTTGTTAAATTACTTTTGAAAAATTTATTTTGCGACATTTCAGTTATTGGTGGGGCCATGCCCCCCAAAATCTCATAAAAATTTATTGGAGGAGCCAGGCCCCCTGCCCCCCCCCCCCCTGGTTCCGACGCCTATGCAGTATAGCTAATTTCGCACTCTTTTCTTTTAATTGCCAAGTGGCATTCTGCTACATAAAGTTTACAAACGCTAGCAAAATGGAGCTATTTACGACGATCTTATCGACAATCTTATTGACGATCTTATCAATTTCTAACTTAAAAACGTTTGACTCAGGATAACATTTGTAGTGGATATCGCAGAGAATGGGGTACAACTCACGGACGTAACTGTTTCAGAGCTCTTTAAATCATTTATTGAAACTGTAATATATGAATATATGTTCCACTGACGTTGTGATTCAAATGAAAATGTAGTTTTCTAGGATATTTTGTGGAATTTTAGCGTCATGCCTTGATTGCTTCAAAAAAGGAGGGGGTCAATAATCTAAGTCTTCATAGAAATGATTTGGTTGTGCACATTTTCTTAGGACCTCAAACCTAATAAAGGACATATGTTCGGGTAGCAAGAGAAGGGGGGTGCACGTACTGCCTCATCACAAGGTACCCCTCCTGGCATTAGCGGCTCGCCATAGGGGCACGGGGGTACTTGCCCCCCAAACGTTTCCAAAGCATGGTCTTCAATTTTCGAAAAATAAAAGTTATTCGATATGACATGAATGAAAAGTAGCCTTTTTCTTCTGATCTGGGCAAACCATCCCAGCCTTCTATCTCATACAAATTTAACTTTCAAGGATATAGTTCGTAATTGTATCAAAATTGTAGCTCAGTACCGGCCGCACAGAAACGTTGATAGCACTACCAGCACCAACAGCAGCACTGAATCAGTACTGTTTCCCATTAGGATTGAAGTTTTTGAAGTTGACAATATTTTTTACAAAGAGTGAACTTGCAACAAGTAGGCGTGATGTCATGTGTTCACATTGATGGATAATGTTTAGTTGTTTTTCTCTAAAATTTGACACCATATTTTTACAATTTAACTGTGATATGTTGTTACCATAAGTGAGTGCATCCTGAGCAATGGAAGTTTAAAAACTTAATTTGCCTTAAGGGCAAGATAGCATCCCTAATCAATTCAAGGTCAAAAAGCAGGATCAAAAGTAAATGAAAAACAGAACAAAACATTGACCATCAATATGAATACATGACATCACACCTGCTTGGTTCAAGTTTACCTTTTGTAGAAAATGTGTCAACTTCAATTGCTAATATCTCGAGAGCCGAACAAAGGAAATGAATGAAAACTTCACCAGAGTGCTTAGAATATGTTCGTTTTTAACATATCAAACGAAAATTTGGTTATGGTCTGTCCTTTTTAACGGAGATTCTACTTTGCGACAAAGAAAATGATAAAATGTTACATCGTCCGGTAAAGGAGCCCGTACATTTTATCTGGTAATTTTCTGATCATTTTGCAGTTTGATCATTTTCATTTTATTAAAATGAAGGTTTTATTGCAGAGGAAAGCTCAAAATAACGACTGCTTAAATTCTACTTACAAGAATGGCAAATGCAATTTATGGCTATCTGAGAGGTCGCGATTTAAAAAAAAAAAAAATTCCCTACGCTCCGCGCCAACTGATGGTGGCGCTCCGCTTAGATAGTCTCTCGAGCAGTCAGTTTCCACTTCTCTTCTCATGCCCCCCCCCCCCAAAAAAAAAACACATTTTTTGCGCGCGACATCCCCTGATACTACGTGAAATGTCTTGGTCGCAAGTTGAGATGGCCCCAAACAAATTTCCTTATATCCGTCCTTGCTTCCTGGTGGCATGAGCCTTGGTCGCGAATGTTAACATACTACGGAGTGCACATTACATACCCTCACGTATTTTACAGAGCATTTTACAGAGAAATATTAGAGAATATCTAAATTACTTGCTTTTCTTTTCTCATTTTGTTTTATTTTTGCTAATTTACATACGTTCAGCTTTGAGTAATTTGATCTTGATTTCACCAATAAAAATTTTCAATTCACAATGCATAATTTTTTGATACAGATAAATATTTTAGATGAAATAACAGTAAATTTTGGCAATGATTTTCCTCTAGCCAGGCAAGCTGCCTCGTTCCCGTTCCTTTTGACTTTACTCTGCTACCTGATTGATTCAAGGGGCTGCAAGTTAGCTGGTAACTCCCTGGATGGATGTTAAATGGGACTTAATTTTGTTGATAACATCCTCTACACTGGGTCTCCTTCGGTAGTCTGCGTCGGTGCATTCTTCTCCAAGTTTCCAAAGATAACCTTTCGATGGCAAGCTTAAACTCTTCAAAACAACGCCAAGACGGAAGACCTCAGAGGAAACGTTGTAAGGTTTTTCCCCTTGTACTACCTCAGGGGCAATATGGGAGCAATATTTCAAGATCCATCCAATCTGGTCTTTGGGATTGTACTGATATTTTGGCTTGTCATTCATGTGTACGGCTTTCCCGAAATCTATTATCTTAACTTTCGGGTTATCCTTTCGAACGAAACCTGGTTCTAATAAAATATTGTCAATTTTAAGATCACAGTGGAGTAATTTTGCACAATGAATGTCCCTCACAGCTTCGCATATCCGAAGGGCGATGCGTGTGGCTTTGGGAGGAGGTAGAACTTTGGCTTCTATAGCGAGAGCCAACATGGTGGACCGAAAGGTTTTGGGCTCGCCAATAAACTCCGGTACTAATACAGGGACCTGTGAGTTATTCTCGGGGTTTGTAATCCCGAAAAGCTCAGGTACACAGTCAAAATGTTTGAGTTTTGTAAGTACGCCAACCTCCAACTGCAAGTTCTGCAAAATGTAACAATGATAAAATTATCATGTAAATGGGATAAATGGGATAAATGTCGTGAATATTAATAATTTAATTGTAAACATGTTGTAAAATGATTTTCACAAAATTTTTAATTTTAATATTTTTTTGTTTCAATTTGTTTGGTTTGATCAGCTGCTCAAGTCTCTAAAGCATAGCATAGCGAATGTGTTGCATGGATGAGAATAAGACTTGAGACGTCATCCCCCCCCCCCCAAAAAAAAGACCTAGGCAGACGAGTAATCAAGGAGATCTGTGGGCAACTGCTTTTTCATTGAGAATGATTTCGGTATTTAATAACGTGTTTGATATGATATCGCTATCATTATCGGGCATACTCAAATGCAACTTGCAATGCCTGAAAAGTGTCATTTTCAGAGATCCTGGAGGACACATTTTTGCCAGCTTCGCTCCAATTGATGGTGGCGACTTCTTAGAAAGTCTGATTACAGGTTTTATTTCGCCCATCCTTAACAAATTCCTACGCTACTGGACCCAGAAAAATTCATTTGCGACTAATCTATCAAACACTCGAGTTGTCGAACGGTTTCCAAAATGAAAGGAAGGGGGCTGAAATACATTTCAAATCTCAAGTTTTACGTCACTTTGTACGTTTGAAGTCAAAGTTGTATACGGTAGTTTATGGCTAATGTTTCTTGGTCATCTATCACACTTCTTTCTTCAGATGGCTTACCTCGACTACGGTATGTTCGTCTACGTCATCCTTATTAATCTGAATAGCACACAGTTTTCCAGAAGATAATTGCCTCATGAGTTTCACTGTACCAAAACACCCGCTTCCAAGAGTTTTGGGCTTGTTAATCCTCCTATCAATAACATCTTTCAAATCTGACCAAGATATTTCTGGACATGATGCAGGAAGGTTAAACTTGTTGGCGAGATTGTTTTCGTTGGCAGATGGTCTGTAAATCAAAACAAAAGGGTTCAAAAAATATTTTGTTTCAATCTCACATTTACCTATATCTTAAATCGGATAATGACAAATGCTAAAAACTTAAAAAATCACCTGAACTGTTGTCTGTGCTAACTTGCAGTGTTGCAACGTGTCACGACTCATGTCATTAATTTTAAAATGGTAAATGGCTGGAAAATTTCTATCTTAATTTTCATCATGGAAATAGTAGAGTGACTCGAGTTACTAACTCGTCAAGGGCCCCATTAGAAGTAGCAAATGACTCGACTCGACTGCAAAACTGAATAACTCGTTACATCTCTGCCAATTTGTTTCGCTACCTCTGCATGATAGTGAAATTGAATAAAGCCCGTGGAATAATTGCACTGTCGTTGCACTTGAAACAACTTCCTGGTCACTTTGCAGTTTGCGAACTTATTTTGAAGTCAGCCTTTTATTGTACAAAACTATGTACAAAAAATGACAGCGAATGCTTAGATTCTACGTATAAGTCTGGGAAATGCTACTTCCGACCATCTGAGGGGCCGATTTCTCCAAATTTTTCCTTGAAAAGGCCAAAAATTTTCAAAGGGGCGGTAGACCCCTTCCCCGGACCGGAGATCACTCAACATACTGCATGGCCCCTTAAAGGAAAACCTGCTTACGTTACCAGTTGCTTTGAAAAAGCAGGATTTTCCAAAATGTATTAAAGCATATCATTTCCAAACACGGTTTTTTTACGAATATGAAATAATTAAAAAAATTTAAATATTGTCACGTTCGTATACAAATTAACTCATAATTTGCTTCCTAAACTATTTTCCAATTTTTATACTCACAATTTTCTTGTACATGGCCACAACACACGCCAGTCGGGTAATTTACATATTCCCACTACATCCTCATCTTATAGCAAAAACTCTTTAAGGTATCGTGCGGTCAGACTCTGGAATACCATTCCTAATTATTTGAAAGGCAAACCAACCCTCACTTCATTCCGTAGTAATTATACTAGGTATATTAACAATGATTGTTGATGCTTTATTCCCTTTGTTCTTCCCCTCGGGCAGGGTGGGGTTTCGGCATATGCTGTTGTGGGTAGGGATTGTCTGCTCATGGGATGGTTTATGTAATTTTAGTTTGTTATTGGACAGTTAAGTTTTCTTTCCTTTTTCCTTGTTTTCCTTTTAGGGAGTGCACTCTCGACAAGCCTTCGGCTTTTAGTTGCACTTCCTTCCACTCTCATTTTATCTTTTGTAATTTTGTTGAACTATGTTATTGTATATACTTGAGTGGTGAAACAAATATCTGAAATGAAATGAAATGTTAATGTTCTTCTAAAGGAAAAGCGACCTTACGTTACTTGCATTAAAGACTAAGCTTTTCCATGAAAAAACCTTTGGAATTATTCCAATATCTTTTACCGGTCTCCAGATGTGTACCTCTTTAATGTATGAACCTTTCTTGAGCAACTTGTTGCCCTCTGTAAAAATGGCGTTGAGTAATGAAAAGTGTTAGCATTTCTTTTGTAAGCCCTGTATTAATTATCTTTTAATTACTCGTCAGATACTTTACGGTTGCTAAGTGACCCCTGGTTTTCAATGACACAATTTAACTTTCCAAAACAAAACCATCCGGACAGACTGATTTAACAACTGTAAATGTTATGAACTTTCAAAAAAGCACAGAATAACATCAGCCATATATGGCATGTCAGTCTCTCGACATCTCAAAATTTGCGTGCTAAGCTCATGTTTATGCATGATCTAGTTTAAATCATACACTTTTATGCATACATTTATCAGACAAAGTAGTAAGAATGTTAATCTAAATCGTCATAGATATGTACAGTTGGTAGCCTATCATATTACTATTAGTTGGTAGTATTATGCTAGAAGGAATGTATATCCTATCGTACAAATTGAGTGAAATGATAAATTCTCTTGTAAAATTGTCAGTTTTTAGTGATTAATCTTGATGTAGGTTTTAATGCTTTTTACAACGTCGAGGATGCTATTTTCATGTTCCCAGGCCTTTCAATTCAAGCTGTTTACTATGCAAATAAAGCAACTTACGGGATGTTTAATTATGCAGGGATGGGGAAGGACTTCTCGCAAAAAAAATAAATAAATAAAAAAAAAAACAATTTGCTTGAAAGATAAAAAACAAAAAAAGCAGGTCTTCCAAAAAAGAATCATTCGCCCTCCAGCTCCATCCCTTTTCTTTAGTGAACCTTTGTAGGAAAGTCGAGTGAATGTAACAAAGTTTGCAAGAGAAATTTAAAGTATTTATTTTACCCAAAACTGTTTGTGTAGCAAGTCCAGCTGTGCTTTACCGAGTCCTTGGCAAGACAGGTTACTGCCAATTGACCAGAAAACTTCCACACTGCGAGCTCATTTAAGGAGTTGATGGGAAATGTAGCTATATCTTGCCGAGGGGGGGGTTGGGGGGTTGGGGCAAAACATTTTCCAAGAGCATTTCTCCCTATGACATCTGCCTTCTGGCGAGGCTTGAAGCTTACTCAGCTTTCAGTTTGAGTCATTTACAAGTTATGAAAGACATTTTACCTCTTAGGCAATTCTGTTGCCTTCGCTGATGCTGGTTTGGTGGCCCTCGATGATGCTTTCGTCATAAAGGTAGGTCCCCACATATTTGACCATGGTTCAGGTGTTTGATTTGTCGCACCCCATCCTAAGTTGATTGTTCCCTGGAAATGAAGCATTTCGCATTAACTTGGATTACTGAAGAAAATCATGTATATTGTCTCAGACAAATTTTTAACAGTTTAATGTTTCTCTCGTTTATTCCCAAATGGATCTCAGTGAAACTAAATTTTTTTTAAATTGTTTCAGCTTACCCATGTAGGTGCTGCACCTGTTTGGTTAAATATTTGGTCGTTTAGAAGATGATGGGAATTCTGCAGTCTGACTGAACGATGACCAGTGACATCACCGTTTTTTTCTTTGAGAAGAAGGCTTAGAAGTTTCCCACAGAAAGCAGTTTCCCCAGTTCTTATTCGCTCCCCATCCCTGCCATCGGAATAGATCATTAAAATTTGCATTGGTATCAAGCTGTCCACCAATTGCTCCTAAACCGAGGTTCCTCCCACCTTGTCTTGTCGATGGTGCATCCATTAAGTTTGTAGAGCTGGACGCATTGTCGACTTCAATTTCAACGCCGGTTTGTCGGTTGTGTTGATCCAAATCTTTCGGACCCACCGGAATCGCTGCTGCTTTTTCGCCTTGTGGCCCATTTCCACAAGGTAGCACAAAGGTTGTTGGACCGGTGGGCGTAAGACGTCTACAGGGAACAGGCACAATTCGACAGTTAAGGTGGTTGTTGTTGTTGAAAATGTTATGTACCTTGTGAGGTGAGGTTGCTGTTGTGGTATGACTGGGAACTTTCATGGAAGCGTGATGTAGGCATGTAGTTGTTCCTAGCTCACGTGGCTGCCTGTGCACACGGGTGTTTGGTATATTGGTGGCAGGACTTTGGCAAGAGATTTCAGCCGAGATATTTGGTGTCATGACAGCAGAAGGAAGAGGTAGCACTGCTTCACCAACAGTGCAAGGACGGCGACTGGCATTACTTGCATACCCTTTGATGGTCGGGAGTTGCTGGAAATATTTTTGTATTTCCTCATTGTCGAGGCCGCTTATACCTTCGGCCGGCTGGTTGACTTTGCATATAGTAAGAGATACACATTTGCGCTTTGCAGCAGAGCAAATCTTTGTCACTCGAATGGTGGTGGGTATCGAACGGAAAGAGATGTGTTGTCCTTCACGTCGACAGAAAGAGACAGTAGTATTCAAAGTTTTCCGTTGCCAGAGAAACCCGTACATCGGAGGTGCAGAGGAGGCCTTGGGAGAATATTTGAAAAGTTTGAAAACTGCAGAAGCTGTAGCAGGATAGCTATGATGATCGGTATGACGGTCAAGTCGGCAATTGTTGTCTCTGCTTGTTGGACGCCAGGAACAGTCAAATCCAGTGTTTGTTGAGCTGGACCCAACAGTTTGTCGCGGGCAAAGACCTCGAAGACTGTGAGAGATTGTTGGGCAAAATCTCCTCTAACTGTAGCAGAGTGGTTGATTTTGGTAACGATCAGTGAGACGCAGTTACAAAACTTGAAGAAGGAGTACGTTGAAAGATGTGGTTAAATACGTTATGCGGTTATACCATTAAAAATCGTTCAAAATCGCTCAAAATTTACCAAACAAAAAATAAAGAGAAACATAAAGAATAGAAAAAAGTTTTAGTAAATGGAAATGAGTTTTCAGAACCTTTCCGTAATCTTTATTCTTTATATTTCCGTTCTGTAAATGTACCTTAACAGTTTATAGTGTATTTTGGTCAACCTAAGATAAATTCGGTTATGTATTTGGGACCCTATCCTTAGACTCCCACAACAACCTCACCTTTGGCCGCAGTTTAATGAAACATTTTAGATAAAACACAAAACAAAAAGGGAATTCCTGATATTTCCAGAACACCATTTTCTTTTTTATTGTTCATAAGTAGCGGCACAATTTTGCGTTTAGCCAGTTTCGATGGCGAAAACAGTCCACAAATTTCAACGCTTATTATAAAGTGTAAACGCTGGAAGAAATGTAACTTCTTTGACAAACAGTCCCTTACCTGATGATAACAGCAGATTCCCAAATTCCCCTTCACAGACAAAAGTTTTGATTGGACCTGGAAAGGCGAATAAACAGATGTGTCATTTCAGGGCGGATTGTGTCTTTGATTGAAGGCCTTTGCCCAGTGTCATACCTAGACTCTTTACAGGGGCCTTTGTGCATTATTTAGCAAAAATTTTTATAACTGACTAACAACTGAGATAATCCCTAACCTAATCCCCAACTCTAACGAAAATACAATCAATACAAAACAATGGCAACAGCAATCAAGAAATTCCTTCTTAACATGCAGTGCGCATCCTGTTTGGGGGGGGGGGGAAGCACCTCTATGTTCCAATTTATTTTAAGGTGTGAATATTACTGTATTAGGAACAAAATTTGCCTCAGGCGTGGCGAGATTTTGCCCTTTTTTAAACAAATATTTCAAAACACGAAAAATCAATTGCAGAACATTTTGGACGTTGAGTTTCCTGTAAGGAAATTTCTTCAGTTTGGGGATTATTGAAGAATCGTTTTCTTTCGTATTAGCAAACCCAAAATTGGACAGTGACTGAAGATTGCTGTTATCATTAAATGGTATCTCAGGCGTGCGGATTGTGGCTCTCCCGACGACATTAAAAGTTAAAAACTTAAACATTTTGCTCTTTTATGCGACCGATAATATAATGTTATTGCCTTACTGACATATTACAATTGATCTATTGCGATTGTATGTAGGTACACAGATTGAAATAATAAAGAGTGCTAAAATTTAGTAGAGATCTCAGCAACGTACGTTTCGATTTAGTATTGCTATTGTAGTCAGACAGGACTTTATTAGGAGTCAAACTGTAGCGGTTCTTTCAGTTTTCTTCAGTTGCTGTGGAGACACTGAACTGTTTACCCTTAAATGTACAGCAACACGAACAACGGTGGGAGATTCAATTATTTTACCAAGTGTTTGGTTACACCCGACATAGGAATCAAGCACGCACCCCCACTCCCCTTCCCCGACATGAGAAACGTCGTGTTCTGTCAAAACAAGCGGTTTGCGTTTGCATTTGCCTAACAATGATAAACCATCTATACTATTTGATGAAGAAGATTTTTAAAAGCAAACTTACAACAGAAACTGATTTTTTAAAATCAATTTCAACGATGCTTTTGACTGGTATGAATTAAAATACTTGTATTGCGGTTCTAGGGGTATTAGTGCTCGCCTCTTTTTTGGGGGAAAGGGAAGGTAAGCCAAGCCAAACTGAGAGGTTCTCTGAGTACAATATTATGTGTGTATTCAACGGTACTTGCCTACATCATTTTGATTAATATTTTCCTTTCTTACATCCTGAAAATGCAATCGGCCAGTCAAATTTGAGTAGGCTCTAATCAATGCGGGCGTCTACCGGAATCGTTTTAAAACTTCAAAATTTTGATTAGATTCGGCTCATAATTTAACGTTATTTTTAGTTTTAGTTTTTAACGCAATAGTTTGGGTTTTTATGAATGAAACAAATCATTTCATTTCTGAACCATTTCTAGTCAGTTTTGAAACAATTGCTTTCAAATATTTGACATGATCTTAGTTCATAAACCGATTGACTTAATGTTTTAGGGTGTAGCACGGGGTAAGACTGGCTATTAATTCATTTATCTCCCGAACCAAAAGTAAGGTTTTACTTTCTTACCGGTCGTGTCATCCAAAGACTGAATTCTGTGAACATCATTGATGTCAATGTGTGGTTGAATTCGACCATGAAGGCAGTCTGTGATGAAATTCAATCAGTCTTGGTTAAAAATTGGTAATGATAAGACTATCTTAATTTTAAACCTTTTTGTCATCATATCTGGTTGGCGACTCCTCGAAACATAGTGGAGTAAGGGGACCTGAGCTTCTCGTCCACCCATGCTACCCCCATTATCCCATTACCCTGATTACCCCCCCCCCCCATTACCCTGATTACCTTCTGAATATGTAAGTAGTAAGTGTGTGAAAAGTATGCGTCAAAGTTTAATACCTTTGCAAGAAACGATGTAACTGATAGCCGCTCTCCCCAGAGTAAATAGATTGTAAACACGCAGACTCAGACCTGTCTTTTTATTAACCATTTTGCAATACTTACGTACTGGGTGTTCATCAGTTAAAGTTTATCACAACTAAGTATTTAAAACACGTGAATATAACGAATATATACGAAATAATTTAAATAGTTGCTCAACATTTGGTTAACAGTGATTTTGTCGAGGCTTTTGGTAACCCGTGGAACGGACGAAAACTTTTCGTTCCACCCATCGCTTCGAAAAACCAAGTCTGAGAGCCGACAGCCTACAAGGCGTTACACAGGCCAGGCTTTTGGACACTTAAGTGGTCATTCTCTAAGTAGTAGGTCTAAATAATGAACTGAAGGGGAGCATTTAAACAACCAGCTGGGATATACATTAAAAAAAAACTAAAAATCGAATTAATCAGGGTTGGAGAGGTAAATGATCTGAATCTGTAAAAACTTCGACTGATATTTTTTTAAATTGATTCTACTAAGTTTAAATTTTAAACAAGTGTAGTGACAATTCTTAAATAAAAAATCCATATTAGTTACCCACGTGGTTAGTTCGTTCTGCAAAATGTAATGAAATGTTTAATTTACTTTCAAATTCTTTCTGCCAAAAGTCCACAAAGATTTCTTGCTGCTCATGAAGCGTGAGATCAAGGAAGTCTAAATAAGAAACAAACTGTTCATATATTTTTCTTTCTTTTTTGTAATGGCATTGGTTGCAGAATTTTGTGGAAGTAAATGCACATCCCTAAAGACCGATTCATATTTCATCATAGCTGTATAAAGCTAGAAAATTTTAACACTGGTCAGTTCCCATGACACGTGTTACTTGGTGAGGTGGTACTACAACATTCTTATCCTCGGGTACCCGAAACCAAAGTTATCACTGCCTGAAAGTGTCTACAATGGCCCCACCTTTTGTTTTTATTTCTCTCTCGAAAGGCGCTTTTAATTGCATGGGGAAATTTTGATATCGACAAACCTGACTGCGTCTCACGTTTACAGCTTCAAAGTATGGCACGCCAAAAGGCTCACCAAATATGATGATGTTCTAAAAATACACGTTCATGTACTAAAGTTACACGTTCATGTACTGAAATTACACGTTCATGTACCAAAAATATACGATGATGTACTAACTTCATATGATCATGAGGTAAATTTACACCATCATGTGCTAAAACCATCAGTTCATCATGTTAAAAGTTACGTTGTACATGTAAAATCACACGTTGTACATCTTAAAACACACGTTGTACATGTAAAAACGTAAGATCATCATGTTATTATTGTCTCTTCCGCACGCCATACAGAGTGAGCCTTTCGGCGTACCAGAAGTCCGCCAAAAGGCTCACCGAATTTGATGTAGTAAAAGTACACGTTCATGTACTAACTGCTTACGATCATGTACAAATTTCATACGTTCATGTACTGATTTCATACGTTCATGTACTGATTTCATACGATCATGTACTAAATGTCAGTACATGATCGTAAGAAATCAGTACATGATCGTATGAAATCAGTACATGAACGTAAGCAAACAGTACATGAACGTATGGAATCTGTACATGATCGTAAGCAGTTAGTACATGAACGTGTACTTTTACTACATCAAATTCGGTGAGCCTTTTGGCGGACTTCTGGTACGCCGAAAGGCTCACTCTGTATGGCGTGCGGAAGAGACAATAATAACATGATGATCTTACGTTTTAACATGTACAACGTGTGTTTTAAGATGTACAACGTGTGATTTTACATGTACAACGTAACATTTAACATGATGAACTTATGGTTTTAGTACATGATGGTGTAAATTTACATCATGATCATATGAAGTTAGTACATCATCGTATATTTTTGGTACATGAACGTGTAATTTTAGTACATGAACGTGTATTTTTAGAACATCATCATATTTGGTGAGCCTTTTGGCGTGCCATATCAAAGAAGTGGTGGCGATTGTAAAGAACTTTAATCTTTAAAAATCGAATCAAATCGAAAAATGTTTCACATTTGCATTTGTTTCATAATCACTTACAATTTGGCCACTTTTTAATAGTCATTGCTACTGTAATGCAGTACAATTGTCAATTGGAATGGAAAGGAATGTAATTCCAATTTCGTTGTTCTCAGATCCTAAGTCACTATGTGTCGTAAAGGAGAATACATTCAGTACAAAAGAGATAAGTTCAACTTACTCTTGTGCATCTCATCATCAAATATCGTTTGCTCTGAAAGAAAATGAAGTTTAAAATGAAGGTTTAAACAATTTTTCTCTAACCTCAGAATAAATTTCACCCGTTAAAGCTTAAAGGTATAAAAATTTTCGCAACGAAGTATTCCAATTATTCTTCATAAAATGGCATTTTAAAAGGATGAAAGCAATACTTGCCACCTTAAATTAAGAAAGCTTTTATCTCCTGTTGTATTAAATAAGATTTTTTCGAGACTAACTGATAACTTACGACGAAAGGTGAAGTTTTAGCTGGCAAAGGTTGCATGGCCTCTCCTCACAAATACTTTTTTATGGACCCACTTTATCCTTAATGCATACAATTAAAGGCTCTAAGTTCTCCTTTGTTTATTGCCTATGGCAAGGTACGAACAAACAGGGTTATTTTTTATATCCATATAAAAGCTCACTGGAGAAAAAAGAACTAAAGATATTTTACCTGGTGTTAAGCGAAGCAACAAAGATGAGTCTTCAACGGGGAATTCCCTTGAAGATGGTGTCCGTTTGTGATCTACAGGTCAAACAGAAATAAATTTATTTCAAGTGCAACGATTGGAAAAGAAAATAATTGAAAGCTTTGTTGGATTTTTTTGGACAGTGAGGAGAAAACATCGTGAGATATTTTCGTATATTTGAAAAGATTAATACCCATTTTGTACAAAAGAGCAATTTAATCAAATGGTCAATTGTACACCAACCTTTAAACGGAGGACGCAACCCAAAACGTATCTCTGGGAGGATGTACAGAGCTTTGGGAGAAGAAAATAAAACGAGGAGATGTTTGAGTTTAAACAAAAAAGTGTGTTATAATCTTTTTTATATAATTTTGCTGATAAGGCTTACTCTAAATATATCCACAAATGTGGTATGTTGGCTAAGTAGAAAGTTACGAAAACCTTAGACCAAAAACAACTGTTCACTCAGATCACAAAGATTTGTCCACGTAAAGGGAGGGTGGGTAAGCAAAGAAGATAGACGGGTGTGGTTTGATAACATAACTGTTTCACACGTGTTGGATAATTACATTTTTAGAAATAGCCTAGCCTAGGTAAAAATGCTTTAATATCTCCTGATTTGGAAATGGCTTATACTTATTAAGTCATTAATCGATAAAAATGGTGACACACTGTAAACACAAATTAGTCAAGCGGTGCCTTAATCGACTGGCCACGTTAGTTGCTCACATTTGGCTTTTTTTTTATGACATCCGACCAATTTCGTAGAAATGTACTAAAGAATATCAGTCAAAACTTAGTCAAGAATGCTTCATAGTTGTTAGAAACTGATTCAACTGAGTCAAAAATTAGTCAAATATTAGTCAATATTGTTGACTAACGTGATTCGTCGATTTGGACACTGCTTGACTGATTTGTGTGTACATGAGCATTGCATATATTGTTCAGATCATTATATGTTGAAATCTAGCCTACGCAAACAATAGGAAGTTCCCGAATGTTTCGACTATCACCACCATTACTCGCATGTTCCCTGAAGCTCCTAACCCACCCAACCCCAAATTACTAATTTTTTATCAAACATAAACTGCTGATTGAATATCAAGGCTTCCTAGGTTCATAAACACCGTGCTTACTTAAAACTAAGTTATGGATACTGGAAGAGTTGTTTTTAACATAATTTACGAACCTCAAATTTAAGCAATATAAGTCAATGAAGTTTAGTTAGCATACATACCTCGTCCGAAGCATAGGAAATGGCGGCCATTCCTAATTAGGCTTGAAAGGGTGTTATAAGCACAAAGTGAAAAGGTGAAAAACATTTTCTCAGAAAGTTTCGGTAGCACTTTATCCGTCAACTTTGAAAGTTGTGTGATATCGTTGTCAATGTCAACTTTACCATTACTACATCCTTCTGTGACGTCATGATGCCACCTATGCGTGATCGTCTGACTATGCGCTTCTGATCGTTCAAATACTGTTGTGCGTGCGCGTCTTATTCACACATACGTGACTGTTTGCATAATTATTGAATGCAGTTCCGTTGAATTAAGATCCTTTCTCCGCGCGACAGAACATAAGTTTCAGTCATGGTTTCAGTGCAATATTGCGTCTGTAAATTCTTGTAGGTATCTAAACTTTTCCATGATCTGCTTAGATCCTTCTTAGACTGATATTTTTTTTCCCGAAATACCATCTGCGTGTGTCGATACTAGCGCTATTATAAATAATATGAAATATATATTAACTGAATTTTTCTTGAGATCCGTAATTAATAATAAATTTTTTCTTCCCCAAAGAGATGCCATGCCTTGTCGTCACACCGACTTTATAAAAAAGCAAAATGGTGCGTTGTAGCGCCTTTGGTAAGGTACATGATTTTGATAATTATGTTGTTAGCATCGTCTTTACAACCGCGAGCAGACTTTGGTGCGTATCCGACTGATGGAAGTTTTAGAGAAAGAAAATGAATGCGGAAGACATGCTACAAAATCAAGTACAGACGTTTATGTCATCGGCTTAATCCAAGTGGGATTAACGACTTATCATTTAAATTAAAATTACAGTCAAAAGGATGCTCATGGCAAAGTGCGTGTATTGCAGTTGCGCATGATGGTAACAAATATCTATAATGCTACGGTAGCACACGGTTGTTTCGTAACAAGGAATGGGTAGAAGAATTACCGGTGTGTATTACAATTATGACTATAGGTGCGTTACATTCATTTCCCATGACAAAAATGTGTTGAAGTGACGAAGGGAGGGCGTTTATAATATCATTGTGACGTCATCACGCTTACAGTCTGTTCACGCATCCGGCTACCGACTGATCCTTTGCCGGACATTTGTAGGATCCATCTTCCCATTTTCTCGTCTAAATGTACCACGAATACTTTTATTCAATTCAAAACCTGAACTTAATCTGCTTACTATGGTAAGTCAAGATTACTACTCACCATTATTTGACTGTCGTATACGTCGACGAATCCGATTACCGCTTGTTTTTAGTGACTGTAGGCCGCCATTAGTGGGGTCCATCAGCGTAAAACCGTCTTTATTTATTGTTTACATGAATTTCAAACCCTCATACTTAGTGAAGTTGGAGTATTTAAGATACAAATTAGTGTACAACCATCCATGATAGGGGTAAGTAAGGAAATCTTAAGATTTAAAGGTGATGGACCCCAGTAATGGCCTACTGAAATCAGACCATCACTTGCTGTCCGGATTCGTGTAACTGACGCGTACTTCCGCGTGCTTGGAAAAAGAACGCAGTTGATTTTGTGTTGTAAGCGCGTAAGAATGTAAACGCGTGCATAGATGTGCGCTTATGAAGATATCATAGAAACTGACCAATCACATTGAACCAGTAGGTCGATGAACTTCAAACAAGACGTTGTGCGTTAATGTTCAAATTTTCCTCAGAAGAAAGCCTCGAAGAAGCCTAAAACTGTTTCATGTAATGGAATTTATTGAAGAACGGTGTTTGCAAAAATTGCAATGTTTTAAAATCACACGTATTTATCCTACCGGAAGGTACCAATTTGCCTGTTGGCCCTCCAAACGACTGATCAGTGATCAGCACTTCCGCCCCTCAGATTCGGCCTCCATGAAGAGTCACCGCGCCATTTTAAGTTTTGTATTATGTTTATAATATCTTTGTCACAATACAGATAGTACGCCCTCTATTTTAGAAATAGTTCTTATGCGCTGACGACACGCTGAAGTCATTTTGGAGAAATTTGAATCAACGATAGTGGTCTCGTATCCGATTGGTTGACCAATCAGTTGTCTGTTTTTTTAGTGTATGTTTATTATTCTTCCAACAGGGGGCATTTGCATTTTGCATTGTAACACCATAGACCTTATGCCATCTAACTCCAGTAGTGCATTGTGGGAAGGATTATTCCGTTACTGTTCCAATTCACAATTATCTCACAATTATGAAAATGGCATCTCCGTGGTAACGATTTACTTCTGTGGTCATGTCCTTGGAATTATCCTTCCCAGGTTGCAGTTTTCAAGCGCCCTCTTTTTGATTGGCATAAGGTCTATATGCAATTTGCCTATAGACGAATCCGATAAGCGCTTGTTTTTAGTGACTGTAGGCAGCCATTAGCGTGGTCCATCAGCCTTTATTCGGATTCATTAATTGTCTACGTGAATTTCAAATCTTCATATTCTGTGAAGTTGAGAAAATCAAGATACAGGCCAGTGTACAACCATCCATAGAACAGGTAAGGAAGGAAATTTAAAAATTAATGGTGATGGACCCCAGTAATGGCCGACTAAAATCAGACCATCATAACCTGTCCGGATTCGTCTATAGACGAATCCGGACAAATTATCCTAAGCTTCAGGATTTCTCCGAGAGGCCATACACCGACGTCACTGCGTTATGCGTCCCTCTTCTTTGTCATCCATAAAACAATTTTTGTCGTATACGCGTGTACACGAATCCGGACAGCAAGTGATGGTCTGATTTCAGTCGGCCATCCTTGGGGTCCATCACCTTTAAATCTTTCGATTTCCCTGCTTACCCTTATCATGGATGGTTGTACACTAATTTGTATCTTAAATTCTCCAAGTTCACTAAACATGAGGGCTTGAAAATCATGTAAACAATAAATAAAAACGGTTTTAGGCTAATGGACCCCACTAATGGCGGCCTACAGTCACTAAAAACAAGCGCTAATCGGATTAGTCCATTGGTAAGACTAAGCTACTGCACCGGATTAGTGACGTACAGTATGACAAATTAAAACACGCTAGCGTCACGTGCATGATATCTATTGTCATGTTTGTTTTCTACATGTATTCGTGTAAATGCAGATGGTTGCCCTCACTCCAGTCTGAGTGAAAGCAATCCCTTTGTGTTCTTGTCCGGCCGGTTTGAGTTGTCTATTTGTTACAACGTGCCTGTTTCTATGTACGTTTTAAAAAGAAAGCAATCCCTTCAGTGATCAACCCCTTAAACCCCCCCCCCAAACCCAAGGAAGGAGGTTGCACACCGGAAAAGTGCATGGAAAATATTGGATTCACAAGTCTGATCTTTCTGTGGAACTGATCAACTGATGAGTAGGTAGTTCTAACTTTTCAAGCACGAGCACAATTGACTATGTCGAGTATCTCCTGAAATTTTTCCAAACATTGTTAATTTTGAAGTTAACGCTTTGGATAAATTTATGTCAGATTATCATAATGCTATACACATTAAAATTAAAGGTTATTGCAAGGATCCACCATCGTGTACAAATGAAGCTTTACCCGTTGAGTGTAATGTTACTATGACGAAAATTGTCTGGGATAATATTAAAAGTAATAGATAAAAGTAAAAGTAGCAAATCCTACTAATCAGTGGTTGAACAATGACTGCAAATTAGCAAGATCAAGGTACATAAAATAAAAGCAATCATACAAAGTTAATAAATGTGAAAATTCTAAGTGAGAGCGGCGGTGTGTATGCAAGCAGTATAAAACAGTACTAAAAAAAAGCAAAATGCAATTATTTTACTAATCTTCACAATGTAATGAGGAACATGAAAAAGTAGTATTGAAGAAGTATTGGGATTTGATTAATGCTAGTTCGTCAGAGAAATGTAGCTCTCATATTTCTATTGATGAATTCAAAGTTCATTTCATGAATCTAACTGTCTAAGGGGGATCTTGTGCATTTAAACGTATTTTCAAATTTTAATAGCGTGACATCTAATGTAAATGAGTATTTTGAATGATGATATAACAGAAGGAGAGGTGACCTTGCAAATACAAAAACTTAAAAGCTGAAAGTCACCCGGGATGGATAATCTTTTGAATGAATTTTTCAAGTGCAGCCCAATTAATGATATGAAACTGGTAACCAAACTTTTTAATATTGTTTTGGCCACTGGGGTGGTGCCGATGGACTGGACAATCGGTGTAATCATTATTCAAAGGAAAAGGGTCGCCTAATGATATCGATAATTACCATAGTATCACCTTTTTTAAGGTAGTCTGACATGAAAATAACAAAATTGGGTTTTGGGTGTAAAAAGCATTGAAAACCATGAAAATAGCCACAATTTCCATCAAAATCCATAAAAATTGACCATTTTACAGGGCAATTTCTGATTTGCACTTAATCATTAATAAATATGAGCTCAATATGCAAATCTTGTGATGTCATGGGAGGGACATACCATATATGGCTAATGTTATCATCTGTTTTTACAATCTTCATTTCAAGGACAGTTGAAACATTAGTTTGTCCTGGAGGTTTGAGTTTGGAAGTTTAAATTGTGTCCTTGGAAATCTTCGGTATCAATTACCAAACCATAAACTAACTGAAGTTTAATTGAGAGATAATTTATATAGGGTTAACAAAAGAAATGTCAACACTGTGCAACACTCCATATCATTATTTTTGCTTTAGCAACAAGTTTCTTCAGAAACATTCGAACTTTGAAGGGGTATGTCTTGAGAACCGTAAAAGATATTGAAATAATTCCAACGGATTTTTCCTTAGAAAACTTCACTCCACAACTGCTAAGTGAAGTGAGGTCATTTTGCTGACACGTAACACTACCTTTAAGCTGTTTGGGAAAACTTTTTACTTCTACTTTAAATGTACGCTTTAAGGAATATCTAGATAACACTTGGTCTTTGGGGGACGGGCAAGCGGGTTTTAGAGCTAATTATTCTACACTTGATCATATTTTTATTTTATTTCCAGTTATAGATATCTATTTGAGTAAAAGAAGACGTGTATTCTGTGCCTTCATAGATTATAAAAAGGCGTTTAATTTGGTCAATAGGACTTTTCTTTGGTCTAAGTTAATTACAAGTAATATTAATGGGAGAGTTCTTAACCTAATTCAGTCCTTGTACAGAAATGCTAAGTCATGTGTAAAAAATATTGGGCAAACATCTGACCTTTTCGACTGTAATTTAGGAGTTAGACAGGGGGAAATATGTCCCCAGTGCTATTCGCTATCTTTTTAAATGATTTTGAAAGGTTTATTAGCCGTTATTATAAGGTTTTAAATATTTTAAGCGAGTCTTGTAAGGATCATTTAAGTGATGTAATTTATTCTGTTAATGTTATTTTTATTGCCTCTTATACGTCTTCGGAGGATGAAAAGAGAATAAACTGAACTAAACTGAACTGTCGCAGTAAAAGCAAAGACAGAACAGATTAACAGAATTATCGACACAGAGTTTCCGGGATGGTGTAAAGTTACCATTGATTAGGGGTTTCGATTGACGATTGATGCCAATGTTAGTTACTTATTCCCAGCCGGACAAAGGGATGGGGCAAACGGGATAAGTAGGGAAGTCCCCTGTCGGCAGGGACTGCATAGCTACCGTACATTACCCATTGTTTTCCGATGAGTCTTAATCATGGACTTAAACATGGACAGAGCATACTGCACGATAGATTGTTGCTAACGTACGTGTGAGAAAAAGCTCATCAAGATGGCTGTCTTCTATTTTACTGTATAAAAGTTTTAACTTGCTGAAGTTAATTCCCAGATTTTGCAAGAAAGTTGAGTTATTTTTGAAATATGGCATGGTAAGATCAAAATCACTTCACGTATAGCAGGAATATGATATTGTTTCTCATTCAAGTTAAACTTTTGTTTAAAATATTACAGGGTCGTCGTCAAATTATACACACTCTTAAATCAAAAGAATGAACTTAGTCACTCTTTGATAGAGTGAAAAGTGTGAATTCGCTCCATTAGAGTAATAATTCACTCCAAGAAGATTGAAATTCACTCCAAAAAGAGTGAAATTCCCTTGAAACGAGCGAAGTTTCACTCTTGATGGAGTGCCCACAGTGATCGCTCTTAAAAAAAAGAGTAATCATTGCAGGCACTCGTGGAAGAGTGAATTTTCCTCTTCTTCTAGTGAATTTCACTCTTTTTGGAGTGAACTTCACTCCTCTTGGAGTGAGTTATCACTCTAATGGAGTGAATTTACGCTTTTCACTCTATCAAAGAGTGACTAAGTTCACTCTTTTGATTTTAGAGTGCAAATTTTAGCTTCACGGCGATGCGCCTTTTTCGTCCCAGTCGGTGGTGACGATAAGACGAACATGTCATGATAAGATGAACACGTCACATGCTCTGTCCACGTATAGGCTATAGGAAGTCCGTGGTCTTAATCCTTACGATAAAGAGATAAAAGATGCTTCCAGGAAAAGCCCATAAAGAATCCTCAAATTTTCCAATATCCCAACAAGAATCCATGTCTTTTTTAAATGTCTTTATTTGCAAGTCCCTGACTTTTGAAGTGCTGGGAATGAAAAACTAAAAATCTCTTCAGTTTCATTTAAAAAGCCTTATCGTACTATTTTGTAACCTCGACGAAATTCTGCCGACCCCACGATCTGTTTAGACTTGTTCGTAGCAACGGAAGACTTTACGATAAATATCCCTAACTATCCAGTTTTTGTTGCAACGAATCCCAATACCCGTACATATAAAGTTTCCGCCATGCAATTCCAAATATTCTCTTTTTACGATCCACGTTTTTAAATATTTAAAAGAAGGCAACAATCATGCCGGAAAATTCAAAATTTTGGTGTAAGTCCTTAATCCATGCGATAAAATGTACGTACTTAAAGCGGCTCATTGAGTTTTTTTTAGTGAAATTCAATAATTAGCTGATAAGATATCAGTTATACAGCAGGCTGTCTGATGCCGTACATCAACATTCCTAATGCGTCTCCAAGACACACATTAAGTTTTTTGTTATTGCATTCCTTTTTCGAACCACTCTTTGGCTAAAAAGAACCCTCCCAAGTCTTGTCACAGTATTGCATATGTAGGCCCCCCAAATACGAATTAGTCCCATCCCAATTACCGTGTGTGACATTGGTGAGCGATGTGTGACAAACTGGTGATCCAAAATATTGAGACAAAAGTGGACGATAATTGTGACAAAAAAAGGCTAGAGTAGTGAAAAAAGTGGGATTGTGTACAGTGGACAGTGTTCCTAAACCACGTTGTTTTGGTTAATGTAGTTGCAAAAAACTGTTCTTTAATCTCCTCATTAAGTTTTGTACTAGCATAGTTGTTTGTGTAAGCTTGAAGGTGGAGGGCAGATTTCACAGCATCATTAACACAATAGCAACAGCGTAGAAAGCTGAGGTATTAGGTTGCTGTCAATATTCTGCTTTAATCTGGTATACATAGAGCTAAATTTTTTAATATCAAATGAACTGGTTGCCCTCCACCTTGCAAAGTTGAAGGTAAAGCACGACAAAGAAGTTGAGAAGTTCACTGGCTCTAGATCTGAGGGTCCGCCATGTTGTACTCATACATGACAGCAGCTCTTGAATTTTAAGGGATCTTTCTCCTTTGCCTTGTCTTAGATTCGCACTTCTCTTTACGTTACTTAACTTCGTTCAGTCGTCGGGAAACTTTCTTTCTACTCTTTTTCAAGGAGTCGACTCCTATATATGCTGGGGATGCATACTCCCTTATATTTCCAGGCTCCGTCTGACTCATTGAATTTGCCGATAATTTATAGGCTAGTTCGGTAATTCGTTGGCGCATGGAATTGTGGGGCACACCGTGGGATACACAAACCGATGTGCATAGTAACCCCAAAACGAATTGCCAAACTCGCTTAGTGTGACTCGTTCTGACGAGTTTTCATGCACTTGTCTTAGACTTTGAGCAGTGTGAAGAATTGTGGAAATTAATAAGCCTTTATTTCTCGTCCTGTAACCCTTACGGCATTTCTTAATTCTCACATCTTAAATTTAACGATGATTGACCGCCCTCCAATAGAGCAATCTAAACGGTTGAGAAGTTCACTGCCAACCGTTTTGATTCCAACATGTTCCATTCATATACGAATCCGATCAGCGCATGTGTTAAGTGAATGTAAGCAGCCTTTAGTGGGTCCATCGGCCTCAAATTGTCTTTATTTTATTGTCTGCATGATTTCAAACCCTCACATTTAGTCTAATTGAGGAAATCAATATACAATTCAGTGTACAACCATCCATGATACAGGTAAGAATGGAAATACAAAGACCAAGGTAATGGACCCCAGTTATGTCCGACTAAAATCAGACCATCACGTACATAGCTGTCTGGATTCGTCTGTTAGTGAGGGGTATAGTAGCTGGTTTTCTAGAAGACACAAGAATCTAAATTGTACAGCTACCAAACATAGGCGTGCAAGGCGGAGGGCGGCGGGCAGCTTTTGGAAGACTGTCCCCCAATTTTAGTAAAAACTGAAATTCGGGCAAAGTCAGCTAAAAATTCGAGCAGTCATTTAAAAAACTTTGACATGCCATGTTTATAATAGTCTTGTTCAAGACGTTATTACATTATTTTTAACCAAAATTCGGTTTAGAGGGCGGGCTTTAAACTTGACTATTTTGCAGGGAGATTTGCCCCAATACAGAGCTGAGTATTTCTGAAGGAAATAGAGGACGTTCTCAAAAAAGAGTAGCAAACGTTGTACTTTTAACTAGTATTAAGGTCTTGACCAAAACTATGTTTACAATAACACAAACAACTCTTATTGCCTGAAATGTGTCAGAACAATAAAAAAGTATCATAAACAGGGTGTGAATTTCATGGGGGAAAAAATGTTAATTTTAAAATTCCCAAATATTCGGGCAGTATATCATAGCCAATTTTCACAGTCAAAACGATGCCCGAAATAATTTGAATGTACGAATTCTTTCAAAAGTTGGCCCGAAAAATAAAAGGGTATTCAAGGTAAATTTTTATATAAAATGAAAAATACAAACTTTTGCAACACATCCGGACACCTTATGAAGAAGCATATTTGTTTTTCTCAGGCGCACCGTATGCTCTTGAGAAACTGCCTGTTATAACTTTTAGTAAAAACTGAAATTCGGGCAAAGTCAGCTAAAATTCGAGCAGTCATTTAAAAAACTTTGACATGCCATGTTTATAATAGTCTTGTTCAAGACGTTATTACAACAATCTTAACCAAAACTATGTTTACAATAACACAAACATTTTGTCAGTTGATTTCCTTGAACATGAAGAGTGTTGTCAGAAGCTTGCCCAGTTTGTGCCACTTCTCATTGGTGATGAGAAACCCAGTTTTGTAATTGTTCATTGTGGAACTAATGATGTTTCATCACACAACACAACTCAAATAATGAACCTTTTTCAGAAGCTTCACACCATCCTCATGTCCGTGAATAAAGATATTCATGTGGCCTACTCTGGACTCACTGGTAACCGAAACTGCCTCCAGGCTGATATCTATGTGTGCTATGTAAACAATCGTATCCGTCAATTCTGTGAGGAGTATCGATGTACTTTCATTGACAATTACAAAATAACCTTTTCTCACCTCTCATATGATGGCATCCACCTTAATAGAAGGGGTCTTGTTCAATTAGCCAGGAACTTTATATCATTTCTAAGGTCTACATATTCCACTTGATCGCCTCCTTTTTGGAAAGGCCAAAACCCAGAGGTGGAAAGGACTTAAAGTTATCTCTTTGTGCTCAACCAACACAAGAATGTACAAAAAATGTCAGTTCTGATAAAATTTCATTTGCCCTGTGGAATGCTCGTTCCATAAAAGCTAAGATCCCTATAATTTGTGACTTTATAATGTCTGACAATATCGACATCTTGGCTATTACAGAATCCTGGCTGACAGGTGATCAACGAGATGAGCCTATTATTGCAGACCTGAATAATACACTACCTAATTATTATTTATTTCATGTGCCCAGGAGAGATCGATCTGGTGGAGGTGTTTGTATTTGTCTTCGTAAAGGTTTTAAAGTTCGTGATATGCATGCAAGGCAGTTTGAGTCATTTGAATATATGGATTTGTTTTTAACTGCCAAAATGCAGCAACCTCTACGTTTAGAAGTGGTTTATAGACCTCAGCTAACTGCCAACAAAAAGTCAACTGCTTCAGTATTTATTCATGAGTTTGCATCATTTATTGAGGACATTGCATCCACTCCTGCTAACTTACTCATTACAGGTGACTTCAACTATCATGTTAATGATTCATCAGATCATGAAGCTTCAGTTTTCTTGGATCTTATTGACTCAGCTAATCTTGTGCAACATGTCCCTTGCCCTACTCATCTCAAGGGTCACACTTTGGATCTAATTCTAACAAGGGCATCTGATGATTTTGTTTCTGGTGTTTCAACTACACACTTTCTTCCTTCAGACCATGCTGCTGTAACTTGTTCTGTATCAATAAGCAAACCTCCTACTACTAAATTGGAAGTCAAATTTAGAAGGTTTAATGACATTGACCTTGATAAATTTCGCCAAGATATTCTTAATTCAAAATTATACACTGCTCCTTGCTCTGAGGTGAACTTACTGGTCCGACAATATGAAGCTGTCTTGAGTGAGCTTATTAATATTCATGCTCCTCTCTCTTGTCGTAAAGTTACTGCCCGTCCTCATGCACCTTGGTATAATGACAATCTTAGGAAAGAAAAACAGAAACTTCGCCGTGCTGAACGCCTGTGGTTGAAAAGTAAACTTGAAGTCCACAAACAGATCTTTCGTGACCAAGCATACTTATATAAGAACATGATTCTTGATTCTAAGCGTAACCATTATCAACATTACTTTGAAGAGTGTAACTCTCGTCAACTTTTTCAAAAGGTCAACAGTCTAAGTGCTCCTGATTCTAAACATGTTCTTCCTCATGGTTTTAGTTCTCAGCCATCACTTGCCAATAATTTTAGTAACTTCTTTGCCAATAAAGTGAAATGTATTAAGGAGGATCTTCATAATATGCCAGCTAACAATCATCCACATATTCCTTGTGAGCCTTGTACTAGTTCTTTTAGAGGATTTTCTCTGATTAGTGTGGAAAAAGTCTCTAGTATTATTCAGAACTCTCCAACAACTTCTTGTTCTATGGATCCTACACCTACTTGGCTTCTCAAGAAATGCATCAAAGAACTGGCTCCTATCATAACAAAGATTATTAATGGTTCACTACAGACTGGTATTTTTCCAGAGTCGCTAAAAGTTGCGCACATTACTCCTCTTATTAAAAATGCAAAGCTTGACTGTGAGAATCTCAAAAACTATCGTCCAGTAGCTAATCTCAAATTTCTTGCTAAGTCAATTGAACGTGCTGCTGTATTACAGATCCAAGATTACCTCTCGCATAATAACCTTCACAGCAAGTATCAGTCTGCTTACAGAAGCCACCATTCTACAGAATCTGCCCTTCTAAGGGTTTACAATGACTTGCTGCTTTCAGCTGATAAAGGAAAGGAATCTGTTCTTGTATTATTGGACTATTCTGCTGCTTTTGATACCATTGATCATACTATCCTTTTACAACGCCTTTCTAATAGATTTGGATTTTGTGAAACTGCACTCCGCTGGTTTACATCATACTTTACCAACCGATTGCAACATATTAATATCAATGGTCACTTATCTGAGGCTCATGTACCTGAAGAGGGAGTCCCTCAAGGATCTGTTATTGGTCCTCTTGCTTTTACTTTTTACACATCTCCTATTGAAAACATAATAGAATCATATGGTCTGTCCAAAATGATTTATGCAGATGACACTCAAGTGTATGCTATAGCTGATAATAGAAACTGCCATTCAGTATTACCGCAACTGGAAACTTGTGTTAAGGACATCCTTTCGTGGTCAACCACCAACAGTTTAAAACTCAATCCTGAGAAAACTGAAGTACTACACCTTGTTTCTCGCTTCCGTGACACTATACCACTCACCAGTATTTCCATTGGTGACTCTTTAATCACGCCTGCCCAGAGTGCAAAAAATCTGGGTGTTATTTTCCAGAATGATCTTAGCTTATCTCAGCATATTAATAATGTGTGTCGCTCTGCCTTCTTTGCTTTGCACAAAATTGGTCAATTACGACATCATTTGGATGCCCAAACTACCGAAAAGCTTATTCATGCATTCGTTACCTGCCGTCTGGATTATGGAAATAGTCTTTTCTATGGTTTACCTAAACACCATATTTCAAAACTCCAGCGAATTCAAAACTCAGCGGCTCGACTTGTTGCATTAACAAAATCATGTGACCACATCACCCCTGTTCTTCGTAATCTTCACTGGCTTCCTGTGCAGCATCGTATCGACTACAAAATCCTTCTTCTTACATACAAATGCATCCATGGTTTTGCTCCATTATATCTAAAGGATCTTATATCTAATTACAAGCCTTTACGTGAACTACGTTCCAGCTCTCAATCTCTTTTAAATGTGCCGTCATCTGTTACCCATTCTTATGGTGATCGTGCTTTTTCAACAGTATCTGCGAAACTGTGGAATGACCTTCCATCTTTTGTCAAGAACTCTTCCACTGTTGGACAATTTAAAACTAACTTGAAAACTCATTTGTTCACTTTGTCTTATTGACCGCATGTTGAATAGTTTTAGCGCTTTGAGACTTCTTGTGTAAGGCGCTATATAAGAACTGTTATATTATTATTATTATTATTATTATTATTATTATTATTATTATTATTATTATTATTATTATTATTATTATTATTATTATTATTATTATTATTATTATTATTATTATTTTTATTATTATTATTATTATTATCATCATTATTATTATTATTATTATTATTATTATTATTATTATTATTATTATTATTATTATTATTATTATTATTATTATTATTATTATTATAGTATAATATTTGGGCAAAAGTCTTGGGATTTTTTTAACTGCCAGCCTGCACGGCCAGACGTGAGGGTGTAAAGGTATATCCAGTGCTCAACATTTTGGACCAAAAAGTCAATCAAACGCCATCTTGTCAAGTTCATATTTTGAGTGACACCCCCCCCCCCCTCTTTATGCCCCTCCACCAGGACAGCTGTCAAGAACGGAAACGATAGCTCGACGTTGTTCTTTCTTCACCTCAAAGATGGCTACCCTTTCCCTTTTTTATTTATTTATTTGTTTTTATTAAAAAATCTCATTGCAAAAACATGTTAAAGCAATGACTGCTTAGATTTTGCTCCCAAGTCTTCGGAATGTCCTTTCCGGCTGTATGAGGGGTCGCAATTTTTCAAAATTTTCTGTATGCTCCTCCCAAACAATTGAGGCGCTCCATCTCGATCGTGTCGACAGGATTACTGAAGAACGACTGCTTAGATTGAACTGACAAAGATGGAGAATGTCATTTTTTACCACGAAAGGGATGATAATTGTTCAAAATTTTCTCTACACTCGGCCAGAACCCATGACAGTGCTTCGCTTGGTCTTTAGGAATACATTTTTGTGCAGATATTCTTCTGCCGCTATGACTAAAATTTTTCAAAAGTTTCTTTTCACCCCGCGCCAGAACCGATGGCAGCGCTCCGCTTGGTCTATCGAGTAGGATTTCATTTTTCGGCAGACATTCCTCTGCCCCTTAAACTAAAATGCCCCCTAATACCAACATTCCCTCGCCCTATAAGCGTATTATATGCTACCAAAAATCGTAGGGAGAGTTTTTCCTATAACTGTGTTTTGAACCTCTATCCTGAAGTATCGATCATATCGTGACTATGTTAGCAGTAATCTGGTTTACAGAGATCTCGAGCCCTCCCCAACCCTATACTGCTAAGACTAACTTGTTGTAATTCAGTAAGATGTTTATCAGTTAAACATAAACAACTAAACATAAACAAAAATTATTAATGATAAGTGCCGAATTTGGCCATCCGACAAGACACCTGTGTGGTATTTTTCGAAAAAAAACTTCTTTAATCTGTCAATTTACCCTGCGGGTTATCTCTGTAGCCGCTATTTCTTCATTCATAAATTTTAAAAATTGCTGGCCCAACGTTGTTCTTCCTTAAAGTATATACGCTTGTGAAACAAAGATTACCAACTGTACACAACATACAGCAGTTCAAGTCGAATATATATTTCTGTGCAAATTAGGGTTTTTAAAATACACAAAACTCCATTGACCCATATTTCAGAATCAAAAAGACGTAAAACTTGATGTATAAATAGATAGAAATGGAAACGTTTGAATGAAACTGTAACATAATGACCACTTTGGCCAATCGTTCAGTAATCAACCCGTACCTCTTGTCAAACATATCTGCAAAAATTAGGAAATTCTAGAAATTAACTAGACGAAAAGCTGTAGCTACCGTCGGATCCTATTGATGGGCGAACTTTCATTTCGACAGAGTTGAGGTTGCAGTAATAATTATAATAAAAATATGAATAAGAATCATAATAAACATAGTCATCATCATAATGAGTCCAGAAAACGTTCCGACCGTTACCTCCGTTGTAGACACCGTTGAGGTTCGCAGAAGTGCCAATGTTGTTACAGCTCGCCCTCGTCTCAAAATAACCACAGTATGTATCGCTATAATAGCACGCTTCACAAGTACTGTTGCCGTACCACCAGGCTCCTCTGTGTCCTTCAGCGTAGTTGTGGAGGTCACATTCGTCATTATCCCTGTCATGTGTGCTGAAGGAGGTACCGTCAGTGTAATCCATACCATTAGCTGCAAAATATCAAGAAAACTCTCACGCTACCATAATTGTCGAAAATATTGTTTAGGCCTTTAAAAGCAGCTAATCATTACATCACAGTTCCAATTTATTCTCCCAACCTTCTTATTTCTACCCACTTCCCAACTGTTCTTAGCTCATCCTCGTACACTCTCACCACATTTTGTGTAATAAGACTTACTTCGCATTTCTGGGGTGGCGTCGGGGGATTTGATGTCAATCAAAGAACTACCCCAATTGATAATTGCTGTAAACTACTGGTAAAATTGTAGTTTTGGGTGACGAACGACTGCACTTAAAATTATTCAAAAATATTAGACCGAGGTCTTGATTTGACATGGACCAGATTCGCGGTTCCCTAATATGTTATCTAAAGTTGTATTTCATTGCTTAAAATACTCAACTTGGAAGTTTCACGTTCTACTACACTTGGGCTTCGCTCCACCCATTTGTGTAGAATCCAAACTCATTGACGGAATAAGAAACACCATTGGTGCAAGGAAGTTTGATTCTGGGGGTTGATTTCGATGATAGTCTATATTTTAGTGAAATCACTTTGTTATCGTAATTAGCGGCATGTGTTGATGCGAGAAGTTATCTGTGCCCCCTCCAGGAACTCGTGTGAAATTTCAGTCTGTTTATATATGTCTTGCTATAAAAAGGAATATGGATTTCTTTTTAGCAAAGCTATTCGCTGATCTAGACATAAGGACTTAACTAAATCGATGTGGTTTGATGTCACTAAATTGCAAATGCATTTCGTCAAATTCGTCATGCAAGTAGAATGTGCCTGTCTTGAAAGTTTCCCACCTTGGCTAACAACCATAAAATGAATTTTTAAATAACCTCTCTCCATGAAACTTTTGTCATTGGAGATGTATCAGCCACTAAACTATTGTCACTCTTAGTCCAGGTTTTGCTTATAACGTCCATGTCTTTGATATATACTATTTAACATCATGACAGACACATGCTCTGTTCTTTAAGGTGATATGTTAAAGCTACATTTACTATGCAAGTGACCATCCTGGGTGATAGTGCGAGAGTGATAGTGTTTGAACTGTTGAACAGATAAAAGTGTATGTCAATGAATGTAAATGCATACTTATTTGACTTAACATAGCAAGAAAGGTGTTAATTAAATTGAGCTCATGTGTTAAAGATACAAGTTATAGCAATTTTAAATACCAGTTCCGACAGTTAATGTATGAGCATCTGAAAACGTGATTAAAAATTACAATCAAGCCAAATTCAAAGATTGTGCAATATAATCAGAGAGATGTAAGGGAAAGAGAAACATCGACTAAATCTGTCAGACAAAATGTACTTGAAAATAATTAAATCCTCTTGAAGCACCGGAATTTGATTGACAGTTCACTTTGTTTTATTGTTGACTTTTGTTGACTTTCCTACTTGATAATGACCTTCTTCTTTTCAAGTGCAGTAATCCTCTAACAAAGACCGTTGCCAAGATGCTGCTTTAAATATATGTGCTCAGTCTACACATGTGAAACGTTTTCGCGGTTTTTTATTTATACGATTGTCAGTCACTTGTTAGTCGCACAATTCCATTATTGTTCTAATTTCTTCATTAAAAAAGGAATGAACCTGTTTGAAAATCAAAGGGAGTCTAAATTTTTATGATGATATTTATAAATAGCGAATAATGTATCTTTCCTTATTTCAGGAATCCGACAATGCAAAACTTAAGTGGCGGCTACGCACACAGGACAAAAAAGGAGCATGCGTTGTTTTTCCCTACAGCTCCCTGAAATATGTATAAATCAATCTATCCATAGCCTTAATGCCAGGGAATCGTCACATTTAAAATTACAGAAGACGAAACTTAAAAATCAGCCCCCACCATTAAGTAAACGATAGAGGTGCCCTTATCGCAAGTCCTCGCAATCAAGGTGTGTTTTCGTTAGGTTAAGATGAAATAACGGATATTCTGTATGTTAAGGGAAACGTAATTTTCCTTTCGAATTAATCTCTTCTTTAGCGAGCGTCTACTTTTGAATTAATTTTCATTATATACTACAGTAGCAATTAGTAAACACTAAAATGTATACAAAGTGTATCTACCTGCATTCCCAGAATAACTACCGATACTCATACGATACTTCTCGTTTTCATCTCCGATTTGAAATGAAGATCATTTGGCGTATAATGATGAACCATCCGAGCTAATTAAATCAACACGTAACGTGTTCTCCGTCTGATTTGTTAGGTAAAATATTTTGTCGTTTCCGAGCCAGAAGTCATTGCCAGCATCTCGAGAACCAAACCCTTGTTTGTATTCATTCCAGTCTCTGTAAAAATCTGTCACCCCATCGGTGCGACGCTGGAAGACCTGTCGGAAATAATCATTTTAAAATGTTCTTCATATTAGTAAAGCCTGGGAACATTTTTGCCCACCCGGTGTATTACTTCTGGTGTACCTTTAAACACTGCACTCGTAATACCGAGTATGTACTATAAAAGTGAAGTGCATTTTCGACACCTGCTGTTAAAGTAACACCAGTTTTGTGAGCATGATTTAGCTACCTGCTTGCAAGCCAAAACAAAGGCAACATTTTTCAGTTAGGTTAATTTAAATGATCTCAAGCTTAGGTAGCCTGATTGGCCTTGAACAAATGCACCCTTTTTTAAAAGTTTCAGAGTTATAAATCCATGAAGCGCTTTATTATTGACCAAAGAATGGATGTTTTTATTTGTATTTAACCATAATAGTGTAAGTGTCTAAACACGTACTGAAGAGTCGTATCTTACAAAAGGAGGAAATAAACATTTCAATTATTTAGTGAAAAATACTTCTACATATTTAATCTTAATTCATTTTCTTTTTGGCATAAAATTATGACTAATTCAACAAAATATTATCAGTGAAAAATCTCCGTGTTTAATATAGACTCTAAAATCAAAAGAGTGAACTTAGTCACTCTTTGATCGAGTGAAAAGTGTGAATTCACTCCATTAGAGTGATAATTCACTTCAAGAGGAGTGAAGTTCCCTCCGAAAAGAGTGAAATTCACTCTAAAAAAAGAGTGAAATTCACTCCAAAAAGAGTGAAATTCCCTTAAAACGAGCGAAGCTTCACTCTTGATGGCGTGCCCACAGTGATCGCTCTTAAAAAAAGAGCGATCATTGCAGGCAGTCGTGGAAGAGTGAATTTTCCCTCTTCCTCTAGTGAATTTCACTCTTTTTCGAGTGAGCTTCACTCTTTTTGGAGTGAACTTTACTCCTCTGGGAGTGAATTATCACTCTCATGGAGTGAATTTACACTTTTCACTCGATCAAAGAGTGACTAAGTTCACTCTTTTGATTTTAGATTTAAGTGTAAAAGAGAAAGGCAAAAAAGGCAAAAGTTACGAGAGAGAACTTACAGTCCAACCGCCACCATCAGTGGTCATATCACAAAAGACGGTGAATGGGGTTCCACCAGGCCACCCTGTCGGTAGAATGGTATAGACTCCATCTGTTGTATGACCAACTTGTTGTGCATCGTAGCAGTCTCGGAAACTATTTCTGATGCAAGTCTCGCCGTCTCCTTCATAACCTTCATTGCAGTAACATTTCCGAAATTCATCTTTTACTCTGCATGTTGCATCGGTACTGCATACGTAGTTATCATTGCAAATTAGTTGATTACCAATGCAAGTACAATTTTGTGAGCAATCTGTGTTTATGAATGATTCTCCAATCTGGAATAACGATTAAATGTTTTATAATTTGATGGAGAACTGCTATCCCAGCCAACATACCCACAACTGGGCCCCAAATGGACTCCTGCTAGGCTACTTGCTAGCCCTATCTGGAGCACATTCGTATTTGTCAGGTGTTCCCTCGTTGGACCGAACTGGGCTAGCCTTTAACATCTGAAGCCCATCTAAAGCCTAGCTGGGCTCAAGATGTTAAGGTTGTCCTTTGGGGGGGGGGGGTCAGCTGGTAAGTGCTAACCCTGTTGGGCTACGCGTGGGAACACCTGACAAGTTAGTAGCTTTTCCTAAGGTCATACCGAATTTCTGGCAGAGAGCCGTTCGGCGAAACCAAACAAGTTAGTAGGAAGTAGCCTGCAGCAGGAGAACCAACTAGGTATGTTGGCTGGTATGTTGTCTAATTAAAAGTACGCATTCCGAAATATTATGAACTAGCAATTTGCTTTACCCTACAAAATTTAAACAGTCATTCTTACCGAAAGATACGAGTTTGTCTCTGTCACAAAACATCCTTCGGGTACACAGGTCTCTTGACATTTAATGTGGCAATCCGTCTGCCTGATTGAATCCCTACACACATCGTGACAAGTACAGTTGCCCTGAGTCATATTAAGCGGGCAAGTTGAGGCGATGCAACCTGTGTTAAGATGTTAGACAGTTTTTCAAGCAGATATGGAGTGAGTGTATGTTAAATGTCCTTTCCATTATATACATAATTATCGCAATCTCAAAAAGGAAAAATGAATTAACTAATATAGACGGTACATCGATGAATTGTGACATTGTCAATAGCAATGCAGCTATAAAGAAAACGTCTTCGCAATATCCATGGCGAAGATAACTCCAATGCTGTAAATCTGTATATCTGCGTAAAACTTAAGAGAAATGCGTAGGAACACATTAATAAAGGGTGCTAAAATTTACAAGAAAGCTCCTCAACGTTTCAGGTAAGCACCATTCAACAGGCGGCAAATCAGCTACTGATCAAAAAAAAAAGATTCAAACTTACTGATTTCAATGTGACTACATAACTCGACTGGAGGGGTACATTACAGTGCAAGTAATTGTGTATGTACTTACTTAACGACGCAAATTCTTGAAACACGGAAAACGGTGCAACTGTGTGAACTTATCTACATCGTAATCTAGATAAGACTAGATTTAATATAAATTACGCAGTTAACGCCTGGTGAAGGTTACTTACCGGATACAGTTTTTTCAGAGTTTTCTTCTAAATCTCAGCACTCTTTAATACTTCCGTGTACCTAATTATGTGATTGATGGGCATACTTACTCCAGTTACTAAGAAACATTTCCGCTGACACCACTCTATAATCACTCCATTCATCGCTGATACGGAAAGAGTTATACTTCAGGTAGAAAGAAGACCCATTAGATAGCACTATGTCGATATGAAGCTCATATACTGCTTGGTTTGTTAAAGAAGACAGTTTGTCGTGGCCAATCCAAAATTCACTGGACAAAAAACCAAATCCATTTTTGTAATCTTCCCAATTTCTCCTGAATGTCAGGGAGCCATCAAGTTGACGTTGGATAACCTAGAACAGACGGATAGACATATGTCATCAATGCACCAGCTGATATCCTAAAGGTTACACCCCACTCATTACCCACGCTCTAAAAGCAGCGGGTTAAATTTAACCAGGATCGGTGTTCTATTGACTCAAACACAATCCTGATTAACCTTAAACGCATCCTGGTTGAACTAACTCAAACCCTAGTTACCTTGATCAGAATTTTAACCAAGATTGCGTTGAAGTAATAAATCCTGGTTAATTTAACCCCGGTGTTTTTCGAGTGCATCCAACAGTTATTATTGTTCAATAAAACGGTTTAATCTTTTAGAAAAGAATGCAATACACATTTCCTTTATACTTTCACGACTGACCAATTACACAGATATTTATCTACAGCTAGTAAAGGACTAAAATGTATTATGATATACATCTTATATTAAAACACATTTCGTCGTCAAACTCGTATTTTTTACCTCGCTAGAGTGATTCAACTTGAGAAAGGGTGGATTTACATTGCAGTCTATATGCATGTTTCACACAAATGTCTATTTGCACATTTCTGAATAATTATGACTAATGTCGCGCTTCTCAGGATAACAAAAATAAACCAATAAATTCCTAAAATTTGTGAACTTTGCTTTGATGCAGGAAATACTGTTTTAAGACTGGTATTAACCTACCGTCCATCCACCAGATTCAATATCATTGTTACAATACACTTCGAAGGGATGCGGATATCCATCTGGTTTGATAGTATACACACCACTAATATTATCAGATACACACTGGTCACGTGCTTCTTTACAATCCCTTGGATATATCGGTTGTTGGTAGAAGAAGTAAGATAAACCTAGGACAAAATAAGAATTAAAACATTTTTACTTGATGTCGGGAACAGAAGAATTTTGCACAAGTTATAACTTAGGATGTCTTGTTGTCTCATGGATATTCAATAAAGCTGTGACTACTGGCTGACGTCACATAATAACATTGTTTTAACTTCCGTTGCGAACTGATTCGATTCATCGTCGATAATGCGAATGGTTTAGATGTGATATGAGCGAACTGAAGTTTAGACAGGTTATTCTGTGACGTTATCCAGAAACCGACAAACACTCTAAAACCAAGTGTTTAAAATTTTTTCTAAGCACTGTTCTGTCTCCACTTTGTTAACACGTTTACACACTAAGCACGGGTGTCCAATAACTAAACATTTCGCTTCTGAACATGTTTAATTCCTAAAACATCTAGTTTTATATGATATTTTAACCTCTCAGATCTGCTTGCAAATTATTTCTTTAAAGGTTTAAAGTGAAGAATAAAACCTAAATCTTTTGATCAAACCAGTTGCGAGGAAAGGTGAAATAGCACTCTTCCTCTTTTGAACTACGTGCTCCTAAAACATCTAGTTTTATATGATATTTTAACCTCTCAGATCTGCTTGCAAATTATTTCTTTAAAGGTTTAAAGTGAAGAATAAAACCTAAATCTTTTGATCAAACCAGTTGCGAGGAAAGGTGAAATAGCACTCTTCCTCTTTTGAACTACGTGCTCAGCGGACCTTAAGTTTCCCATTGTCTAATTCATGAAATTCCTCTAAACGTAAACGGAATAGGCAGTGAAGACGTCGTTATCTGCCACACCTGAGAGCTCATTGGACGATTTCGCCTTTAGTTTTACATTGCCATCAGTCATGCAGGTAAAGTAAAATTTGTCTGAACTTGTCCCGGCAGGTCCCTCGCTTCAAAGGTTACAGCGTGTCTTTTTATCTCTTTTTAGGGGAAAACAGATGATTTTCGCTATTTTAGGAACAATTCGGAATTCTTTGAAATATCATCAAGGAAAGTTAGACTACTTTTGATTTTTCAAAGAGGCACATTACTTCGCTGATATATAAAATGGATTAATAATAACAATTGTTCATTTTAACTTCAAAGTGACTGAATAGCTGTTTTGATCAATAAACGTGACAACGCTTACATGCATCGACTGCACAGATATATTCAATGTAGAATCTTGATAGTGGTCTTTGCAGATCAACTGCACTTTGAAAGAGGGAGATTATGAATATTACTTTAGTCGATGTTTCGCATTCCCTTATAGTTCCCTGATCGAACTTTCCTTGAATCATTATCGTTTTTGCAAGTAAACAACAAACCTAGTTGAACGTCACTTTTTAGTTAATTGCGTTCTCTCTCAAGAAACACCAAAACTATAATTATCACGTTAAAGGTTGCATTTTTAAAAGTTTCCAATATTTTTAAACACCTTAAATTTCAGTGGTTGGTTTGCAAAAACTACTCTGAAAAATTCACCGCCTCGCTCTTCTAACTTCTTTCCGCTAGTGCGGGTGTATGTGACTTTGCAGAAAATTAATCAACAACAAATTCAGATTTTGTTAACGCAAAGGAAGATTAAGTCTACATGAAAGTTATTGCGTAAAACCAAGAATTTAATATTTAACAAATAGCTGTAAATCAACCCGTGGTAGAAACTCTAGATTACGTTTTATTTGATAAGTAGTACTAATGAACGAACACAGGTTTTAGAATCGAAATGATGTTAAAATGCCAAGATAGAGAATAATTCCTTCAGTCAAACCAAGAGGGAGAATAAAGGATAATCCAATAAATGCATGATTATTCTTCACAAATAGCTCACTATTGCTATAGTATTTAAGTCGAAAGGTTCATATTCTTTTTCCAAAATAAAAACATTGAAAGGTTACCTAGAGAATAGACATGTTCATCATTCCGATAAATGTGTTACAGCAAAAATTATTATCCTAAGGTTAGAAGAAATTTCACAAATGTAAACAACTCCCCGTATACGCGCCAAAGTTCCACCGTTTTCAACAATGTTCTGTTTTCCAATTGTACAGTTTTTCAACGGACTCAGTGCCTCTACTGAAGCGGTAAGTCCAATTTTCCACTTTTGAATTAAGCCATGGTCAAACATCTGATACGAAGTTTCAGCGAAACAATCAATGCCATATAGTTATTTCCATAGACAAGCCAGTTATATAGGCGAGACTGTTGACGACTCCCAAAGCAGCAAAATGTTGAATTGCTGTTAAGCTTTGTAACAGATAGTCATTATTTTGGACTGTTTTTTTCCAGGATTGGGATATTGCTCAACATTTTTCAAAAGCAAATATCACCTCTCGTTGACAGAAGTGCCGTAAAGAAGAAAAAACTCTGTCATTGAGAAAAACTTTAATAATATCTTCATACAGAGGTCTGCCTAACAGTCTCGAAATCACATAAAAAAATCTTTGCAGTCTAGATTTGTTCCAAAAAATGGTTGCCTGTCGCTTGAAAAATTTTTTCTAATCATTTTAAATATCATTTCGGCTCTCTTAGTAGTGTTCTCTACTTGCTGTTTTGTCAGATTGCTGCACATGGACAAAATTCACAAACGTGTTTTAGCACCAGGACAAAAAATGTGCCAGCCGGACAAAAGGTTGAAACAACCGGAAAAATGATAAATCCGAGAAATCTTTCAACAGAGCGAACTACAGCAGATTTTTTTTTTAAACACTGAGTAATAATAAGCAGAGATGTCCATATTCATCACAGAATGCTATACGTAACCGTTATACCGTTATAACATTTATCTTTGATTTTAGCAAGTATTTTTTCAATGAGATATGAAATAAAAAATTAAACCAATGGAGGAAACTACACAGACAGTTTGTCTATCTTATTTTAATCTTTTAAAAGAATAATATTCAGGAACTTGATTTCTTAGTGTTATTTAAAAAACATGTACCAGAAATGTGTGTTACAGCCATACTACTTAGGGTTTATTAGGTTAATTAACACGGTTGGTTTAGCCAAGACTGTAAAAAAAGTGTCGATAACAATAGATCGAAAGAATTTATTCAAATCCTCAAAGGATGTTTTATTTTTTAATGTAAAAGCAATTTTTGCAGCACTCACCTTCGTATGTTGAGGTAACTTCGTTACTTAGAAGACAAATGGACCAAAACAACACCAAAGTCTTGTGTATGAATGGAATGTAAGTCATGTTGACAGTTACACGAAACATAACATAATGACACACGGTATAACATTTACTTGACACCATTCAGTATTATACGGAATACCTTAAGTTCCGGAAAAGGAAGTTACAGCGATGACCTGATCACCAAACAACTGCTGTTAAAACAAATTGACGGTATAAAGAGTGTATAAAGGAACGTTAAGAGATTCCGTAATAAGGATTTCGTCTGGGTAATAGAACCTGGCTGTCTAGGTACAAGAAACTCAACAAAAAGCGGTTGAAAATGAGTAAGTTTCTAATATGGACGGGAAATGTCCATGTATAGAGCTACGTACTGCGCAGAGCTTTCATTCGTAGTAGCTTCGCAGTGTATTTATATTTACTGATGGAAATAATCGAACAAGCTCGATGGTAGCATGTCCACTTAAGTCAGTTTTTTCGGCCCAGACTGTATTAATGAAATGTGTTATTATATCGACTGTGTCCAGTACCGTTGTCACGGTGGTAGGTTTGGGCTTTGAACCCCCCCCCCCCCTTCATGACCCAACCTTGGAATGAAAAAAACCCACCTTTACTAGCGGTTTTTCTCTCTCCTCTTGGACTTTTTCCTCACGTCGTGCTCCAACCTCCTCCACCCCCCCCCCTCACCTTCCATGACAAAACCCTGGCTACGCTACTGACTGTGTCACCAACCTTTGTTTTCAAAACAGCTACTCAAACGTTTCTGGTCAAGAATTTTAGTTTTGTTTTATATTAACTTATCCAATCTCATAAGTCTGCGAAATTCAGAAACCGTGCGGCAAAATGTCCCCCGTATGTACTCCACACTTTAAACAAAAAAATGCAAATATGTGTCTCTTCATTTTTCATTTGTAGAGATCTAACGGATCATGACTCGAGTCACTTCATTTCAAGGGAAATGACTCGAGGGATTGAGTCAAAAAATTCTCATAGAAGTAATACAATGAATGACTCGAGTCACCGACTCGACTTGAGCCACATTTAAAGTAGTAAATGCCTCGACTCCAAAATTGACTGAACGTTACAACTCTAATCAATTTAAAAGAAAATCTCTTACTCAAGAAATGACACAAACACTAACGAGAAGTCTAAAAGCCAGGACATACTTGGACAGGCTAAAGTGCCTTATAGCCTGTAGTACTGTGAACCACAATTCTGGAAAACGGTGAAAACGATAAAATCAGGGTAGCTTTTCCGCTCAATTAATAGTGCATGAACTTCAAAAATAATGTAGTAAACTTATCAAAACCCTCTGTCACACATTAACTCAACAGTTTGTAGAATGCGCATAATTATTAGGTCACTTTTCAATAATTAACTTACTTATACATTGTTATGTCATTCAATGGTAGTGGTACATTTTATCAGACTGGTAATTTTACGATCATTTTGCGATTTGCTCCTTTTCTTTTAATTTGTTTCAACCGAAGGCTCAAAATAATGACTGTTGAGATTTAGATTCTATTTGTGGGACGATGAAATGTTGTTTCTGATTGTCTGAGGGGTCGCCGGGGATCTTTAAAAATTCGCGAATATTGAAAGGGCACATGGCTATGGGAAGCTTTGGGGTAGGATTATCTATTTCGGCCGACTGAAGTACTCCCATATGCCTATGTGTTGGTTGGTTAGTGTACCATGAATTTTTCATGTTACTCATATTTAAAGTACCATACCAGAGATGGCCAGCATGAGTGCCAACAGATAGGGTATTTGTTGTCTCTGTTTTCATTTTTTTGGCTTTGTTTGTTGTTGTTGTTGTTGTTGTTGTTGTTTTTTTTTTTTTTTGAAGGGAAAAATTCACATACAATCATACACAATTTCACAAATTACGTGTCCTATCATCCATGCGGTAGAGCATTCTCCTCTAACGCGGAAGGCCCGGGTTCTATTCTCAGGTCAAGTCATACCAAAGAAAGACTCTAAAATGGAACCCACTACCGTTGTGCGTGATGCTCTGTATAAGCAAAGGAGTAGGGAAAACAAGCCAGTGAGCCACAACTGGAAAAAGGACGAGGCCGGCTCGACTTGAACCAATCGGTTGGAAACTGGGCCGTAAATCTCCATCTAACTAACTAACCCATCATCCATGCCCCTTCACTTGTTGCATACTGACTAAGAGACTAGTCCACAGAGAGGAAGAATAAGCATTGCTGGCCATGACAAGTAGTACTCGATTATCTCTGTTAAGCACTAACAACTCTGGGTATATACATGCTGGTAACAGGAAACTTAATATTAAGTAACAATGTGTAAGCCAGGACTGTCCTACAAGCCAACAGCTAATTGTAAGGTTTTAGTCTTGCGATATGGAAGATTTGTTCTTCTATAAACTTATTGTATCCAACACAGTTTTATTAACTCTCGCATATAGCACGCCCTCACCCCGAAATTTTTAACTGTTCACCAAATAAAAATGAGATTCACAAATCAGATGGCAAGCACTACCTTTTTATAAAATGAAATGTTGCTAACGTTTTGACAAAGACCTAGTAAGGTATCTACAAATTGGGTAGACAGTCAACGGGCGTGTTAGAGTGACAGCTCCTTGGTACTAGTGAGGTGTTATAAAACTACATAAAAATAACACCTTTCCGGCGATACTGGTGGGAAAGTAGGAATCCATGGCTATACCGGTAACTTGAAGGAATCAAGCCACACGTTTTCCTATACATCAGGGTTCCCTGTCTGATGCTTCGCTTTATAACACTAAGTCTGTAATAATAGACTACTGAACCAATCAACTTCATTCTTTGACGACTTGGTGTTCTTCGTATGGACATGGAGCTAATAGCTAGTTATGGCTTAGTTAGACGGAGTATCAGTTTTTAACCGATTGGTTTAAGGAGGCGGTAACGACACTTTTTCCAATTGTGGCTCACTGGCTTGTTTTCCCTGCTCCATTGCTTTTGCTGAGCATCAGGCACATTGACAGTAGGTTCCATTTTTAAAGTTTTCAGTATGGCGCTGCCAGGAGTTAAAGTCCAGTCCTCCCGCCTGCAAGTCGGATGCTTTAGTCACTTCACCATACAGTCGGTCCATTGGTATGGGTTAAATACTTTTCAAGTTAGCAGACTATGCCAACTTTCTCAGACTGATCTTTTAAATAAAAGGATTGTAGACGGCTTTCATTTTGTCTGTTTCTACCCCTTAAACCGTTGACATCCTATCATTATTCTATTTTAACTCTAGTAATTGTTTCTAAAGGTATAATTACATTCCTAAATGTATCAAGCTTGATACTCCATTAAAGGTTAGGGACATGAAAAGAAACAGGGAGCTGGAGAGCTCCTTGCAAGAAAGAAGTAGATGACCATTTCCTTTCACCATTAGCTAATAGCTAAGCCGTATCCATAGGCTGTTCCCCTGTGGCGCGTTCTCTTGTGACCTTGTGACGCACCACAAGGGCAATGGACCTTTGTTTTTTTATTTGCCTGTTTCCATAGGTTGTGCCCAAGGAACATGTGGCCTCGCGCACGGAACATCTGGTCTTGTGACCGGAACATAGACAATGAACTTATCCATTCTTTTACAGCAGCACAAGAGGGAACAGTCCATTACAAGTATGATATTGCATAGTAATACATCTACACTGTTGAAATTCTTCATCACCAGTTTGTTTCAATGTCTGAAAACTTGTGTGAAATTCACCCAGGTCATTGCGAGATAAAAAGAAAATGATCGGACCCAACACCGTGGGCGTTGTCTGAAGACACGTTGTTTTCTGAGATGATCACAAAAGAGGAAAATAAATACAATAGCGGCATCCTCATCTTTCGAATTTTCAGTAGTTGAGTTCATCGTCCAGCTATCAATAAAACAACTGTTTGTATAGTAATTGTTGTGTCTTGTGTTTATTTGCTTTCTCATCAACGTTCGTATGGAGACTTTTTGTTATTACCTATCTTTCCATCGCACATTGCACACGCCACAAGGGAACAGCCTATGGATACAAGCGGGTACAGGGTCAGGTCACAAGGTCACAGCGCCCAAAGGGAACACGCCACAATGGAACAGCCTATGGATGCAGGGCCTTAGGCAGCTGGTAGGTGAAAGCTCCTTGCACTTACCAAACTGTTGATTCATACTGCAGCCAGGTGACTATGCATTATCCTGGGTTAAACTTGCAGTAATGATAAACACGCTCATCTTGAGCTTTTCCAACTTACAATAATAATAATCAGGCCTGGAAGGGCAGTTGTTTTACGACGCTAAGCGACCACAAATGTGGGAGAAGCCATTGACTAGTGAATTACAACTTCATGTTGGGTGGCAAACAAGTCAACAAGTTGGATCATATTTGGTAATTTTTTTCTTCTTTTTTGAAAGACCAGTTTGAATGGGAAAAAGATGGCTCTTGGATGAAACCCCCCCCTTACTTTGACCTGGCCAGGAATGGAACTCCAGACCTCCTGGTTGCTAAGTTTCATTGCTTCAAATGCCACAGCCTTTTATCCACTCACGCACAGCACCCGTTACACAGGGCTGTGTATTTTAATGAGCTGATTTAAAAATAAATTTCCAAACCTATCACCGTTGTGCTTGATGATCAGTAAGGGAGCAAGGAAAAAAAGCCAGTGAGCCATGACTGGAGGAAAGGCAGTGGCCAGCCTAACTTCAAACAATTGGTTACAAACTGGGTCATAAACTTTAACTTGCTACAATAAACTGCATTTCATTTTAAGTTTTTTCTTTAAAATATTGTTTTGCACAAATAGATAAGGTTACACAACTCTAGTAGAACTGGGCATTAGGACAAAATAATGCACTCTCTGATTTAAAGCTATCCAGGATGCACTCCAGCTAGGCCTTTTTGCATCACTTGCAGTAACCCTTCAATTGTGCATTATCCCACGCTTAATGCATGGTTCATCATTGTTCAACCTTGAAGTAGCAGAATTTTAACACCAAAAATCACGCATAAAAATACCTCATATTAATGCCTCCTTTAATAACATCTCCACTCGATTTACAATGTGAGAGAAATGTAAGCTCATTTTAAAGTACTTGTAAAATCATCATAACAAATATAATTAAAAAGTTCTTCAAAACTTGTCAAAAGTCATATACAGAAAGTGCTCAATATTTTCCTCTTTTTTATATCAGATGATTACGTTCTTAATTTTGTAAATCCAATGTTGCAGCACATTTTTTTGTTATTTGACAATTGTTTTAAGAGTCACAATTCACAATACATCATACATTTTTTTGTCTAGCTAATTATTATTACAATTGCACTGTCTCCACATCTGTCCGGACAAGGATAACAGAACATCGTGAAAAAAAACATAAATTTTAACCAAATTGAAAATAACTTAGATAAAACTTGACAACTGTGGAGGACAAACTTCGTAACGTTATCTAAAGCCTCTCTTATGATCTCGATGTTGCATCCACAAAATAATAGATTCTGTGTGACTTTTCTCCTTTCTTCAATGACTTAGCACCAACACAAGTGTCACAAAATTATTTCCACCAAATAAATATTTGTAGCTAAAACAAAGCTGTAAACACATTTATTCACATAGTAATAACTCAAAGTTACCAATATTTTGTAGTCTCTAGCAAAAAAAAAACAGAGGTCAAAGCAAATGGATTAGCACTTCAAAGTGAGAGAAGACCCTTTATGATACTGAGGGTGCCATAGGTCAAGTAAGGCTATTTTCAAATGACACTGTTGTACCATTCTATTTTTTTTCTTTTTCTGAGAAAAGCTAGTAGATTTTGAAAGTTCATCTCCAATTGCAAATATTTGTGATGTCAAGTTGCACATTGTAAATCTGTCTCAACAATTGACATCCATATTATTATATACACAGACACCCAGTTCATATCACTAGGTGAAAAACAAAAAAATTTGTCCAAATGGATGGTAACATTTTCTCCAGTACAAGGTTTAGCACAATTAAATATATACATTTTCCTGCTGCTGGCCTTGGTCCCATTCCTTTGGTTTGTTTCCAGATCAAGCCATGGTTTTCTTCTGGGTCAGTCTGGTTTTCTTTGATATTGAAGGACATTTGCCATAAAAAAAGCTTTAAGTGGCTGTCTTGAAACTAAAATCATCCCCAGGTCAATGTATGGAATATGATGCAGCCACCCCCACTCCACCCCCCTGACTCACCCTCCCTCACCCATCACCCCCCAAACACATACAAAAATGCAGTGTCATCCTCATGGTACAAAGAGGAAGAGGAATACTTGGTTCCTCCTATTCCCTAGTTCTAAACCACAGGTTAGGATGACAGAATATTTGTACAGCCACATGCCTCCAGGAACCAAGATCATAGCATTTGTCTTAGTAGGTGGTTCCATGGCAGGATTGCTTTGGTAATGTTTTTTTGGCTCTTAAAAGCACAGGATGACAGACAGGGTCGCTGTAAGGTGATTTAATACAAAACTTACTGGACAGCCAGATTGCCAGCATCCCACAGTATAAATTATCTTATCCATTGTCACAGCTGATTTAACTTCTTTTCAAACCTTTAAGTCATATCAGCATCAGCATGTTGCTTTGATAATAATCAAGAGGAGTTGATTTTCTTTGTTGTTCATATAAAAAATATCCTCTGCCGCATCATAAGAAGTAGTCTGGCTGTGGTCTCTTGGCTGGCTTACCCCTCACAGCCTGGGGGAGAGGCACAGGAAAAAAGAGATGGTCAATCATAAAATGCACAACATTAGGAAAGGAGTTAAGAAGAAAGCCCTTCTTGTTAGGATTTCATACGATAAAGATCAAAATTTTGGACAAACTTTACTGCATTTGACTGATATGTGACAAAAACAGAAATCTATATTGCCTCAAAATCACATGGTGAAAAATTTGTATGAAAAAATACAATCATGAAACTTCAACACTTGTCAAAGTTACCACTGATTTTACTTCATGGCATTGCATTGTTTCAAAGTTATCTGTAGCAGATCATCAAAAGGATGGTTAAGTCAGCCAACCCTGGCTTGAAAGGATATTAGCCTGACAAACTAATGGACCATTTGAAGTCTAATGAAGACTGAAATGGACCATAGGACAATGGAGAACAAAATGTAGATTTGATTTAAAACAACTCTCCTAAACAGGAGCTGTGACCTTGTGGATGAAAGCGGTAGAATTTGAAATAACAAGGAATAGATACAAAAGGATCAGGGGTTCAATTCTTGGCTGGGTCAAATCAAGGTGGGGTTTCATCCAAGAGCAACCTACAGCAACCTACAGCTTCCCCATCTGAACTACCATTTAAAAAAAAAAATCACATTTGATCAAAATTGTTGACTTGGTTTCAGCACTATGGGATGGTGTAATTCAAAAGCCATAGGTTTTGTCAAAATCTGTGGTAGCTTAGCGTTATAGAACAACTGTGTTTCATAACCTGATTATTACTACTGCTGTTATTGTTAAGGTGTATCTCATATGACTACTATAGCTGAAACTCATTTACAGTTGGCAATACCTCTGATACACTTGGGAAGTCTCAAGGATAACAATGGGAGCATTAAGTTTATCAATCAATCATTGACATCTCTCTCAAAGAAATAACATTACATTCTAGAAAATTTTGTCTGGAAGGTTCAGCTGTCATTTCCTTCAATTGTATATCATTTCCAGAAACACCAACACTGTATCATTGGTGTATCACATTTTTTGTCTAAATCCCCACACTTTGATTTGTTAGGTGCAGGTCTTGAATTTTGAGGCATGAGAGAGTTATCACACTCCAAACTCACTTCAAAACACTGTGAGGAGTGTGATTTTTTGCACACCTTGAAGAAGATTTCAAGTGCACATATAAATCTATCACAGTCTAGTAAAGCAGCAAACATACCACACTCCTTAAGTTTCTGAACTATGGAGGGACTTGCTCGGTTTTGTGGCGCCAACAACCTGCTGGTCATGGAATGAGTATTAGTGGTCTACGTGCACATTTTATAGGCGATAGTCTGGGACAAACTTCTCGCCACACACGACCTCCTCAGCCCACCTGAATGCAGTTTTATGTCATACCCAGGACGCAGGCCTTAAAATTAAAGGCATGAGAGAGTGATCACACACCAAACTCACTTCAAAACAATGTGAGCAGTGTCATTTTTTGAACACCTAGAAGAAGATTTGGAGAGCATATAAATTTATCAAAGTTTATTAAAACAGCAAACCTACCACACTCCTTAATTTTCTGAGGAGTGTGATTTGTAGTACACCTGGAGAATCTGAAACATAGGGACTGTAGATGTCACATTGATGCCTCAAGACAAGTTTATCATGCCTGATGTCATGTCTCAAGGTTAGATTTGAGGTAAAGAATGAGGTTAGGTTATAGTTTAACAAGATATACTGTGAAGATTGAGTGCCAAACTTACTTGTGGAGCTGCTTCAAAGATAGTGAAATCCTTCATGAGATGTTCATCCAATTCAAATATAGCAGCAACATTCCCACACCTGTTGAGGAAAAGAGGAGATTTATTCAGCCTTTTTATCACATTCTAAATATATGATGGGGGTGACTGTCGATTGCTACTTGACACAGCTAACTGTCACTTTTTTCAGCTTGTGAAAAGAGGGGTATGGGTGCATACAGTTGGGAAAGACAATGAGTGACTGCAAGGAAGAACTGTTTCAAACTGGGGTGAAGGGGTTTTCCCTCCACCCAAAGAACAAGTGACACTCTTCATGAATACAAACTTTACCAGTATTTCTGAATGTGGGTGCAGGGTTTGAAGATGAGGACTTCCCATCTAGTTCTGTTCCTGGCAGCGTTGTCACCAGACCATTTTGAGAGCCGGGTAACTTGTGGTCACCGTCCTAAGGGAGCGGTTAAAGGGGAATCACTGTCCAGCCTAGTACCCTTTGAATAATTTTTGCAGATTTGAGAGTGTTTACAAAAAACGAGGAATTATCACTCAATTCTAAAGAAATCTAAGGATTTTATTCAGTTAGGGTAAGAAATTTGTGCCAGGAGGTGATGCTGATATTGATGGGGAGTACCTGGGTTGGAATTTTGAGAGCCAGGTAGCACCCCAAAGTGCTGCCATGGTTCCTGGTATGTTTTGTAATTGTTTACAAGTAATCAAATATTCCAATTAATCAGGCACCCCCCTTCAAATGTACACAGATTGGTAGATCTAACAAAGAAGTAAATCCATAGACCTTATGCATATGATGTCACGCAGCAACCAGAAAGCCACAAGGCTTAGTGATTCCTTGCCGCTGAAAAGTAAGGCCTTTTTTCACATTGACATTGCTTTGCAATGTTTTTCAATTAACAGGCCTACATAATGTGCCCACAAAGTACACATGCAAGGCATCCAATATTCCTAAATTGAGATCCCCCTTGCCCGTTGTGCCATCTACATGACAAATTAAAGGACCCTTCAAGTGACCTTTCTTGAAAGACTGTGCAGAAAAACTTGTCAGGCTTTGAACATGCTGACTCCAAATGAACTTTGACCTTTGGAAAAATCAGTAGGGATCATCTACTCAATATGACCAATCCACACACTAAATATGAGTACAGTCACACGTACCATTCTTGAGATATCGTGTTTACGAAGTTTTGACCTTTTGACCTCTTGTGACCCCAAATGACCTTTGACCTCCATGAAAATCGATAGGGATCATCTACTCAGTATGGCCAACCCACTCGCTAAATATGAGCACTGTCACATGTACCGTTCTTGAGATATCGTGTTTACGAAGTTTTGACCTTTTGACCTCTCATGACCCCAAATGACCTTTGATCTCCACGAAAAATCGATAGGGATCATCTACTCAATATGACCAACCCACACACTAAATATGAGCATAGTCACATGAACCGTTCTTGAGATATCGAGTTTATGTAGCTTTGACCTTTTGACCTCTCATGACCCCAAATAACCTTTGACCTCCACGAAAATCAAGAGGGATCATCTACTCAACATGACCAACCCACACACCAAATATGAACATAGTTACATGTACTGTTTTGAGATATTGTGTTTACGCATTTTTGACCTTTTGACCTCTCATTACCCAAAATGACCTTTGATCTCCACCAAGAACAATAGGGATCATCTACCCAATATGGCCAATGTACACACCAAATATGAGATTAGTCACACTTACTCTTCTTGAGATACCATGTTTACAAGCAATTTCTAAGGAATTTACCTATTGACCTCTCGTGACCCAAAATGAACTTTGACCTCCACAAAAATCGATAGGAATCATCTACTTAATATAACCAACCCACACACCAAATATGAGCATAGTCACATGTACTGTTCTTGAGATATTGAGTTTACGATGTTTTGACCTTTTGACCTCTAGTGACCCCAAAATGACCTTCCATCTTCACCAAAAACAATAGGGGTCATCTACTCAATATGGCCAATGCACACACCAAATATGAGATTAGTCACACTTACTCTTCTTGAGATACCGTGTTTACAAGCAATTTCTAAGGAATATACCTATTGACCTCTCATGACCCCAAATGACCTTTGACCTCCACGAAAATCGATAGGGATCACCTACTTAATATGACCAACCCACACACCAAATATGAGCATAGTCACATCTACTGTTCTCAAGATACCTTGTTTACAAGGTTTTGACCTTTTGACCTCTCGTGACCCCAAAATGACCTTCCATCTCCACCAAAAACAATAGGGATCATTTACTCAATATGGCCAATGCACACACCAAATATGCGATTAGTCATACTCTTCTTGAGATACCGTGTTTACAAGCAATTTCTAAGGAATATACCTACTGACCTCTCATGACCCCAAATGACCTTTGACCTCCACGAAAATCGATAGGGATCACCTACTTAATATGGCCAACCCACACACCAAATATGAGCATAGTCACATCTACTGTTCTCAAGGTACCTTGTTTACAAGGTTTTGACCTTTTGACCTCTCGTGACCCCAAAATGACCTTCCATCTCCACCAAAAACAATAGGGATCATTTACTCAATATGGCCAATCCACACCAAATATGCGATTAGTCATACTCTTCTTGAGATACCGTGTTTACAAGCAATTTCTAAGGAATATACCTATTGACCTCTCATGACCCCAAATGACCTTTGACCTCCACGAAAATCGATAGGGATCACCTACTTAATATGACCAATCCACACACCAAATATGAGCATAGTCACATCTACTGTTCTCAAGATACCTTGTTTACAAGGTTTTGACCTTTTGACCTCTTGTGACCCCAAAATGACCTTCCATCTCCACCAAAAACAATAGGGATCATCTACTCAATATGGCCAATGCACACACCAAATATGAGATTAGTCATACTCTTCTTGAGATACCGTGTTTACAAGTAATTTCTATGGAATATACCTATTGACCTCTCATGACCCCAAATGACCTTTGACCTCCACGAAAATCGATAGGGATCATCTACTCAATATGACCAACCCACACACCAAATATGAGCATAGTCACATGTACCGTTCTCAAGATACCTTGTTTACAAGGTTTTGACCTTTTGACCTCTCGTGACCCCAAATGACCTTCCATCTCCACCAAAAACAATAGGGATCATCTGCTCAATATGACCAACCCACACACCAAATATGAGGTTAGTCACACTTACCCTTCTTGAGATATCGTGTTTACAAGCAAAGCATCACATACATTCACACACACATACATACACACGCACGACATCACCATTGCATAGATTCCTTGGCCTACGGCAAAGAATCAAAAAGTACCGTAATCAGAAAGTACGCCCTCCTTTTGGGTCAAAATAAACCAAAACTGACAAATACAGACAGCTGATTTGTCAACCAATCAAATATAGGCTTTACGGTCTGCTACACCTGCAGGGCGAATTATTATGAGTGCAGCCACACGTTTCATTGTTTTGCCCACAAGGATGACATCAGTGTTTCATCAATGCATGAGGTCTATACTGAGCTTAGAGAGATGGAGTAACTGCAAGCAGCACATTCAGTCACCCTAACCAACCAGTTCAGTAGTAGTTCATATTGGTGGCAATGCACATGCCCACAACCTCCAAATCGTTCGGATAAACAAACCAATCCCACAACTACAACATGTACTCCACAATTTGAGTTTACATGAGTATTTCTTCAAATCTTTGTTAATTAAATATATCCGTAACATACCATTTTTTGGTGGTGGGGGGGGGGGAGTATTTCAGACAGTAACTTAGCCTACATGCAACCTGGCTACACACGTTTGTCATGTTATATAGAGAAATTTGGGGGAAATTTCGGAGGAGTATCTTCTCTGCAGGAATTGTGGGAAATGTGCAAAAACATTCCCCATACTTTCAACAATAACTTTTTTCTGATTTATGACTTAACAATTTTGATGTAGAACTTGTAGTCAGTTTGATACACTGGCATCATTTAAACTGACTAGAAGATGGTTAGATATTAAACTGACTTAAAAATAAAATGGCTTCCTTATTTTTTAATTCATACTTTGCAGCAAATCAAAACTGCAAGAGCATAACACTAGAGTGAAACACTTTTTTAAAGTTAAATCTTTACAGTTTTCACACAAACATCACATTTTGTAGTAAACTCTACACAGTATTCAGGCTCGAATCACAAAGTTTCATACAATGTGTAAGACTTAAAGGTAGCCACTTGTCACCCAATACTTCAATTACACCTGGAGTCTACAGAATTTCTCAACTGGTACAGCTGTTCGATTGACATCAAATGCAAACAATGAAGAGTTATTCAACTGCATGGTCAAGTGGTAGAGCACCCCACTTGCAGTCGGGAGGTTGGGAGTTTGAGTCCTGGCAGGGTCATAATGAAGACTTTAAAACAGAAACCTGCTGCCATTGTGCTTGGTGCTCAGCATAAGCAATGGAGTAGCAAAGCAAGCCAGTGAGCTACAAATGGAAAAAGGAATGTGGCCGGCTCGAACCTGAACTCAACTTGAACCAATTGGTGGTAAACCAGACCATAAAACGCTATCTAGATCTAACTAACTCATAGTGTTAGTATTACACATTAGGGCCTTGTATGCTCAATGGGGTATGCCCTGAAGCAATAAACTAGAACTGTGTCTGGATAAGTCAGTGTTGTAACAAGTCACAGCTTGAGTCACTTCCTCTCAAAATGATAGTGACTCGATAGAATTCAGGAGTAATTTCCCCATTGAAATAGTACAGTGACTCAAGTCAATGACTCGACTCGGTTCACTTAAAAGTTTGAAAACTGGTGACTCGAGTCACTAATGTAGTGACTTGATTACAACACAGGGATAGTTTTAGTCAGCTGTGGGAAGGGCTAGAAGTAAGTAGGGAAGGAGAATTGGAACTGTCTGGGGTGATGAGTAATATCCTTTAAAGATTTTTCAAATCAAGATTCTTCTCCAGCTTACCTGTAACAGTAATTGGGTGCAGACCACACTGTTAGTACTGTCTCATTAAAATGCCACTTGTAGCCTTCTATAACCAGCTGATGTGCCCGGCAGATCATGTCGATGTTATTATCTGCATTAAACTGACTCACAACATCACTTCCAAAGAGGTAGCCAGCCCCCCTTGGACTTACTCCCCATCCCTGAGTGTCTGTGGAAGAAAAATGCCAATTATTTTTTTCATTTATTGGTACAAAATCCAATCCCCTACCTACTTAAACCAATCAAATAATTTTATCATTTTAAAGAGATACTCCAACTCTTTTTGTGTCAAATAAATACACAGAAGGAAAAGGCGTTGCCATCACCTCATGTTACCAAATTTGATATTTATAAGCCAGTTTGGTAATTCGTCTTGGTGGCTGGGAACATGTGCACATCCTCCAAATCATCAGGAAAAGCAAACTAATCCTACACCTACAACACCTATTCCAAAATTTGAGTTAACATGAAAATAAGGTGAAATCATTCATTCTTTATGCATTCATAACATAAAGAGGGATCTCAAGTGTGGTTTTGTGCAGTGGATTGTGTCTAAATTGCCTTTTCTGGAGTAAAAATTTTCATTTTAATCTGCCGTAAAGTAGCACTGAGACCCCTACTTTTGTTCAACTTGGCTAGACACTTTGATAGTGTTGTATGCACATACTCCTATAAACAAGGGAACACAGCAAGCTATGTGCTGAACTCAGTTTGTATATCCCTCGCTGTGCCCCATGGTTCCATGCGGCAACATTATATCAAACTCGCTTATTTGTAGTAATTGCCTAAGTGCTGGGATTGAGTGAACATCAAGGCACTTCTGTACATGGTCATAGTAATGATGATGATACATCAAAGCACAGCAATTTCTCATTATATGGTGAACATTATCTAATTTAGTGGGAAATACTACCCTCCCCCCCTGGGGTCACAACCCACAGTTACATCGGTAAAACAAGTACACCATCATATCAACCTCTTTTTGGCACTGATTTGGCAAACCCAAGCTTCTATTTTCACCTAATGATGAATGCTACCTGAGATGGTCATTCTTTGCTTAATTCATCAATACTATGCATTTTTAAATTGCAGACAAAAAAAAGTAATTGCCAAGCCATTCTAATGCCAATGCTAAAATAAACATAAATGAGCAAAAAATACATTCATTACTATGCCAATGTGATCCAATAAATACACTTGCCAACATGTAAATTACCCCATTTGTCAGAGAGCAAAAAAGACCACGATGTTTCAAATACAGATACTTATGTCCTCAATATCACGTACCCTCTGGATCAGACCAAAGTAAATCACACATGGGGCCATCATGGGGTACTTCCTGTTTCCTGTCTATCATTCGTATCTGGTCTAAGGTAGCTATTGAAGGAGATAGACCACCATGGACACAAAATATCTGAAAAAGAAATAAACATTATTTCAACTACAATTTACTTGCTGTTTTCCTAAAAATTTTTACACTCCTTTGATGAAGTTAAGATTTGTTATTGTGATGTAAATTCATGAACAATTTTAATTCCAGTGGTGGAAATAAAATCAATTTAACTGTAACTTATTTAATACAAAATTGGTAAATCTCTTGTGTCCTACATAACTTTAACATTCAACCCTAAGACAGAGGTACAGACACTTGAAATCAAATACTTTAAGGCTACCAAATCATCATTATCATGAGCTGAAATTTTTGACATGTAATGCTATTTAATTTGTCCACTAATTTACAACTGAAACCAAAAACAGAAATAAATGCATCCACATAGTGGGATATATGGTATGACTTTATTTTGAGATGAAGGGACGAACAGTGGGATCTTTCTGTACCTTGCTGATCACAATGATGAGAGGGGTAGAGAGTGCGGGAGGGGGGGGGAGGATTTGGGGGGCTGGTTGTTGGAGTTTTCTGCCTCAACTTCTAACCTTCAGGTTCAATGTTGCCACCCATTTTTCCAGGTTGTGAGTCCCTTGATCAAATCAAAGTTGTTGCTCGCAAAGCAAAACAGCCAAGCTTACAACATCCTCAACCAAGGCTTCTTTTCATTTCAGATCTTACCAGAGTATGGCTGTGGCAATTTGTTGCCACTCCAAACAGAAACACAAACACAAAAGAAAAATAACTTCCCACTTCCTGGGAATCTTGGGACAACCAAAAGTGACCTTTGTGTCACGATAGTATAATTTTTTTGTCTATTTTCCCTGCAATCTCTCTGTTTTTAATGGTCCTTTTTCAGCTTGGTAAAGGTTACACAACCTTATCGATGGCAAAGAATATGAGATATTTCAGCAGCAAAAAAGTCATGTTTCATTATGTTAATTATTTTTTATTTGTGGCCAAGATATACATCCACTTCAGGTTCATCATCACTACATGGCAACTGTTTCAGGTAACACTAGCGTTTCTTGGGAAGACTTGATGGGCAAAAATAATTAAATTCCTTTTATTAACATTTTTGCATTACAAAATGGCTCCCTTTTCATACTTTGTTCTTATCCTCAATTCCCACTGGTCCACTACCATCTCATGACAATGCTTTATCCCAATACAAACATGAATAAATGCACTCATATTAAGCCATTCCATTTTACTTGGGTTCCAGCTATTTTAATGTTGATATTTAAATCAGCTATTGTGGTATTGGTTATATAAACTTTATTTTTTTTTTTGTTTTTCACACAATAATGCTATTGTGTAGTAATGAACAATGAGCATTGTCCTTCAATGAATGTACAGCCCATTGTTGTTTAAAATAAATAAATTTAAGTAATAAATTAAATTGAAGTTCTACATAGAAAATCCTTCAAAAATCACATACCTTGCCATCTATAATAGCTGAGAGACTCAGGTAATCAAAGATTTCTGTGCAGTACCTCCAGACCGTTATAGAACCATACTTGCGTAGACATTCATCGTAAAACCCATAAACTTGTGTGATTTGCCTGCTTTCATGATTACCACGTATCAAGGTGATTCTGTCTGGATACCTAACCTACAGCAGGTGAAACCAAAAATATCTTCCTTTTAATTGGTGTAATTACGAATCCTAATGAATCATTTACTTCAAAACTACTCAAAAAAGCTCTTTCCTATCAAAATTAAGATGTAACTTTAAAAAGCAACACATATTGATCAGTTATTTAAATGGGGTTTTACAGCTCAAGTTTCTAACCCACTGGTTTAAGCCAGTTTGGCCACAACTTTTTCCAATAGTAGCTCACCGGCTTGTTTTCCCTACTCCATTGATTATGCTGAGCACCAAGAACAATGGCAGTATGTTTTATTTTTGAAGTCTGGGTATGAACCAGCCAGGATCATTCTTCAAACCTCCCATGCACTTGCAGTTGGTCTGCATATATTGATCAGAAAAGATACTACCTGCACGTTGTCGATTACAACACACTTTGGTGTGCATTAAAGTCTATACTGTTTTTAAATTACACTGTGGTCAAATAAGATCATATCAGACAAATGTCTTGCCACACAGGTCTGAGCTCAGATCTTCAGATGAAGATATGAAATTGTTTAATTTCAGCATAATTTGAGGTTAAAAGAATAATTAATTTTATAATGTGGGAGAGAATGGATTTCGCTATCACCAGTGAGAATGGAACAATACCATAAGTCACTTTGAGACAATTTCCATGGCTTTTCCAGAACTTCCCACCATTCCCTAAATTTCAAGACTTTGACAAGACATGACATTATTTTCAAAATGTCCATCATTTTTCCAGATTTTCCATGACTGTAGGCATCCTGTGTTAAAGACAATAAGATTACTAAATCTGAAATTGCTAAAAATTTGCAATTGTTCAGGAATTTTTTTCATTTTCCATGTTTTTACAAATAGCTCCATATAGTATTGAGACTTCTGCCAACAACACCCACTTAAAATCAGTACTGAGTCATGAACATCTTTGAGGCCATGAAGTCTATGAAACAGAGCTTGTGGCCCCACACTCATACCACCACTGGAAATGTAAGTATATGCACATGCAACCATGACCAATGTTTCAACACAAGTGATTAAATGGGTCAATGAACAGTAAATTTGGATTACGTACAGCTAATACTGCAGCAGAAAACCTCAGGAGGTATAGAGTGGAAAAGCTTTAAAGTAGTAAGTATGGGGAGGAGTTTGCCAAGGACACCAGTTGTAACTTATTGCAAGGAGCAATTTACTAAACGTTTAATCACACTCAGCCATCCTTTAGCCAAGGAGCACTTTACCAAACATTTAATTGCACTGATTGCCCTAGAGAACCATTCAAATACTACAAAGTTATAATCTTTTTTGCAAACTGTACTTTCCCTCAAGACTCATCTCAGGGGGGGAAGAAAAAAAAAAACATGCCAAACCTTTAAGGCTAGGAGCAGCAAAAACGTCTCCACACTGTAAAACCCTCGGTCAACAAAGTCACCCATGAAGAGATAATTTGTATCTGGGACATCTCCTCCAACCTGAAAATGAAATGACCCCAAAAATGTAGTTTTATTGAAATTGCACTCTGTAACTTTCATAAATTATCATAAAACTCCCTAAAAGAACACGGTACAGTAACTGCACACTAATAGCAATGCTTAATGCCGACAATTCTGTTGAAGCATGTACAGTACACGCTAGGATTGGGTGGTACCATGAAAATATTGGCACCGGTACTGTAAAGCTCGCAGAACCAGTATTGAGGCAGTACCAGTTCTCAAATCTTGGGTAGGAAAGTCATGTGGGAAGAAACCTAAACTGTGGACGGCACCCCTGCATCCTGTACTTGATGCAGCTGGAAAAGTACAAAATACAACAAAGTTGCTGCCAGAGCCCTAACCTTCATTCTGCCTTCCCCTAAAAGGATTCAGTTTTGCTTTGTCCTGCTACCAGTTTCATACCACAAGAAGTAAGTTCTGGAAAACCACGCAGCAGTCATTTGGATCAACACCCTACTGAAACTATCACCCTACTGTAGCTATCACCCTACTGTAGCTATCACCCTACTGTAGCTATCATCCTACTACAATATTTAAAGTACTCCTTCTTAAAATCTCTCCCTTAGATTCCTATATCTCAACTCTCTCATTTCGAATCCTGTCTTAGTCTCTGCTGTGTAATAAGTAAATACCCCAGGATACATTTAATCATCTAAAATTTGGATACCATACAACAATTTGTGCACTACACTGTATGCATTCTAAACACTACACCAGGGTTACGTAATCCACTTACTTTAAATAATTCTTTGAGATCATAGAATTGACCATGTATATCTCCACAGACTGTGACCGGTGCATCCACCCTCTGGACATTGCTCTCCTCTACTAAAATTTCTCTGAAACAAAAAGAGAGACAAATACTTGTTGTTGAAAGTATCTGAATGAGTGTAAAATTTCTCGTTTTAAGGAAGAGGCCAGGATGATTATTTCTTTTTTTGAGCTATAAAACTAGGCTCTAAGTTGCTATTCAGACTTGTTCTATACTTTACATGATAATACCATGACTCTCTCTGACTCATGCCTCTCTAAGTAAAAGCTTTAACACAACATAAATTTTATTTCAAATATGTCAGAGTGAAAGATTGTAGTTTCTTCCCACATATTCCTTTTATTTAACAGCATAGCATCTAACTTTAACTGCACTATACTATAGTCCATACTAGGCATACAAGGCGGGGGGGGGGCCTTCCAAAATTTGGGCAAAATCAGTTGGTTCATTTGTGCAAAACATGATAAAGGCTGCCGTTATAAGGTCAACATATACTCTTGCCATCCCCACAAAAATTATCCCCCTATGCCTTTACTATATTCTTACAAAGAGATATAATATAATAATGTAATTTACTGCTGTACATTTTCATTCAATATTTGCCTAGCTTATACACAAGTGCACTGAAGGCTTGGTGTATACTGAAAGTTGATTGCATAAAACTTGTATAGTAGAACAATAAAGCCGATAATTGTGATTTGGTTTACTGTATGCCTACAGTATATAGTAATTTAATGCATTAAAAAAGAGATGTACAGTAGACCTCGCATACAAGCCAAATTAATGAATTAAGAAGAGAGTGGTGGTTTCTCAGGCCTCATATTCACAGCAGATGTAAACTAAATAATATGCCCTTATACATATGATCAGGGTTGTAGCTATGGTGGGCGACAGTAGGCAGCAGCACCAACCACTTGAAATTACCACCCGGCACTCCAGGCAAACACATTAACACACATCTCCCCACCCACTGCAAATCTGTTTACTGAGACTAAATTAGTCCCAAATTTACCCTCAAAAGTAAAATGAGGGAAAAATGAAAAGTTAATGGTGGAAAAATGGGGTAAATGCCATGTGTGAGGCACTTTTGCCAGATCAGACAATTACCCAGCACTCAAAATTTGGCTAGCTACAACCCTGCAAATGATGTCACAATGCTAAAAGAACTGTATGCTTCCTTTTAGAGAAATAACAAAACAACAAAAAATGCAAATACCTTTTTGGTCAACCAATTGCTTACACATAAGTCTTACACAAGTGTATGTTTCTTGGATGGAAATAAGGTCCATTGGAGGCTTTGGAAAAATCCTGTGCATCAGCCAGATGCACGAGCGCTAGCTTGTCACACAATGATATGTTACTGGAGCTTAATATTGTGAAACATCTCTATAAGAGTTCACAAATGCACTGCTGGAATTGGGTGAAAGTAATAAAGGCCTTATAATTTTACTGCACTCTTGAAGAAATTGCAAGAACCTTCGACTTTTCCTAAGACTTTTGAAATGAAGTATCCCAGGACCCTCAGGTTTCAAGCCCTAACAAAAACACTGTGGAAGGAGCTCTCAGTCACTGCTAAGGCTTACAGTGTACCTCAAATCACAAAATTCAAATACAACAAACAGCACAGAAAATTTTAAAGGGAAACAAAGCCAGTGATGTGAGTTGTATAACAACAAAGTCACAAATTATTAATTTGTTTTGAATGAATGAACCTTCACACTTTATATCTTAGCTTAAGAATGTCCCATGAAGATGAAAGTTGGGCTATTAGAATTCGTTTTTTCATGCTGTTTAATACATATTTTTTAATTTTCTGTCTTGAGGTACACTTCCAGTTATGATAAATTGACCATACCTGGCTTTGGCACACAATGCTTTGACTTCACTCTCCTTTATAATCTCACATCTTCTCAACTGTTCAATTTGTCTGAAAAGAGGAAATGTTTACATCAGTAACAAGAAATCAAAATTCAGAAGTCCTCTGTAAACTCCCGTTTGAATCACTGAATCTACCTTGTAAGATGAGTTCCATTTTGCCAGCATGAGGTTCTATTTCTCCTGTGCTTTTATTGGTTGCACTTACAGTACCGATTCGTCGAGGTTAGCGCGATCGTCTACTTGTGACCCGTCCAAGATAGTAAAAGATCGTCAAGAATAGTAAAAGATAGTAAAGGCCTAAATTTCACTCCAAGTCAAAAACTAGATCGTCCATTTCGACGAAGTCAAAAATGATTGTCAAAGTTCGTAAAGATTACAAACAGCCAAACAATAGCTCGCAGTTGAGTGCTAGCACACTTTGCGGTTTTTTCAATAACAAAGGAAACAAAAGACCGCAGAGCCTGTGCTCTTCACTATTGAAGAGGGTATTACTATTAGCTTACATGCACGGCCACGGTTGAATACATATTTCCCTAGGTTCAGCACAGTGCTGTGGTTGGGGTTTCAAATTCAATATTGTACACGCATCTGGCAGGAGAAAAGACTCATATGTGTTCCTTATGTAGAATGGGTAACGGTCTTCGAACTCATGCTAAAGTTATCGCGAAAAACATTTGTATTATTGAAACTTCAAACCTTCCCTTTCTCCCTCTCAAACAGTTGATATGATAACTAATTACCACACGTGTACGTGTCATTCTTTTTCTAAACAACTACCTACTTGTGAGACTGTGTGAGTGTGTTCTTAACCCTAGCGGTTCCCACGGGATTTCTCTAGTGGCGGGGCACTTCCGACCCCATTCTTTTTGAGAAGTATAACGCACAATAGCTATTAAGGCTTATTGGAAGGAGTCACGATCACACATATTTTGTTACTTGTAATACTTGTATTGATCACGGCGTTCTACTGCACTGCTTTCGTGTGTGTTTTCTTTCTTTCTTTACTGGGCTTGTTAGGCGTCTCTGATTTGCCTTTTTTTTTACAGGGCACCTGATTATTTTAGTGTCAGCAAGCAAAATAAAAAGTATCACAAAAAGCCGACGACCAGTGTCTTTTTTCCCCCAAAGAAACAAGTACACACAGCGCACGTACAGTATATGTAGGTTCATAAGCCTATTCAAGATAGACTAGCGACGGCCTGAGGCTAGCGATCTAGTCTAGCTGAAGAAAATGGATTCGTCCTAACTTTTCACCTCCTAATTTTTCGTCTGTTTCAATATGATTGCCTAAAAAAGTTATTTTATGACGCCGAAAACTTGGCGACATGATTTCTGCAATCAGGCAGTTGTGGGGCAAAACATTTTCTGTACCCGTATTTTAGTTTAAAAAAAAAATGATAGAGCGACGAGAAAAAGCGCGCGGATGGGAGGAAGGTTTTTTATATTGGCTTAAATGCGTGTAAATGAACAAACTTGACATCGAAATATTCACAATCCAGTCACTGGCGTATTTTAGGCGGACTTATTGGCTGATATATCAACAATTTAAGTCAGCAACTGAGGTAGCCTACCATTGTAGGGATAGGAAGGAGGCACAGCCGTCTTCTCTGAAACTGAAGGTAAGTATATGCGGAGGGTTTAGCTGAGAGTCCAAAAAATGGCCAAATTACTATGCAAATGCAAAATTGGGTAGCAGATTTTCTTTTTTAAACGTATGGTTTGTTAATGATTTTTTGATTGAAGAGCCCTGAAACAGCAAAATTTGAACACTAAATTATTCCCTCCCGTATCCCCCGGTTGCAGCTCCATATTCTGACAGTACACTCCATGACAACTCCATCGTAGATGAATATCTTGATGGGTGTTCTACTGAACAAAAGAAAAAAACCAAGGTTGAAATTCAGGGCATTCTCATTTACAGCGTTTCCGAAAGTTTTGACTCATTACCCCTTCAGTATATTACCGCTTACATGAATCAAGGTGAAGGTGTACTATTTGCCATGCTGCTTGGACTATTTGCTTGTTGTAGCCCATGTAGACTATTTCCACCCTTTAAACAGTCCATGAATTTCATTTTAGTGCGATAAGCTATGTTCCCTCCCCACCCTCCCACCCACTCTCCCTAATAACAATCGGGTAGGCATACCAAAAAACAATCGAGTACAAGAATTAACTCTTACCTTGAAAGAATGAGCTAGTTGACCTCAATTCGCTATTCTTGGAATATATCCCATTATTTCCTTGTTTTTAATTGATTTGAAAGGTGTCATCGTAATTTGATATACTCACACTTTTCCAAAATTCAGCCTCGTTTATCAGTGTTAGTGTAGGCCTACAAGGTCCGGTATTCCTCGAAGTAAGGTCATTTCAGCTCATTGGCCTAAAAAATGCATCGCTGTCGAACGAAGTTACACTCAGCTACAGCGTTCACCTACCATCACCGATCCAAAGTCAACGACCCCTGCTTTAGTTAATCCGAGATTCGCCGTACCATACTCGCGAAGCGCTTTGCCACCGACCCGACCGTGAGAAATATTTGATCGCGCAATTCAAGACTCTTGGCAGTCCGCCCAAAATAATCTTGAGTTGAAGTGTGAAGCGATACAGTAACAGTACCGCACTGTATATGACCATAATATCCAGGCGTATAATTGACAGTGTACTAGTTTTACACGTCGTTTGGGCCCGACTAGCAATAGCAATTAAGACCCCCCACAGACAACCAATAGGCAGCCCATGTTTCTCATTGGCTGTTTAGCGGCATCGTTGCTTCCATATATGAACAAGTGCTCACTCCGAACACGCCCCTGAAACATTCCACACGGATTCGATGCATGGTACCACAAGATGCAAACATGCACAAGGTACTGTACATAATCCAACTAAACTGCCCCTACAGGTTTCAACGTTGTTCAGTACGGCCGGTACAGTACTTGCAATATTGTAAGCTGCAATTGTACAAGCGCGGTGTCAGTGGGCTAAGTGTTAATTGTACCTACGCTACAGTATACACAAGGCACAAGTCACACTATGTTCGCTCCCGATTTTTAATGTTGGCAACAATTTTGTAACTATCAGATAATGCACAACATTGAAAAGGGTGAGAGGCGGTTCCAAGTGAGCTTGAGGCCAGAGGCATCAATCTGGTCTGTGCATGGGTGGGGCGGGACAACAATTTTATAACTGTCACAACTCTGGATCGTGTCCCTGACTGGACTCGTCTATAATCCAGAAAGCCGCCCACAATGGACGCGACCGCGCACGTACAAACACACAAACAAACACGCATACGCATACAGGTTGACGGGCATATGCACTAAAGAATTGATGAATGACGCATTATCAATGCAGCACTGTTTTAAATTTCTGTGAATACTTTAATATGCTAAATAGTCATATTGATGTTCATTCGAAGCCTAAAGTCACCTGAATACGACAGTGTTATACCTGGGTTATTCTTCTTGTTATTTTTCAAATCAGCCTGACCTACACTCTAAAATCAAAAGAGTGGACTTAGTCACTCTTTGATAGAGTGAAAAGTGTAAATTCACTTCATTAGAGTGGTAATGCACTCCAAGAGGAGTGAAACTCTCTCCAAAAAGAATGAAATTCACTAGAGGAAGAGGGAAAATTCACTCTTACACGAGTGTCTGCAATGATCAATCTTTTTTTTTAAGAGTGATCACTGTGGGCACTCCATCAAGAGTGAAACTTTGCTCGTTTTAAGGAAATTTCACTCTTTTTGGAGTGAACTATTACTCTAATGGAGTGAATCCATACTTTTAGCTCTATCAAAGAGTGACTGAGTTCACTCTTTTGATTTTAGAGTGTATTGAACTATGAGGGGAGAGGACGATGCAAGTGATTTTTCCCTAATATTATTAATCTTTTAAACCGGGTCATGATGTTACATCTGGCAGCGGATCCTACTTCTCATGCATAAACTTATCACCGTCTTTCGTACCCGAAATGCACTCATTTATAAGCCTGCTGCTCAGGTCAAAATAATAGTTCAACATATTTAACTGAGTATAGCCTTCTTGTTATCATATTACATATATACATACATAACGTGTATGAAGCACTAGGTAATCATAGATCTAAGCGCAATACGCGTACGCGAATAAATGCAAGAAATGTTAAAACTATAAGAAGCAAACAAGGGTTTTTAACTCTTCTTATTACAGATCTCTGTTAATGACACTATACTTTGATTCATATTTTCGCCTCCAAAACAATGACTAAAAACATTGAAACAGGTTTCCTGTTTGAACAATATCCAGGGATCATGAGATTTTCAGGGGCCCCGCTGATGAGCAAAAAGCCTCACTCTTTCCCAGAGTCCCTTATGAAGATTGTATGGGTCTCAGCATTAGCAATAGGAGTTTTGAAGCTTCTCAATTTGACTTGCGATCCATTGGACATTTCAACTACCTGTGTATTTTACGCGCACCTACATGAACGGGTGATACTTCCGCTTACATTTATGAAATTGGAACTATATAAAGAGCAACTTGGACGCGAAGTGGAGTTTATTTACCGTTTACTACCTGAAATCAAGTATGGTTTATTCAGCAGTTCAGAAAGTTGATTACGTAATCGTACGGCCAATGTCAGAAAATGGGATCAAAATGTTAATCCGGCTATTGTGAACCGGTATATCATTGATGTTCTATGTATCTTACGCGTGCCCTGGACATCAAAGATTCGAATAAGTAATAAAAGGTAAGTGTAAGTACTTAGGTTACCACTTTGGCTTAAAAGTTTCACACGATCATATTCTAACATCGAAGTTAAAGAGAGTTAAGAAATTGCATCATGGATTTTGCCGTCAAGTCGTCTGTCCAGGCACTCGATCCTGCTTGTGGCCTGTGGCTATCTGGAAAAGTTGTAGATCGAAAGGGTGAAGAGTTTCAAGTTCGATGGGCATTTTATAACACTACAGACTGGATTCACCAAAGTAAAGTCAGGAAGCCCATTAAGAAGCGGCCCTACGTTATAAACACTCAAGACTGGAAAACCCGGGAGCCATCGAAGTACCAAAAGGGAGAGGCTGTTATAATTAAGAAGGCGGACGGCACCATCGGTGACAATGTCGTAATAGAGGAGAACGATCCATTTGAATGCGTGGTGAGTTTTGATTTCCATAATTAACCACTGTGAATGAGGAATTTACTTCTGTTGCTTATCTTTTCTGTAGTTAGTTAGTATGTTAGATAGTTATACGCCATATTCCCCAACAATATACCGTAGTCCATGTGAAAATAATTGGTTTAAGCTCAAGTTTAGCTAACAAGGAAAATACTTGAAGGCCTACTGTTTTGAAAATGCCCCTCATGGACATTCAGACTGTCAGAGGAAGTGCGTTAATCATAATTAACCGAAGTATATCTAAGGCGCGGTACTAACCCGCGGTCATACTAAAACGAATTTGGATCGGATTCCGAAAGAGCATAAATTTGTTCAATCTTTTCAAACTACCGTATTGATTTGCAAGAGAGGTTTGTAGTTATGTAATGTTGCCTGATTTTTGCGTAATGTCACACCGACATCTCAAACTGCTGCCGGTCGATGTGACGTCCTAAAACAGGAGCTGCGGAACTAATTTTGAAGTTTGTGGTACGAATGGGTAATGGAGGCGCGAGAGGATGAAGCAGAAATGGAATTGAGGCTGCCGTTCCGTGAACTTCCTCGTGAAAACAATGCCAAGCAACCAGCGCAGACACAGAAAACTGGCAAGAAGAGGGCGCAGGCAAGGAGATCAGAGCGAGCAAGCCCAGAATCCCCTCCGCGGCAGGATGTTGACTCCGAAAATGTTCCACCGCCGGCGCCTAAACGAGTGCGACAGAACAAGACGGCCAAAGTACAAAAGAAGGTGAGAGGTTATTTTTTTTACTTCTACAACTTTGTTGCAGGAATTGTAACACCCATTTAAAGAGTGGTCTATGTGATTACAGTTGATCAAGAGTGGAACTTTGCTTTTTTGGAGTGCATTTCCACACTTCGAAACGAAACTCATTCTTCAAACGGGAATCTGGGCAAGTGTTGTGATGGGTTATATACTACCGGTTCTACTGTACGCTAACAAGTGCTTCTACATTTGCAGAATATGATCGGAGGAAAGGTTATTCTCGTAAGCTGGAAACGATTGCCTTATTCCAGTGGTTCTCAAACTTTTTCAAGCTACCGCCCCCATAAGGCATCCATGACTGATCCAACGCCCCCCTCCCACCCAACATGCCATCATATTTGTAAAAGTCTTTGACTATGAGCTTTCAACTTTCGATTTCCAGCACCAAAATGACCCAGACAAGTATTATATTGGGTAAATGTTTGTCAGTAGCTGTTAAAGCTTTTGGAGAAGACAGTCTGTGTCAACCACTCTGCAACCTCCAAGGTTCCTTTATTGCATGAACGTATGAGAACCTTCAGGGACCCCTAGTCAATGCCAACGCCCCCCTATGGCTTGCAAACTCCTCAGCGCCACCTTCAATAGGAGAATAAAATGTATGTGCGTAATTGTGTGTATGTGTTAATATAAATGTAAGTGTGTAGGGATGACTGCGTTTCTTTTAAGAAGATGTTCAAAGAACCAAGTATGTGCTTCGTTTTGATTTTTCCACAGCTAGCTACACGGATCATTATGGCGGAGGCTCCTCCGAGCGACGATGGGGGTGGAGACCTCCAGCCCTATGCTGATGGTTTAGCAAACGACGCGACGTTAGCCACTGAGACTGTGGTATCCAACGCGAGTGCAGCTACTTAAATTGTTGGGGCTGGGCCATGTATGAATAATTAATTATTAGTCTCGACCTTTGATTGGACATTTCGATTTAAATAAACAACACCCCTGGGTATTCTAGGAAAATGGAACGTTATAATTGCGAAGTGTGGTAACAGTCAGAATACAGTACGTGTTAACAGAGTTGCACCCGTAGCTGAGTATAGCAGTGTTATCGAATGACAAGGCAGGTTTCACGGGTCGTAGGGGAAGTAATGACTCGTGGGTCCGTCTGTCCGGCAGGTGTAACTGTCATTCAATCTCACGTTACACTGGAAGTATCATTGACTTTAAAATGGATTAATCTTTTTTTTTCATTTTTACCGGGGCATGGACTGACCGTCCCATTCGAGTGTCACGCAAAATTGGTAAGAGGAAGTTCGGGACTAGCCTGGTTTTAATAATAGAAAATGAAAGCGACCTGCTTGGGCGAGATTTTAAGTTAAGGGATAGGCCTATGGATCAAACTTTTTTTTTTATGTGATAATCTGTTGCTCACCAGTGTCATTGTTTGCACCGCAAATTTTCAAATCAACTTCGGCGTGTCGGCATTATAAATTAGGGTGTTTAAAAGACATCGCTTTTCCAGAGTTCTTTTTCAAGTCGGCCTATGCTAGGCCTTTACAATATGACAGGTTTGGTATTTTGGGGGGCTGCAATATTTTAACCAAAAACGAAGGCCCATGGAAAAAAAGGGCAAAAAAAAAAAAAAATCACTCGGCTGCAAGAAACCACCCTGCGGGTGAGTGCATGGGTATATATCAAGTTATTTTAATGAGGCTTTATGCAGTACATGACTGAACAAGCCTAGACAATAACGTATGGCCAAGCTAGATTCTTATCTCACTTCTCGTTTTTCAAGTTTTGGTAATTGATATTTCAACGTTTGAAGACATGGTTTTCATAAGTAAAAGGCATAAGTACTTTGTTTCAGAAGTGTCGTTAGTTACTCGTGCACATATAGTATTAAAATTGCAAAGTCAATGTTGTTTAATTGAGGCACATCAGGCCAGTACTGAGCATTTATGGGCAGATACAGTTCATGAGTGACAGCCTATTGTACGCGTGGCTGATTTTGCACCACAACAAAGCATCGTCAAAGCGTCCGGATTATTTACGATCTTTTCATTGTCTGGCCGAGTTGCGCGATCGATGTAATCCTCGTATCAATAGACGCCCCTTAGGTTAGGATTACTGAAATCTTTTTACGATTTTTTGACGATCAGAAAACTGGAGTGAAACTGATGTCCGTCAAAGATCGTCAAAGTTAGTATCTGATAGTATGTAATCGTAACGTCCGTCAGCGTCCGCTAACCTCGACGAATCGGTACTGTACAATAAAAGGTCTGCAAACTTTTGCACCAATGCTTCAAACTGCATACAAAAAGTATGCTTCCATTCATAAAGTGCATACTGTTAACAATATACATCATAAATAAAAATTTATCAGTGAATTCATTACAAAGAATAAATAAGTTTATAACCTCACCTATCTAGATCACTGTAATCTGCCATTATGTCTTGCTAGAGGGAGCTATCAGTCACAGCTAAAAAGTCCTCCTTCTCTGCAAGACACTAGAGACTGACCCTGAGTCAACTTGTAAAACTGAGTTCATCTGTTTTGCAAGAAGAAAAAGGAAAACTAAATAAATGCTGTAAGAACTGTAAATAACTACATGGCAAAAGAGGATTTGTGTCAGAAAAAAATTTGTAAAACCTGAAGGATGTTGCCCCTTATCCTCAACTCGAGGGTGGTAAGCCAAAGATGCTGAAGTCTAGGGTGGTAAGGTAGATTCCTCACTTCCGGTATAAGGTGTGTGGCTCTCCTTTGGACTTGTTCTAAACCCTTTACATAGAAAAGAATGCAAGCCTGAGCAGTGTACCTGTAGTCAAGATGAGGTCTTGCCAACTGCTAAATACAAACTTAGAACAACATCTTTAGTGAAACTATTGAAATTCCTCTTGATAAATCCAAAGCACCCTATTAGCCCCTCTCTAGGGTGCTCAGATGCTTGGGTGCTAGTTGTTGTGTTACACTGTTTTTGCAACTCAATTTATACTGGTTGCAACTCTCCTTTAATGATTTGTTTTTGTCACATACTTGGGAATACTTAGCTAGGCTACTTTTCTACTAATACTGCAACTGAAAACCATCACAACTGTCAGTCTTTAGTTTCAAGACACACTTCACACTGGTATTTGGGGGCAAAATGACTTCCACTATGGCACAAAATGGCAAGGGGGTAGGGGACAGCCTGAGCCAGGGTGAACAGGTTGACTGTGAACTGCATAGGGGGCAAAATGACTGGTAACTAACAAGAAGACTTCAAGAGCAATAACCTAGGCCTATGTTAGCTCTCCTCACAATGCCCAAAACAGATGTTGCTGTGGCGAGAACGTCACTGTATTGTGAAAACAGGGTTTTGCCTGGGGTTCAGTTGAAAAATAATGTTAGGGTTCAGTTACTTTAGGGGTTAGGCCATAGGCCTTGGTTTGGGTTAGGTGGCCTTTAGAATTTGAAATTTTTGAAGGAATTTATCAAGTGAATGAGAACTATTTAACCATATTTTGAGGTTTCACGGTAATGTCTGCTCCCTAGCTTCATGTGCCCAGAACTGAAGAGCAATTTAACCAAGCTCCCAAAGGCCCTCCTGTAGGCTTAGATGGGCCTAAGTATCAAAAGGCATGTACTGCTATAGGCCCAGTTTGCATTCCATGTAAAGCCCACGCAGAAGGTACACCAAGGTTTTCATGATTTTCGGTATTTTCTGTGCACCTTCAATGCCACACCAAACAGCAGGAGTGCATATGTACATACAGTATACATGTACATGACGCTACATGGTCACGGTACATTGGTAATGCATGTACAAGTATATATGGTACTGTACACACACAATAAGAAGCAATCCCTTTGCCATTGTACAAGTACATTAATGCACAAACTATTCATTGTCACTACAAGTACTGTATAGCATAGTATACAGTAGGTGTTTCATACTAGCGGAACTAACTGGACCACCAGGAGTACAGCTAGCCAGCTGCTATGCCGAGAAGGAGTTGGTGCTCACAAGGAAGATCTTCATATTGGAGTGCACAAAATGCAGACTGGATACAAACTAGCCCTCCAACAGGGCTGTGTGTTTGTTACATGGCCTAAGCTCATTCCCTGCTCCCTGCCCCTGCATGGATAATGTTAATAAACATATCCACTAGCCAGGGACTCACAAAATGTGACACAGCTGACCTAATTGATACTTTTACAACCAAACTACCTTTTTATGAATGCAAAATGCATAATTGCTGAGATATAACCAAAATAACTACAAAAGGGATCATATGAAACAAGATAAAGGCTAGAGCAAAATCTAGCACTGCATCATGTCATTGTCTGCACGAGTAGCGACCATTTTCTTTTGGTGTATGAAGGGAATGGCATTTGGTGGCCAAGTGACAGAAGCACTTGAGTCTACCTGGCATTCAGATTAATTTTCACATCTTATTGTTAGTATTTGTTACTGAATAAAAGATTGTATAATGAAGATTTCAAAGCAGGTGAAGTAACAAGTTTTGACAAGTTTTCACATTGTGACCTTTGACCTCCAGTGAGAAAAGTTGTCAAGAACTTGAAAACATGTCCCTTTGGCTTACTGTTATAAAAATTGAGAGTGAAAATTTTGTCATGTTCTAATGAAACTTTGTGGGATCTTTTGCAGAAAGGTAAACATGGTGCCAGAGATTATGGGTGTGAAGTCTGGTGAGAAAATTTTGTTATTTGGGGATGCATGAGATGATACTCCATGGGCCTCCTGGCTAGTGGGTACATTTATTAAGGTTATCCGCACAAGGGCCTGTTGTGGGAGGAATGAGCCTAGGCCTAACTTAGGCCTTGTAGAAACATACAGCCCTGTTCAAGAGCTTTCTACATGATTTGATTTTGATTTGAATTTTTTTGCACAACAGAAACATCAAGACAAAGAAGGACAGAAAAAATAACAGAATAAGATATGAACATGTGCAGGGATGACACAAAAAAGTCTGACAAGCAGACTTATTTACACTGTGGTCCCTAAACCATAAAATAGATACAACATAAAGCACAGCACAAAGCACAAGAAAATCTAAAAATTAAAGTACAAAAATATGGAGCTCTCTTCCTCTCTCACTTTGGTATTAAAGTATCTTCTTATTTAAGTTTTAAAAGAGCTAAAATAACTGCACCTTTGAATTTTGGCAGGTAAAGAATTCCATAATTTGCAACCTGTAAATTTAAAAGTTTTAACTCTGTTTAACTCCATAATTTGTGAAAAACCTAACCTAACGTTAGGTACAAACACTGATGAGACCTTAGACCTAGTATTATTAGAGTGATTTGAAGACAGAATTTCTAGTGATAAGTAAATCGGTGCCAAACCATCAAAGATCCTGTACATATGATTTAACTTTAATTGAGAAACTCTAAGCTTAAGCAGGAGCCAATTCATATTAAAAAAATGTGAAGAATTTAATGAGATACAATGATGCAAATCAAGTACAAAACACAAAACTTTATTTTGACAAACCTGAAGCATGTTTTGGGTCTTTAATAAAAGTCCATTAGGCTAAACCACTAACAACAAGCATAATCAGACATAGTCTTCAGTAAAGGACTATGTATGGACAGTCGCCTTTAATTTGACAAACCTGAAGCATGTTTTGGGTCTTTAATGAAAGTCCATTAGGCTAAACCACTAACAACAAGCATAATCAGACAGTCTTCAGTAAAGGACTATGTATGGACAGTCGCCTAATTGCTCCCTATACATAGTTCTTACTCCTGTAATTTCTTGGTTGCTGGTCTTCAACCGTAATAGTTACAGAAGAAATTTGCTTTCCTTACTTCAGGTATCTTATGATCTAATCTCACTCTTCACAGACCCAATCTCCTTAAAACAAACCTTACTGAAGTGATGGGTGTGCTTATCATCGATTAAAAAACCATGGAAATGTCTTCCAAATCAAGGATAAAGTCACTTATTTTCATTCCATTTGTTCACTTTTACTACGGCAGTCACAACCTTGTTTACATTCGAGTTGCACGCGTCACAGAGCAAAAAGTACGCCATGGCAATGGGGCAAAACTTGTACACCAAAACAGACATATGCAGAGAGCTGATTTGTCAACCAGTCAAATAAGGGCAAAGTATGTTACACCTGCAGGGTGAATTCTTATGTGTGGGTTCACGTTCCATTGTTTCCCCCACTGATGAAGTCAGTACGTCATCAATTCACAAGGTCTAGCCTAGGCTATCTATATCTAGAGTGCCATCATATTACAAGCAGCTCTTTTCAGAGTATAACAAACTTTTGCCATGCTACATGTTGATGAAGGCATGCACAGACAGTACAGGGTTCTATTCTAGATTTTGAATTCTTTTTGTAGCCTAATTTAATTGTGAGTAAATCGTATGGAGAAAAATCTACTTCATTTTCAAGATATGTTTTATGCTAAAAAATAGAGATTTAAGAACCTGCAGTTGTCTCATGAGGAAAAGTTTTGGAATTGATACTGACGATAGATCATCCCACTATTACAGTTCACAGGAGTAGGCTAAGGACCTGCATAAGTTAGGCCGACAGAGTAATATGCAACCTTCTGTAGCCTACATTACATAGACTAGGCTAGTCCTTAACTGAGGACTAAATCAGACACAATACAGACCAGTATTTATAACATTACCTTTGACAGGTCTGAAATATTTGAAACTACAACTAGCAACTAGTAACATACAGAAGCAGATTGTGGAAACTACATTAGTTCTTTATTTAGGCTAGGCTATTGGCTGCCTTAACGTTACTACGTTAGCGTTAGGAAAGTGGAAGCCTAACGTTAGGCCCATTCACGTTGTCTAATGGCTAGCCTAACAAACTAGCCTAACACTAACAAGTTCAACCCGGCGGTAATAAAGCATGAAACTTTGGTCTACGTGATCAACGCAAAAAAAAGCAACAATGTAAAGAGGCAACGTTTCAAAATGATTTATTTTACCAGAAATTTATGCGGACTCTAAAGTGGCAAAACCGTAACCTGTCAGTGTTAGTGTTAGTTTTGAGTGGTATCAGGCAGCGCTGTGCCACAGTACAGTGTTCAGGATTTCTTATCTTTACAAGTTGAGGCCATGGACCTTCTATGCATGTATAGAGCCAAACAATCCATAAAATGTCGCCACCGTACGTATGAGAAACGTATGAGTATAGGCGTAGCAATATGGCTGTCTGCAATGGTTTTTGTGTGTGTATAAAAGTTGGACTTGTTCAATACAACACCAGATATTGCAAGAAAGTTAGAATATTTTCGAAATAATGCAAAATAAAGGTCAAAATCACTACACTATTGCAGGGATATGACATTGGCTCCCATTCAAGTTTCAATTTTGGTAAAAATGTTACAGATCCTTAGTAAAATTTAACAAATTATAACTTCACGGCGGCCATCCTGGTGAGCCTTTTTTGGATATGGGGTGACGACAAATTTTCATAGGCCGGACACCTCACACACTCTATCCATGTATATAGGAAGTCTGTGGTCCGGTCGAGCTCTATAGCCTAGAAAGCTTTGTACTAGGCCTAGTACTAGGCCTAGTACTAGTTGTGCTAGCCACGGATTTCCTACATGGACAGAACATGTAACGCGTACACATTCTTAGATTGTTGCCACCGTCCGCCGGGGCAAAAAAAAAAAAAAAAAGACCAAAGCACCAAGACGGCCGCCGTCAAGCGATAATTTGTAAGATTTTACGGCCAACTCTGTAATATTTTGAACGAAAGCTGAACTTGAACTTAATAAAGGGCAGGAACAGTCATCCCAAACTGAAGAAGTGAAGTAGACTGTTCAGTTTCATGATTGGCTGTTGGGAGTCATGTGACAATGATTTTTCTCTTCAAATGTGAAATTTACCAGAAATAACTTACTGCTTGGTTTACCTTGAATACGCAATAGTAAAGTCATTTTATGTAATTAAAGATACTTTGAAGAGAAATAAGATGAAAATTGAGTTATTTAGCTTTTTCTTCTAAATAAGTTTGGGGAGACATGCTCTTTCATCTCGGTAAGAATCAAATCCAACGAAAAGTTATCGTGTTGTTCATGATCTAAAAATCCCCCAACCATGCTGTTTCTATTGCGGTAAAAAAGTTGATTTTCTAACCTCAGTAATCTATTGTTCAACTGAGGTATATCAGGTGTCCAAACCCACTGCTGGAGGTCTATTATTACCATTTCACCGAGCTCCTAGTCCACTTAGGTTGCAAAAAATTTCACAGTTCATTGGGCAGGATTGTAATCAAAACCCCCTCTATATGCTCTGCATACTGTGGCTAGGATTTCTTGACTTGGATTAAATGTCTTTGCATGGAGTATTAATGTCTGTCAATCATGAAATTGTGTAATTGGGCAAGGAAGGAAATCAATTGCATTTTTTTACCGCAACCATTACATCATGACATTGCAAATTTCCTCACAGAAAACCAAGAATCCAAACTTTACAAGTTTCAAATTATCAAGTATGTAAAATTTCAGCTCGCTTCGCGCGCCCCAAATTTCCAAAGTACAGTAGTTCACGCATAAAAATCGTCAAATTTGGATGCTTGCCATCCCCCACCCCCCTTCCCGCAGAAATGTCTATAGCTAGGCAGCTGACCTTAAAGGGACAATCTTCGCACCCCGAACTACATTTCTAGTAAAGGGTAGCAGAAACTCTCAATTGGCTCAGCTTTTTGATTGCCATGACTGCTACAATTCAAACAATGCAGAGTACCAATTAGCTTATATTACACAGCATGAACTGTTCTGAGTGTTTTGATTATACATGTTGAGCTTATCTATGCTAACCCTGAAGCAATAAACTGAGATTATGTCTGGATGAGGGTGAATTTCAGACAATTGTGGGAGGGGCTTAATGAAAAAGGGTTAGGAGAATTGGTACTGTTTGGGATGAGAGAATTGGACCTTAAATTACTAGGACAGGAGAAAAAATAAGGACTGACCCCCCCCCCCCCCCCCACACACACACACTTTGAAAAACAAATCCGCGCCCCTGCTACAAAGAGAAGTTTTTATCAAGTATATTAGTTGGGGAGTTCGCCCAACGAAATGTGTAAAACCCATTTCTTAAGTTTCGTACGTATTCGGGCAAACCTGTTGAGCCCGAAAATCACTGACAATTAATTACACTTTCGAGAACATCAATATTATTAAAAACACGGGGAGTACCAAAGCCAGTTAACTGAAATATTAAACTTGAAACGGACTACATGACTTTGTACGATACGCGTAAGACACAGTGTTCACTACACTTACAAAGTTACATTTCAAGTTTCAAAATAAGCAAGTTCGGTAAGTCGTTCTAGTGGTTATACACATACGCACATCAGCGGTTCGCCATAGGGGCACGGGAGGCACTTGTCCCCCACCCCAAACGCTTCCAAACCATGGTCTTCAATTTTCCCAAAATTACGTTATTCGATATGACATAAATAAAAAGTAGCCTTTTTCTTAATCTGGGCAAACTATCCCAGCTTTCTATTTCATACAAGTGTCATATATTCAATTTATAAAGTATGAACTAATGCGTAATTGCATCAAAATTTTAGTCCAGTACCGGCCGCACAGAAGCGTTGATAGCGCTACCAGCACCAATAGCAGTACTGAATCAGTACTGTTATTGGTGCTAGTAGCGCTATCAACGCTTCTGTGCGACCGGTTCAGGTTCACAGGCTCATTCGACCCGGCACTGGTCATATAAATTAATATGATTCGCAAAGTCATGATTTCAATTTTTTTTTGGCGGGTGTGCAGCTCATTGAAACAAAAAAGTCCAGAACCAAATTAATGTTTGATATTTTGAGAAGGAACGTATTCTAGGCATAGCTTACTGAGGAAATTTTTACTCATTTCCCATGTTTGGTTCTCTAGATATTAGAATTGACGTTGACATATTTTCTACAAGTAGTGAACTTGCAACAAGTAGACTTGATGTCATGTGTTCACATTGATGGACAATGTTTAGTTGTTTTTCTCTAAAATGTAACACCATATTTATACAATTTAACTGTGATGTGTTGTTACCATAAGTGCATCCCGAGCAATGGAAGTTTAAAAACTGAATTTGCCGTAGCGGCAAGATAGCATCCCCAATCAATTCAAGGTAAAACAGCAGGATCAAAAATAAATAAAAACAAAGCAAAACATTGGCCATCAATATCAATACATGGCAACGCACCTGCTTGGTTCAAGTTTACCTTTTGTAGAAAGTGTGTCAACTTCAGTTGCTAATATCTCGAGAACCGAACATGACAAATTAATGAAATCTTCATCAGAGTGCTTAGAATATGTTCGTCTTTAACATATTAAACAAAAATTTGGTTCTGGTCTAAATGGAGATTCTACTTTGCGACAAAGAAAATGATAAAATGTCACATCGTCCTGTAAAGGAGCCAGTACATTTTATCTGGTAATTTTCTGATTATTACTTTAGTCAGTTCCATTATTTCGCAAGCATGTTAATCAATTTGTTTTTCAAACATTTTTGTTAATCAAGTGAGTTTTGTTTGGTCACAAGTTTATAAGCAGTTATTAAGTCACTATGAACCTGACGAACAGAAGCGTTTTCTCAAGTGTGGTAAGTTTTTTACATTCACCCGATAAACACTGTATGAATTTTAGCTTCACGTGCACTGTTTTGAACTGCGTGTTCATGGAGTTCCCATTGGTAATAGCAAACGGTTTTACCATTTGGTTCTGTACAAGAAATAGCAAGTGAAGCCAACCAACTCTTGGTGTAATGAACTTCAATCATTCGGGCCACGAAACTGCCCAAATCTTTATATGAAATTTTACAAAATGATAGTTCAAGGGTCGAGCGTCATGGTAGGCCTAGGTCGATGAGACTTGCAAACAAAGTTGCATTTGCTGCTCTGATAACAATGTACATCAAAATAACACCCGTTTTAAAGTTTGATATCGGAAATTTTAACCGTCTGGAAAGATCAACATTAACAGAAAAAGATCTATTAAAGGGCAAGAGAAGTCATTCCAACTTGAAGCATGGTGTAGTAGACTGTTCTCTTTCATGATTGGCTGTTCAGAGTCATGTGACAACATATTTTCTCCGCAAATGTGAAATTTGCTCGGTTTACCTTGGGTAGGCTATGCATCATTTAATTAAGTCATAAGATATGATAACAGACGATTTGAAAGGAAAAAAGATGAAACTGCTTATATTTAGCTGTTGCTTCAAAATAATTTTGGTTCGACTTCTCTTGACCTTTAAGCTGTGAAGTTTCCAAACCAAAGACATTCCTGATGTTGGAAATAGACCACCTCTTTTGGAGTTGCGAAATTAAAAGTTCTTTGACACGTTAAACAACACCTGCAGCAGTCTACGTTACACAATTCTGCTAAAGAATGAAAAAGGAGAAGTCGGACATGTTCTCTTGTAGCCAAGTGTATTATAAAACGGCACGGCGGAAAGGATCGATCTTAAATGTTCGCGGCATAATGCAAAAACAATGAGCGGAAATAAGTTATTTTAGATTACCGTTTTTATTAAATAAACAGGAAACGATATCTTATTCGTATAACGTATTTTTTCTCTTTTTTTCTGTAAGTTCTTTTTTTTTTTTTTTTTGATAGTCATTGCATCAGTGCAAACACCGAGAGCGGAAAACATTATTCCGGATAACACTTTTTTCCCCAAAAAGAAAACAGAAAACGATATTAACGTTACATCGTGTAATGTATTCTTATGTTTGGTGCATCTTGTAAACACTTTCAGCAGAAATACATTATTTTGCATTGCAATGTTTCTTCAAATAAACAGAAAACGATAACTTCATCATAGTATAAGTAAAGGTATTTTCTCTTGCACTTGTCTTACACTTGAATTAAGACAGTATATTCTTCCAACGAATAGGTTACATAAATTCGATGCCGATTATCAAAGGCTCTGATGCAAACTGTGGCACACCTAGGCATTTTTCCAAGGGGCAACATCCGAATTTTCCGATTTCCTTAAGTATGAACATAATATGGGGACGTAATTTGCAGCGTACAAAGATCCCTTTTTAATCAAATATTTGAAAATATGGAGCTTGTTTTGGAAAATATTGTGGATTTTGGGTTTTCTACATAAGGAAATGTGACACATTTTTCAACTCTTCGGTATGACCCAGCCAGGACTTGAACTCCCAACCTCCCGACTGGAGTAAGCAGCTTCCATCCCGATATGGCGGAGAAGGGCAGAAGAAGTAAAACGAGATGATGGCCTTTACAAAACTGAGTCCAGAGACCAGAATGTCATCAAAAATATACTTCGGTCGAAAACCCTACATATTTTAATACAAGAGACCGTATGTAATATTCATAGCACGATTTCTTTCTTGGAACGGTGCCGGTGAAAGAATCGATTGTTTTCAAGAAGTTTGAAAGACCATCAAACATAATATTCGTGTCACAAAAAGACATATGTGATGGCGGTTTGAACACTCTTTTCTGAGTGCTAGACTTGGGAACTTCACGTGTATGGCCCAAAGGCGTGAGAAATAACCCTCACAGTAATCCACCCTCCCTTCACGTGTTCTCTTATAGGCCAAATATTTCTGTATTATGGATCCGCGTTGTATTTAAGTTGCACGGAGAGTATGTGTATGACTGAAAAAAATTCATTACGAGACTTTTGTCGGTGTAGTAAGTGAACACCCATGCAATGTCATCATGTCATTATGCTGCTGCAAAGTGAAATTTCACCTCAGCGCTCAGCACGGTATAAAGCCTATCATTTGAGCTGGTTGCTCCGTTTACTTTTGTTCTACTATTTTTTTGCTATTCTTCAGTTTCACATTTTCTAAAGTCTTCCCGACCCTCTGTCAAAGGGCGAAACCAAACTTTAACTGCCTCACGAGGAAGCTATAACACCCTCCCGGCACTCAGACAATTTACATTGTTACTTTGCATTTTCTTTGTCGTAATTGAGGAAAATAGTTCGATTCATTCTACTGATTTTCAAGTACCCTGCCTTGATACTATATTTTTATGTTTATTGTTAATATGCACTCTTAAATCAAAATAGTGAACTTAGTCACTCTTCAAACTGCTAAAAGAGTGGAAGGTGTGAATTCACTCAATTAGAGTGTTTGTTTACTCCAAAAAGAGTTAAATTCACCCCCAAAATAGTGAGATTCGCTCCAGGAAGCCTTGATTGCAAATTCACTCTTCAAATATAGTGTCTTCAATGATCGCTCCTTTTTAAAGAGTGATCTACTGTAGCCTAGGCTTAACTTTTTTCTGCATGTAACGTTACTTTTAATGTTGTTGTAAGCCACGCCCACTGCCTGGCAAAAAATCATCATTTTAATTGTTATCCCTTAATTATGGACTTTTAACTGTGAGTTTGTCTCACGAGACTGGAATTGCCAGATTGGCGTTAATACCCCTTCATTCGGGCGTTGCCAAGTTCCCACAAGTAGGATCAAAGGAAAACAAACAAATTGTCACACGTGGGTTGTCAGCTACCTCTCAGCTAGCTACACTAAATGCGAACTACACTAGATTTTGCCTGCCAAAAGGCGCGAGGCTTGTGACGTCATTGAAAGTTCCCAATTGGTCATATCGTACTTCACTTACTACTACGTATTATTTTGGTGGTTTTTACACCAGCTCAGTTCGTCAAGTGCTCGATGGTGCTCAACTACGTACTAAATTGACTTCTAAATTGTGTCCAGCTAGCGAAACCATCAATTTCAACGAGCATCAAAATACCTTTATACAAAACTTTGTAGGCCTAGTTAAAGTCAGCACTATCACCCACACCGTTCGTCGTCCATACAGTTCCATTTCTGCCAATCTTCTTACTTCTAGCCCCTCCCAAAACTGTCTAAAAGTCATCCTCAATCATCACTAGGCGTAAACCTCTGCAGCTTATTGATTCTATCATACAAGTCCTGAACGCGTAATAAGAGCACTCTTGGTACGTTTTGTGTAATATGTAACAGGTCATGTATAATACTCTGCATTTTTAATTTGATGTCAATCAAAGGGCTGCACCAATTGAAAATTACTGTAGACTTCTGTTAAACTTTAAACAGAAGTCTACAGGAATTCTTAATTATTAATATGACGAAATGACTGCCTTTAATAGTTAATTTGATCACCGGCACTTGATTAAGGCTACATTTCAAAATGCACCAGAATTGTAATTCCTACCCTTTAAAATCCCTGAATGTACACGCTCGTCCTTAGTAATTTCAGGTAGTTATACGTTATAAATAATTATAAGTAACCAATGAACGTTTGCGGTTAGCTTACAGATAACCAGTATGCTACACATTGAACATGCGTTCGTCAGCTTAGTAATAGTCACCTCTTTTAGTACAAACATGGATCTCGGCTTCGCCACTAAATCATCACATTTTGATTTGTAAGGTATTCCATTCATGTCTCGAGAAATATGTATCATGCATGACATCATCTCTGCATAGGTTAGTGTTTAAGAGATGACGTTAGGTTCGAGTTGGAAGGTCTCGAGACTTACTAGCTCCTCTCCTGACCAGGGTAAGTGCTTTGAAAGTACAGACACAATATGTAATGCTAATCAGTGGCGTTTGCAGGATTTCAAAGGTGGGGGGGGGGGGGCAACCTGTGACTCACTCGACTGGCACGGATTTTGATGACCTTTGTTTTTATTTGCTTTTCTGCACTTCAGTTCTTGGAGACCGACTCACGCCGGCATTCTTGTACTATCGGAATTTGGAGGATCTTTTTTCTTCCCTTTCGCTAGTAAAAGTACCGTTGGTCCAATAAATGCCACCATTATACTAAACTTTTGCACTGCAAAGGCGTACGGGGGTAATTTTTTAGAGGGGCAAAGAACAATTTTTGCCCAAATAATGGAACCATCTATCATATTTTGCTCATATTTTGCCCGAATGAACGAGCTGTTTTTACTCGAATTGGGAGGGCGAGTGCCCCATCCTACCACGCCTATTCTTTTTAGGTAAACAATAGTAAGGATAGCGCTCTCAATATAGGGGTGAGGGTCATTATCTCATTTTGGGGTGAGCCACGGAGTCGACTCCACCCTCACTGAGGGTGGAGTTGGCTCGGTAGTTTGAGCGTACTGCCTTGCATGCTGAAGGTCCCCGGATCAAATCCCGTTGGAACCACCTGGAAATTTACCGGGGTTTAGAAATAAACTTGTTAGCTGTTCACAGTGATGTTGAGGGGTTTAAAAATTGCGGAATTACAAAATTGGGTATTTGGTTGTCCGACTCAGGACGTTGTCCGCTTGCTAAGTTCAGCTGTTCAGCAGTGGTGCAGGGCAAGTAACCTCCACCCCCACCCCAGCCTTTAGGAAAGTGGCTAAAGACTGGGGATACGCTCAAGTCCGTCGGATGGGGACGTTAAATGGCGGTCCCGTGAGCAGGATTGGATGCGATTAGTACACGCCTGCCTAGTTACCTCTGAGCACTAGTTGAAAAGAGAAGACGATGTTCATTCACCTTTAGTCTAGCATAGGGTCCTCGATGAGCCAAATGGCTTCCTGACCCTCAAAACGTTAAATTAAAATCAAAACCTTAAATTTTTCAAACAAATACTCAGTAAACAAAGTCAGAGGGTTTATTCTTAGATAATGGGGTTACATATTCCCCCATTCCGACCCAGATAGCTAATCATGCACGCAAATACTGACGAGAGTAACACCGAAACATCTGGCCTTTTCTTCTTAAAAAAAACTTCTTGATACGCAAACAATGAGCAACATATACTCTTTTAACATTCATGAATTTGTGACTTTATTCAGGTTAACTTCACTTTAGCAAATATGACTCTGTTCAGATGGAAACAGTTCATTCACCATACCGCTGATCATTCTCATAGGCACACGGGGTAATTTTTGAAGGGGGGGGGGGCAATTTTTGTCCGAATATTGTTCGATGGCACCATTTATCATGTTTTGACCATGTTTTAGCCGTATAGACCAACCGTTTTTCCACAATTTGGTGCGCAAGTGTACCCCTGCCTGGTTCGCGTTTGATCATTATCATAAACGTATTAGCTTTCTGCGGACACACCTAGTTCATCATCATCCACACATTAATCATTGATGCATGTTTTCCCCAGAAAATTGTATCATTTTGCAAACATGGCAAATTTTTCCAAGAAGACTCAGGAAATAACTTACTTTCCTCGAAGTCTCCTCTTCGTACACATATCGTCGTTTTCAGTTTGGCATTGATTTCTTTAAAGGGCCAAACCTCTCACCCCAAACTACAATTTTGGTACCCGGGTACCGAAATTCTCAATTGGCTCAGCTCTTTGATTGACAGCTAATTCAAACAACGCAGAGTGCCAAAGCTTATATTACATATCATGAACGGTCTGAGAGTGTTTTGATTACATAAATTGAGTTTTTCTATACTCACCCTGAAGCAATAAACTGAGATTGGGTCTGGATGAGGATGAATTTCAGACAATTGTGGGAGGGCATTCAATAAGAAGGTTATGAGAATTGGTACTGTCTGGGGTGAGAGAACTGGACCTTTAATAAACGATTCTATGAATGAAAAAGAACTTTTTACCGAGGAAAGTAAAGTCACTTTTCTAACAGGATGTGTTGATGCCGAATCTACAGACCATTTTCGAAGTAGCAGTTGTAAAGCCTGGAATTGTGGGATAGCGCTTTGGCATCGTTTTGGCCACTTTAAAATGATATTGGCAAAACGACGTGTACCAAAAATCCATCCCACAATCCTTTGCAACATGCTATATGGGAAGAGGTCAATTAAAGTCTCGCATCTATAACACTTGTCTAAGGTTTGTTGAAATTAAATAATGATAGGCCTACCTATTAGCTAAAGGGGCGAAACATTTCATCTTTTTTCCAGCTTGATATCCTTTTCCTTGTTTCCAAGGTTTTGAAACTATACGCTTGATCAACAAAATAAAAAGAAGGGGAAGTGGACAGATGTAGTGTTTTTGTTACAAAAGAAAAGTTTGAATTTTGCATGACTTACATAAAATAATGGACTGAATAGTCAAGTCATTTCTTAAAAAATTTCAAAGCGGAGTCGTAAAAAATGTTTAAAATTTATTTTTTTAAATCATTCGAATAAAAAAATCAGACAAATGTAGAATTTACTACCCTGTGTAAATACCTAAGCAAGGAGTAATGCCAACCGGACGCAAGACCATGTACGTTCACTATACACTAGTCATCACAAACAATGAATTCCTCTGAATAAAATTTTGGTGCAAAGTTGTATACGCAACAGAGGTAAAAAGAAAAGACTTAGAAGTCACGGGACTCACAGTTGCGTATCCATGCGTTCCTCGTGGAGGGTTGAACCTGTGTACAGACTATTTAGGCGTAGCGACACCATTTCGGCGAGTAACGTACGGAAAAGTTTGGTCGAGAAAGCCTCTCATGTTGCAAAATGGCACTTTCGTGCCTATATTTAAAGCATAGTAAATAGAGGATATACTAGCGACGTCATAAAAATTGCCCAAAGTAGGCCTTGGTGTGTGGAAAGGGGTTGCTTACTCTTCTTGGCTAAGCACCTGGGCTCATACGAGTTTGTGCTAAATCAGAGAGGCGATATCTAATATCAGTTCCCTGGCTATATGTGTCACTTCTGAAGCTTCTGTTCTGGTTACGCATTATGCAACCCGGTCTGCAATGCCATGATTGGCCTCAGACACTTACTGTATCTTGTTAGTGAGCACCGTATGCATCCGGGTATTTCTAAAAGCTACGTTTGCTGTAAAATAGTTGTGTTGATTTGTCTTTTTTACTTCAAATGCAATTGGTTCTTTCAACGCCAGAAACATCGATCAAGTTAAAGACCCGATAAAAAGGAAATATGTAGGTCATTCGAGGAACTATACTTCAAAATTACCCTTCACCATTACATATTGACGAAAAGTACGGTACCCAACCTGAAACCCCGGTCAAGAGAAACAACAGTAACGAATTCAATAAGAAACTAATTATAGCATTTTCAGTTGCCGTGCAATTAATTGCCACTGAAATTGCTCCGTAACTATTTTTGTCAAACTCGTCAACGTATCGAATTATTATCGTAGCTCTGTTTGACTGCGGTTTTACACAGAGAGTAATTTGCAACCTACCTATAAGGTAGGGGGCCACTAACTCCAATACTCGTACCTGAAAAAGTGTTTACTGGCAGATGAAGTGCCTTAAAAAATTATGGGGTGTTGTTTCTTACTGTGTTACTTGTAAAAATGAAGATTTTTCCATTTGGATCTTATAGAGTTGAAATACAGACTACAAAATTCAACGAAATTTGACTGATTTCATTGCAATTTTTTTATTATATTACTCCGCTCTGTGAAATGCTGCCTCTGAGTAGCTATTGGTATGAAAATTTGGAAGTTGCATAAAAGCCCACATTTTGAGCTTCGAGCAGAGGGGTATATGTCCCGGTTGAAAACTTCTGCAAGGAGCCAGGGGCACGGAAGTAGGTTAACGTAGTGTGGAAGTCAATGGGACAAACTAGTGGCCCGCTACAATAGAGTGCTTTCGAGAGACGCCATAATTGAGTATCCACTTTCCACAAGCTCACTGCCAGGCAAAACAGTAGTCATCAGGTCCTTAGTTAGATATTTTTAGCATAGGCGTACAAGGTTATTTTCTGTGAGGGGACAAGAGATTTTCTTGCTCGAATGATGTCACCGTTTATCGTGTTTTGCCCGAATAGACTAACTTTTTTGTCCGAATTGGGAGAGCCAGTGCCCCTGCACCCCGCCTCGTACGCATATGCTTTTCAGCTAGTTATATATACCAGGAAGTTGCAACTCCCTGGTTATAAATATACTACACTACTTCTTGCAAGTCAAAAGGAGCGGGGCTAGACTTTAGTGAAAGCACTCTACATCCTACCATCAAAGTTGTTACCATATTGTAAGCTATTAATAGTGGGTAAACACATTAAGTATAAGTAAAAAGTGTCACTTTTATTAATTATGGCAAATTATCCGGATCTTCTGACGTGCCTATATGCTTGTAAGTGTCGTCTCATCCCTAGGGTATTGTGATAAACTGCACTCGGGATCGGATGGTTGTTCTGTCGGTGCGGAAGGGTCAACTTGTTGATCAGTGCAGGGCGCAGTTTGTGCTTTTCTTTCTTGACGGCGAACTGCATACAAACAACACGGGCAAACACAACAGAGCGCTATCGTCAAGGCAAGAATCGCCAACAAGAGGGAGCCACAGAGTACAAGGATCTCCCAAAATCTGGTGAAAATAGAGACAAAATATCAAGCACCAACGTTACTTTGCCAATGAAAGCGACCCGCATAATTTTTAAAGGGGTAACTATTTCACCCCAAGTTACAATTTTTGTAGTAGTCCACAGAGATTCTCAATTGGCACAGATTTTGATTGACAGCTATGTTCTAAACAAATACAGAGCACAGAAGCTCATATTATACAGCATGCACTGTACTGATAGCGTTTTGATTTAGGAACATTGGTATCTTGTATGCTCACTCTGAAGCAATAAACTGAAATTGTGTCTGAATGAGGATGAATTTTAGACAGGAGAATTGAAAACAGTGGCGTAAGAGACGGGGCGGGACAAGAGGACAGGCTTGCCCTCCCTCCAAATTTCCACAAAATCTTAAATTCGGGTTGAAATTTAGGAAGAATTCCGGCAGGAATTTGAAAAAAAAATCGGACAGGCACTTACGTTTCAATACATGGCATGATTTTCGTGCCCGAAATCTTAAAAAGATGCCCGAAAAAAAGAAAGAAACGTCACAGTCCCGGTAAAATCTTCATAGACAATCAACAACTTGAATTCCAAAAATTCTCTATTCATACGGGCAGCGGAAAAAAGCTAGTATTCGTAAGTTTTACTTCGCAGTCTTTAACAACACAATGCCAGAAATGGTCGAATATCCAAATCCTTTCAAGCATTTGCCCGAAAATAAAAAAGTATCATAATCAGAATACCGTATTTACAAAAAATCAAAGGCATAAAAAAATCCCGGCACGATTGGGAAGCCTGTACCTTAAAAAACAATCATCATGCAGCCTGCTTCTAAATCTTGTGTAACACAATGCACGAAAAAGCCGGTTATTTTAATTGTTTCGAATCTTAGCCCGAAAACAGAAAACGCTATGTTTAAAGTAAAATTTTCATAAAAAATAAAAAGATAATAAACATTTGCGACACATTCGGGGAGCTTATGAATTTTTTTCCTTATCCCCACTTCATACTGTAGTCTTGCAAGATATTGACCGAAAATGGTCAAATATTTGGGCGAAGGTTGAAAACTTCTGAGGAGTTTTCAATTGCTAAATTAATTCGACGAACAGACGGGAGGGTGTTACAATGTCGTGCCAAGTAGCTTGTCATCTATCTAGCCACTAGAGCCATACCGGTATTTGGGCAATGGTTATGAAAATCGATTAATTTGTTTTTCAATAATATAATGAAGCAGTGTGCGAATATTTTCCAATAAGTCGGCCTCATATAAAACCACCTTGTAGCGTGACATTTTTTTTCAAAAGGTGTAACTAATAGAAGTTGTTGAAAGCTACTCATAGTCCAAATTCGGGCAGTCACACCATTTGATCAACTCAATATACCGGTACTGACTTTACCCAAGAGTGGCAATAGGGTAAAATACATTAGTGTGTTTTAAATTCCCTTTGATAGTTCTCCCCGACAATTTACAAGACCATTTCATCCAATGGTATATTTTATCTGGTAATTTCTGCTGAGAGCATCCTTCAAAGCCTGAAAAATGCCACTTCCGGGTGTCTGAGTGGTGCCAAAAATTCAAAATTTTCTGTTCGCTCCGCACCACCTAGTGATGGAGTTCCGCTAAGATAATCTTCCTATAGCAGAACTTTAGTTTCAAGCGACCATTTTTTGCGAACGGTTAATCAAAATAGCGACTGCTTAGATCACCCTAAAAGCCTGGAAAACTGCCATTTTCGACTCTCAGAGGGGTGCGTTCTTTCAAAATTTTCTGTACGCTCTGCGCCACCCAATGGTGTCGATCCGCTTTGTCCTTCCTTTAAATTTAGTTTGAAATGAATGTTTATCTGCAATTCAAACCTTTTAATATATAGCGACTGTAATATATAGCCTCCTTCTTAAGGCCTAGAAATGCCATTTACAGGTGTCTGGGGGTCCGATTTTAAGTCGCTCCGCGCCAACTATATGGTGGAGCTCCCCTTTCTTGCAGAATTTTAGTTTCAAGCGACCATTTTTGCTAACGATAACTTAAAAACAAAAAAGGAAACTGTCTTTTCTCCGTTTTCTGAAAGGTCCGATTTTTTCAAAATTTTCTGTTCGCTCCCTACCAGTGCTGGCGATTCGCTTAAAAAGTCTTTCTGGTGGAATTACTTTTTTTGCGCCAAAAAATATTCTACCCCCCTCCAAACTTAAATGTTCCCATACAATGGAACTGTTTTGGGTGAGAGAATTAAGCCTTTAAGGTAAACATTCATTGGTAGCCAGTGTTTTTCTGATATCAAAATGGCAACTAGCGAGCCAAGTCCGTGGCCAGACAAGTACTGAAGGGGATTAAAAGTGTCTGGGTTCAAGATATTTACCAGGGGTGTAAAACAACTAAGGAAGTATCATCTTCTTGGTAGCGCGAAAACTTTCCCTCCCAGAGATCAATATGCCTCTCTACCCCAAGCCGAGTCTACTTCCCTGCAGTGCACAACATATCAGTTTTGAGGAGGTTTCTGGCACAGGCGTCATTGAAAATCAAAAGCTTGAAAAAAAAACATCAATATGTTTTCATGATGTAAATACGGATTTTTCAGAATATGAGATTTCAAAATAGAAAATATGGGGCGATGCAAAATATTGCAAAATAGAAAATGATTAAATGCAACCCGCAAGGCATGGGAATTGCTATTTCCAGTGATCTGGGAAGCATTCTGGTCAAAATGTGTTGGCGCTCTGCACTTACATAGTTGCCTACCAAAATCAACAACATTTTGCAATTGTCCATTTTTCTAGGAGTGATAATTTCCCGTAATTTGATCCCTATATTTTAATAGGTGTTTACTATGTTACTGGAGACTTGTATAGTATACGCTTAGGCTGTGTAGCTTTATCCTAATTTTGTCCCTTTAATTTATAGGAGTGTCTTTGAATGTACGTTTTTGCCATAGAGCCCGAAAGTCACAAATCACTCCTAAACGTGATTCTATGATGAACTGCTTTGAGGTAGTTCTCATGTGAGGTCATAGGTAATTTTCACGTGGTATATTTCAGCCATACTTTGAGGAAAAATCCTATTTGTAGGTACAGGCTTGCCCTCAGACATTGAGTAGGGAAAAAAGTCAGTGGCCACAACTGGAAAAAAGGCTGAGACCGGCCCGACTGAAAGCAATAGGTTAGAAAATGAGTGGTAATTGAAACCTTGTACAACTAACACTCAAACATGGCGGTTACTAATGCCTAGTCAATATACTAATTGACTCCCATCAAAGAGGTTGGTTGTTTGGTAGTGTTCATTCAATCCAAGAATTTCATTAAAGGCAAAGACTATTTTTTACACTCTGAAAAGTTTAAAAAGTTTGTAAATTTACACAATAAAAGACAAAGAAGTCCAAAAAGAACAACTTGACAAACTTCCATTTTGCGTAAAGGTCTTTTCTTCTGTGCATTTACGAACATTTTTTACTGAGCGTAGCTTCGAGAGGACTTTCACAAGGTTTCATTATGCGCCAACATGTAAAAAATACACTGTAAGATATGTCTGTCCATTTGCAGAAAATAAGATTAAGAAAATCAAAAGAATACATAAAGAGTGATGCCGAGTCATTAACAACACTTTTAATGTATGCTTCTTGTATTTCTTTGTATTTCTTGGGTAATATTACAGACTTCTTTCACTCTGTAGGCCTACAAGTACATTGTGCAGTAGACCAGGCGCGGATCCAGACATTCCAAAAAAAAAGGGGGGGGGGGCTTGACCTAAGCGAAAGCAGGGGTGTGAGGGAGTTGCGCTGCTAATATCCCGTATGTTTTACATTGTTGATGTGGGGCAAAAGAGGGAGGGCCGTAAACAGGTTAAAGCCCCCCCCCCCCTTTTTTGTATCCGCGCCTGTAGACCTATATAAACAATGAGCACGTGCCCAGGATTTTAACATATGAGAGGCGAAAGATAAAGTTAAGAGTTGGATAGCATTATGAAGATACATTCCCTCTTAACATCCAAGAATTTATTCGGGAAATCCAAACAAATACAATTTTCCCCCCAAAAAGGCAAATGACCTCGCCCTCCATCGATTAATCGGTCCGGAGAAAGCGGTAAAAAGACACCATCAGTCCTACCTCTCGCTGTTTACACTGTTCTTTCAGCTAGAATGTAATCGAACTTAATTAAAGCCACACCCCAAAAGAAACGCGGATTCACGGGGTCTTCTACTGGTGAGTCATGTGTGTCTAAACTTGCTTCGCACTGTCGAAGGTAACAAATATAGCACCGTTTTACATGTTAACTCTCCTCACAAAACAAAAACTTTTCAAAGTGGTGAGGGGATCACTAGGACAACAATCAAAACTTTGCGCCCCTATTCTTGCTGGATACGCCAACAATGGAATTGGATTGGAGCCATAAATGAGTTTAGGTTAGGTTAGGTTAGGTTGGGTTAAGTCGGGTTAGGTTAGGTTAGAAGGGGTCTTAAGACCCAGTTTCTAACCAGTTGGTTTAAGTCACGCCGGCTACGGGCTTTTCGCAGTTGTGGCTCACTAACTTGTTTTCCCTACTCCATTGCTTATGCTGAGCACCAAGCACAATGGCGGTAGGTCCGTTTTTAGAGTCTTCGGTATGACCTTAGATGAGACGCATACACTTACTTCAATATGGCGTAACTGCAGCATGCGTAAGTATCCCCTTCTTCAATGAAACAGCACAGAACGTCATCCGGTGTATCGAACAGCGGTCTCGGGCACTGTTGGAATGGATAGTCGGCGGGGCAGTCTTCAGCTGGCACACCTTTGGGAAAAATCAACTTTGTCATGAGACATTGTGAGAATTGAATGTCATGAAACCGGATCAGTCGGGATTGAGTAAAGTGGTACTGGTTACCGCGGTATTGCAATCACCGTGAGGTTAATCTGAGCGAAAGACTGGAAAAACAAATTTCCCAATGTCATCTTGGGGCATTAATGCATGATGACATTCAGTAACCAGATATAAGCTTGACAAATAACAAGTCACCCCGGCTACCTACTTTACTTTTCTCAAAAGGTCAGATTCTTCAAAAAAGAAAACCCTTAGCAAATCTGTCAAACAATAACATTTTTTCTTCTTTAAAGGCTTCAAATTTTCAAATATTTGTAAAAAAAAATCCAATTTGGGGGGATAATCCGAAAAAATGAAACACACAGGCAGCCAACTTCAATCGGCCCGACGTTTTACTTCATTTTGTTTTGAAAATCAGGCCAGAATATGGTCATCCCTTAAGAAGAAATATCAATTACATCGTCGGGGAGGAAAAGTGGGAGTTTATCGGCCTACATCTTTTATCGTATGGATGAAGGCTCCACGACGAAACTGGATTTTCTCCCGGAAGGGGAGCAGCCTCCCCGCCCCACACCCGCTGCCGTCACCCCTTAGTAGGAATGAAAGGAAACATCAGGACAGTTAATACAATTTAAGCAGAACATTGTCATGTACCAGAGAGAAATAAATCGCTCGCCAAATTAATTGGGGGTTGTTATAAAAAGTAAAAGAAGTAAAAGGAGAAATTATATACACGGTACACGTTCGACCCACATGCGTTGAGTGACGTGTATCCATGATAACTGCACTGCAAGTATTCGACACTGCAGAAGGAGTTCAGGAACAAAGTGTTGAATACAGCTTTTGTCATTGACAAAAAACAACAGCAAAAACAAGAACAAAAAACAGCAAAAGAAAAAAAAAACCAGGAATCATTGTATTTATAGTTTGTGTAAAAATGAAAACTGACAAGAAGAGTCCCTATACCGTTCATCGTATCGTGTTACATAATACTTCTAAGAGTAATAACTATGGGCGCAGATTTTGGTCGGGGTAGAAAAACGTGTCCACAAATTTATCAGGTGTGTGGACATCATATATCCCATCAATTGTTCTTGGCCAAAGCTGCATGTAGGCTCTTTAATTGAATTTTGCTGTTGTGTTATCCGGCATAGCGCAAATAAAATGCTTCGAAACGAGAAGCATTACATCATAGACATCATGCAGTTTTTGTTTTATTACATTTATCCACAGTTAATAAAGCAAAGAAACCGCATTTGTGGCATTGAATAATTGTTCTCGGAAGAGGAACCCAGAACCACGGCATTCAAAAGCGATTTGGGATAATTTGTCCTATATTAGTTTTTCACCTATTTTATTGCTCAAGGATGATCTCCCGATGAGCATGCGAGGCTATAATGAGTAATCCACGTACTCTGTCTTCATTTTGTGGAATGTAAGCTACTCTAAATCTTTTTTTTATCAAATTTTGAAGTCAATGAAAGAAACCTAACGAGCTGAAAATATTCATACTCCTACACTAAAATGTACTTTGATGTAAAGTGACTGAATATTTACATTATATGTACTCACCTGTAAGGTAGGACAGCATGGTGATTCCCAATAAAAGGCTTTTACACGAAAGAAGACGAGTTTTGCAAAACTCCATTCTACTGTCTTTACTCCTTCAGTTGAGACGGTTTCAAATTGCTTGCAAGGCAATTAGCAACTGACTACTGTGTGATTAATAGCATGACTTTCACGCGCTGCTATTGTAAATAAAAGTACTTCTAATTAATAATTGGGAATAACCAAATAATTGAGTAATTCTCCTGGGTAATATCAATGTAACATTTTAACCACTGGGAACAAAGTTTGATTGACAGAACACCCCTTCCCTTTTCAAAGGTTAAAACATTACCTTTGTATTTATTTGCATGGTACTTCCACTTTAGCAAGTCAGTAAATATACAACAGGTAACCAACAAAGAGGAAGGCGTAGAGTTTCTGGTGATGATTTAGTGTTTGTAGGAAAGTTAGATGAGGTTCTACAGCGTTTTTTTATTTGATTTAGTTCGGGCCGGCCATGGCCTTTTTCCAGTTGTGACCCACTGTCTTGCATTATGTACTGCAATGCTAATTATATATACTCAGCACTATACCAAGCGCACTGGCAGTGTGGCACCAGGGAGCTGTACAGGTGGCAGTAGGTTCCATTTTTAAAGTCTTCGGTATGACACGGCCAGGAGTCAAGCTCCATATCTCCCAGCTGCAAGTCGGATGCTCAACCCACACGTTTCGTAGTAAAATCTGGCTCGATTTTAGAGTTAAACGGTCAGTTTATCTTGGAGAAACCAGGGAGCTTTTAACAACTCCCCGGATAAACGTATATAGAAGAATCTGCCCTTTTTCAGACCAGCGAAGATTGACTTACCATCATGTCATTGGCCCCTACCCGTTTGTCTTTCCCATGGCCGTAACTTAAGGGGGTTTGGGAGGCGTACATCTTCCCAATCAGCAAGGCACAAAATCCGACTCTACCAGAGCAAAAGTATATATTTCACAGACTGAGGAAAAATACGAAATAAAAATATTTCAGAAATTATTATTATGAACGGTTTGAACATTTCCTCATACTGTTATGCAATGTTGTGAGGCTCTCCACTTTCCAATTTATTTTTATGTTATTTAAATTATCGAAAAATCCAATCAAGTAACACTCTACCATGCCTTCTCCATAACTAGGGTAGTAAAGGGAGCCAAGGGGGCAATGTACCTTGTAAGGACTTGCGCCGTCTACAGTGGTGACGTATTTATGGTGCATTGGGTCATACCACCTCCCCCCCCTCCCCCATCTCTGCTGCAGTTTTTTCAACTAAATTTTAAAAGTGGTGTTACGACACAAGGTTAACCGTAGGCTATGTACTTTATTTACAATGTTCTACTAACTTAGCTAGTAACGTCTTTCTGTCGCACTTACCTGGTATGCAAGGAAGGATTAAAAGTGAATGCAGTGCCCAAAATTTTGCCTGAAAAATCAATCAAAACCCTCGTGCCGTGACGTGCCATATTTCTTTATGAGAATAACACCAGCAGTCACTGAGAGGTTGGGACGTATTCGGGCAGCCTATATAATCACGTTTTTGCGGGTTTCACTGATGATACGTGATATGTGATATGCTAAAATTGGTTAACCGCTGCAGTGATGTGGACCCCAAATTTGGGCAACGTAAAAAATAGAGGTCGGGGTCTCCTCTGTTCAACTTCAATTTGCAGAATGTGCATACAAGCTCATTTTCAACGATTAGTTTACCGTGGAGTAGTCATATGGCGTTAATTTATCGAGTAATTGTCTGATCATTTTGCATTTGCTCTTAATTTACTAAGGTGAACATTTAATTGTAAGTACAAGCTCAAAATAAATACTGCTTAGATTCAGCTCAAAGCCTGGAAAATGCAATGCTGTCTAAGGTGTTGAGATTTTTTAAAATTTTCTTGAGGCTCCGAGCGAACTGGTGGCGCTCCACATAAATAGTTCTCCCGGATCAATCTTGGTCCACGTGACCTCTCCTTTCCCCAGAAAATCTGGCTGCGTCACTGCTCTACAGAAGGTTCAGTTGGGCAACTAGACACATTTTTCAAAAAAAAAAAATATTCCCCGGGAAAAAATCAAATGACAAATTTTCGCCTCCCTCTTTACGACCTTATCTGGCGAAGGGACTACCTTGGGCAAAAACGGCTCAGTCACCCTGTTAAAACGTCAGCAAACGTCACTGTTTTTAAAGTATTTATTTTAAATAATGTACAAAGTACAGATCACTTCTACTAAGAATACCACAGCAGAGCTCATAAAATAGCTTAAAATTGTTCCATTTCCCTGGAAAAATTGACGGAATAATATTTTACTCGTTTTTAACACAAATATTAAAATCGGGAATACGACAAAGACAGATATAAGAGAGTTTGAGAACCTTTATTGACCAATTACTTCTTTATACCAATTAAAACACACAAAAAATGAGAGTGTTTTACTCAAAACATGTCATTTACTAACAGGAAATTCCAAAGGCTTGTCGATTCCTCACCTAACTGGGATAGTGTATTGCACGGACTCAATCTGATTTTTGCCTGGGTCTTTTTGACTATCAATATCGGCGAACAGGCTAAGACGTGTTATGCAATGAGGACCATTACTCACTAATTTGAAACATCTGAATAATGTTATTTTAACCAAATTTCCACAGTTCGCTCACTTTCATATATTAGGCCTACCGTTTGAACCTAACCAAAAACGGAAGAACAAAATCCAGCGGACAATCTACGAAACTTCTGGTTTCGTCTCCACAGTAGATGTACCGTATTATACATGATAGGAAGGAAAGGGTATTGTACTACATCAGAGACTGTCTAAGCAAGATGAATTATGCAATGTTAACATACGAATAATTTTTATAGGTGCAGTTTTATATGAATACTTGCATGATGAAAAATGGACGTTCTATTCAAAGAGGCGAAGCCGAGCTGAATAAAACGTTGAATCTTTCCTTCATTGGAAATAACCTAACAAAACTGAATTAATCACCCTACTTATCACACACCAACACACTACATACAAACATACATAAACAAGTATGACATTATGATTGCGTTACCCTTTTATAGAATCCATTAAACCACAAACATATGACGGCTTTATTGTTGTTTTCGTCAAAGTACACTATCAGTATACAGTCGCATCGCTGATCCGACGCAGGGCGGGGCAGTATGCATTGTAAAAAAATAGCTCAACTTCGCTGTAAATTTACAGAATGAAAAAATAAAGAGAGACATAAAGATTACAGAAAAGTTCTGGAAATAAATTTCCAGAACTTTTCTGTTATCCTTATTTATTTCTTTATTTCTATTGTTCTGTAAATCTACCGTAATTTTCACACTGTGATGCCATTTACTAGACAAATGCCTAAGCAAGCCCCTTTCCACTTACAATGCAAAGTTTAACAACTTACAGGAGTAATTTGGTGCAAATCATTGTAAAAAGTTTTGCTTTTCCATCTTACTCTTTTTGAAATTCTGTGGCAATCTTTGCTGTACATTTGAAACGTGTTTTGATAAATATTTACCATTCCCAACTGTTGTAACTTTCATTAACCCAAGAATAAAGAAATCTTCACCAATGACTAAAATTATACGCGCAATAACCATTTATCATTCATGCTAAACATGGGAACTGCAGACTAAAATAGAATCTACCGTAGAGTCTTTCTGAAATGACGACTGCTATTGGGTCATCCTTCAGAAGCAGCAGATCACGAAAACCGCCGGAAATGCACGAAATGGCCAAGGAAGCTTCACATGTACTTTGTGAAACAGCCCCACCAATTTGACACACGGCAGGTTCTGCCTGCTCCACTTCCGATCTAATACTTTCAAAGATGTCACACGCTGGATTCTCTGGTAATGAGTGACGATCGCAGAAACCTAAATCAGGGTTTGCGAAACTGAATACTAACTCCTCTTTCAACATTGCATCAAATTCATGACGACGAATAAATGGGGGCGTTTTGCAGGGGTCAGATTTCACAAATGAAACCGTTAGTTCGTCACTTCCGTTTCTCCACACGGCACCGGTTTCGGTAACCGTTAATTCATCGATATCGTAGTATGGAAAGTTGACGTTGACCCTTGAGATGTCACCTCGATCTCTCTGATAAAATTGGCCCAACGAAAGAGAATACTTGGGTATCCCATCAGGAGAGTCGGCGAGGAAGGGGATCACAATCGAAGATTCTGCACCATATGACGAAATGGATTCTTCTTCGGCGAAGTCTTCGGAACCAATCATCCCGAAATCGACGTACACGACGTGATGATCAATGCTCAGGATGTCCGGGAAGACTGGCGAAGTCGGAATATAGAGATTTTGAGCTTCGGGGAATATAAAAAAAAGAAGTTGAGTTATTGTAAAATCCTACTCACAAAAGTTTACATCTCAATATTTGCAATTAAAATGTGGAACATCACTGTTATAGAATGACTGAATTGTCCGCTTAGCACTTAGCCTGTTTTATTTGGGCGGGATCTTGTTGTTCGAATTTATTCCGTCAATATGGTTTAATTTTGCGACTTATGTTTTTATGTATCTACATTGATATGTTTATATGTAAATGATCCGAGGGCCTTGAGGTTGGCCAAGTGTTGTCCTTCAGTGGACGTATAGCTTCTTCGGGAAGAAGTTAATAGTTTGGTTTCGCTGAACAGGCCTTTTGACAGAGGGTCGGGATCCTCTTAAAACTAGTCAGTCGCTCACCACGACAAGACAGTCTTGTTGCAATAAGTCGCGTCGCATAGTCGGGACGGACCTTAAAATGTTTAACCAACAGATAAGGAAAGTAGCGAACACAGCCGGGGCAGGGCAAGAGTTCCCCATGCACAGAAATTTGAGGAACGAGATCGATGGAGGAGGGATGGGCAGTTGATGGGTGTGTTTGGGTAGCCTACATGAAACTAAAAAGAGAAGCGAAATGTAGCCCCATTTGCATCTAAGCCCGTCGACGCAGAAAACCGCCGAGCGACGGTCAAGAAAACGGGACCATCAGTTGACTTTGTTGCCCATTGACACATCAAGATCTGGTTGCGCCCCTGGATGAAGGAAACTTAACGCGTTTTCTTGTACCATAAATACGCGAGAAAAAGAACATTTCGCTAGGGTTACCCGATTATGTCAAGCGACCCAAGCTTCATGATTAGGGAATTTTCAGCCAGCGAGCCATTCAATTGACCAGGGGGCGTGTGCAGAAATATCTGGGAGATTCAAATTTAAATGAAATAGTCATGTCTGAGTCCTGGAAAAGAGGTCTAAGATTCTTGAAAAGAAGATTTCAGTTTAATTAGATGCAATTGGTGCAATCTTTTCCAATGTGACAATCAACCGCAGACTGAGTTCGATTAATGAGTTGACAGAATAAACCCATAAAAGACTATCATTTAACTTTTATTGTCAACCACAATGTGTCGTAAAATAAGTACACCATCAACTTATATACCCAATGCAAGCTAAACGACGACGGTTTGCTACCCATCATTTTTTTTATCTATTTACCCATTTTGGGTGCGCGACTTAATATTTGGAAAACAAGGCACAGAGGGATAGAATCATATATGTGACAGCAGCACCTCAACTAAGGCCTTGATTTAACGCAAAGGCAATATAGGACATTTTAAGCAATAAATTTGCTGGCGGGAAACAAAAGTAATGGAAATTGCGGCCCTGGCGGGAAACGGCTTGTCGGTAGCAGATGGTGATGTATAGTGACCGTGACGTCATTGTTTTATTACTTCAGATAGATCATTGTGGGGAATCTGATTTTAAGTGTTTTCCCATGCCCTACGTTTGTACGGTTTAAAGGTAGCGGTCTCCTTTTAAATGGGGCATTGTGGATCGTTTAAGGGGGTACAGTTTTTTCTCATTAAAATACATTAACTTACTCAAGAAAGTGAATATGTTTTGAAAATTTCCAAGCAAATTTACCTCTCTTTCCGTCCACCTCTCGATTGTTAAAAATATCTAGTTTCTCTTGAACAGCTTGTCTCGTAACCCTAATATACGCCCCGATTCCATCCCATGTGGTATGCGTGACCTCGACCCGTTGAGACTCGGTGTTGTCGACAATGGCCGTATCATCACATACTGCATCTACCAGAGACTTCACGAAAAGAAGTTGCACCAAAATCAAGAACAATAATTTTTCCATATTTTTTGTTCGATCCAAGATATGAAAGAAAAGGATTGCTCTTGAAGTGATATTTGCTTCTGACTTTATTCGAGGGCTTTGGGCAGGAAACTGGGTCTAATTAGCAAGGATTCACAACACCAGGCTACTTTGAAATACTGCAGTGTAAAAATGCTGGTATGAACTCCTATAGAAGGTTCCCACAGGCAGTTACTTTTATTTTCAATGGAGCTTACTTTTACGTTATGGAAAAAAGGCCGTGGCCCGCTCGACTTGAAGCAATTGGTTGGAGACTGGGCTGTAACACTCCATCTAATTTAACTTTAACACTCCTTCTAATTTAACTTTATGTTCAATGGTTCATTGAATTTAGTTTGGAAGTTTTTATGAGAGTAATATCTTTTATATACGAAGCTTTAACTTAACAAAGACATCTCGGCTACGGCCGCGGTTACTCTAGTAGTCTAACGAATTTAAATCGAATTCTGAACCGGCCACTTAGGCAAAAGGACCAAGCGTTACCAAGGTACTCATGGTAAAATTACGATGTACCATGGATTAACATGGTCATATCATTGTACTATTATGCTAAAATAACCATGAAGTACCATGGTAACCCTTCCGTGGTACCTGCCAATAATTCTCTGGTAATTTTACCATCCTATTTTGCCATGGTATTACCATATAAAATTACCATATGGTACTTCACCATGGTGATAAGGGTTTTTTAGAGTTTTGATTAAAATCTTCACTAACTTCTATTGCTGGACTAAAAAAAATTAATTTTTACAAATTATTTCATGACGTCAAAAATCGACAGACCTATAAAAGCTGTATAACTGTGTGATGTCACGAACAAACCAGTTAATATTTCCTTTTGATAGACTCTGATGCAAATCATATATTTACACTGATTGACAATTTTTTGGCGCTCTCAGACTAGAAATACAGACGATTTTAATTAAAAAAGAAGTCGCAAAAGTATAATTGGAATCCGATTCAAATTCCGCGGCTTAGGTAGCTAATTGCCACTTTCATATTTTGTTTAATAACTATGGTGGCGTGCAAACTAATCGCACAAAGTCGTGCAACCGAGAATATGATTGCGCCGAATGGTCCATTAATTATGATTGCACGTAGGTAAGCTTTTTTCAGTGTGGGCATTTACCAATAATACAAATCCATGTCGTAATTTTCTCTGAGCAGCAGTCTGGCAGTAACATGGCCATACGCGACTCTCTCTCTCTCTCTCTCTCGGGGTGGGGGGGGGGATTTTTTACCCGACCACAGATCTCACTCCAAGACATAACTTCCGCCCGATTGAGGCACCGAAGTCTGCCCGATTCATCGAGACTTTTGGTGAATTTCGGGCTGTTGTCACTCACCTGCCTCATGACTCGTACTGCTATGGGCAGTAAAAACGATTATTAAGTAATCCAAGATATTTTTCCGTTATATTAGACGGACGCTTTAGCCTTGAGAGGGACTTTGGCTGTTGCCTGAGATGTACTCTTCCCCGAAGATAGGGAAAACAACAACACGAAGCAGGGATCTGGGAGCAGGGAGCTCTTCCAGCTCCCTAATCGAAGCCACGGAAAGGGCACATGCCGCTAGAATTCAATAGGGTCGTTTAGCCAAACTTCCCCGGGAAAAGGCCATTTTTCGGGTGAAGTATATAGATGTCTTATGTCGCCTGATGGCTAAAACCTCCTATTGAATTCTAGCCTCATGCAATGGGTTGCCGAAAGGACAAAGTCTGCAAGTAAAAAGACACGATAACGGTACTAAGTAATTCCATCCATAACGATATGTTATCTAGCCTGGAGACCACAGTATTTTAAATAAGAGAGGTACTAAGGCCGCACTTAAGTCACCCGAGATTTAACTAATGGGTTTCCAAAAAACGGAAATTTTTCATGAGAACAGCATTCTGCATGGACAGATGACCGGGGTGACGACGGGATTTCCCCGAGAGGGGTCAACCAAAGGGAAACAACAATTAGAGGCCACGGAAAGAGCATCGGGGTGCCAAAGGGATCGGGAAGCACAACTTATGCATGTCTAGAGAAGGAGACCAAAATATTTTTGCCTTTTTCCTCAAATATTTAAAGAATGGATTTTTTTAAAAAATATTTCTGTTTTTTGTATTTGGATTTGGAAATTTGCAGTTATGAAGAATCTGTTTTTCGTTAAGGCAAAATAAAAAGAAGTATTTGGTGAGTTATGAAGCTACCCCTCCCACTCCCTTCCCCGAGGCCTCCATTGGAAGTCACATTTAGAAGCCTCGCCAAAATGTCTTTCAACTTACGGTCTAAAAGAGGCGTGCCAGGGTTCCATATTGCACAAGACATGCTTGAATAACACCACTAGTTTAGAGGGAAGAGCGAACCCCACGAAGAAGTTAAGTTCATATACAGGGTTGCTATTTCTACGATATGTCTCTATATAGAAAAGGTAAGTCGTTTTACGCAAAAAATGAAAAAGTGGAGAGAAGGTATTACCCTTTTTTTTCCATTTCCAATATTGTGTCAAAAGGAAAAAAGTATACTTATTCAGACCAAGTCCACCGCAAAGTCACATTGAAAACACACTATCTCAGCAAAGTCATGAACTATAATTTTTTAATTTGTTTACAATTTAAACGAACAAAACGTTCAACGCGGAAGATAAAATGTATTCCTCGTTCTTCCACGCCTTGAAATAAGTATCTCATAATCATCCTCCTGTAACCTGGTAACGAGAAAACTATTGGTTCACAAGAGACTAAGAGTCAGCTCTTGTCCCTAAGCATTCAGAATTGCTAATTTAGTTAGCATTATCCGGCTCCCTTAGTCCCACATTATGTAACAGGACGGGATAGCCTTCCAGGCGTTTGTCCTGCCGCAGAAAGACGAAGACGACCGTAAAGTTCTGCTGCCAAAGGCAGCAACGTCTTGTTCATAAGAATCTAATGAAGTACACAGCCCTCCTGAATCCCCGGTCCAAAATACGGGACAAAATTCTTTTCAACTGCTGACATTTTCCAACTTGGACTGCTGGCTCAGGCTGAAATCCCGTTTTTGTTTGAGCAAATCTACCTCAAGTCAAGATGCTCAAAGATTTTGAAAAATCCTGGAAATATTTCCACAATAATTTCACACAGACTTTGACTCTTTTGAAAGCTCCCTTAGAAGCGCCCTCTTTGAAAGGTCCTACAAGGTCCCTTGCATACTATTTTGAGTTATTGCAAAATTGTGTTCTGAGACAGGGGTGTCGATCCTGAGGGTATGGGGACAATTTCCTCACCAATGAAAATATTGTGGGGCAAACATATCGTTGTGCCTCCTTATAATGCAGGCAGGTTAAAAACAACAGGCAGAATAAACAAAATATAACACTGTGGTTTACAGATGACTTTAGGGCTTTGATAAAACGTGAGCATATTAAAGTTATAATAATGAAAAACAATCCATTTATATCGCGCCATCTATATACATTTTCTGTACAGTGTACGATCGTGTGAGTGTGTATGCGTGTTTGACGAGGCCAGTCCGGGACATGTTCTTCTGTTCCAGCTGTCGGAAAATGTTTGCCCTCCAATGTAGCCTTTGTCAAGGCTTTTCGGCCAACAATTATCTTTGTTATTTTATTTACACCGTAACGTTACTTTTTTTTTTTTTCTTTTATTTCGACTCCTAAAAGTGTTTTTTTTTTTTTTTTTTTTTTAGCACCTCTTTTATTTGCAATTTCAATAATTGTTTTTAACAAAGTTTGCAGTATAATACAATATTACAACGTTACAGTCTATTTTACAAAATCAATAACCAAAAAACCTTGAATGGTGTGTAGCCAATATGCATACAGCATCTTGAAAAAATTGAAAATGAATGTAAATGAAATTAACTTTTAAGTTTTTACAGGAAACTGAAAACAGATCTATATTCATCCTCCTTTGTTTCGTCGTTATTCTTTTTTAAAATAAAAATTTCCACTTCAGTATTAAACTTAAACATATAGTAAAACGTTGTTGCATCTGGTATTGTACTGTTTTGTTTACAAGAATAAATAAAATACTTTGCATAAAAAATGAAAAAATCGATGATATTCTTCTTCTTTTCTGTATATCCAAAATGAACACTTGTCTCATTTAAATTAATTTTTTCACTTAAGCAAACTGAACAAATTTCCTCCCAAAACCTTTTCACTTTAGGACAAAACCAAAACAGATGTTCTAAAGTTTCATTCTCTACTTTACAAAAAGAACAAACAGGTGAGTCTTTGATCTTAATACGAAATAAAAAATCATTAGTACCAATAATTCTATGAAGGTATCGAAACTGAAAATATTGAATCTTTGCATCCCGAGCAACAACAAATGGTGTGGTAAAAATGAATTTCCAATTTAAGGTGTAACAAATATTTGCAAAGTAATTTTCCCATTTTACTAAAGCTTTAGGTTTAAGCACGTTACGTGAAAGTATAGACTTATACACAAATTTTGAAGACCTCTTTGTTAACTGGAATTTTAAGAGTTGGCATTCGTTTAAATTAAGGCCGCCACTTGCAAACAAATTTGTCTTCCATGTAGAGGATTGCACAAATAATACCATAATATACTGTAAAAGGGAAGTTGCTAATATTATACTTATCTACGAAGTTCTTATAAGGAATGACTTTACCTTCGGCATTAAAAAAATCCCCGACCTTGTAAGCACTGCGTTGCTTTAATACGTCATAATAAACTACACGTTTATCAATTTTAATATAATTATTGTTTAATACAAATTGGTCTGCAAAATCCCTTTGAGGAGTACAAAAGTTAAATTCTGCCCAGGCATCACAGACACCACGGATAAAAAAATTGGATACGGGAATGTCACCATTTCTAAAGTTACAAGAGAACAGGAATTTTTCGCCATAGTTTCGCAGACAATAGTTGAAAAGAAGCTTCCATGGTCGATCATGATCATCTACGTACATTTTTACCCAAGTAGTTTTCAGACTTTTTGCAAAAACATGTATGTCTACCATATTCAATCCCCCGTCACCCTTAACATTACAAAGAATCGACCTCTTAATCTTATCACGCTTGTTACTCCAAATGAAATTAAAGAATATTTTATTCAGTTCATCTAAATAGTGTTTGGGTGGGTTGGGAAGTACAGTAAACAAAAAACAAGTTGAGAAATGGCAAAGGTTTTAATTAAAAGTACCTTCCCGACGGGAGTAAGATCCCTTAAGGACCAAAGTTGAAGAATATTTTTAATGCGAGAAAGTTTAGGTGTATAATTTAAACGAAAAAAGTCGTCTTTATGGTGAGAAAAGGAGATACCTAAATACTTTACCACTGTGGCGTGGGCGTCAAAGTTGAAATGAGTAAGATATACCGGGTGCTGCTCAAATAGAGGGCCGAGTAAAAACAAATGCGACTTTTCAGAATTAATTTTAAGACCAGAGCTAATGCAAAAAAGTTGTAACACATTCACAACTTCCTTCAATGATGACTCTGATCCATCAGTGATAATGACAGTGTCGTCGGCATACTGGGAGATTTTAAGAGATTCACCAGAAATCAAGATCCCCTTTATAACTTGGCTCGACTTAATCAAAGCACACAAAACTTCAGTGCATGTAATAAAAAGGTATGGGCTCAAGGGGCAGCCCTGACGAACACCGCGAGATACTCTAAAATAAGCAGATAAATAACCATTGTTTGAAACACATGATGTAGCATTACTGTATAAAACTTTCACCCAATTTTTAAATTGAGGGCCAAAATTAAAGTAATCAAGTGTACGCTGAATAAAACTCCAATCCAAACGGTCAAACGCCTTCTCAAAGTCCAGGAATAATAAAGCACCCTGGATAGATTTCTCATTGCAATACCAAATAAGATCTTGTATAAGTCTAATATTTTCGCCTATAAATCTACCTTGTAAAAAACCTGTTTGCTCATAACTTATAATAGAGTTCAAAACACCTTTCATACGAGAAGCAATACACTTGGCAGCAATCTTATAATCAGTATTCAATAAAGCAATGGGACGCCAGTTTTTTATATACCGTGTATCCTTACCAGATTTTGGAATTAAAGATATAACTGCTCTACCCTGTTCGTCAGCTAAATAACCCTTGGTAAAAGCATAATTAAGGGAATTGACAACAAGTTGCCCTATACAATCCCAAAAGGTGAGATAAAATTCAGATGGGAGGCCATCCGACCCCGGAGATTTATTTCTGGCCATGGAAAGAAGCACCTGGCGACATTCAGACATATTTAAAAGGCCTTCACAATGCAACCTCTGATCATCAGAAATAGTTACGTGCTGATAATTCCAATTTGTATAGAAGCTACGTGCAGTAACATTATTGTCTTTCTTATAGAGAGCAGAGTAAAACTTTTTCCCTTCTAGTAAAATATCTTCAGGACTTGTTAACACCTTATTCTCCGCAGTGATCAGTTCGTTAATAGTACTAGAGAATTTATTACGTTTTTCTAACCCTAAAAAATATTTTGTGTTCTTTTCCCCTTCTTCAACCCATCTTGCACGCGAACGAATTATAATCCCTTTCAGCCTAAAGTTATAAAATTGATCAAGTTTTGCCCTAGCATCATACAGTAGTTCTTTAATTTCATGTGAGGGGTTCGTCGAATAAAGTTGCTCATACAACTGAACTTTTTCAAGAATCTTTCTTTCGTCAATTTTACGGACCCTTGCCCGCATCTTAGAGTAGTCAATAGAAACAGATCTTATATTAAGTTTGCACAATTCCCATAATAGACTAGGGTTGGCCTCAATGTTTGAGGCTACGGTGTCGTTCACCGTATTTTTATCATCTCACAATAAGTATCGTCAGACAACAAAGAAGTATTAAGTTTCCAAACACCCGGTCCCCTGGGATTTCCTAAAAGAATCTTTATGGTAACGCTATCATGATCAGAGCCAAAAATTGGAGAAATATTACTATCCATGACACAGTTCCTTAAAAAGGAAGAAATTAAAAAGAAATCAAGCCTACAATGAATCGACTCATCAACATTTGAATGCCACGTGTAACGCTTTGTGTGTGGGTTACGTTCCCTCCAGATATCTATTAAATTATGAGTTTGAACGCACCTTGCCACCATAGAACGGGTATTGAAATTTGTGGAAGGACGCCCACCATTTTTTTCAAGACCCAAGTTCCAAACAAAATTAAAATCACCTCCCCAAAAAACTGAGTCACAATTAGCATTTCTAAGATGACTGTCAATGCATTTAAACACAAAGGGATGATCAACATTTGGGCCATAAATATTGACAAGACAAATATTATAACCTGCCATATCTATAATAAGAATGATGTAACGCCCGTGATCATCGTTTAACACAAGACTAGGTGATGAAGAAAATCTCGGATTAAGTAATGTTGCAACACCTCTACTCTGGTTGCTGCCGTGGCTAAAAAATATTTTCCCACCCCATTCATTTTCCCAGTACCTAGAATCACCTGTCAAGGAATGTGTTTCTTGCAAAAAGATTACATCAAAATTATGCCTATGAAAATAATGAAACAGCTTCCTGCGTTTACGAATATCACGGATTCCTCTTGTATTAAAGGAACATATCTCTAACAGCACCATCACGAACTACTTGCATATAATATAAAAAATAAGACTGCACTCACCGTTATCATGTATCTGGTGCAACATTAGACAACTTAGACAAAAGAGATGAATGGAAAAAAGAGAAAAAGAAAATTTCCAATCAGCCATTAAGAGAATAATGGTTGAAAAAGAGCCAATTTCGTGAATTTTGTGGCTCTCACAAAAAGTGGCGATGAACATTGATTAAAGCATTTCCTGAGGATTAATATTAATAATGTATGGTCTTTCAACTAAAGGCGAACGGTTTGCCAGTGGAGTCTCTCCATTTACCAGCGGTAAATCTAAGTTTTGTTCCCGACAGATACAACTCAGAGACCTGCCTGCTCCACTTTCTTTTCTCGGTAAGATCCAGCTTAGTCAAGTCATCGATAATGAAATAACTTTCATCGGCTAGTTTGATTCGTTGGTACTTCAGAGCGGTGATTTTATCCTGATAAAACGAGAGTTTTACTAGCAGATGACGGGGTCTGTTAGCTTGCGGGCGGCCATCACGGTGAGCTCGTTCCACACTGGGGTTAGTTATACCAACTTTCTCTAGAACACTTTTTGCTATTTCCAGTGAATTTTCTGCATCACAAGTAGGATAGCCCACGATTCGAATGTTGTTTCTTCTAGAAAACCTCTCCTGAATATTAATTTGATCAGCTTGGGCAGAGTTTATTTTACTAAGTTTCAGTACCTCACCTTCTAAGTGTTGTATGCGTTTTTCATGCTCTTTCTCTCGGGTCTCCAGTTTTTCCACTCGTTTTGTTAAAAACTCGAGAGCATGGTCGAAGTTTTCCTCCAAAGATTTCAGCTGACTGTGAATGCTAGCCATGTCCTTTTCCATTTTTTTCATCCCTTTCTTAAGTGTCTCTTTAAGACTTAAAAGAACATCTTCTGTGCCAGCTTCTTGTTCCTCGCTCTCTACATCAGAGTTAGAACTATGGGATAAAATGGCTTTCGCAGCCAATTCAGCCTCTTTAGCACGAGTAGTCATCATTGGCAATGTTTGTTGGTCTTTCTTTGGCTTGTTTTTACTCATTATCCGAACCGTAACGTTACATCCTATTACGATACCAGGCTCTGTCCGCCCTCAAACCTGCCCGGCCTCAAACGCGATTCTAGGGGGTGTAAAACAGAGGAGGTAACAGCCAGTGTGTTTCCAGATTGATGGGGTGGGGGTACAAAATTTCGCCGGAAAGACTCGACAGGGGCTACCTTCAATGCAAAACCCAGATCGACCTCCTGTTCGGAGGTTAGCAACAGTGACGATCCAAGAGCCCGCTGACGTATCTTGAGCAATGCGGATATTGCGCAATCGGTATGATCGGAAGATGCAGTCAGGGTTAGGCTATGAGTAAAACACCTCGAGAATCGATACGTTTGGAGATGATGTAGCGAAATTTTAACAGGTAAAAAGAGGAGGTCAGTGGTGGTGTTACTCTGATAGGATGAGACATGGATAAGAGAGAGAAAAAGTGAAAGATACACAATGATGGGAATCTTCACGAGGGTTAAAAACACATCAAGTCAAACGGCAACATTATGCCGTTCTTTATACAACAAAGTGATAACGGTGGCGGCCCCCTTGTAAATGTCTATCCAGTGAGTAATTCGATTCCTTAGATTCAACTAGCCAAAGCGGGCAATGTTCGGGGAGTATCCCCCTCCAATCAGGGAATCTGTTGCAACTCCCTGCTCCAATTAATCACTCCTATGCTCAAAATATCTCGTATCAAAATCCAGAATCCTTAGGCCCTAACGAAACTAACGAAACATTTTAACGACTAGTCTAGGTCCTACTATAGCGATATCGGATCGGATTTCGCTCCGATTTTGTGAGTTTTAATGTAAATCTCTTCCATTTTGGGGCAAAAAGAATCAAACATTTACTACGTAAAATGAATATTAAGTCTTGAGACATTCCAACGCTATTCTAAACTCATTTTGAAATATGATGTCAGGAAAAATAAACAGTCTCAAATCATGCCATAACACCTCACGAATAAAAACTTGTAAGGATTTAGTACCAGAAAATCACCTTCCAGCCTCCTGTGGGAGGATTTGCTCTCAACTGGCCGCAAGAGCTCGCAAGATATTTGAAAACTTGTGACGATGGCTTGCGATCCTCGACCTCCTTGCCACCCGTGCAAGCAACGCTCTCCCACTCTATGACTTAAAAGTGGAACCCACTGACATTGGGCTTGGTGCTCTGCGTAAGCAATGGAGAGAAAATAAGCAAGTGAGCCACAACTAAAAAAAAGGGCTGTGGCCGGCCCGAGTTTAACCAATTTGTTCGAAACTGTGCCGTAAAACTTCATGTAACCTAAACTACTCCATGACCTTCTCGCGATCAAAATAGGGCGATGAGGTCTCCCAAGCCATTTGTTAGCAAGTGAGGTATGGCTTAAAGGTAAGGACTACTAGCCTACTAATCAGGGAGTAAACTCCTCGTATACTTTTCCTCCGAGCTGTTCCATAGCATTCAATTTTTTACGGTTCATAAAGAACCGCCTTTACCACTTTTTACCAACAGACTGATATAATTCATTAGCTTTAATAGTTATGATAAAGGCGAGAATAACGAGGAAAAGAAATGATAAAATTTTATCTAGTTACAATAATTTTAAAATGATGGTACAATTTGCGAGCGTCTAATTAGTAGAAATTTTGACACTAAATTCTCCAACTTTTTCGAACGGACAAACTAATCAAATTCAGTCTTTTAGAACTCGTTTTCATCACTTTCAATTTATGTTAAGGATAGAAAAAAATAATTTAAAATGAAATGTTGTCCGCATTGTTCTGTCCCCACTTCCGATCGCTGTCACCGGGTTTCTGGAGGAAGAGCTTCATAGGTGTTTCACAGGTGAAGGGACGGTCAAAAAAGGCCAGTTAAACATCCGTAGAACGGTCATTAAATATACAATATTCTTATCGAGTGTTTTTTTTTCTACAGTCCACCCCATGTAGGGACGATGTACAAACAAGATCAGCAACATACCTACAGACCATCCCAGGACGACGACAAAGCGAGAGGAGCGGAACTTCCCGCAACTTATCCCCCAACCACGTCCAATTACACTAGTGCTAATCCTGGAAATTGAATTTAAAATCAAGAGGAAAGCCCGTGCACTTAACAGCTTCATTTGAGCATAAAGTGAGAGGGGATGATAGGATAGGGGATAGGAGGTCCGTCTAAGGCTTTCAAGGGACGCAGAAGATGTGAAAGCCTTACTGTTTTGACAAGAATGATTCTTCCAATCGGAGTGTCTTGTGGGATCACACACAGACTGAGTGTTTGGTTTAGTAGTAGAGTATCCGCCTCTCGGCAGGGAGGTTAGAGCAGTGGTGTAGCTAGACATGTTTTCAAAGGACAAGGACCCAAGTTTTCCATTCTTTTTTTTTTCTCGAAGTGTTAACACCATTTCTTTGCGTTCGTATTTTGCGGCGCGCCAAGCTCGCCGAAATGGTTGCCCTTTTAAGCAATATTTTGAAAATATGAAGCTTGTATTGAAGAAACGTTTGGATTCCTGGTTTTCTATATAAGGAAATGTGAAAAGTTCGGGAATTACTGAAGAATCTGTACTCCTTTTTGGCAAGTCTGAGACTGCGCGATGACCAAAGATCATTGTTGTTACACAATGTTATCTAAGGTCTACAAATTGAGGCTCTCCGACGATATTTAAGTGTTAAGAGCTTATATGAGAAAATTTGGAATTAGATGGAAGTAGTTGCCGATATCACTTGATGATCTTGTGATTTTGTCATTTCCAAAGTTCGGAAAAGTTTACTAAACTGATTTATGAGCGAACATGACTGCATTGGTAACTGTAAATTGATGCGAGTGAAGCGCGCGGAAAATTTTGCACATCCGAAACAAATAATTACAAAATTGAGCTTTCATTGGAAAGAATTTGGCATTTCATGAAAGAACAGTTGGGAAGACCATGCTGTAGTTAACTGGTGTCACAAGTGGCAAATTTCCGAATTGTTCACTTTTCAAGGCCGGGGGGGGGGGGGTGGCAATCACCCATGCCCCCTGTAACTACGCCACTAGGTCCGGGTCGAATCCCACATCAAGTCATACCAAAGCCCTTAAAAATGGAACCATCTGCCGTTGTGAGAAATGCTCCGAATAATCAATGAAGCAGGGACCCACAACTGCAAAAGGGGCGTGGTGCCACTACATTAGATCCGACTAGCCTGTGCAGAAGCCAAACGATTCTGCAGTGAGGGGAGGGGTGTATAAAGACCCACTATCATAATACTAATCGAATGAAAATGACAGACCCGTACCCAGGTTTTTGTCATGGCAGAGTTTTTTTATTGTGACTAGGGGAGGAGTCTAAAGGGAGGGCCAGGAGGGGGACCATTTGGAGAAGAATATCGGTATCATGAGCCCTCCATATGTAAAATGTGCACAACTTGTGTTTTAATGGTAACACATTTCGGAGTGATGAGGTTTTTGCCATTACATATCAAACTTAAGTCATGGGGTTTTCAACCCCTAAATCCTTCCCTGTGCCATGCGCCTAAACTACTCCAAATACTTGGGGGGGGGGGGGGGATTTGTCCCATCGGTGCGTTCGTTTGTTCGTTCGGGGCTCTGCTCCTAGGTTCTCAATGGTGAGGGACTGAGGTGGATCCCCGAAGTATTTTTGTGAGACCCATAATTTGAGCAAATTATAGGAATAACTTAGTGCAGAAAATTGGCAAAGTCAGGCTCAAGATGGAATAGCCTATTAGGCCTTCATGAATTATCCACATCCAACTTGCCTATACGGCCTAAATGCAGTGCAGTGTGATACGGTTATAAGAATACACGATTTGGGAGGAATAATTAAATCATGTGTTCTATCGTTATCCACAGATTAAACAGTTGAAAATAAGTTGGCTACACTCGTTTCGTCAATTCTCAAGGGAGGGATTTTGTCTGGGTACATTGACATAAAAATGACAGCCTGAACTAAACTTTATGTTTGTGTCACTTTTACTAACTGCAACGAAAGGCAGTGCGCCCTCCGACGAAGTGAAAAAAAAGAGGTAAGGGTAATTGGACATCGTGATGAAAGTCTTGCATCAGATGCGGATAAGTTTGGGGTAGGGGACGAGAACAAGGAATTTTTATGGTGCGTTCTCTTTCAGCTCCCATCCCCCAATGCCTGATGACGGTAAATGTTGGAATACATTATATAACTCTCGCGTTTACGTACCGTAACATTAAAGGTTTAAAATCAAAGGAGGGGTTTGGACGGTTTTTTCAGATCAGGGAGCTGTTAACAGCTCCCTGGTCAGACCATTCGAATAAACTAAAATAAAAAAAATTAAAAGACAATTTAATACTTGTAAAAAAATATTTAAATAGTTCTTCAACATATACAGAAAATGGTAGACTATAGAAAACAAAACACATTTTGATTATGTCCCAAAAGCTTCTGAACTCCCATCGACATTACTCTCTGACGTAAAAACAAACTGTTACTTCTTGCTGATAAGTGAAGGAGTGTTCGTCAAGAAGAACCTCTTCCAGTAAAGAACCCAACACCATGGTTCTATAAAATGTGACATTAAACAGACGAGTAGCCAAGGGGCGAAGATGGGAAAGCCTTAAAGCAGCGGTCACCGGCGCCACAACAAATTCGGATCGAATTTTATCAGACTTTTCGGGTTTTCTGAACTCCCATCGACTTTACTCTGACGTAAAAACAACCGTAACTCCTTGCTCATAAGTGAAGTAGTGTTCGTCATGAAGAGTCTCTAACAGTAAAGAATTCAACACCAGGGTTCTATAATATGTGACATTAAACAGACCCGTAGCCAAGGGGCGAAGAATGGGAAAGCCCTAAAGCAGCGGTCACCGGCGCCACAACGAATTCGGATCGAATTCCGATCAGATTTTTGGGGTGTTTGTCAAAATCATTTCCATTTCTGGTCGGAAAGCGCCAAAAATTTGCCACCAAGTGTAGGCTAAATATATGATTCGCGTCTGATCTCTAATAATAAAATTTAATAATAGAATGTAAAATGTAATATATAAAGGAAACTGACTTTTTCGTGACGTCACACAGACGTACATTTTTTGGCCCTAGCGTAGTCCAATAAAATCTGTCAATCGATGTGACATCACGAAATAGCATAAATAAGTTTTCATAGTACATGTGGTACAACTGATATATTTACTCATGTTGGCATTTTGTTTACTCTTTCCGACCACAGATCAGGCTAGTTGGTCAGATGGAGTTTTACTACCATGTTTCCAACCTATTGGTCGAGTTGAGCAGGCCACGACCTTTTTTCCATTTGTGGCTCACTTGCTGGTTTTCCCAACTCCATTGCTTATATGCGGAGCATCACGCACAACGGAGGTAGGTTCCAATTTTAGAGTCTTCGGTATGACACGACCTGGGAATCGAACCCGGGCCCTCCGCGTGAGAGGAGGATGCCCTTACCGTAAGACCAAACACGCGGACCACAGATTAAAAAGATTTCAACAAAAGTTTTTGGTCCTCTAGAAGCCCATTTCTCCCTTCTGTACCTTAGCTGGCTACGGGTCTGATATCGAAATGTTTTTTTGAGTTCCTTGTTTTTATTGAAACAAATTGAGAATTATGAAATGAAACAATTGCTTGTATCAACCCATCTTATCTTAAGAAAATTTCATATCTGATTTAATTTATGAGTTTTGTTTAATCGTATTAACCCAAATCGCTCCAACCAAATCCCACAATCAAATGTTCTTTTCGTTCTTGAAGCGGCTCATTGAGTTGGTTCATGAAATTCAACGAATTTTTCCAAACCTGGTAAGTTTTCTTCACACACCACTAACATATGGTCAAACTTTGACAATGCCCATATCCTACAATACAGAAAAGTACTTTATGAGTGATTACTTAACGGTTAGATTCGGTTTTCAAAAATTTGTGACACTGTTTCAAATTATACACAAAACTGACACAAGTCAGGGCACCACAAAATTCAAAATTTTGACCCTTTCTGTAACTAGTAACTATTGGATATGAAACTTGATTCATTATGCAAACTATAAGCATTGTCACATGCTAGTGACCTTTTGACACTTTCATCAAGTTATCGATGTCAACTCAATGAGCCCCTTTAAAACCAACTAGGCCGACTTGAAAAGAACACGTTGTGATTTGGAATACATAATTAAAAATAAAGGAAACGACCTGACGACAGGTACTTTCACAAGGCAGTGAAGAGAATCAAGTTACTTTTTGAGTGGTGTAGGCTAGTTAAATGAGGTTTCACGGTTCATTCTAAAGCCAACTGGTTTTAGGGCTAGCCTCCGCAGCGCCTCTATGGCTGCAGTCCCCTTAGACTGCAGCCCATTGGTTTTTCATGGCACAGAGCTCAACGAAAAGACTTTCGTTCGCTCTGCGGGCTAAAGTAGGGCTGGTCATGACACGGCCTCTTTTCCTGTTGTGACGCACTGGTTTGTGGCCTAGTCAAAATGATATTGGACTAACCTACACCAAATATGGGGCAATCACATTTTGTCAGCGAAAATAACCTCTACAGTTGTTTCAGTACCTTAATTTCCCTTTCTAACTGCTACTTAACCACAAAACGGAGCCAATTTGACATAATCCAGTAAGAAGAAATAAGAAGTGATGTAGTACCTCTTGATAAACAATTCATAAACACTTGTTTCGATTTCCTGCATTCTGATTGGCTGAAAGCCATTCCGGACCTGTTTCGAACTGGACAATGAGGTCATCATAGAGGCTTTGCTGACTTAAGTCGGCTCGGCATCTGTGATGACATCATCGTCAGTCTTTAAAATCACATTTAAGACCGGGGCACCCTCCCATTTCTCCCTTGATTTACAAATATGTTATATCTAATGTGGTTGATTCCATGTTTACATGCAAACGCCAAAGCTTCCTACAGCAGTGAGAAATCATATTTTAGTACTTATAACACAATAGGTGGTGATCGTGGTGCAAAATCATTGTGAGAAAAAATGTGTAAACAAACTTGAATTGTTGCCTTTAGTAAAAGAATAAATTGAATTATATAACTGATATTAAATGGAGTCAAATGATCTTGGCAGAGGATGCTATAATTTTTTTTTTAAATGAGAAACAGGTCTGTATCCAGTCACTGAAATGGAGAGAGCATCCATCTAGAGGCAAAAACTTTTGAAACTTTTTAAATGGATAAAGCCAATGGTATTCTTTGATCTTTTTCAGGGGGGTGGAACACTGTCGCCTAGCTCCCTAATACAGGGTTGCTAAGTAGTTAGTATTATCACCTACACGGGAGGGCTCTTGTGATTCAGATTTAAAAGGCGAGGTTAGAAGGGATGACGGTGATGACCACTGATGGAGGATTAGAGCTGCACATGCAGGAAAACATGTTTCTTCCCCCAGGGTTTCCCCAGGGTTATGACTGCTACTGATGTACTAGAAAAAGCTGCACTTTCTATGCAACTGTTTCAGCCTCCTTGGGAAAAAGGGGAAATGGGTTTACCACAGCACTTATTTAATACATCCCTGGTATTAATGAATTGTCAAATTTAATCATATACCCATACCTTACTATGATGAACATCTGAGAATGTAAACAGAAAGTTATGAGATCATTTTAAAATTATGTACACAAAATGTTAAAAAGCCTACAAAACTACCACAGGAGGTTCTAAAGTATAAGCACCAAAAATATTAAACAAATATTTGCATGTTTTAAACCAGAGTGATAAATGTTCTGTCCACATGAAAGAAGGGTGACAGCAGTCCACTTGAACCTGACTCACTGATCTCCTTTGATTGGGACAATACAAGTAGAGTCATATGCATGGTAATATGGCCAAGGGGTATACCTATGGTGTCCATTCCTTCATGACAGAAAAGGAGGCCAACCTTCGCTACTATCTAAGCGGAGAGCAACCATGGGTTGGTGTGTAGTGTACCAGAAAATTTTTTGCCTTTGCAAACCCCCTAGATTGCCGGAAATGGCCCTTCCCGGTGTTCTAAGCTACATGATTACAGCCATAACCAGAAAGCCAAAAGGCTTAGTGATTCCTTGCCGCTGAAATGTAAGGCCTTTTTTCACATTGACATTGCTTGGCAATGTTTTTCAATTAACAGGGCTCCATAATGTGCCCACAAAGTACACATGCAAGGCATCCAATCTTCCTACATTGAGATCCCCCTTGCCCGTTGTGAACCCAAATGACATTTGACCTCCACCAAAAACTTCTGGGACCATGTATTCACTATGTGCCATCCACAGGACAAGTTACAGGACCCTACAAGTGACATTTCTTGAAAGACTGTGCAGGAAAGCTTGTCAGGCTTTGAACATGCTGACTCCAAATGAACTTTGACCTTTCAGAAAATCAAAAGGGATCATCTACTCACTATGACCAATCCACACACTAAATATGAGCACAGTCACATGTACCGTTCTTGAGATATCGTGTTTACGAAGTTTTGACCTTTTGACCTCTCATGACCCCAAATGACCTTTGACCTCCACCAAAAACAATAGGGATCATCTACTCAATATGGCCAACACACTCGCCAAATATGAGCATAGTCACATGTACCGTTCTCGAGATATCGTGTTTACGAAGTTTTGACCTTTTGACCTCTTGTGACCCCAAATGACCTTTGATCTCCACCAAAAACAGTAGGGATCATCTACTCAATATGGCCAAGGCACACACCGAATATGAGATTAGTCACACTTACTCTTCTTGAGATACCGTGTTTAAAAGCAATTTTTAAGAAATTTACCTATTGACCTCTCGTGACCCCAAATGACCTTTGACCTCCACCAAAAACGATAGGGATCATCTACTCAATATGACCAACCCACACACCAAATATGAGCATAGTCACATGTACCGTTCTCGAGATATCGTGTTTACGAAGTTTTGACCTTTTGACCTCTCATGACCCCAAATGACCTTTGACCTCCACCAAAAACAATAGGGATCATCTACTCAATATGGCCAACACACTCGCCAAATATGAGCATAGTCACATGTACCGTTCTCGAGATATCGTGTTTACGAAGTTTTGACCTTTTGACCTCTTGTGACCCCAAATGACCTTTGATCTCCACCAAAAACAGTAGGGATCATCTACTCAATATGGCCAAGGCACACACCGAATATGAGATTAGTCACACTTACTCTTCTTGAGATACCGTGTTTAAAAGCAATTTTTAAGAAATTTACCTATTGACCTCTCGTGACCCCAAATGACCTTTGACCTCCACCAAAAACAATAGGGATCATCTACTCAATATGACCAACCCACACACCAAATATGAGCATAGTCACATGTACCGTTCTCGAGATATCGTGTTTACGAAGTTTTGACCTTTCGACCTCTCGTGACCCCAAATGACCTTTGATCTCCACCAAAAACAGTAGGGATCATCTACTCAATATGGCCAATGCACACACCAAATATGAGATTAGTCACACTTACCCTTCTTGAGATACCGTGTTTACAAGCAATTTCTAAGGAATTTACCTATTGACCTCTTGTGACCCCAAATGACCTTTGACCTCCACAAAAATCAATAGGGATTATCTACTCAATATGACCAACCCACACACCAAAAAAGAGCACAGTCACATGTACCGTTCTCCAGATATCGTGTTTACGAAGTTTTGACCTTTTGACCTCTCGTGACTCCAAATGACCTTTGACCTACACCAAAAACAACAGGGATCATCTACTCAATATGACCAACCCACACACCAAATATGAGTATAGTCACATGTACCGTTCTCCAGATATCGTGTTTACGAAGTTTTGACCTTTTGACCTCTCGTGACCCCAAATGACCTCTGACCTCCAGGAAAATCGACAGGGATCATCTACTTAATATGACCAACCCACACATCAAATCTGAGCATAGTCACATGTACCATTCTCGAGATATCATGTTTATGAAGTTTTGACCTTTTGACCTCTCGTGACCCCAAATGACCTTTGACCTCCACCAAAAACAATAGGGATCATCTACTCGATATGACCAACCTACACACCAAATATGAGTATAGTCACATGTACCGTTCTCCAGATATCGTGTTTACGAAGTTTTGACCTTTTGACCTCTCGTGACCCCAAATGACCTTTGACCTCCACCAAAAACGATAGGGATCATCTACTCAATATGACCAACCCACACACCAAATATGAGCATAGTCACATGTACCGTTCTCGAGATATCGTGTTTACGAAGTTTTGACGTTTTGACCTCTGGTGACCCCAAATGACCTTTGATCTCCACCAAAAACAATAGGGATCATCTACTCAATATGGCCAATGCACACACCAAATATGAGATTAGTCACACTTACCCTTCTTGAGATACCGTGTTTACAAGCAATTTCTAAGGAATTTACCTATTGACCTCTTGTGACCCCAAATGACCTTTGACCTCCACCAAAAATCAATAGGGATCATCTACTCAATATGACCAACCCACACACCAAATATGAGCATAGTCACATGTACCGTTCTCGAGATATCGTGTTTACGAAGTTTTGACCTTTCGACCTCTCGTGACCCCAAATGACCTTTGATCTCCACCAAAAACAATAGGGATCATCTACTCAATATGGCCAATGCACACACCAAATATGAGATTAGTCACACTTACCCTTCTTGAGATACCGTGTTTACAAGCAATTTCTAAGGAATTTACCTATTGACCTCTTGTGACCCCAAATGACCTTTGACCTCCACCAAAAATCAATAGGGATCATCTACTCAATATGACCAATCCACACACCAAATATGAGCATAGTCACATGTACCGTTCTTGAGATATCGTGTTTACGAAGTTTTGACCTTTTGACCTCTAGTGACCCCAAATGACCTTTGATCTCCACCAAAAACAATAGGGATCATCTACTCAATATGGCCAATGGACACACCAAATATGAGATTAGTCACACTTACCCTTCTTGAGATACCGTGTTTACAAGCAATTTCTAAGGAATTTACCTATTGACCTCTCGTGACCCCAAATGACCTTTGACCTCCAAGAAAATCGATAGGGATCATCTACTCAATATGACCAACCCACACACCAAATATGAGCATAGTCACATGTACCGTTCTCGAGATATCGTGTTTACAAGATTTTGACCTTTTGACCTCTCGTGACCCCAAATGACCTTTGACGTCCACCAAAAACAATAGGGATCATCTACTCAATATGGGCAATCCACATGCCAATTATGAGATCCCTCGGACTTACCCTTCTTGAGATATCGTGTTTACAAGCCAAAGCGTCACATACGCACACACACACACACACACACACACACACACACACACACACACACACACACACATACACACGACATCACCATCGCATAGATTCCTTGCCTGCCTACGGCAAGGAATCAAAAATGGGAAATGAGAAGTTTTACATTAGAATTTTCAAAACGGAGGAATTTCAACATCGTGGGCTGTATGAGGCTGAATGGAGGACAGGGTGCTCAAAAGCCGGATTGTCCGGCGAAAAGCTGGACGAATGGACACCCTAGGTAGACCCCTCCAATGCCCACACAAAAAAATGCAAAAAATAGGTTCTGGACGGCTAAATGCTATACATAGGTGTCAGCAAAATTCGCTGCCCTCCCTGAGAAAGAAAATGTCCAGTAGAGTCTTTGTCAAAAACATGGAAGGTTAGTCCACTTATGTAGCAGGTGACTTCAAAATGAGCTTAAAGCATTTTATATTAAGGTTATTAATTGTTTATAGTAATCATTGAGTGGAAGAAACTTTTATTATAACATACTATAAAACATGAAAGACTAAGCAGAAAACGTGCAATCAACAAATTTAAAGAAAAATGCCATTTCTATGAAATCGGCATGAATTAAATTGAACAATAACCAGAATGCAAAAATGCATTGAGGTATCGATGATACATAAATGTTCCGTTTCAAAGAGTGCCATCATGCACCATTATCTCCTCATTCAAATGTTATACTAGTTAGCATGTTCAAAAAATAAATTTGTCATTCCAACCAATTAGTTTAAGTAAAGCCGGCCACGGCCTTTTTCCAGTTGTGGCTCAATGGCTTGTTTTCCCTACTCCACTGCTTAGGCTGAGCACAAAGCACAAAGGTAATAGGCTCCATCTTTTAAAGTCTTGAGTATGACCCATCCAGGACTCAAACTCATGACCTCTCATAGATGGGAGCAGAAAAATAAGACTTTTTTGGTGAAATAACACATAGACAGTAACTTAGGCCCCTGGAAATGCTTATACATCCATTCTTACTAATGTCATCCCATGCATTTCAGCTACCACACTCCCTTTATTCCCTTGACCTTAGTCTTTGGTATGACTCGACCTGGGAAACGAACCCTGGAGGCCCAGGTTTCATTCCCAGGTCAAGTCATACCAAAGACTCTAAAAATGGAACCTACTGCCATTGTGTGTGATGCTCTGCATAAGCAAAGGAGTAGGGAAAACGAGCCAGTGAGCCACAACTGGGAAAAAGGCCATGGCCTGCTCAACTCGAACCAAAAGGTTGGAAACTAGGCTGTAAAACTCTAACTAATCTAACTAACTTATTTAGTCATAGTCGCCCTCTACCGTTACCTGAACCCCCCTATCACAGAACCTTGCAATGGCTTTCTTTGCTTGACTTGCTCGTTCACTACAGTGAAATGCACAATAAAAATTATTCCTAAAATACCCCTCCTCCATCTGCATCTAACATTTATCTCAATCAAAAAACCTTCTCAACCCTCTGGTCATACTTTACAAACATTAATAGCACCATGAAAGACAAAAACTTTTTAATCCTCTCTGGAACACTCACTGACATGCTACTTCAACTCAGGACCAACCTCTTGGTACATTGTGGTATTGAACTGGGAATGTATTTTCAATTTCATTTTCAATAAAAAATAACCTTTGAAATAAAGAAAAGAACACAACTTTTTCAAAATTTCAAAAAACTTACATTCGGCATCAAAAATATGGTATATTCAATACCTTTCATACAGTCGAGGAGAATCATGCCTTGACCATAAGCTTAAGAAGCAACGGGCCATACTGTGTGTACAGCTACAACAGCAACGTGTACTATGCTGTGCATTATTTGAAAGTTTAATATGCTCGATGTGACTGATTCAGCCTCCAACAAAGTGGCACTGTGTATAAATTCATTTCAGCATGCAGGAAATCATCTAGTGTGACTGGCAGTTACATGGTTACTATGGTATTTGCCAGTGTCGCTCTCTGGAAACGATACTCTAGAGGGTTTCAGACTATTTCTTAAATGGGCATATAGAAAGAAATCAAAGGATACCAATTGCATATATATGGTGCCATTGTGGTTTATGATTGACCTGCGTGAACATTTCTCCACTGTGAAAATATTTCTAGCACAAGTCCAATAAACTGTGATATTTATAATATATAAAACAACATCTCTCAAAAATAGAAACTGAATCCTCCATCAACTTCTGTCGCTCCTCCCCACTTTCACTATTTTAGCTCCTCTTCCTGTTTTTTTTTGTGCTTCTAGACCAGTCTGAAGGTTTTCCTCAAAGTGGTGCATATGTAGATGTGGAATTCTGTGATGATTCAAGGCAATTTCTGAGAAACTATGAAAACTGGCATGCCAGGATTTCTGTTTCAGGCTGGCCAAGTAGCGGGCTTGCATGCTGACTTGGGGGCAAGAAGTGCCCCTCCCCTTTGAAAAAGTTTTTAACACTTTATTAAGTATCCTCAGATGCAATCTGATAAAAAATTGAGCATCACATAAAGTCAATTTTTTGTTCCATTACAAACTCATTTTTGCAGAGTTCAATTGGAGGGCCTATGTCCCCTTCTGTCTAAGTCAATGTCTTTGAAATCCTGGCCTCAATTCTCAATTGTTCAAAAAGTTGCTTCTGTTTCATGTGTTATTATACAACATGTTAATGCTGGTTTGTGACTTTGAAGGAAACTTGCCTTGAAGTTAGTAATTACCACCCACCAACAGACGTTAAGTTAATTGGACCCACCACTGGTGATCACCAACGATGACATGAGCTTAATTGCCTTACAATTCAAATAAATTCATATAAACTATTGATATCAAAAAATATTTATTTTTGATGCTGCAAAATCAAGGTTGTTCATCCTACTCCTGTAGTCATAGTTTGTTCCACTTCTGTGATATATGGATTTTGAAATTTATTCACATAAACCAAATAATCAACTGAGCAACGTTTGGGACTCTTCTCGTACGATTCACATTACATACGTTCCTTCCTTTTGATACTAAAAATGTTTATATGACCTTGAATGCTTCCTGTTTCTTTCCAAAGAGTGTTGTGTAGAGAGGACTTGAAAAGTCAAACCATCCCATTAGAGTAAACATGTGATCTTTTAATATCACATGGTAAAGTAGCTCTTGGAAAAAATAAAGAAATATAAAGACTGTTACTTGAGTAGTACAACAACCACAACACAAATTATTCCAAATCTATAATTTTAAATTGAGGAAATCAACTTCAGCATTTCATATCTCAAGTCAGGTATGTCCTATGAAGACAGGAGTGGACTAATTAAATTCATTTTTGCATGCTTTTCTAACATATGTTTTTGTAGTTTCTGACTTCAACAGAAGTACTTTGATTTTGTACATCCATTGTTACAGCAAAAAGGCGGCTGTTATAAAAGGGTGATAATACAGAGCTCCCTGTTAACACTATACTGAGAACCATTTTTCTCACTTAAATACAAAAATAAAATTATGCTTTTGAATGACATTTCACTTGGTCAACGTTCTTCGTTACTGGCCTGAAGGCTGCGGCGGTAATTATTCCTTTCATTGAAAACTTTTGTTCTGACGAGTAAAACCTTCCTGTCCTCCAATTTTACATCTCGCAGCACTTCCCTGTTCTTCTTCAAGAAAACTTTAACTTCTTCTTTCCCTGCAAAAGATATCAAAATAAAAATGCTACATTAGTAAAAAAAACATGAGAGAGTAATAAATTCCCTACGTACAAAAGATCCCAAGAACACAAGTACACTTTTTCATGCCACACCAAAAAGATTCAAGGACTTGAAATTTTGAAAGATTAAAAATTTTTCCCGATGGAAGATGACAAACCACATATCAACAACTATCAAATATAATTAAACAGTAGTGTTTAAAATTATGTAGGATATCAAGCTTGATATTTAATTACTGAGTGTATTCTGGTTAGTTTAAGCAGGGAGTTGCTAGATAAGGAGATACAACATTCTTTAGTCTATTTGAGACAATGCTCGTTTCTGACTGTAATCTTGCCTTTATCTGCCAAATTCTTATCTCAATGCTTCGATCAACAAGGATTAGTGACACATAGAAATTCCAATGTAGAGACAGATTCCTCACACCTCTTTCGTTAATACTTCATTGGAAGCTGTCATGCAAAATTTTGAAATTATGGCTTTCGACAATATCCAAGACATGACGTATTACTTCATTTGAGGTCGGTAATAATTTTTCTACAAATTATTTTAAAAAATTTGTTTCTTAATGATGACAAAATTGTTTGAATCTGAAGAAAACATACAGACTTGAACAATGCTTCCATCGAATCAGGACCAGGGCGCAATTGAAGCATATAGTTTAAAAGTTTGTTTGCAGACAATGCCTTTGTTTAGAGATTATTTGGAAAAAAATGGAAGAGATTGTCATTTAAAGGACTTAGTTACAAGGGATTTAACAATAGAACAAAGGGACCTGTCAATCAAATACTGACATCTCAAAAGATGTAATCTGTTTCAAGTACACATTGTCTGAAGAAATTTGTTCATTGTATCTCCTTCTCTAGCAACTCCCTGATTTAGGAAGATGCTTCAAGGAATCCAATGTTATTTGGAGTCATTAGCAGCCAGGTTCCATAAGTCACACCTCTGAATAGAGCTGAAAGTAGCAAACCCACTGGGTGGCAACTGGGGTGTAAATTTCAACACACTACTAGGCCAACACAACTGGCTTCTCTATTACAGCTGCTAGAAATCATAAAGATTAACTTCAAAAATAAATAGATACAGTTAAGAAAACAAGCAAATGCAACATGGGTATATGTTAATCAGACATCTAAATTTTCCTGGTCATATCTTCCTTTTACCAGCATGAGCTGGGCTGACCTTCCAGATTCCATGTTTTTCTCACATGATTTGGCAGGTTTCTCCTGATTTGGCTTTAACTATTGCACCACTTTTGCATCAGGACATCCTTGAAACCAAAAATCTTCCCAAGGGGACGGGGACACTCCTTAGACCACCTCCCTCCCTGCACAAGGAATTCTTGTCCCCCTTTAAAGGAAATAAATGTGGTAAACCTAAATGTGAAGCAACAGGTAGCTGTTAAATTTTTGAAATAAAATAACCCTTTATTCCAAAATTTCATTTTGAGATATAATATAAAGTTCCATGAGTTGCCAATCCTGTCTGATATTGAAATCGTGACTGAATTTCAGGCAAGGAGTCACAACTTTGAGTTAGAAACAGGTAATGTGATCACAAAGCCTCCTTTGGAGAACTACTCAATTAAGGTCACTTTTCCCCCCTCCCCTTTGAATAAATTTGCTTTTAGAAGAGGGGTGAGATGCAAGATGGTTCCATATTTGACACAGTTTGGAGCTAATTTATGTACATATGTATATTATTTCAATCAACTCTCTTTCACACATGATGGCTACATGCGGGACACACCTATTGCTACCGCTTGGATCCACCACGTGTTACACTGATGTTGTGAACTAATTCTCATGTTAATGAATCTCAAACAGACTACAAGATTGATAAGTACAATATCACAGAACATGGTTAACACTTGAGCCTTGATGGTGACTGCCCTCCAGTTCCAGAAAATAAAGAATGATGTGGCTGACTGTAAGATCCTTCCCACTTGACAGCTTACAGAGTGACCAGAAGCTGCATAATTGACATTCTTAATGTATGCTGTATGCAGTTGGTGTTTTTTACACAAGTTTGTGTGGTAACAAGCTACACCACAAAAGTGCATAACTAATCTCAGGCAACCAGTCTGTGTTTCCATTTGTTTTTCTCAATTGCCTACATATGGTCTAATCCTCAAAAAAGGAGTGATCAAAACTCAAAATCTGATTTGGGAAATAAGAGAGTTCCTTCTAACAAATTAATCCCACATCTGCATGGGGTCACATCTGGATATGATCTCTGGCTCATACAACACTCCTTAACTTTAATGAATCACTTACCAGGCAGTTTACCACGGTTGATTTGTCCAGGTGTACAGATATATGACTTGAAGTGTTTGTTGATGAGGTGTGTAGCACGCTCAGACCATTTATGTCTCTTTCCTGTGCCTTTATAACAATACCAAGAAAAATGGCACCTCTTTAGTAAATGCAGTGAAGAAAATACTCAACATTATACTATCAGCAGTAAATTCTCACCCCAAACTACAAGTTTTGTAATTAGTCTACAGAAATTTTCGATTGACAAAGCTCTTTTGATTGACAGCAAATTAAAAAAAAAATGCAGAGTACTGCAGCTCACACTACACAGCATGTGCTGTACTGAAAGTGTTCTGATTACACATTGGGTCTTGTATACCATCAACCAGAAGCAATAAATTGAGATTGTGGATGGGTTTTTTAAAGAACTTTGGGAGGAGTTTAGAGAAGTAGGTTAGGAGAATTGAAACTGTGCGAGTGACAGATCTGGCCTTTAAACTTTTATGTCTGAGAAAATTGCCTATACACGAATCCGATTAGCGCTCGTTTTTAGTGACTGTAGGCAGCCATTGGTGGGGTCCATCAGCCTTGAATCGTCTTCATTTATTGTCTATGTGAATTTCAAATCCTCATATTCAGTGAAGTTGAGAAAATCAAGATACTCTTTAGTGTACAGTCATCCATGGAACAGATAAGGAAGGAAATTTAAAGATTAAAGGTGATGGACCCCAGTAATGGCCAACTAAAATCAGACCATAACAATCTGTCCGGATTCTTCTATAGCCATGGCTGTTTGTTAAATTTATAGGACCAATAGTCTTGTTTCCTGACAAAGAAAGATTCTCCCATTTCAGTAACTCTTCAGCCTGTTCTACACATTAAATTTTGTCCATTGAACCTTTCAGGAAAATTAGCTAGTAGCTACTTCTGTACTGAGTGCAAAGGTCCAAAACAATATCTTCAAGATGACAAGACCTTGTGCAACTAATAATTCTTACAACTGTACTATCCTCATGGATGACACCATGTCAATATAGCCAAGATGCAGCTCCCTCTGCCATGCTGCAACATCTGCAGCCATGCTTTGATACCATTCACATCACAACAGCATCTGTGATCATAATCTGTGTAGTTAACAAAAGAAGGGCAAGGCAGCTGCACCCTATTGTTTTGACATCATGTCTAATTTGACCTGTCTGCTACACTACATTTTATTTCACTGATCTTTACTTCCAAAAATGACCAATCATAGCACATTCTAACTGAAGCTTTGGAAGCTGAAAGGTGAACACAAATGATAAATACACATCCAGAGGTTCAAAACAGAGATCTGCAACTTTGGGTGCTGCAATAAGCTAGAACCATGGACTTCCTATATACATGGACAGAGCATGTAACACGTACGGCCTATCCGTAGATTGTCACCACCACCTGGGCCAAAAAGGGGCACCAAGATGGCCCCCATGAATCTATAATTTGTACGATTTAACAACAACTCTGTAATATTTTGAACAACAATTTAACCTGAATGACTAACAATATCATAGCCATGCAATAGGTGTAGTAATTTTGACCTTACCTTGTACTACTTCCCAAATATTTCAACTTTCTTGCAAAATCTGTTGATTTACTTGAGCAAGTCCAAACTTCTACATAAAACCATAGCAGACAGCGATCTTGGTGCGCTTTTTTTCACATGTACAGTAGCAACAATGTGCCATGCAGTATGCTCTGTCCGTGTATAGAAAGTCCGTGGCTAAAACACATTTGTTTTAATAAACTAGAGGTGGGACAAGAAAATCTACAACATCTGCAGAGGTTTCTCCTTTAAAAATTTTCTGTTACAAATTAATAGCTACAGTTATAAAACACTACGATTTTCATAAAATTGTACAACCAAAACATTAGCTGCATAAAAGATGAAATTTTTTCTCTAGTTACTAAAGAGGTGTGATAGTTACCAAATTTAGTATAAGTGTGACTTATACCTTCTTTGCCCTTTGTTTTTCCCATCGAAAACTCTTCATCATCCTTTTGTTCTTCAACTTCTTGTTCACTCTCTGAGTCTTCAATTGTTGTAAAGTCTTTGTCATTAACCTTTAACTTCTTTCTTGGAGGTAAAACTTTGGTCTCTGTTCTGATAACACTTTCACCGGAATTAGCAGCTTGGTCTAAGAATCATTTTGAATTAAAAAAAAATTACATTTAAACCAGATTCAGTGATGATATGAGCTTTGAATCAAGAAGATTTAAACTCCACTATATCAATGTACTCGTTACCTCAAAAATGTTTTCATTTGTTTATTCTCACATTGAATACCAAATGTTCTCTCTCCACCCTGCTAAGGAAAAAAATTTGTGAGAGTCAGAAAAATCGAACATCTGTTTCTAATACAGGGGGGTTTATCAACTGGTAGCTTGAAGGCAGTCATTCACCCTAAAATACAGTTTTCAGAATGTCAACAGAAATCCTCCATTGGCATAACTCTTTGATTGACATTAAGTTAAAAAAGTTCAGAGCAGCTCATATTACATAGCTTTTACTGAAACTGTTCTGATTGTACATTAAGGTCTTGTAAACTCACCAGGGTATGCCCCGAAGCAATTAACAGCGATTGTTTCCGGATTAGGATTCTAGAAGGGGCTAGAAGTAAGGCGGTTGGGAGAATAAGAATAGTCTACAGTGGTGAATATATGTCTTTAAGGTCCAGTTTTGGTAGTTAAAATAACCCACAGCACTCTTTTAAGATTGTTTGGCTGCTAAAAAAACCTTAGGATCACATTTTAGAATGACCACATGGGATATGTGCATCACAGGTGGGCCAGGGCCATGGGTCAATTACTACCCTCTTTTGCAAATCTTCATTCAGCCAGAACGATAAGAAATTTTGAAAGTACTTATTTCAATGGCCAATGAAAGTTGTAACAGCCATCAAAAGGAAACAAAATCATACAGTACCGGCTTTGTCCACAGTGCAAGCGTCCTCAGTAACCCGTGGCATCTTTATGAAACATGAACTAGGATCAGACATGCTGTCCCCTTCTTTGCTGAAGAGCTCATTCCTCTTCAAGGACTGGTCTTTAGTTTTAGCAAGGGACATCTCCATCATTTGCTGGCCAAGGGACCCATTCCCACTCTGCTTGTTCCTATCTGTACAAACTACTGTTTCAGAGACAATGCTGCTTTTTCTCTTTTTCAAGATAGCAAGGAACCTTTCAATTTTATTTGCTTTCACATCATTCTCATCAATCAGTAGGGATGCTAATAAAATTGACGCTGCCTTCTTTATCAAGACGAGGAGCTTCTGTTTTGTTCCATCCCCTTCATTGTTCTCCATTTTTGCAGTGAAAGACAAAATAGACTTCTTGAGCACATTGAAATTGTTAGCACAAAACATGTCAACAGTCCTAAAACGATCAATTTTTTTCCCACACTTCAACATTTCTTCTTCAAATTGCATTTTTAAAACTACAAGATGTTCCATAGCCATCACAACCTCTGATCGAATCCTCTCTGTGTCCTGTGACGATTTGCTGCCTTTCTTTGTGTTCCATATCCACCTGCCGACTGACAGTATATCCTTGTCTGCGATGCACACTTGACCTATCTTACTGTGCATGATGGCAGATAATACACCCTTTGAAAACTCCGGATCTTCTTGCTGCAGCACCTGAGAGTAGGAACGATTACCTTTGGAATGTTGGCCTGCATGCTTCACTTCATCCAGGTTCTTATGAATAGTTGCTATATGTTGAGTTAAATGTGATCCAGAGATAGCCTTCATGCAGAAGGGACAAACTCTTTTATTATGTTTCTCATCATTTGCAGAGTGAAGTTGCTGACCTGAAAAATCACAAGTTCAAATGTGCTCAATCAATGACACTGACAGTCCTACTTTCTGATATTTCTTTGTTCAAATGGCTCTATGGTTACAGTCTGCTGGCCAAAAGGTCCATTAAGTCAATAAGACCAAATGTACATGAGACTGAGGGTTCACAAGACCAGAAGGACATAGGGTTCACGAGACTGAAGGTCAGCAAAACCAAAAATCAAAGAAGGTGCACCAGTATGAAAGAAAATAGAAGTCCTAAGGACTGAAAATAAGAAAAGGTTCCCTACACTGAAATTTTCTAATTTTTAGTCTGAGATGCCACTGTCTCTGAAAAGATTGGATAGGATTGGCTTAATAGACCTGTCATGTTAGGTTAACAGGTTAGATGAAGTTTTACCACCCACTTTCCAACCAATCGTTCAAGTCCAGCTGACCAGTCATACCAAAGACTGAAAAAGGAACCTTCTGCTATTGTGCTTGGTCCTCAGCATAAGCAATGGAGTAGGGAAAACAAGTCAGTGAGCCATAACTGGAAAAAAATGCTGTGGCCAGCTCAACTTGAACCAATTGATTGAGAACTGGGCTGTAAAACTCCATCTAACTAACTAACACAGATGTACACTTTTAACTCCGCTATTGCTTACTCTGAGCCAGTGTTAGAACATTCAGTATGTAACAGGAAGTTTCTCAAAGGAGCAGTATTGCCTAATAGGTCAAAGGGTAACACTTTTACCTGTTTAAGCTGATGGCAGGATGTATACACGCATAAAACAGTATGCCATGCATGTTTAGGGCGGTGCTCAGATGTTTTGTGACCAGTTGACCTGAACAGAAAGGTCACTAACACATGCACAGATATAAACTAAGAACTCATCTATTGCTTACTATGAGCAGATGTTCACACATTCAGTGTGTAACATGCACATAGTGAGGGGCTTTATTGTTATTGCATCATCTTATCTGTAAAGGTATAGGTTTGATTTACTGTACCCAAAAACCTAACCTGTTTTGTTTAATTAGCCCTACTCACAGATGTAGATCTGGTTTTTGGATTGAGGGGGCAAATTTTTTCCTACAGACAGAACCCTATATCATGTCCTGGACTGGATTCCTCTATAAGCAATCAACCCACACAAATGCGAGTGCACATGAATACACACACAATAAAACAGACATACACACTCATTTTGACAGACACATACACAAAACATAAATAGATGGTATATCATAAATGCAGGATTTTTATTTTTATCATGGAACTTTAATAGGCTCCAAATGACATTTTATCAACCCTCTAAAATCATCTGTATACCACAATTTTATATTTTGGTTATTCTGCCAGATATATTTTTAACCTGCCAGAATTATTGGGGTTGGGGGGGGGAGGGGCCAAATGATCATGTTTGCACCCCCAATACTTTCACTGGTGGGGCAATTGCTCCCTGGTCCCCCTGCCCAACCCACTCCCAAAAACTGATGCCCTTGGTGATACTAACATACAAATGAAGATTATATACAAAAACAAACATCCTTTAATATATATATACCTTGAAGGTCTCGAGGTATTTCTTTGGTCTGAAGGGGTTCCAGTTCTGGATCTGGGTTTGGCACCTTCTCCTTTCTTCCTGCATTTGAAAGAACACAAACAGTTATTGTATCAGGTGAGATGAAGAATGGAAACATGTCATAAAAGGAAAGGGGATGACAGCAGCTGAAGGACACCACCCAAAGTCCCACCTAATTTTTATATTTACAAACATATGCAAAGGCTACACACATTTTGCACTTTCAGACGAGGCACATATTGCCATTTTCAGAAAATTGGGCAGAGGGGGCATGTGTCCAACTGCCCCTTCCTCCTTCTTTCTGCACCCCTGATGGACAAACTTTCATCATAAATAGTTTTCCAAATGACCATTACATAGACCTATTTCCAAATAACAATTACAAAGGATTGTGGGATAGAGTTTTGGTGTTTGTCATTTTTGTCAATGGCATTTTACTGTGGTGAAAATTGACATACACCCAAAACTGTATCCCACAATTCATTGTAATTGCTATTTGAAAATAGGTCTATTGGATTGTGGGACAAACTTTTGGAATGCATCATTTTATGTGACAGCTAAATGCCATTGATAAAACTGACAGTACCTATCCCCATTTTTTACAGTAATTGCTGTATGCTGTGCTGTGCTTGGAAAATTTTGTGGGTAGAGTTATTTCTTTGTAATGTCAATCAAGTCTTTGGTTAGAGAACAGTTTAGGTATGCAGTCAGGTTTTGTTAAACAAAGTCATTTTTTAAGTGCAGCAGAAGGTATGATGGGAGAGCAAGTTGGAAAGGTATGCATAGTTTAGATATATTATTGGTTTGAGAGGAATATGTGCAAGAGGGGAATGAAACCCGTGGACAAAAAATATTGGTTGAGAACTGTTGAAATTGTAGACTTTTTAGTGTTTGTGCTAATTTTGTATTATTTTTTACTTGGATCCATGCATACAAAAAATAATTATACTTCTTAAAATAGGAACCTGATGGCTAACTCTAGCCCATGTCACATGACTCAAGTCCACAATGCAGTGTGGTTTCTGGTTTCAACAAAATCAAACAAAATGTTCTCCTCAGAAACTGTGGTGCTATAGGACCAAGTCATGGTCTATAAAATAACATAAGGCACATGCATTTTGAACTTTTGATAACCATTTGATTTCATAAAAAAAAATGATTTTAACATTTCTTTCAGGACTGACTTACCTTTGCCACTTTGGAAAGAGTCTTCTGTCATTTGTTCAATTTCTGGAATCCTGCCTGCATTATGACTTTCAACAAAAGCATGTTCCATTTTGTTGAAAATTAAGTCTTGATCAGGATCAGGCAGCTCCATTGCAGAATATAACAAACTGACCCATCGGTAGTTTTCAGCAGTCCTAACTTTTGCTTCTCTCTGGATTCCTGCATCATCACAGATGTTGCTCAAGACACTCCAACCTGAAACATGTCGTTCCTCTCTTTCTGCATCAGCAAACATGTAAGGATTACTTGCCGGCACCCCTACGGATTCTCTGTTATCTTTAGAACTAAGTATCACCATGGCCAACACACAGTCTGCTGGAACACACAGGGGAACCAGACGATCATTCCCCAAATTTGATTGGTAAACCATTGTCCAGTTTTCCTTCAATTCTTTTTCAATTGGATGTACAGTACTTTCAACCTCTTCATTGTTAGTTGAAAGGTTCCACTTTCCATTCTGGAAGTCTTGAACAGTCAAACGACATGGTTCACCGCCTTGTCTAACATTCAACAAAGTAAGTCTTAAGACTGTCATTTCTCTCAATTTCTTGAGGTTGTTTTCATTCCAAACAAGAGAAGTATCCATTAACATACCATTCATTTCCTTCTCAATATGACCTCTCAGCTTACTAACGTCTCCCTTCAATGAAAAAGCTGACACATATGCATTGCTAGAGTTACCACTCTCCGTCACCAGGCTCCTTCCACCACCATACACAAAATCACGATGTTGTTCAAGAATAGCTAGAAACCTGTCTATTTCCATACAGGCTTTATACCTCCCTTGTGCCACATGACTAGCCTTGATAACCTTGCATGCTTTTTGGAAAAGGTAAAACAACGACAATTTCCACTTGGCTCTCTTTTGCAAACTTTCTAAATCTCTAGTACAAGCGTTGATTGCTCCACATAGAGGCAGAAATTTCCGTTCGTGAAACATGTCTCCAACATTCCCTGGCACAATACTTTCATATCCATGAGTTAATTGCTGTTTCTTCATATACCTGTGAATGACAGCTAGTGTCTTCATTTCTGACATCACAATTTTGGTGACGTACTTCCTTTCTTGCCCTGCTTTCAATCGTGCTGCCCTCCATATCTTCCCTAAAAGTAAAAGTGTAGGATCACTGCGACAAATGTAACCTATTTCGTTCGTGGGAAGGTGGTCCAGAATCTCTCGCTTGAATTCCAAAGGACCTAGTCCTGGTTGAAGCTCCGATGTTACAGATGACACGGGACCGGAGAAAGCTCCTACCGAATCATCTTGCTTACACTGTACCTTATGCCTCCAGAAGGATTCGTAGGGGTACATGTCTCCACACCCCCCACAAACAACAATGGACCCTCCCCTTCCGCCTCTAAGCTCTCTTTTTAAACCTTGGTTAGGTTGGTGACCTCTTTCTTTCTTAGCAAGAAGTATCCCAGATTTCCTCATCAGGGAAAAGGCAATCTTTTGTTCCTTTTCTGGCAGCTCCATTGCATCTTTGACTTGCTTCAAGTCCACATGATCACTTTCAATGTGTCTTCTAAGATGACCTTTAACAAATTCCAGGCAGAAAGGACATTTTTGGGGGCGTTTCTTGCGCCTTGGAGTTGTTCCGGAACCTTTGGAATTCTTTTCGTCCATGTTTAACAGAGGAGAGTCATATGACTGGTTAGACTCTTGAGTCAAAGGTGAAAAAGCTTCACTATCAGTCACCCCCAAATTTTTATTAAAATCACACACTTCTGATGATGTACACACCCTGCTTGCTTCTGTGTTTGTGTCTGTATTTTGATTCTTCTTGTCAATCAAATTTGGTAATCTTTTCTGAAGCTGATTTCTACTGTACCCTTCATCATGCTCATGTCTCTCTCCCCTATGGATGTCATTGCTTCCTGCATGGGAATGTCCCAAGTTAACATGACAGTCATCACTTCTTATTTGGGTAAGTCCCTCTTTAAGGTGTGAGTCTTCATTTCGTACATAAGTACGTCCTGATTTGGAGTGAGGGTCTTCATTCCGACTTTTCTCAGTATTTACCTTTTCACAGTGTGAGTCTTTACAACATGGGTGATCATGTCCCTCTTTAAAGTGTGAGTCATCAGTACCTGCTTGAGTACATCCCTTCTTAGACTGTAAGCCCTTGCCAACATTGACATGTCCCTCTTCAGCATTTAAGTCATCACAACTTACTTGAACATGTTTCCCTTTTGAGTTCATCTTTGAGTCACCATCATGTGCAAAAGAATTTTTGTCACGAGAGCATAATTCCTCACTACTCTCAGATGTGTACCCCTCCTCTTCAGAGCACAGGTCACCAGTGCTACCATACACTTGTTCTTCACTGAAGTGTAGCAGTACATCATCACTCCCTATAAGTGTATGTTCACCATCATCGTGCAAGTCATCACCAATTGCACAAGGGAGGAGTTCCTCTTCACAGCACATGCCACAAGATCCATCATTGGAGTGTGTATGTGAGGCTGCGTCATCCTTATGATGAGAATGAGAATTTTAAGAATTACATTAATACTCAAAATATGCACATAGACCTGTGGTTCCCAACCTTTTGGACTCCCTGTACTGCTGATTTCTTAGGTCTATTTCATGCTACCCCTGTTAATGTTTGCCTCTGCCAACGTATTTGATTAATAATAATTCTACCACTTCTACTGACTGGTTATTTAGAATCCTGCATTCTGATAGGCTGAACACTGATCCAGTTATTCTTAAACACACTTCTTAAACACACCAGCAGATAATAATGATATGAAGAAACCACTAGCAACCACAGGCATGTGTATTTTTGACAGGCCAGGCATATTGCCATGGTACATGTGCTTCTGCATTTTTGCACCTGTGTGTGCCCACTTCCATCTGATTGGTTCTGTTGCTTTGTTACAGGTGACTGTGCATCCACTATACATATCATATGACATAAGACGTGTCTTGCATGCCTACAAGACCGTGTGTTTGGTCTAACGGTAAGAGCATCTGCCTCTCACGCAGAAGGCCCAGGTTCTATTCCCAGGTTGATTAATACCAAAGACTCTAAAAATGGAACCTACTGCTGTTGTGCGTGATGCTCCGCATGAGCAACAGAGTAGGGAAAACAAGCCAGTGAGCCCCAACTGGAAAAAAGGCCATGGCTGGCCTGACTTTAACCAATAGGTTGGAAACTGGGCCATAAAACTCCATCTAAATAACTACTTGCATGCTGGCAAAAGCTTGTGTTCCTTTTGCAAGCAGATCATGTACACAAAGATACATGCAATGGGTGTGATACAGTTATGTGAGCATCACAAACAAGGTCTGCAAATCAGGCACAATGTTAGAGGAAGCAAACTTAAGAAAGCACATTTTTCGTCTGGTCCGTTATTTCCCAAATTTGGAGTCTTCACAGTTTACTCATAAACAATGCTCCGACAAATGCAGTTTATTCTTTAAATAGCACTCCCATTTTTCAATTGTCTAAGTGGATTTACTACACCCTATATTGACTGTTGGTAACTCTTGGGGCACTAGCACTCTGGTTTAGAGCCAGGGTCATAGAACAAACCTAATGCACTGACATCATATGACATCATTCCCAACTTAATTTAGTTAAATAAGGTTTTTCAGCTCAGTTTCTAACCAATTGGTTTAACATGAGCTGGCCACAGCTTTTTTTTAGATGTGGCTCACTGGCCTTCAATAGTATCCATTTAGTTTTCATCTTGCATCAGATTACGAATCAGAGTTTGGCACTGATGCAGCTGAATTTGTGCATCATAACTTTAATGTTGATGATGGGTTGAAGTCTGTTCCGACTGTTAGTCAAGCCCTTGACTCTTGGATAGAGAGCCACATGTGGGGGCATTTGAAAAAGTGTATGAATCTCGTATATACTGTGAATATTTTTTCAGCATGTACAGAAAAGCAGTTTTCTCAAGAATTAAAATTGATTTTTTTTTTTCAAGTTTACCTTGCAAACTGCTTGCAAAAGGGAATATGACATCCACACAAAATTGGTTGCTATATTCTTGACAAAAAAATAACCAATCTTTGAAAAGACATACCTTAAGTTTGGAATATATGCATTCTTCAGAGAAGAAGATATGAACTGAATTTTGCCAAGTTCTTCAAATGGAACTCTTGTGAAAAGTTACAAGAATATATCTTTATAAAATGACAAAGCTATGATGTAGTCCATTACGGAAACAAACAGTACTAAAATCTCAACATATGGGCCTTTTAACAGAGTGTTCACTCTGGAGGTAGAACCTCCTGCTGCACATCATACAGATATGCAATACCAGGCTTTTGTAAACTAACTATGCACTGCTTTTTGCTGTATGTATCGGACTTTTTTAGAAAATTAATCAGCTAAAGAGAGGAATAAGAACAACTGGCAGAAAATGTGAGTAACTTGAAAGAGGCCTCATGAAATAACCATTTCATGCATGGCTGAACAATTTCTGTCAAAATCTTTAAGGAGCAGTGCTTGAAATAACAGCAAAAATTTAGATTTTGGGGTGGGGAATGGAAGTACACACCTTGAGTTTTAGATTTTCTAGGTGTGCTCCAAATTGAACTCCTAACGAAATTATGGAGGGTGGTACATGTGCTGTTTATTAAAGTTTAATTGATTTCTATGAGCTCCCATTTTCATCTAGGTGTCCAAAAATCGCACTTCTCACAGTGATTTGAGGCAAGTGATGGTGTGCGATTGCACTTGCATGCTTCAAAATTCAAGGACTGGAAGTAGCAACTTCCTGTGTGGATAAGACCCGCACCACCTGATTCCAAACAAATGTACATACTAACCTCCGATCCTATGACAGATCCAATAGGGATTGGATGATTGGTGCCATCTTTTGCCACCTCACATTTGTGTCTTGCAAAGAACATTTCAGAATAAAATCCTTTGCACTTGCTGCAGATGACCAGAGGGTTGTTATCTCCCTGGCTTCTTCTCTCTCTTTCAAAGACTGGATTATTGGCTTCCTTCATTTGCTGCATGTTGGAAATTAAAATCCCCTCTTTCCTCATGAGAGTGAAAGCCAACTTCCGTTGCTTTTCAGGTAACATCATAGCCTCCTGAACACGACGCAGATCCTTGTGCACCAATTTTATGTGGCGTGTAAGACTTCCCCGGAACTTCAAACAGAAAGGGCATTTTCTTTTTGGCTTTTTCTGATTGATTCTTTTCGGTTTACCAGGCTGTTCATTGCTACTACTAGGGTCCACAGCAGCAACAGATGTGGAATCAGAAGTTGTCATTGTAGATGGATCTTCTTGGTGGACTCCATTCTGATTTCCGGTATGAGGAATGGTTGAGACATCCTCCATGGGTTCTATCTTTGATACAACAACAACTTCTGACGCAAGTTCTGGATCTGGTCTTAAAAAACTGCCGGCATAATTAGATTTGTTTCCATCAGGCTCAGTGTTGGATGAGAAAGTTGCAGCCTGGTTACCATTACCACCATTCACCACATCCTGTATTCAAGAAAACAAATTTGCACCAATTTATAACTTAGGAAAACTTTGGGCTGATTTTTATAAGTTTATATGAATCACACAAAAGGTTTAGAGCAGGGTTGTCCAACCTTTTGCAGCGGTGGGCCAAAATGGTTTTGATTGGCTGCAAGCTGTACTTGTTCTTTTTTCTTAACTTTTTGTCCAAAGCCAAAGGCAACATTATGCAATCATTGAGCCTGATTCACTTCCTTTTTTTTTGATTGAAGAGATTGATAGGCCTAGATATTTGCAAAAAACTTGATAAAAATATTAAATCCCATCACCTACACATGCAAAATATTAAAGAGTTGATGAGAGTGCATTTTCACGAGAACAAACAAAAGGATATCAATAATATTAAATATTATTTTAATGTAGGCTACACAGTGTCATAGAAGATTGCAATGGTTGATCGCATGCTGTAGCAGAATGCATTGCCTTAAGTTTTCATCAATGAAACTCTCACTGAAAAATTTTGCACAACACATTATTTTTGACAATTTCCAAATTTTGAGTTGGAGACAAACCGTTAACGCAAGTTTTCAAAATTGTTTTAGTGGTTGAGTAGGAAGGAGACAGTGTTTCTAGGAGGGGGGGGGGTAAGGGGGATTTGTCCCTCTTTTCCAAAAGTTTCCAAAAGAAGGTGGGTAATATCCCCCCCCCATTTCATTTCCATAAAAGTTAAAAAATTGTCAATATCTTGGTTTCGATGACACAGAGTATATAAATGCTCCATTTGAAATAATCCCATCATGTACCAAGAAGGTGGGTAATATCCCCCCCCCCTTTCATTTCCATAAAAGTTAAAAAATTGTCAATATCTTGGTTTTGATGACATACAGTATATAAATGCTCCTTTTGAAATAGTCCAATCATGTACCATTATCTTTTCACTCAAATGTTATACTAGCACGTTCAAAAAATAATTTTGTTATCCCACACATGATGAAACGTTCCCTCTTACTTTTTGTTACATCTTTCATTTCTGCCTGATTAACTCTTATCGCTTCAGGGAGGAAAAGAAGCCCACTACATGCAGACTTGATTGAGTCAAGTTTCATATCTGATTTATTGATTGACAGTAAAAGATGTGTTTCAATACACAAAAAGTTACGTAATATTTGGGGTTAGCTAACAGGCCAGTCAGCATGTGTTAATTGCTTTTCACGCAGTATGAACACAATGAAAGCATAGCTCATTTGAGGCCACAGATCATGTAACAAACTCAGATATTAGTTACACCTCATACCACCTTTGATGTACTGGGGTGTTTATGTTCCTTTTTCAAGAAAGGACGTCACAGCATGCATGACCTTTGACCTTCACCAACAAAAATAGGGATCATCTTCTCACCATAATGTGCATCCACATGCCACAAGTAAAATCTATTTAAATTTCCCACCTTCAGATGTATTAACACCTATTTTGACCTCCATAATAGCCATAGATAGATAGTCTTAGATAGACAGAAAAACATACAAACAGACACAAAGACAGACAGCTATCTTGAAATTTATTGCATTTAAAAAGGTTTTCAGACTATGAACTCGGTGACCCCAGATGACCTTTGACTTCCACCGAAAATGATAGGGACCTATTCTGACCATAAAGCATCCACATACCAAATATGAAATCTATGAGTTTCCTGTCTTGCGATATTGAGTTAAAGAGATTTTCAGGTTTTGACCCACGGTGACCCCAGATGACCTACAGTATGAGCTCTGCCAAAAACAATACGGACCATCTCCTAACTATAACGCATCCACATACCAAATATGAAATCTATCCAAGTCTTCTATCTTGAGATATAAAGTTAACAAGATTTTCAGACTTTGACCCCAGTGACCCCAGATGACCTTTGACCTCCACCAAAAACAATAGGGTTGTTCCTCTCAATATGGGGCATCTATGTACCAAGTTTGAAACTGTCAGATATTCTTATCTTGAGATATTGTGTTAAAAAGCAAAGTGTCACAAACACACACACATTCACAGCACATAAACCGTACTCAATGCCTTATGGAGAAATGTTCCCCGTAAGGAAATGGTCGGAATTCCCCTTTGGCCGTTTAAGTCATGCAGCACACGAATGCCGTGAGCGAGGGCGGGCTCTTGCATATCACGTGACAGAGCTCATTGCAGTGTCCAAATTTTCTGGTAGCTTCACCAGCTATGTATGAGCTCCGCGTGAGCCAGGAAAGACATGCAGGGCATGAGCTCTTGTGAGCGGCTTGTACCCGGTAAGGCGTCGTTTATAGGTTTACACACAAACTCACAAACATACACAGTCTATCATGAATGCAATGGTTTCTCTTAATATTGAAACCAAAAAAGAGGACACTTTTTCAGCAATGTTTAAGCTTACACAAATAAATTGCCTTTACAACCCTTCAACTGCACCTTACAGGGGCCTTGCAGCGAGCTTTTAGTATATACCCATGAACCCACTTGTAACTTTAATCTAGGACAGAATCAATTTGGACTTGGGGTATAGCAGTAATAAATCCCCCCTTTTTGTGTTTCTGGCAAAATCCCTGGGAGATATTCCTGGGTAACTGACTGTGAACATTCCAGAGTTGTATTCAAGTCACTTTTCTCCAAGTCAAGTCAAGTCACAAGTCATTCATTGACAAGTCAAGTCAAGTCACAAGTCATCCAATTCCCGGGTCGAGTCAAGTCAAGTCACAAGTCACTTAATTTTCTGGCAAGTCAAGTCAAGTCACAAGTCAAACCTTTGCAAGTCAAGTCAAGTCACAAGTCATCCATTTTCCGGGCCAAGTCAAGTCACAAGTCATTTTAGCTCAACTTGAATACAACATGTTGTTGTTATATCTATTCCTGACACAGGATCTCAATCAATGTTCCAGAGATGATGACTGGTGTCTTCACCAGTCATCATCGACCAATCAGATGGTTTCATTTGGCCCATGTAACACCTCATTTGCAAACTCGGGTGAGGAGCAGATGAGCAGGGATGTTCCACTTTTAACCGTGATATTTTACCGACAGGTGCAGGTTTGCGCCAATTTCCACAAGGATGTTCCTTTTTGCGAAGAAGGAAGTATTTTTTTCAGAACTGAGGAAGGGTTTAGGAGGACTCTATTGGGGTCGCTAATTCAGTAATTCACTGTGTGGACGGTTACCCATGGTAATGAAAATCGTTGCATATAACGATATACATCTTGCCTTCATTTGCTCCAACTTTCATCTTGTTTTTCCAATTGCATCATTGCTAAATTATTCAGCCTAGCTCGGCTGATTTTGACAGGCGGAAGCACTATTAAAGTGTGATGTGTCATGACTTTTTGAAGCCAACATTTTCACAATATATTCAACCTAGCGTCTGAAAATCAACATCTGTGGTGAAATGCACCCCATCTTCCAGAATATGGCATAAAAATATCCTAACTCTGTTTATTTTCATTTTATTGGCCCCTTGAAATCAGATTTATCCACCGCACAGTGGCGGAGCTAGGGATTTCGGTCAGAGGGGGAGAAATACTGTAGTCTGCAGGGGCACTTCGAAGGAGTAATTACCCTGAGCATCAGCACTATCGAAGTCACGGCTTTTCAGACTTTCCCTTTGATTTTCCCCACCTGGTAGAAGACCATACTTTGCCATTTCTCTCAGCAAGTTTTTCTATTAAAAAAAAATTAAAATTTTCTATCCATGGGCTTCCGCAGAAGAAAATGCGGAGGGTGGGGACCAAATTCTTTTAGGGGGGGGAGCTCCGCGCTGCCATTAGTTGGCGCGGAGTGCAAGAAAATGTTGGCCCAAAATGCCTCTCAGATTGCTGGAAATGGCATTTCTAAAGCCTATGTACCGCATATAAATAGGGAAAACTCTCAATTTTTCTATCCCTCTCCTCCACATTCTAGTATGAAGACGGTCATTATATTTTGTGTTATTGTCAGGTTTCGATCTAAGATTTTAATGTAATAATGGGCTACTTTAGGAAGATGAAGATCTGCTAGAGCCAAATGGCAAGCAATCTTACGGGGGAAAAAGTTATGGAAATTAATCATTGTTAGGTGTACATTTTTGGTATCTGGAAATCAAAATAAGTTCACGGAGAAACATTAATTGATGTAATTTACATCATGTGACCACTCTGAAATAGCCATTAATTAAGTACATTGCAAGAAATAGTCAAGACAAAGGGTCTGCTTGGCTCTCTAGATACCGAATTCATAATAAACAGAAGGAGCCCAAACCTAGGCCTTATTGGATGCAATTTTCTGGCTTCTGACACCACGAAAACCTTTCCCGATATTACAGAAGACGACCTTTTTCATTCAGAATAAAGCGCAGATAGTACAGTTATACTGGTGGCTGTTTAAGCATTTTGTTATGTGGGCCTTAAAACAATGCTATTAAATTACGTCTTTTTCCAATAATGGTGCAAGAGTAAAAGTATGTCAAAAACCTAAAAAGGGCACCGACAGACGATTTTGGTCCTTCATGGGGGAGGGGGGTGGATGGGGGGTGACGCCCCCCCTGACCATATGGCAGCTCCGCCACTGCCACTGCAGTCCATATCTGCAATTCACTTCCAAGATAGCAGCCTTTAAAACATCTCTCAGATCACATCACTGGAACAAGCTTGGAAAAGTGGACATGACACTCCTATTTCAAAATCCATATCATATAATGCAACCTTCAGAAGAATGAAACGTTCCAGTGATACGATACACCGTCACTTGAAAGGAATCATTTTACCCGTCCCTATATCGCGAGAATAATAAAACCCGCTAAAGTGAAGGATTGTCTTTCAAGATTTTACAAATTCAATTCAAAATCAGGTTAGGAGGGTTAGAAAATCAGGTTAACCTAGATTAGGGCCACCTCCCCTTCTCTGGGGCTGGGTGACTGGCCCATGGTCGTTGACAATCCGTCGTCAAGATTCAGAAAATATGTAAACAAAGAGTCACATGACCGATATCCACAATTCAGACTGGTTAGTGGCCTTTTCCATTTTGGGAAAAGATGACACGGCCGGCCATGAAAATGAACATACATAGGCCTGTCGTTTACCATAGGGACCTTTTCCACGAGATTGCAAATTTCGCGATAAATTCTCTCGGTTTTTCTCGTTCCGATCATAGTTCGTGTATTATATGCCATCGAAGTAGATTACTATGACTGAGTAATCGAGTATCTTCACAATCGGGAATACACGAAATAAAGTCTGATTGGCAAAAGCTAACTGCATTGATTGGCAGGCTAGCCTGATTGATCAGAATTTGTCGTTTTCAGATGCCTGACGAAATTCGATGTCGTTGCAGGGCCATCGACTACTGTGGTTCAGCATGGAGTGCCTTCTGCTGTTTGTTTCGATACTGTACTATTGTAGTTTTTGAAGCAAAACAATACAACTTTTGGGACGTGAGACATGTTGGAATGTAATGGCGAGGTTACCGTTCATCTGATGTGCCGATTGTTACGGAATACTACGACGAGTTTGAGTTTCACCATGAATATGACAAGCTTTAACAATTGACAGCCATTTGAATTGATAAAAAAAATGAAAATCTCCATGACCAGAGCTCGATATATTTTTTAGTTCCGAGATATTGGACTCATGATTAGAATAAATGATAGAACCATTTGCTTTAGCTGGGAAAATTTGACCATGTCAGGTACGTATGTACTGGCAGTACTGCTTCCGAAAATGTAAACAGAGTAACATATTCGAGTATCACAGTGCAGAAGTTGTGTTCTAAATAGCGCAGTCACATCACATGTAAACCATTATGAGATTCGTAAATGGAGTCACTCTGTCTGTTCATTAATTCCACTTGCTGACATACAGGGACCGACTGGCATGCACGACTCGTGTGCAGGGTATGGTACAGGCGATGTTGCGTCTCTGGTATTTTGCGCGGCGACACTTCAAGTTTTGCATTTTTGGGCACGATCGGGAGGAAAAAATCGCCAATGTCGGCAAGTCAAACATGCTCAAGTCAAGTCAAGTCACAAGTCATTACTCGGCAAGTCAAGTCAAGTCACGAGTCATTAATTTTCGAAATCTGACAAGTCAAGTCAAGTCACAAGTCAACCAACCTTCAAGTCAAAGTCGAGTCACAAGTCAACCAACCTTCAAGTCAAAGTTGAGTCACAAGTCAAGAGAAAGGCGACTCGAGTTGCAAGTCATTGACTCGAGTCAACAACTCTGGAACATTCACATATAAAGTGTAAACTTTATATGGTGGCATGGCTGGTGGCATGGCTACCTCAGGGCCAGAACCAATAAAGACAGAAAAATACACTTGACCAATGGTTGGGGAGGAGTTAGTTAGTTAGTAAGATGGAGTTTTACGGTGCAGTTTAAAACCTATTGGTTCAAGTCAAGCCGGCCATGTCCTCTTTTTCAGCTGTAGTTTACTGGCTTGTTTTCCCTACTCCATTGCTTATGCTGAGCAACACACACAAAGGCAGTAGGTTCTAGTTTTAGAGTCTTTGGTTTGACTGGTTGGGGAGGAGTGGACTAATGCTGTACACAGTCTGACATATGGTAACCATACCAAGTAACCTTTAAGGTGTCATAAACCAACATTTTGGTCAGAAGGCTTCTGTTAACCCAATAGTTCCCTGCCACTGTCAATAACTTACCCTCCAAGAATGCAAATTTGGGCAACCTGGATACTACATTTGACTGGGTGTTAATCAGCAGAACTTTTCAATGTTGTCATATACACTCTTACCATAAATTCAATACTTCATAGAAGAGGCCTTTACAAAAGAAAAAAAAAACAAACAAAACCAGAAAACAAGCTTACCGAATAACTTTTTCCAGTTTCTGTCATATTTGAGTTGGTACTACTTTCCAATTGCAGGAATGGGACTGAAATAAAACCAGACTTTGAGGCCTCCACTTCCTGGGGGTCAACAGAGTGGTTTTGTATAAAAGATTGGAGGTCTTCTGATTCAGGGATGAAAGTGACATTCTCATTGTCACACATATCAGTTGGATAGGTGCACATGTAGGAAGCTGACCGATATCCTCCTTGACTGGAGGGAGGTACAACAGGTAAAGAACACCCAAGGCTATAGCCGCCATTGGTATCAAAGTTGTCCTGTGTATCTTCTTCCTCTGGCTCTATTTTCACAACCACTTCAAAGTTTGTGAGATTTTGGGCACCCCTCTCCATTGCTGATGAATTTTGACTCTTTTTTCTTCTTTTATGGCGGTTGCCTACATCCCAGGGCGTATTCCATGATTCACTGTCAGATGGGGGGTCATGTGATGGCAAAGTACTGGATTCCTCCTAGATAAAAGATATTATATATTTCTACATGTATCTATATATTTTCCACATTATATATATTCTTATGTTAAAATGGCACAATAGTAACATTAATACCTTGGGGAGGTCTGAAAAAGCTCAAAACTTAGGCCTTGTGGAAGGCACCATCCAGGTACAAAAGAAAATAGACTGGACATAAGGGTCACTTTCAAAGAATAGAGAGAAGAAAAGAAGGATGATGAGGGAGAAGAGGGAGAAAAATAGAAGCGTACTTTATAGATGAATTTGGACAGCAAGTGATGGTCTGATTTTATTCGGCCATCACTGGGGTCTATCACCTTTAAATCTTTCCATTTCTTTGATTACCTGTATCAAGGATGGTTGTACACTGAGTTGCATCCATCAATTTCACTAAATATGAGGGTTTGAAATTCATGTAGACAATAAATCAGGCATGAGCCTGGCATTTCAAAAAAAAAAAGGAAAATTCACCGACGGGGGGTCACAGCCCACCTCAGCCCCACCATGGTTGGTCCTGAGGTGAGAAAATTTTGAAATTTTGGAACCTTGGATTACAGGAAATGCACTCTAGCTAAAACACAACATTTTTGTTAGCGTTGCCTTGTAGCCTGTGCGTAATTTGTCACCGCATTGATCTGCTCAGGTAAGTGGCTAAGATTTCCTGGTAGGCTAACTTTTTATTGGGCTAATAGTGGCTGTAATATTACCAGCAAAATGTTCGTTAATTCAATTTTAAAAGCCAAGCCAACAAGATTAGGCCTAGCATTGCTCAGTGCTTACTACTATTACTAAGTAATACTACTGTAGTGGGCTAACGTTTGGCCTAACGTTAGGCTTGTCATATGTAAGCGAGCCTAGGCCTATGCCTGTATAACCAAACGGTGGCCCTGGTTATTCTTAACGAAATCTTTTAAAAATGGATAGTAACACCAGATTCCTGCGCAACAGACAGACAGAGCCTAACAAACATAACTCACTGTACAAGAAGCTATAACTTAGTAGGCCTAACATTACAGTGTTAGGCTAGGCCTAACGTTAGTCGTTACACTAGACAAGAAAGACGTCGCAGGACGATGTGTCAAACAGCATTCATATACCAGATTATTCAAATGTTCAGTCCATTCCAGCATTGACTAACATGAGAGAAACTTTGTTTTTGGCAATTTTGTCAAAGACTACACATCAAGAATCTCTTTTATCTTGAATTGATTTGGAAATGTAACTGATGTTCGGTGCACATGCAGCAGGCATGCAGTTCAATGCATGCAATACACTACTGTACAAACTGTACAATACGGCGGACAATCGCGAGGCCCTTTCGATTCCTTGCGCGATTGCAATATCCATGCCTGCACAGCTATGTACGTTCTATAAATTTGACAACGGTCATGCATAGTATCCATCTAGGAAATAAAGATAACTGCGAAGGTGTACACATTGCTTACATACGCAGGTACGAGCATGAGTACTATACAGTATCCGTAATCTTCCTTGTTTCATGAGCTTCTTCTTATACAGGTTATGTCTGCGTTTTTACCCGATTTTATCGACACAAATAATTTTGATAATATACAAAAAAGCGGAACTGTAATTTTTCCGCGGAACCGCGACTAAAACCAGAATGCAAAAATGCATTGAGGTTTCGATGATACATAAATGTTCCATTAGAATAATCTCGTCATGTACCATTATCTTCTCACTCAAGCATGTTCAAAAAATAATTTTATCCCACATGACCTTTCACCTCCACTAACAAAAATAGGGATCATCTTCTCACCATAATGTGCATCCACATACCACGTGTAAAATCTATTAAAGTTTCCCACCTTAAGATGTGTTAACACCTATTTTGACCCCCATAAAAGCCATAGATGGATAGACGAAAAAACATACATACAGAGAGACAGCTATCTTGACATACTGCATTTAAAAAGGTTTTTCAGACTTCAACCCTGTTGACTCCAGATGACCTTTGACCTCCACCAAAACTGATAGGGACCATTTTCTGACCATAACTCATCCACATACCACATGTGAAACTTATCAAAGATTCCTATCTTGAGAAATCACGTTAACCAGATTTTTTAGACTCTGATCCCTGGTGACCCCAGATGACCTTTGACCTCTGCAAAAAAACGATATGGACCATCTCCTGACTATAACTCATCCACATACCCAAATATGATATCTATCCAAGTTTCCGATCGTGAGATACCGTGTAAACGATATTTTCAGACTGACCCCCGGTGACCTCAAATGACCTTTGACCTCCACCAAAATCAATAGTGACCATCTTTTGATAATAACACATCCACATGTTAAGTATGAAATCTATCCAAGTTTGCTATCTTGAGATATAGCATTAACCGGATTTTCACTCCTGGTGACCCCAGATGACCTTTGCCCTCTGCCAAAAACAATTTGGACCATCTCCTGACCATAACACATCCACATAA